>CM042806.1:5012344-7440583 GCA_009982885.2 Hyles vespertilio | reverse complement strand
GAAGTTCTGCTTGTTCTTAGGATTGTAGTTGGAATTGTCTGTCTTTTTTATTATAATAAATGGCGAGACGAGCATGTCGTTTGCCTGATGGTAAGCGATACGACCGCTCATGGACAGTAGCAAATACAAACAACACCTTGAATTACTAAGCAATGAATGACATTCCACTGCGCTCGCCATCCTGAGACATAAGATGTTGAGTCTTAATATGTCCAGTTACTCTGGCTACAATATCCTTCAAACCGAAACGCAACAGTGCATTTACTCTGGTGTTTGGTAGGAGTAATTGACATTGCGGTGGTCTACCCAGGCGGCTAATCACATTTGAGACCTACTACCAGTAAAACTGAGCCGTCATTATATTTATAAGGCGATTGAAAGACGCTGGATGCAGGCTGTTTTCTACAAATCTTTGTGGATTTTCCTTGAATCTTGCTAAAAATATAATAATAATTTTTGGACTTTCTGAAATAAAAACTGCTGTTTGCGATATTTTAATAAAGAATAGTATTTTCTTTATTGGAAGGAGAGCTGGAAGTAAAAAGGATGGGAAGATGTTAGCATGTAATGAACTATGATTACGAATGTTTATTTTTGTAACATTCACCCACACCTACATATAAAAAGAAGAATACCATGAAATCCACATACACGGAAAAAAATCGTGACGAAACCTGCATACTATGGCGATTAGTAAGAATTTAAGGTATTCAAAGTCCGTCAAACCCCACTATGCCTGCGTGACTATATGCCCTAACCACTCTCAATCATATTCCCGATAACAGGAGGCCCGTCATCCGTGGCATACAGTGGGGCATATGTGGGCTGATACAGACATCCACATATCGTCTGCTTACTGGTAAAACAAGATAAATGCATTTTTTTACAAAATCGAGTTAAAAATGCAGTTATATGGAATTTTTAATTCTCTATCTACTGGTAAAACCCAATAAAAGCAAAGTCCAATATCTTCTGAGATAATAAGTTTGTAAAAGTGATAACTTCTTACATTTTGGAAAAAATATACAAGTAAAACATAATAAATATTCTTATAGCTTAAATGCATTTCAATTTTAACAGGTAAAAAACAATAAATACGGTTAAAGTTTTTTACTTTGTGATGTGACAAGGTCTTAAACGCATTTATTATTATAAATCTTACAATTTAAACACCATCACTATATTAAAGTTATTTATTCCATTGTATTTATTGATTTTAGTTATATAAAAAACCGAGGAATATAACTTGCCGCTTTGTTTAGCGTTTGTGGACTATGAGAAAGCCTTTGATTCGATCGAGACTTGGGCTGTGCTACAGTCTCTCCAGCGGTGCCATATCGACTATCGGTACATCGAAGTGTTGAAGTGTATATACAACAACGCCACCATGTCGGTCCGAGTACAAGATCAGAGTACGAAGGCTATTCCACTACAGAGAGGCGTGAGACAGGGAGATGTCATATCTCCGAAACTGTTCACTGCCGCCCTGGAAAATGTCTTCAAGCTCTTGCAGTGGAAAGGATTCGGCATCAACATCAACGGCGAGTATATCACTCACCTTCGGTTTGCCGACGATATTGTAGTCTTGGCTGAATCGCTGGAAGACCTTAGCACTATGCTCGAAGACCTCAATCGAGTCTCCCAACAGGTGGGTCTTAAAATGAACATGGACAAAACGAAGATCATGTCGAATGTCCATGTTGTGCCCACCCCCATCGGTGTTGGGGGCTCGACTCTTGAAGTTGTTGACGAATATGTCTATTTAGGACAAGTGGTCCGGTTAGGCAGGTCCAACTTCGAGAGAGAGGTCAATCGTCGAATCCAACTCGGTTGGGCAGCGTTCGGGAAACTACGCGACGTCTTCTCGTCCAAAATACCTCAGTGCCTTAAATCGAAAGTCTTCGATAGCTGTGTGTTGCCAGTGATGACTTACGGCACCGAGACGTGGCCTCTCACTATGGGCCTTATTAGGAAGCTCAAAGTCACTCAACGAGCTATGGAGAGGGCTATGCTCGGGGTTTCCCTACGAGATCGAATCAGAAATGAGGAGATCCGTAGGAGAACTAAAATAACCGACATAGCCCACCGGATCAGCAAGTTGAAGTGGCAATGGGCCGGGCACATAGCGCGGAGATCTGATGACCGATGGGGTCGGAAAGTACTCGAATGGAGGCCGCGTAGCGGAAAGCGCAGCGTAGGACGTCCACCAACAAGATGGTCCGACGACCTGGTAAAGGTCGCGGGACGTCGCTGGACACAGGCTGCCTCCAACAGGTCTCTGTGGAAATCATTGGGGGAGGCCTATGTTCAGCAGTGGACTTCCTTTGGCTGATGGATGGATGGATGATTTATTGATTTTTGTTTATTAAGGATCGATGTTTGATTGCCATAATTAAGTGATAAGAAATACAAAACTGCTGCCCGAGAGCCAAGTTGATCCGACACTACAGCGAAGACATCCCGGACATCAGTCGGTATGAGATTCGGATGGCCTTTGATCGACTTAAAAATAACAAAGCGCCGGGCGAGGACGGAATTACAGCAGAGCTTCCGAAAGCGGGTGGAACGCTGATACTGCAAGGCCTTCGGAGGCTCTTTGATTCCGTCCTGCTTGAGGGCACAACATCAGAGGCATGGAGCAGAGATGAGGTGGTACTGTGCTTCAAAAAGGGTGATAACAGCTTCTTGAAGAATTGCAGGCCCATCTCACTCCTGAGCCATGTCTATAAGGTGTATTCAAGGGTCATCACAATTCGTTTGGAATACAGATTTGATAACTTCCAGCCTCCAGGAAAACAAAGTACCATAGACCACATTCATTCGCCCCGGCAAGCTACATAAAAATCCGAGGAGTATAATTTGCCACTTTGCTTAGCGTTTGTGGACTATGAGAAAGCCTTCGATTTGATAGAGATTTGGGATGTGCTGCAATCTCTTCAACGGTGCCACATTGATTATAGGTATATCGAAGTTTTGAAGTGTTTGTACAAAAACGCCATCATGTCAGTCCGAGTACAAAATCAGAGTACGAATACTATTCCCTACTAAAGAGGGTCATGAGACATGGAGATATAATATCTCCGAAAATGTTCACTGCTGCGCTATTCGGCATTCGGATTCGGCATCAACATCAATGGCGAGTATATCAGTTACCTTCGATTTGTCGACGATATCGTAGTCTTGGCGAAATCGCTGGAATCCTACGCCATATGCTCAAGGACCTCAATGGAGTTGCTCAACAGGTGGGTCTTAAAATGAACATGGACAAGACGAAGATTATATCGTGTCCACCTGGATTGCGGTTAGAAACTCTACGCTCGGAGTTGTGGACGAATACGTCTATTTGGGACAAGTTGTCTGGATGTAAGTTGTAGTCGCAGTGGGCCGATCACATGGCGCATTAAACCGACGGCCGTTGGGACCGAAAGGTTCCATAGTGGAGGCCATGTACAGGCAAGCGAAATGTCGGACGCCCGCTTACAAGGTCGACGGACGACCTGGCTAAAGTTGCAGGAAGTCGCTGGATGCAGGCCGCTTCCAACAGGTCGATGTGGAGTAATCACCTTTGTATGATGTAAAACTTAATAAGTGACACGCTTACAATAAAAGTATACAAGTAAAACAGGTTAAATGTATCAAAAATATCATTATTTCAAAGAATTTGGTCAAAAAAATCTTTCCACTTAAAGAATTGGTGTAAATTACAATAAGTCTTCACACAAAAGTAAAATAAGCTTTTGAAATCATTGAATTTAGAAGATATAATACCTTTGATAAGTTCTGGTAAAACATGTTAAATGCAGCCCTCCTTTGACCTAAATTTAATTTTATTCAATTTTATTAATACCGAATATTAAATAAAAGTAAATCTCAAAAGAGGGGTAGTTAGCCCTACTTTTTGCTTTAACAGTTTTTTAATTAATGAATTTGAAATAGATCAAATTACAACCCAAACTTTAAAAAGTCATTTACTCGAATTGGCACTGACTGCATTTATTACTTTTTACCAGTAAGCAGACGATATAGAGTTCTAAATACTTGCTTATAACACATGATTCAACCATATTAAACTATAGGTATATAAAAAATAAGTAATATAAATACTTAAACCTACAGACGTCCGATTGTTTTAAAAACCAGCGCCGTAAATTATAACATTGTCGTCAGACATTTGCATTTTTATTGTCGCATAAGAAGTGGACAAAAACCGTAATTTAATCTCCGGATCGCGAAATTGAATTATTTATTGTAATACACTAGTGGATTCCTGGCTTTGCTTATTTACTTAACAAAAGTGCAAGATCGGGTTGGTTATAAAAGAGAATTAATTAAGAAAAATGTAATTGTCGGGTTAACAATGCGTGATTGTTACGAGCTATTGCTTACAGATTTCAATAAAAATAGAACTCATTTATTTCCAGACTGCATAATCAACTTTATTAATTAGTATCTGAAGAACTATGTTAGTTTCAGACGTAAATTGACGGAGGTTTAAAAAATAAATACTATATCTCAAGACTTCGTTGTCTGTCTTTTCATCCTGCGCCGTTTTATCTTTTGATATTATATCTGAGGAAGGTTACTCTATAAAATTGCAATAGTGCTGTCTATTAAAGGTTTATAGTAGTAACACAGAGGCTTACTGGATATGTCTGTGATTAATCATCAGTTAATCGCATGGACGGTATAAGCTTATGGGACACACAAAGAGACACACATATTTATATGTGTATAAATAAATGTGTTGTAATACGCAATTATTCGGCGGCCCGATCACTTGTTTCTTTTAGTCTTGTTCTTTTCATTGAATTTTCGACACGGTTCATTTAAGATCACACTTTAAGAGGAAAACATGAACGTTTTATTTTACTTAGGAATTAATTTACACTGGAATGTATATTTAGATATTCTTTTACCTGAATTAGATTTTTAGCGAAATATTTCGTGGTTATAATTTTGATGCTATTTAAACTAGAAATAAAAAGAAACTATGATTTCAAACACTTAATAGGGTAACCATGTTCAGCTATCATAAGTAGGACATTAATAGCGACTAAACCTGATTGAATACAGAAACTACTATTGATTTCACTTGTCATAATCACGACGATAATAAACACAAAAATATATAAAATATAATAAATCATATATTCACTGAATAAATCGCAAATTCGTCTATTTTTAGCATTGCATGGTAGTCCGAATGTTTCTTATAAATTAAATAAAAACATAAGTATGATTTAATGAGGTATTTTGACTACCTGTGGAGGATACCGAGTGGAATTCAGTGGCAGATTACAGATCGGCCATTATTAATCATTCAATGAATTTACATACAAATTCCATAGATGTTTGAACCGATACGGCACAGATAGAGACTTCTTGAGAAAACTAAATCGGCCTGGCAGTTTATAACGTTTTGTTTTTGTGTGCGATGTGTTTTCGATGTTCTGAATGTAAGTAACTTTGGCAAATAAAATCTAATTCCGTTGGAAGGATAAGTAAATGCGGACTAATCACTACATAGTATAAAACAAAGTCGCTTTCTCTGTTCCTATGTCCCTTTGTATGCTTAAATCTTTAAAACTACGCAACGAATTTTGATGCAATTTTTTTAATAGATAGAGTGATTCAAGAGCAAGGTTTATGTGTATATTACGTGCATATTATTGTAGAGAAATCTATATGCACCCAGGCGAAGCTGGGCCGTGCCGCTAGTTATTTATAATTCGTAAAAACAACTAGTGGTAGGTCTCTTATATGTGAGAGGCCTGTGTAGTACCACCGCAATGTCTATTTCTCCCAAAGAACAGAGTAAATGCACTGTTGTGTTCCAGTTTAAATGACATTGTAGCCAGCCAGAGTGACTACTGGACATTGAGACTTAACTAACTTCTTATCTCAGGATGGCGAGCGCAATTGCTTTGTTATTCATGGTGTTTGGTTTTGCTGTGAGAGGTTGTATTACTTATCACCAGGCGAACGATATGCTAGGCTCATCATTCACCATAATAAAAAAAGTAAGACGAAATTATTTTGTCCATAAAATTAATGGTCATCAGTATATAACCGTGGACGCTGTATCCTTTAAGGTTAAGCAGAGACTTTAGTTTTCAAATTTGCTCGATACTGACATATCTCTTTCGCTTCGTAAAGTTTTAGTCTCCGTCATACGATAACCAAATGGCATTACAAACATGCGCCAGAAAATTTAAATTCAATTGGAATAAAAATCAGTAAACACGGAATTATGTGTATCTTGATGGTCATAGTTGAGACGGAATAATACATAAAAGTATTGTTTCAGTGATAACCGATAAAAATATATATTTGTATTTGAATTATCAAAATTAGGCAGTTTATATAAAATGTTAGTATCAATTTATATTTAAATTTGTAATATTAAAAGCCTTCAAAATATTATTTAGTATTTGTTTGATTAAAGCTAATTTATCCTAATCATAAATCGGAGAGAAATAAATTATAATAAAGCAGTAAATGCCAACATAACTTTTATTTAGATATGTTTTATACACTGATGAGTCGGTAACGGTTTTCTACGTCCCATATGTCTACTTTTAAAAAATATGAATGAGGCGTTTTTTTTGTTTATCTATCAAACTATTCACGAAAAAGTATAATGTATATAGAAATAATAATTATTGCCAATCTATTTTTGTGCATTATTTGGTATTTCTTAAATACTATTGAAAGAACATTTTAAATAAAATTATTTTGGGATAATTCTGTATAGTCCTCAATACTTCGTTATTTGCGAAAAGTGAAGGGTACATGTTCGTAAAAATGCTGCTTATTTTTATTTATTTTTACTGTCCAGTACAGTTGAGAAAAGACATTCCATATTAGTACATGGACACAAAAGCTCAACACTGAATAGGTTGAAAGAATTTAAGTCGCGAGTGTACCTACATCTTTGAAAGTTCTCATAACGCAATGCTCTTTACAATCGATATTCAAAAAAAGAACAGAATCGATGTCTCTGTTGTCAACGGACAATTCTTTCGAACATGTATTTACACAAAGAAATTTAAACTCTAAGTTTGGTGGGGTAGAGTAAGTTTTACGTTGATAAGGTTTGGTATTTTATTGTTCCGTCTCATACGAATTACGTCACCGACTAAAAAGACAAAGCACGAACCGAATCGTTCGGCTAATGATGAGCTAAAACATTATTTTTAGACTGGCTGCCTTTGCACTAAAACTGATTGGGCCAGTAGAAATATATATTTTTAATATCAGCGGACACTATGAACATTTTCTCATAGTCGTATATAAAATAATATTTAAAAAACATCCTATTTGAACATAAACGGTATTCCAAAGAAGTGTAGGTATAATTTGTTAGTTCATTACAATTGTTATTTCCTTCCGTAAAGTATTATGAAATATTGTTATTCCGACGCAAGGATTGCTATCATTGTTATACACGTTTATTTCACGAATTTTAGTTGTAACCGTAGGTAGGTATTTGAAATGTTAATGAAACTCGAATTTTGTTAGTATTAAAATATGATGAAATGTTTTTATTTCAGTGAGTAAACTTATCAAATATTTCCACCCTTCTAGGCAAGAATAGAGCCTATGCTCAATAGTGATATGTAGGATTGAAATGAAATAAATTTTCAAATCGGTCTATTAGTTTCAAAGTCTAATCAATGCAAACAATAAAATATTTCCTCTTCATAATATTAGAATAAATATAGAAATTTCAAAATGCAATGCTTGAATTGCAATTCAAATCGTCATATAATATAGAGCAGTGATGAATAATAGTGCCAACATAACAATATTGTATATCAGACCTTCAAACGATTCGAGACGGAACATACAATGCAACAATGCATTATTCTCTAACAATTAGGGAATTGAGTTTCATAATTAGAAAATTCGCCACGGATGTCTTCTACAATGTGGTCGTTTGTCACAAAAACATTTTTTTTATTCAATATTACCGTTTTCTTCATTAACAATGTCTTGTGACACTTCGCAGTTCATAATGCCACAATGGAACTATGAGCCCCCGTTGGCAACAACAATATGTGCCAATTTCGAAGACAATGTTGCCCCTAATATGTTTTGATGTTGTTGGTTATTGTGTTGTGAATGTTTTGTGTTGTCGTGTGTCGTGTTGTCTTTTGTTTACACAATTTCGCCACGCTTTTTGTGTTTTCACAATTGTTTTCTGTTGGGATTATGTGATTTTTCTTGGATAGTGATGTAGGTCCTTTGAGATGTACCGTTTGTTTTAAATTGATTTTTGTTGTTATAAAATGTAGGATTTTTCAAATAAAATTAATCTTTAAAATTAGTTATACCTTGGCTGATGTACGAGCTAGAATGAGACGCAAACGGATTTTTTATTAGTACTGTAATTTTTCATTTGTTCATTTATTTCTTTTTCATTAGGGGAATATTGAAAATGTGTGTATGTGAAAATTTGTGGTTTTATTTCATAAAGAATTTTGGTTTTAAGTTCGTTTTAAATGCTTTTTTAAACATTTCGTGACCACGCGTTTAAATCTTAGTTAGGGTGTTAAGTTAAATGCAGTACTTGAACAGGGATTATAAAAAATTTTCATTGAACCTAATAGGTATTGTTTTTTCTTTGAAATTGATATCCAATTAATAAAATGTTTGTATTAAGTATACGCCCACAATAAGTTAAATAATTTTAAAATAAGTGCATTTACAAAACAAATTCTACTTTAATGACTAATCTGCGTGAATTATATTTATAATGCAATGTTCTACATCATTATAAAATTAATTCGCATTGGTTGTTATAAAGTATTTATCCTATAAAAATAAACATTCGCGTCGGCGTCTAAATGCATTTGCCTTCAACCCGTACGTGGGTACATTGAAATCGAAAAGGTAGCAAGCGGCGCGTAAGCCGGTAGCAGCGCGTGAAATGAACATAAATAACCGCCACACCGCAAACAAGCCTCATATTTACGACATTATTATACTTTATACTTACGTCCGGCCAGTACACGGAGGCTCAAATACGTGGCCAACCTACATAATAAGGAGAGCGCGCGGAAGGCGTAACTCGGTGGCAATCTACCGTCTCGCTTCACGACGCCTCAGGCGCGCGCCTAAGCGAGACGAACAACCACAAATTTATTGAAACGAAAAAAAAAAAACTCCGCTACTGTGCTCCGCGTCGCCTCACAGAACTAGATACATTTTTCCACGTCGGAGCGTGCGAGCGAGCGACCACATTCGCACCTCACACCAGAGCGAGACAGCTATGTTTCCGCGGGACGGCGCGCAGCTAAACGGCCGGTGATGTGGGCGCTGCCGGTGTTGCGCACGCGCAGCTACCTCGCCGCGGTTGAGTTCCACGCTCACGCTGCGACGCTCGGCTCGCTTGGCCCGCGTGACCTTTACTTGGTGAACTTAGGAAGCGTTCGCTGTGAAACTTCGATTAGAGCCCCTCCGTCCCGCGCTGCAGTGATTCCGTGGACCTCCAGCACAGCAGAGCGGCATTGGAGCGAAAGAGATGGCGGGCGGTCGCCGGTGCCGCGGCTAAAGGTATTCGTAGAATGCGTGATCTGTATCGGGCGGCGGCGGTGCGCGGGGTGCGGGGTGGTTTCGGAAGCGGTGGCAGCTCCCATCGACTCCTGGGTTATTCTTCCTCAGGCCACTGCTGCTCGAGCTACGTACCAAGCGAGCCAGTTTTTTCCGTCCACCGCACCGCACGCCACACACTCGTTAAGCCCGTGCGAACACGAGGAGTCGCCACTAATAAATTACTGTTTTTTACTGCAATCGCAACAGTTACCGCCGCGCAGCCGACTAATTTATACGTTAAAATAAACATAAATCAGCAATAGTTGCGACTCCCATCGCCCGAATACAGTGAGTACCTCTTGCATGTCTCATATTTGTCCAGATTCAGACGGACCCCTCTCATATTTATATTGTTTTGTAAATTTGTTTAAAAATATTGTGATACTTATAGCATAAAGTGTGTTCCAATTTTTATTTTTCATAAATAATTTGAGAGAGCGTACGATTGGATCTTGATATTTCTATATTTTTTATTGATTATTTTAGGTATTTTTTAGTTAGAAACCGTTCATCATTCATTTCATTTGCATTTCGTTTTCATTTACACGTCCATATTAACTCACACATACACAGAATATATCATACAAATGCACACAAACATTGCTTACGAACTGTTTAAAACCGTGTAACATTCCTTTAGAAGCAATCAGTATCAAATATTTAAAAAATAAAGTATAAACTAAATGAATCTTCAGTCTCTCGATAAAAAAGCCGTAAAATGAAATATGTAAAGAATCCCATACAGTTAAATCCTTTGAAGTGTACACAAAAATTATGTGTATAATATTACCATTTAAATTGTCTATAGTGGAGAGGCGCTACGGGACAATTCCAAACAAAAATTTCCTTCTTCGTTTGAAGAATATAAACACACCTGCCGATGCATTCAATGTCCGATGCTGACCATTTTATAACGATTTATGGTTTATTTAGCGATAAAAGAAGAATGGCTTATGAAAAAAATACTAACATGTTTTCAAAGGCTTTTAATATGCCTTTTTTGTGTCCTCTGTCCTTCATTGTGTCTATTCTAACAATTTTTGAGTTTCTTCTCGTGTGATAGTCCTTAATTGATCTTCGAATATAAATAGTATGGTGAATCTGCGAATTATTAAAGATCGTGCAAGTGAGGCTGTAACCGGTATTTGGCTATGGTTAACCTTAAGTTACAATGCAGTAAGTTGTAACTCATTCTTTTAACTGGTCGATTTTTTCTCGTTTCGAAGAAACCTATCCGAGGCGGCTTGGAATCGGTTTAAAATTCTTGTGAATTATTTTCTTCTTATTATAGGTATTGCATTTATTAATAGCATTAAAATTTATGTTTTTAAATCAAAATAAGCTATTTTATAATAATAATAGCAACGGAATTAATATAGTAATGAATTTGTTCGATCATAAAGCTTATTTCAACTAATTCAGAAATTGCATCAATCATTGAAATAAATTATGAAAAATACAAGTCCAGATAATGTTTTTTATTCAATTTAAAAACTTATTTGAAAACTATATTATGTTTTTCCGACAACAAATTAACTGCTTAATATCCATTATAAAATGTAAGCAAATAAAATTAGCATAATAAAATAAATCGTTTGTTAAAATCCCGTGTTTAAATAAATTACAAGTTAAAGTGTTAAATTGAGTCAGTTTGAACATGCCTCGAGGTTTTTGTGTTTACCTCCGTAATTACTAACAATGTGGACTTTGTAGGCAAACAGCTACACATTATTTATGAAAAAAGATCGATAATAACTGTTTATAAAAATATACAAGAAAATTATGTGACATATATGGTGGTTTAATTTGGTGAAGAAGGCGATAAACATTAATTTCATATATTTTAATGTTACTTGAGTAATTGTGAAGCGATTTACAGCTTCAGCTAAGTTTTCTTTTAAAAATAGCTAAGCGTTAAAGATAATTGTTTGATAACGTCAATCGTATTCCTTAAATATCAAACCCATAATTATATTACTTACCTTGTTGGTAATTTAATTTACATTAATATTTATCATTTTTTCAATGCAACAGATAAAAAAATCAACTCATATTTGTATTTAGATAATCTATTTGTATTCATTTAAGTGATACACGATTAAAAATCAATAAATTAGTTATTGAGATAGTAATCGCTATTTATACAATTACATTACCAATCGATTGGGCTAACACGAGTAATTATTGATATTGTTATTATGAAACATCAATAAACCAATCCTTCTTTTAAGAGAGTTCTTTTAATTTTTGAAGTTGTACTGTCGGTTTTTATTATAAAGACCCAAATTCTGATAATTTACCAACTGAATTATGATAAATAATTAATCTGGATCAGCCCATATACGTCCCACTGCAGGGCACGGGCCTACTCTACAATCGAGAGTACGATTGAGAGTGGTTAGGCCATATAGTCCACCACGCTGGCCTAGTGCGGGTTGGCGGACTTACATACCATATAGATTCTTATGAATCGCTATGGTATGCAGGTTTCCTCACGATGTTTTCCTTCACCGTTTTAATGCGTGGTGATTGACTATCAATACACGCATGACTCCGAAAAGTCAGAGGTGTGCCCTGGGATTTGAACCCGCGACCACCGTGAACATGTTGGCAGCCGCGTCTGGTCCGTTTACCAACAGGCCACCACGCACTTAAATAATTAATATGTTGCACTATTTTCTGAAATTAATGTAAATGTTAAATATTCACAAATAAAAAAATCAGATTATAAAGATTGCGATGTCTTAAAAAAATAAATCTGATAAAAAAAAAGTACTATGTGTCTACACGTAGTAACTATATGAAAAACTATCTAGAGTCAACAACAAAAGCAAGTCAATTAATTTTCAAAAATATTTCAATTTTATATTATTTTTTATGTACTAGGTGTTGTATAACACATATAATCTAGCTCCTAGAGTATCGCGTAAGCCAGTAGCTCGTGGCACGACGGCGCGCCAATCTCGCTCGCATATTTAGCCGATGATGACATCAATGCACATAAATAAAATATTTTATATTCATTGGTCTAGTTGCCGCGAATGTTGAGCTTTTCAGTGTCAAAAATGTACAAATATGCATTTCATGGGATATTTTTTTTTGTATTAAAATAAAATGTATTTATGTATCTGTGGAAAAAAACGTGATTCAAAAAAATCGTGTTAATTTAAAATTTATTATACTACAGAAACATGATCAAATTAATTGATTAATTGGCAGCATTGATGCCAAATGAAAGATATTAAGTCTTCAATGCGCCCCATTAAGTTCAACTAAAAACATCCAGTTTCGAATTATTCCAAATTTAAAATTCACAATGGAGTGCCCTGACATTCTAAATTATATTAAAAAATTCTGAATAATAATTACAAAATATACGAAGTGGATGTGCAATAAATTCTCAATGTTACCATATTTTCATATTCTGTGTAAATAAATGTCAAATTATTTTATTTTATACATAAATTGTAGTCTTTTACACCCACTTGATTTTTTTGTTCTATTTTTGAATTTTGATTTTATAATGTTGCGTAATTATTCCGGCCTCGCTCCATTCATGTATATCGAAGGACAATATAATAAACGGCGATTTTGTAAAGGGTGCTAGATAATACAATATATTTTACATGTAATAATTATGTAAAAAATAACGCTTTTAAATGTAATAATCTCAAACATCAGTTTACTTTACTATAATTGAATAAATATTTATATTTAGTACTGATAAAAGTGACTATAGTTTTTAATAATATGATTAAATCTTACTTATTGAGAACTAGCGGGTCCGGCCCGGCTCCAGCCCGGATGCGGATACACTTTTTTGAAAATATTTCAAATCGTGAAATAATTTTCAAATCGGTCCAGTAGCTTCAGAGCCTATTATATCCAAACAATAAAATACTTCCTCTTTATAATATAAGTATATACTAATATATATATATATAATGAAATGTATTCTTAGCCATGTAAAAATTAATAATTAAAGTAATACTTATTAAATAGCTTTGATAATTGACCGAAGTTTTCATTACTTTAACACACCGACAAACCGTGTATCCTAAAACGGTTAGTATTTTTTACAAATTTAATTTACGTAACATATAGACGTTCAAAGTCAATGCGTTCGATATTGAAGAAGTTCCCAAATGGTTTCGGTTCCGAGGACGCACCACGGGACGCCGAAACTTTCGGCGCGTTTCAACTTGACCGAAATAAAAAACATTCGGTGATATGATGAACGACGCATTTGCATAATAATTTTAGACGCTTTAATATAACTCTTGTGGCCCAGTTTTGGGCGTGGAAGGCCCACTATTTTGGGCTTGAGGCTTTTGTCTAATGCATTGTGGTTTTCTTAGCAAATTATTAAATAGTTTTCCTATTAATTGATTAAATGAGACCTGCAGTATTCAATTACATATTCATTATAGGCGTTCCTAAGAATAAATAAGGATCTTATCGTAATCACTCATTTATTTGGCAATTCCTTTATTTAATTAATATAGGATATATTGCTTATATACGCGATATATTGTGTTAATCACTGACAAATTTTAATCAGAATCAATTTCGTGCGATTATGTTTAAAAATTATATATACTTACTATAATTCGATTACATTTTCTCTACTCATAATGAATCGCATTTTTAATTTGTTCAAGCGTATATGTTGAATTCACGGTTACTTACACACACATTCCTTACAGTCTTAAAGAATCCGTTATTAAAGGAAGCAACAGTTTTATTATTTTTTAGATGCTTCATGAAATAAATGGATAAACCAGTAATTTTTATATATATATTTTAGTACATTCTCAAATGTATATATCCGTGCGTACCTATATAGATGTAGTACCAACCGCATTCCAACATATACATACATATTAAGGCGTAAGTTTACGATCTCCAGGGTGGAATAATACCCGAAGACAATGATTATTTATCGTCAAAGGGCTTTTGTCATGCCGCGCCGCAAGCGCCGACTTTGTGACCATTTATAATACAAGCATGCTTAAATATTGTTCGGCTGAATTGATAGTGTCTGTATTGATCGTTTGTGGGTTAATTTTGTATTTTTTTGAATCTGTAATGTCTAAATTGTGTCTTCGATTGTGCATAGATGAAATTATAGTAAACTTAATAATTTCAATTGATGTTTTGTGCGTATTTCGCTCTGCGCCATCTTTATTGTTGTTGTTTTTTTTTTTGTAATTTGGTAAAACTGTTGTGGATAATTGGTAATAATACTCTTTTATTGTATTTAATCTATGAGAGTTAAATGTATTATGTAGTTTCCCGAATAAAGTAAACAGTTAATAAAAAAATAAAATTGATTGACAGACTTTTACCAAAGCAATCAGAGACATTTAATTTATAATAATAATGATAAATAAATACATCCAATAGTCACATATATAGTCCTGATCCATACTGAGATCTTGTGTCGTGGGTATCAAAAACTACCACGGACTTTTCGGTCAAATACCCAGTTCAGAAATAAATGCCTGTGGGTCACATTAACATTCGTTTCGGGTCTGGGATCGAATCTGCGGCATCCCATTTCACAAACGGCATCTAACCAACTGCGCCAAGGAGGCTGCAATTCATTTTTTAGTATAGATTTTCTCCTTAAATACTATAAGGAATTGATTTGATGATTGCAAACTGTCTAAAAATTTTACTTATAGAAACCAATATAGCTAAAATATTCAGTAGCTATACTGTTAGTATCATTTAGTTCACGAATTGTAAACACGATGTGTTTTTAATGAACTTTTTCATGTTTTCACCATCCGGCATAGCATTCATTTGACCACTGTTGATAATATATTAAGTCAGGAATATGAAAATACGTCCAATGTTCTAAGGTACTAAAGGTAAATCCATAACCCAGGGTTTGTTTATAAATAATTTTTAACACATAATTTGTGAGCAACAAACCACGCAATAGAACAGGAAACTATTGTTTGAACGAGATAATATAACAAAGGTTGGTCGAGTTTCGACGGGGCTTATCTGCCGGTAATCTTGTGGTGTAGATAAACGAATTCTTTGGGATGTGTTAAATATTAACAAACACTTGAATGGGCTCGAATTTCTTTGAGGAATGTCGCTTATGTTGTTGAGAAGCAAAGTATGTCTTATATATTATAGGATATAGTTTTTCAAGATGCTCGTTAACGATTTTTCATTGAGATTATATTTTAAGCGATTTTCATATATTACGTTAAGTATAAAGTTACTCAATTCAATATCAGTCTCAAAATATGTTTACTCTCTTGATTTACCAATTAAGCATTTTTTCAAATTATCTTGCCATTTGTTATAAGGCCAATTTGATCTATATATTTATAAATAATATTCTATGTATCGTTAATATATACACTATTGTCATTACTACAAATTGTATCTTGCTCATTTGTTTCATTCTTACAAGTTCGTTATACTGGGTATCTCAAGACTGCTACCGAAAACGAACCCAGGTGGTAGTTTTAGTGACTACAAGCACAATGCAATTAAAAATTTCGCAAAGAAACGCGACAATTACTATTTATGATTTTTTAAATATCGTCATCTTTGGGTGGTAAATCCATAGTTTTTGCTAACATAATAATTTAAACTCTTTTATACCTTAGAGTATTTATAAATAAAAGGGTATACACTATTATTTTAGGAAAAAATGTATTTACCACCCAAATATAACCATAGGAAAAAAATAACAAAAAAAAAATTGTCGCTTTTTTTTGCAACTTTTTCTGTTGCATTGTGTCTGAAGTCGCTTAAACTACCACCCGGCTTCGTTTTCGGTAGCAGTCTTGATATACCCTGTATATGCAAGGTTCTCTCACGATGTTTACCATAAAGTGCGTGGTGATTGATAGTCATATCTATGCTGTGAAGTGTCCTGGGATTTGAACCCGCGACCACCGTTAGCATGTTGGCAGTCGCGTTTGGTCCTTTTACCAACATACCACTATGCACTTCAATCATAAAGTGCAAGGCAGTTATATCGCTCAGAAAATACACGGAGTTAATATTAATTTAATGGGATGAAAACAATGAGGTTGTTGTAGATCGCAGGATATAGGTAGCTTCCAATAGACCTTCATAGAATTCTTTGATCAGGCCTATGTTCAGCAGCAGGCTTCCTATGGCTAAAGAGAGACAGATAATGGCTGCAATGATATATTCAATTTATGTGAACTATTGTAGGTAAACTCAAGTATGTTTGTAGGTTTTCTTTTGTATTTTTATTGCGTGATAAGTGAAGTGGGCGAGGCTGATAAGCTCAGTTTGTGTAGGCTTCGTCCCTTTGAGTGAAGCCGACAAACGATTGTATGAATTTCAGTAGGTATTCTGATTCATAAAGATACTAGGGGCTTTTTGTAAAACATAATTGTTTGATTAGATATCGATTTGTATTGAGTTGACATGTTGTTTTAATGTTTTAGTTTTATATGAAGGTTGTAGGATAATTTAAACTCTTTTATACCTTAGAGTATTTATAAATAAAAGGGTATATACTATTATTTTAGGAAAAAATGTATTTACCACCCAAAAATGGCCATAGGAAAAAAATAACAAAAAAAAAATTGACGCTTTTTTTTGCAACTTTTTCTGTTGCATTGTGTCTGAAGTCGTCTAAACTACCACCCGGCTTCGTTTTCGGTAGCAGTCTTGATATACCCTGTATATCGTGATTAGATATTTCTAATAGTTTTTGGAGGAAATAACATTCGTTTTCCATGAAACAGATCGTAGCAAAATTATTCATATTATTATATATAGCCTCATAAGAGAGGCGGCTGAGAGGCAGACCATCTGCCATATAGTCGGATGGCATCTCGAGAGTCGCAGGAAAAGTCGAATCGCTTGGCATATGACAGAAAAATGTGGCGTGTCTATACCTAGCAGTGTGTTTACGTGGGGTGATATAGATAGATAGATGTGTCATAATGTTAAACCAATGTTAATACCTACATAATATAATATTTTATGTTATTCGTAATTAATTAAAAGGAGGATAACGCTAAGATGTCAAAACAAAGTTAATCCATGCTTAAATTAACAAAGGAAATTAATTTATATATTTAAATACATAAACTCACGACTTTTTCCCAGAAAGGGTAGGCAGAGCTGCTGATAGCAGCCAGGACACACATATTTTGCCTTGCGTTTCCCCTCCCATTATGTTATAAGGGGCGAACCTATCGCTATATCAGACACAAATACAATTTTAGATAATTTAAGTAAAAAGAAAGAGATCGTTCATGATTTTTAAGTTTTTCTTACCAAAACATCAACAAATCTCTCGATATTAAGAACCACATAAAATTTGCTATAGTTATGTTTTTTCTCCCAGCTTTGGTACAAATTTTTATACAACTTGAGCCCAAAAACAATCACTTAACACATTTTCATTGAAGCCGTTCAATATCCATTGAGTGGTGTTTGTTTGTAAAGGTCCGTTCACACCGGCGCTATTTGGCGTTATTTTGCCCGCCGCACAAACGCCGGGCAAGCGCCACAGATGAGGTGTACCTGCGACGTTTTTGCAATGTGTGTTTAGGTAGAGGGATGTTTAGTCCTTTTGGTCTAGAAACTTTTGGGACAAGAGCTATGAATGAAAGACTGGGGGAGTTGTTTTAGTGGTCAAAATTTTTTGATATCTTGTGAATAATTAAGAACTAAGAACTTAATTAAGAATTAAGAACCAATGCAAGCATCTGTTTTAATAATTCAAAATTCGTAGTCATCGTTAGATATATCGGCTATTTTAAAGTGTAGGTGTAAAATTACGTATTTCTACAAGAATATGAATATTAAAAATGTTAAGCCCACCAACATTTAGATGCGTAAAATGATTGAAATACCTATCCAACACTTTATTAAAAAAACAGTAATAGGTACTTCTTATTTAGTCAGTATACGTTAAAAAGGCGTATAATTGAATCCTTTCCCAATTGATACATCTTCACCATCAACCATTTACATTCCCAACTAATTACAAACCAGAAAAGTATACACTTTAGCCATTTACAAATATCCCAATGGGAGATAAAGGCGCGTTCTCATCCCACGAGAAAAACGCCGCGGGCGATAGACAGTCCCTCCCACGCATCGCGGCTTTAAAAAAATATGTACGGCGGCTTTTTAAGAGTTTCCAATTCGCTGCCGTATTACGCGGGGCGGGATTATGCCGGCTTGTGATTGGTGCACGGTAGCTGGAGCATTCGGTGGTATTTGATTGCCTCAAATATAGTAAGGCTTAACAATATTTTTGGGCTTTTGGGGTCTTAATACAATTGAGTTTGTTATACAGTTAAGTGAATTATTAATGATTAAACATAGCTAAAGTTCGTTTACAATTATATGAGCAGCTTCATTCAATGCGATTTGTATTTAATTGTAGGTGTGCTTCCATCCATTAACCATATTGTTAAGGGTAAATAAAATTTTAAAATATAATGATTTAATTATAATAATCTAAAATTAGATACAGTTTAAATTATATATCAAAGTACTTAGATTTATAACGGGTTTTTATGAGCAGAAGCATTTTAATTTCCTATTGCCACGCTATCAAAGCAGCTATTTCAACACCTAACAATTTTAAAACATTGTAAACATGTTGCGCTACTGCGTAAATAAGTTTTCCTTATACATAAGACTATAAAATTCAAAAACATTTTTACGTGTCGTAACATGTACAATAATTAAATCAAAAATAAATTATGCATTCCTGCTACCATATAGAGGTGCGAGAAACATTAATTCACCTACATAGTTGTGTCAAGTTTATTATTCAGCATAAAATTTAATATATGCCCATATCAACGTGTTAATTTAGTAGGTACTCCCTGGGCTTAAGCCGGGCGTTCGATTATGGTAGATCACGGCTTAGCCCATCAATCTCGTCTCGTTATGTTTGATATTTGACTTTATGGCACCGATTGGCTTATATTGTTTGTTAATGAATAAGTCTTTTTTTGCCATTTTGATTTTGCGAATTTATCGACTTTGAATAAGTTATATTGTGGATGTATTGTTGTGTAATATCACTGTCTTTGAATAACTCTGGTGCGATTTTTAAACCTATGTAAATGTACGATTAAACCAATGTATGATTAAATACTTGTTATACGTTTTCCATTTGGTTTTATCTTACGTTATGTGTTAATTTACAGGATTGTACATTCTATCCGTTTAGTGAATTAACAAGACCCCTTTAAAAATATTTATAAAATATAATCACAGTACGAAGTGGGCTACTTGATGTAGAATTCAAACTTGAGTCGTTGTTTATACCTTGTGTTCTATAATACTAATGGGGAAATATTTGCTAAAATATTCGCTTTAGTATTAAATTTGCTAACAGAATGCAAATTATTGATCTAGATCATGCCATTGTAATTTATTATAGATCGGCTACTTTATAGCTTTCATACCAAATTTGTATGTAAAATGTATAAAAGATTCCAAATTCAAATATCTATCTCATTAATTTAAAGAATCGTAATGCCAGTATAAAATTAAATACAAAACACTCAATAAAAAATAAACCAATTTCAATTCAAATTTAATCCGATCAAATCGTACACAGTATTACATATAAAAGTATATCGAACAGTTCCGTTTACCTACAGACAATTCGATTGGACGCCGCGTAAACCAGTAGCCGGCATCACACACTCACATACGTGCACACACATTTGTGAGCACACACATATTGATGTGTGTGCGTGTGTGATTTTATTTACATCAGCTACTGTGATGCGCGGGCCCGCCCTATCCGCCGGCGGTTCTCCTTATGAATTTGTAAAAAGAATCCGGGATTAAATTTAATGTAGATGCGTGTTACATTTTTGAATTTGGAATTATATTAAGTTTTTATTCAGCGGACAGTTATTATGAGACTGTTATTCAAAATTAGAATTTTATTTTACTTTAGAATATAATACTTAAAACCAACTTGCAACAAGTCAACCGTACCGTAACAATTATTTTTTTAGGTATATTCAACTATTTAGGTTAATACAGAATTCATAATATTTCTATAATTAAACTATTCACTATTATACAGTCGTAATTTATATACATATAGCCAAGTTTATTACGTCCATTCAAATATGATAGCGGGTAATACGAATATGTTTATCAAAATAAAATAATTTAATAGAAAGGAAATCAGTTAAAAATCTTAACAAAATTTCATTCCAGCTAATTATTTATTCCCAAGACTCCCTCTCATTCTTTTATTAATTATATCTATCCTAAGGTCGCATGGAAGAAATTGCCTAGTGCCAATATTTCGCTTTCTGTATTTTATTATTATGTTATTTCTTTAATGTAACTAACTATATGTACGGTGCAAAAAATGATAAATAAATGAAAAGGAGGAAACCAAGATTTAATTTTTAAAGGTATGCTCGTCTCGCCATTCAAATATATATAAAAACTATTTTATATATACTCGTACCCAGCCTAATATCGAAATGCTACACATTCCCCTAGTTTAGTAGGTGTGACAGTTATTTAAGTGCTGTGTACGGTAATTGGTACCCGGGTGGATACAACTTCTACCACTAGCTTTTGACTGACTCCTTAGCGCAGTTGTACTACGGTATTGCAAAGCTGGGGTCTCGGCTTCGAATCCCAGGTCGGGCATAGTAGTATTGGATTTTTCTATTCATGGTCAGCCCGGAGTCAATACCCGAAATTTGTTTTTGATGCTCCATATCACATCGTGGGACGTAACACACAAGGCGAAACGTGGATGTCCTAGTAGAGCCTCTGCTTACTCCTTCTGGGTAAAAAGGCGCGCTTTTATGTATGTATATAGCTTTTGAGTCTCCGGCAATATTATTCATCGAAGAAAAATCACAGCAAATCTAAATTCAAAAATGTCTTTACCAATTCAGCACTAAAATAAAATTAACTTCCAGACGTTTCGATAGCTTCAGAATTTCCGTGGTGTAACATTAATCGTGAAACATTTGCGTAAACGTAAAAGTCTATTATACACTTCCATTAAAAATTCAGGTTTAGTTGTAAGATAAGCAATAGCGTTTGATGTAAGATCGCGTAGGGGGCGCCGCGACGGGCGAGCTAAATCGCCGGGGGCTACCCGACCCAACTCCCAATATATCAGCTTGCCTCGGATACTTGGCTGTGTCGTAACAGCGACGTGAATGGAGTGGGTATTACGCATAAAAAAATATGTAGGTGCTTTTTTTGTAGGTGAATCGCGAGAATTTATGATAGAGTGTTTTTTAACTGGTATATTATCCCACCAAACAGCTGTGTAAATGCACTATTTCGGTTTGAAGGACATTGTAGCCAGAGAGATTACTGGATATATTGAGACTTAATATATCATGTCTCAGGATGGCGAACGCAGTGGAATGCCAAGCTGTGCTTTGTAATTCAAGGCTGTTTGGTTTTGCACTGTTCATGAGCGGTCGTATCGCTTACCATCAGGGGAATGGTGTGCTCGTCTCCCCATTCAACGCAATAAAAAAGTTTAATAATGCAATAAATAAATAAATACACCCAACAATTACATACATAGTCCTGATCCCACACTAAGATCGAGTCTTGTGTCGTGGGTAACAGGAACTATGAGAAACTTCGGTCTCACGTATTATGTACACCCAGACCCGAAACAAATGCTTGTGGTTCACACAAACATTTGTCGATGCAGTGATCGAACCCGCGGCCTCTCGTTTCACAGTCGGCGTCTAACCAAGTGCGGAGGCTGTCAATAGCATGGTATTTTAAATTTAGTGAATTGGTTATAAAATGTATTAAACGCGTAGATTTCTTATCTGAATGACGTAAACAAAAATGTTGCGTTCAATTTTGGTGACGGTAATCAAAGTCAATCGGTAAGTGCGTGGTGGCCTGTTGGTAAACGGACTAGACGCGACTGCCAACATGTTCACGGTGGTCGCGGGTTCGAATCCCAGGGCACACCTCTGACTTTTCGGAGTCATGTGTGTATTGATAGTCAATCACCACGCACTAAAACGGTGAAGGAAAACATCGTGAGGAAACCTGCATACCATAGCGATTTATAAAAATTTCTATGGTATGTAAGTCCGCCAACCCGCACTAGGCCAGCGTGGTGGACTATATGGCCTAACCACTCTCAATCGTACTCTCGATTGTAGAGGAGGCCGTGCCCTGCAGTGGGAAGTATATGGGCTGATACAGATCACAACACGTGTATTCGTTTGTCGTAACTAGATATCTGCTTGGAATTGAATAGTAAATATGTACTTATTTCATTAGTTACTTTGGCTATGTTTTTATACACATCTTATCATGTTACTTTCTTGTAAGGTTGATGATAAATATAAATATAATAAAATTTGCCTTTCATGTAGGGAT
The DNA here is from genome assembly GCA_009982885.2 of Hyles vespertilio. Classification (NCBI taxonomy): domain Eukaryota; kingdom Metazoa; phylum Arthropoda; class Insecta; order Lepidoptera; family Sphingidae; genus Hyles; species Hyles vespertilio. Next base: position 7,417,594 of record CM042806.1, on the reverse strand, counting down.
TGTCTAATTTATTTTGTACGTCTCACTAGTTCACCTCTAACCTTTCTAAAAATAAATAGACTCTTCAAAAGCATCATAATTTTATTTTCAAAGTCTTCAATGTAACACTAGACATATTATTTTTAGTATTTACAGCAATTGGAAAAGGATCGAACATAACAAAAAAATATCAAACAATATTAATACCACCCTCTTTCCTTCTCACTTTCTCTTCTTTTAGAAGAAGTCCACTTCTGAATATTTGCTTTTCCCAAGAATACGCAGATAAAATGACCAATAAAAATATTTTTTATGATAAAGCAGCTCTACGCCTGCCGTTGTTACTGGCGCGAGCGCATACCGTTCCTGTGGGAACGGGCAGGACATAAACCGTTTGGTTATTTGTGCTCGCTCGCTCATTTGTATATTGTAATTTGGCTAACGAATTAAAATCTCAATATCTTTGTTTTAATGAGGTGCGCTTACAAATTAATGAGTGGTGATGCAGTTGTTTCGAATTTTTCTACTTAATAAGTATGTACTGTTAGTTTGGCTCTATTTGTAAGTTAGAGTAATGGACTATGTCCAATTTCTTTCATACTATGAGAAAGTCATCTCCTGCTACTAGTATTTCCAAATATTTTACCTTAGGTCAAGTGCATAAGATTATGCAAAACCTCTTTAACTTAAAACATAGGGATTACTCCCTCGTGTTCAGGAGTATTTTTTTGCAATTTCGACTGGTATCCAGCTGTCTAAGATATCGCCTTAAGTCTTAACACATCAGTCCACTAACCACTTATTGTTTTATTTACCTACTTAAAATGTAAAACGATGCGATGCTACCACTGACTAAAAAAATTTAATACTTCATAATTTGTTCAATAAGACAAATAAAGTGAATTATTCAAAACTACATTTCCAAAAAGTAAACAATCGCAATTACATTAAAGTGATTCAGCTGTTTCGTATTCTTTGAAAAATTTGAAGACAGGCCAGCAATCAAATTCCGTCCCTTTCGTTGATACGCGATGGTTATCAGTGGGAAAGGGAGAAAGATATGTCATTGTTTAAAAATGTCAAATAGAATGATAAACATAAAATATCTCGTTGAAACGGCCCCGGTGCGCACGCGCCGAACAATGAGCTCATAATAATTTTATTCAGATGTGGATGATCATGAGATTTTGTTTTTTTTTATTAAATGAGCCTTAATTTATGACTAAGCTTTGTACTCATTTGTACCTTTTGAAATACCTTCCGAGCATGTTTATTGACGTTTTATTATTTAACCAAAAGATGAAAAAGTATTCACAGATCGTATCGGACTGTTGAACACTTTGTGTCTACGTAATTATACGGGTTTTAATAATTGTGTTACATGTTTTATGACGTCACAACACTATTTCGAACAAATGAGAAGCTTGGTCTTTTTATGGGTCTTCTGGAAAATTAGCACATATTGTCTTTACTAAAGTTTCTTTATCTTAAGTATTGTAAAGCAGACCCTAAGGTAGAACCGAATTTAATATGAACAAACAAAACTAACTTTATTTAGCTCTGTAATATTCGCAACAAAGCAAATTACTTGTATTTAATTATCGAAGGAGTTGTTCTAATTTCGAATAACAACTGTGAATTGTATGAATCCTTTATACTTTCAACATTTTACAACCCATTTACTCATTTGTATAAAAAGAGTGCAAAAAAGAGCACACCAATTAAAAAACACATTTGCACAAAATTCATGTATAGATCCCTTTTACTTTCAAAATTTTACAACTCTTTTTATGATCATAAAAATTGAAAATAGAACACGCAAATTTGAAAAAAGAATTGCATAAATATTAACAAAGGCTTGCGGCGATTCCGGGAATGACTTACGAAATGCCGAAATGGGCTTAAGTACCACGCGTTTGGCCTATTCAATGAGCCACAATGGGCTATACATCATAATAGATCGAATTAGACGGTATCTACAGACGTAATGAAACAATGCTTTTGATAAATTCAATGGTTTGAGGCTTTCTCCGCGAACTTGGTTTTAAGCGTGGGTTAGAATAATTAGGTTTTCTATATTGTTAGTTGGGGGAAGAAAATAATAATTTGCCCGATGAATAAGGCTTTCAAATATCTATTTTCTTGTATAGCTTAGTCATTAAGTACCTATATTAATTTTATTTACTTTGATATCAGAACTAAAGAGCTAGTTGGTTTCGAATTCTAACAAAAATCGATGAGAAAAATTATTGGTATGGCCTCAGTGGTTTTCTCCATTGTTTGTATAACAGTTTAAAGACACCATAATCTATAAAATTACATTAATTGCTATATTTTTTAGTGTACGTTATCACAGGCCAGTATAGAGTTCGGCGTTTTATTTAAAATATAATACGTATGTTTGGGTAGGTAGAGCATCTAGAATCTATATCTTGCTATTTTAAACTCTTTTAGTTTATTATAAAGATATAATATCAACAATAACACGAATTTATTAGCCAAATATACTAAAATGTAACAACAAAGCTAGCTTCATAAATCAATGGTAGCAAAATCTGTGATCGATGAAAAGAAATCGATAAAAATTATTTTATCGATAAAATTACGGATTTAAAAAGTTGCACATTTTTCCGGCCAGTTATTACATAAAACAAAAAATAAGACGCAGATGCAATATTCTCAGCGTGGCTATCAAAGTCTACATATCACTGATTTAATGTTGTGCATTTTAATTGCCTTCCAATGTTACATAGTTGCAAACAATCGAATAACAATTTAGTAGTTGCAAACTTGCATTGTGTTGTTCTGTGGAATTTTGCGTGATTACTCCGTAGTGGCAGTTTTTGTCGATAATTATTAAGATGTGCAAGCTTTATGGACGTGCAAGATTCATCACAATGTTATTAATGAGCTGCAATGAGTGTTAGCGGAGTTTGTATTTTTTTCTTTTTTTTTTAATAGGCAAAGGATTTCGAATAGCTCTCGATGTTGGTTTTTGTTTATTTCGTTTAATGGACTCTTCTTTTGTTCGGGTCAGTGTGGTTAATATTTAATTCGCAATGAAACTTTATTATATGAAAGCCATCGATATCAATGTTACACTAGATAAGACGTTCCTTGTAACAAACGTGTCCCACCCAAGTGGGATTTATACTTAGGCAGTATCTTAGGCAAAGCTATTATTGACATGAACTGTCTTGTCTGTCTAATAATCTTTGATCATAATTTGTAATATTCAAGTAAACGTACTAGATGTCGCTACTGAGCTTTTGACAAATACGGGACAAATAGTTTCTATGACGCGCCTCGTCTATCGGTAGAATATAAGTCAATGATGAAAGCCTAATTAAAATTATTGTCGTTTTTATATGTATGGTGGCAAGTTAACATTTAGAAAAATATATCAAAAACTGCAAAAATTACGGGAATCGAACCCGAGCCTCCTGGGTGAGAGCCAGGTATCCTAGCCACTAGACCATATCGGAGATGCTGAATTGCGTTGAAAATAACTATTGTTTGAGACATCCCAATTTGACAATATATGTAGTTAGGGTAAAAAAACCTTCAGGCTTCTTCTAACATGTACAATATTAAGACAATATAGCTTTAGATATTCTATCTTCATATTACACAAGAAGAAGAACAATGACAGTATTAATGTTACTAAAAATACTGTAAAATCTTCCTCTAATTTTAGAAAAATACGTTTTCATCATCTACAATCATATCTTGACCAATTCATAGAACGTGTCGTTACACAGTACACACTACATAGCTCAACTTAAACTGGTACTTTCTAGAATATCAGGACCTATATAATATGTACGGTTAAAATGCGTCATAACATTTGTGGTCACGTTTGTCTTAACTGACTCATTAATTAAGTGAAATCTTCAGGAATGTCGGTGACAGCGTAGTGAGACGGATGTTGCTAATATACTAAGTTACGATTACAACGTCGAGGTCTCGGGTTCGAGACCCGGATTGGGCAAAGTGATATTGAATTTTTCTGTTCATTATCAGCCCGGAGTCAGGAATTTATGCCCGATGTCGATAGACTCTCCACTTATTATTGTGGGACGGAACATACCGGGTATCTCAAGACTGCTACCGAAAACGAAGCCGGGTGGTAGTTTTAGTGGCTACAAACACAATGCAATAAAAAAATCGCATAGAAACGCGACAATTATTTTTTATGATTTTTTAAATATCGTCATTTTTGGGTAGTAAATCCATAGTTTTTGCTAAAATAATAATTTAAACTCTTTTATACCTTAGAGTATTAATAAAGAATAGGGCATACACTATTATTTTAGGATAAAATGTATTTACCACCCAAATATGGTCATAGGAAAAAATAACGAAAAAATAATTATTGCCTTTTTTTGCAACTTTTTCTGTTGCATTGTGTCTGAAGTCGCTTAAACTACCACCCGGCTTCGTTTTCGGTAGCAGTCTTGATATACCTTGTATAAGGGGAAACATGGGTGACCTTGTTGAACCTCTGTCTACTCCTCTGTGAAAAAGGCATGATTTTTATAATTATGTATATTATGTAATGTATGTTTTTTTGGAATAGAGATACTAATGTGTATGTAAATAAAATAAAAAAAAATATATAAAAATTACTTGATTAAATTGTTGTTTAACACGAATATAATCTACACTAATATTATAAAGCCGCAGAGTTTGTTTGTTTGTTTGAACGCGCTAATCTCTGGAACTACTGGTCCGATTTAAATGATTCTTTCAGTGTTGGGTAGTCCATTTATCGAGGAAGGCTATAGGTTATATATCATCACGCTATGACATATAGGAGGAAAGCAGTAGTGATATTTCTAGCAAATACGTGGAAATTTTGTTCGTTTCGATTGGTCGATATTCTAAACTGATAGTCAGAATTAAATATTTTGACCGCCATTTTACAACGTGTATGCACCCGGGCGAAGCCGGGCCCGACCGCTAGTATTTATATAAGCTGAATTCGAAACGCAATACACCCGTTTGCGTCAATGTGCTGGGTTTTCCATTGTGAAATGAAAGGCCTTGGATTCGATGTATTGAGATAAATTAGGTAATCTTCAAATCTTATTTTCCCGATGACTATATGGCAGTTTAGTGTTGGCATCCCTTTTTATTTTACTGAATCTTTAAAATATTTAAATTTAGTTACTTTTTTCATTACCACCCGGTTCACAAGACTGTCTTCACCGGAGAAGAACGAGCAAGAATCTCTGGCGTTGCTCTTTTCATTTTTTTTACAAAATACTGATTATACGGGAGTCGCAGCTTAGTTTAATTTAAAGCAGTACACACATAACATATGATAATCAACTCGTGTTATCGTTTATAACTCAAAATAAGTATAATACATATATTTATTAATAATACTCTTTTATTCATTAAGTATTTATTGGAGTGTTCTTAGATGGAATATGTCTCTTAGATCTTAAAGTCATGTATCCATGTAAATGAGACATAGGCACTTAGTTTTGCAAGTCATTTATTAAAACAAAGTAGTTATTCATATGATAAACCGGTACTTAGTCAATAAATTCATAAATCGTACTTTGTCATCATGGATCATTAGGTTGTATAAAAAATAACCCTTTTCCACATATATTTACGTAGATTGTACGTCTTTTGTATTTTCTGCTGAGTTTTTATGAACAGTCACGGTTTTTTGCTAATATGATTGTGTTTTAGACTTTACACTTCCCTGAATAGTTTTCTAAAGTAGTCTAATGATATATCTCTCTCTTTCTTCCTCTGAGCGTAAAATAGTACTCATACTAATAAGATTGATAGTCCATCACCACGCACTATAACGGCGAAGGAAAATATCGTGGGAAGATAATACCATAGCAATTTGTGAGGACTTCTGTGGTTTGTAAAGTCCGTCAACCCGCACTAGGCCAGCGTGGTTGACTAGATGGCCTAATCCGTATCGATCGTACTTTCGATTGTAAAGAAGGCTCATGCCCTATATTTCGACCTATATGGTCTGAAACAATACCCAGGATTTTAAAAATGTATTAATTGTGATTTTTCATTGTAGAGAAAACTTCAGTTTGTCATTCAGTTACACATATCATGGTCTGATCTTATAGACTCATAATAGCAGAATATTATTTTAATAATTAATGAAGGGGACTTATAGATTTGGATATTGTGCGTGTTGGATGAGGGAAGCAGAAGATCGCGTTCCGTTGTATGTGATAGGGCTGTGTCCAATATTCAGTAGAAGATTCTAAAAATATAATATGTGTTGCCGATAGAAATATATTGTTGTTAGTTGATTCATAACCAACAAATACGAATTTTGGGTTACTTCGCCATATCCGATATGGTCTAGTGGCTAGGATACCTGGCTCTCACCCAGGAGGCTCGGGTTCGATTCCCGGTATCGGAAGTTTATTTTATGATTTTTTGATGTTTTTAAAAATATTTCCATATGGGATATGCAGTTTCCATAAACTTTGAAATTAGTCAATATTTTTGTAAGTATTTAAAGTTATTCATTTCTACTAATAGTTGTGACATGACAATGTTCTTAATAATTTAAGTTAAGCTTGTTTTAAATGTAAGATAAGTATTATAAATACTTAAGCCTATCTGTAGATACGAAGTCCTGTGAGTCTTGGTAATCACTATAGTCTATACCTACTGTTAATCGGATGAACACGTGATCTTTAAACACGGCTAGGTGAAAATCTTCTATAAAAGTTTATTTAAAACGTTACTTTAAATAGTTCGGTACAGTTAGGTCCTAGGTAGAGTAAGGTAGTTACCAATTAGGAGTATATTGCGATCAAATTATTATTAATTTAAAAATTTATTGTTAACAAAAAATAATCATATAGGTGCATGATTCTTCCACAAAAAGAAAAATAATAATTAAAAAAATAAATATCCCATCGCGTTCAATTAGATCAGTAATTTAACCTAATTTTCTAATTTAGTAATTTAAAAATTAAAATCGTTCAGACCTTTCTCGATTGTTCTCTTTTATCTTTAGAAACGTGACATACCACAGCTCAAACGCTCATAAGCATTTATGACTGCTTTCTACTCGCTTAAAGTGCTTGCGGTGCGGTAATGAAAGCCCTGTACCTAACTTAATTAGTCTATACATATAGGTCATCATTTACGCACAATATGACCACTCGTGAAATATGGGTTTGTCCTCAATATTTTCCATTACCACAAATGCTAATGACGATATACACTTCGTAACGTATACGTGCATAATTTCTCTGAACTTTGCTGAGGGTTTAATTTACTATTTTAATTAAATATCATAAAATATAATTTTATAATACATCCGTAAATATCACGCCTTTTTCCCATAAGGGGTTGGTAGATGCTACCAGAGCACCACGTTTCGTCTCGTTTTCGTTATATGATATGGTAGGCGGCGAGCCTATCGCCATAACGATCACTAATTCCAGACTTCGGATAATGAATAGAAAAATCTAATATTGAACGATCCGAGATTCGGATCCTGACAACAAGAACGCGGAGGTCTAGAGTTGTATCATACCGTACAACTACGCCACCTAGGCAATCAATTAAGAATTGTAGTAAATTGTTTATCTATACTAATATTATAAAGCTGAAGAGTTTGTTTGTTTGTTTGAACGCGCTAATCTCAAGAACCGTTAGTCCGATTTGAAAAATTCTTTCAATGTTGGATAGTGCATTTACCGAGGAATGCTATAATTTATATATCATCACGCTATGACCTATAGGAGGGAAGCAGTAGTGACATTTCTAGCAAATACGAGGAAATTTTATTCGTGGTCCGATTGGTCGATGTTCTATATTGATAGTCGGAATACAACATTTTGACCGCCATTTTGAAACGTGTATCTGCACCCGGGCGGAGCCGAGTCGGACCGCTAGTTATAAATACAGTGCATCCAATAGTCACATAATGATAAATCTATCATGGGTATGGGACTTCACAATTATGCTAATCTGATAATATCAGGACAAACCCGAAACTATAAACTTTTTGAAGATTTTTGGCGCTGTTCACTGCCTCTTCAGATACAAGCTTGCCTAGTTTAAGAGACAGAGTTAAATCATTTTTACAGATCGTTTTTGTAACAAATCAACATGTCCTGTAATATTTTATAACCTTTTACTGTTAAACGTATCTGTAAAAAATATGAAATAAAGTAATACTACTCAAATTAAAAAAAAAACTTATTCGATCACGACGCTGTGAACGAGACGATTTGTACCAATATATTACCATCACGAATTTTTAACTGCCAACTTATTTGATATTTGAACATATTTGATTAGTACTGTGTCTTACGGGCTTAGTCAAAGACTCTTTAAAATGTTTTGTCTTCTTTGTTCAAACTGAATTCAAAAGTTATTCGAAAGGGACAAACAACTCCATAACTAAATAGCTTTTAAAACTGTTTATGAATGAGGTGGTTAGTCGTATTTGGTGTAGTATTCTTCCACAGTCCACTTCTACGTATACACGCGTCACAGGACCACGTACCAAACAGTTCCGCAAACAATGAGGTCGGTGTTCTATGAAATGTCATGGGGTATGCAGTCTTCTGATTCACAAGTTTTGACGATTTTGACATCACAACACCTGCGGTCGATGACTAACACCATCCGCTTGATCTCGTTTTAATAAGATTTATTAATTATTTCTTGCTTATTTTTCTTTGTTTTAAATAATTTGTCATGATTTGTGATATTCATTGATAGGCAATAAGGAAGATTCGATATTTAAAACATATGTTTAGAATATTTTAACTTATTTGTCAAAGCATACAAATTATTAAGTTAGTGCTTGGCTTGTGACGTATTAAGCAGCGATTGTGTCTGTCAATTTATTGTCAGGCTTAAGAAAAAAAAATCCGTCCGTAAATATTAAAATTCATTAGTCGTAAAAATATTTTGTCTCATAACACATTACAATCGCTACCTTGAAATCACCTTTGGCAAGATATATTTTAGTAAAACCCATCTACAAGTAAAGTGGACTAGTTCCATATACATATTATTATTCTGTATAATAATAACCTTAAGAAAATGAGTCAATATCTAACTTTAGACGCTTTATCAAACACAAGAATAATTTTGAATATATTTGTTCAATATGGAAATTATATGCCATCATTATGAGTAACATGTTTTAATTTCGCGTCTCGGTTTATTAAGATATCTTATTAGTTACAAATTGTTATTGCTAAATTAATACAACACCATTTAATTTCAAACACGTAAGTGGGATTACCCATCGGCACAATTTCAGAAGCGAGCATCAATATTTCTAACTTTAATTTACAAGAAATTCTACTAAACTTGCATTGTTTTAACTTAATTATTTAATTCTGACAAATTATTTTTTCGTGTTCACCTCGCATTGTGTAAGGAACTATTGTGTAAAATTTCAAGTTTCTAAACATTGTTATGTAGCAGACATTTCATAATTAGTTGTTAACTTTAGGAAAGCTTTTATTTGTCTCGACCAAATTCAATGAGTGTATTATTTAAATAATGCAGTTTCATTCGACAAATAATGCATGTTTCCCAAGTGCAGCCGCGGGCTATAGTAATACGTAATCCACATTAGAATATTTAGCCTCCGTGAGTCGTTACACCTTTGACTTCTGTCCGCCTGCGCCTTTTACGACTGCTCCAGCCATCGGCCGTGACCAACAACGTTTATCAATGCGCCTCCATCACTACAACTCCCGACATCTTGTCGTTTAAAAAAACATAATCTACCAAGCTACCCATAAATGGCTTGTCTGGGCCAAATATTAAGATGTACGATTGGTGAATTTTTTGCGCGGTCCCCGTCGACATATCCACGTCGTGACGCGATGAATCTTCAGGGAGTCTTTGTGGTACGCCATTTGTGTTGCCGCCATTTTAAATGCCCACGTGATATTCGTGTTTCGAAACGGTGTTTCTCATGGTTCTGTTTTTGTAATCGTTGGTATTATGCAAATCTCGGCCTGCTTTTTGGATTGTAAAAAATCACGATTAATTGTAGCGAAACTAAGAAAATTGGCGTTGAATAGGCGTATTATGGTGGTAATTATTCAGATTGTTGATGGTTGTGGATTATTCCAATAAAAACGTTTATTGGATTCGAAATTCGAATTACTTCCAATTGCTTTCAAAAGGAGTCAGTGACCAATACTGTCGCCTTTATTGAGTAAAATTGAATTATGAACTATTTTTAGTCAACTATCAGATCTACATGAACCTCAAACTCCTTGGTTTATAGCGATCGGTGTCTATAGAATAGAAATGTATAGTAATGTCCCAGTACGTGCTAGAGTGAAGGCGACTGATTCAATAGCAGCTAATTACACGGCCTTATGACCAGTCATTCGCTAACTATGAATGCTCATTAAGCGTACGTTTTTACCTCACGTAGGTGCGGTCGAGATAATTTGTATGGAGTTACGCGACCATAAAACGGGTCATAAGTGCCGCTTCACGGTTCCAGGAATTAAATTTTATAGCTCCTTTAACACGCGAAATTTGAATATTGTGTGAAAAACGATAATTTTCAAGTTTTTTCCCCTCTCTTCATAATATTTAGTGTTTATTTTATACAGTTACAAAAACTATGAATTAAATTTAATCAATTCGTTTTGTGGCTGTTAAACGTTTCGATCCTACGTCATAATCGTTTTTATAATATTTTTATTGATTTTTAAATACTATCTAAAACGTTTTATTTTTAGAATTTGGTGTAGTTTTTTAATTGAAGTCAGTCATTTGGATCAGCCCTTGTGTTAAGCAGTATAATTGTTTTGATTTAAAAATAGTCACAAGAAGATACCAATTTAGACAGTTTGTCAGACTTCTTTCCATTTCTTTCTGCCAGCTTTGCTGTCATTGGATTTCAGTCGCTTAGATTATTCTTAACTACCATCAAAGGAGTAGATAAAACCACAAGGACATAATCTATTCAACAATCACAAAGACTTAAGTCGTCTAGATCCACCACGGCAAATTAGCGTATTATTTAATCTGTTCAAATCTTTGTTCTTTATTTAAGTACGTAATCTCGAAATAACATAGTCCTTCGGCAAAATAATGACAGAAGCCGAAAATCATCACCAATTTACCGGTAAACAACGTCGGTGCCCGAAATGATTGGGGTTCGCGTACGTTTCGTGAGTGAAACACACGGTAGCGCCGCGAGCCAAGCGTCGCTGTCATTTTCCCACCGTTATCGTAGTACTCTATTACACTATTCTTATATTATTTTGTAATTTTGTTTGGTAGTATTGTGATTGCTTGCTTCAAAATACGTAAAAATAGCTGGTGCATGCAACATTTATATGGTTATAAAAAACAGTACTACGGTTGACGTATATAAAAAAAAAATCAAGATGTAATGTATAGAAATATTGCAAACTCATTAGTTAAAAATATTACATACAAGAAATAAATAATGTGATCGAAATCCGTATATCTAAATTCATTGTGTAACTCAGACAGTGAGGCAGTAAATTAATAAAGTCATAAGTGAGCCACAGTCAAATAACAAAAGTGATTGGCGATGTGTAAATAAGGCGAAGTTCATCAAATTTTCCCATCGGGCCGTCACCTCGCTACCTGTTCATTGAGCGCACGTGGCGTGGTGGGGGCGAGCACACCTTCCGCGTAACACTATCAGTAGTTTCCGCACCCACTCGCCAGCGCAGTTGCTAAACGCACCCGCTCTTGTTCGCACGCCAGTTGACACATCTAGCGACATCGCATCTGCGTTCCGTGACAGTGCTATCCTTGACTTGCCAGTTTGTGAGTGATAGTGCTCGACGCTTTTAAAGCAATTTTTCCTTCGAGTTGTTTGAAAAAGGTACGTTGTTTAATTGATTTTTATAGGCGATATTAATCGTTTTTTAAATTAATCGGTTTTGATGTTCGATGATTCGTGTTTCGAAGTGTTTGGATGTAGGCAGTTGTTTTATTTAAATTGATGTTTTTTTGTCGTGTTTTATTTTTGTCTGGTGGCGGGACTTAATGTCAGCGTCTTCTAACTTTCAGTAAGGGTCCTTAACATTTCGAATATAGAGTGAGACGAAGAATTTGATCGTCGCGTACACAAACACGGCACACATACTCGCACTTACACTGAAACATGAACTCTAACACGCACACAATAAAGCCCACATTCCATGCGCACACCACATTTGATAACTTATCATTGTACAGGCGCTCAAGCCCCGCCCGTCGTAAGCATCACATCTTAGTCCAGACAAAATGTTCGCCGTGATGCAAATTGACGAAGAGCACACACGGGATTTCAGACGCAAACTGCGCCCAAAATGCGAGTTCGTCTGCAAGTACTGCCAACGTCGCTTCACCAAGTCCTACAACCTGATGATCCACGAACGCACCCATAAGAGCCCGGAGCTGTCTTTCAGCTGCGAAGTATGCGGGAAGAGCTTCAAGCGGCAAGACAATCTGCGCCAGCACAGGTGAGTCTCATTTTTCTTAATTTTTAGAGGAAAAGGCAAAGGTAACATCGTTTATACAGCCTTGATTCGGTTTTTGTGCCAGTGTTGTTTCATTTTTTTCGAATTACTGTTCTTTTTATTTAAATTTTATTACTTTACTTTGCATATTGATCTAAGACAACCTTCTGAATTTATTTGACTACGCGAATGTAAAATGATTTGTATTTTAATTTTGAATATGGCTTAAGAATAAGAAGCCTTATTGTTATCAATTAGAGCACATGCTTTCTTCAAAGGCTATGCCATCTTTTGTATTTATTGCGAATTATTTAATTGCTAATTTACATATTAATATTAGTTAACTTATAATTTGTAGTTTACATTGAAAATGTTAAACGCCGGCAAAGTCTGATAATTACAATTGAGCTTTACCATATAGAGCCTACATAATATCTTCAAATACAAAACTTTTTCATAGCTCTTTGATAGAATAATTAGGTTGACTATACAAACTAGGGCTAGAATATCATAGATATTTTGAGGTGAGTTAGTAATTGGGGTTACTATAACCGGGGTTGACGGGTAAGCATAGCCACGAAACTTGATCGCTTTCTATCTAACATCCTAAGTACGAGAAAATTGTTTAGAGTGATTTATTTTTATTTTATATCACAAATATATTGAAAAACACTTCCTTGTGTATTTAAGTATAGTTTAATATTGTTTTAATTTAATAAATATGTAATGATTTCTAATTTTGATTGTTTTATAAATCAATTGGACTTACAGATTAGTTTATTTACACAATAATAGTAATTAAGAAGAAAACAAAAATCAAATTAGAACATATTAAATGATAAAGCGTTTGGAGAACAATTAAGTTATAATTAGGTAGTCCACGTGTGCACTAATTACGTAAAAATCACACTTTTTATGCTCACGACAAATTCTGTATAATTCAAACGACTTTACTGCAGTCATCTGCAGTAAAGTCTAAAAGGGTTAATCAATTTAGAGTCGATCAATTTTGTTGGCCTGTAAAAACTAGATATACATATACTGAATGTCAACTACGACAGTCTAAAAGGAATCACTTTGTTTTGATAATTTATTCTTTAGTGTTTTTCCTTTTTTCATAAAGGTAAATAATATCGTAGTGTTTATAATTAATTTACATTTTGTAGTTCAAATTATAAATTGATTAAAATCCCTCAAATGTCAGTGACTACTGATTGCATTACTACCTATGAAACCTTAAGGTAAGGGCTAGGCTGATGCATATTATTTGCAAGATTTAATTAACTGCATAATAATATTTCAATTCTTAGGTTATGGTGTCCAAAGGCATATAATAACTTGGGAAAAAAAGGAATTAAATATAGCAAGTTTTGCAAAATGTATAAATGACTGAAGTTAGACGATATGATGAAATAAATCACATAAAAGACACACCTCTATTCATTTCAATACACAATAATCAATATCAGCCACAAGTAGTATAAATCATGATATAATGAACTCCAAAAACCCAAACTCGAAACTTCATATCAGAAATTCTTCTATCAAAGAAATATATCTCTCCCTTTATTTTTCTTGAGTCCAATTTCACATAGGCTTCCTAAGGACTTCTCTAAAGACGTTTCAGAAGAGGCTAAAAAAATAAAAAGAAACATTATAGAACATAAAAGGTAGGTATCGTGGCAACACCTCTGCCTACCTCTTCTCGGAAAAATGACTTGAGTTAGTATGTAAAACATTATAAAACACACCGAAAAGTAAATCCGATCTAGACTAACGGCGACCTACATAGTCCCCGATCAGGTGACAAGGCTGTGGTCTGCGCATTCGACCTTTATTAGGGCCTGGCCTATCACGGAACCACTGAGGTGTTATTTACCATAGCACTTAATCAACTAGGTACTACTGTTACAACTCATACCGCAACATGTAGTGTTGATGGATAATGTTCTTACGCAACGCAATGTAGAAAGCTTCGGCTTGTATGGGATTATTTTACGTCTGAATTTGTTTCGGTGTGAGGGAGAGGCAAGATGTAGTGATTGAATTTATTATTTTCTTTATGGCAATACACTGTTTGTTTTTCGTTTTCAAAAGAAACATATAAAGCTGCAAATTAATTCACGACGTAGTAGTAGGACACCAAATAATTCAATAATTATAAAATCTTAAATCCATAATTGCTCTCTTTTAATTGAGGGCTTATGCTCAATAGTAAAACTCCTTTGACACTAAACAAAATTAAAAAAGTAAATTCCTCTAATAAACCATCTGAAGAGCCACATCAAACAGTAAGATGGAACGTGGTGACATTGAGAGCTGTAAACAGAAGAGCTCGTAATAAAATCACTTATCTAATCTACATTGTGAAACCATACCGTTTATTGTCTGTACGACGATTAGCACTGTACTGGAGTGTATCTCCACGTTTTTATTAATATTCGCTCAATAATAATGTGAAAGCTTAGTGCCATATCTAGGTGCAGATGTAGTGTTGTTAAATGCATTTTGAATACAATTTGCGCCACCTACGCGTTGCTTCTTTACTGTCATTTTGAGTTGTACAAACTTCCAACGAAGTTCGAAAGAACATTTTTAGGTTGGTATGATTTTATCCAGTGGTGAAGAAAATAGTAATTTATCAGTCAATTTAAACTGCATTCGATTTACCTTAAATGTACTTAGTCGTGGCAATAAAAATAGTGTAACCGCATTTCTATGATTGGTATCTAAAGGTGTTGAAATGGTGGCAATGGATATGTCGGCAGTCATTTGTTTAATCGTGTTCGTTAGCTGTTGGCTGTCTGAATGTCCGCCTATTAATGTGACCGCAAGCTTATACAATGTGGTATGTATTACATTTAAGTCATGTTGATTATAAAAAATATTCAGTGGTAGATCTTTGAGGGGGTAGAGTTCGCTATTGTTATGAAATTTTTCGTTATGGTACAGGAGTGCAAATATTGAAATACAGGAAAATTCTAATAAGGAATCATATGCCTGAGTAATTACTCTTGGTTGCACTGGTAATGTTACTAAAATAGTTTATTGAATGTTATATATTTTTAGTCATTAATTTGTATAAAAATGGGTTACCTATTAATGGTTAAATAATTTGTTACGTCGTCTCTAATACATTACTAAAAGTTGCCCACAATAAGATAATAATTGTCCGAGTGTTTAATAGTTAAGTTAAATATCTAACAAGTAGCCTTAATACGATTTCAAGTCACGCTACTTCATAATAATCTCACTCAGGTTAAATAGTTTCACGACACGGAAATTGCGGTTATGAATAATAATATTTCCTTTAAACTGTCGATTGAAATTTGGTTTAGGTCAGTTTTACATGTGATTTAGGACGATAAATTCATAATACATTAGAACGACAGGTTCGCGCATTTGAACAAAATTCTAAATTTCATGGTAGTACACGCGTAGATAATTTTCAACGTATCCACGGTAAATATACCTAGAGGTCATAGTGACCTTAATGAGTTCCCAATGGGCTATTCATAACCATATTGTAAACAAAACCTAACAAAATTCAACATCAGCTCTCAACCATCACCTTCAACAAACCTCCTTACGAGAATGGTATTTGATTTATCACCATAAGTTCATTATCCTTGTTAGCTCTATGTCAGATGGTGTCAGCGATTACCATACAATGCTTTAGTAGCTGATGGTGAGTCGGCTGCGACCTCCGACCATGCAAATCTCAAATGTTATGAAAATTGAGCCGACAGCATCACGTGCTGAGACAATGGATTTAATGACAGCAGACAAATCACTCGCAAGTATTTGTGCTTGATCCTTCCTTGAGATGCCGATCCTTGTACAGAAAGAATACTTAGATTTTGTTTTAGTTGAAAATATTACAAGGAAACGATAAATGAGATTACGTGATTATGACAATTAAATATTGAGAATTTTAGGTTATGAAAATAATGTTGATGCTAAAAATAAAATGATATAAACTTACAATTAAAACACCACTAAAAACCTCTAAAATGTACAAAAATTAATAAATAAAGTAAACATTCGTGAGTAATGACCGGTGTCACGATGCGATGCGATAGCCGGAGCATCGTTTGCAAAACAAACACACGAAATGTCGTGTGCAATAAAACTGTTGGAACGGGCGGGAGCGTGTATATGTGCATGCGTACTACATTCCGTGTGAAAAGACCAGGATCGGCATCTCAGCTACCGCGAGATCGCTAGATCGGCCCGTGCACGACCCGAACGCGTGACGTGCTCGTGTGTTAACGGTGCTTAATGGGCCCTAATGCTTCCGAAACTGTGCGAACTGACGGTAGCCCACGAGACCGCGCCACACGTGACTACCACGCTATAATTTGCAGTTTATGCGCCCACCATACATGGCACAACAATGTGTACCACGCTTAACAGTACTGCAGCGAAATTGCCGCAATTTGTCCGTATGGGCTTGCGAGATCGAATTTCAAATGTTTCGACGGGTTGTACCGTTTTTGAATATGTCTTCTGTAATGCGTTTCCAGGAACCATAGGCAATTGAATCGTTGATGAATTCTGTCAAGTACGCTTTGAGATTGATGGCAATGGAATTCATTTGAATAATACAGCATACTTTAGACTAAAATTGTTGTAAATTCCTGTAAATTGTGACTATACCGTAGGGGTTTAATTAATTGACAAATTATTAGAAAAAGTCTTCCATTAAAGTAATAAATATTCTTCAGAGGCTTCTTCAGCAGCCACCAAATTGTTTTTCAATCTTCTCTCATCTTAATATTCCTAAAGTCTAAACATACGAATACAATATAATACAATGACTTATATAATATAATTATTAATGAAATGTTACGATAAATAATTTATGAACTGCTCTGAATTGCAACTCCTGTATGATTAGAGCAACGCTAGATTTTCTTGCCCGTTCCTCTCTGGTGAAAACAGTATTGTGATCCGGGTGGTGGAAGAAAAGTGATTAAATCTAAATAGTGTATGACATTTATCGATTGATTTTTTTTTTGATTTCTAGATATAACATCGCCAGTCTTCTACAGGCTACCACATTACCTCTTTTCAAGCTTAATGTTGCTAAACAATCAATAGCATCTCAGCATCGATATGTTCATCAAAGCACCGGCGGTATTACCGAACATCACAAGATGGTGGATAATGAGGTATCGCGTGTGAAGTCAGTGCGACGTGAGCGCCCCTGGCGTACAAGTACCGCTACTGATTGTTTTGCTAAGTGTTATGGACGTATCATGTCTTCCCGATTTTGTGTCGTGAACTTGCTGTTGCTGTATGTTTTTTACTTTTGGGATGTCAGAAAGACTTTTTGTTGCGAGGGTCGAATAGACTTTTCAATATGTTATGTAATTTTCATTCATTTTAGACGATGCCTGAAAATCTACAAGACGTGTCAAATAAAAAAAATGAAGTTACTAAAAATCTAAAATCTAAATCTAATCTAATCAAATCTATTTGTCAATAAGACATTGAGTGTTACCATTTTGAATACTTTTTCCGTATTGCAGAATAGCTTCGGGATTCTATAATATGAAATGTCTTAAACTCTACTTCAATAGATTCCAAAAAAAGCGATATATCATACATTTAAACATTCAAAGTCTATTAATCGAATTAAAACAACATATAACAAACAATTTATTATTTATCATCGAAAGCCCATGTCCCTGTTTATTTATAGCTTAATGGGAAACAATACATCTCGCTTAATTACGATTCTAAATCGAGAACGCGATGTTCCATTTAGTTAGCGCATTGGGTCATCGGCGCAAGCGGCCCTATCTCCGGCACATCGGTTCCCTCAATAGGTCGATCCGTTCGATTCACGATTCGCTCACATAGAGTTGATATATCGATTATTGCCTATTAACGATTATAATGGTTGTAAACATTAGACTCACTAGTGTTTCCAATGTTAAATTATTTTAATTAACATCGATTGAACTTGAATGTTGTGTTGCGATTTATTTCAATTATTGCAGTTGTTTCTTCTATAATCGATTGTATTTCGATGTTAAATAGAGGTTCTACTAAATTTGATTTAATATTTTGATTAGTGATATTATAATTCATAATTAAAAAAATATTAATCAATAGTATTGGTTTTTCTATATTTTAATTATCTTTACTTTCATATATCATCAAGCTAACAACAAGAGTTTAAAACCAGAAACATCGCCATATAACAAAGCCTTACAAAGCCTTAGAAATCTTCTTTAAAGCCACGGCTTTAATGGAGCAAAACGTGGATGTAATACTTGTTCTCGCATCGGATAATGCTATTGATGGAATATTGCCACAGAGCAAAGTTCATGCGTACTTTACTAAATGCCAAATGCGAATATTTAAAAACATCTACAGCGGTAGTTTATCGGTACAAGTTGTGTGATTTGTGCACTCACAAAAGATGACATTACAGTGTGTAGCTAATATACATACATTTTTATGAAATTATAATTATTAAAAAAAAAGTTTAGTACATAAAAGTGGTAAGTAGTTGGATGGGTTGATGTGTACGGTCCTTAAAAATATAATTATTTAAACATGGAGATGTTTAGAATACATTTTGTTAAGTGTTCTGTCAATTAAATTACCAATTACAATAAATTAAATTTTATATTGATAACTTGATTGTGTATGTTATTAATAATTGCCTGATATATTTGTTAGTTAAAGTTGGATTCAGAACAATAAAGTAATCAAAAATTCAAATTTGGAATCCCGACACTGTAACTAAATGAAACAATTTGAAAAAGGAATTAATTGTAAATGAAAAGTACTGATTCTAAATTCAAAGGTTAAGTGATGGTAAAGTCACAGATGCGCTTAATTACCAAGGTATCTGACACACAATAGTCAGCGCATCGCGCCTCGTAGGTGCCGCACGCGGTTAATTAGGCACCCCAGAGAAATGTTCGCGGTATACAGAATGATTTCATTTAGGATTGGGATTTCGTAATTAGTACTTTTTTTATATAGAAAATGAGTGGAAGATAGGATTTTTTATAGCCTTTTGAGGGATTAGTGACATATGGAATACAAAAAATCAAAATAAGAAAAAAAAATTATAGTAATATTTTAGAATACCGAACGTAGTATTTTAAATCGTTTAAGGACATCATGGAAAATGAATTTTTTTTCTGAAAAAGGTACATTATTTATTATTTCATTTTCATATAAAATATAGTAGATGAAACAAAAAAGACTTTGAGGCACTAATCATCGAATTAAAAAAGGACATCGACTGAACAATACAGTTTATTTACTAAATCTAAGGATTATATTAGTAGATATAACTCCATGATTTATTTATTTTAGACTTCTATTATTCGCATTACATCAACAATATACCAAATTAGTTGCAAAACAATCATGCTGTGTATGAAGACAAAGAGTCGGTTCCCACAGTCGCACATACAGGGTGCGCGATCACGAACTAACCTAGTCTTGTATCGCACGGAAGTGTATAAATGCCGGTGCTGTCACCTACGGCCTTTACACTGTTGTCTGCGTATCAACACATCTCGACACTTCGAGTTCGATTCGAAATCCATTAGTAAGGAATTAGATTCACTTTTGCATTGTTCGAAAACAAACTTCAACGCAAAGGACACTTTTTGTTCGGCTTTATTTTTACATTTTTATTCTAAGGGTTATAATTGCTGTATAATTCGTTTCCGCGTCTGTTTCGGTTGTTAATGTAATAAAATATTTAAAAAAAGGCATAATTATCTTTTATAATACGTGTTCACGGACACATTTAACTTAATATCTCCATCACGATCGCGTTGTAATTTGACTTGATGACATTTCATTTAAATTTTGCAACACTTGTCCGTGTAACCTTTAACTAAATGTATTATTTTAGCTCACCACTGACGGATTTCATAAAAAATGTAAATAATGTAATTCACGTTTCATTTAAATTAAGAATATTTTGCATAAAATTCGAATAATAAAATACACATATATTTATCGATAGGCTGCATAAAATATTTTTAAATTAGCGTCTAAATGAAACTTACATTTTTTTAATGAATAATTTTTGTTATGCGACCTAACAGTTTTGTAAATGTATACCATTATTGGTTGATACTTGATGTAACAAGTTTTAAAATTAATATTTTCGCCGTCGGATGAGCCTTTTGTTGGTTTAAAGGAACGTGCTGTCCACGCTTTGGACAGTAATCCTTTTAAAATTGTTCTTTGTGCTGCGATTTGACAAAAAATGTCAAACAGCTTTTGGCAATACTTTGTTTTAAATACAATCTTA
Source organism: Hyles vespertilio (assembly GCA_009982885.2). Taxonomy (NCBI): domain Eukaryota; kingdom Metazoa; phylum Arthropoda; class Insecta; order Lepidoptera; family Sphingidae; genus Hyles; species Hyles vespertilio. The sequence goes on along the minus strand of CM042806.1, from coordinate 7,396,834 downwards.
TTTCGGGATTAATACGGAATTTAGAATTAACAAAATTAATATCTTCCATTGTCGAGAAACTAACGTCAATTATTTGTAGTATTGTTGGAGGATGATTCCTATTTTAAGAAATGTTTAATCATTAATTTTTGAAACTAACTTATTTTAAATAATTAGAAATAAAATATCTTATATTCTTTGCACTTAAATTGGTCAAAATTAATTTATCGTTATATCATTTTGATATTCTAACCAATTCAAATTTATTAACCACCTCATTTTTTATTTAATAATTTTCAGTACAATTTAAATTCCAACTGTATGAATAATAATAATTTTTGAACATTCTTTAATGTGTATTTTTGGAATGTGTATTAATGTTGTTTTCTCGATTGTTGTAGATGTAGTCAATGCTTGTGGCGGTGAAGGTGATGGAAGCACGATCCAACCACAGCGGTCTCTCTTACACAATAGAGTAAGATATATTTTCATCTCTTTCTCATTTAATTAAGTCTTGAAGTTTCTGATACCCACGACACAAGACTGGATCTTATGGGGTCAGGATTATAATGTGACTGTTGGGTGTATTTATTTATTTTAAGCTTATATTCAGTAAGTATTGAAGAGGACCGCGATATCATATAAAATGTGATCGTGCTATTAAGTACCCTGCAAGCATTTGGGTTGATTAACATTGGTTTTGGACTATCTCTTTCTAAATGGGAATAAATTAGTAACTTCTCTATACATTACTATGGTACTTATAGACAACATGGTTTTTGTCACAATAATGTCGATTTCTTTCTGTGATGGTCATCATTCCTTGGTCGACGAAGTTTCAGATTAGAAACAATTGCGGCGGGTTCGATTCTCGCTCCGAGACACTTTTTGGTGTTATTAACAAATATTGGTTTCGGTCATCCAGAATAAGTAACCTATATTTGTCATTTTGATTTAAACTAATCATGAAATTGTTTGTTACAGAGACACACACTACAGCCCTAACAAGGAGACCATGTATTTAAAATGGTAACACGTCACAACGGTGACGTCACGCTACACCACCTACAGCGTAATATTTACACAACAGTATTCGTGCTCGATCATTAACACCGCCAGAATGGGATAATGCAATGATTTAAAATTAAAAAAAAACAACCTTCCTTTCGGTATCCGTTTCTCCCGCGACTTGTAAATTTTCTTGACTACACTGTTGTTAAATTTCACACTGGCCAGTTCACTCTAATCCAATTCATTATAACAGTGATTTTTTTTCTTCCTATAATGTTATTAATAATTTGATTGTTAATATTCACTTCTGTACTTTTTCAAATTTGTACTAAATTATTGTAATTAAAACATAAAACAAAAAAATCCAGGAATGTATATTTGATCAAAAATCATACAATGATTAGAGTGAATTCGGCGAATTGTTATTTAATTATCACAAATTCTTTTTAATCGGTCTGTGCAAAATTCTCCACAATATTCTGGTGATTTGTAAATAGTATTTATTAGTTTTAAGACGGTAGCATTTAAACAGCTTAACTGCTTAGCGTTATATATTATAATGTAAAAATAATATTTATATAATATTTAAAAATATTGTTATTAATATTCTCTAATACGTGGGACGTATGTTCTAAATTCATTCACTTTTTGACAGGAAAAAAATGATTTTCATTCGTGTTATTTATTTAATTTTAGCGCTTTATAACATTCCATTAATCGCTTATTATTAATGTATATCAGGGTTGTTCCTAACTATGGATAGAGAAATATGATTAGAACTAAGAAGAATGCGAAGAATCTACACTTTTCAATATCAAACTAAATGTTCATTGTTCGGAGGCAGATGTACTAGAATCATAAAACTTATGATTTATTTTCAATACGGTGTAGCTATTGATGATGAAAAATGAAGCAATTTCATTAGTCATAACTTTTTTATTGTTGATTCTGTTAGTGATAATGGATAAGTGTAGATTATCGAGACATTTGTAAGAATGAGCCAAGTTAAATTAAGAAGGTATTTTATAATGTTTACGCTTTATTTCGCACATAAAACTAAAAAGACAGCGGTAATGTGATGAAAACATGCAATTTTCTGTTTATAAATTTCAATATGTTTATTAACGATTTTTTAATTAAAATTAGAATTAAATTGGAAAATTATTGAAGCACAAGTTACATTGAGATTCATAAACAAGAAAATAAGGCGCCTGGTTTGAAAGCCTTACTGTATTTCGTCATTGCGAAGTGTGTGTAAGGTTTTAAAATTTAATTTCTGTTTGCATTAGCTGTCTTTATATTATATATTGCGAGTTAAAACGCTTAATAGAAGCCACGCAATGGAAAGCAAATTCCATAGATATTTCCGTCGAACGTTTTGTTCCCTGAAAGAGTGCTTTAAGAATGTTTGGTGATTTTTTTAATATTCTATGTGCCAATGTGACATGAGGTGACTCTGTCATTAGCTATACGTCTATTTAGTTGTAAAGGCTATTTACACTGAGCGTTTGACGCGATCAATGTCGCGCAAACGCCCCGTGAAGATACAGCCTTAGATGTAAAAACTTATTATTGATTATATTTTTATATTATGTATGTATTCCATTAAATTGTAAATCAATAATAAATTGATTGATTAATAACTGCGTATTTTTTTATTGATGTAAGTTTTTGTGAATCATTTAAGCATTATTCATTTTAACCTGGGGTCAGTGACTCATTAGACGAAATATTAATTTTTACTTTACTTAGAATTTGTAGATTTCTATCGTCTTTCTATTGTTCTAAGAATTTTAAAATGTAAATGTATGCCTGATTTGCTGTTTCTTAGAAATATGATTAAAATTATTTTCATTTTTAGTTATTTTTATATTCAATAAATAAATACATGTGGGCAGCATAAAATGATTTTATAGCATAAGATCATAATTTGAATTACAATAAAGAAAATATTTAATCATAATATTTACAACAACTTGAGATATTGTGAAATCAATGATCCATGTTATGATAAGTAATACATATGAGTCATAGAATTTCAACGAAATGTTTTTAAAAAAAACTGAGATACGTCATCAATTCGGTGAAATATACGAATGTTACTATGGGGACTTCCTTTATTCTTCAATACAAAATTAGGCGCCTATTAACAAAATATAAAGATCTTTCCTTTCCTGAAAGAAGTCGGAAAATAATTATAAAGTTATAGTGAAGATTAGAATAGGAAAATAATTTTGGTATGCACGACACGGCAGCTTATGATGATCAGCTGCTCGCTCAAATTTCCTACCAGACGAATAGATTAGTCGAAACTATATTAATAAAGTCTGTAATCAAAATGACATCGTTACCATTACACATTTTACCTACACGATGCAATACCAAAGAGATATTGACATGGAATTAGATCCAACATTAAGTCGTAGCGGAAAAAGAGTCAAGGTTAGTAAAATGAATGTCGAAAAGTTAGGCAGGAGCATTGGACTCCACCTGTTGTCAGAGTGTCAAACAATTAATCCATGTTCCGCTATTCAATTTTCAAAAATCGAACATACCACATTCAATTTTTTAAATATCGAATCTTACCAAATTTGAATATTCAAAAATTGAATCTTCCCGCATTCGATATTTTAAAAAACGTGTGCAGAATGGTAAAAATGATCGCAAGTTAGCATATAAATGCGTAAATAAATTCCACGCGAGTTGATCGGAGGGTCATGCTCGGAACTGGTTTGCGCGTAACGCGGTGGCGGCCAGACAGCGGGGCACCGCTCGCTTACTCATCGCTGTCTAAACGTGTATTGACAACGATACCGTGTATATAGAACTTTATAATTATACAGATTGTTGCTGTACCTTTACTTTTTTACGTATGTTGATGACGTGGTTAGAGCTCTATAATATTTTGTCACCTAGCTTCGTATCCTCATACGAATTCATCGGGCTATCATCGGCATATTCGTTTTTTTCAACCAATCTTATTACGCTGAGCAGTTACAATATGACTTTCCGCTTTATTAAAAATGCTTTGGCTTATAATTTTCATGATTGGCTGCTTTCCTGACGTCAAAGAATTATATTATTGAATGTTAATAATTAATGTTTTATATCTTGGACACCAACTGACACACTTTTGTCGTATTCTATTTCATTTGTCATATATTATGAGGATGAATGTTCAAAAAGCGCTACTACCCATGGTAAATAACTGTCTTGACGTAGGTAGATAAAATATAAGAAATTATTTCCATCTCACAACCTTCAGATTTGTAAAAATATTAATTTGGCTAAATGTATCGGGACGAGGATCGAACCCGGAGCTGAAGTTATAGTCTGCAGTCTGCGCTTATTGAACCAAGGTGCGGCGGCATTAATAGTTTTGCTATAAGGTAAGTAGACTTTTTTAAGGATTTTCTCATCTGGCCTTGTATGTATTTTTAATACAATAATATAATTTTACTCTCATACTTGTCATTACGTACATCGGGTTAAATAAATAATTGGTGCAGTTCTAAACTTATAAAGTATAATAGTTTAGTAAGTATAGGTACTTTCGATGGGGAAAAATATTATTTGGAGTAAAAATATTATTAGTTCGTATTTTTGTAAGTATAATATATAAAACATTAGGGCTTATGGTATTTATGACAGTTTACTCTTCATCCAGAATGTTTTTGAAAAGAAAAATTATTTTTATTTTTTGAAAAGAAAAGAAATGTTATAAATGCCATAAAATATACCAAGCTTATTAAAACAAATACTTCAAGAAATTGGGCCATAGAGTATATGCATTATGAAAGTTTAAGTATGACTGTGTTGTGTTAGTTCGATTTCTAGGAGAAAGAATTCAATTTTTGTGCGTCTTTCAGGACTAAATTGGGTACATGATAAGGCCCTATCACATCTTGGAAGGGAAATTCAGTGACTTGTCTTTGACACTTGTCTTCAAGGATTTAGGCTTGAGATGTAATGTAAAAAATATGAGTGACGCAAATATTACGCATAAAGACACACATACAAAACCAAGATATTCCAATATCCGCGATGACTCAGTACATTACACAAGTATCAGTCATCTTAGATGGTACCCGATACCTCGGAAGCTGGTAGAAAGGCGGACTTTACGCTATATTACAGGTCAATTATTGTTCATAGCATTTGTAATAACAGTCCAGCATTGTACCAATATCATATGTGTGTATCGACCCAATACGTCCCACTGGAGGGCACGGGCCTCCTCTACAATCGAAACTACGATTGAGAGTGGTTAGGCCTATACCACCACGCTGAACTAGTGCGGGTTGGTGGACTTTACATACCATAGAAATTCTTACAAATCGTTATGGATTGAAGGTTTCCTCAGGATGTTTTCCGACGTCGCGCCGTTATAGTTTCAATGTCATATATTTAAAAAATAAATTAATATATACAACAATCACATATACAGTTCTTACACCACACTAAGATCGAGTCTCATGTCGTGGATATTAGAGAATACAAGAGATTTCTTTGTCTCGCAAATACCCAGATCTGAAATAAATACCTGTCGATCACACTTATTGTCTCAGTACGGGAATCGCACTTGTATCCTCTCGATTCACAGCTGGCGTCTATCCAACTGCGCCATGGAGGCTGTCGCACGAAAATTCCAAACGTCTTTTTTAGTTAACTTCAATAAATAACTTTGGTAGAAGGTATATCCATGCTATATTTCTAGTCAGGTTCCTACAAGTTGAAACTTGCAAGTCATTCGAAATGTCACGACTTGTTTTGATTTTTTGTCTAGACTCAAATGTCATCTAAATGGCAGTAATAGGTTTTGTAGACCTTCAAATGTGAAATGCGCTTGGATAAGTATTAAAGATTTATAGAATATGAAATTGGTACAGTATTTTCGTCATGTTCAAAACTATTGTCATCGTCATTCACAAAGTACACAAAACAGGTTTTATAATTTTTTCAATTAAAATTTAGAGTTATTTACTTTATAATTTTACTCGACTGTGATACGGAAGTAGGCCATTAAGCTACCATGCTGCTTTAATACTAATCGTGAAGGTCAGCCGCGGAATTTCTGAAATACTTTCAGTAACATCTTGGATATGCAGGTTCCCTTACGATGTGTTCTTTCACCATTAAGCCAAGAGATAACTGTCTTAACATGTAACTTCGATTTTTTTTATTGTCATGAATGGCAAGACAAGCGTGTCATTCACCTGATAGCAAGAATACAAAACTCATAGCAACAGTAGCAAGTTCAAACCATACCATGAATTACAAAGCAATGTGGGGCATTCCACTGCGCTCGCCATCCTAAGACATAATATGCTAATATAGATAATATATATAATGTCTAAGTCTCAATATGTCCAGTAGTTACTTTGGCTATAATCTCCCAACCGGAACACAACTGCATTTCCAATACTGTTTTGCGGGAGAAAAAGACGTTGCGGTGGTACCTATTCAGGCCTCTCACATATGAGAGACCTATCAGCAGTAGATGTCGATTTTATCAACCACCAATTAGACGTGACCTCGTGTAATTCGTTTTTTAAACAAAAAAAATAATAATGATAGAACATTAAATATCCTAATGAAATATGAAAAGAGACAGCAAATTGTTTATAACAGACACAATACAACGGTAGTGGATAGTGCCGAGTGCTTTAGTGTTTTAGAGCGATCGGGCGCTGTCCTCACGAGCCTCACTAATACTATACTGGAATTGTGTGGAATGGACTGTTTGAAATAGACTATTATTATTTTATAATGAATAGTCGATAGATGTATTTAATCAGGGTTCAATTCTTCTTAATATACAGGGTATATCAAGACTGCTACCGAAAACGAAGCCGGGTGGTAGTTTAAGCGACTTCAAACACAATGCAACAGAAAAAAGTTGCAAAAAAAAGCGTCAATTTTTTTTGTTATTTTTTTCCTATGACCATATTTGGGTGGTAAATACATTTTTTCCTAAAATAATAGTGTATACCCTTTTATTTATAAATAATCTAAGGTTTAAAAGAGTTTAAATTATTATTTTAGCAAAAACTATGGATTTACCACCCAAAAATGACGATATTTAAAAAATAATAAAAAATAATTGTCGCGTTTCTTAGCAAAATTTTTAGTTGCATTGTGTTTGTAGTCACTAAAACTACCACCCGGCTTCGTTTTCGGTAGCAGTCTTAAAATACCCGGTATATGAGTTATAAGATGACATGGTTGATTTGAGAGATTTGAGATTGAGCGTAGAAGAGTAAAAGATCTTTGCAAAATATTGTATATTATAAAATACTAGCTTGAAGCAGCCAGGAATATAAAATAAAAGAAAAACCTGTATATCAGGCTAAGTAGAAACTATTGAGCACGTAATTAAGCAGGAAGGCAGATCCTAGTACAAGTAAGTGTAATTAAAGATATAATAAGTCCAAGCAAGTGGTAAAGCCATGTTATTGTCAGTTATGACTTAGTATGAATGAGCAGGCTCGTCCGGGGCGGTAGCACTGTCTCACAGGAGACCGATGAAAAGCGACAGCCTTCTGTTGCGTTTCGTTAGGCGAGTGATATTGCCGGGTACCTAATACCCCCTTCATCTTCCTTTCCTTTTTTCTTCTCGCTTTCCTCCCAATTTGATGGACCGGCAACTCATCTATGATCCAAGCGTTGTGGATGTTCTTGAGCGGCAGTGGTCACTTACCCTTAGAGGACTTGTTTGCCCGTAAAAAAAAACAATTAGCAAATTGACACTACATTTTAATTCTACCTCTTTTTTATACTGGCACGGTAGGGTAACTGCAATGAACTCGATACACATAGTCCGAGCACTGGAATAAATTTTCCACTATTGCCAACGGCAGTCGCCATTCAGGCATTTACGTCTATCCTACCATCAGCATTTGAATATTTGTGACCTAATGATATTATATTTAGAAGAAATGTTAACATAACAATTTTGTCGCTCTGGAAATCGTTGTATAAGGCCTATATCTCGCAGTGAACTTCTATAGTCGAAGATGATGATAAAGATTTTTAAATTAGATTGTATGGAAGCAAACGAATGAATTAACGCTAAAGGCCTATCTGAAGGAATAGAAGAATAATTCCGCATCTAACAGCTGAGTGCTGACGTCTTCTTTAGCTGAAATAATTCTTAACAAAAGTTGAAAGTAAACACATAAAACCCAGTCCGTGCTATTACCTTCGCACATCGGACTCCCCAAGTCGCGGATCGAACTAAAAACAAATAAACACACACGATCTTGTGATCTGGCGCTAATTTTGCTCACGGCGCGACGTACCACACAATACGCGGAAGGCACTTGCATTCTAGCAAAATGCCTTTTGTTTGTACAGGGCTGCCAACGTATTGCCATTGTTGAAATTTATGTTCTATTTTTGAAAATATTTTAAAATATTTTTAGATTATTATGGCTATTCTTGTTTACACAAATTCATTCTAAAGATGCAATCTAAGACATTTAAAGACATTTTTAGCCGTTGTTCTTGTAATCAGTCAATTAACTGAGTCTGAGTTTGAATATATTTGAGAGCAGTTAATTGTTTTGCTGTGTTGAACTTTTAAGGGAAAAATGTTTTATGTATTATAAAATTTGTATCAATTAATATTTTATTCTTTGGGATTACCATTTGAAAGATAGATTTTATTATATCATAGATAGTTATTAATAAAAAAAACTCTAACAAGTCAGATTTTGTTCCGATAGATCACTTGTTATTGATTAATCTATTGTTATCCATACCTACATACTTACGAGCCCATTTACAATCTGGCTATAGTAAAAGATAAAAAGAACGTGTATTACCTTCTTTTCACACACTCAAAAATACATAAAATACGTAATAAAAGATCATTATAGCAAACCTCATCCACGCTTGTTTATTCCATACAGATATGATAATGCCATCGATTGCCATAAAATATTTATTTAGTTTCAACACTGTTACACAACTGCGTCGGTGTGTGGGTGTGCGGTTAATGAGCCCTTCACACATTGTCTTAAACGCATCTTTCTAAGTGGACAGATCGTGGGTAGCTACTTTTGCTTATTATTTTTTTGCATGATATATCTTGAGTGATATGATAATCTTTTGGTTTTGTGTTTGGTTGTGAGCGGTAAGTTCTAGAGATTTCTAACTGCTCCTATTCGGCCTCCTAGCCTGCTCTGCAATCGCGAGCACGATTGAGAGTGGTTAGGCCATATTGTGTTGTATGGCTTAGATCACTTATTAACAGCTTTCGTGGCGCAGTTGTTTAGACCCCGATTTCCAATTAGATGTCATGGGCACGATTCACGGTTACAGACAAATGTAAGTGAAATCTATAAGTACATACGTATATCCAAGTTAAGTCAAGTATAAGGACTAAACTACTTAAAGTTATGTAATTAAATTATCTAAGGAGTTTATATCAACAATATAATATGCCTGAGTTTGGTTATGTAGTTAACATTATGAGCAATATGTTGTTGTGAAATAAGAACTTACTGGTGGTAGGTCTCTCATATGTGAGAAGCCATCTGGGTAGGTACCACCGCAATGTCTATTTCTCCCGTGAAACAACACTGCTTAAATGCACTGTTGTGTTTCGGATTGAAGGACATTGTAGCCAGAGCAACTACATTATATTACAACTTTGACCGCAAAACCGCAACATCAACCATCACATTTTTACAATAATTTACATACAAACATAAACTCACGCCTTTTTCCTAGAAGGAGTAGGCAGTGGTGCCAGGATACCCACATTTCACCTTGTATGTCCCACGATGTGATAGGTGGGGACCCTATCACGATATCGGGCACAACACTCTGGACTAATAAAATGAATAGAAAAATCCAATATCACTTTGCCCAATCCGGGATTTCAACCCGAGACCTCAGTTTTGTAACCGTATCCTAGTACAACTACGCCACCGAGACAGACAAAGAAAATGAAAAAAGTAAAATAATTTATGTAAGTAATATATCCATGGATTCTTTTTGCAATTAAAAGTACGTGAGCGATTTTTATCGTATTATTTATCGGGGTCCGCTAATCATAATAAAGTGGCGCTAGGGGTCCGCACTAGAAAAAGGTTGGGAAACCCTGCTCTAGATTATGACCACCATAATTGTTTCAAGAAAGTGTTTATCAACACTTAAACTTTATTAAAACTTCCGTCACACAACTTAAAAGATCAAATCGAGACGCTTCAAATAAAAATTAACCTCGAATCGTGGAATTCATAAAGAAAATATTTATACAGTACCAATTTCCTTTGATGTTGGTTCATTAATGACTTGATCGGTTCCGTCGATTTTCTCTCAATGGACCTCATTCATGGCTGTTATTATATTTTTATCACGGTTAAACCACAAATTGTTGTGTTTGTGGGACATCCGTGTTATTCAATCACCCCAACGCAATTATGAGTTATTAATATAAATGTATCTGTCCTGCTCACATTTACGAGTTTTTAAGTGTGGGAAAGAGATGGTTGTGTTTGTGTACGAATTGTGTTGATATAATAAGGTTTTTATGAATGATTCGCGTGCAATGGAGCATTTAAACAGCATGAGACCACCGGGATTAGTATTAACCCATTCATTTATTCAATACGATATTATTTACTATACGTTTACTCTGTTGTGTCCATTAGAATGCTCTGCTGAAGTTATAAAATATTTATGTGAAGATTTATCATTTTATAATTGTATAATTTTGGGAGCATTTACGACATATTTTATTGTCAGGAAAATTGATGAAACTTCTTAGGTGTCTTATATCATGGTTATCGGAAAGAACATTTTATTAAGTAAGTGTAACAAACAGATCATATTTATATTATTTTATTATAAAAAATATTTCTAACTGCTAAGACATTATTACGCGGTTTACTGATTTGATTAAAATATCATCTCATATTTAAGTGAAAGCAATGAATTAAATTTTCTACCCGCGTAAAATTTCCCCGTCAGTCAAAAGCCACACGGCTATGTCAAATGCAACTATCGTATCATAATTGGTTCAGCCGACATGAAGCACATTTCATTCTGTCACGTTCACGACTATTCATTGCGTAGCCATTCAGTATGGATTTGTTGAGTTAAATATAGGGCACTTCGATTGGATTATTGAGCTAGGAAAGGATTAGAATACTACTTTTTATTTTTATTTTGTTTTCCAAATAAAAGTTTGTTACAGTCTATTTGTATCACTAAATAGATCGACCATTAAGCACGCCGTTTTAATATTTGAACATTTATACGTAATTAATTATTATTTGCCCTATCATTGCAAGTTTAATTGATGAAGGTCTGAAAAAAATATATGAAAATTCCCAATAATTAACCGATTTGTTGTTTTAAGAATTTCTAAGACTTATGAGTCTTTATTGGGTGATGGGTTCATTTATATTTGGTTGATTTCAACATTTTTAGGAACTAATTTATTGAGCAAAGTAATTATGTAAACTTTGTGGTTTATTCCACTTTGATCACCTGGGTGATCATAGGATACTAAATTGTCGCCTATGATCATCTGGGTGGTTTATAGGCGACTACGACAAAATTATTATTATAGGATACTATAAAGATCACCTACTAATTCTTTTTACTTTTTTCACAAATATTCACCTACCTTGCAACTCCACATATGACTCACCACACTAACACATTGATGGTAGGTATCTTATATGTGACAGGCCGCCTGGAAAGGTAAAAACGAAATATCTATTTCTCCCGCGAAATAGCAGTGTAATACACTGTTATGTTCCGGTTTTAGGGAAATTGTAGCCAAAGTAACTACTGGATATATTGAGACTTCATTCCAATAGAAGCAATAATCGGGACAATATAGTAGAATCCGAAATCCGAAATCCTATATTGACCAACTCATTATTATGATGTAGTTGAATTACAAAGTTCGGTTTTCAAGTACAATTCTTTATAAAAGAAGTTAGATATAATGACTTCCCTTACAGTGACATGTCGTATTTTTAATAAATTATGTCCGGTTATAATGATCGACATTATTCTTAACACTGTTCGGTAATGTTTGTTGATTTCCGACAACGTAATTATTGATTCTACATCCCAAATTTCGGCAACATCGTGTGCCAAAGCTAAGTATTTAGACAATTTTTATTTGAAGTCATTTATATTGATAATGGTTCATGTCATGGCCGTGTCTGTTCAGCGAACTGTTGACATGACTTTCAGATTATATTTTAAATAACGCAGTTCTATATTTAATAGCTCGTGGCAGTGATGGTAACGTGCGTTTAATCATAATATGTCATAAATACGATATGGCTGCGGTGCGAGTTAAACTCATGCGAAATTGACTTTCGGAGAAACATTTTGACTCACTCAACCGACTCATTTCATTGCATAAACTATCTTTGAAATACTTTTATAGAATAATTATTTAGTTAATTTGTATGTAAAGTTTAATTTTCGGGATTGAAAATCAAACCCATCTGTGATAAAAAATTTGCGAAACTGTGAAATAGCTTTTTAATACACTTAAAAATTGATAATGCTTCAATATTATTGCATTTATTCTTCATTTATCGCCTTAGTTTTTTGTTATTTTTACTAAATTTTTGGAATAGATAGATTTTCAGTAGAAACACTAATAAAAATCATGTACTATATAACCCGATAATTGTTTTTTTAGGAGACATGTAAGTAACTTTTAAAACGCTTGTACCTATTACATTTATATTTAACGGATTTTATTACACCCTATACCTAACCCTTCTTTTAAAATCCAATGAAGTGTTTTACTAAAAACCGATACTCTTACACAACAATTTAATAACCAACTGCTAAAATATAAAATTTCACTATACTCAACCGCGCCGCATCACCGAAACGCTTACAATATGATGTATGGTAATATAATTTTTAATACGAACGAAGGGCTATAAACAACGCGGTACCAGACGTCTAGTACATCGGAACATCGTGTAGGACAACGCTCAGTACCGGGCTCTTTAGCCCGCTCCATTCACTAAACCATCGGCGTCGAGCACATTGAAGGGCTGCCCTTGTTGGATAACGGAATATTTGTGCTCATTTTGTTAAGGGTGTTATGTTTTGACAAGTATTTTTCACAGTTGCTGAAAGTTAGATTGAAAGAATTGGAGAATGTATCGCTGACTTTTCGAAGATTATAATATCTGTGGAAGGAAATGTCAGTAAAGAACCTTGGAGAGGTATCTGGAATTTGAAGTCTTAATTATAGAATTAGAAGGTTTTTAAGGAACAGCTGGACTTAATTTTAATAATGCTTAATTTTTAGAGAGAAAATAATTAGTAGAAAAACTCACTGTAAGTGATCAGTCGAATTTAGCCATCCACGTTTCACAGCCAATAAATTAGGTGACAATAATACTAGATTTAAAAAGGCACATGTTTAACAACAGACATTCGTTATCTAAGGCTGAAGAACCAACAATTCGTATTAATCCCTTCTCCTCAATTTGTGCTTCAATACAAACACAACTTCGCACTATCAGGTTACAATAGATCGCGGTTAATACGGGGATAAAATTGCGTTAAATTTGTATGGCGACCCTAAGTAATAAAGGGATATCAATAGTGTAACCGGAGCGGATATCTCCATTGAATAAATCGCTTGATCGTACCGAGAGGAGATCGGGGCGGCGACGTCGCGTGCCGTCGCATCGCCGCGCCGCTCCGAGCGACGGGCAGGGGTTCACAACTTTTTCTAGAATATAATATCTATGCAGTGACAGCCTCCGTGGCGCAGGCGGTTAGACGCCGCCTGTTATACTAGAGGCCACGGTTTTGATCCCCACACCGAGAGAAATGTTTGTGCGGCTTACAATTATTTCTTTTGGGTCTGGGTGTTTGTGAGACCGAATAAAAAGTATCTCGTAGTTCCTGATACCCGCGGCACAAGATACGATTTTAGTGTGGGGTTAGGACTATGTATGTCAATGTTGGGTGTTATTTATTTATTTATACTTGTCAAAAATATATTGTTCTAAGAGTACCTTTATCTAATTCAGGATTAAGACTATGGCGATAGTAAAGATCGACGAAGTAAAGCGACAGCTTCGCCGTCATGTTTCAATCGGTGAGTTAGACTGCCGGATGGCCAAAACCCCTTTCTTCTTTCCATCCATTTCCTTCCTGCACCTCTCCTGATTTGATGGGCCAGCAACACAGCTATAATTATATCGTTGTGGATTTTCATGTACGGCATTGATCACTTACCATCAAATGACTTCTCTCTTGACATCAAAAAACTCACCTATCAGAACGTGAAATACTTGACGATTGTAGTTACCCATATTTCTGACTTCTGACCATTGATGGCAAATAAAAGGGGAAAGGGGGGAAAAGATAAATTTAAAAACTGTAATTTTTCCGAAAATCGACCAATCAAAATCCAACAACAGCGCTATTATTTCACCGCTTATAAAATGTACAACGCACAGATTAAAACGAAAAATCAAATAGAAAGTCATAAGTCACATCAAATCAAACGACAATGACGCACGTGTTAACAATTAAAACTGGCAGTTTAACAAATCGTCTCTGAACAATTATGAACGGTCACGGATATTACCAGACGAATATAACGGGTCGACGACGGCCAGACCTCAAATTATAGTTTGGATACGGTGGTTTTGCACCCACACACTTCCGCCTTTAAGTGCTTAATGATCTGATATTATATTACAATATTCTGGAGGTTACTCTATGAAACGATACGATTTTCGAATGTTCGTATACTTTACGTAAAATTTATGTGCCTACATACTCCACAAAATGTCGGAATCCTCTATCGTACGTCTTAACCATAGACTAAGTTTGGAGAAAATGATAAGTATAATAGAGAATAGTATTGATATTTTGTAGTGAAAAATGTATATCTTACTCCGGACGTCGTACATTCGAATATTCGTATTTCGTATTGTTTTATAAAGTAACCCCCCTGACAGGCCCGTACCTATCAATGGACGCTCATAATTGGTCCGTCAATGAACGATATGGGGACATAAATTATAGTTTTGTTGGTGTTTTGACGTGATGTTTGCGTTAAAGGCGATATATCGTTTTTATACGTTCCTAATGAGCTGGGTGTGGTTTGGTTCCAGTTTGACAATATGCTCGGGTATTAAATGGAGCTAAATGTGGATTATATAACTTGATATTCAATATAGAAGAGCTTGCTTAAAGTGTTGGATTTTGTCGTTACGATAACTTTAGTAGGCCCTCTGTTTATCCTCTTCTTAAATCTATCCCATGGTTGTCTGTAAGATATTACCTTTCGGCGATAGGATCATTAATTGTACTTTTTGTCTATATGATATCTTTTTGTATTAGTTTTCTTGTATGCAATAAAGTGTAAATAAATAAATATTTTACTGGTGGTAGGTCTCTCATATGTGAAAGGCTGCCTGGGTGGGTACCACCGCAATGTCTATTTCTCCCGTCAAACAGCAGTTTAAATGTACTGTTGTGTTTCGGATTGAAGGACATTGTAGCCAGAGTAACTACTGGACATATTGAGACTTAATATCTTATGTCTCAGGAAGGCGAGCGCAGTGGAATGCCAAGCATTGCTTTGTAACTCAAGGTGTTGTTTGGTTGTACTACTGTTCATGAGCGGTCGTATCGCTTACCATCAGGCGAACGGCATGCTCGTCTCGCCATTCACTGCAATAAAAAAAAAAAATTGAATAATAATTTTTCTTGACCCTTAAGAAATTAGAAAATTGTAATTGCTTTGATACATAGTATATATTAGTGAACTTGATAGGAACTTTCCGTCAAATAATTTCAAGCCATACATTGTTATTACATAATTATTACCTTCTAACAATTTAGCTATGCGTAGTGAGCTAAGAATTTGAATGACAGGATTCGGTATGTGTAATATTTGTTGCTAAAAATATTGATTATGGGACGAGCATTATCCAAAATTTATCAACGATCACAATAACTCTAAACATTTTAGAAATGTGGATATAAACTCATTTGTAAAAAAAAACGGGCACCTAAGCAATGAACCATTTCAAATGTTACTATTGTTTTGTTTGATAATTATAGGTAGTTTTACTTTCACTATTTTGTAAATTAATAAGCAAATAATCGTTTTCGTCAGTATTATCATAAAATTTTGATAAAATTTATTGGTTTTAATGCTAAAGTTCACCAGTAGTGTATGCTCGCTAGTAGTGCATATGCTCGTGAAGTAAAAGTTAACAAAGATTTTTGTTTGTTTTTTCTTTAATAAAGTAAAAGCAGATAAATGTTTAGTATCGAGTGTGACCCCCTCTAGCTGAAATCACAGCTTGAATTCGTCTGGGTATGCTAGCGAGGATATCCCGGATACTTGCTTGCGGAATACGTTCCCACTCCGCGGTAATCACATTCTTCAGCTCTCTGATGGTCTGCGGAGCCGGTTGTACTGATCTCACGCATCGTTTCAGAACGTCCCAGACATGCTCTATAGGATTGAGCCTGGTTCTGGAAGAAAACCATGTACCCAACCACGGGGTGATCGTTTTCTTGTGAGTCGCGCATTGAGAAATCGCAAGTCTTCGTATGTGGACCTTAAGAACAACCTCGAAGAAGTAAGAAATGTGCATATTAGTCTATGGACGGTCAGGAGGAGGCTTCTCGCGGCCAATATACGCAGTCATCGCCCGGCCCGCGGCCCTAAGTTACTCCGTGAGCACAGAGTTGCCAGGCTTAGGTTTGCTCGATATTGTGAGTCATGGACTCAAGAAGACTGGAATAGGGTATTGTTCTCCGATGAAGCCAGGATATCTCTGTTCGGTGAAGATCGACGTCGGCGAGTGCTACGAAGATGACGAGAACGCTTTGCAGAGGCTTGTTTTGAAGAAATCACACCTTATGGTGGGGGCTCTGTTATGTTTTGGGCAGGAATAAATTCAATGGATCGTACAGAGTTAGTCTTCATTGAAAACGGCTCACTGACTGGACATCGATACATAACGGAAGTTCTAATTCCTCATGCACAACCCACATTGGCCGCTTTAGGCGAAGACTCAATTTTATGGACGACAACGCTCGCGCCCACCGGTCTGGCGATGTGGAAGCGTATGTGCAAGAGGTCGGCATTCGTCGTTTGGATTGGCCAGCTCGAAGTCCCGACCTCAATCCTATAGAGCATGTCTGGGACGTTCTGAAACGACGCGTGAGATCAGTACAACCGGCTCCGCAGACCATCAGAGAGCTGAAGAATGTGATTACCGCGGAGTGGGAACGTATTCCGCAAGCAAGTATCCGGGATATCCTCGCTAGCATACCCAGAAGAATTCAAGCTATGATTTCAGCTAGAGGGGGTCACACTCGATACTAAACATTTATCTGCTTTTACTTTATTAAAGAAAAAACAAACAAAAATCTTTGTTAACTTTTACTTCACGAGCATATGCACTACTAGCGAGCATACACTACTAGTGAACTTTAGCATTAAAACCCATACATTTTATCAACATTTTATGATAATACTGACGAAAACGATTATTTGCTTATTAATTTACAAAATAGTGAAAGTAAAACTACCTATAATTATCAAACAAACCAATAGTAACATTTGAAATGGTTCATTGCTTAGGTGCCCGTTTTTTTTGCAAATGAGTTTACTTTGAAATAATTCATGCCACACACAAACCGATTTTCAAAATCATTTTCCCGTACAATCATCTCACGTAATCGATAATTGTATTTAATTAGTATCCAAATGTTGGCGATGCGTGGCCGACTTGCGAAAGATATTGAACGATCTTGCGATGTTATGTCACGAGCGCGGGGCGGCGCGAGCACGGAGCGCGACCTGCGTGGGCGGCGGATAGAGACGTACCAAACATCAATATCGATATCGATAATTAGAAATTGAGCGAATTGAGTAACGGTACTTTGATAATATGATATTGAGGGAATTAATAACTGAACATTTTTGCATGGCAAAAGCAAAAAAATAGAGTAGACTCATTGAAATTTGTTTTTGTTATAACTGTATGTTCCTTTATTTGGTAATGTGTCTAATTTCAACAAGCTGGTATGTAGTCAGGCTCGAAAAGGTTCGTGTAACCGAGTTTAACCTTACTGTCTTACATAACTGTGATATCATGTACACCTTTCTGTGTTTCCTTTACCTTCTGACATCCTATTTACATTGCGTTTTATTCGCAAAATTTGAGGATGTTCATGAGCTGCAGTGCTACATTAATCATTGAAAATCCGTGACAGTGACTAACGCAAGGAACTGCGTTTCGTGTTCAAGCAGTATACATTAAGATTCGAGCACGCCAGCATGTATGTTCAGAATGGAATATCTATGACCATTAGATACTCTATTTGGATTACATTGCGCTTACAACCATGTACTATTCACACTCTCTCTCTCCGTCTCTTTTCAGCCACAGGAATCTCACTGCTGAGCTGCCTACCCCAATAATTTCCCTATAAAGCTGTTGAATTTACATCGCTGAGCCAATATAAAATACTTATTTCCATTCTATTCTACTCTATCCTCCTGTACTATTCTAAATAATTTTCAATTCTCTTTACACTCATAACCAACAATTCATTCTTAACATATCGATATGTCACATCGATACCAACAAGTCCCCTCACTAAACCCCAGCGCAATCTTTCGCTAAACCCGTAGCGGCTGTGGCGACACACAACATAAGGTCACAAACGGACCCATAAGAGTGGGCCTTAAAATATATAGCCTTGTACGTTAAATGTCTAATGTCATTTCATTTGCAGTCTACCATTACGATGCGAGCAGCGCTTTTTGCGCTTGTTTTAATCATTTTCGACGGCTTTTATCTTTATATCAGCGGTTTATTAAAGCGATATTATGCTTTAAGTGTTTTTGACGCAAGTTTGGTCTTTCAAATGAGGATGTTGGGGACCTGTTGAACTGGGAAAATTAAGTAGAATCAATCAGGGGCACAAAGAAGGATGCGGCGATACTGTATTGTAGTGTACTGAATAGAAAACTCGATAAAATATCGTTGAATACATGCCCTTGCAAAAAATTGGTTTCATTATTTTCGAAAGGTTACCGGATGTCTTGAAGTTATGAAAATGACGACATACCTACTTTCGAAATTTAGTTTTACTTGTTCTTATAAACAGGCCTCTTAGATTTTAAAGCGATGATTTAAATATATGTTGTTGCGGTTATTCTTTTAGTTAAATTAAAATGAGTCATAGTTACCTGCAATATACGAGTAGAGGTTGGCTTATACAGGTGATACCGTTCAGGAAATGCCAATAAATACAATCATTGTTTTATAATTAAACTGTTTTTATTAAATATATTGTATAAAAGGTTTATACTTTATATTGACAGCCTCTGTGGCGCAGTTGGTTAGACACCGCCTGTGAAAGGAGAGGCCGCAGGTTCGATCACCGAGAGAAATGTTTGTGCAGCCCACAAATATTAATATAAATAAAATATTTCTTTCGGGTCTGGATGTTTGTGAGACCGAAAAGTCTCTCGTAGTTCCTGATACCCACGACACAAGCCTTGATCTTAGTGTGGGGTCAGGACTATGTATGTGACTGTTAGATGTTATTTATTTTTCATATTAGATCGGTGTTAAAATGATACAGACATATTTTCTTTCTTCAGAATGAGTAGGCAGATGTGCTACTAGGACACCCACGTTTTGCTTTGTACGTTCCCTCCCACGATATGATAGTTTGTGAACTTACCGCCATCCCGGGCACTTTCTGACTCCGGGCTGAATAAACATAAAATCCAATATTACTTCGCCCAATCCGGGATTCGAACTCGAAACTCACCGTTGTAATAGTACCTAGTACGACTGCGCCACCGACGAAGCATAAAAAAATGATTTAATATTAGTCACAATTTTCCTCTCGTGTAGACATTACAGAGCGATGAATGGACGCACCCTCGCGCCTCCCCCCATTGTCTCGGGACAGATTACAATAATTCCCGGCAAATCAAACGCGTTCGGCAATCGAACCATCGGCTCGGTGATGTTATTAAATCAATTTGTGTACGTGGATGGACGGGTTTTGATATTTGGTGTGTAGAGGAAGTAGTAAGTTTTTATTGCTATGAATGGCGAGACGAGCATGACGATCGCATGATGGTAAGCGATACGACGGCTAATGAACAGTAGCAAAACCAAACAATACTTTGGATTAAAAAGCAATGCTTGGCACTCCATTGCGCTCGAAATCTTGAGATGTAAGATGTTAATATTATAACTGCCTCATGCACGCAAATGGTGTTTGAAATAACAGTATTACAGTAGCATTTAATAATAATATTGTCTCCCAATAGTGCTAATTACTGGTGGTAGGTAACTCATGTATGACATGACTAAGTCTCAATGTGACAAGTGACATTGAGACTTAGCATTTGATGTCAAGTGGAATGGCAAGTATTGCTTTGGAATGCATGGTGTTGTTTTGCTACTGTCCATGAGCCATCGTATCGCTTCCCATCCAGCGAATGGATTGCTCCTCTTGCGATTCTTTGTAATAAAAAAATATGTTCTGCCCACCATACAAAAATTTCATTTTGAAATACACAACTCTCCTCGTACCTAATTAGTAAGTATTGCATGTGGTTAAAGTCATCGATAATAATGTTCTAATATCTATTTCGCGTGGTCACATAATAATATTATTTATCTCTAGGTGAGTAACTTCGAGTATCAAAATGATTTTATTAAACTACAAACTTCATAATGCACTCGGATGTGATGCGACAGCGACCAGCATTTCGTAAGAACAATACAACGCAATACATTTCGGCTATTGCTTGTATCGCCCTCAAATTACATGGAATTTTGTCTTCGTGAGTATTTATGCTAATTCACACAACACATGCACGATGCAAAATTATCCTTATGCACACACAATTAAAGATTCAATTTCTTTAACGCATTATAATGGACGTAACACCAGTAGTGCGGTAGCGTGTTACTATTTTAATGCATAGAGCGTAATTCAAAGCGTGATTCGTGGAAGAAACTGCTTTGTGGCAACGATAGAAGGATTATATTTGATTGAGTAATGATTGGATTTAAGTTGTTTTTGAATGCGAATGTGGGCAGGTAAGACCGGTAGCCTGAGGACAATAAGCGATCAGTGTTTCCGATAGAGGGTGTTATTATTTTGTTAACGTGTGGATGAATGTAGATTATATTCATATTATTATGATTAAGTTGATTTTAACGATGCGTCGTTATTGAATACAAACATGAGTGGATGTTTTTAAAGATGTTTTTATATGATATTCAATTAGGTTTTAGGTATCTATTTTTTTGTATAGCGTATAGGATTAATGTTCTTAAAATATATTTTTGAGGACAAATCAGTTGGATTTGGTTGAACCTATTACGTAATTTTTTACTCCTATTTTCATGCTTAACTTTATAAGGAAAAATAAAGTAGTCTTGTGAATCTTTATAGCTTGTGTAGTGTTTGCAAGCGTGAACAACTAAAAAAAGAAGCCATTCGGTTTTTTTGAGTCGATATAATTTTTTAGAGAAACCAATCGTCATTAAATTTTATATTGAACAATGTTAAAGCTGGTATTATTAAACTCACACAAACATCGTACTGCTAACTTGTCATCTTTAAATGAATTAATGAACAAAGATAGATAAATTGAAAATTCCCTGTGGGGAATATTAAAAGGTAGATGTTATTTTTACAGATTTTTTTAATTGTATTAGTGGAATGATGTAGTGAAAGATTATAATTTAACACTAATGCCCTTATTTATATAGTTTAAAACCTATTTTTATTATATAATGTCTTGTCCCTTTAGAACGATATTTGAATTCAATTTGAGCGATGAAACCAAAACATCCGATTGCTAAAATATTTACGCACTTATATTTACGTATATGCATAATATTAATTTAAATATGTATTTTCTAATATATATATTTGCACTTCGTTATACTATTAACACCTACTTTGTACAATCTCTGCATCACCCAAAGGTTGACTGGTAGAGAATGCCTTAGGCATTAAGTCCGCCTTTATACAACATTGTGTAAAAATAGATTAATAAATAAATAAATAAATAAAATAAAATAGACTTTAGAAACTGTCTATGATTAAGGCCGTAGAACTACCTAAAATGTCTTTACAAATTATTTATAAACGTTGGCGAAATATCAATTATAGCCAATATGGTTGATCACATATTTGTGTTTGAATACACGCAATTAATCAAGTATGTACATCTAGATAGGCAATATAAAGTTGTTAGAAGTTAGACGGTGATAAATGTTCTTAGGCCATGCCCCTAGTGTGTTCAAAATATGTGATTAATTAATTAAATTGTGTGTACTATGGTTAAAACATAATATGTAATACACAATATTTTGTAACATATTGAGTAGAAATCTATATTTTTGAGGTCTTTATAAGAATTATAGTACAGTCCATTAATATTGCACTAGACATAGTCTATTTTTGAAACAGATTTTCACAAGAATATAAGTGGAGTTCTGCAAATATAACTGCACTATTTTTCTTTTAATTGATTATACAACGTTAGTGCGTGATTTGTAAGCTATTCTTAGATATTTCTGT
This sequence comes from Hyles vespertilio, assembly GCA_009982885.2. NCBI lineage: Eukaryota > Metazoa > Arthropoda > Insecta > Lepidoptera > Sphingidae > Hyles > Hyles vespertilio. Next base: position 7,374,223 of record CM042806.1, on the reverse strand, counting down.
CACAAACGGATCACTTGATTTCATTCAAATAAATCAAACGTTTAAATAAATTATATCTGATATTTCTTTTGCTCTAACACGCGTTAAGAAAAACAGTTTTCACCAAAGAAAACTGGACAGAAACTCTAGCATTGCTCTTTACAAAACCAATTTACAATACAGTGGCTATACTATTTCAAATTTAAGTATGTTTTTTTTTCACATCATCTTATAATACCCCAATGTAAAACCGGTTAAGCCAAGACGCACACCAGTAACCTAGAGCGGTCCAATTTGTCACGCATATCGCTGTGTCAAAACATCAGTAAGTCACACTAAATTGCAAAAGCATGTATCTAATATATTTTATTGTCACATACCGTTTTTTTAAATGACGTGGTCATTTAGGAATACGTGATGTGAATTTTTGGTGAATTATTTAAGTGTGGGTAGGTTGGGAGTATAAAATTGTACCAGCCCGTAGATGACTAACTGATGGGCAGGAGACTTCTCCTTATTCTTCGAAGATAATGTAGCACAGGACTGTGTGCCTACGTATAGGCAATCTGTGGAAAGTTGCGGGATAAATTGTAATTATTAAAAAAAAAGTAATGGAGATGAATATAAAAGATAGAAAGAATAGAGAAAGAAAAGGTATTGTTGAGTGTAAAGGTACCTCGGACAGAAACAATAGCGGCAGAAAGTCTTTTAAATTCTTAAACGTGGTTATGACTCAATGGTACAATCTGTGTACGAATCTTAAAAAGGAATAAAAAAGAAAGGAAAGTGGATAGATAGAGAAAAGATTGAAAGAAGGATATTATTAAGTGTACGGGAATTCTGTTGAATGAAGAGAACACAATAAAACAACTTCCATCAGTTTTCTTGCATCAGTGGTATATTCTAACTGTAGTCGAAGTAAATATTTTAGTCTGAAAGTTATCAAACATATAAAATCTCACTTTCGTAGATCTGAGTCATTATAAAGAAAATAATGATTCGTTACAATATTAACAAGCGGGAATTTGATTGATTTAATTTTTAATATTAGAACAATGTTTTGTATCTTAACTTTATTCGATAAATGATGCTATTTATATTTAGATGTCTGTTTTTGGTGTTTTTTTATCTATAAATGAGATATTAAGACTACATGATCTCATGTGCCGGGATTGGTTGGCGTGATAATGTCATCGTTTCACAGAATCTCAGGGTGAGATAATAGTTTAGCTCTCACATTCTTGATTTGAATGAGATTACTGAAGTTCTTATTCTAATCATACTTATCCTTTGCCTTTGAGACTTTCTTTGCTATCATCATAAAAAAATGACAATGTGCGACCTCTTGCCAACTGATGATCATATTTCTCTGTTTCAGCCGGTATACGTCCCACTGCAGGGCAAGGACCTCCTTTAAAATCGAGAGTACGATTGAGAGTGGTTAGGCCATATAGTCCACCACGCTGGCCTAGTGCGGGTTGGCGGACTTAAATACCATATAAATTCTTATAAATCATGATGATCATATTTACGTGAAAATTAATATTCTAGAGTCTCCAAATCATGGCTTTATCACTTAATATTTTATTACCATCTATGTTAATCCCCGAACTGCCATTCTAACTGATTAGTACATAACTACATTAGATTTATAAATTAATCATATCTAATAGAGCCGTCTGCGTATTACTCCCACATCGGATAGTGTGCATGATACGTAATAAATCACCTATGTTGGCATTATCATTAATATTTAACGTTTGATTACGTTTCAACAATATTCAATTAATTAATTGTTGTTAACTTATTAAGCCAATCTATTTGATAAACGTAACAAGTGAGGCATAGACAATACGCAACTTTAATCTCGAATCAGTGAGGTTTCGCACAGGATTACTTTATCTAACTTTGGAGACCGCTAACAGCCATTCTCTATAATCTACCTATCTTTGACAAGAGATTTTATTAGATGTTTCAGTTAACAAAGATAGAGAGGTATATATATGGTGCATATATTTATAGATAGCTACATTAATTAATATATGTCTATTGTTGTTTAATGAGCCCTAGAATTGTATCGACATAGTCATGGTAGCTATTAAGATCCCTTGTTAAAGATAGATAGGATATAGAGAATGGCCGTAAGTCTATTGAACAAAAGTACCAGCTAGAGACCACATACAGGGTATATCAAGACTGCTACCGAAAACGAAGCCGGTGGTAGTTTAAGCGACTTCAGACACAATGCAACAGAAAAAGTTGCAAAAAAAAAGCGACAATTTTTTTTAAAATTTTTTTCCTATGGCCATATTTGGGTGGTAAATACATTTTTTTCCTAAAATAATAGTGTATAGCCTTCTATTTATAAATACTCTAAGGTATAGAAGAGTTTAAATTATTATTTTAGCAAAAACTATGGATTTACCACCCAAAAATGACGATATTTAAAAAATCATAAAAAATAATTGTCGCGTTTCTTTGCGAAATTTTTAGTTGCTTTGTGTTTGTAGTCGCTAAAACTACCACCCGGCTTCGTTTTCGGTAGCAGTCTTGAGATACCCAGTATATAGACTCACCCTGTGTCGAAGAATGACGTTATTATACAGGATTGCCTTAACTAAGATTGGAGATCGCTGTGGTAGGAATTTAGAAAATTGCTTGTACATAACACCCATCAGAATGATTTTTTAAATAAGGTAATTAAACAGAGTTTTCAAATCCCCACCAAACAGCAGTGTAAATGCACTGCTGTGTTTCGGTTTGAACAACATTGCAGCCAGAGTAGCAACTGTATATATGGAGACTTAACATCTTATTTCTCTGGATGGCGAGCGCAGTGGAATACCAAGCATTGCTGTGTAATTCAAGGTATTGTTGGATTTTGATACTGTTGATGAGCGGTCTTATCGTTTACTATTAGGCAAGCAGCATGCTCATCTCGCAATACATTGCAATGCTAAAAAGCTTTATATAGGAATTTAAAATCTCGAGGTTTTTAATTAGTACATACATGTTTAAGATGTTGTCGATAGAAAATCCCTACAAGCACGGGGGTCAGAGTAATAAAACGAGTAGTTAAATCAAGAAACGAGCTGTGGATAGAGTCGTAGAAATAATTAGGTAAGTAACAGCAGTCCTATTATTGTTAATAGGACTGCTGTTTATTAGCAACAACATTATTATGAGTTTATGTTCGATATTCAGTCCTAGCATATATCCATAATAGTGGTCACACTGTTTTTGAAAATATTCTATCGCCATATTTATCAGGGATGATGGAGGATTCTAATAGTGAAATAATTTATAAAATCGGTCTAGTAGTTTCAGAACTCCATTCAATGCAAACAATAAAATCTTTTGTCTTTATAATTTTAGTTTACTATGGCTAACCATAGAAGTAGAGGAGATGTATGAGGACATTAGTCGGGCCATACATACTTCCAAAACCTACTTCAATGTTGTTATGTTATACTTCAACGCAAAGTTGGGCAAGAGAAGCGATGCAGAGTTGAAAGTGGGGCAATTTGGACATGGGCAACGGAACCTCAGGGGTCAGAGGCTGGCCGACTTTCTGGAAAAAGAGGGACTCTTCGCGATGAACTCTTTTTTCCAGAAGCCGCCTCACAGGAAATGGACCTGGTTGAGTCCTGACGGTTCTACGAGAAATGAGATAGATTTCATCTTGACGACGAATAGACGGATGTTCAGTGATGTCTCTGTGATCAACAGGGTGAAAACCGGTAGTGATCACCGAATGGATAGGGGCACATTGAATATCAACGTTCAATTAGAAAGGCGTCGCTTGATGAAGTCTACGCTCCGACCTACTCGCGCTCATATCCAAAACCCCGAGAGCTTTCAACTCGAGTTGACAAATCGCTTTGATTGTCTAAAAGAAAACCTTGCAGTGGACGAGTTAAACAGCGGTTTGGTAGAAGCTGTCCATACGGTGGAATCTAAGTATTTTAGACCTCGCCGTAGAGATAGACCACAAAAACTCTCGATCCACACTCTTGACCTCATGGCCGAACGTCGATCTTTGACGCTGCAGTCTTCCGTTGACGCCGAAGCATATCGGCGGCTCAATAGACGGACCTGGAAGTCCTTGCGACACGATGTCCGTGCTCACAATACTGTGAGCATTAAGGAGACAATTGAGCGGAACGGAGGCTCTAAAGTTTTTGCAAGAGACTTGTCTATTGGGCAAAGCCAGTTGTCTAGGCTGAAGACGGAAGACGGCCGCGTGGTATCGACGAGGGCAGAGGTATTAAGGGAGATCGAGAGGTTCTACGGACAGCTTTACACCTCGGTTGCCTACCTACCTAACCTACCTAACCTACTGTTAGCTCGGCCGAAGACCCGAGAGCCGAGTTAATCCGACACTTTAGCGATGATATCCCGGACATCAGCCTGTTTGAGATTGAGATGGCCCTCAAACAACTTAAAAACAACAAGGCGCCGGGTGAGGATGGAATCACTTCAGAGCTTCTGAAAGCAGGCGGAACGCCGGTACTGAAAGTCCTTCAGAGGCTCTTCAATTCCGTTCTCCTCGAGGGCTCAACGCCGGAGGCATGGAGCAGGAGCTTGGTGGTACTGTTCTTCAAAAAAGGTGATAACACTTTGCTGAAGAACTACAGGCCCATCTCGCTCCTGAGCCATGTCTATAAGTTGTTTTCAAGGGTCATCACAAATCGTCTCGAAGGCAGGTTTGATGACTTCCAGCCTCCCGAACAAGCCGGTTTCCGAAAAGGCTTTAGTACCATAGACCATATTCATACGCTACGGCAGGTTATACAAAAAACCGAGGAGTATAACTTGCCGCTTTGTTTAGCGTTTGTGGACTATGAGAAAGCCTTTGATTCGATCGAGATCTGGGCTGTGCTATAGTCTCTTCAGCGGTGCCACATAGACTATCGGTACATCGAAGTGCTGAGGTGTATATACAACAACGCCACCATGTCGGTCCGAGTACAAGATCAGAGCACGAAGGCTATTCCACTACAGAGAGGCGTGAGACAGGGAGATGTCATATCTCCGAAACTGTTCACTGCCGCGCTGGAAAATGCCTTCAAGCTCTTGCAGTGGAATGGATTCGGCATCAACATCAACGGCGAGTATATTACTCACCTTCGATTTGCCGACGATATTGTAGTCATGGCAGAATCGCTGAAAGACCTTAGCACTATGCTCGAAGACCTTAATCGAGTCTCCCAACAGGTGGGTCTTAAAATGAACAAGGATAAAACGAAGATCATGTCGAATATCCATGTTGTGCCCACCCCCATTGGAGTTGGGGGCTCGACTCTCGAAGTTGTAGACGAATATGTCTATTTAGGACAAGTGGTCCGGTTAGGCAGGTCCAACTTCGAGAGAGAGGTCAATCGTCGAATCCAACTCGGTTGGGCAGCGTTCGGGAAACTTCACGACGTCTTCTCGTCCAAAATACCTCAGTGCCTAAAATCGAAAGTCTTCGATAGTTGTGTGTTACCAGTGATGACATACGGCACCGAGACGTGGCCTCTCACTGTGGGCCTCATTAAAAGGCTCAAAGTCACTCAACGAGCCATGGAGCGGGCTATGCTCGGAGTTTCCCTACGAGATAGAATCAGAAATGAGGAGATCCGTAGGAGAACCAAGGTTACCGACATAGCCCATAGGATTGGCAAGTTGAAGTGGCAGTGGGCCGGGCACATAGCTCGTAGAACCGATGGCCGTTGGGGCCGAAAGGTTCTCGAGTGGAGGCCACGTACAGGCAAGCGAAATGTCGGACGCCCGCCTACAAGGTGGACGGACGATCTGACTAAGGTCGCAGGAAGTCGCTGGATGCAGGCCGCTTCCAACAGGTCATTGTGGAGATCCTTGGGGGAGGTCTATGTTCAGCAGTGGACTTCCTGTGGCTGATATGATGATGATGATGATGGCTAACCATGAGACGGCTGAAGGTCACTCAACGCTCTAAGGAGCGGACTATGTTCAGTGTTTCCCTACGATCTTGGAGATCCTTGGGGGAAGCCTATGTTCAGCAGTGGACTTCCTGTGGCTGACAAAATGATGATGAGGTTAGCTATTAGAGAAAAGTGACACCAGCACCTTAAGTGACCATGACCACTCTTTCAAGATTGATACCGACAAAGAAGATACTGAGACACTGAGAACTGATAGCCTTTTTGATATTTAGATAGTAAAAAACATTTTCTTTTACATGGGATGGCATGTGAATCTTCGGCTTAAAAGACGAGTATGCAATACGGCTGTTAAAATCCTTTATGCCTTAGGCTACAAATTAAAAATCTATTATTGCAACTCATGCACATTTGTAATTACAACAGTCCTTCACCTTTCCACTGACATGTTTTTGAAAGATTTTTAGTTTTATTTAAAAATTAACTCATCAGTGCAATCTGCACCTAGTGACACAGGGTAGTTAATTGTATTTTAGAATCATTCAATGAATATGAAGAGAACTGCATATTGTAGGTAGTTTTATTATTCAAATGACGTGTGGTTTTCGTTTTCTATGGAGCGTCTGATGCCATTCGATATTCTTCCTGGACGGCATTTGCGCTTACAATTAGGTGCAGTGCAGTCATTATACCGTGCCAGTACAGAAACAAAACAAAAAAATACATCCCCTGAATTTGAAAATGGTAGAGATATATTTTATTTACTTCAGACTTCAAAGCGCTTAGTATAGAATATGTTATTTTGTGCTACTAATATTACATCGTTTTAAACCAAATTTAAACCGAATTACTGCATCAAAAATAAAAAACCACCACAATATATGTGTTTTTACATAAAACAAGCTTTTTCCACAATACCCAAAATTTGTCAACGCTAAGCGAAGGTGCGTTAACCGTGCCGCGACCGGCGGGGTCATTTTAACACCTTGGACTTTTTGGTGAATCGTATATCACGCTAATGCTATCTGCGCGCCGCTGTCCCCGTGATACATGGCACTCGCGCACACCGTGATTAACCAAATTAATTTGTCACCGTTGCCATGTAGACACGTGTAATTAATTTATATTACAACGCACGAATATTCTTATTTCACGTGATTTATTACAATGCGATTCGAATCTTTTCACTTAGCAATGGCTAATTGGAAACTCAAAAGAAGTTATACTTTCCAACAAATAAATATCTATGTTAATTGAGACAGATATCTCTAGGCTTCCAACGTTGTAATTTAGATAAAAAAGGTGTGCGCCACACAGCATAAATACAACGTGTCCAAACAATCTTATCGTGTGGCCACCTTTGAGTTTCTGAAATTAATGGCGACACAGCGCTGTCCCGTTTTTTCAACACTTTTTTTAATTGGCGTAATGTAGTTAAGCAGATATCGGAAAATATTTTTTGTAACACAGTTCGTTAAAATGAACCGTACGAACCCTTCCACAAAACTAGTTAATTATATGATCACATACAATAATGATTATTGACCTTATAAAATCGTCAATAGGACCGATGCTCGGACAAAGGGGACCGGCGGTGCGGTTGCGCGCCGCAAACTTTTGAAAAAACAAAGCCAATTTAGTCTAATAAAGTATAATTAAAAACAAATTTTATTGTTCGCCCCCTTCACGCGTCACTATCTAGGATTTTAATTAATCAAATGGTTTATTGGGAAGTTTGGTTCGTCGGTGCAAGTGATGGTATTAGATGAAATTGTCCGTTCTTATTGTGTGATTTGCCACGGGCGCGTCGGAGGGTTGAAACTCGGGTGCTATAAATGGTGCCTTTACGAGCTCGTGGGTTGATGGGGTAATCAAAATATTATATTTTTTTTTGTGTCGAACATTTCCATTGAAGTTGTTGAGTATGAGAAAATATTTGTTGTTTGCAAGTAAATGAGGTATTAAAATATATTTTTTGTAAAATGCTTAAGACTAGTGATGCAACAATTAAAATTATGTACAACTAGTATCAAGTAGTATAAAATCCCAATTGAATATTTTAAAAACAGTATATAATGCATAGGTTGCATTCATTTTATAATATCTAGAAACTTCAGATATTTTTTTGGCAGTAACCACTTAGTTACTGCATAATACATTGTTAATTTAAAGGTATTTAAAAAGACAAGATATTCATCATATTTCCGCAATAGTAAACAGAAAAATAGAAGAAGAAAACGGGTAATAGGACGTTTCTATAGACAAATCTAGACAGTAAGTTGGTCAGAGGCATTTTGTAAGTGGTAGAGTTTGGCACTATGACAGTAAAATATATAATTTCAACCCTTTTCCATTAATGTTTTTCAAAGAACAGTATCTAAAGATCCCCACATGTCATTTCTAAGGGTGTGCCTTTTAAAAACACCCTCAAAAGTGGTTTACCACAATACAGTAACGCAAACCTACAATTAAAGTAGGCACAAAAAATTACATCAGCACAATAATTTTATACGGTTATCTAATATACAATTAAAAGTTTTCTGTCTGTCAAAACGTCCAGTGGCACGAGTTGGAACAAACTGACAACCCAAACCTACATCCTATTATTATATGTACGTATAATTATGTATATTTTGATCGATTTGTTGGTCTAGTTGCATGTTTATGGCGTGGAATAATTCGATTTTTAGATGGCGTGATACATTTTGTGATGGGGTTACACTTTGGGGGTATCCCAAGTAACAGGCTACGCATTGTTTGATAATCTCATTCTTTTAAAACCCTAATATTTTTCTAATTTTTAGCTGACTGCAAAAAAAAGTAGGTACTATGCGACTCGCCTTCAATATGTTAGAAAAATCATACATAGTCAAATACCATATTCGTCTTTCAACACGGATAGGTCAGTTTAGTGGACTTATGCTTTAATTGCTCTGTATCGTTTTACTCAGTGGAAAGTTTATTGACGGATATAATTTGTTGTTAATTAAGTAAAAAAAGTACGGTTTATGCAACGTGGCAATGTTAGTTAGTTATGCTTTCAGCTTTATCAAACGCGAATTTGATTTTATGGAACTAATCCGTTGACGTCAAACAATTTCTATTTTAATACTACTAGTTGGATTAACCAGTCCTTATTAACATACGTAAGATAAAACAAGATTTTTGTGTACTTGTAGATTTAAAGCGGTTGATGTCAAACATTTCGTGAAGTTATCCACTATGGAGTCAGGTTATCCGAATTGAAGAAAACTGAAAGTATTCGCTTACTTTGGCAATCAAGTCTAATAACTCACGTGTATTAACGCGACCAAATAACATCAATTTCATATTTGATTATTTGGTTATTTTTTACTCTAGACTTGGATTTCTGTATCAGCCCATATACGTCCCACTGCAGGGCACGGGCCTACTCTACAATCGACAGTACGATTGAGAGTGGTTAGGCCATATAGTCCACCACGCTGGCCTAGTGCGGGTTGGCGGACTTACATACCATAGAAATTCTTATAAATCGCTATGGTATGCAGGTTTCCTCACGATGTTTTCCTTCACCACACATTAATGGGTAGGTCTCTCATATATCAGATGCCTCCTGGGATGCCACCACCGCAATGTCTATTTGTCTCGCCAAACGCCAAATAAATGTACTGTTGTGTTCCGGTGTAAAGGACATTGTAGCCAGAGTAACTACTGGACATAATATGGAAACATCTTATGTTTCAGGATGGCGAGTGCAGTGGAATGCCAAGTATACTCGTAGCGTTGTAATTCGTGATGTTGCTACTATTAGCTTACCATCACGCGAATGGCATGATCGTCTCGTCTTTCATTGTTAACATTTATTTAACCTAGCATCAAATGATGAATAACAAAATAGTGATACAATAAAGGATTTCTTACACGCAACATTCGTAATTAGTTTTGTTCTCGTGCATCGTAATCGAATGCATAAAGGATGTTTGGAAATCAATTCGTCTCGATTGTCCGCGCAACGTGATTTCCTGTGGAAGACGTTATTGTTAGATTTCAAGGAACTAACATTTACTTTTCATTGTATTTTTTAGTAATATTATTTTTGTTTTTGTTATCATGTTACTGATTTTGTTAGGCATGCTGTGGTTTTTATAATTGGGCTAGGAAATAAAAGGTTGGTAGAAGCCGCAAGATGCAAGTTTCTTTGAACATTTACTGGTGGTAGGTCTCTCATATGTGAGAGGCTATCTGGGTAGGTACCACCGCAATGTCTATTTCTTCCGTGAAACAACACTGCTTAAATGCACTGTTGTGTTTCAGATTGAAGGACATTGTAGCCAGAGCAACTACTGGACATATTGAGACTTAACATCTTATGTCTCAGGATGGCGAGCGCAGTGGAATGTTGCTACTGTTTATGAGCGGTCGTATCGCTTAACATCAGGCGAACGGCTTGCTCGTCTCGCCGCTAGTTGAAGATGATATCAATGATGAATACATGCACCAAAGTAATTATTCACTTCAACATTTCAATAATGATTTTAAAGTATATTTTAAATATAGGACCCTGATTTTTTTAGTAACTAAATTAACATTTTATGTGAAGTTAAGTTTCAAGGCAAATTGTGATCGCGAAAAGTGGCGCAAAAAAGATGAGGCCTATGTCTTGCTTAATATATAGTTTTATCATTACATATCTTTAAACTTAGTAATAGTTGGCCCTAATGTCTGTGTTAATTTTTTCTACACAAAACATTGGCGAAACACAAAACTTTCCTTAATCAGTGTACAAGTAAAACCCATTAAGGGCAAGCGTACAATAATTGGCGATAGTTTTATTTTTTGTTAACGCCTCGCCCCCGGTTGATTGACGCGGCCACTACGTCTTTCTGACGTGTCTGACGTACTTTATCAGTATCGTTTGAATACATCGTGTTCTTTTTGAAATCGATATTTAGTTTTAGTAAAATATTTTTGTTTTTTTCGTGGTGTTATTTAGGAATGTTTTTGTTCGATGATTTTTTTGTGAATGGGTTATGATGTTTTTGTAAAAATATGTGTCTAGGACACGAAAATGTATTGGATATCTTATAAATAAATATTAAATTTTACGTTCAATCTGTTAATAACAGCCACCAGCCAGGGAAAAAATAATGAAGACTAACTTTCTATCAATTATTATTACAAAATTGTTTGAATATTATTTTTAACGTACGTGCCCCAATATCGTCATTACTTAAACTCCATATATTATTTACGTCACTATATTTCAAACACTTTTTCTAACTACACAATTCAAACACACTGTATACCGCATTCTTTGCTCAGATGCGTATCGACAATATATTATCGGCGGGTAATCGAGGCTCGCTTTACGCAAAAAGGCGTAACAGAAGCACGGAGGCAAATTGACGAGCGCCGGTAATGACTGCCCCTTAACTTTTATTTAAAACGATTGGACCGATTTTAAAATTACACGCCGTGTAATTGGCAATTTGTTCTCATTTATTTGTTGTGTTAAGTTGGTTCGTTTATCACGTTATTTTGCATGCGGATTTGAATGATGTTTGGTTTTAATTAATTCCATTATATGTTTTCTTGATATGTACCTTATATTGCCAAGTGGAAGGAAGCTAATCAATTAAAATGTCAGAGAATTAAAAAAAAAAAACAATCGTCATACATTACAATCTATATCTATCGATTATCATAGATTATATTTTATCTTAAAACTAATTGCAATGGTGTGGCCAAATAAACTGACGACTAATAAAATTTCTAAATATTAAATGTGTAAATAACACATTTTATAAGATAGTCCACCAGAAAAATTCTCGATTTCCAATCAGCCTAGTCACGTCTATTTGATGAAATATAACAATTAAAGCGTATTGATAACAATCTGACAATAAAATTACCCATCAATGTTAAAACGGGGTAAACGACACGCTACCGCATAATGGAAGGATACACCGCCCAAACACTGCGCACCTACCCTCAAATATTAGAAAAAAATGCAACGATTCGCCCCGTGCCCATTACGGGTAATTATCTAATCTAAAACCTTTTAGGTGTAAACCTGAGGAGTGACTTCTGAGAAGCGTATCAGGTTGTAGAGTCACCATGTTTTGTGCGATACCGCATAAAGAAGTAGTATGTAAGAGACAATTTTTTGATAAGTCAGACTTGTTGACATAAGAATGCCGGCTTTCTTATTATAACATACGCACTGGCTTAAGCTGAAGCGCGATATGTTTATGACAGATTTTCAACAATATTTACCACAGGTAAAGATATGCAATCTCCAGCAACATAATTCAATAAACAATGCAATGGAAAATCTCAATTTTTATTAACCGCGACACACGCTTAGTATTTTAAAGTAGGACCTATATTGGCTGAAACTGATAAGTCTGTTAATGATTACTTAGAACTACATTGTCAATATTATATTATGTCGATAAGTAGCGCACTTGTTTCTAAAACAAATTCTGTAAAGTCCACAAAAATCTCGACGCCTTGTCACCCTACACTGGGTCGTGGGAGCTGCAACGCTATCGGTGTTTAATCACGCACTAATTACTAGTTTTGGCTCTCAACTATCACAGCGGACGGACAGTGCATTAGCCGGAGGTCAAACCACCTCTCAAGTATGAACTGGCATTGTTTTGAGGATATTCGCCAAGATCCAGCTTTCTAGAAAGATTAGAAGTACTTGGATACCCGCGTCATAAGAGTTGTATATATGTGACTGTTGGATGTATTTCTGTATTTATTATTATTTCACTGCTTGAGAATAAGCGCCAACTACTCAATATATGCCTTATATTTGTATATTTAATCGTCATATTAAAAGGAGTGGGAGAAAAATATTTGTTGGCGTGAAGCAAATTTTATTAAAATTAAAGACATTACCTAGAAATTTTTTGATGCACGAGAATTGAAAACTGTTTCTGAATTTACTACCACGTGCTGTATGGTTACCTCGCCATGCCAAGTTAAACAGCATATTTCATTTATTCCTAAAAATATTTCAGCTTTTGGTTTTGTAGGTTAAATAATGTAATCTACAAAGATGGGCCAAGGATTATTTCTACTGCTAGTAGTGTTATTCACAATTTTCATTTTATCATCATCTTCAGCTGCCGTCATTTCATACACTAATTCTATAGCATCAAATATTTCGGTGTCACATGTATCGGTAATACACTATCTCACGCCTTAATCCCGCCTCAATAAGCTGTTATACAATTGTGTCGATGACGGGGCAAGCTAAGTAGTCACTAATTACAGACAACTTCGCCGCAACCATAATGTTTTGACATCACAATAGACGCTGTTATTTTCTGTTCGGGCGATTTGCTTTCTATCAAAACTTACCGTGAGAAATGTGGGCATGTGCTTTCTCTTCATTTTATTTGTTGTTGTTTAGGGGTGTAATTTTGGACAATGTCAAATCAAAATTGTTAGATATTTTATAAGATAAATTTCATTTGGCTCTATTGGGCTCTTATCATTAAAGTATAGGACTACATGTCCTATCTTTCAGACTATTAATAAAATCACATACTTTGACAGCAACGGTGAATTTAGTAAATTAATTTGTTATATCATACAATACAATAAGTGCGTGGTGGCCTGTTGGTAAACGGACTAGACGCGGCTGCCAACATGTTCACGGTGGTCGCGGGTTCGAATCCCAGGGCACACCTCTGACTTTTCGGAGTCATGTGTGTATTGATAGTCAATCACCACGCACTAAAACGGTGAAGGAAAACATCGTGAGGAAACCTGCGTACCATAGCGATTTATAAAAATTTCTATGGTATGTAAGTCTGCCAACACGCACTAGGCCAGCGTGGTGGACTATATGGCCTAACCACTCTCAATCGTACTTACGATTGTAGAGTAGGCCCGTGCCCTGCAGTGGGACGTATATGGGCTGATACAGATTTGTTATATCAAGTACCGACGGGAAAAATCTGCTGTTTGAATAGAAATCCGTTACACTATTTTGAACTCCCTTTAATAATATGTTAACCTATATTTATATAGTCTTTCATATTTCTTTATCAAGGGCCCGGCCCGAAACCGGCCGGGAGCAGATATTTTTTTTCGAAAAATGTATATTCATAAGAGTTATATGTTCATAAGTGGTAATGTAGGGTAGGGGAGAGAGTTTTTCAAATTAGTACAGTAATTTCAGAGCTTATTAATACAAACAATTAAATATTTCTTCTCTATAATATTAGTTTAGATTAGAAAAAAAAAACATTATAAATATACCTTCAGACTTCCCATAAAAGTAATTTTCGGGTCTACATATAGTTGTGTGCAAGCTATAAATCTATGAGTTATCAATTTGTAGATAATGTCTTAGTGATGAAAACCCATAAAATTATACAGAAACATGTAATTAATAGAAGTAACTAGCAACGCTTTGTAAATATGACTGCGATGTGAGTAACTTAGTGGTCCCTCCGTGTTTGAGGATGTCATAAAGTATAGAAATGTATAATTTAGTCTGTCAACATAATTGTAAAGTTCTTAGAATACTTATAAATAATAGGTTTTATCTAAATCTATAAATACTGAATCCTCGTTTAGTAACTATGATTATTTGCTATTTTATTGCTGAGAGCCTTTGGTACTCATAGGAATTTAAGAAGTATTATCCCTTACTACTTCTATTTGAGAGCTTCTTCCATCATATTTATTGGTAATAATATTTTTCATGAAATATATTTTTGATTCATCAAACATATTTTTCATTGTCTTTCTTTAGAGTCAATATTTGAAGCCTGTAAATGAGGAATTAAATATTAAATTTCTGCTGAATATTTTATTGCCCAAATATGTTAGTTATACAGCGTATATCAAGAGTGCTACCGAAAACGAAGCTGGGTGGTAGTTTTCGTGACTACAGACACAATGCAACTAAATTTTGTGCAAAAAATTGCGCCGATTTTTTTTGTTAAGTTTTTTCTATCGACGTATTAGGGTGGTAAATACATAGTTACTAAATAATAGTGTAGACCGACCCGTAGATTGTATTTTTAAACACGCTATGGTACGTAAGGCTTTAAATTATTATTTTAGCAAAAACTATGGATTTACCACTCAAACTCGAAGATATTTATAAGAAAAATGTCGCGTTGTTTGCGCAATTTTTAGTTACATTGTGTTTGTAGCCACTTTAACTACCACCCAGCTTTGTTTTCGGTAGCACTCTTGATATACCAAGTATTTACATATCTCTCTCTATCTTCAGCCACAGGGAATCTTTTATAAATAAATAACACCCAACAGTCACATACATAGTCCTGACCCCACACTAAGATCAAGTCTTGTGTCGTGGGTATCAGGAACTACGAGAGACTTTTCGGTCTCACAAACACCCAGACCCGGAAGAAATATTTGTGGGTTGCACAAACATTTCTCTCGGTGCGGGGATCGAACCCGCGGCCTCTCGTTTCACAGGCGGCGTCTAACCAACTGCGCCACATAGGCTGTTTAAAGCTTTTAGCTTTTGCTGAACATAGGGCTCCACCAAAGCTCTCCACATCGACATATTAATTACATAATGCTGATGATAAATGGATATTATGAAAATAGGCCAAAGTGCTTTCAAATATACCCTACACGGAAATTTCCCCTACAAACTACTTAAACTGTTAGCCAAACAAAAGGGTCTGACACAAGACACGTGGCCATCAAAGTATTCTCAATATTAACGAGGTCAGGTAACAACATATGCACTTCGCACTGTCATAAAACTGTTTACCACCCGAGAATCAATCGTCAATGTTGCTCTTTGTGAATATTATATTTTTATGAGTAGTAAACTCGAATGGTAAGGTTTTGTAGCGATTTGAAACCTTTTGGCTTTGATTTAAAGTAGGATTTAGGCTGTATATTACTAAGGACAATTGAAAAATTGTCTCAGGATTTAAAACATTGTTTAAGTAGTAAAACAGATCATAAGTATTACAAATTAATTGGTAAGGATAAATAGATAATAAAGATCTAGGCGCCGTACGATTATTCATCATTACTTACTTTAAAAAAATATTAGCAATAGAAATTAAAAATGGCAAGTGAAGTTGATAATAACATTTCATAAGTTGTATAAACAAGCAAAATTTTTCGATTTACTATTGTGATTCACAAAACCGATCAGCTTATGTATTTATACAATCTCGTGTAATCTGTGAAGGAGTGAGTTTTCATAGGAACCCATTTAAAGTAGAAACTGAACAGTCAATTTTGTGTTTGTAATTTTAGATGTGAAACATGACTATAATAAATGGTCAGATTTTTTGTTTACAAATTTTGGGGGGGCAATTAGCAATAGCAAAAACACAGAGCATGCTAAAGCTTTAGGAATAACAAGGTGTTGATGTTAATTTGATATAGCAATCATTCCCATCACTACTTCTGGCGTCCAGTCCACATGAGATACAATCCATTTGTGTACTTACTTAAAATTTTACCTGGAAGTACCGTTCTTTATATTACTTTTCTCTCATAAATTTTATTCAATGCCAGACCTTTGAGTTTGAAAGAGTAGCAAATACTAATATGAAAACACTACATATTTCGAAGTAAAAAGTAACCTAAATGTTAATCCAGAATATCAGCTTACTCCTAACCAAATTTCAACAAAATTGGTTTAGCCGTTTGAAAGTGAAGAAGTAACAAACACACAAACTTTCGCCTTTATAATATTACCAAATTTATATTGATCCTATACAAAAGAAATCACTGCTGGAAATATAGCATTTTAGCGCTATTTACGCAACTTTTTCAATGCGAGGCAAACTAAAATACCTACACTCAATTTTGTATTTAAAATAACGACGTATAATAGTGCCCCAGGTGGACTATTTGCAAAAACTGAAGAAAAAAAAAATTCAGGCAAGCAACATATCGTGAAATTACAAGCCCAGACATTCTGCAACACGGCTGAAAAATAATGCCGATGGGACAATACGCAGGTGTGACAAACGCAGATAGCACAAAAACTTCTTCAAATAGCAAAAAATTAATAATTCGAAATCCGATGAATAAACGTAAACTTTTACTTCAGTATACGAAAATCGTCATATTGTTATAACCTTATAATTTTTATCATTAATGATAGATTGTAAGTTCACGAGATCGGATAGATGCAACGGAGTGGAAACGGCAGAATCGCGCGAACTATTTCCATACGACGAGTAAGATCCGACTAGCGTCAACGTTCTCGTTGTATGGAAAGCATCATGACGTAGGCAACCATGCATTTTTATTCACACTAAAAATTTGTTAATAATTTGTCATTATGCTGTGGTATAGTGAGTAAGCAGTGAACGGTGACATACTAGGTTTTGAATGCCGTAAGATTTACTTTTAATTAATGTGTTATACAGAAATGAAATTAGTCTTCTATCAGAATTTGTGGTGTAGACTATGCAAAACTCTGTTGTAATATGCGAATTTATTTAAAGGTCATTTTATAGTTATGACGCCTTGTTCATTCGACATTAATAATCTGAATTCACTCTACATCGATACTACTAATCGGTAATCGATAATTTCCAACATTTAACTCGATTAATCGATCGAACAACTAACGCAATATTCACGTGCCGCTCGCAACTACGATAATACGTAAAATAATTTTAATAACCTGGTGGCATTTAGCATAAAATTAATACCGGCTAAAAAGGCCCGTCGAGCCAACTCCTTGTTATGTCCCATTCGAGCAACCACGTCTCGAAAGTAATCAGGCCGACGTATCGATGTTCATTCAATAATCGAAACATGTCGCGAGCCCGCATCTTTATGCTCCAAGCGTAATCTTATTAATTTATGAATTAAGTTTGCGCATAAAAATTGTTGCGCGCATCTGCTGTTAGGGTTGGCGTGTGGAGATGGTATGGAGAGATTTATTGCTTTTTGAACGTAGTCAGGGGTTGCAAGCCTTTTTTTGTATGTTTATTTCGGGAAATTAGTGTCTGTATTGCGAATGTGATATTTGAAAAATAGTTATGCTGCTTCCGCGATGCAGCCGACGCATTTGGCATGCTAATTATTTCAGTAGTCAAACCCTCTTCTATGTGACATTATTTCGCACTTATATGGGAATTATGAAACCTTATTTTGATGTTTTTAAAGATACACTTATGATAGATTCTTAGTTCGCTATTCAGAAGGATACTCAATCGAACACATCATACATTTCCATCAATATTTTGACAAACTTGATCTTAGGACAGTGCACAGTCAAACACTAATGTACAGTCCATTTATCCTGGCACTATACAGGTCCACCTATACACTCAATGTTCTTTTTCATCGCCCTTATCACAAGTGCTTTGAGCATTGCACTTTAAATCGACAGGCATTATAATATTTCACATCGTATCTAAGATATACTAGTACGTTGATAACTTCATAAATCCAAGCTAAATGTTCGCATTGATCTACTCCCTCAAATTACAGTGTTGTGTGCAAAACTAATATTTAAACTCATTTATAATGAATGCCTTGGGAAGTCGGTAATTCGATAGAACATTTAATTATTTGACATTAACAGAAGCTGTTTTTGCTTTAGATTCTTGGAAGTATGTAAAATACGTATATATAATTATGTAATAATATTGTTGGTGTAAAATACTCCTCACAGTTATGGATCCCACAATCGTGAATTTTATTAACTTGATTTTGATATTTTTTGTATGTACTGTACTGTACCAGCAAATATACGTCCCACTGCAGGGCACGGGCCTCCTCTACAATCGAGAGTACGATTAAGAGCGGTTAGGCCATATAGTCTACCACGCTAGCCTAGTGCGAGATGGTATGTTTTTGTATGTATACAGGGTATATCAAGACTGCTACCGAAAACGAAGCCGGGTGGTAGTTTAAGCGACTTCAGACACAATGCAACAGAAAAAGTTGCAAAAAAAAGCGACAATTTTTTTTTTGTATTTTTTTTCCTATTGCCATATTTTGGTGGTAAATACATTTTTGCCTAAAATAATAGTGTATACCCTTTAATTTATAAATACTCTAAGATATAAGAGAGTTTAAATTATTATTTTAGCAAAATCTATGGATTTACCACCCAAAAATGACGATATTTAAAAAATCATAAAAAATAATTGTCGCGTTTCTAAGCGAAATTTTTAATTGCATTGTGTTTGTAGCCACTAAAACTACCACCCGGCTTCGTTTTCGGTAGCAGTCTTGAGATACCCGGTATTTACCTTAAAAATATAAAGCTTATTACTCGAATAAGTACATACTCTAATCTACTTATATCTACTTTTCTTCTCTCTTTTTCTCTTCACACTTACCTACAACACGTTCCGATGCCACAGTAGACGTAATTAACAATACAAAACATTTTGTGAAATACAATTTCAATAGATTGAATAATTTTGGTTTATATCAATAATAGTAATATTGCATTTAATTACAAAAATATCCATTACGCTTCGTCTCCACGAACTCTTCATTTTTGTAATTCCAGTCAAACGTCATCAATTATATTACGAAGTAATCAATGATCATATATAACACTGTTTTCATAATATAATATACCAATACACGCCATAAAATATCAACATCCGAATTTTTAATCCAAAAAAGTCATTCAAGTGTTAGTCATGCGACGGGCGTTGAAAAAAGTCACAGACTCGGCCCATAAATCCACCCAGTAAATCAATTACAGAATCGCGTCGTCAACAATAAAGTACGCGAGGATTTACATTACACAAACGAACCACGTGACACTGGATCCTAAACTAACGATATAAAAGAGGCAACATTTCCTTGGACATCAAAAACGCCAATGTGGATACAAAACCAGCCATCCAAACTTGCGTTGGGAATTAAATGTATTAACACAGGGGTCTGGTTAAACTAGTCGAGTGCACATAAGTGGTATTGAAAGTGTTATCGCGCCAGTACATTAGTGGCGACTTGACACGACCAGTCTTCTGTAAGGGCACGGCTTGTATTAGCGGCTCCTAATTTATTGGGAACGATAGGACGACGGACGCCGGCCACCCTGGCCACGGTTCCATTCACACCAACTGGGGAGATGGGGAAATATGGAAGTTTAGAAAAATAATTTAAAAATTGATATTATTGCTATGGGGATTATTTAATAGTAATGTTTTTTTGTTATGTGAGATAAAATGTTTTAGAATAAAATAATATTATTTTAGATACCCCAAGATACAGGCTTGACCTAGTTTATGGACACCTGACAATATTGTAATGCTTATACCAATTATTGTTAGTAATAATTCTGGTTTTATCAATCCTATGTCTCTCTTGTACAAATAAATATAATAAATATATTTTAAGATACGGCACAATAATGTATCTTAATTGCAATGTAATTATAAAAACGACGGTAACTGCAGGGACATGTGTAAATATATTTTATACTCTCACGACTAAGTGCTCTCATAATCACGAAAATACTGAAAAAAAATCTAATTGACTGTCACAACACCGTTTTATAGCATTGTAAACTAAAACTGATTATTCAGGGCAATCCTTGAATGCTATACCGTTGTAATTATTAGTTTTTGTCATAGAAATAGTGATTGCGTAGCATGATTATGATTCCCTACAACCAAAATATAAGGTTTATAAATAACAGTTATTAATTTTATTACTTCTTCGTGAGAAACACCTCTCCTAGTTTTTTCAACGCTTGCAATAAGCAAGGCAAAAAATAAACCCAGATACGTAATAAGTAACCTTCCTTATAATTAGCAATGAAGGAAGGTAAACAGAGTATAGGTCAAAAGGTAGCTCGGAGTCAAACAAAGGTCACTTAAATTAGCCGTTGTTATTGTATTCATGAAATCAATTTTATCAGTCAATCAATCAACGCAAATTCTCATGTCAAATTAAAGAGTTTTGCAACAGTCAAATAATCGCCGACAATGAGTTTTTTCTGAATTCATTTTCTGTTGCATTGCTTCTGTCATTAGTCATAATTATATTTTGATGTTTAATATTAATTTGAATCATTAAGAGTGCATCTTTTGGATGAGTCACAAGAAACCTAAAGTATTGGTCGTTGCAATATTCCCTTATGCTATAATTGCGAGGATCTTCCGATAATTCCATTGTGAACTCTGTTTTCTACGTGGTTTTTGATATATTCGCATTTTTCACGCTCCATCGTTTTAGTTTAAAAGATACTTATTTTTTTTACTAATCCGTCTTATTACGGTAGCATCGAGACAGTTTAAAAAAATATTGCTTGATAAAAAAATAATCGATTATTAATAAATTAATAAAAAGCTCCAACAGGTCCGCACAACCCGATCTCCTCTACATTTTTATTAACACCCCAAACCAGATAAACAGGATACGGAAAATATATTTATTTGTCCAATCATCGAATATAAGGGGTGTTCTCGGGTTACACCAAATGATTTTGGTACAGCAATCGTCTCGGTGATTTGTTGCGATAATCTACACTAATAAATAACGCACTTGGAATTGAGCCTTCTTTTGATACGTTGGGCTATGGTAACTTGTTTCTTTATAAATAACTATAAAACTTATTGTCGTGTTTTTTGTTTGTTTGTGTAGATGTTTTTAAGGAATTCGACTGGTTGCTTCCGGTTTGTTTTTTAACTTTTTGTTTATTAGGGATGATTTCAGCGCAATGTGGTTTTTTAATTGTGTGACGCTGGTAATAACTTCGAAGCCTGATATGTTTTGCTAGGATTTAATTGGTAAATTTCCTAAAAGTGATTATGTCAAGCACGTGAACGTTCGTTAGATAGACCAAATCTGAACCTTGGTGGATTTTTTGATACCATGTTATACTTCTTACAAAATCATTATGATATTTTAATTCACCACCAACCTGCACTAGCCCGTGGCCTTACACCTCTCAATCATTATCTAGATTGTAGAAGCGGCCCGTGCCTTGTAGTGGAACGTATATGGGCTGATACAGATAGATACAGATGCTGAAGTTGCAATCAAATACATATTCTCCCCCTAAAAGCAACCCGCTCGTCTCGATATTCTTACGGAAAAAATATCTATCCTCTCTGGGCCTGAATGATGCCGTGATGATGGTTGAACTAAGGTCTGAACATATCCTATGATATTTAGTAAGACTTACTGACTTGATATAATATAAAAGACTTTGATTTCCTTCACTATTACTTATACTAATAAACAACAGCCACTAATCATAGAGGAACACATAACGGAACAAAGAATTCGCTTTATCAGTAATTTAAGTGGAGTCTTAAACATAATATACGAGTATGACGCGTCGACTGGACACATAATGGCGGCAACGTTAATAAAAACTATATTAACATAAAACATAGATGACGCAGGGACACCCACACTGGGCTACTTTATCGTGCTTTCTATTCGCTCGTAAAGTAACTAAATGGAGCCGGAAGCTATTTCGGATGCTAAAACACATAAAACTTCATGCTACATTGTTGGAAGAAAAGATGCCATCTTACAGTGATGGTTAGGTTAGACTTTCATAGTTTGTCTGATGCGCATTTTCAAGAAGCTTGAGATATTTATTTATTCATTTAATCCTTTTTTGCACTATAAAGATATATCAAGATATTAAATAATAAAAATAATAGTACAAGTGGCGATATAATCCCTTAAAATGATACATCTCATTATTGATGCCGTTGTACAGTGTTGCTATTGTGCATGCTTATTCGCGATTCATTGGTATAAATTAAATTAAAAAAAAACTTTATTGAATGGATGAACCAGAAAATCAAACCGAGAATTTTAGGATTTAAAGCCCATATATGCTAGCATACAAAATTATGGCTTCTGTGATGGTCTTTACGTACCTTTAAATTCTTGTGGGGAATTCGCAAGTATCAAAGTTTTGCTGGGACATTTTTTTTCACATTACAAATTACGTCACAATTACAAATATACATAAAATTAACTAAGGCATAGGTGTGCGACCTAGTATCCAAACCGCGGCATCTGTATTTCCAGAATGGAACATTTTCCTTCACCCACAAACACGAAATTATACCACGAAGTAAAGATATAAATGGTTTAAATAAAATTCGATACTGAATAAAACATAAAAGTGCGCCAAAAGGAGTGATTGAAAACAAGACATTCGATTCAATACTTTGTAACAGATTAAAAAACCGCGTCGATGCTAACCCGGCGACAGAAACGCACCGATACTCTGTGTAGGATGACCAGACCTTAACTTAATATCGGACGAGTTCCATATAGTTGGACATGCACTTATTTTCACAATATATTTTTACCCCATCGATAAAGAATTGGTTAATGGTAATTTATGTCCTGAGATCTGTAGAAGCATACGATATAATTAGCTAATGTATGGTTTGATATCATAGTTTAAAGCGAACGAGAAGACATTCAAAATACTTTTGTGATATATAGACAGTTTATGATTTTTGATTGATGTCTGTAATTGTGTAGTATTAGGAATGGCGTGTTTATTTGGCATTAATTATATTGTTTGTATTTCTCTAGATAAGCAATAAGCCGTGTTATTGTTAAAAACCAAGTAATTTCCTCCGTTTTTGTACTACACACACAAGTGTGTTCTCCCTTTCAGTGACCATAACAACCGATTTACCTTCCACCATAATTATATCGAATGACTATTTTATTGACATTTATATATTTTTGCTTACTATATATGGACTGTTTCCAATTAAACACATTGTAACGCCTAAGGAGAGGCCATCCAATCCAATAGTGAACGTCTTGTAGCTGAAAATTATGATAAATTTGTCGTCGAGATAATTTCACATAAAAATCCCGTCACATCCAAACGTGTGGTTACTCCACACCATCCGAAGCTCAATTTCGCCGATTCGCTCGTAAACCCACGGGCCGTGTAAGAACCCTATAAAATTCAATTGACACCCGCTAAAGCTGATAATGTTGACGACGGACGACTCTTGTGTTTTACATCAATTGTTAACATCCCTGTGGTTCTAAACGTTGTCTATTCTAGCAACTTTTCGATATAGTGGATATCGTCGCTTACGAGTTACGGACGTGACTATGCATTTTAATTTTACAGGCATAAATCGTAATATATTTTCAATTTTTCATTCAACAGTTATTCATATAGTTTTGATCCCATACAGAGACGCAAGACTTGGGTAGTGAGAATTAGAAAATGAGTAAGAATTTTCTGAATCTGAAGATAGAATGAAAGATCGTTTTATAGAACATTTTTCATGTTGGTATTTTTTTTTTATTTCACTTGAAGACAAAAAAGTCACATGGGTGATATTGCCGTTTCCAACTTTTTATTTGATATCCGAATCTCAGTCTCAATTGTAAAGGAGGCCCATGATCTGCGGTGGGACGTATATAGCCCGATGCAGTACCACAATTCAAATGTAATTATCTTAAGCTATCAAATTAAAAAAGACATTTATTTAAAAATATCTTAAAGCAGTAAAAAACATAGCATCCTCGGTCGTAAGACCTCCCTATATCTTTTTTGACCCAAATGTAAAATGGTCAATTTCGTTTTTTTTTCAGAACAAGTTATATCTTTATATATAAAAAACATAATTATTTATTGTTAGAACACTACGCGTACGCGACAGTGCAAATTCAATGTTCAGTTAATGCAAAATTACATTTGTCGCGGTGCCGTGTCGCACTACTTATTGCCAAACAGCGTTCCAGAACCAAGCCAACTCATTTCAAAATACATTCGTTATATACATTAACACAACAATCTATGACATACACACGACACGTCGACAGTAATCGACCGCCTTGGAAGCAGTTAAATACTTATCGCGAACATAATTCAGTATGTAAACAGATTGTTAGGGCGCCTACTTTGTTACCGGGCGCATTTTAGCTCACTTTATGGGAAGGTTTAGTCATGAAATGGAAAGTGGGCTTGTTGGTAAGCGACAGCGGGTGGTGAGGCGTTTGAAAGGTAATTTATAAAATAAGTAAATAAATTACGACTTAATTCATAAACAGTTTTAAATCCTACTTTAGCTATTGAATGTTTTTTTTTCTTCGATCAAACTGGATTCAAAATTCTTTCGAAAGGAACTAAATACCTACATTATATCATGTTAGGTCGTATAACCCCAATTATATATTGGTAAATTCTTTTACAATCGAGAGTTGCTTGCTTGGGCATAGGTTGGTTAGTATCTAAACTAAAATAGGTTATTGCCTATGACTAAAGTTAGAGTTTAGTATTAATTTCGATGCCAATATTGAATTCGTAGGTTTTTGTTTAACAATCGAAAATTCCTTTACATATCCATAGATCTAGAGGATGGTATTATAATAAGCTATGTAGATATTCAATATTCTAAAAAGTGTATAGACACTGAAATTCACGCTTCTTACATCTAGTTGCCATTCTGTGAACATAATAAAAATGTTGTACTCTTAGTTTGCCACGTGTTTTGGATTACGTTGCGAAACTAGCGAATTCAATTATCACATCTGTTTAGTTTTTTGACGGAACACATGTTCACTTACCTGTTCAGTTGGAAAAATCTTTTTAACATCATAATACATTTAAACGGGCTAAGAAAACCAAGCGAATAAAAGTCTTTTGTCTGCGTTGGAAGTTCCAGTTTTGAAACGTTACTTGGATACTGAAATGTTTTTTTGAATTTGTGATTGTGGGTACTGTGTTAAAATATTACTTCTGACAAATTGACTTCGCTGCTTTTGATGGTAATTATATTAGAACTCAGATTAAGAATTGATATTTTATTGCAATTAATGGCGATACCGACAAGCCATAACCTCCATGGTAAGCGGTAGGACCGCTCATGGATCACGCGCATAACCAAACAACACCATGAATTGAACAAAGGAATGCTGAACTGCGCTCGCCATCCTGAGACATAATTATTTCCAGTAGTTTTTGACAGCCTCCTCCTCCTTGGCGCTGTTTGTTAGACGCCGGCTGCGAAACGTGAGGCCGCGGGTTCGATTCCCGCACAGAGACATATATTTGTGTGATCCGTAGGTATTTGTCTGGGGTCTGGGTGTTTTTGATACCGAAAAGTCTCTCGTAGTTCCTGATATCCACGACACAAGACTCGACCTTAGTGTGGTGTCAGGACTATGTATGTGCCTGTTGGGTGTATTTATTTATTTAGTTAGTTAGTTACTCTGGCTACAATGTCCTTTAAATCGGAACACAACGTGTATTTATTCTGTCGTTTGGTGGCAATAGACATTGCGGTGGTACCTACTCAGGTGGCGTCTAAATAATTATTTAAAAATTTTTCTTCCGCTTAAGCGTTTCTAAGTCTATCCAACGTGTACTCTACCTGTACTCGTATTCTATGAACCGTGTTAAATGTCAGAATATAGCTTTAGATACTGTTAGAAAGATAAATAGCGGTAATATACTTGCTTTGTCTCCCATTATCATACAGTAGCGAGGTTTAAAAGAATTTTATTAATTTTTACCATGAATCACATTCCTAACTTTATCAATAACCAAAATTTAATCAAACATTTGTATAATCCTGACACTACAAATATTTGACAGAGGAATTGGAATAAAAAGTCAACGTTTATCTTAACACACTCAACAAAAATGTTACGACAAATCTCTAATAAGTATAATAAACAAAATATTCACCCGGTTAAGAAGCCCGTCTGGTCTATTAATTTGTATAATACAACCAGTCTTAGAAGACCCGTATTGAGGCTTAGATTAGTACAAAATGGAGATCTTTTTCGTTGGAAATATGGCAGCAATTCGGGAACCGTCCTATCAGGAATCTCGGGTTCTCAAACAGGTAGGCGAAAAAAAACTGAAGCAATAATCCGACCACAAGTCTATGATAATCTGATGGTAACGCCATTTTGTCCTGTGTGGTTTTGTGTAAAAAACGTGTGATATAATTATCGGTAACCCTAGGGACAAAAAATTTAAGCGGCCGTTCACATGGCTGTTGCAAGTTTACTTGGACATACATATTGACTATTATTTATGACAACGTTTATATTAGGAAGCTAAGAAATTGAAATATGAAGAGGTGTGTTTGTTATTGAAAATAAAATTATAGTAAAAAATAAATAAAATTACTTACTTATTATAAATATTTTCATACTAGTACATACTTTTCTTTACGATTGTGGGATATAAAACACATCATAAAAACCAGACATATTATTTATCCACAAAATATTTTGTAGTTTGTGGAATGATATTTAAATTTTTAACAAATCACGCACACACTCACTGTAAGAAATAGTAAGCAAAATCTATTTAAAGCAACCAAAAAACTCGTTACGTATATCCACAGAAGTATGAAAATTTCAACTATTTTGTGTACATGTATGTTTGAATTTTAAATTAAAATAAAAAACATGCCAAACGTCATCCCATGTAAACCGTACCCATACTAATTATAAGGACGCGGTCATCGAAAGCAACAGTTTGAAAGGAATGAAAGTAATACACCCGATAGCATCACGGCTGGCTCGTTAGTCGCAATAAAATTGTTTTTGTCGCAAAGTGGAGCGAATTTTTTTGTCGCCGCCGTCTAGTCGCCCGGCAATTTGTTGGGACAGCCATCTGATTTCAATGTCAGGGCTGCCATATTAAGTTATTAGTGGTGTCAGAGATTTTTGAAGGTAGCTGCATTTTTTTTTAATGTGCGAATTGGGTGAAAGTTTTATTGGAGTATAACATGCAATGTCCGAAAATGTAAGACAGCAGGTTGGAATTTTAAGAAACATAAAATTATAAAATACTATGATTAGTAAACATTTTTTTTATTTCAGGCCTTTATAAATTAATATGACCTACCTAGCCTATGTGGCCGAATCACTCTCAATCGTACTCTTGATTGTGGGGGTAGCCCGTGCCCTGCAGTAGGAAGTACATGAACTGATACAGATATAGTACATGACAAACACAAAAACCTTTCGCCAGCTAAACATGAGCTTTGGTTTATTCTAGGCGCTAATGCAAGTTGATGTATCGATTTTATTACATTAGTGGTCAATCTAATATTTTAATTGTTTTATCCAATTATACAATTCTAACTTAATCAGTATTATGTAAATTAAAACCTTAAAATACTTTTGATAAAACGATAGGATTTTTTATATAGCAAAAATGGCGAGACGAACATGCCATTTGCCTGATGGTAAGCGATACCATCGTTCTGGGACAGTAACAAAACGAAACAATATCATAATTTACAAAGCTATGCTTGGCATTCCACTGCCCTCGCCATCCTAAGACATAAGATGTTAATTCATATTATATCCAGGAGTTACTCTGGCTACAATTACTTTTAAACTGGAACACAATAACGCATTTACACTGCTGTTTGGCGGAAAAATAGACATTGTGGTGGTACCTACCCAGGTGGTCTCTCACTTTTGATAGACCTACCACCAGTAAAAGCTCAAGATTTGTTTTGTAAATCAACCTACCTTAATTCAAATTCACAAATACCGCATATAACTTCATTCTAAAGCCAAATGAAATAACTCCAATAGCATTAAATAATGTATTAAATACATAAATAAACAAAACATATACCTACATACCATACCGCCCCAGCGTATTTTTATCATAACCAAAATGTCGAGGCCGTGCAAAAACAAAAGTCGGCGAATAAATTACGCCAAGAATTATGCATTAAAACAAGGGGTGTGTTGTAATGTGATTTAATTAATTAAAGTCAGTGAAGTATAATTAAACGATACGGTCCCACCTGCGTCGCGGCCTCGGTATTCTTGTACCGGCTGACTAAATCTACGTGGTGTCGTTATTATTAATATAATTATTTCTAATTTTAATTAAATTAAAATTTAGTTTAGATTGCAGAGTTAGCGGGTGTGTGGTAACAAGTTGCTCTAGAAATCTTTGGAGGTTTATGCTCATTAGTGGATGTATGGTAGCTTAAAGAAGAAACGAAGCATGATGTAAGACAGAATACCTGAACCAACGTGATGTTATAGTTTAGTCAATATAGAGCCTTTTGAGTCATGAATATTAACTCGTTCTATTCTTTTGGTTTTCGTTGCAGGTCAAAGACAAGTTAGACATTCATAGAAACTCAATGTGCTTCAGTGCTCGGTGCGGTTAAAAAAAGGTGTAACGTCAATCCTGGCTTACAGGAGTTGCAGTGGAGAGTGTAAGACCCACTCTCAGACAGATCAACGGACAGTTTACGTAAGAATCAGCAACTAAGCGATTTTCCGAAACATATTTGTTGATAACACAATCAATTGTCCCAGCGCGGGAATTGAACTCGTATTCTTTTATTTGACGTCAATTGCCAGCCCCTCTTTGTTAATCTATTGCTTGATATCTGTATCCAAATTTTCTTTACGCTTTAATCATTTTAACACAGCGTACAAGTTGTAAAGATTCTCCTCAGCAATTCAACGAACAACCACAGTAAAGTACGCATATAATGCGATATCCTCAAATAGCACGAGTATAATGCTACTAAATTAAAATAAGATTCCACGTCATAATATATCTAACAAAAATGCGCAATATTTCACACGCGGGTATAATTTTCACCGGCCCAACGACCGGCTACTTCAGTAAAGAAAACCAAAAGACATTGTAAATTGTCCACCAGGCATCGGATAGCGTAAAAGTGAATTTAAATATGCGCATATTATTGCATTCATACAAACGTATAAAGACGTCAAAATGTATGGACAGCAAATTAGAAATAGTCCGATTTAAAGGCATTTTTTTAAATGGTATTTTTCTTCCTTCATTTGACCCTAATAAACTTCCTATATTTTTAGGCATGTTTGATTTTAATGACTTTGTACTCAACATGGTTTGATTTTATAAAATTAAAGCCTTGACACGTGTTTAATTGTTGTATTAGTTTAAACTCCTCGAATAATTAAATAAATTAATAACACCCAACAGTCACATACTCGTACATAATCCTGACCCCCCTAAGATCGAGTATTGGGTCGTAGATATCAGGAACTACGAGAGACTTTTCGGTCTTACAAACACCCAGACCCGGAAGAAATATTTGTGGGCCGTACAAACATTTCTCTCGGTGCGGGAATCGAACCCGCGACCTCTTGTTTCACAGGCGGCGTCTAAGCAACTACGCCACGGAGGCTGTCATACTTTTCGTTACTTATTTGCTTACTTAACTTTTTAGACTTTATCGTCGTTTTCACCAAACAGATTATAACTTATGTTGACAGAATAATAACAATTGAATTTAACAAATCAGATGATAATAGTTTTCCTATTTCGCTCACTATAAAAAGAGCAATTAAATTAAAATAATCACTGCTTTATCAACTTGCATCGTATCTTTAAATTAGACGCAGCAAGTTTTCTCTCATTGTGGGACCAAATATCAATTGTGCCTAATGTTCATATGAGTACAAGCCTCATAAAAATATTTCTGTGTATATTTAAATGTAACTATTTTTTAACTTCCTGACATTACGATTACTTCACAGCTTTCAAATCCGCGATAAAATCCGCAGAAAATATTTTCATTACAATGTGTAGCATTAAGTACTCGTAAATCTGAGAAACAATTACAAAATATTTTATTTGAAAAACTAGATTATTTAAAAATCGAATCTAAAATGTAGAGGATTCAATATTTTTATGCAGCCAGTACGCAATAGTACTTGATACGGCAAGTCGCGCACGCTTTAGTCACACAACTCACTGCACCTGTGAGAGATACTCTTTAAAGCATTAAAGACAACACCATTTATAAACTTACTGAATTTAAATACCACTGGCGTGCTTAAAATGATAATTTTAATTATGGAATATTATACTGAGCCGTGGACACGTGTCCTTTAATCCGCTGCGCTTAAAATTCCTTAGCGCACTTCATTTATTTGAACAGTGTTTTTAAATTTTGTAATTTTTATATGAGTTTCTGCGTTTGATGGAGTCGCTATTTTTGTACTTTCGGAGATCTTTGGTACTCGACTGATATTTTCCATTATGTACAAAATGATTATTATAGATGAACAGTCAAAATCTTTTAACATAATGCGTCAATGACACTGATACTAAAATCAATTTTAATGACTCATTTAAACATTAAAACAAAGGTGCAAAACAAGTATAACGATCACTTAAAACTGCTTGACAAAATATCACCCAAATAAAGATATATCCGCACACTCCAAACTATAAAAAAGCCTGCCAAACAATTGTCAAAACTGACACAAAGAGAATGGCCAACCGCACACCGTCAAGCGCCACTAAATTACCAAAAACCGTATCCCTAAATCAACAAAAATCAACCGGAAGACAATAGATCGGCCGCGATAACATTACCTAATCGATAATTGTATCTACGACACTTCGACTCACACGTTACCTCGTAAAAAGGTGAGAAAGTAATGTGATAAAACCTGGGTAGACGCCAATTGGTGCCGTCTACCCGCAGACTAAAACACATAGGATTTTAATCCTTATTGCAAAGAATTAAGGTTCTTAGATGTTGACGGAGGGTGAATGGTCTAAATTGGTTCTTCTGAAGTCGCGAAGAGCAGGCAATAAAAAAGGTGAAATGTCTCAGTGGAAGCGACACTGGACGTATCCCCGATAAGAGACCACCTTGGTGGATTCGTGCCTATTTTAGGACCGTTTTCCGGCACCAAATATTGTTTTAAATTACCTTTAAGGTAGACCAGATAATTTAATTGTTCACACTTGCAAATGATTTTTGTTTGCGTATGTGTTTTTTACACGTATCGAAAGATGTTGCTGTTTTTTGTTTGATAAAAGACCTTGGTCTGTTGAAATTTAAATGCGTGGTCTGTGTGGGGTCATTCATTCATTACGTAATTTGAAGGGCCATAAACTATGATATGGATTGGCTAGCGAATTATAATATTTTTGCTAGGATAACCACGAAAGGATAATGGCATTATATACCATGGATCTGAATACTGTTGGCTGTAGTGGAGTGGCCGTAAGTTAGGAAACGCAGGTGCGATATCAGCACCGACGCAAAGATAAGACTTGATTGGAAAAGTTTCCAAGACAGAATCCTCGTTTCTTATCGTATGATCAGAATTATGAGTCACTGTTGTTTGAAATTTAATTCCTTGAATAAATGGAGAGCGGGTAGAGCAAGAGGAGAAGAATAATTCTAGTTCTGTAATAACTAAGTGAATGTACAATCTTTTTAAAATATGGATAAGATGGCCACCATCTTATCACTTAAACACAAATGTTAAATACATCTAGTCGTGACTGCACATTGAGATCGCATCTTGTGACGCCTCATGAAAGGTGTTTCGGTTTCACAAACACCCAGACTTGAAAAAATTATCTGTGGATAACACAAATATTATGAGCCTTGGCGGGATTGAATCTGGAGCCACACGTTTCACACTGTCTAACATAATATATTTAGATTTAGTAAAGACTGGATTATTCAATGGGAGAGGAAGACGGCCGACTTTGGGTATTGGAAAAAAATAAACGTTGATAGTAAGTATAAAAATTATACCTCAAGTTGAAATAAAATATTGAAAATAATGGTAAGTAATCACACAATTTTTAAACTTGAAGTATTTGATACATATTTACATAATCACCACGCATATATACTACTACCCATATGGTAGTCTATAGATCTAGATACTAGATCCTTATTATTACTTTCGCTTCATCCACTTTCATCAACCTTTTTATGCATTCTCGTCGGTTCAGGGTACTTTTGTCCCGGCCCTTGTTGAGGGTATCACCGATCTGGATATTTTAGGTTCTGTGAGGTCGACCCCTACCGATTCTTCAATCCACTAAACTGTATCAATATTGTTCAATACAAAGAGCATACTTATGTCTTAAGTGAAATCAGACGTTTTCAAAACAATTTATTCAAATCACATGTTTCCATAAAGATTATATAGACGGGGAGAAAGCATACGTTTAAAATAGTAGTTTTTACTTACAGATTTATTTCTTCTCTTTGAATTGAGCGATAACTCGTGTACTCCGAAGGGACCCGCCGTGCGCCGACTGTAATAATGACATCCAAAATATATACGATTACATTCTGATAAAGCGTTCGCTTCTCAACAACTATTACTTTATGCTGTGACAACGGTTCACAGATTGAGTTTTTTACTACGTCCACACTCGACGCGTGGACAATTTTCATTTTTTTTTGGAATGTTAGATTTTTAAGTGATTTAATCGTGTTGGGAAGATGTGATTTTATTGTGTGGGCTTTGAAGCGGTGTAAACTGAGAACTTATTTTAATATTGTAAAATAGTACATTTTACAATTAGTTAGCATGTTCCTCAATAATTAAGTTAAGACGTCAGTTAAGACTCAGGTTAAGACGCTACCCTTGAAAAGAGAGGTCGTCGGTTAGATCCACGACAGAGACAAATTATTTTGTGATCGACTACTGATACTTCAAAGAAATATTATATGTATTTACGAAGAATGTTTATCTGTCTTGTAATATGTTACCTTTGTTGGTTATTTTCTAAATTGAGGAGAGGAACTATCATGCTATTTGCAGTATATATTAAAAACACGTCAAAGTATGTGTGTTGCCTTTGTCTACCTTTTCCTTTACACCAACATGAAGTTTTTTTGCTCCAAAGGGGGCTCTTTAAAAGTTTTTTGCCAACAAAGAAATCCGCAAAGCCTAATCCTATTACCAAAGTCATGTTAGTTTAGGAAGTGACAACTATTTTAGACAAACACCTCAAAATCCCGTGGGATTAACGACCGCAAACAAACTTTATAATTATTTTTTTACCGATGCCCGAATGTAAAAAAGGATATATTCAAACCGAGGTTTGTCTCACCGTCCGAAGATCATCGGATCAGGCGAGTAAACGAATGTTAATCCGATTTGTAAATATATTGTTCGGCCGAGCGCGCTTGCGGTCGAAATACTCGCATTCCACAATGACTCCTTGATTGATTTACAATTTAGGGACATCTTTTTGTCATTGTTAGTTCTTTATCCCGAGACAATAGAGTTGGAATTCCTACAGCAACGTAATAGCAATACATAGAAAAATGATTTACAACTTTATCCAAAGTTTTGCTACTGAGAGTTTTACTGTTATCAGATTCGTCGTCATTGTCTAAGTCCGTTTCAGATGTTTTGGTTGATCTCATGCATTATTTGACATTTGTGAGACCGTTAGGTTTGTGTTTTTGTGATTAAAAAACGGATTTTGCTTAGCTACGAGGATAAAGATAAAAATTCTTTTGACAATGACCGTCTGTTCTTTCGCTCTGGTGATTTTTCACAAGGCGTTCGTTAGACTTGTCAAGGCATGCTTCGGCTGATGTTTACTGTTGTTAAATATTAAGCTCCTTAAAATAGTTTTCCGTTATTTTAATGTAAATACCAAAAGTAGTTGTTTGCAGCTACGTTAGTAGAATTAGTGACACCACAATCCCATGACAGGTACGAATTTTATGATCATAAACGATGGCATTAGAGATATAAGTTAAAACACCTTTACGAAAAGAAAATTATGTTGGATATGCTCTGGTTTTAGTTATTATACAAAGCTATTTAACTGAAAGTCAAATATTGCTAACCCGTTGCAGTCTATTCTAATTAAATTTGATTGTATTACAATTATTAATTCGAAAAAAAAAACGTTTCATGTTTAAACAGAAAACAAACTACATTGGAAAGAAGTTGAATTTGAAAAAAAAACGCTCCTCTCTCGTGAAATCCGTTTTCCGCATTGATTTAACAAAAAATGACCTTAATTAGTGATGTTGAAGATGTTAATGGATTATTTAAATACTTTCATTTTCATTTTCAAACGATTACAAAAATACTTCATGATATTATCAAGTTTAGTGGACTCAAAAAATGTCTTGACTTTTTCCTTTAATCCTGTAAATAAGGCAAAGTTACTCTGAAACACGTCACCTGTCGAAAAATTAATTAACTTCATTTATACAAATATTTGTAAGACTCAGTAGGAGTGGGATTAAAGTTTTGTTCGTGTTTGTTCCCCTTTTGTTCTCTAAGTTTACTTTCTTTGATTTCCCACAGGATTTCTGGAGAAAGTGTGAAATAAATACAAATGTTTGTTTAAATACTTCATATTTTTTCACGTGGCCCTTTTGGTGACGTTTAGTTTCGTTTTGTTGATTGTTTGAGGATTTTTTCAACCATTAGCCTTCTATATTTTTATGCACACTTTCGACTTAATAACTTTTGGGTTGTTGCTTAACTTTACACAGAATAATATGTCGGTAATTATAGAATAATTATTTGTTGAATAATCTCAAATATATTTTGATTTTCAGTGAGAACGCAGGTCGTCTCCTTTACATTAATCTTATTTTTCTAAAAGACAAGATAAATATTATAGTTTATTTATCTCTATTACTCTCTCTACTTAGGTTACGCATTACTAGATACTCTTATAAGCAACTGTTAGATTTTTATTTCATGGATATTCAGAAGGTATAATAATATTTCTAACACTCCTTATAATTTAATTGTAATAATATTCTCAACACGGAAATGCATTCTTTTTTCAAATCATATTCAACCCTAAAACATATCGGAAAATATTCACTGTAACACGATATGTGGGTCGATAAGACTGCACCTTAAAAGGCGCCGGGCGGGAATGCTCAGGCGCCGTCCCAACCCTCTCATGCAGAAATAACCTCATTGATGAAGCGAACTGCTAATACGGTTTGACGGTCAAAGAGGCCCCTAATTAAGCCTCTTTAACCACCAGCATGAGTTGAGCTCTGGTATTGAAATATTTATATGCAGTCGCGGGTTAATATAGTTGGTCATTGCTACCCTGTTATCTTATCGCCTAGCATTGATATTCAGATTGGAAATCTCGGTGTGCGGTTTCGTTTTTGATGATAACTGTCCTGATTGGTTTTTGTTTATTGAGATGTCTGAAGTTTTGTTTGTTTTTGAGTAATGACAAGGTCTTATGTACCGATTTTGGCGTTGTTTTTTGTATAATAATAATAATAATAATAATAATATAACACCATATACAAAAGATAAACAAAACACAAAAACAAAAGAAAAAAGAAGAAAACAATAGTTATAGAAAAATAAAGTTGGTGATATAACTGATATAACTGTATATAAAATTAAGGGGCTTATAAAAGCCAACAGCTTATTATGCAATAGTAGATCCAGTCTTGTGTCGTGAGTATCAGGAACTACGAGAGAATTCCGATCTCACAGACACTCAGACGTGAAAAAAAACCGGTGGTTCACACAAATATTTGTTTCAGTACGGGGATCGAACCCATGGTCTCTCGTGTCACACAAGTCTGCCAACTGCGTAACGGAAGCTGTCATTTATAAGGATATTTATTCCATTATTGAGTAAAAGCCTTCTCCACATGATATAAATCGGTTTCGATATGTAGTTACCTTATAAGTCACGGGATCGACGCTTAATATCCTTTAAGAATTATTGACACAATATTTGACCGCTCTTCGCTATTTCTACGTCACAAAAATATCCAAAACCGATTGGTGTTTGCAATTCTAGCCTTTCAGAATATACAAATTTTATCAATGAAATACTATAAACATCAGTGCAGTAAAGGGTTAAAGCTGAGTGTTTTGTAGTCGAATGTAGGGTTATGTTTCAGTATGTTCACGTATTCACGTAGGCCCGGCGCACACGGACCAGCGCTCGCGACACTCGAACTAATGTCAAGGCGAACGCAATCAGCGTGCGTGGGCGCGACTCACTAGTGTGGATACGACCTAATATTTTAAATTGATTAATTTTATTTAATCGCTATTGTTGAGGTGGTAGTGGTCGGGTATTTAGCAAGACGAACTGATAGCCGATGGAGCCGATATTTTCTTGAGTGAAGCCAAGTGTCTAACGCCCGCCTACAGGGTAAACTGACGCCCTTTTCAAAGCTGCAGGAAGTCGCTGGGCCAATTCCAATAGGTCGATGTGGAGATCCTTGTTGTGGGGTTTTGTTCAGCAGTGGACTTTCTATGACTGAAGAGGGAGAATCGCATGAGCCATAGTTAAGTCAAATATTAGCTCTCTATCTCTCTAAGTCTTTCACCATACAGTTTAAATGTTTCAAGTGGGCGTCGATGCCTAAATCATAAACAACGGGGAATAGCGGAAAATATTCGAATGAGCTATGAGCTTATTATTCCCAGCGAGGAATTCAACGCGAAGATTTTGAAAAAAAAAAGACGGGTTGCACTCCGGGAGTGCCGGCAGAAGTGAAAACTTGATTATTAACGTTGAGCATGTTTGATATTTTGGAATGGTTAGGGAATAATTTTGCACCAATTGCTTTATCAGTATAAAAGTACTATCATTTATGTGGTAGAATACAATATTCATTTATTGCGCTATCGTACACAAACATGACAATTTATATTACATTAAAAATTTAACACTTTAAAACTATTACAATTATTTTACATTAAAAAGTTTATCTCTCCGAAAAATCAACTTTCATCCATAATTTCAACGACTTTTTCACCATCATCATTACCAGAACTATCATCGCCAATCTCTAAAACTGATACGATAGGTTTATGGTAGCTGAAGTAAGAAACGAACAGTTTTGATTCGAACCTATTTAAATGTCTAATAAAGACCGCATCAATAGTAGTTTTGTATTTCGTTGTGCTAAGATTGCGATCATTCGACATAGTTAAACCAAATTCATTATTTAAAAATTCAATTAATAGTTGATTTTTATCGTCTGCGCAGTTTATGTTGAAATCTCCACTCAAAATCATTGGCAATTCATCAAAGCTTTATAAACTAACAGCTAACTGACAGCTGTCTACTCTCCATCCGTCTTACGCTTTTCGTCTTACGATCAGGTCACGTGTCCTGACGCGAGTTTAAGATTTTATACCCATTACAGAAAAAGTGCTCAACGCCGCTAAAGAAGTTTTCACTTCAAAAACACACGATTCCACTGCTTGGCAATAACACCCTCAACTTCTCATTCCCCTCCAAGCAGTCGTTGCTGTCGAGATGGTGGTCACGGGTTCCCACCCTAGGGATACTGACTTTTCGGAGTCATGTGCGTGTTGATAGATAATTATCATTTACCATGAACTTAAACGGCGTAGATGAACATCTTGTGAAAACCTGCGTCTATTTCTCCCATCAAACAGCAGTGTAAATGCACTGTTGTGTTTCGGATTGAAGGACATTGTAGCCAGAGTAACTACTGGACATACTGAGACTTAATATCTTATGTCACAGAATGGCGAGCGCAGTGGAATGCTAAGCATTGCTTTGTAATTCAAGGTATTGTTTGGTTTTGCTACTATTCTAGAGCGGTCGTATCATTTACCATTAGGTGAACGGCACGCTTGTCTCGCCATTAATTGCAAAAAAAGGTTCATATAGGTAATAAACATATCAATGGCCATGCATCACGGTGAAAATTAGGACCACATGGACACAAAAATGAATTAGCTTATTGGCTGGATAGAGTTCTCCTTACGGTAGAGCCTCAGGTTTAATAAATAATAGTCTTCTTTAATTTCCATAATGTCATTACTTCCAACTTCCTAGAGTTTAATCCTTATAAGCAACATTAATAAAACATCAGGTTTTTTTTTGACAAAATTATCGGATTCGATTCCTTTGTAGTAATCTTAATTAATAGTTTTCCAAAAATCAAACTGTGCAATTATATTGGAACGAAGATCTTTATCGGGCGTTGTGAAAGGGGGCTAGACGGAAAAAAATCTCACGAAAAGTAGGCATGAAAAACATTTGACAATCGTTTTTTAATTCTTTATTTGAAAATGATGTCATACATTTTATTTAACTCTAATGGAGGCAATAAAATATCCAAATACATATTAATATGTTAAAGGCTATAGTAAAAACTAAGAATACGCTGAAGCCCAAAATTAAGTGGGAAACGTTGCGACAATTTCTAATTTAAATTTTAAATTGGTACAAAAGAAACATGAATTGTATAAATATGTGAAAAAAAAAAACATAATGATGGTTGGATCCTTTTGATGGTGACATATAATTAAAATTACATAATAAAACCGTAATATATTGATTTTCGATCCTCCTTAATAAATTTATTATTATTTACAATTTTAGTTTGTTACCCTGCTGTCAATCATCAACCCTAGATTTGACTATGTATATTTGCCAATTATTACTAAAATTGAACATAATGATTAAGTTTATATTACATTATATTTGTTATTTTACAAAAAATTGCCGTTAACCACAATGTGTCGTAATTAATTTTGAAGATGGTTGTCCTGCTTGAAGTCGTAGCGCACCGCGAAGGCACAGAATTCGCGGAAGTTGCAGGCCACGCGCCCCTATTGGTCAGACACGCGATAACGTGACGCAGCGCTCACGTAATTGGAGGAATAGCCGCGCAGCGTCAATCACACGTGACGCAAGCCGTCAATTTTATTATAAATTAAAAAAAAAAATATTACAATTCCTTCACTAATTAATCGAAAGGAACTTCGTTCCATCCGGGAGTCCCTTGACACCATTCAACTTTTTTTTATTATAATTGGGCTCGTGACCCCTTTAAGCAATTTTTGCTATTCTTTATAGTATCGTATTTGGCCATCTATGCCCCAGTTGAAAACCTTACCTATATAAAGATTGCACTACGCTCTTCGAATGTTACCTTAATTTGCTGTGCCCTCACTAAGTACCTAAGTTACCCGCAATAGGGTACAATCTGTAACTAGTTTTTGGTTTTATATTATCCATCTTTTCATCATAACAATCAAGGTTCGTTAGTTTATAAATATCAGCATTCTAAAATGGTTCTTAAATAAAAAGTCGTTTGAAGTACAACATCAAAAAAATATGAATAACCCCATTGAAATAGTTTTTAGCAGTTTCATGTCCTATATTGTAATATTGATAGGTATTGGCTTAATATGATATTTCTGCATTAAACCTTGCCCGTGCTAGTTCAAAGTTAAAACTATTTTAGTGCGTAATTCCCGAATCCATGAATCGAGAGTAATAAATTTCAATAATAAAACCCAGTCATGTCCCCTCTATCTTTCGTCGGCCACACTCGCTGTTCGGTAATTGAACGGCGATGTAAAAGGTATCTACGGTGCAAATAAAAAAGCGGATATAATCGCGGGTCGCGCGGCCCCGCCCTACGGTGTGCGTGGCCCACGGTATTGTGCGGTGAATGCGGCCCATTCAATGGATTTCAAAGCGTAGGCGGTTTAGGATTCGTTTCGATCTTTTAGAATATTTTTTTCTTTTTTTTGGATAAGGCGACTTGTTCATTCAGCCAGTGAAGGTACTTGATGTTTGAAATTATGGCACGATTCGATTGCGAGAAAAGTTATAAATTAGCCTACAATTTAGTGATGCAAGGTGTATTGATAATTCGCGTGAAAATGGTACTAAAAGCACTCTCATATTTTTTAATATCTTCGTCTGTATGTAGCAGCCCATATACGTCTCACTGCAGGGCACGGGCCTCCTCTACAATCGACAGTACGATTGAGAGTGGTTAGGCCATATAGTCCACCACGCTGGCCTAGTGCGGGTATATCTTCGTTCTTGATGGTATTTATATCAGTTAGGTGTTCAGATTCCAGTATCACGCTTATTAACAATCAAATGCACTGGATGAAGAGTTTTAACGCACCAAAATTAACACTGACTTCTCATTCATCATCTAGGGGATACCTGCACAGTATTTATGAACAGTTCTTTTAGCCCACAATTTTTGCTTAATGCTTTTTGCTTAATAAATAAATGAATAACACCTAAAAGTCACATACATAGTCCTGATCCCACACTAAGATCGAGACTTGTGTCGTGGGTATCAGGAACTACGACAGTCTTTTCGGTCTTACTAACACACAGACCCATATATACTCGAAGATTTAATAGACATTATGCATCTAGGTAATTCTTATTATGAAATTTTCATGAATACAATCTTACAATATTTTGAACGTGAAAATTTTGTAATATTTTAGTTTTTTCGGAAGTCTTCTTTTCTTATATCTGATACAAAACCCATATCTTATAAAAAATATAAATAATATAACAGAGCTATTTTATGAATCTCCCACGGTCGCGCTACCCCGCGTTATCGAGCATCGGTGTTAACTGATCGACTAACAAACACTCATTGTTGCCACTCTGACATCTGAGTTCTGACACAGATATACGGGGCAGATATACCGTGGTTGATTTTATTTGGATTCCTACTAACTGCTTAACACATTACTAAATACATAGATCAATATTCGTATATTTGTTATAGTTTATTATGACAGAGGTGATACCGAGAAATATCCTGGGCATCAATTTAAAAATTAATGATGGACTTCAATACATTTGGAGTATCAGTAAGATGTTGTGATGTTTTTACCAACTTTCTGTCATAATACAAGCTAGCATAAGCTAATTTGGCTGAAGACGAAGAAGATATTGAGAGACCAGCCCTCACACAAACCGCAGCTCAATTTTGTAAGATGTGTGAATATGGACTCGTCTAGAAAACAGTTTTCGAATAATTTATAGTTACATTCCTGGCAATTAGATAGTTAAGTTACATAGTTACATATTATATAAAGATGAAAATAAGTGGAAGAACAAAATTTTTATTCTATAGTAATAGACGTATTACTCAACCAAGAGCATCACACGTTACATTCATACATACATAAACTCAAGCCTTTTTCCCACAAGGGGTAGGTTTTTTTTTTATTTCGCCTTGTAGGTTCCATCCTAAGATGTGATAGGGGGTGAGCCTATCGCCATTTTGGGCAGCTTTGTAACCGTACCGTAGCACAACTACGCCACCGAGGCAGTCATTACGTCCCCCTAAAATCAGAGGCACGTAATTACCTCCATTCATAAATCCATGTTACTCCTGTCACACCTTGCGTTAGCTAAAATACTCAAACAATAACCACAAAACGCCCTTAAAACCCCAGATGGTCCACAAAACACAAACACATGTCAACAAATCCGAGATCAAAAAAGCTTAGTAACATTTCAATGTTTGCTCGCTAAGCCAAAGATATCTCAATTTCCATGAAACAATAATAGGTGAGGTCGCGCCGCGTAAGGCTATTCTTTTATTGGGCACGTAAATAAAAGAAAAGGTAAAAAAGACACGTAAAAAGTATACGAAAGAAAAGAATAAAAACAGTTTTGAGAGAAAAGGCACACGCCGTTACACAGTCCTATCAAAAATCAAACAACACAGGTTTCTACTTAGGTCGCTCGATCCTCGGAACGTGGATTGTAAAATTTATGATTCGGTGAATTATTGTATGGTGTTTGTTACTTGATACATTACTCGTGTTATGACGCTTGGAAATGGATCAAATCATGAGTTAGGACTATTGGAATGGTACAGTTCATACTCCAGTTCGTAATAATTTATTACTTGCTTTATTTCCTGGTTTTCGTATAGAATATCGAATTATGTTTAATTACAAAGTGGTAGTGGATACAGAAAGTGAAGCGTGAAGTTTGCTGTTGGAATTCCAGGTCAGGAAAATTTTGTTCTGTATAAGCCCATATACATCCAACTGTAGGGCACGGGAAACCTCTACAATCGAGAGATTGATTGAGAGTGGTTGGTCATACAGTCCACCACGCTGGCCTAATGCGGGTTGGCGAACTTACATATAATAGAAATTATTTTAAATCGCTATGGTATGCAGGTTGCTTCACGATGTTTTTCTTCACAGTTTTAGTTCGTGATGTTTGACTACATACATGACTTCGAAAAGACAGAGGTGACACGCGACCACCGCGAACATGTTGTTGCAGCCGCGTCGGGTACGTTTGCGAACACACTTAGGAAATTTTTTTTTGTAAGATTTTTCATTCGTCTTCATTTGCCCTGAACTGGAAATTTCTAGAAAGCTAGGCAAGCATTTGATTATATATTATACCAATTACCCATCACCCGTTGGTTCATTCCATCAAGCATAAAACAAATCAAAAATCAAAACTATATCTTACATAGATATAGTTTTGATATAACTAAATAAATATGTTCAGGCTGAAACAGAAACGTAACACACGTATGCCCATCTTTATGACTAATTTTCCACTATTGTGAATGGTGGTAGCTATCGGAACACATATCCACCAAATTACTTGTCTTAAGCCAAATCATTAAAGTTTAGATTTAACTCTATACATATCTCTAAGTATAGATTATGTTATTGCAAAGTACACAATTACAGATACAGCAAGTCATCTAAATTTACCAACCCTAAATTCAATCCCAAACATGTATGTGAACAAAAAAGGTACATACAAAAACATTTTAAATAAGCTTAGGGTCATCGCAACCCACAATTATGTCCTTAACTGTTACTGGTACGCTTAGGGTCCCTTTACACTGATTACATGTTTAGCCAGCGTATTACAACTAATGAAAATGGCACTGAAAAAAAGAATACTCTATTATCCTGTGATTATAGGAAGTTAGACACAGTGTTGTGATGTGACAGTATGACAACTTATTTAAGGTTGAATAGGATGAAGTTCAACTACTACGAATCGTTGTAAATAATACGAGCGTTCAATATTGAAGTTTTGGTAGCTCAATATAAGCGTGATTATTGCTCCGTTGCATTAGATAGGGCTATTATCAGAGGCAGACTTATAGGCCAATGTTGATAATGATTTTTAGTTGTACACATATCTATGTTTTCATATTTTGTGATCATGGTTCTTTTAGTAGTTTATAATTTCATATTATCATATTTTATTATATCCTAAGATAAGATCATTAACTTAACCAATAGCAGCAAAGTATAATAAAAATATGAAAACATAAAAAGATTAGATATCATATAAGATTATCGTATAATGCTTCCTTAGGTTTACGCGATTGTGAGTAACATCGCGATAAAATCCTTAAATAATAGTTTTATTTCTAGATTACTGTAATTAAATTTGGCTTCGGATCTTAAATAGTTTAGAAATTATGGCTACAATAAGAAACAGTCGATATCTCGCACACATAAAAAACCTCCCCAATGCATACTTTGGACTGCCTTACTGTTCATTCCTGATCTCTGGTAACGGATATTATAAAACC
Source organism: Hyles vespertilio (assembly GCA_009982885.2). NCBI lineage: Eukaryota > Metazoa > Arthropoda > Insecta > Lepidoptera > Sphingidae > Hyles > Hyles vespertilio. Next base: position 7,330,260 of record CM042806.1, on the reverse strand, counting down.
ATTATAAATACATCTACCCTTTAACAGATGCACTTTAAGGGATTTGTCTAATGGTTATTATATTCAGTGTTTATTCTTTGTGCTCATTTTGATAGGGGTTTAATTTGGGCGGTGGCCGCTTTTGCGGCATCTATTATTATTTTGCCATTTTAAATGCGTCATTAAAGACAGTTGGGATCCGTTTTAGTTACTGAGTTAAGGTAAATACTATTTTGTAATATGTATTTATGCATAGCGTTTATGAGATTTAGAAAACGAGGAAAGCATTAAGATTTTTGTGTTATGTAGATTTAAAGTTCTAGGGTAGGCTACATTTGAGAGTCATAAATAAATATTTCTTTATGTTTCCTTAGGAGTATATATTCAACCAAAACAGTGAAATAAATAGATTTAAATTCCTATTATTTACCAGCTAAATTTTAAAAAGTGTATTGAATATTGAGTACGAGTTCTTCAACGCACCAATTACATAATTGTGATTAGTGCATTAAGTTGTAATACTATACGGTGACATGCAACAAGACTCTACAAGTGTAATGTCCAAATTATGTAGACATTGTACCTACCATCAACAGCCAACCTGGCACACGGAATTAATAAATAACAAACGCGCACGTAAATTTTGTTACGTCATTACTCGGTGTAATGGCGCATTCAGTAAACCAAAAGCACATTAATCATGTCGTTTTCAGTTTCGCTCAATTTAATATATGCATCGACATTGTTGATATGGATTTACGCAAACACGTGATACACAGCCGCATCATCGCATAAATTATCGTACGTTACAATCACTTGGTCATAAAGCACGGTCGCGGGTATGCACAATCGGTCACCGAGGTACTTATTTATTTTAAATACAATCATCAGGGGCCCCCCCGCCGGGCCGCACGGAGCGCTGTCGCGGGCCCCCAACCTGGGCCCGCTTTCGGCCCCTTTTAATCAACTGTCATGCGGCATTACAATACTGTACATTTATATACTGGTGCGTAACCCTTAATATGAACGATATAGAGTAGTATTTTCACTGAAGTAGCAGAAGGGTTAAGTTTGAAATGTGATATGGAAAAGGCAGTTGTTCGTGGTCGCCATCTTTCTTCATTTGATTGCGGTGTTATGTTAGATCTGGGGCAGGGTTCGGATGACAGTCAAAAATTTTCTGATCGTCGCCGGAGGATAATTGGGTAAATAATTTGTGTTTATGTTCTTGTTGTTTGGACTGAGTTGGTACAATATTGGACTGTGGAAAGGCTGTGTATAAAATCCCTATATTGTTTCAGATAGGTTTACGTCTGTTGTCTGCATAAACTTTTGGTAAATTCTATCACATTGATTCAATGAATCAACGTTAGCAGCTTGTAGAATTTACTGGCAAGTTTATCACGCCATCCAGTCAAATTAATATTTGGTCAAGTTTAGTTTAGAGTAGTCATTTGACGGAACATGGCGGGATATAACAAGACCGTATAGCAAAAACCGTCCAATTAAGTTAATTCATTAAATTTTAATATAAATAAAAGAGCTAGTACGTGAAATAATACGTTGCTGATGTGGACTAGACTCAAAAAGTATCTGCGCCCGGGCGGAGCCAGGCCGACCCCAAGTTTTATAACAAACTTACTTCTTCATAATTACACAATAACGGTATTTGAGAAAATATATGCATATTCAAGATTAATTTTTGGTGACTTTGAAGATATTTGTGCATACTAATTTTAAGCTCTGTTTCAGCTATATTTGGTGTGGCCTAGGTGGATTGTTATATAACAAGCAAAGGTTAGCAGGCCAACGAGTTATTTGAAGGTAAGCAATTATCCAAAAATGATATTAGCTAAATATATCTAGCAGCCTTCTAGCAGCAGTGTACATTAGCTTGTCAGCCGAAATTTAAATCTTTGTCTTAGGTCACTTTGTATGTTCTTTTTAATTCGAAGCTAAAATTTAACATACTCTGAACCAAAATTTATTGATATAATATTTATTGTGTTTAGGGAATTAATCCGTGATCATTAATTTCATAGCTGATATTCTTGCGACACAGCAGTTTTTATATAGGTACAGAGGTTTAAGATATTATGATATATTCAACTAATATTTTCCCCCAGAAAACCACATGAGGATCATCTTCAGAGGCAGGCATTTGGGCCATGTCTATCAATGAACTACTGTAGACCAAAAAATGACATACAAGATGATGTGAAAATAAAAACAATGAAAAGCATTGTAAGAAAGCGTGATTGAATAAAACATACGTGTTCAATAAAACGGCTTGTGGATTTGTTAATAATGTCTAATGTATTTTTTATGTGATAGTTTTGAATAATATAAAAAAAATTATTGCTGGCTAACCTCACACCAAAATCATAGAGAAAACAATACAAATGAAAAAGAAGTGTCGTGCACAATATAGGCAGGTTACCATATTCCATTTCTGTTTTATTCATAAACATTGATGGACTAAAGCTTAACTTCCTCAATCGTATAGAAGGTCAGTGTCCACTGATTCCACACAATGATTTAGTATAGATATGAATGTTGCATAATATTGCACAAGAAACTGTTACAAAAATTGCCATAACAAATGTGAGTATTTAATCTCCATACCGCATTAATAACAATACGAAGCCATCACAATATTCATACGGCATCCATAGCGGCCGTCAAGCTTGGCGGTTGATCTGACGAATTTGTTATGGTTCGAAATAATGTGACGCACACACTGCGCTTACGTTCATCAAGTAAATGTTATTATCACATGCAAAGGCAGTATAGGAAGTCCACGACACGATTTTCTGTTGCTTGTCGCACTAGGTTACTGGATATAGACCGCACTTATGGAGTTGCTGTGATAATCTTTAACGGTCTATCTTCGGCGGTGAACATCCAATGGAACTTTTAGAAAACTTGCATTAAATGTGGAGGCAAGCGAAAGGGATGAGGATTTAGTAATTATTATTATTATTAGTAACAACACCTTTATTTAAACTTCTTATAGTATGGTGGACAGGTAGCCTATAATCTGACTGTCATTTATCTACACATTTCTATATCAACTTTTCAGAAATGTTATAAATATGCTAACATTCTGTTGAATTATAGGTATATAAATCTCTCACAATAGGAAATACTTTAAATCACACTCCTCATACGACGTCAAGGTTTTTTATTGCATCATTTAAAATCGTCTTGTTTTCTGAATGATTACTAATTTTCTCTATATATAGATAATCGTGATGGGTGATCAAGTTAGTAACGTTACCGGACATTCGTAGAATGTGATTCATTGAAGATTTGATGATATGATGTGTAAAATTGAGACCACCCGTAGGCTTTATAAATGAGGACGAGGCATGACGATTTTGGAAATGATTTTATCATTTGTAATCTTTAAATTGTTATTGTTTTGGCCCGTGAAATTGGAGATTGCAAAAAAAAAATTGCGTAAAGTTTAGAATTCTATAATTAATAACCTTTCGTTGGAGTATTCAATACTATTCAATAATAGGTCATAATACTGGCGATCTGAGGTTACATGTGAATTTCAGTAGTATTTCTGTTACACTACAGACATTTCGATTGCGGTAGCTCAACTCACCAATAAAGTCCACGCAAACACTATGCCGTATTATTTTCAATATTATGGACTTTGAATAGATGATGTTCAGCATATGTTGATACACTGTGTCAAGAAGAAGATTGTAAGATGGATTCTGATAAATTCATTAAAAAATGTCTTAGATGTTGGAATGTTTCAAACCATTCTGTCCGAGTCTTTCTTTAAAACAGACATAGTTCTTTTCAAGTTTTTGGGTATGATGGGATTGACATGGTAAAAATGTCACCAAAAGCACCTAATTTAAACAAGAATTTGAAATGTGCCGTTATTTACTATTTTGCACAATGGTCCAGGTGTATTGGACTGATCACGTGGCCTAAAAAGTTGCATACGCTTGTTTGGATCGATATTTTATTTTCTATAGGTTGTATGTCATTCTAATATACACAATTTGTTGGATTCCCCGCTTTCCCCAGCCGTGTGTCCCCTTACTTTAGCCATTTCTTTTTTCATGTCCTAAACGGACCATAAGTAAGGCATTGTGAGCGGAATGGTAACAATAGCGGGTATAATGGGCGACCACCGATACCCTTTCTTCGTCGGTATTTAATTGTGTGATGAAGTGTGGTTACGACATATTATTTTCTCGTCCAATGCGCCGAAAGTGTTGCGGGAAGAATAAAGGACGATTGTGGTATTATTTTTATTTAGTGTGAAATTGTTGCTTTTTGTTTGTTGTGGTGTGTGATAGTGTTATCATTGGATATGTATGGAGCTAAGTTTCTACATATGTTTATAGGCTTAGGAGTATAGTGAAAGAAGATAAAAATGATTTTATAAATACAGCCAGGAATCTGATATAGTATAGTATGTATGTATGTATTATATAATCTGATCTGTATCAGCCCATATACGTCCCACTGCAAGGCACGGGTCTACTCTACAATCGAAAGTACCAATGAGAGTGGTTAGGCCATATAGTCCACCACGCTGGCCTAGTGCGGGTTGGTGGACTTACATACCATAGAATTTTTTATAAATCGCTATGGTATGCAGGTTTCCTCGCGATGTTTTCCTTCACCGTTTTAGTGCGTGGTTATTGGTGTATATATAATAGTTTGCCTTAAACATAATTTCAGTAGGAAATATTTTTTGTTTATCGGTCTGATTTTATCATGTCTTCCTATTTATTGGTGGTGTAGTTAGTTTTTGGGACACTATACTTCCTCAAGAACAAAATAATATTAAAAATTACCTTAATTCATGTTTTATCCCTAAGAAGATTTTAAAATATAGCAATGCAAAACTTAGGGTACTATTATTTAAATCTTTGGTGCACTATGCTTCCTGAATGAGTTAAAATAAAATAAAAAAAATATCTAAATTCATATTTTGTCCCTAATAAGATTTCACAACAAAAAGTAACCACACATAAAACCATAATCAAATGATTATGAACCACTGTATGTATGTATCAGCCCATATACGTCCCACTGCAGGGCACGGGCCTACTCTACAATCGAGAATGCGATTGAGAGTGGTTAGGCCATATAGTCCACCACGCTGGCCTAGTGCGGGCTGGCGGACTTACATACCATAGAAATTCTTATAAATCGCTATGTTATGCAGGTTTCCTCACGATGTTTTCCTTCACCGTTTTAGTGCGTGGTGATTGACTATCAATACACACATGACTCCGAAAAGTCAGAGGTGTGCCCTGGGATTCGAACCCGCGACCACCGTGAACATGTGGGCAGCCGCGTCTAGTCCGTTTACCAACAGGCCACTACGCACTATGAACCACTAAAAAACTATAATGAAATTATTCGCGTCAATTTACAACGATATCTGCTCTAAATGAATGTACTGGCGGGTGGTACAATGGACCGAATTAAAATATTATATTTATTACTTACAAGCAGCTTTGGCGGGTTACAGCAATGTTAACAAATTAAGACATTCGTGCTGACGGTTGTTGCGAAACCGGGTTTTGTGTAATAAGGCTGAATGCTGTGTAGTTAGACTGCCACTATAGATTTGTATTAATGTGACATTATAGGAATTGCGAGTTGTATTCATTTAAGGGGTTTTAATTTTTAAAATATGAGGTGAGAAAAGGAGATACTTAGAAATAGTTTATATTTATTTGCCCTTCTTAAGTTGAAGATTAAATATAAAAAACTAAATATGCAATTAATTCAAGAAATAATTCACGCTAAGTAGGTAGATATTGTTGGTCTAACTACTTTCGATTGTATGGAAGGCCTATAGCCTGCAGTGGGCCGTATATGGGCTGATATAATATAGATGTACTATTTCCTGCATTAAAAATATTTTTTTATGTTACACCCCCAATAAATACCAACTTCTATTAATAAATGTTCCTTCCACCCTGGATTAGAAGTCTCATAAATTAAGCTCAATCTCAAAATTCTTCCGAAGCTTATTTAACACACAAAATATGACTAGTAAATAAACAAACACAGGAATGTAACCCAAAATTAATTGAATTTTTACTTAAAGTCCCATTCGGGCTAATAATTTAAAGGAGACTCAATTAAAATATTTGACATACGCGTGGTCTCGTGCCTCGATGGCTTTTCGAGCCTACGCATTCGTAAGTAATCATTTTTTAGGGTTCCTTTTAGGGAAATTAAAACATCTTATTTTAAGAGGCAAATCTAACCTCTTATTGCCGTGTATTTATAGTCCAAGGTTAAATTATTAAAAGTATGAAGTGTCATTGAAAAAAATTACATTATGTATTACAGGTTGTGTACGAAATAGTTTTAATGGACTTTCTTGATAGAAACTTAAGTTCTGTAAAGAACTTCTAATGGCTAGAGATGATAATAATAGCAAAATACAGAATACAGCAGCAGACATCTTGTTTTAGCTGATGATGCAGCAGTGTTTCAAAATGTGTAGTGAGGTTCCAATGAAATAAGATGTTAAAAAGTAGCTCAGGATTGTCCCTAAGCAAGATAACTTGTATGAAAAAAAATTATAATCAGATTATTGGACATACAGAACCCACGACTTATCTGCCAGATCAAGCGTACGTAAAGACAATTTTCTTAAATAATAATATTTATAGGGAGCTCCCAACGTGATTCTGATTAGCTTTTGAATAAACTAAAAGAAGCTTGAACTAATTTTGTATTATATTAAAAGTGGACGTAATATGTCCACAAATCTGTGGTTTTATTGTGCTTGGCTGTTGAGGAAGCCTCCGATTCGATGGACCGCGTTATGTAAGAAGAACAGTCTGTATAACATTGTTATTCTTATCAAGTATATTATGTTCTCTTTAAGGTACAGGTACATATGTGTTCTTGAATGACGTCATATTATCTTATACTTTTCTTCTAACTCTTTTTCTCCCTCGTCCGTCATAACAAGTCCTGGTTTTACTGGTAGTAGGTCTCTCATAATATGTTATAAGCCGCCTGGGTAAGTACCACTGCAATGTCTATTTCTTCCACCAAACAGTAGTGTAGTTGCACTGTTGTATTTCGGTTTGAAGGAAATTGTATCCAGAGTAACTACTGGACATATTGAGACTTAACATCTTATGTCTCAGGATGGGGAGCGCAGTGGAATCCCAAGCTTGCTTTGTAATTCAAGGCATTGTTTGGTTTTGCTTCTATTCATGAGCGGTCGTATCGCTTACCATCAGGTGAACGGCATGCTCGTTTCGCCATTAATTGCAATAAAAAAGTCCTCTTATATATTTAGGATTTTAATAGCCACCTATAAGAAGCGGCCCGTACCCACCAATCTTCTGCAACCATAGCTACGTCATATCACCTACTCCTTATGACGTCACTATACCTGTATTAATTTCTTCTCGTCTCAGTACAGCATAAACCGATCCAAATTAGGCCCTTATTCTTCACGTGAACAGCATGTCGCCGTAAACGCGTTCTGATCCACGCTGTATAGATAATTACCAAGTTATTTATGCACGAAAAGGGACCAATTTCGTACTTAATTTAAACAACAGAAACTGCCGGTTTAATCTGCCTTGTGATGTGTTGTCCCAACAGTTTATTATGGGTTTTAATTTTTAAAGCGGCGTTTTGGTTTAAATATGTGAATTAAATTATTATTGGATTGGGTTTTGATTTAAATATCGTCATTTTACATCCAAATCGAATATATTAGTTTGGCATAGATAACTTTGTAGGTTCAAGGTGTGGAACTTGGAGTCTTGGGTTTAAAGCTTAAGTTAGGTAGTGCGGTAGATTGTTTCATAAGTTATTCTTATCTATTTACCAAGAGGTATGATTAGTTGAATGAGCTGCAGATATAGTTGCTCGCTTTCTTCTACAAGTTCTTTTTAATTTAGTGTGGTGCAACCTTTATATCATAAAATTGAATCCACATCTAGTTTATTTATTTTGTAGAAAGATTTTCCTTTACTGCGTTACTCACATCGTCTGTTTTAGATAAATATTACTATTAAATCATTATTACAGCGAATTCGTATCAATTAATAAAGCTGTAAAACTGCCTCGGAATCAATAAGACGCAATATTTTCGCCAATTATAAACAGCTACTTTAATCGGTCCGATCTTTACGCATATTAGAGGCAATTTATTAAATTAGGTCTCTGGATGACAGCCAATCGGTTCCACTATTGACAGAATCAATCAATACAGAATTAAGTTGGGAACTTGGTATCTTTACAGCACACTTATAGCGCGCAATAAACCCTGGAGCCGACTGGTACAATAAAATTAAGACATTTTAATTACGCACCCCTATTTTGTCGACGTGAGTGTTGCGTGACGGTGGAAGATACGTTTTTTTACGGAATGGCTAAGTGGTCTTTTTGGTCTTGTGGCATATGTAATGTAAGAACTGTCCTAGGTTCGACTCCTCGAATAAACCACTTAGTGTTACGTGCCGATTAAAACATGTTTATGAGTTGTTCGAAACTGGAATTAGTGTCCGGCATGGGAATAAGTTCGCCTTTGTATCGCATCTTATTATTACTGAAGTAAATAATATATCAAATGACTGTTTATATGTTTAAGAGGAGGTAGTAAACTTTGAATTAAAGCTAATAGTCACGGTTCTTACAGGATGACGATATAATTAATATTAAAAAATATTTTTTTTACGGGCTAAATTAATTTCCAGCTATATTAAATAATAAATTAGGTCGTAATTAAACGCCTGGCTGTTGTCTGAAATTTTTTGTAGCATCATCGGGTTTTTAAGTCTACTATGTTGGTGTAAAGCATTAGAAAAACTTCATCTACTTTAGAAATTATTGCAGAGAGCGCCAATAAGCCAAGTGATAATTAACGCAGCAATTAGACCCATTATTTACGTAATTTATTTAACTTTTCAAATCTGTGCTTAAAATTATAGATCCTTAAAACTTCCATACTCATTTATAAAATTATAACAAGTGGGTTAACTTCACAAACCTTCAGAATAATTGAAGGGAATATTAAACTACTGTCACGCAATTAGACTACAAAACTTTTTCACTTCATTAGTAATATTCCTATTCGTTGCATTAGACTTCCTGCAATCTTCCCTACTCAATTATATAATCGTAACAAGGCTAATTACCCTCCGGACGGTGGTCTGGTTGTTTATAAATAAAGCTGTTAATTAAGAAGGTACTTCGGATGCTATAGCGCCAATAAAACTATAAACGTTCACTGCCTACTTGATCCTTTCAGTATAAAAACAAGACTAAGTTATTTAATTGATTTGCAATTAACAAAGGATATTGTATTGCTTTTAAAAGGGTTTCTTTTTTTAAAGGTATTCTATAGTGTATCTGTATATAATATGAACTTAAATGAAGAGTCTAAGTTAAATAATAAGAGCTCCTAATATTCAGTAAGTAGTTTGTTTTCAACTTGTATTCATTTTGGTACTTGTTTCATTTCAATGCACATCAGTTAGACATTATGAAGATTAATAAAGCACGTGTGACTGTCGGATTGCTGTAATGGGTTCGATGAGAGGTCAATCCGAAAATCGAACCTACGGCCTCTTGTATCACAGGCTTCATCTAACCGACTGCGCCACTGAGGCTGTCGGCTGAATAATTAACAATTACCAGCCAGTAACAGTATAAATATCCAAACAAATAATTAGCGGCACAACAAAAGGCGCGATATGGAGGGTTGAGTGAAACTTCCCGGAAAACGCATCCAATACGTCAATTACGGGTAGATAACGCTATTTGAGACACCGACAGGCGACAGACACGCGAGCGCCTGTCACCAAACAGGGCACTGTTTGTGTGCAAACACTGATAAGATAACTTTTAGTTTGACGCCGCCACAATGGTCGCGGTGCGCTGTCAATATTTGTTGTGTGAATACCTTCCCGAGTGCCTAGCGCGTGCTGGATAGGCTGATGCTTACACCGACGCGTAATCTTCAATATTTATTTATTATAAAACTGCATTAAACATGGTATAAATAGATGTTAAAATTATAATGGTAGAATATACATGTTTTGGTATTATTATAGCGTGCATTATATCATCTATTTATTGATAGTAATTGTAACGTTAACAATGAAGCAGGTCAAATCGGCTGGCAAAAGTACGGCTTTGAAGTCGTCAAAGTCTAAGATATCGTCAAAGTTACTTGGTGTAATTGAGTCTTAGTACGGTTTTACTGCATTTCGATAGCGAGGCAGACTAAAATCCATTCTCTCAAACCATTGATGTCAGACAGCTGGACGTAAAATTGTTTGTAAATCAAGCTGTATAACCACAGTAAATTGTTAACTATGTAAATGTGGATTACGGGTAGATAAAACTCGATGTTATTATCATTTTTTCTTCTTGATTGTCGAGTAGATGGGTAACCATCGCTTATCATACAAAATTACGACCATAATCTAAAAAATAAACGTTTTGGGTTCATTACCAATTTTTCAAAAGCATATAAAGAGCTAACGCACTAATCAAACGCATTAAGGTACCTACTTATATATCTATCTCAGGTCAGATACGTTGACTTCAATCTTTATAACGTTGACAGGTGCTATAACCGAGGAGCCAACCCATTGGTAGTAGGTAAAATTGGCTAAGGCGTAGTTTAATCAAATTACTGTCGACGTGTCTTATAAACAAATTCTAGTCTATTATCATAAAACAGTATGGAAAGCAAGCCTTAATATTTGTATTTAGGTAAACAATATTGTAAGAGAGCCTAGCAACAATATTATTAAAATCGAAGCGATTATAATACATCAAACCTAACCCGAAGCTATAAAGGGAGGTGTTCAAGTTAGTCTTTTTTTAATTTAGTTGTTGCAACAAACCCCACTGTTACGAGTGCCATCGATTCGTAACGGTGTAAGCGACGGTCACTTAATGCACAATAGAGGCACTTAAGATTGTAACGGATGTCAAAGATAATAGAATTTAGTTTTGATTGTGGCGCGCATGTCTTTTGGATTGTACGCACGCGCCGTACGTAGTCATAGTGATTATGTATTACTATTTATAAATTTCATCACTTTGGACTAGGCAGATATTATTTGTAAATTTTTGGCCTATGGTATGTAAAGTCCTGCACTTTGCTTTAGACCCGCGTGACGGACTATACGGTCTAACCCTCTCAATCGTACTCTCGATTGTAGATGAGGCCCGTGCGCTGCAGTGGAGCATAATATATGGGCTGATACTGATAAAAGCAGATACATACATTTGTATTTAGGTATTGGTATATTAATAACTGTTTATTTTAACAAAAAACAAAGTAGATATAAAACAGTTTATGTATTAATTAATAGCCATAATTACTCACCAGATTTTACGCCGTTTTTCTTAAATGGACTTATTTACTCGAAAATAAAACAGCAACTTTATGTACTTAGGGTTTTTATAAACTGTATCAACCCATAACTATTGCTCAGCAAGCTCTGCTTTTTTATATTTTTTGTTTCTTTTTGTATATTTATTATTATCTCCTTGCTCGAAACTCCTCTACATTTGTTCGGATGTAAATGCTTCCACTACGCTGACCTAGAGCGTATTGGTGAACTTTACGTACTATACAAGATCTCGTAAATCTATGGCCTACAGACTTCCTTACAGATTTCCTTCCGAAGTTTTCCTTTACCATCAAAGTATGTATTTGACTGTCAAAACATATGACTCCGAAATATCTGTAGGTCCTGATTAACTCAAACTAGAACAATATTATGTTTAATATAATATTCTAGTTGTAATAAATTTGTCCGGACAAGGTATTTAGGTGGAAGCAGTAAGTGGCGACATCTACCGGTGTTGTGTAAATTTGTCGTGTGGGCAGAGTACAAATTGTACTAGTAATTTCGCAAGAGAACAAGGGTTTAGCTCTGATTTGTAAATCAATCATTTTGTGTATTGCTTTATCCGTTTATTGGCTTATTGTGGAGTAATTTGTAGGTTGATGCTGGTAGGATTGTGTGAAGTTATAAATTTCATGTTTCATTGGTTGACAACATTGCTTTGTTGGTTTTGGGAAGCTTATGTTAATTCAGAAGTTTTCTGAGGTTGTCAACGATTATGATTTAAAGTTCAATAAAAACTAAATAAATGTAGAATAATTGAAGGTAGTTAAACTATCGTATATCTGCCAATTTTTAAAATGTTGTAATATTGGATTTTTCTATTCATTATCAGCCCAGAGTCAGAAATTTGTGCCCGATATGGCGATAGGCTCGCCACCTATCACATTGTGGGACGGAACATACAAGGCGAAATGTGGGTGCCCTAGCACCTCTGCCTACCCCTTCTGGGAAAAAGGCGTGAGTGAATATGCATTCACACATACATGCGTATGTATTTAAAATGTTGTTGGCTTTTTAGGCTATTTGTTTTCTTAGGTGTATTTTACAGTTTTACTTAGCTTTTATTACCATGATTGTATCTTTTGTAAGGCATTTTTTCTTCATACTGGGTATCTCAAGACTGCTACCGAAAACGAAGCCGGGTGGTAGTTTTAGTGACTACAAACACAATGTAACTAAAAATTTCGCAAAGAAACGCGACAATTATTTTTTACGATTTTTTAAATATCGTCATTTTTGGGTGTTAAATCCATAGTTTTCGCTAAAATATTAATTTAAACTCTTTTATACCTTAGATTATTTATAAATAAAAGGGTATACACTATTATTTTAGGAAAAAATATATTTACCACGCAAATATGGCCATAAGAAAAAATAACAAAAAAAATATTGTCGCTTTTTTTTGCAACTTTTTCTGTTGCATTGTGTCTGAAGTCGCTTAAACTACCACCCGGCTTCGTTTTCGGTAGCAGTCTTGATAAACCCTGTATATATCACAATAATTCGCCGTTTATATGTTTCAATTTTAAAAACCGTTTTTGTGATATTTTCAGCAATTTATACATTAATATTGTGTGACCGAAAAACGAAAAACTTTGATACAAAACGAAATAAGGCCTCGCCAAGTATGTTTTAATAATGAAATTACTCAAATTATAGCAATATATTTTTTATTCTGCAATTATAAATAAATATAATAATATATAATAAATACACCCAACAGTCACATACATAGTCCTGACCCCACACTAAGATCGAGCCTTGTGTCGTGGGTATCAGGAACCACGAGAGACTTTTCGGTCTCACAAACACCCAGACCCGGAAGAAATATTTGTGGGCCGCACAAACATTTCTCTCGGTGCGGGGATCGAACCCGCGGCCTCTCGTTTCACAGGCGGCGTCTAACCAACTGCGCTACGGAGGCTGTCATGTCAATTATGTAGTCTGACTTTTACAAAAATGAAGACAATGGGCATATTATGTTATGATATAGTATGGAGTGAGACATTTAATGTAATACTGTATCAGCCCATTATACGTCCCGCTGCAGGGCACGAGTCTCCTCTACAAAAGAGAGTACGATTGAGGGTGGCTATATAGTCCACCACGCTGGCCTAGTGCTGGTTGAAAGATTTTGCATACCATAGAAATTCTTACAAATTCGCTATAGTATGCAAGGTTACCTTACGATGTTTTTCTTCACCGTTAAAGTGTGTGGTGATTGACTATCAATATACACATGACTCCGAAAACTCGAGAGGTGTGCCGTGGGATTTAAACCCGCGACCACCGTGAGCATGTTGGCAGACGCGTTTGGCCCGTTTACCAACGTGCCACCACGCACTTCTCACGCACATTTAATTTTATATGATGGTAAAATAAAGGTTTAATTGTCGAAGATAGACCTGTAAAAATACGCTTGCACATTACATTCGGCTACCGTAACACCGCATGGAGTGCATTTTCAGTTATAGTTAAATTGTAGTATTTCATAGTTATAAAAAATCTCCTTTTGGATATGTTATTTTTTTGTTACTGATTGGCGTGTTAGGTAGCATGTTTTTCTTGATTTGAACCTCGCTTATAGAAGTATTTCATGGATATTTAAAAATTGTATTACTATGCAATTAATTTTTTAATAAATTATATTTAGTTTACTTCTTAATTTTAATGAGATGCAATGTCGCAAGTTGTATGCTATGTACCCGACAGGTGGAATGTTTTATTTTGTTAGAAAATTTATGTTGGGAATAGGTAGAAAATTAAAACACTTAGTTTATAGACTGAGTTGTGCGCAATATTAACAAAAATAAAATACTTTCTAGTATGTTCGTATTTGCTTTTTTTTTCAAATATATGAAATTGTGGCCCCAAACTCCCAGCTCTGAAACAAACATTTTTCCTCTCAAAAATATTTATATCTCAATGGTATCGAACTCAACACTTCTAGTTTCTCAACCGAGTCTATCACGTTTTAAAGACCAAACTTCAATTTGCCGGATTTTTTTTTCATTCTAAATCTATTAAATAGTACTATTACGTCCAAAGCATTAAGAGTCGATTTGAATCCAGTCCATCGCAGAAATAGTAGGGTGAGTGAGCTTATTCGAGCAGCCAATCAGAGGCCGGCATTAACATCCCATGGGAGGGGGGAGAATACGCCCCTCCCACCGCCCACAAGTGGGGTTTTGCCGAGTATCGCATTACAGATAATAGAGTTCGGATGTTTTAAACTTTCAATACTTTTTATTACTTTGTTTTATTGAAATCGTATAGGATTTCGATGCGGGAATTTAAATTGTAAGTCTGCGTGTGTAGCGTAAATTATGATTTGTTTTTTTTGTGGGTCCATTTTTTTTATTGAGACATATATTGACCACCTCTTTGATATAGTTGTATGCGGGTTGTAAATGTTAAGTCTTGGGTTCGAACCAGGTTAAAATATCTTAAGCATTACATATTACGTTAGTAGAAGTTTTGTTATCAGATAATTATGGTGCTAAAATATAAAAAATAATTTAAAAAATGTGACAATAAAGACTAGACTAACATTGACTTATACGAGTGATATGGCAAAGCACTATACTGGGTATCTCAAGACTGCTACCGAAAATGAAGCCGGGTGGTAGTTTCAGTGAGTACAAGACAATGCAACTAAAATTTTCCCAAAAAATCTCGACAATTTTATTTTATGATTTTTTAAATATCGTCTATTTTGGGTGGTAAATCCATGGTTTTTGCTAAAATAATAATTTAAACTCTTTTATACCTTAGAGTCCTTATAAATAAAAGGATATACACTATTATTTTAGGAAAAAATAAATTTACCATCCAAATACGACCATAGAAAAAAATAACAAAAAAAAAATCATCGCTTTTATTTTCAACATTTTCTGTTGCAATGAGTCTGAAGTCACTAAAACTACCACCCGGCTTCGTTTTCGGTAGCAGTCTTGAGATACCCTGTATAACTACTATGTGGTAAACTAAAAAAAAAACTTTTATGATGGATAATTATGGTTATCCAATCCAGCATTTCTTCTTTAAATGATAAAATCATCTGCAGTCGTCATGTTTTTTTTGGGAAGAGCCTAATTTAAGCGATTGACTTCTTATTTCTGAATATTATAAATTATAAAAAATAGGATTGTATATTATAAAACCCATATCTTTAAGAGTTCAGCTGTAGTTGCTAATCTAAACAAGTCTTGTGTTGAGAGCGCATTATTTTATTGAAATATTTCTGAAAGAAGAATTAAACGGACTCACCCTGCTATTCTGATTCGGCTGTTATTTATAAATTTTGTTTCAATACCTATTGATAACAAATTATTTTCAACATTACTATTACTAATTTAATAATATCCAAACTCTCTTCATAACACAATTATGCGTGGTAAGGTATTGAGATACAACTTCATGGTTAACATTTTGTAAGCTGGAGGCGAGAGATTCACTTCAAAAATATGGTGGCCTACATATTTCCTCCTTGCTACAGTGCTGGTAGCAACCAGAATACCCACGTGTCGCCTTGTATGTTCCGTCTCACAAAGTGATAAGGGGCGAGACTATCGCCATATCGGACACAAATGCTTAACTCCCTACAGACACTTTTTCTTTAAAAAAAGCCCCCCTAGATATCTTCACATCAATAAATAAATTAATCGTTTTCTAACCTAAAACTATCCTACAATTACACCACATCGTAATTACAAATAAAAAAAACTATCTAAAATAAACAATACAATCGTTTAAAATGGAACGTCTCAATATGCAGTAAAAATATCAAAGAACAATCATTATAATATAAAGAGTGGACAGGGCACCGCGACGTGTGCGGCCCGTATCGCTATCGTGACGCCGTTACTGTCGACGCGACACGATAGACTCCGTTGACATACATTAAAGATTGTAGAGAGGACATTCGATTTATATTTTTGTCGATGTCTTATAGCTGTGTTATTTCATTGAGCTTATGTTGTTATGTCAAAGATGCACTTTGAAGCGTTTGGAATAGATTTTGAATTAGATATTTGGTTTTGGAATATTATTTTTCATACAACGGCTTTTGTATTAGCAGCTTTTAATTATAGTGGCATTTATATTATTATTATTACAGTGCTAAAATAGATAAACTGTGCAGAGAAAAATAATGAATGTGAGTAATTTTAGCGTGAAATGAAATTTTAATACCAGCCAAATATTTCTACAAAATTAACAATTCTAAACGTTTCTATGTAGGTCGGTATTAATATTATGCACGGTGAAACTTGGGTCATCGATGCACCACTGTCTAGCCCTTCTAGGAAAAGGTGTGAGTTTATGTATTTAAAGTTCTTAACGCATCTGTCCGCTCTGCGCTCCTTAATCTACACGCAAGCCTGCATTAAT
Organism: Hyles vespertilio; assembly: GCA_009982885.2. Lineage (NCBI taxonomy): Eukaryota > Metazoa > Arthropoda > Insecta > Lepidoptera > Sphingidae > Hyles > Hyles vespertilio. Next base: position 7,313,488 of record CM042806.1, on the reverse strand, counting down.
GTCGAGAGTCGCGCACGAATGGCATTCGCTATCACAATTGTCAACGTAATTCCTATGGCGATAACGCGCTCGCTGTTTTACTATGGCATAAATGAAATCGAACATTTAAATAAAAATCAACACTTTGTACAACGTTGAGGCCACACAGGTTAATGTGAATGTAGTTGAGGTTTTGTAGGGGTTTGTAGGAGCAGAGGAATTATGGTTTGTTGCTGGCGTTAGAGGATGAAAAGTTAAATGGGGGATAGCTAAAGGTAACCGGGTTTTTGGAAATCTGACTGACCGAAATTTCCCAGTAAATCTGGTATTTTGTGATAAAATAAGTGCAAAGTAGAATAAGAAAACTCTTTTAGTTAAGCTTGTAGTAGTGTTAGAATGAATAGCAATACGAATCACAAATAGCAAGTGAAGTCGATAATAACATTTCACAAGTCATACGAGAATAAATTAGCTTTTTGCGATTGTGATTCACAATGCAGATCGTCTGATATTTTCAGTAGTGGGTGAAATAGGCCGCATATATTCCGTGAAAAATACCAATTAATAATTACAGTCGATTTTGTGTGTGCGTATGGTGTAATTTTAGATGTGAAAAGTGATTATAATGTTTAGCCAGTTTTTTATTTACTAATTATGTAAGAGGCAATTAGCAATAGCAGAAATATAGGGCATGCTCAAGCTTCAAAAATACAACAAAAAAACAAGTTAATTTGAAATAGCGATAATCCGCATTAGTGGCTCGTTTTGTAAATTGTGTTGCTTGTGTTGTAGCCAAGAAAGTGAAAAACAAGTCTGTAAGAAGACTTTGGCTTATAGAAAAGAATGAGGAAATTTCTAGTGTAACTAATAGTAAAAATATAATAATAACAACCATTTGCTTTGACGTCTGAATCTACATACTTTCACTTCAAATCCAGCTTCTCATCCGACATACCACAAAAACCATATACCGTGATTTAGATTTAAAAACCGCAGTACAATTCGCAACGCGGAGACAAATAATTCGAAAGCCGGAGTTAAAATACGGAACGGGCCGCGCTCACGTTCCGCGCTTATTGTCAAAACATCTTATACAATTTCACAGCCGAAAGGAAAAACATAAAAAAATGTAAGGAGTGTTGCATGCTTTGTAGTGGGTTTTGTAGGTAATATATTTAATGATGAAGGAAATATTGGAAGGGAATTTGCTTACATGAAACTCTAAAATAATTTGAGGTTATGGGATTCTAATAGTTAATAGAGGGTATGCTTAGGTCAACGGGAAAGACTAAGCCTACGCTTATTTCTAAGAGTAAGTACTCATATAATTTCGTATGTCAAATTATAACTGGTACAGTATTTAAAAAAAAAAACATTAATCGTTATTGACTCTAAATCTGATACATATTGAAATGTCCACAAAACCTTTTCCACAAAAACGGATCCCCAAAACAAAATCGTTCCGTGTGTGGTCGTTGCGAATAAAAGCCGCCACTAAATGCACACTCGAAACACCAAAAAGCAAATATTTTTCAAACACCTCCAGTTCAAAACATAATCCTTTGTGGCACACGGTAATTTCGGTTTCGATGACAATGTCGCGCGAAAAAAAAGAAATAGCAAAGGCAGTAACCGTTCGACCCAGCGGGGTTCGCGATCACTATGTTATTTAAAAGGTGTATTACTTTAAATTTTTGTAAACTATTATTATGTTGTCGTTGTGCGTAATGGAACGTTATTCGACGCCATTGTTCGTCTGCGTTTGACATAATACTAAGACTTATAAATAGTTAATTACATGGTGTGATGCGTATTTTAATTTTTGTTTTGATGTGTGTGAATTGGATTATTATTTTGGGGTGTGGTAAGGTGTAAGTTATCTACTCGTATTTTTAAGATCAAATTAATTACATATACAGAAAAATATTATTTTTCATGTGCCTAACAGCCGTTCTCTATAATCTATCTATCTCTAACTAGAGATTTCATTGGATATTTCCATACAGTTTGTGTTTCAGTTAACAAAGATAGAGAGATTTAAATATGGTGCACATGTTTAAAGATAGCTAGGTAAGCCAAACCTATATTTCAATCTTAGTTTATTGAAGTGTAGAATTGTACCGGCATTGTAATGGTATCTATTTTAACCTCTTGTTAAAGATAGGATAGGATATAGAGAACGGCCGTAAGTGATTACAATGCGGTTAGTGATAAATGTATTGCAATCGAAATAGAGCACAAAACGATATTATTGTGTCAGCCTGCAAAAATTCGTGCTACAAAGTTGAACACGAAACGCAACGTTTGTCTCTAGGATGACTTTCATTTCAGGAGGTCATTCAGATGTCTGAAACGAACATAAAATATCATACCACCGACGTTTATAATAAAAGTGACGATCACTTTTTTTCTTCTATAAGGTCAAGGACTTGCTGATAGCACATTGAGACAACTAGTGACTGCAAGATCCCGCTGTCTCTCTTATATTTTAACAACCATTTTTACTTGTTTGCTGGATAAAAATGCTCAATCCACACTATCGGTCCATGAATAAAACATAGTATAAAATATATGCATAAACAGTTCTATTATTATCTACAGTTATTTGAGTACTGGCCATTATTTTTCTATACAACGTTTATTTAGTTAGACAATGACAAAAATTGAAACTCGATGACGTACATAACAATCGAACACACCGAACGCAACCAATCACGCGTCCCCAATTTGAATTTAGAATACAAATTGACGTAATATATGACGGTTGCGTTCCAGAAACAAGATACGAAGCGCCCAAACGTAGACGCACACAATTTGTTACCTTTTTAACACGTCATCCATTTCGAAAATGTTACGAAATGAAAAAAAAAATCCCTCGTGTCCCATTATAAACGTGTTTGAAAAGAATCGAGCTTTATGTCATTTTGATACACTCTTAAGAGCCTTTGTGTCGACCTTATTCCACAATGGTGACTTTTTATTCGTGTGAATAATCGCAGCCTTGCATCGATTGTTGAATTGAATCGATATTTCAAACTCAGTAGTCTGCCTTTGTTGGCGATAGATATGCGTCGTCTCGCCTTTTTTTGTGCGACCTTCGTAATTATCACTTTTATGAGTATTAAGCCGTGTTATTGTACGATTTGAGCATCTGTTGTCACAATTAACGTTTTCGAGTGGGATAAAGTTAGTCTTTTTATAATCTTTTCTCAAGGAATTGTAGATTGAAATGTTTGAGGACAGAAAAAATTGTTATGCAGTGCTGATGTGAGGCTATATACGCATTGTAGTAAGCCAAAATATATAATATAAAGCACCATTGCTGGCGCACTGTTTAATACCATAGATTTTTTTCTTTACCTCACGTTTTGCATGCTATACGGTATGTATGTAAAAGTCCGCCAACCCGCACTAGGCCAGCGTGGTGGATTATAAGGCCTAGTCCTTTCAATCGTGCTCTCGATCATAGTGGAGGCCCGTACCTTGCAGCGGGACGTATATGGGTTGATACAGTCATACACACCATAGCTGAGAACATGACTGCTCTTCCACCAGTTTAATTAAGAGGACTAAATTGCCGGTTTTTATATTCTATGTATGTGTTACAAGAGATTTCATAGATACGTATCGATATAAATGTGGATCTATGTATTTTGTTTTTTAGTTAACACAGATAGGGAGATATACAAAGATACGGTGCATATATTTATAGATATCTAGGTAAGGTACATGTACGACTATCTTAGTTTATTGAGGCATAGATGATAGAATTGTATCGACATAGCAAACTTTTGTAACCTCTTGTCAAAGATAGATAGGATTCAGAGATAGGCCGTAAATCCTTGAGTCCACCAAGTTTTTTAAAACATATCAATCCCTATCATGCACTAAAACACTACTAGGTTATTTTATTAACCAAAAAAATAACAAAGTAGTGTACCCGTGGAATTAAACCCACAAACACCATGTTGGCAGTTCCCGCCCGGTTTATTACTAACGCGCTTTAACTTAGCAACAAAAAAGAAATGATTCATTACTTAGTTAATGGTGATTGTAAATACACTTGAATGAAGATTGTAATCTAAATAATCTATATGTTTATTTTAATGATAGTGTTATATGTATAGATAAATACTAACGGTTTTATATAGACAGTTTTCAAATCTATTTTAGTTTTCAAACTAAGTTCAAAAGTCGTTAGAAAGAGACAAAACATTCGATAACTAATAAAATAAAATAATTTAATTAAAAATTAAAAGACCGACTTCAATGTGCACTACAAAGTAATAAATAATATATATTTCATTGTGCTACTACACATTGATTAATTTTCTTATTGACTAGACTAGCCAACAAATCTTAAATACGTAATATTTTGAAGGCGGGTCGCCAAGTGCCAAATGAGAACAAATTTAAGTAATGTAACACAGTTGAATATTACCTACTTGTAGATGTATCGTTGGCGCCTAGTTAGGTCCATATGTAAACTAGAAACAAATTAATTTAACATATTGATCCTACGTATACATTTGTTGTAGTGCGTTGTGGCCTGTTGGTAAACGGACTAGACGCGACTGCCAACATGTTCACGGTGGTCGCGGGTTCGAATCCCAGGGCACACCTCTGACTTTTCGGAGTCATGTGTGTATTGATAGTCAATCACCACGCACTTAAATGGTGAAGGAAAACATCGTGAGGAAACCTGCATACCATAGCGATTTATAAAAATTCTATGGTATGTAAGTCCACCAACCCGCACTAGGCCAGCGTCAGTGGCGTAGCAATAGGGTGGCATAGTGCGCAAAATGCCACGGGCCCCTGGCCTAAGGGGCCCCCGATCCGGCAGGGCCCTGGTCCGACATGGTCTCAGGCCCGATAGGGCCCTAGCCCGATAAGATAAGGTATCCGGCTCAAGTCCAACAGGGTGTAAGCTTAGAATAATGTAATATTAATAACAAAGTTAATAAGAATAAACAATTGGCTACATTTTATACATGAGAAACATTGTGTTATAGTATGTGATTTAATTTGTTTTGTTTTTGTTTAATCTTAATAAGATGCCAATAAATTATAATTGAATGAATATTTAGGCAATATTTTCCAAATAAATATAAACAAGTCTAGTTCTAGAAATTATTAAAGGAAAAACGAAAGAGAAAGAAGGAATCTGAAGAAACAAACAAAAAGTTATCTGAAATAAGTAATTACTTTCGGAACGAATATTTTATTGATGAAAATGTGAGTAAACAGAATCTCGAAAATGAAGAAATGGACAAAACTAAAAATTTTATTCTAGCAAATCCTTCCAATAGTGAATATTCAGACCCGAAACAACCATAATCAAGTACGAGTATACATTAAATTTTATCATATTTAGGAGTGGAAAATATTAAATCCCCATAATTACCTGACAGACAAGTGTAATTTAAAAAAAAGTCGATTTGTGGTTGAGAAAGGTCACTGTATGCCCAATGATCCCTTCTTAAGAGAAAATGACAATAAATAATAAAATAGTAAACAAATACCCCTACGTTTCGCTGACAATATAGTCTTAATGGCGGAATCGCTGGAGGAGCTACAACAGATGCTGGACAGTCTGGCTTCAGCCTCACAGTGAATAGATCTTAAAATTGACTTCGACAAAACTAAAGTAATGATCAACCACCACCTTGATCCAAGACTTGTCACTGTTTCCATACACCTACCTACCCTTTAACAAGGTACAAACAACTTTGAGAAGGAGGCTACGAAGTGGATCTAGCTAGGCTGGACAGCATTTAGTAAACTATTCTCGTCACCTTTACCACAAAGCTTGAAAATGAAAGTTTTCAACCAGTGCGTTATACCTGTCATGACCTACGGAGCTGAAACTTGGACAGTAACAGTACGACTGGTCCACCAGCTCAAGATCGCTGAGCGAGCTATGGAGCGTGCTATGATGTCTCTTTGAAGGATAAGTTTCGTAATGAGCTTATCCGACAGAGAGTCAAAATTATAAACATATCAAGCAGGATTAGCAAGCTGAAGTGGCAGTGGGCGGCACATTTGTCGAATAAACGATAACCGTTGAAGTAAAGGAGTTCTTGAGTGGAGACCGCCTCATGGCTAACCTAGTTTGGGGCGCCTTCCAGCTAGGTAGAGTGATGATTTGTAAAAAGTTGACGATGCGACAAGCCGAGGACAGGGTAAAATGTCGCAATTTGGAGGAAGTCTATGTCCAGCAGAGGACAACAAGAGAGTTGAGGTGAGGCTTATGACGACTGGAAAATTGTAAATGGGATATGGAGAATACGAAATACGATTTACGAAACATCGAAAATACACTTGGAATCATGTCTTTTGTATGAGCGATTGCGGTTAAACTGGACTTTAGATAAGGGGCAACAATATAATCCACCATGCTGACCTAGTGCGGGCTGGCTGACTTAACGTACCATAGAAATTCTTACAAATCACTGTGGTATTCAGGTTTAATTGTCATAGGCCATAGTGCGTGGTGATTGACTGTCAATACATACATGATTTCGAAAAGTTAGACGTGTCCGCTGGGATTCGAACCCGCGACCACTATGAACAATGTTGGCGGCCGCGTCTGGTCCGATTACCATTAGGCCACCGCGTACCTTAGAAAAGATTCATAAAAACAAAATATCAATGTTTTTTTTTTCATTTACGAAGGGCCCCATTTGATAAATTTTGCCACGGGCCCCCGATGAGGTAGTTACGCCACTGGCCAGCGTGGTGGACTATATGGCCTAACCACTCTCAATCGGTAGTCGATTGTAGAGGAGGCCCGTGCCCTGCAGTGGGACGTATATGGGCTGATACAGATACATATTATGTTGAAATTTTAATAGAATTAATATGGGTCATATGTGTGGTCTAATTTTAATGTATTGCATACCATAAAAGATACAGTGGTCAAGGGTTTCAACTCCAGGGTACACCATTGACTTATTGGAGTCACTTGCATATTTATATACAATTACTTTAACAGTGATAAGAATCATAGTGAGGAAAGTATAAGAAAGGGAAGGGTTGTTAAGTTTGTATGTTTCCCTCGATTGTAGATAAGTCCGATGCTCAACAATGTTGATTAAGAGCTGATATATTAAGGACGGGCGATTTTTCTATTAGTTATTATTATTTATTTATTATTTAATTTGCACCCGATATGACTATAGACTCTCGCCCCCAATCACACCTAGGGACAAAACACGCAAGGCGTAACGTGTGTGTCCTGGTTGATACCAGGAGAATCTCTGCATACCTTTCTAGGAAAATGGCGTGAGTTTATATAGATTAAGACAAATTAAAAGTGTAAAATTGCGTGTTATTCGCTAGGATGTTTTACACAAATTAAATTTAAGTGTAGGTCGTCGTGCTCGTCATTTGGCGACCCGCCTTCAAAATATTACGTATTTAAGATTTGTTGGATAGTCTAGTCAATAAGAAAATTAATCAATATGTACTAGCACAATGAAATATATATTATTTATTACTTTGTAGTGCACATTGAAGTCGGTCTTTTAATTTTTAATTAAATTATTTTATTTATTACTTTTTATTAATAGTTTTCATAAGCATTGTAATGATGCCAAAGGTAATCATATAATGAAAACTGGAATCAATGTATATAAAAAATGAACCATTGTAATCCTTTATAATTTCAAAAACGAAAATTAATATTTTATGGTTTTTAAGGAAGCTGTCATTTCGTTTTTATGATAAAGAAAATACTAAAATCGGCTCAAACTGCTAGAGATATTGAGTACACTTATGCGTGGTAATCATTCGTTACCCCCTCACCTCTACACCTTCTTCACTTCCTATTTTTAATAAAACACCATATTAAATGTGACCAACATTATGTATAATTCGTTCCGAAGAAATGTTATTTAAAATCATTTATTTAGTGTCGCAGATATTTAGTATTTATATTTGTATATATACCCCCCCCCTTCCCACGCCCCTTTCTACTTTCCCCTTTCCATCCCCCCCCCCCTTGTAGAAATAAACGTATACTGAACCTAATGTAAAAAGAATTATTGCTGTACTGTTCAGTTTTGAGGAGTTCTGCCCTTCAGGTCCAAAGATCAGGTCAGGGATCAGGTCTTCACAATATTTCTGTAGTCTAACCTATCATATAATACCCTTTCACAAAAAAGTTATTTTTAAGTCGGTTAAGAACTGCCGGAGATATTGAGTATTAACAATTGTACCTATTTTCTACCCCCTGACACCCCCCACCCCCACCCTTATCCCATTTTCACCCACCCTTTGTAATAATAATATACTTACACTTAATTTAACGCAAAAAGAATTAATGCTGGACCGTTTCATTTTGAGGAGTTCTGGTCGGCAGATCCTAAGATATTCATCAGGTCTTCACCAATTTTATATGGGACCAACCCTGTATATCATGCTTTCCAACAAAAAAGAAATTTTCAAAACCTTTTTACAATTGCCGGCGTAATCGCGTAACAAACATACAAAAAATAATTCAGTCGAATTGATTACCTCCTCTTTTGAAGTCGGTCAAAAAAGGTTTGAAACTGTCTATGAATAAGGACGTAATTATATAAATTTAAACATTGTATAGACTTAGGCCTTATGAAACGGTGATGCAATGTTGGAAGTTGTGAAGTTAAAGAATACTAATGATTATTTTTCCGACCCAAATATCGACCAATAGAATTGCACCATTCGACGTCACGTGGTACAACCTACATGGTATTATACTGATAATTTTTTGAAAATTTTCTCTGGTAGTTGCTATATATAAAAAACAAAACATGATCCAGTCAAATTAACCACACGTCAAACTGACAGGTTGAAGTCAATTGTGAAAATTGGAGATTTTGCATGAAAATGAGTTTGAAATTAAAATTTGGGACGGAAAAATAATCCCCCGAATACCACACGAGCTTCAAAATTATCTGGCATTTCCCTCAAGGTTCCCTGCAAACAAATAAAGTCGTCAAGTTTTGACTCCTTCATTTGTTTGCAACGAACCTATCGGGAAATACCCGATAATTTTGAAGCTCTTGTGGTATTATAAGTGAAAATTGACAAATAAATGTTACGATGATTTGGTAATGTAGTGAGGATGGATGAAAGGAGACTAGCAAAGCCAATGATGATTTGGTCATGTAGAGAGTTTGAAAGGAGTAGTCTGCTTAGTTAGTTCTAAGCAAATATACAAGACTAGTGTGGATGAGAGAATCGGTAGAGGTCGTCCTCCCGAACCTACACCATCTAAATCGATGATATCCTCCACAAGGGTCAGGTTAAGAGTATTCTTAATCAGCGGAATGCATTAAGAAGTTAATGAAAGTGGATGATGCGAAAGTAATGTCAGGATTGAGCTAAGTGGAGATCCATTATCTCTGCCTACCCTTACGGGATACACGCGTGAAAATGATGTATGTAAGTATATATAGAGTTGGAGCTCAGTATAACAAGAGGGACTTCGATTACAAGGATATGTGAGTATTTTTTTAAAATTGATATGAGTTTGCAAATTTTTTTTTTGAAAAATTGCAAAGAATGAGTTATATTCTTTCCATTTAAGAATTACTTCATTACAAGGCATGTGTAAACTGCAATACGCAATTTTGGTTGAAATGTAGATTAATATATATTAATCTCTCTCAATCAAAATCTTGATTATTTAGTCTTGTGCTTGATGTAAAATGGTCTGATTTTTATAAGATTTTATTATAAGTAGAAATTGTTTGGTTGTCTTTTTTCAACTTATAACGTATATTTTCCTCCATGAAAATTGAGCTTATGTCTTCACAGTTTGTACATATTACTAAATATATAACGAATTAATTATTTTAATTTTTTACTGCTATTAGTTATATGGGCAATAAATTTAAACACATTTGTCAAGAATTAACTTGTTTTTTTGTCTATCATTGAATCGCTGCTATTAATCGACTTGTTGGTGCAAATTTAATCCATATAGAGGCTGGTATTAAAGTTATTATGACCTCAGATTCACATACTACTAGAAGAATAGGCACAACACGTTAATATTAATGAATATAATATACAGGGTATATCAAGACTGCTACCGAAAACGAAGCCGGGTGGTAGTTAAAGCGACTTCAGACACAATGCAACAGAAAAAGTTGCAAAACAAAGGGGAAAAATTTTTTTTTGTTATTTTTTTCCTATGACCATATTTGGGTGGTAAATACATTTTTTACTAAAATAATAGTGTATATCCTATTATTTATAAATAATCTAAGGTATAAAAGTGTTTAAATTATGATTTTAGCAAAAACTATGGATTTACCACCCAAAAATGACGATATTTAAAAAATCATAAAAAATCATTGTCGCGTTTCTTTGCGAAATTTTTAGTTGCATTGTGTTTGTAGTCACTAATACTACCACCCAGCTTCGTTTTCGGTAGCAGTCTTGAGATACCCGGTATTTTATTGAAGGATTAAGTCCGCCAAACCCTATTAGGCCAGCGTGGTGGTGGACTTTATGGCCTAACAACTCTCAATCGTATTGTCGATTATAGAGGAGGCCCGTGCCCTGTAGAGGGACGTATATGGGCTGATACAGAGATATAATCAGTCGTATAATAGTTCTCTTGGTTGAGTGTGTAAAGGTTCTGAAAAGAGGGCGCAGGTTCGAACCCGCACGGACGCGACGCAAATGTTTGTAATTAAGATTGAAAAGTCTCCCGTAGTGTCTAATATTTGGTATTGTACAATATGGTCACAATTGTATTAATTAACATAGAGATGTGCCTGTACTTCCAAAGAGGTATGGAGTAAATGGGTAACTACTGCCATGATCATCATTACGAAGTCGTGTGAGGACTTCAACCATCAAGCATTTTTAAAGTAATATTTTGGAATCAGCGAATTATGCCAATCTGGATAAAGTTCAAGTCAACTGTGTCTTCATATTAAAATATTTTAATACAAACCCAATTGAAGAGTGCATGTACTAATTTGAATTAGATTACCGAAAGTGAATCGTAGTATGTATACCTTAACCGACCTCAACGGTACATAAGCCCTTACATTTTTAAGGCCAGTATGCAAATTAGTAAAAAACCTTTTGCAAAGATTGCCTTTTACCCTGTGAGACATACTAGGTGTACAAAATTATATTGTTTGAAACGTAGAGCATGCTCTTTAAGACTGTTCCAAAAATAATAAAAAAACGTTTAAGTAAACTAGTATGTGATTTACAGATGATCGAAAATATAAAACACATTTGGTTTATGCTTTATAAAAAAAAAGTATTCATTTGTTGTTGTTTTGCAACGTTGTTGTTTAAAGGATAAATTAAATTGCATTAAAGCAAATAAATAAAGATAAGCAAAGTAAGATAAAATAATATAGGAATAAAACGACACAGTATTCAGATCCAATGAATTTAATTAATATTTCTAACTTCTAAACAAGATCTTGGATAATACAATCTGTGTCCCCAACATATGAAAGTAGATTTAATTTCACATCATTTACACAACATTCCCATCTAATAAAAACGTTGGCCGCGGACGGAGTTCATTGACTTAGAGTATTAATTTATATGTATTTACAAACACAAAAATGAGATCAGAAAATTTACAAGAATTATATGAAATATTAAACTTAATAATACTAATTGAACCCAACAATTTCATAGCGTTTAATCTCATTTGCGTTTCATAAATTAAAACATAAGGATCCAAACGTAAGCGGATTACACTATATGGCGGATTTTTACACATTCACGTATTTGGCATGATCTGGCAAATCATGTTCAACCATCCGGAATAGCATATTCCGAAACGTCTTAAGACTAAAAGGCACCGTTTAGTAGTTTAAATCAGTCTTTTTGTTTTAAACACACTCTCTTAGCTAGTTTTCGTCTTCCGTGTCAAGATTGTCGATGGGAAAGTTGGGGTTGAGTAGGGGACTTTTGCCATTACTGCCGCTGGGAGAAGTGTTGACTGAGGACATTCCAACTAGGTTGTGTGTCAGGCTGTGTCTCCTTAAGTCGCAGTTTCGTCTGAAGACTTTGCCACAGGAGGAACAGTTGTAAGGCTTGATATCTGTATGAGTTAGTAGGTGGGTCTTGAGGTTCGACCTTTGGTTGAAACTTCTGCTGCAGACGGGACACTTATGAGGTGATTCTTCCATGTGCAGGATTTTATGGACTGCTAACGTTCTGGACTGACAGAAGCCTTTGCCACACTCCAGGCATTTGAACGGTTTCTCTTTCGAATGGATGTACCTGTAAACAAAAATATTATATATTATCACTTAGTTAAGGCCTGATTCATATATAGAAAGAAACTTATTTAAAGAATTGGAATATTTTGTCCCTTTCACACGACTTTTGAATTCAGTTTGAGCGAAGAAGACAAAATATTCGATAACCAAAAATATCTTTGAATAACGCCGTCACGATTTGATATCAGAAAAATAGTTTATAACTACTAGATATACAATTCCTCCAATTGTCCCTTAGTAAGTAAGTCCATTTTTGTTGTTTAAATCCTACTTCTTTAAATTTTAAAACGCAATAATCATTACGAAGCAACCAATAAAGATTCTACACTATTCGATCCAAGTAGTTGTAAAAACCCATAGCAATTCATCCATAAAAAGTATCACTTCCATCAAAACACTGAAAGAGTACAACAAACGGTGTGAACTATTTAAAGGCACATTAGTCCGGAGGTGTGAGGGCTGTGTAAATATGGCGTGTCTGAGGCGCCATAACATTGGCACTCGCATGTACCACTTGGCACCGGGAACAAACAACACGCCTCGGGGAACATCCAATAAATTTGCGTACCCTTTCATTTTTAACTTTAATTTTATTAAATTTTATCTCCACGTTGGCGAGGAGTTGATGTGAATAACTTTGGGACATTGCAGACGAGTTAAAGATTTGAACAGTGACACCCATTTATAGATCAGATATGATGGATATTTGTGGAAAATTTCGTGTAAGCTTAAAAAATTATAATCATTATCAACCTCTACATCATAGTTGTAAGAAAGTAAATCACTGTTGTTTTCTTTTTAAACATTAAAAGGAACTGGCGCCAACATTTATTCACGCAAAATGGACCAAAAAGATTTGAAACTTTAAATATTTTAGCCGTGTACGGCGAACAAACGCCCCCGCAACAAAAACAAAACGTGTGGCACGTTTCTTAAAAATATTGATGATACAACTAATTTTAAATTATATCTACAACGTATAATTAACACTGGGAAACGTGTAATCAATAATAATACGAGAGCGTTGAGTTTCGATTCCATGCGTTCGGCATGAAATAAACAAACATACTCGAGGGAAAATTATGACGCGTCCGAAGTAACGTAATACGTGTAATAACCGTTGACATTAGATCGCCGACGATAAACTACAAGATGATGAATGAAATAATAATTTCAATATTAAAACACCAGATTGAAACGGTGATTAGGCCGGGCGGCGTGCGCTCAATCGAGCCGTGACGTGGATGCGTTAGGCCTAAGAGCACAACACCTCGCCGATAATTAAACCGACCTAATGCATCTTCACACATACACCCATTATACTAATAGGCAGTTAGATACCCTCCACAATACCTAATACGCAAATTAACCATACAAAAATCACTAAACAAGCAACGAATTAATTTGACTCCATTATCAAGACAATCAAAACAAAAAATTCTCGAACATTGAAACTTGATTTTGTATTCGATGGATATTTGTTGAGTTTTTTTTTCTCTTATTTTTTGTCATCCATATTAATCCTCACGTCAGGATCACCACGTGCTTTGTTAAAACCCGTCGAAGGTCCGCTTCGGTCCATTATAATGTATCGTGTCAACGGACATCGATTGAACATCGACAGGCCGGGCCGGCCCCGTCTCGGGTTAACCCTCCGGCGTCTACACGAAATTTATTTTATTGCCACAGAGATACGGTGATTTGGGAAGAAATCGCCCAGAGACAGGTGTTAAAAAATTCAACACCTTACCACTTTTTGGGTGGGGATCTCGGACAGATAACTCGAGGAATAGATTGAGAGCCGTTGTAATTCTATTATCATATTTATTGTGTTCGATTCGATAACTGTCACGCTGGGAATTGGAATTCTTGTAACGTTCACGTACCTACATCTTATTCGAGCGTATTGTACCGACCTGTGTTTTATTCGAGATAAACGTCGTGATATGAAAAAGGTATGCACCGAGATTTATAAGGAATGCGAGGGAATCGTGAAGAGAACAAAATGAAAAGCCAAAATTAAAACATCGTCTCATGGAATTAGCGGTGGTTTTGTGAAATAATTTACGAGCGTGACGAACTACTTGTCGATACCATCTGCTCGGCCCAGCGCAATCCTTTTTATTTCAACGTTTTTTATACCGACGCCATTATTCAAAAGTCTTATAACGTTTCGCGATGAAACCCAATGGGTTTTAATTCAAATATTTTATTGATATTGAATGATGATAATCGTGAAGCCCGTCAAACGTTGCCTGACACGGTCATAAGGTATCTCGTAAAAGCCGAGCTCGGTCAGTTTAGGGACGACTAAACAATATTAATCATATTGGTTTTTATCTTAACATTCCGTACGTACACTAAAAACCACTTGATTAGACCATAAAATAGTAATTAATGAAATATAAAGTTTAAATAATTGAAGCTGAACATTCACATTTAATAGACCATTAAGATTAAGATACTGGCACACGGATCTTCTCGTTAAAATTTTTATTTGATAGCCTCTAAAACTTACTGGCCGTATTACTTTGTTGTACATTGTTGGTAAGGAATATCACTCGCTTTGTGGATAAAACGTAATTGGTGATTGCAATCGATAACATAATATTATCTATTATCAATCATATCGAACCAATTAATCATGAATGATTCACGACGGATAGTAACATTATCTTTAAACATGAACATAATTTTAACATGTATTTGTAATATTTAAGTAATTGTTAAACAGATAAAAACATTAACGCACCTGTGATCTCTAAGGTGATCTTGCCGTCGGAAAGCTTTACCGCAGATGTCGCATGAATAGGGCCGCTCGTCTGTATGGGTTCTTTCGTGTATGAGTAAGTTGTAGGACTTCGTGAACTGTCGGTTACAAAACTTGCATATGAACTGTTTCTTCGTCCGCGGTCCACTGCTGGTGGTCTTCTGTTTACTAGATATACTGCTGCTTGATGACGTAGAACTATTCGTTGATTTAGACGAGTTGGAGGGCTGAGGAGACAAGGGCGCTTGCGATGGACTTCCGTTCATTTGTTGTTGGTACATTGCATTCATTAGAAGACTCGGATATCCGTTATCTAGATTCTGCGGTGAGCTGTACCCGTATCCCTTTGACGTTGATTCTAAATGCTGTTCTAATGTGAAGTCGTCCTCATTGTCTAATAATGCAAGGTCTTCCTCTACTTCCTCAGATAAGTCAACATCATCAGCGGCTATGGCGTCGGATAACGGATACTCTTCCGGCGTTTTCGGCGAGAAATCTTTAGATGTGTTGTCAACAGCGTCGATCTCACTTATCTTTGCACTTGCTGTCGCTATCCTTAAAATATCTTGCTTTGTGGTACAACTATTTTCGGACGTGTTGGGTTGACTCGTATTGTTTACAGAGGAAACAGATGTCAGGCGTTGCAATGTTAAATACGACTCCAGCGCTTGTAGATTCAGTGCGGCGGCGGCGGCGGAATTAGATGGCAAGAGCGCGGCTTGTTGTAGGGAATTCATCATAGCGTTTTGAAGCGACATGACGACGCCTTGTAGCGATCTCTGCAGCATGTTTTCTTGCAAGAGTGCAGCGGACGCTATCGACATGTTTATGTTTGTTGGGGGAGATGTGGGGCTCTTACTTGCGTTGGTTTTGTCCGCGTGCGGGCTCGGTGGGTCAACTAGCGCGCCGTTCACGTCCGTCTTGGTGTCTTGTATCTGCAAGTTGTTCTTGAGTTTGATGATGGCGCTTTCCAAGGAGTTGAGCGTGGTCTTGCTGGACCTGGAGGTTTGTTCTTGCATGGTGGTTCGCGTGTCGCATGGGTTCACTGCACGTGCCGTGGGGAGTGGGGGTATCGCGTGCGCATGCGCTGTGGCCGCTGGGTGCGGCGTGCGAGGCGGCTGTGCGGCGCGGCGCGACTGAGCCGCCGGCCGGCCGGCGCGCGCCCCGCCCCCACCTCGCTTCTCGCCTGCTTCCCGCCTCACAAAGCTCTCTATTTTAGGCAACTCTTTGTACAGTAATGGTCACCTCACGCTGCCCTAACGACAGACACGTACATGAGAACGTTGCGCCAGATTTGTTGGTACCCCCTTTCAAGTGTAATGAGATTCTGAATGGAATGGTACGGGCTATGGGAAAACAATGTGAGCCGATCGCGTCGGCTTGTTTTGTCAGTGGGTCACGCGCATTGCTTGCAGGGATAATCGATGAAACTTCCTGACAAGTACCCGCTACGAGTAAATAATTCAAATATCGATTATACACCTCTCATTAAATTCAATTTCTTTAATAAGAATATATTAAAGCAATAAGATAATGATTTGAAATTCATTGCATTCTGTCGTTGAGTTTCGAATGTTTACACATAAATTTCGTTTATTAAACGGATGTTCTTACGTGTTCACATAGCGCTAACAAGGTTTATAAAATGTTAAATGATTTTAATGAATTTTAAGACAATTTTATGAAAATTTTATGCGTGTTTTGACACTTTTATAAAATATTTTTAAATTGACGATTATTTATATTGTCGAGAATCGATATTATTGAATGAAAGTTGTAGTATAATGTGGAATTGGAATATCATGAATTTATAATTCCTTGTAGAAACTCGTCATATGTTTTGTTCTTAGTGACCCAAAATTTTAGATGTTAAGGCAAGAAGTATGAGTACATATTGGTTGAATAGTTTGATTTGTTTTCAATAGTGGATTTTTTAATTCTCAGAATATTTGTGCCGATATGGCGATAGGCTCGTCTCTTATCATAACTTGGTGATACCCACGGCAAAATTGGAGTGTCCGGGTTGCTACCAGCACCTCTGTCTACCCCTTCAGGGAAAAAAGCGCGAGTATATGTATGAATGTTTGTTTTTAAAAGTACGGCTCATATTGTATATCAAAACATGCTGTTTCTGTTTCATGAATTAACTTCAACTGATGTTTTTTAATCTTGTTATTGTATTTCTAGCTATACAACGGGTAGGGACTTTTTAAAGAAATGTAAGACTTGAAGAAATAAGAACTTTGAAAGATTTGCTAAATTGGCAGGCAAACAGTATTACTAATGTAAAACATAGCAAAGCTGATCTACATATTTTTTTCTATGAACATTTGGCAACACCCCGGTCCATTCGGTATGTTGATACATCAAAATTATTGATAGCAATACTATAAAGAGGCCGATAGAGACAAACTGGTGGATAATTATTTAGGGACTACCATATTACAGACTACAGAGTCTACTATATTAAAATAATAATTACTCATCAAAGAAGAGATGGAGAAAACATTTTTCCAAAAGCTAGAATCGAACAATTAATGGGTTAACGCATCAAGACATTTGTATACATGTGCAGTAATAATTTGTCTTATAATTTCACATTTTGCCACCTGCCTAACATTGTTGACCTAGAGATTAGTAGAGTTGACACTGTCCTAAAATTCTTGGAGCAGGCAGTTTGTTTTTAAGATGCGTTTCTTCATCGATCATCCGAGCAATATTTATTTTTGTATAGGACACGTGTTTTTTAAAATACAGGGATTCGAACCCGTGACCCACGAGGCAAACCATAATTAACAAAAAAGGAAGAGACTTGATACAAACTAGTTAACAAAGTACACGCGTCCGGAACATAATTATTCAATGTTAAGATAGTACTTGGCATAGTTTACGATGAAGATAGCAGCTAACAAAATTATTTGTAATAAAATATCGAAGTTTAAATAATCGAATATATAAGTTATGATATAATAAATAAGATAGTCTATCCCCTATCAGCTAATTAGGGATTCATTTAACGGGAACCTTTTATATTTATAAGATATACTATGCGTATGGTTCTCTGCTTGTTTGGTGAAGATTGACGGGAATTTAAAGGATCATTAATTAATATTTTCAAAAATCAACTAATTTAAACATATTCACATATCAATTTTAGAGGTGGTAGAGCCACGCTGTTGTTAATCGTGAATTTCTTTCTTTCCTTTTAATTATAATGAATGGCAAGACGAACATGCCGTTCGCCTGATGTTAAGTGATACGACAGCTCATGGACAGTAGCAAAACCAAAAAACACTTTAAATTACAAAGCAATGCTTGGTACTCCACTGCGCTCGCCATCCTGAGAGATAAGATGTTAAGTCTCAAAATGTCCAGTAGTGACTCAGTTTGAATGGGCAGGCTTGTCCGGGGCGGTACCACTATCTCACAGGAGATCGACACGAAGCGGCAGCTTTGCTGTTGCGTTTCGTTCGATGAGTGAGATTGCCAGATGCTTAATACCACTTCCCTCTTTCCATCCTATTTCCTTCACGCATTCCTCCCGATTTGATCGGCCGGCAACACACCATGATTCCAGCGTTATGGATGCTCATGGGCAGCAGTGATCACTTACAATCAGGTGACCTCTTTGCTCGTTTACCGGATATATGTAATAAAAAATGAAATAATTTTGTATTAGAAGATTTTTCAATAGTGTCATATTTATAGCAAGTCCAGCAGTATTGCTTGTATAAAAGAAGTAGACAAAGATTGAAATGTTTGGCATAGCCAACTGGTTATTCTGAGGCTTATAGTAATACGAATATTGAATAATTAAGATTAAACCTGCGGTCTGTTGTTTCACATCCTGCCTACTTCGGCAAAAAGATTCGATTTTTCCGTTTGCCTTACGTTGCTAACATTAAATAATATTAATGTTCTTTGGGAGGGCCGGGGTCCCATAAAATTTGTTTACCAGACAACTCTTAAGACAAAAGCGGGACATTAAAAATAAATATTAAACGTGACTCAGTGTCGCTTCACAAGTTTACTTAAGAGAGGCCAGAGGCGCTCAACCTTTGTTAAGGCAAACTGGGCAAATGTTTGTCATAATTTGTTAATGGTTCAGAGGGGCTGCAACTTTGGTACGGCAGACTAACCAAATGTTTGTGCATGTAGTTGTAATTTGTTAATTATACTACATTCGATTGATTCGTAAGAGTTTGCTTTGGGCCATTAAACCTATCTACCCTGTAGTAGGGAGGAACTCTGCCAAGGTGTATTCTGCTCGTAGTTAAAGGCGACTTGAAGATATTTTCAGGGGTAACAAAGATTATCATTATCATTTCATTTCTATTCATCTGATCAGGAGGTCTACCTTGAAAGCACACATAGCTAAAAGTCATGTCGTCGACAGCCTCCATGGCGCAGTTGGTTAGACACCAGTGTGAAATGAGAGGCTGCGGGTTCGACACCCCACACTGTAACATATATTTGTGTAATATACAAAACGATTTGTTTCGAGTTCGGGTGTTTATGAGACTCAAAAGGAACGCGTAGTTTCTGATACTTACGACATAAAACTCAATCTTAGCGTGGAGTCAGGAGTAGGTATATATGTGACTGTTGGGTGTATTTATTTATTTATCTCCTGCATTAAGCGACTTCTTAAGACTAAAACAAGGCTTCAACGCAAAAGACATAATATAATGAGAGTAAGTAATACCTACAGATTTATACAAAGTTTTTCTAAAACCTGCATTATTGCGTCTAAGTGCATTCAATTCGCCATCGGTCACGGAAGGTGGGCAGAGACAAAGCCTACCTGCTCCAATAGAGCGTGACTCAAACAATTGACATGAGAAACGTTGCAACATTTACTTGCACAATTCTTTTGTGATTGAGCTGTGGAAACTGCGTCTGTTTGTACTGCAATTGACTGGGTTTAGGCCTAAAGTAAAATACTTGTCTTTAGATATTTCTTTGCTTAGACGATTGTATTAAATACCTGAAAATAGTAGTTTATTATTTAATTTTATCTTACTAATCGCTTGCATAGATAGGCCAAACATTTAAAATTTTCGAATAAAGTCTAAATCACAATAGACCAGCATGGCCTAAAAACCACAATCTACTATTTTCCATTAATAGTGTCCAAAAAACTCAAACCTATATACCCAAAAATGCTTCGCCTAAATTCCAATTCTATTAGACTCCACTAATTCCAAAGTCCCATCACTGGGCCAGTAATTACGTGATATGATATGGCATGATAATGATGATCACGCCACGTGTCTGGCACACATCTAGGCAGGGCAGTTCTCACGCCGCCGCCGCCCGGGGGCACCTCGCGCGCACGACTTACAACACGATATAAAATTAATTTATCTATAAGTGTGGTGACCATGGTTTATGGGGTAGTGAAATTGCTTAATTTCGTGCTTATTTTTTGCAAATATGTGAAATTATCTTACACTATGTTATTTTTGTTATGTGGTTACTTTCTATCTATCTTTCTTTAGCCAAAGGAAGTCCATAGCTAAATATGGGGCTCTCCTAAAGATTTTCATAGCAACCGGTTTGAACAGGCTTTATCCAACTATTTCCCTTGTTTTGTATTAGCAAGTAAAATAAACACACTGCACTGCAGGTGCAGTAAACAAGTACACTGGTGGTAGGTCTCTCATATGTGAGAGGCTGCCTGGGTGGGTACCACCGCAATGTCTATTTCTCCCGTCAAATAGCAGTTTAAATGCACTGTTGTGTTTCGGATTGAAGGACATTGTAGCCAGAGTAATTACTGGACATATGGAGACCTAACATCTTATGTCTCAGGATGGCGGGCGCAGTAGAATGTCAAGCATTGCTTTGTAATTCAAGGTGTTGTTTGGTTTTGCTACTGTTCATGAGCGGTCGCATCGGTTACCATCAGGTGAACGGCATGCTCGTCTCGCCATTCACTGCAATAAAAAAAGTACTTAATTGTAAATAAACATAAAATGAAGAAGATAGGCTTAAAGAAAAATCTCATTTTACCTACCTTTTTCCCCAGAAGACGTAGGCAGAGGTGCTAACAGAATAGGTACCTATGTTTCGGTTTGTGTATTCCGTACCACGTGAGGGGCAAGCCTATCGCCATATCGGGCATCAAATCCTGACTCCGAGCTGATAATGAATAGAAAAATCCAATATCACTTTACCCGACCCCGAGATTTGAAACCAAGACCTTAGCTTTGCAATCATACTGAAGTACAACTGCGCCACCGAGCGAGTGACAAAGATAATCCGAATCATTACCAACTGAGGTTCCAACTTAACACAATTAAGAGTCAAAAGTATTATCCTTAGTGTCCACATGGTCACCCTACTGCCTACACTTTATAGTATTTCAGCTTTCTCCGCGGTATCAAGTGATTTACCGACTCGCCAAACGTGCCCGCTTTTCGGCTGCTTCGAGGGCAAAGGATCACCCACATAGCACTTGACCGAGTTAATAGCTGCACCAGCGAAGGTCAGGGTGAAACTTTAAGTCCCGAAAACCGGTATTAATGTAATTACGTGGGCATCGCCCGCACGCGTCTTATCATGATAGTTTATGAGATGTAAATTATTGTTTTTGGAATGCTTGGGGAAATCTTTTCGAGAGGTTTATGTTTAGTGGAAAATTTGTGACTGAAGATGATGATGAAATGTTGTATTGAAAGTAAATGTTGTATATGAGAAGGGTTTATCGATATTCAGAACTTTTCTATTTAGTATAAAGCTTAGTTATAGTGCGATAATATATGTGATACAAGGATGATGTATAAATATTGCTATATATGTGTATAATGACAATATTAATTTGATTCTCAGATGGATCTTGCATGTGTTTGTATGTCGTTATGTTAGTTAAAATATGTTATTTCATAGTTCATTAAAATATGTTATTTCTATCAGTTTTGATACGATGTTTTATCGGAAGTTTAGACACATTTGTAAAAGTAAGTATATGTTTGCAGTTAGTGTTAGTTAGTCTCTCAGTTCTCTAATAACCTTTCTGCCAGATGTAAAACTTTCGAGCCATTTAATACTTTGACTTATAATACGACCAAACCTGAATAACAACATATAATAGTAGTCATACGTCTCAGATACCGTCTAAAGTTATCCGCTTAATCATAGCCAGGGTGGCGATTATTGCCCACACTGTAAGAGTCCCGCGAAATTCTGAGTTGGCTGTAATGTATGGAGACTCGCTTGGACTTTTGGCCCAAGGGGAGTGAATGTAGCGAGTAGGTTGCAACTGTCATTCCAGAATTCATATTAAGATTCCCCATATTCGTGGATTTCAAATCCTGCAAATGTCACGAGCAAGTCGTGTACCCCTTCCCTTTTTCCATCTGTTGGACAAATGTAACCTGCGATGTGGTTGTTTTAACATCGGAGAGTAGAAAAATCTTAGTGTTCTAATTTTGATATCATACTATTGTTTCTACCATTGGTTGCTTTACTTCAATTATACACTAGTGTCAGTCAACATCTGTATATTTTCAATCTTTATGTACAAATCATTTTAAAATTTTCTAATAATTATTACAACACCATCCTTTTTCCTTTCCGCCCACTCCAGATTTGATATGCCGGTAACACATCCATTATCAGCGTTATGAACAATGATTACTTATCAGACAAACTTTTTTCTGGTTTGCCGGATCTAGGCAATAAAAAAGCATGATTTGTTTCGGTAAGCCGTGAAGACTGCCAATTTTTGTTTTATTCTGTAATTTATAAAATTGAAAACAAGTAAGTTTCTCTTATAAATTTCGATTTGAACGAATGTGTTAACTATTAAATGCACACGCAAAAGAGAGCCAAACAATTTCTGCTTGCTTCCTTGTGAGTTATTTATCCATGTCTTCATAACTGCATTAGTAAAGTACGGTTATGAAATTACTAAGAATAATTCAAAAAATCTACTACAGAACTATCGTGGAAGTATTCAACCGGCAGTGACTAATCAAGAGACCCGCTTGCTCGTTTATCGGACCTCAAAAAACAAGTCTTGTAGCAATTAATTAAAAACTGATAAGTCAAGCGCCTCGTGAACCGACTGACATAATGACTGATTGCACATACGTACACAATTAGATTTCCTATACAAATTGATTGGCGACGGTTGCCAAGGAGTCATAAACAGGTACTACTGGTTGCGAATTGAATAATGTTTACGGTTATTTTTCTCTTGCAAAATTATTATTATGTATTTTTATTGATATTTTTGTTTTCTTCTGCAAATGTATATAATTATATTGTGAGATAAAGGTGAAAAATCAGGTGTGGTTCTTGTAACGCTTAAACGTTGTTTCAAATTAAAATTCAATTGTAGAGATCAAAAGCTTCTCGAAAATTCCAATACTGATGACACCATACCTATATCGACGTGGACTGGCTGTTTAGGTAACTACTAATGTAGTAGAATGTTCGTTGATTATAACACTATCTGAGAATTATCGATGTTAATGCTAGCACTAAATGATAAGTCCCTCAAATACAAAATATATAGTACTGTAATTTTTTTCAGTCAGAACGATTTGGCTTATAATTTCACGGCTTGTTTCCGGGCATCAATAAATTTTCTAGATTCTTCCATTCCCTAGCCAAGACCTTATCATTTTCACCAATAAAAAGTTGATTTACTAAGGTTCCAGCAATTTCTCCTGAATTCCACCACACAAAAGTGATGTAATTCTCATCCCGAGCGTGACCGTTAGTGAGTATGACGCTCGCCCACACTGCGCACGCGCATGATAGACAATTTCGCCTCCGCCAGATACGAGACGCCGTGCTGTCTTTATCATTTGTTGGAAAACGTGCAAATTTATACTTTGCTATTTGCTTTATGTATGCGCAAGGTTATTTTAATACATTCGTCTCCGTACTTTCTCACGGCTCGTTACATCTGTATCTGAATGTTTGTTTGGAATTGTACTTTTAGTTTGAACATTGACGTTTATAATGATGATATGGTCTCTTCTGTTATACAAAATGTGCTTTTGCAGGACTTTTCTTTTAGGCGTTATGCTAATCAATCTTTTCCATGTCGTCGTCGGTAATTCAAATGTAAGACAATTAGCTCACATGTCTTATTTTGACTACACTGACTTCAAGCCAATGCTGTTTTAAGCATTGAGATCTCGACTTAGCTATGTTTAGGGCCACAAATATTTTGCCATCGAGTTTCATCGTCTTCAGTTTTATATTATAATAACTACATACACCATGAATCAATCGAATAACATCTACATAATCATCTCAGCCACAGGAAATCCACAACTAAACATAGGCCTCCCCCAAGGATCTCCGCGTCCCATAATATCTACACCACATAAAAATATCATAATTATCTATTCTGTGCTCTTCGCTCTTTCATAGTCTCTCTCTTTGCCTGTCTGTTTTCGAAGACCAGCAACATGTAACTTCAAAATGTACTGGAGGTTCATAGATGTCGGTAATGTTCATAATTACGCCGGCTTTCTCTTATTCAAATTCCAATCAATTAGTTCTTTTTATTAAATTACGAGAAAGAAGTATGTGCTTCGTAATGGATTGAAGGTTAAGTTGATTTGATTTGCGATTTTAATTGACCAATTTTATTTGGTTCAAGATATACATGATACCTGAAAAAATGCACCTGACAATAATTATTAGAAGACGGACATGAGATTACCTAAAAACAAAATTTTATGGAATCCACATAAAATACAAAATATTATATTTAAATGTGAAGTGTATCATTTACGTTTCGTCATTTATGCTTGGTGAGGGTCCATCAAAATTTTATTTTCGTTATTCATATCCGCATAAAATATTTATGTTGGTAGCCGATATTTTTTTATTTACACGGGTCTCAAGTAGTGAAACATGATACGGTGTAAGTGCTTCCTATTAAATTTTATTGAAGAATATTTTTATTTTTTATTATAATAACTTTGTTTTGTCGACACCCGTGTTCAATTATTGAATTTTGGTTTTAGTAATTAAATTACTAGCGGTAGGTCTCACATGTGAGAGGCCGCCGGGTCGGGTACCACCGCAGTGTCCATTTCTCCAGCCAAACAGCAGTATAAATGCACTGTTGTGTTTCGGATTGAAGGACATTGTAGCCAAAGTAACTATTGGACAAATTGAGACTTTACATCTTATGTCTCAGGATGGCGAGCGCAGTGGAATGCCACGCATTGCTTTGTAATTGAATGTGTTGTTTGGTTTTGCTGCTGTTCATGAGCGGCTGTATCGCTTACCAACAGGCAAATGGAATGCTAGTCTCGCCATTCATTTCAGTAAATATATATATATTTTTGGGAGCAACTTTAAGGTGAGTGTAAACAATATATTTGTATATTCATTTTTTTATATATTTGTATGTATTCGTCACGACTGTACCACATAGCGTAGGCAGAGACTATGCATCTCTTTTTTGTACCATTAACCGTTCGCGATTTACAATGTTATTAATTTTCATTTTATACCTTTTTTACAATAAATTTTACATGGATTTTTAACAAAATGTACTATTTCCTCATTGCTTTGTTCCCTTATGCCATCAGTATTTAATTAATTACGTGATAATCTAGAGAGAGTTTAGAGAAAAAAAGTATGGGTGAAAAGTTGTTAAGAATTTATTGATTTAAAAGTTTAGTCATTAACAATTTTTTGTTTAAACAATTATTAACAAAGATATCGGCAAAAAGGCATGAAACGAATATTAATAACATTGTAAATCGCGAACGGTTAATGGTACAAATAAATTACTGAACAAAAAAGATGGGAAATTTAATTATCTACAAGAAAGGTCCTAAGCATGATGGGCCTAAAGTGGACGGTTCCGGAGATATGGCTTCAAACGTGTTTTCCAAAATGGCGGCTCTAGCGGACGCCATTTTTGTAAGTATTTTGGGTTTTTAACTTAGTGGGGTCATATGCCACCTCTTCATGAAAACAAAAAACTCCTGGCAAATTATGCAGGAAAAAATGCTTCGTTGCCTGTACTAGATACAAAATATGGAAAAGAATATATTTAAAAAAAAAATTGTACGTGTTCGCGGCCGAAGCGTGCGTTTGGCGACGATTGTACTGCGCCAGTAAAATGTGCCCCGGACTCGACACGGCTATAATGTTTTATTGGTGCGCAGTGTTTTACGATTGTCACATTTAATTATTTCATTGCCGGCAATTAAAGTTTGGTGGAAAAACGATTTTTTATGTTTTACAGCTGCATTTAGGTAAATAAAAGCTCGGATCACTTTATTTGTTTTTTTACCACACACGATTTTGATTTTAGTGATGGGGGAGGGTTGAAGGAAGTTTTCATTTTTTTTAATCTGTTTTTTCTGATGATGATTAGCTGTAATGACGTAATGAGAAGCCTTCTTAATATCTTATTTGAGGTACGAATTTTATTTGTCTCTGTATGCGTTGAGTTCTCACTGGATGTTAAAGATTTTTACCCATACATTAAATCTTCGTTATAATATGATGATTGTAATTAATCTTATAAAGGTATACGTCAATGAGCGGTTTCTAATAAGCGGTTTTACTGGTGGTAGGTCTCTCATATGTGAGAAGCCATCTGGGTAGGTACCACCGCAATGTCTATTTCTCCCGTGAAACAACACTGCTTAAATGCACTGTTGTGTTTCGGATTGAAGGACATTGTAGCCAGAGCAACTACTGGACATATTGAGACTTAACATCTTATGTCTCAGGATGGCGAGCGCAGTGGAATATTGCTACTGTTCATGAGCGGTCGTATCGCTTACCATCAGGCGAACGGCTTGCTCGTCTCGCCATTCAATGCAATAAAAAAAAAAAAAAAAGCCAACATTGGATAGACAGCGCATATATTATACAGGGTATATCAAGACTGCTACCGAAAACGAAGCCGGGTGGTAGTATAAGCGACTTCAGACACAATGCAACAAAAAAAAGTTGCAAAAAAAAGCGACTTTTTTTTTTTGTTGTTTTTTTCCTATGACCATATTTGGGTGGTAAATACATTTTTTCCTAAAATAATAGTGTATACCCTTTTATTTATAAATAATCTAAGGTATAAGAGTGTTTAAATCATTATTTTAGCAAAAACTATGGATTTACCACCCAAAAATGACGATATTTAAAAAATCATAAAAATTAATTGTCGCGTTTCTATGCGAAATTTTTAGTTGCATAGTGTTTGTAGTCACTAAAACTACCACCCGGCTTCGTTTTCGGTAGCGGTCTTGAGATACCCGGTATATGAAATTAGATAATTGGTTTGCCAAACAATGAACAGTTCACAATTCCCATTATTTTACTTTCCTTCATTTTTGAAACGAAATAGCAGATTTGTAAGACAACATTCATATATTTAAGAGTGAAACTACCTCCTACAGCTAGAATTAGCTACATGCCACTACCAACTTTTCTCAAGTACAATGTCGAAACGCAGATTTATGTAAGCACTTTAAAGCATCGATAAAACCAATAACAGAGGCACATCACAGCTTTCTTCCCTGGGCCTCCATAAAAACTAAAGGCCCGTAAATTTGACGGGAGCACGTGCATTGCCCGATAGGTATCGGTAAGTAATTTTATCGACACATTTTATGAGGGATCATATCGACATCGTTTACTGTTACATCACTACATTGTTGCGATTTATTTGTAAAGTGATGTGACGTTTTAAATGTTAATTAGTAATTTATTGTCTAATAATCAATTGGTAGATAAGGCTCTTTAAGAGGATTAAAAGGTGCGGTGATTAAAAATGTATTAAAGTATGGTTTTTAACATTTTCCTTGCACGTATAATATTGTATTTTTTACATAATTCATGGATAAAGTTTAGGCGCAAATATGTTAATCAGACAAGTCCTATAAACCTTTCTGTATGGTGTTGAATTGGAAGTAACTTAAAACAGAAATGAAAAATCACCTCGATTGGTGAAAAAATCTTATGACAGTATGGTGAAATAAACATTCAATTTTGTTGCATAGAATTTAGGGACTTTCGCTCAACAAAAGGAAACATTAGATGACTTTAGACAACCCTTTATGAAAGAAACCACAAAAACCGGCTTATTCAAACCCCACATCGCTATAAACCAATCAATAATTCTACAGATTAATCCATAAAAGCAGTAAGTAAATATATAAATCGGACTCGTGCTAACAAATCGGCGCTCCCTCAACGATCTGTGTTTACACGCGAAACGAAAGCCTGTTTAATTGTTCAACAAAAACTAACAAATAAGACATTGCGTTAAGTAATTAGATTAGCCCAGCACGTTATTTATCCGACGGCCGTGGATACCGGGAGGCGTATAGAGTGGTTAATACCAACTCATTTGTACCGATGTCAATTTATAGCGCAAAAACGGGTATTGGTAATTGCATCGGCGGACACGAGGCAATTATTAATGATGGCCTACGAGCCTTTTAGTTGGATGTAATGTATTTGCACCTTGTATTATATTCTATTGAAGGTACTGTTCTTTAGAATTTTATGCTAATGGTTATAGCATGCGATGTACCGCTTAAGACGAAGACAGGCGATAGTGGTGGCAAGTATTGGCATGGCATTAAAATGATTGAAAAAATTACTAAAAATAATTTTCGTTCTTTTTTCATTCGCACGTAGCATGACTGTTAGATACGTGATTGCTAGAAATGTGTTTTAAAAATATTATTTTCAATTAAATAAAGTTTAACAAAACTGAGTTCATGGAGAATTGGTCTACAACATCCGCGATGCAATTAAATTTTAGTACACTATATTTTGGAAGATTTACAAAATTACAAAACCAATTAGTATTAACCCAATGGGCCAAATATTCCCTATGCATCCAAGTGCAATGCAACTGTACCTATACTGTTTTGGTTTTGGGACTTATCTTGCGTCTTATTTAATTACTGTATTGTTCAAAAACGTCTGAGGGTTTATGGTTGATTTGTCACAAAGTGAATTATATTTATGTGAATCTTCCTCTTTAAGGAATACATTTTCCCTAAGATTGAAAGGGCTCCCCTAATCGCGATTGCACAAATGTCCAGTAAAATATAAATTGGTATAATCAACTCTATGAGCATATTTGCGTAGCCACTGTGATGTGTAGTAAATCGTTGGTTAATCTATGCGAAACAATGTAGTATAAATCTAGGATTAGTCTCACCTGAACTTTGTTATGCTGCAATCATTAGACCACGCTTCTGGATTGTATTTAAATTGCACTGTAGGATAGGGATGCCTGTGATAGTGTCTTCTGGTTTACGGTTTTTTAGGACCGGAAATAAAGGCAGCTGGAAATAATATCTATAGCACTATAATAAGAATCAATTTCGTATTTTAAGGTAAACAAGGCGTTCTTCTGATTTCTCTGGTTTTGTGGGTTCACGCATTTACCATCGGTCTGTGTAATATTTTGCATCCCAGTCGAGAAAAATACTGAATGACTCCAGTGTTTTAAGCAAGACTTACTTGCAGATTTAGAGTTTCCTTTTCTATACAACTGTCCAATCGCCAAACACGTTCTTGGGAATCAAATATGATGATTTTGTTATAATCCATTTGTTTTAAGCATAGCTAGCAGGCATTCTGAAGGCATTTTTGTGCATGTTTATCTATAGATCTGCAGTTTTTCTGTTAGTCTTGATTATAAGAAATATCTATCGTATGAATCCGTGTGTGTGTAGCATTTTTGCTAAATATTCCGGTTCTATCACATCACTACCGCCCCACTATAGTAGCAATGCAAAGCAACAGTAAGCGGGTTTCGCACCTGTTCTCGTATGACTAAATATTAATGCGTTTGCCACCTAAGGTGAGGGTATAATTGTATGGATATTTTTGCAGATATTAATTGCTTGGCGGCTGTCGCGGGTCAATGCGGCGTAATTACAATCTATATTTAGAAATGTGACTACTAGCGGTAATGAACATAACTTGTAACGGATGTTTAGATGTAAGATGTATTTTTGCTGCCGCGTGTGATTCTGTTATATAGTTTCCTTGGAATAAAAGATCTTTTGTGGTGTAATGAAGAGTCTAATAGATTATTCATATATATTTTTTAGACTTGCTGAAATATTTAAACAAGGACAGAAAAGATTTAAAGCCAAATCGTTCTCTTGCATGCATTATTAAATTGCGCGTGACGTAAGTGTTGGGATAAGGACTGGTTGACAAGTGAAGTACTGGTTGGTAATTAGAAGTTAAAAAATATGTAGGTAATGCTTGTTAATTAAGTCTTTTAATCATGAACTATTAAGTGTTTTGCACTAAGACCAAAATCTCGTTAATTACAAAGGTCCGTCGAACAATAATATGATTGCAGATATAATTCAACATAACTTGATGCCTATAGCTATAATGTTGACAGATAAATGTAATTTATACTTCCCAGAACGAACCAAAATCAAGTTATATGTTTGATATTCTTATTAATAACATACATACGTGAATAACACCTTTTTCCTAAAAGGTGTAGGCTGAGGTACACCCACATTTCGCCTTGTATATTCCGTCCCACGATGTGATAGTATATCGTAAAATAGGGCACCAATTTCTGACCCCGAGCTGATAATGAATAGAAAAATCTAATATCACTTTGCCCAACCCGGAATTTAAGCCTGCGACCTCATCTTTCTAACCGTATCGTAGTACAACTTCGCCACTGAGAACCACGCCACTTTTAGAGCAAATTACGTATGGAAGTAAAAACCTCCACCCGGATAGAACAAACTAACCGGGATCACAAAATCCAAGGATATTCGATACATGTTCACCAGCTTCAACCAGTTATAAACAAATAGTAAAGAAATAAAGTCGCTGCACGTGCGTGTATAACTTGGAGACAATTAATTCGATTTGTACGCTCGGTTTGAGCAAAACATGTCGGCGTCTCGACAGTTCTATAGATCCCTAATAGCCATAGACTTTAGTAAACATCGTTCTACAGAGACAGATAAAAAATAAACGCCATTGCACATACGACGGGTTTAGGGTTCCGTGAGATAATTTAGTTATTAAATTATATTTTTTTAAATAATTGCTAATGAGTAAGTGGGTTCCGAGAGCTAAATTAGTTATTAAATTTTCTTTTTTAAATAACTAATTAGTAAGCGCTTAATTTAGTGCTAGGTGATAACTTGAAATGTGTTGAAAGTTGATTTGAGAGAAATAAATATATGCCTTTATGTAGACTTGGATGAGACGATCAGTTTATGTAGACAGGACTGGATGCAGGAATCTTAACGTTAATTTATTTTTTATATAAAACAGGAAAGAAAAAGTAACTTATAGAATCAGACACACGTTTTGCTACATTGTATAGTGTTTATGAACATAGCGTCGCGCCAGTACCGTTCGAATTTATGTGTGTGTTTGTATGTATGTATGTCTGTGTGTGTGTACGTTCGTGCGTGTTTGATCTCATAAACGCAAGCACGCATAGGCACGCGTAGGCCTGTTGAACTCGTGTCCAAACGGATATGTAAAGTTCACTAGTTCCGAAAAATATCACGATGAACTTCTGCCCTCTGTATTATGCTATTAAAAAGGACTTGGTTACATTAATGTCTTGGCTGTTTGCGGTTTATGAACCACAAGTGTTTGTATAAGATATATAGAACAGAACGACTTTATAGGAGTAATAGAAACAATGTATTTTTGCGTTGAATTATTTATTGAAAGGCTTTATATTAAGCAGGTAACCTAGGTCAAAAAAGCATAAGCTAAATCTGTTAAATCATTACAAATAAAATACATATAGAGTGTGTACAAAAAAGGATGGATAGAAGAGTAAAAGTAAATAATTAAAAACGAGAATAGGATTTTAAATTACAAATTACAGCAAATATTTTTTAAAGTAAAATGATTTATTCGTAAACGTATAATTTAATACACCCACAATTAAGAGTATAAAAATTATCATAAGTAGTGATTTATTACGTGGTTCAAAACGTATCGCCAGTGAAATACAAAGAACGAGAAACGTTTAGTCCGAGTTATTAATGACATTATTCAAATTCCTTTATTAGATTAACAGCGGAGGCCCTACTGTGTGAAGAATGCGAAATAATCACTATTAATATAATTATTATAGACTATAATTTAATAGTTTAAATGGCTCTATTCAGGTTATAATTTAGTTACATATTTTTAAATCTTAAGAATTCAGAGATTTGGTAGATACTAAAAAATATAGAAACTTTGATTGTGTCAAAGAAGTAACTAATTACAAATTGTATTATTTACAAGTTTCTTACGTTACTGGCTATATAAAGAAATAACTATTAAACGAGAACTAGGAAAAGTTCATTTAATAAATAAAATATTCAATTCCTAGTTAAAATCTTGATCCATTACTAAGTTTGACCATGGGTTTAATTAAACTTATAGAACACATAACGGAGCTGTTTGACAAAATATCGGCAGCAATTATAACTTATTTTTTACATCAAAATATTCTGAGTGAACAAAAAGAAACGGCTAACATATTCACACAAGTAGAATACGTACAATAAAGTACATGCAAAGAATAAACGTAATTAAATAAAATAATACAGTAAATATCAAGAGGATTCAATACCGCTACTGACCCAAACGATATGATAAACGCGTCGCCACAATCAAAATAAATTGTTATTTTTTTATATTAAGTATAGCCGACATTGCTTCCACCTCATACAGTGATGTCATGACATAAGCCAATAAACATGAAATATCATATGAACGTGAGGTGCCTGCGTGATTTCTTGTTACACAAAAACAACACGCAACACCGAATAGTAACACCGTAACAAATCACAGATAACTGGAAAATTGATTTAAAATAAATTTATATCACAAAACTAACACTGAAAAGTGTTCCGATAATTGTCCAGCTATTAAACCGACTGATGACGCTCGCTACAAATTTAAGTCAATCCAAAATCCAATAATAGATTTAATTGGATAAAGGCAATCAACGTTGATCCAAAGGGAACAAATTTACCAGTAAAAAAGACGAAACAATAATTAAAATTACCGTGAAACACTTCACAGAAAAGGATTACATGATATCTTGGATCACGACAACGCATGACTGTGCGATGACGATTTGATTTTCAAATAGAAGGGCACAGTCCGTGCAGTTGACAGTAATCACGTTACAACAATAACAAAAACGGGGCTTACGGTCAACGCGGACGATATCGGAGACACGATCAATGTGTTCCATTTGTCAGATGATTCAGCATTGTCGTTGACGTGACGCTCTCAAAATGCAAATTTTTGAAAAACCGAACAATATAAATCTCGATCGGAGGATCTCGATTCGTCGGCCGTATCGTCATGTCCCGGCATGCAATTGAATTCAGTCGATCACTAATCGATGTCTTGTCCGTGATAGGCTCGGTCGGGGGCCGCGGCAGCAGGGTGCCGACTTACCACACAATCCATCGTTAACTTCTTTCTTTCTTTCATTACCGTCCTTTCTTACAATATCAACCCTACACTCACGTCTTTTAAAGTCTATAATGTTTAATTTTATATTAAATATTGTATCTTTTTGTGCTTAATTTTCTACCGCATCTTCGTCAGCAACTTGGGTCGGTTTATCATCAATAAGTATCGTAAGAGTTATGACTAGAGTATAATTTACTTTGGCCTTCGTAATGACTTGTATCTGTTTGGTATTGAGAATGGAATTTAACCTCATTACCTATCTTAATAAAGGATTTGCCCTTTCGCGCCGACTAATCACAAATGAGCATGTAAAGTCCGTAAATTATGCTGCATTGAGTTCATATCGGTGTTGTTTTTTATTTACTGAATGTTGCTTATTCATAATTAGACCCCCTCGATGTTTATTACTTCTGTAAGAATAAATTAATGTGTGCAGTTCTGTCGATTTGAATGGACCGGCGAGTGCAGAGCTGGAAACATCTATCAAACCAAACGCTTTTGTTAAACGCTGATCGTTTTATTCATAAAGGTTGATATTGTTTGAAAAATGTTAATGAAACTTCAATCAAATTACATTATATTCCCTTCAATTTTTTTATTTTCTCGGATGCCGACGGATTATCAATCAATTGGTTTGACTTACTGTTGGGTTACTTAAAATTTTTGCCGATCTGTTTTGACACCCGAAATGTATTGCAATTCTTCCTTATGTTTATGAAATCTGAATTATATTCAATTTAATCAAGCTCAATATGTTAGATGCAAATTTCAAATGTAGGAATATTTAAATAAGAATCATAATTTCATTTTGTAATTCATGAAACAACACGAAAATGTATTGTTATATCCTGTTAATATTCTTTTGGTTTGTTAAGAATTGTTTTGGTTAGAAGTTTCGAAAAAATAACGTCTTCTTTCTCATCATTTCAATTCTCATCATCTATCTATCGAAACAGCCACAGTCACCATCAAATTCTAGATTATCATTACCATTATAACGAAAATATTTACGCTTCTCATCCTAAGACTGAAAAAGCACATCCAAGTTTCCTAGCTTGTCACGCCGACAGATATAGAGCCATAATCATCTATTTACCCGGACCATATATAAAGTGTCGAAGGGTTGCTGATGACGAGCTGGTCGGCGAAGCGCAGCCGACTGAGCTCGCGGTAACCCCCCGCCGCCGCACACCAGGGGCCGATCCAACCCGCCGAACTAAATCAAATAATGACTAATCGATTCTCTCTTATATTGCACAGTAGGTACACGTCAAACGTTATTCCCTTTAATTTTTAATACGATATACTTTTTCTGTTTGCATAAATCGTATAGACAATGCAGTGATTGATTCGTTTTAATAACGTTTGGCGCTTGATTGATGTTTATTAGTTCGGTAGTCGGAGTTTTGGGAATCATTAGACGAGTGCTGGGTCTTATGAAGAGTAATGGACGCGCCGCTTGCGGTACTTAACTTAATTCGTGGCTTGGCTCGTTATTTATGATGGTGTGGGTACCGAAGGAATGATATCACCGGTAAATCATTTCTAGCGTTGTTCCGTGGTGTCGTACCATTTTTGGAAGCTGTTGGCAAATGTTTTCCTGTATAGGCACCGCGGGAACTTTGAGTAGCGGTTGGAAATGTTTTATCTCTATGTCTGTTGCTTGTGGTCATTGCGATGTTCAGCACGAATTTAATATAGACAGATAGCTTTTTATGTCCATGGCACTAGTCGAGGTTTTGTAAACAGAAATACTTACCCGATACCGACAGGTGTCTACGGATGATTTGAAGAATTGTACGTTTAGCATTGAATATTCCGTGGCTAATGATAATGATGACTTTATCTCTAGAACCATCAATATTATCTCAAGAATTTTATGTTTATTGTGACCCTTGTGGTTGTTTGCCATACATAAAATATAAACGCGTCTTTAGTTTCCACATCTATTAAAACACAACCTTAAAACTAATATCTATTCGCTGTCCAACTCTATCACGAAACAAAGACTTTAGAAATGACAAAGAACCAGTAAAACCCATATTTTTTGTAAAGTTATCTCCAAAAACATATAACAATTAATACGCGCAGACGTAACCGTGTCGTAAATAACACAGAGATAAATTCGAACAATTATATCGTGAGCTATACACGAAACAACAGATTTTATAACGGCCTCACTACACCTACGCTCAACCCATTGACACTGGAACAACAGGTTATCTTGCCTCTAAAAACTATATTTTTCGATGGTCTCAAATCAATTTTGTCCGTAGATACAGGCGGCAGCAAATTTTAATTACCATACGAAATGGATGGCCGAATAGCCAAGACAATGGATACAAGCAAAAAACACAAAATGGAAGTTAATTGATGCAAAAAAAATCTAAAGTTACCTGTCAATTTTATGATAAAACTATTAACAGCTTTGTGTAAATATTGGACGTGGAAAAACAAAAAACAAAAATTGATATCGATAAAAACGTACCTTTTTATTCTACTATTTTAAATCAGTACTCAAGAATTCAAACAACGCCTGCCAAATTGATCGCAATGCAGTTAGAACAACATGGTACCTGAATGCAATGTGTACGAATAAATTTGAATGAACACACGAAGTGGCTGATGTCCAAAAGATTGACCAAACCAAATTCAACTTTAAACCAAGCGGAGTAAACGGTATTTTACTGTTTAAATGGATGGTTTTAAAGACATTTAATACTGGGACACCTGATGCGAATCAGAATGTTCTCAGCAAGCCCGTACGGGAGTCCAGCACAGGTGACAAATAGTCACGCCATCCTGGAAAGGTCGGGGGCGAAGCGACGCATCGATGTTTTTATTCGTTAAAGTCGATGACTTAATATTAGTGATGGAAACTATCGATAAAACAAAAACGTTGGACAATTTCCTCATCACCACGATAAACAACAAAGCAAATTACACCGTGGTATGAATTATGAAAAAGATTATAACACAGGTAAAAAGACATTGAAATAAAACTATTATTTACGGATTTCAGCGGACTCCGCCCCGTGACCACGAAAGCTGTAAAGTAATCGAAACGTCGGGAACTCAAAAAATGTGAAATTAAACCAAATCCGCGATAAAATCCGTAAATAATAGTTTTATTTCAATGTGTAACATTCGCGTAAATCTAAGAAACCATTAGGTAAAAAGACGTAAAAGATAATGATGTTCAAAAATGTAATCTTGCTTATAATGTATTAAATGAAAGACATTTGTAACTTTATTAATTAAATAAAAAACGAATCAGATTTATCCGATACAAATACGAAATCGATAAAAATAAAGAAGCGACATGCAGTATCGGCACATCCCTTGTTTTATAGATTCATATCGCTTTAATGTATGCATTCAGCAGCACATAATTCAGGATTACAAATTGTTTGTTTTAGGCAGAGACACCAAATGTATTGGTACGATTCTACCTTAAAAGGGTGGCGATAAATATATAAAAAATCTGATGAGGCATTGCGAAATGGATGGTTGATGTTTTTTTTCAACTGGCAACATTTTACTCGTCTGCTTGACAAAGGGCCGGGAATTTTTAATATGTTTGTGCGTACGTTGACAACATTTATTTTGGTCTTTTGCGACATTGTGTGCTTTGTAAATGAATAATTTGGATGCTAATAAGTTTCTTGCGGTTGCGAATATATTGGACAAATATTGGGAAAGCTGGTTTCAACTGCATGTTGGGGTTAAAACAAAGTGTTCGGAGCTTCCAAATTAATCAGCATTTGTCGTTTTCGAGTTAGCAAATATTGGTGTTTACTTGTTTCAGAATATTTGGTTAGTACCTGGTATTTGGTTTTTATTTATTTTTAATGAATGCTTGTTGTTTTCAGTCTATTTCTGCTATGCTACAAAGACTGCCGGCCGTAGACCGAAGCTCTTGGTGTCTAATGTGTTGGGTTGGCAGATATTGGTGAGTGGTTTGAAATTGTTTGTGGAGAAATATTGAATTATAAGTTTTATTCGCCAAGCCTTCCTTTCCTTTATGCCTACAATTTAAAAAATAATAAAAACAGTCAGATATACAACTATATTTTATAGTTCAATTTGTAGTTCGTTCCCAAAATAGTCAAAACACGTGATGACATCATAATATATGTGACAAAAAAATCAACATATTTGACTTTATGCCTTCATATTTATGATGAAAAGACCAATTATATACTAAACAGTTTGTGTAAATAACTCTATTATAACACTCAACGATTTTTTGACAAAAAAGGTAATAAACAGCTATAAATATCAAGAGGCTTTTAAAATATCATCCATCGCCATTCGGCGATGTCACATCAATTTTATAATAAGATAATATGTGTAATATATTTTAATATTGACAGAGTTATGGCAAATTATGAGTTTTTATGTGAAAAATCAATGTTTCCGCTTATTTTGAATGATTTTTTTCTGGTTTTATTATTGATTGATTCTAAATTGTGACGTTCGATTGGCGGTAAGTGAATGAAACGGCTTAATTCATGGAAATTATGCTGATTAGTTGTGTGCGTTGGTTTACTTTGAATGAGAAAATAAATTCATCTGGTAATATCATATGATTTATGGACGTTCGTATGTCAACGTTATGTTAACAGGATGTTGGTTAAATAATATTAAACAAATGTTGAATTATGAACAATATGAAGAGGTAATTTAGTAACGAGATATGATGCTATATAAATTAGACTTGTCTGCAAGTTTAGTTTTGTCTTGTATTCCAAATTCTCAAGAAGTCACGGGACTTAATGACTACTAGAATTTGAACGAATGCTAAGGCTAATTTAGTTCATGTTTAAATTTAAAATCTTATACAATATGCTCACATATATTATGCCTACAAATTCTCACAGTTAATAGCAGTTGCACAAAACACAATACTATAAAATATAATTTTGTACATCTGATTTACCTAACTGTAGCTTTTGTAAATGTTGTATTGGAGTATCGATGGTGTGATCAAGATGAATCATCATCATCATCATCATATCAGCCACAGGAAGTCCACTGCTGAACATAGGCCTCCCCCAATGATCTCCACAATGACCTGTTGGAAGCGGCCTGCATCCAGCGACTTCCTGCGACCTTAGTCAGATCGTCCGTCCACCTTGTAGGCGGGCGTCCGACATTTCGCTTGCCTGTACGTGGCCTCCACTAGAGAACCTTTCGGCCCCAACGGCCATCGGTTCTACGAGCTATGTGCCCGGCCCACTGCCACTTCAACTTGCCAATCCTATGGGCTATGTCGGTAACCTTGGTTCTCCTACGGATCTCCTCATTTCTGATTCGATCTCGTAGGGAAACTCCGAGCATAGCCCGCTCCATGGCTCGTTGAGTGACTTTGAGCCTTTTAATGAGGCCCACAGTGAGAGGCCACGTCTCGGTGCCGTATGTCATCACTGGTAACACACAACTATCGAAGACTTTCGATTTTAGGCACTGAGGTATTTTGGACGAGAAGACGTCGCGAAGTTTCCCGAACGCTGCCCTACCGAGTTGGATTCGCAAGATTAAATTCATCAAGATGAATATAAATATAATATTTTCGTGACAAATCATATTTATAGGTATATAGTCCGCCAACCCGCATTAGGCTAGTGTAGTGGACTATGTAGCTTAACCAGTCTCAATCGTACTCTTGATTGTAGAGGAGGCCCGTGCCCTGCAGTGGGACGTGTATGGGCTGATACAGATACATAAATCCTACTTAAGAAATACCAAATCCTTTCCTACCATTCTGTCTTAGAAACATATTTTATTAAAAACACCATGTATACATATGAATTTTTAAACGCTCATCGGTACACTGGCATGTGTTAAAAGTTCAATTTAGTAAGTAAAAAGGCGGTATATGGTTATTTTCGCAGACGACGGCAGGCGGTCAAAGTTGAGCGTTTGACCTCGCTTGACCCCGCGAAATTACTCCGCGATCCGACTCGGTTTGCGAGATAAAAGGTTTCCGTTTGACAAAGTTTATTTTGAATCTGGATGGTTCCCTAGTGTATGTTTTTTTTTTCTCACGGAATGGAAGAATTAGTTTATTATGCCCACTTAATAATTTGTAAAATTGATGTGCTTTGGAATAGGACGGACGACTTGGTTAAGGTTGCAGGAAGTCGCTGGATGGCCGATGAGAATAAGCTTGGGGGATACCTATATTCAGCAATGGACTTCTTGTGGCTTAAGAGAGAGATAAAATTAACCAGTGACGTCAAAATGGGATAAAAAATTAGATGATGCAAAAAACGTATATTTCGTTTTGGTAGCCGGCATTTATCACGACCATTGTGGTTCATCAGAAAGCGCAGCAAGCATCCAATTCGGCCAATAAATTTATTGTCTATGTAAATTCGAAAGTGCGTGGTGGCCTGTTGGTAAACGGACTAGACGCGACTGCCAACATGTTCACGGTGGTCGCGAGTTTGAATCCCAGGGCACACCTCTGACTTTTCGGAGTCATGTGTGTATTGATAGTCAATCACCACGCACTAAAATGGTGAAGGAAAGCATCGTGAGGAAACCTGCATACTATAGCGATTTATAAAAAAATCTATGGTATGTAAGTCCGCCAACCCGCACTAGGCCAGCGTGGTGGACTATACAGGGTATATCAAGACTGCTACAGAAAACGAAGCCGGGTGGAAGTTTAAGCGACTTCAGACACAATGCAACAGAAAAAGTTGCAAAAAAAAGCGACAATTTTTTTTGTTATTTTTTCCTATGGCCATATTTGGGTGGTAAATACATTTTTTTCCTAAAATAATAGTGTATACCCTTTTATTTATAAATACTCTAAAGTATAAAAGAGTTTAAATTATTATTTTAGCAAAAACTATAGATTTACCACCAAAAAATGTCGATATTTAAAAAATCATAAAAAATAATTGTCGCGTTTCTTTGCGAAATTTTTAGTTGCATTGTGTTTGTAGTCACTAAAACTACCATCTGGCTTCGTTTTCGGTAGCAGTCTTGAGATACCCGGTATGGCCTAACCACTCTCAATCCTACTGTCGATTGTAGAGGAGGCTCGTGCCCTGCAGTGGGACGTATATGGGCTGATACAGAAATTCGAAATGAATAACGAGACGAACTTGCCATTTGCCTGATGGTAATCGATACGTCGCCACATGGACAGTAGCCAAACCAAACAACACCATGAATTATAGAGAAATTCTTGGCATTCCACTGCGCTCGACATCTTATGACATAAGTTTTTAAGTCTCAATATGTCTAGTAGTTAAACTGGCCGCCATGTCATTCAAACCGGAACACGACAGTGCAACATTATTTTCAGAAATGTATTAAAAATCAATTGATATCATAATTATATGAATATAATTTGAAGATCGATCTTGGGCGAGACAAGATTCATCGGCTCGCGCTAGTTGGTCTTAGTTTTGGTAATAAGGTATAAAGTTGTACGGGTTTAATTTTTCACGGATCAATACGGCCTGCATAATACATTTAATCTGAGTTTGGAAACCTAAAATAATGCACTGGGACATTTCAGCACTTCCTAAGTTATATTTGAGAAGAAATCCTAGCTGACCCAAGATTACGAACGAGAGAATCAAATATATTAGATGTAGGTTGGAGCAAAACAGCGCTCCTAAGGAAAAACATTTATCTTACGGTACCAGCTAAATATAACAGAATCATACCAGAAATTAGAAACTCAAAAGATATCAATTTTATCAAAAGGAATTTAAATCTTTATCAATAAATGTTGTTACTCGGTAAATTAATACATGGTCCTTTAAACTTAAGTACTAACTTTATATACCTAATTCGAGTTGTTTTACAACTCAAATGTAGATAACTTATTCTTATTTTTACCATCTTGTAAAAACACCTACATATTTTACGAATAAATTACTTTGATATTGATTTTTCTATACCAGTGTTCTGTCTTCGAATATTTGGACACCAGCCGACCACCAAGTAACGAAATGATTTCTGCCTCCAACACACATTGAAATCAAACAAATAAAAAACTTTTTATAGACTTAAAGCATACAATTAGTGATACAACAGCCTCCATCAGTTCGTTTTGACCGCATACCCAACATTTCGATGGGTAAACATGTAATTTACCTAATGAGCAGCGTAAAAAGATCAAAATAACCCTAAAATGTGTCACAATACAAAATCCAACCACATAAACACTGGGTATATATTCAAATGAGAATGGTAATGAGTAGCGGCGTATGATTTCTGGTAAAATATGTACATTATTTAGGTGGCCGAGCCGACGGCAGCCGCGGGCGCGGACGCTAAATTAAAAACACGTCAAATGTTAAATTGGACCGAGACATCTATTAAGGAGGGTTAAGATGGTTCCACATGGACTTTATTTACAAATTTATTAAAGTTTACGAGGATTTATATTTATTCTTCTTATGTCTTGTCTGCTATACAGTTTTTGTGTTGTAAAAATGTTGGGTTACAATTTAGGATTAAATACGTCAATCAACATGATGTGCTCATCAACGATGCTAAACACAAAATTACTGTATGAATGATGCAGATAAATTTGTATCAAACTGATGTAATTTATGTTTTCATCTTCTAATAGTATTTCTCGTAAAAACAGAAAATAGTGAAGGAAAAACATAAACACGAAAAATATTAAAATGTAGGTTGTATTTGAAACAAGAAAAATATAGTATAATGTCATATTCTACACGTATTACACGTGTATTTAAAAAAAAAAAAATTCTAAACTGTATCTAAATTGACATTGATGCGAAATAACTTTTTAAAATAAACCATACCTAATTTCCTTCTAATCCCATAAAAAATTTCTTCAACTTGCTAAAACAAAACCCACAATAAAATTAAATTCAGAGTCTCAAAACAAACCAGTGTACACGCACCCTTACCCCCAACTAGAGGTATCAAGAAACAAGAGCTCGAAGGCTTTTACTTAATTCAGAAGCACAGCGGGGTTCCCCAAATCATTGGTGCCCCGTGAAATATGGTGCTGCGTCCTGAGCTGATCACCCGAGGCCATACGAGGCCAGCGAGGCCCGCCATTGTGCACCGTCCTTTACAATTTTAGCCGCGAATTGTTTATAGGCGGTTAGGGCATTTTGGAGTGGCAAGTTACAACTTAGATTGTATAGGCTAAATATCACTTTGTATATGGGTATAAATAGTACTGACATAGGACTAAATAATATTATATTACATCATCATCATCATCATCATATCAGCCACAGGAAGTCCACTGCTGAACATAGGCCTCCCCCAATGATCTCCACAATGACCTGTTGGAAGCGGCCTGCATCCAGCGACTTCCTGCGACCTTAGTCAGATCGTCCGTCCACCTTGTAGGCGGGCGTCCAACACTTCGCTTGCCTGTACGTGGCCTCCACTCGAGAACCTTATATAGGCTAAATATCACTTTGTATATGGGTATAAATAGTACTGACATAGGACTAAATAATATTATATTACATATTAGACATAATTATAAGAAAATGGGTTTTTGGAATATCGTTGATTTTATTTTTGTGTACAAGCATATATATTTAGATTTAGTAGTATTTATAGTGATGATTATTGTTTATTTATCAATGGGTATAAATTGATTGTTTAATTGAAAATCATAGTAAAATATCCATAGGACTAAGATCATAGACAGGCAAAATAATTAATTATAAGAATAGACAAAGAAGTCATTCGTAAAACCAACACAACACAAAGGACCGAAAAACTTTAATAAACGAAGCAGATAAACCGTAAAAAGACCACAAACGATTTCTCAAAAACACATAATTGTGTTGATTCCGAATGATAGCTATTCGCCACACAGCTCCGTCGGCGTTTGACAAAACAAAATGCAATTTTCACCAGTCAAGAACACATTTATCAAACCCTGAAGTGACGTTTAGAAGTAGCAAAACAAATTGTGGGTCCTTTCGGCCCACGAGCTTATTTAAAATTTATAACTGTGTAGAAAAAGTTAATTAAGTTTTAATGGAATTCAAAACGGGAGTGCATTTGGTAGCCAAAAATAGGCGGGGACGTTATAAAATTTAATTATTTTTGGTGGTTAATGATGAGCGGTTTTTTACGTTTGTGCATTTGCTTCTGTATGTGTAAATGTCTTGTTACTAACGATGTATTGGATCTATTAATGAACCTGTCAATTGTAGGATTTTGGGAAAAATATTATGAATGGAATTCAATGAAGATGGAAGAAAAATTGGGAACTACAAAAATATTATATACATATTTGTTTACACGTATTCGCAATTCAACAACTTATTATTCGTTTTTATATAACTTTCTAACGTGATTTCGTTTATCCTACGTGCCTCGAATTATATTATATGATGGGTGGGAAATATTGTAGATTACCAAATGTTCTTATTTCAAAACTTTTATCAATTTAAATAGTAGACAATATTTAAATATTAGACAAATACAAAAAACAATACATATGTCTAATACAATACATGTGTCTTCAGTTAAGAATTGCTTATTGTCCAACGCAAAAACAACCAAAGCAAAATATGCGCTCAAACACAGACACCATAAGCCCGTGCCAATGAAAGCGAGTTGGTAAGTACTAGAAAGGGTTTAGATAATTGCTATGGGTCGAATAGGCCAAGCCTCCGCCAGCATACCGTGCATATGTTTACACAGGAGTTTCGTAAAACCAACCCTACAATGGTTCGTAAATCGCGGCGAATGTCCACGCATGTCGTGTCGCTGGTAACTTTATGACTCCATTCAAACGCGTGGCTGATCGTTTTCACTGAACGTATTATTGTGCGTCTTAACCCTTTGATGGAGGTCGCGAAACCTCAAACCCTAATGATTTACACGACGCCGCAGACCGTAATTCTAACGGAGTTCGAGAAAAAAATTGTCAAAAAATATTTTATGACCGCAAACGCACCGGCGCGACGAATCGATTTAATCTCATTCTGTCCCTTATATTGGATCATTTTTATAGTGTGACTGTTAATAACGCTGCCTTTTAATTGCTTCGTATAAATCATTATTCCTTGTTACGACTGGAGTGATTTACTTACTGCTATGACACAGGCATATCTCTTAAATCACCGGGTGGCAGTGCACTCGCCGTTGTGATTTTCCTTTGTCATTTATTGGGAGGCGACTTTATGCGATTTTTAATGAGATGAACGATATTGAAAAATAATTATTATGATTTTA
Organism: Hyles vespertilio; assembly: GCA_009982885.2. NCBI lineage: Eukaryota > Metazoa > Arthropoda > Insecta > Lepidoptera > Sphingidae > Hyles > Hyles vespertilio. Next base: position 7,268,824 of record CM042806.1, on the reverse strand, counting down.
ATCTCACATTTCTTGGAGATTGTGTGCGCGAGTTCTTGAAACGTGGGTGCTAAATAACAAGCAATTACGAATTAGGCTGTGTGTGCTTTATCCTTTCTGTATAGTTTGATTTATGAGTAAATATTTAGATTATAAAGCGGTTACGTCTAATTAGTTGTGGCTTTTAGGCCTAGTTTTAGCTATTTTCAATACAAAATTGTTGTACGTGAACAACTTCATTTACACATGTAGTTATAAAAATTCGTTCTAAAAATATGAATATCTTTAAAAAGTATCGTGCGTAGTCTCGGGTTAATAGTTATACAAAAATAGCTCCGTGATTGTCCCGTTGACACCTCGTGAGAAACAATTTGTTAGGGCAGAGCGAAGACAAAGTAAACAGAGATGACTCTGTCACTCAACCACAACTTTACTACCAAGGAATTAATTATCATATTTTATTTGAATGGTTCGGTTTATTGGATCCAACGTTGGCTTTTTAGGGTTGGTATGCAGATCGATTTCATGTGCAATGATAGCATTCTTAATTTATGTTGTCAAATTCTTAATTTAATATTTTACAAGAGCATAGAAATCTAGACATATGTATTTCTCACAGGCAAATTTAAAAAAAATAAGGCCAATTTTAATTGTTAGCTACCGTAATTACAGGTAATTAAATTATTATTATTAAATAAATTAAAGGTAATATAATATTTAAAGGAGGCAATGTTTTTAGTAAAATAATTTTTAATACAAAAATATTTTATTAGAACGGTACTATATCCATGAGAGATGCCTTTTCTCAGTAGTAGACTTTGGCTGTGCGTGGTGGCCTGTTGGTAAACGGACTAGATGCGGCTGCCAACATGTTCACGGTGGTCGTGGGTTCGAATCCCAGGGCACACCTCTGACTTTTCGGAGTCATGTGTGTATTGATAGTCAATCACCACGCACTAAAACGGTGAAGGAAAACATCGTGAGGAAACCTGCATACCATAGGGATTCATAAGAATTTCTATGGTATGTAAGTCCGCCAACCCGCACTAGGCCAGCGTGGTGGACTATATGGCCTAACCACTCTCAATCGTATTCTCGATTGTAGAGTAGGCCCGTGCCCTGCAGTGGGACGTATATGGGCTGATACAGACAGATACAGACTTTGGCTGAGGACTTTGGCTTTGAATGTCGGTACTGCTTATTTCATCATGTTCAAAGGCTTTTGCTAAACCACAGCTATTCTTGACCTTGTTTTCAATCTGTAGATACAAAATAATATACAAAACGCTTGAACAGTCTACCAACGCTTCAGTCTGCCTCATGTCTGCTCGGTAGACATTCCAATGTACTTTTATGGAAACGGTTACTAAATTGGGCGTCATTTAGAATGCTAAAACAAAATATTTTAACGTATCAATAAAGGATATTACATGTCTTATAGAGAACTTAGTTTGTACATACATACACACATTACTATATGGTCTAACCACTCCCAATCATTATCTCAATTGAAAGGAGGCACGTGCCCTGCAGTGGGATGTATATGTATTATGTAGCTGAAATAGAACAAACTGGTTTTAGAAGAACCGCTGAGTTTTCAGTCATGTGCTTCTATGTGTTAACTATGTTATTCAATTGCATATTCAGAAAACCATAGTTACCTAACCGTAAACAGCAAAGAAACCGTATTCTGCATGTCATATGGATCTTTCCAATTTTTTTTGATAGGTCCGCCCAACAATTTAATACCAATGTGATGTATTGGCCTAAGTTTGCTCTTTAGTTAGTTACCAATCCACGAACTCCCAAATCAAAAGACAAAATAAATCAACTTTCTAATGTGTTATTACCATGCATTGCGTTCATTAAGCATTATAACGGGCAGGTCGTTTTTCATACACATTGTTCAGTTGGAGCCAAAAAACATATAAGCAGTGTTTGCTTCTCAATTTGCCTCTGACACATCGGAACAAAGAAATTAATTGATGTTAGTAATGAAGGAAACTAATGAATGGATATTTGTAGATTGTTGGATGTAGAGGCTGCTTTTTACTAGTTTAATAATGCTGTTTTAGAATGCAATAAATTTTGCCGTACCATGAACTTGTTTCAGAATGTATTTTTAAAGTATACCATGATATTATACTTTTTGACTTGTACTAACCAAGGCGATACAAAATTTTCAATTATATTAATAGACTCAACCTTAGTAGCAAATACTTCCATTTTTAATTTACAATAATATTTATTTTGTTTCATTCAAATGAACCTTTACTTACCGTTATGCATTAAAAATATATAATTATGTTCCAATTTCATTTTCAATCTCAATCGTACTCTCGATTGTTGAAGAGGCCTGTGCCCTACAGTAGGACATCTATGGGCTGATACAGTAACAATTAGATTCCTCTCGATAGCACATTATATTTCTATTATTTCATCAATTTATTAAACAAATTCCACATCTTCATAGCAAGACAGAAAATATTCTCTGTTTCAACCTACTCTATTCTGCCCTCACCAGTCAAATCTATCCATCAAAAGAGGCTGCAGGGCATATTGGCTCATGACTTCTGCGATTGCCACGCCATCTACCCTTCCTATTATGTTTGCTTTTAATTAAACGCTGACGCCTAATTTATATGCCAGCGAGTTGTAAATAATTAAACGTTTTGGGTTATCTAGTTTTACGGAAAAAATTAAGATATTGGAGAAAGTCGGTTTGATTTTGTCTCGATTCGGATGGTAAAGGACATATTATCAGGTGTTTATAATTGTATTTTTTCGTGCTGGTTTAAAAAACAACATAAATAGCAATGATCATTCTTTTCCGGAGAATGATACTTGTTTCAGAGAAAGAAACAGCACTAAAACGGATTTAAAACCAGTACATGAACTGATCATTATTGGTGGCAATTATTTTTAGTTGACCCATGCGCTTTTAGTCTGTCCCGCCCTCACAGCCACCACTATAACTCCTGTCAGGTTCAACAGTGGCACGTAATGTAATGACACCGAGTATTGAAACTCTTTACTGGTGGTAGGTCTCTCAAATGTGAGAGGCTGCCTGGGTGGGTACCACCGCAATGTCTATTTCTCCCGTCAAACAGCAGTTTAAATGCACTGTTGTGTTTCGGATTGAAGGACATTGTAGCCAGAGTAACTACTGGACATATTAAGACTAAACATCTTATGTCTCAGGATGGCGAGCGCAGTGCAATGCCAAGCATTGCTTTGTAATTCAAGGTGTTGTTTGGTTTTGCTACTGTTTGTGAGCGGTCGCATCGCTTACCATCAGGCGAACGGCATGCTCGTCTCGTCATTCAAAGCAATAAAAAAAAAATACTCGTTGAGTCTCCGGGAATGTCTAACGTGTCTTTAACCCGAAACGAAATTAATCAGAAAGTTAAAATCAATAGGAGGAGTTGGAAATAAATTATTGTGCATTTCCGTCCGTGCAAAAAACCCATGTGCTTACCAATCCTTTAAAAAATCAGCCTAGAAGTTTTACTTCATAAGACTTAGCTTAGCCATTTTATTGCTAGAAAATATATCATTGCCCAAGCTGCAAAACGAAATACATATGACTTCTTTAGCAGCACCTAGAAAACACAAACCAAAACCTAATAGTTTCCAACTCACTACCAAGTACCAACTCATCCATACAGTCAAACAGTAAGTCTTTCATTTGGTTGAGGTTCAGTCGTGGCCGGACTATTTAAATCAGCCGTCAGTAGAAACACAGCAGGGCGCATGCCTTTAATTGGGAGCGCAATATGTCATATCCACGGTCGTTAGTGGAACGTTGTTTTGAATTCATTTTTTCCGATAGCTGGTATTTTTAATAGGAATTTGTTTTCAGTTTGGGTATCATTGGTAATGTCAGTAAGTAATATTTTGGTAATGACAATTTGGTGTTTTTAGTTTGTTTATAGTTAGAAAATATATTTTTCCTAGACCCTAATCAAAAAGATAGCTCTTAATAATTACTGGTGGTAGGTCTGTCACAGTGAGAGGCTAACTAGGTAGGTACCACCGCAATGTCTAATTTCCCCCCCAACAGTAGTGTAAATGCACTGTTGTTTCGGTTTGAAGGATATTGTCGCGAGAGTTACTACTAAACATATTGAGACTTAACATATTATGTCTCAGGATAGCGAGCGCAGTTGGATCCCAAGTATTGCTTTGTAATTCAAGGCGTTGTTTGGTTTTGCTGCTGTTTTGGAGCGGTCGTATTGCTTACCATCAGGCAAACGGCATGCTCGTCTTGCCACTAATTGCAATAAATAAAAATGATTCTCTATTACGCATCCTTTCGGTTTCTGGTGGTCTTTTTTATCCATATTTATTCATAGTTAAACTTCACACATCTTCGAAAATTCATGTTGAAAACACCCAAGTGATTTCCCAACAAACTTTTCCACCACCGCCATTACATACGTAGTAAAAATACAATTTTTAAAACTAGTTCCACAGTGTCGACGTCAATACCATGCGTAATTATTTCCCCGTCCGTAGCCATAACTCGATATAATGACCTTAAATGGTCGACACAGGAGAGCGGGGATAGTCTTCACATTTATTAAACATAATTGCTTGATTCTTTGGTGTGAAGCGTGCGCGACGTCAATATTCACAATTAAATAAAATCTTGTGTTTAGTCGCAACTTTGCTTGAAATTTTGAATATGATGTTTTCAGTATGGATAAGATAAAAAATGTAAAAAATCTATTATACAAGTAATGTTTATCCCATAATGTATATATACAAATCTGTTTGTCTTAAATTCTTAATTACTTACACTAATTTTCTCCTTCATATCACGCATTATCAAAGGTTATTTAGTTATTCTTCTAACTTAAATAATAATAATTAAAATGTAATATGTAGTGTATAGCTTTTGTGTACAGTGCATATTATCCACAAGTTACTATAATACTATAGGACATTGCTTGCTACCTTTCCATATGACGAATTACCATTTTTACGAGATTTAAACTAGTGTTTTTAGATGAAACACGTTTTGTAATAATACGGTCAATGTTCGGAATTAAGCCCATCACTTCATATTCCACAAACCTCAAATAAATACAATATTGACAACAGCCGGAATTAGCATACTATTTAAAACAGCAAAAAAATCGACAAATAAATACGGCTCCATACTTGTCTAACGGCATGTCTACATACAAACGTACAGCTTATATTTTGATATAACTCATTCATATGACCAAAATATTTAATCACAATGGCCACGTGCATCACGCCACGCGGGAAAGTGACCAGGATTTCGTAATCTCCTTATGGATGTATTATTTAGATGAAACGTCAAAACGGGTATATGTTTTTGAGAAAATAAAGAAGATCTATTTCATTTTTCTTTATATTTTCGAAATCATTTTTATAAATATAGTTAGTTCCCTTATTTATAAGTTCAAAATTAATAATGGCGAAATCCTTAACGACTTACATCACGGTTACTGGCTGTACTGCCTTAAATGTTTGTTTTACTTAAATATGAGAGTATATATGGCAGCCTCTTGACAGCCTCCGTGGCGCAGTTGGTTAGACGCCGCCTGTGAAACGAGAGACCGCGGGTTCGATCCCCGCACCGAGAGAAATGTTTGTGCGGCCCACAAATATTTCTTTCGGGTCTGGGTGTTTGTGAGACCGAAAAGTCTCTCGTAGTTCCTGATACCCACAACACAAGACTCGATCTTAGTGTGGGGTTAGGACTATGTATACTGTTGGGTGTTATTTATTTATTTATTATTTATTTATATATAAGCTAAAAAACATACAAAACGTATTATGTAGTGATTGGTTATATATAATATTGTCTACTAGCTATTTAAGTTAGTTAAGTCAAGTCAAGTTAGTTCAAGTTAGTACAATGTAGAGTATTCTTATACCGGGTATCTCAAGACTGCTACCGAAAACGAAGCCGGGTGGTAGTTTTAGTGACTACAAACACAATGCAACCAAAAATTTTGCTAAGAAACGCGACAATTATTTTTTATGATTTTTTAAATATCGTCATTTTTGGGTGGTAAATCCATAGTTTTTGCTAAAATAATAATTTAAACTCTTTTAAACCTTAGATTATTTATAAATAAAAGGGTATACACAATTATTTTAGGAAAAAATGTATTTACCACCCAAATATGGTCATAGGAAAAAAATAACAAAAAAAAATTGACGCTTTTTTTTGCAACTTTTTCTGTTGCATTGTGTTTGAAGTCGCTTAAACTACCACCCGGCTTCGTTTTCGGTAGCAGTCTTGATATAACCTGTATAGCAAGTAAATTACGTAAATTTTTTTTTTATTTTTCTGAATACAGCGACGGCGTAAGGCGTAGCGAATATTTGATTTCCTTCCTACAATAGTTTAGATGTGTTTAAAATGTTGTCTTGCACGTAAGCAATAACATTACAGTGTATTCATAGCGCTATATAAACATTATAGACGAAAGCCATATAGATAATTTACTCACTGCTCACAATTTATGAAAAGATAAACAATTTCAATATGAAATATTTATTTAAATAAAATGCAATATTTAGTTGCCGATAACAAATAATATCCACAAAAACAAAATCGCATGGCCACTGCATCCATACAAGAGATTTTTATTAAGTTACTCGATAGACGGACGATACATCGAATGTATTGATTGATTTGAACATGGAGTGTAGCTGTGATTCAATAGATACATAACATTAGTGTCGTTATCTATTCACGGGGTATGTTAACCTATGACCACACGTCGACAGATGGGTGTTACGGTGTCTTTCCTTTGATTAGGGGCTAGGAATAATCAGTTTAGATTTCCTTTGTGTGGTGTGACGTAATTTAAGAATGATTTGGGCTGTTTTTTATTTTGTAGAAGCGTAAAATATTACTGGAAAAAAATCAAACCTTTGAATCGAATATTTCTTATGTATAGAAACTAAGGTACCCGCCAAAAAATGTCGACTGGCGTGAGATGCATTAGAGAGTGAAAGGTTCTATTTCCAGACGGAATTTCACTAGTCATCAAGTACAGTGGTATCAATTGCCAAACCAGGCTAGAAAAGAAAAACCGTAAAATAATACATAATATATTTAACCTTTGTTCTTATATTAACAGGACGCTAGTTTAACTACCACATAAGTAAAATGTAAAATATTAAGAATTTTGGTTCCACATTATAAAACTGGAATAATAAAGAACAAAATATATGCATACTAATAAGAAAATTCAACTAGCAACCTGGCTTGATAACGATATTGCTTACCATTTTATATAGGTGAAGTATATAATATTTATATGAACTTAAGGTATTCCAAAATAATATTAATATTTCTAACTTCAATTTCTTATGAAGTAATCCTCAAAAAAACAGTTCAAAGTCTTCAACGCCAAGGTAATTGCACCACTCCTTTCCGCATAATAAATTCGATAAATAATGTACGTTTTTTTATTCAACGGACTTCATAATTCTCATATCGAGCAGAAATATACGTCACATTATTCAAAATTTTTTCAACCGCCACAAAAGGCACCGCCAAAAGGTGGTAATTAGTGACAGGTGCTTCTATGTCGAACACGATTTTTTCACCGTACAAACCGCTCGATATGAAAAAGAGCACTTTTGTTGCGCGCAAAGTTTATCCCAACACTCTTTGTCAATGTCATTTCAGCTACTATTTCTCGAGAAGGGCACAAATGCATGGTGACATGTGGGGGTGTATTATTAAAACGGCGAGTCACGATGATAGGACGAATTGCGAAGAATTCTCGATGATTTGGGAATAGTTTTTGCTACTCAACCCACGCCTTTTTTAGTATTGTTTATGCTGAGGCGACTGGGAGTCTGTCGCTTCGTATTTTTTGGTATAAAATAAATTAAAATCTCCATTGTTATTTCATGGGAATCATTTTGTGAATAACATGTGTTGTGGAACTAATGTTATTCATCATATTGTTCCTTGCCTTTTATATATTGAAAAACCAATTTCTCACATTGCAGTATTTTAAATATTTCATGTTTTTTTTTGGAGTTAAAACTTGCGTATTGCACTTTCAATTGATGTTATAAATTAATGATTACAATTAATCTAATAACCTTCAACATTTCTCTTTACATTGGTTTTATGGCAATTCTTATGAGCTGTATTTACAACTCATGACATCACCATTTTGTGATGTCCAGGTTTTCCAACAACTTATATAGCCACAATCCGATTAGATATGTACGTTAATCATATCACTATCTGTTCTTTCTTTTGGTTTCCTAAGCAACAGCGGCACTACTTTAGCTCATTCATACATACTGTAGTTTTAACTACCAAGGCTCTACCATTTATACCAATGCTCTAATACTTTCATCTTATTTCACAACGCTTTTCAATTTTATCCCAAACAATTAGCTGTATTAACAAACATTCCACCTTTTAAAAACAGTCTTGTCTATGAGATAGACGTAATCCCCGTTAACATTATTACCGTACTTTAATAGCACAATAACAATATATCTTACTACCCACGTATTACATGTTAATGCCAGTACTTTTCTGTCTTCAATGTTCTGTTTGAATAAAACTATGATTTGATTGCAATGTTTTGTAGTGTGACAATTTGTTTGAAGAATTTAGTATTTTTATAAAAAGTGTAGTATAAGATTATGAGTGCCGGGTTTGTAATAAAGGTACTCAACTTTTAAATTCAATCAAATATATTTATCTTTTTTTTTTATTTGAATGTACGCCGTGACGAGAATGCCATTCACCTGATGGTAAACAATATTGTCACATTTTGTAGTGAGCAGCGCGTGGACAGTACCAAAACCAAAAAAAAAAACAATGAATAACAAAGAAATGCTTGGCATTCCACTGCGCTCGCCATATTGAGACATAAGATATTAGTTTCTCTGGTTACAATGTCCTTCTAAACGTAATACAACACTGCATTTACACTGCTGTTGGGTGGGAGGAATAGAAATTGCGGTGGTACTGGCCCACGCGGCATCGCATATGAGAGACTTACCACCAGTATTGTGGAACATAGGTCACAATAAGATGTTATAATATGGTTACGCGCTTGAGAATAACCGGCGACATTGGCAAAAAATAGATAAGTAGATCATTTCGGTTTTCAAAATAAAAGGTTACTGAAAATTATTTTTAATAACATATATTTTCAGATAAAAATTGTTCAAAAGTTTGTGATAGGCTAGAAGCATCCAGCATACAATAACTATTAGCCTTTTTTTCATGTATATAAAAATATATATAAAAAACCTCAATACTAGCCAAAAATAATTCAAGGAGATATTTTTGTTAAAAGCATTAGGACTTCAACAACACTTCAGATTAATTATGTTCCCAGAGGAGTTTCACATCAAAGTTTATTAAACAAAAAATATATATTTCATAACATTAAACAGCATCTTGAGTACCCTCTAAAATCATAACCAAACACGACAAACATTTTTATTAGATAAACGCTTTCATAAAAGCTAAATAGAAAAATCGTAAAAAAGACAATCATGTTTATTTACATTTATTTAAAATATTTACATATTGAGTTTCCAATCAATGCTTTGTGAATATACAAAAAGGCTTGGTCACACTAATCATAAGTAATTTAGAATTAAACGTAAGGAATCGGGTCAGCAAGCTTTGTATCGTATGTTAATGTTCTCGATTCTGTTTAGTTGATTTCTATAAAATATTATAAATGAGACGGCTACCACTAAGGGAATGACCAAATATTATACCTCTGAGTATGGCGGTGAGAAAGTTCTCGAAGATTTTTATTAAATGTTCTACTAAAGTTTACACGAAGAAAAGTTAGTGAAAACGTACATACATATGGAATATTTTCAGCTGAAATAAAATTTCTGAAAGCTTTTGATACGTTTGTTAACCCTTCTAATGTTATTTATTTATTTTTATTTATTTAAATCTTTATTGCACACATATAAAACAAATACAATATTCAGAAACTAAAAAAAATAAAAAAGTACAAATGGCGCTCTTATCGCTTAAAGCAATGTCTTACAGACAACCATGGGATGGATTTAAAAGAAGGAGAAAGAGAGGGCAGTTTAAAATAAATAAATAAAAGAGAGGACACTAAATTATATTCATACTAACTAAAAAAAAAAACAAATTACATCATCAATGTTATTTATTAAAACTAAAATTGCTCACAATTAGCATCAAGTTTGAATGAATAGGAAAAAATAATGCAGGCTTAATTTATTTCAGTGCTTGTAGTGTAATTTTGGCCTGTTGGTAAACGGACTAGACGCCACTGCCAACATGTTCACGGTGGTCGCGGGTTCGAATCCCAGGGCACACCTCTGACTTTTCGGAGTCATGTGTGTATTGATAGTCAATCACCACGCACTAAAACGGTGAAGGAAAACATCGTGAGGAAACCTGCATACCATAGCGATTTATAAAAATTCTATGGTATGTTAGTCCACCAACCCGCACTAGGCCAGCGTGGTGGACTATATGGCCTAACCACTCTCAATCGGTAATCGATTGTAGAGGAGGCCCGTGCCCTGCAGTGGGACGTATATGGGCTGATACAGAATTACAGTGTAATTTTATAGTAGGATCTTTATTAATATCTGTCGTCATGTGATTTCAGCGCTGCAAACGAACGTGAATAGATTTTTTATGAATGTGAATAAATCTTTTAGTTTTGATCACAATACCAAAGATGTTTTTGTATTGATTTTATTGGGCGAAAGACACAAATTGATAATTAGATTTTTTGTGCATCCAGTAATCGCTTTTGTTAATCCCAATCGTTCCTTCCTCGTGCTGAAAATAGATAGAAAAATGTGTAGCGAATAGCGGGGTAATGAAACTATATTTCTTCCTGATTATGCCGTGAAAGCGCAGAAACTTAACTGTTGTAATATGTAATGTAATAAAAACGTGGTTTTTACGAATGAATATAATATAAATTATAGTACCTACCATCGGTCTATACAGATATATTTGGGACAAGAAAAGCAAATAACTTTCGCCTTGCCGTACACGTTACGTAACACGAATCCAGAAAAATGGAATATACTTTATATTGTATTCACGGCTGGAGCTCAACAGGTAAGCATGTATAAATTCCCGTGCCGATGACAAAAGCCGCTCACAGCCAGACCACGTTTTTCATAAAGTGTCGGGCCTGTTAAACATTTTTTATTTGGCCATTTGCTACCAACTGCGTTTTATGAAAAATGGATCGTAACATCGTACCCTTTTCTCTTGTTTTTTTATTCCATCTCTTGAATAAATCATGTCATTAAATTTTAATAGTCACGCCGCAAGTCCGAGTTAGTTAGTTCTTTTGTTGGTCAGAATTCGATGGTCTTTTGAAACGATTGTTACTATTTAGGGCTATTGTACACACACGATGCTTAAATCGACTAAATGCCGACTTAATTTCATTAATCGACTCCTTTGTACGAATTAAGATTTAATTGAGTCAAGCTGACTATGAACATTGTTCGCTTTCATGCTTGGAATTCGAATTATTTTCGGACGTATCTTAATGATGAGCATGTGTTGATCATCGCGTGCTTTTACCTTTTTATTTGGGTCTTTCAATGGGTTTTTGTTGGAGTGGCTATTGGGTGGTTATTGCAAGGTGGGCGTTTGGAAATAATAGTTGTCTGTTAGATATTTAAGTTTGTAATCAAATCATTACTGTCTGTAGGGAATATAAGTTTTGAAATAAAAAAATATCTTCGGTTTTTATCGCGGACTTGGTGTAATATTTTTTGTTTCATTTCAATGTAACATTCGCCTTAATCTAAGAAAGTATAAAGTTTTGTCTAATTTGGAGGAATTGGCCGTGTGAAGTTTTTTGAGGCAAGGCTGAACATAGGGTTCAGCAGTGGGCCAATACTTTGGTGCATAAAATGAATTACAGTTTGAACTAAATTACTGTTTCTTTGTTTGTTTCATGAAATCTTTGGGCCAATAGGCACTTCATTGCTGAACATGCCAGTCTCTCAAGGACTTTCACAGCGGATTGGAAGAAAACTGAATAGAGCGACATTATGCATTTTTATTTGGTCTTCTGCCGATCTTGTAGATGAATGGTTAAGGCTTCATTTTTTAGGTTTATAACCAAAATTATCGTGGAAAAAGAAGAAGAATTAGATTTGATTTTTATTAGACGATATGCCTTCTGACAATAGTCAACAACACATAAAGATTTTTTTTAGTAATTGCGAGCGAAACCCTAGCATATAAGCAACATAAGAATATAGCATTAAAAGACATCCTTATTTACAGGCAAAAGTTACTTCAATAATAATAGTGAATTAAATTAAACTGCCGAATGAACGTTGCTTAAATACCACGAGCGTGTATGTTATGTACGGTAACCATACGTTGACCTGCCAAACACGTTTGACGCGAAATGTCCTACAAAAAAGTTACAATTGAAAACATAGCGACCATCACTCACGAAACGAATTAAGTAATATTTTATGCTCGTATGACTAGTTGAATTAAAGCTACATTTTTGCCATGACGGGGTTAGTGAGGTAAGGTGTGGTCTTTAGTGTTGGGTACAACGGGTTATATCGATATCGAAAAAATGAAAAATATTTTTTGGATACTATGGATAATATGTAAGTTAATAAACGAATTTTACTAATAAAGCTGACGGAAGGAGGACAATTTAACTGAAATGTACTAAGACGTCGATATCATGTTTTTGTGAGCTGAACCTTTTGATGTCTAAAAGGCAAGTTTACTATGGAAAGAATGACAAACTTTACAAGTGGTTTTCGAAGATTTATAATTTTTACCAATTTTCATATTACAAAGAATGAATTGTTTTAGTTACAACAATATTTTTTTAGTTGTTTCATAATGTTCAAAAAACAACCACTGCAAATATTAGGAGTAAGCTCTATGTGAGGCTCTATGTTATATAAATGATAAAAATTGTTGTTTTATCACTTAGAGAAATATGCTTGAACCCTCTTAATTAATCGCCAAATTAATAAAGTAAGAATGTTTATTCATCCACTTGTTAATATAAACCGTGAAATAATTTTAATTTTCATATTCAAGCGTATTATTATTTTTAAACTAATATAACCAAAGGATTTTTACTATACCCTTGCCTTAACGAAACTAAATTAACTAGTCTTACCACATCAACTGAAACTTTTATCAGACGCAAGAAATATAATGTACGTATTGTGTTTCCTTAAGGCTAAAGATCTGTACAGCTAGAATAAAACCTCTCTATGCAGAGTATGGTAACGTAAATCAATACAACAATTTTGATCAGGTTATATTGGATTTGTGAAATTGCAGTATTTTCAAGGGATTTAAAATCCTCAATTTTAGTCACAATTGACATTTTAAAAGTTTTCCAAGGTCATCACTTTAAAACTCAATTCTCGCTATACCGATAAACTCCAGACTCTTGCTCATCACTACAAACACCGCGCTGGCTCGCGTGACCTCTGCCCTACGCCGCGCATCCTCGCCCCCTCCCGCATCCCTGACGCCCCCTCCCTCTCCCCTCTCTCGCCCCCCACACGCCTCGCTCCGAGCCATGCCCGCCCCGCGCCTTATATCGACGAAAAATCTACACCGAATATGTTTTGATTCGATTTCTCGATACGAGGTTGGCATCGGTAAACGTGGAAACAACTGTTATGAACCGGATGTGTTATGGCGCCTTATTTGTAATTCTCTTTGGTGCAATGTTACAGTCGTTGGAACAGTGTGGAATTGACTTTGGAAAAGAGCAGGTTTGATATCTGCCGTCGTACTTCTTAATTATTGTCTTATATTTGATTGGGTTCAAGTGCCTAAAACCTCTCATTATGTCTGATACCCATGACACGAATTCACATCAATTAAAGCAGTTTAATTAATTTATATTTTCAGGACCTGTTCCAGAAAATGTGTAATCCCATCAAAAACATCCTGTAAAAAAATTCCAAGTCTCGCAGCTCAGTTTATCTACCGCAAAAAGTTGTGAGATCCATGTAATACCAAGTCGATTAATTTATTTAGTCCTTGATTAAGGGACGTTCTGTATAAAGTTATTACGTAAGTTATTATCATATCAATATTAAAAATTCTTTACGTTGTAAATAAATAGATCGACTTGGCCATCACATGAAAACATAATGTATCGTACAATTTATGCATAATGCTACTGGCCAAGTCGATCTATTTATTTAAAACGTAAAGAATTTTTAATATTAATATGATAATAACTTACGTAATAACTTTATACAGAACGTCCCTTAATCAAGGACTAAATAAATTAATCGACTTGGTATTACATGGATCTCACAACTTTTTGCGGTAGATAAACTGAGCTGCGAGACTTGGAATTTTTTTACAGGATGTTTTTGATGGGATCTCACGTCTTTTTGTAGAGTCCTACTTTATTCCTTTTCGGTACTTTTTATTTCTAGAATATATATAATGATTTTTCTTAAAGCCTCTGTCGTATGGTTTTTTCTTATTTTTGTAGGTATCAATTTATCACAAATATAGCGGATTTGATTATTAGTGTTCTATCTTTCATGGTGATTGTTTTCGAGCTATTTAGTCTATTTATTTGCAAGGTTATCTTTGTCACGTTTTTCTAGAGGAATGTTGTACAGTTTAATGGACTGAATATACCCTTTCCCTCTTTATACCCCCCTCCTGTTATGCCTCATATATAATATATATAGATACCAATCTACAACTATTATTCCATTATATACGGGTACAACGAATCATTAACTGCAAATGTATCTTTGTAATCCTATACATATGGGATTACAAAGTTATTCACGCAGTTGGTGTATCTAGAAAACTAGACAGAAATTATGAAATGTTTGATTTTTTCCTTACTTTAGACACTAAACACTAATTATATTCTAAATTTGTAGGTTCTATGTCTGCTAGAAGTGCCTTAGACTTTTGATGATCGGTCAGTCAGTCAGTGAGTGACAAAATTGCGAAAGTTTGACAAGTTATAATTCTTAAACTACTGGTTCAAATTGAATGAAATTTTAAATATACCGTGTTTACACAATGCCTAAATAGTAACTGAAAATTCAGGCTTCTTGCTTTAACCACAACGAAGTTATGGGGGGTTGAAAATGGTCTGAATTGCTTCGAGAAAAGGATAGTACGGCTGTGCCGCTTTTTAGCTCAACTTGGAGGGGGCACTGCCGTGCCCCCAGATAACTGATTCGACCCGATATACATTAATACTTACAAGAGGCAAACGAAATTCGTCAACCCTTCTGGGTAGGTACCACCGCAATGTCTATTTCTCCCGTGAAACAACACTGCTTAAATGCACTGTTGTGTTTCGGATTGAAGGACATTGTAGCCAGAGCAACTACTGGACATATTGAGACTTAACATCTTATTTCTCAGGATGGCGAGCGCAGTGGAATGTTTCTACTGTTTATGAGCGGTCGTATCGCTTACCATCAGGCGAACGGCTTGCTCGTCTCGCCATTCACAGCAATAAAAAAAAAACCCAAAAGACATTCATCCTAAAGTAACTCTACAAAGATAATGAATAACCCACAATCACTTCTAATAATCTATTCTATCAGACCTCCGTCGAAGTCCGTACACAAAGCGTGAAATTTCGAACCATCTCAATGGGCCGCTAAATAAAATAAAAGGTACGAAGATCCGATCTAGGCAGATGGAGCTCTATATGCAAATACGAAGGAAAACAATGCCGGCTTTCCTGCTGATAATCATTTTGTAAGTCATTTGCATGTGGAATCACCTGTTGTAGTGATGTAGGGATTGAGAGCGATTTCGGGTGGGTTTTAAAAGTGGGCTATAAACTTCCTGGGAGAACACACCTCTGAATTTTTGAAGTCATAGGGTCGTAAGTAATTATCGCACTTTTTAAACGGTGACTTCCCCTCCCGCTACGTCACTACACTGTGTACCCACAGTGTAGTGACGTGTTTACGTGCTCGTCATTATTAATTGTGTTTTGTATGTTTTAACGGCGACTATCGGTTCGTGAGTTGTTTATTGTTGTATGGTATCGTATTTTCAGCAGTGATCTGTAAGTTTTTTAAAGTTTTATATGGTTTATTAGTGGATTTACTCAAATTTATTTCTCGGTAAGTACTTTTATTTTTCTAAAGTGGGTATTGCGAAATAAAATATCGCCCGGCCGGTCAGTCAGCTGATTTGTTTAACGTTAATTAGTTCGTTTTAGTTTACAATATATTTGCATTTTATTTCTGATAAGTAAATGTCGGTTCACAATGACGATCCGCCCGATCGGGGCCCAAATCCATTCGGTCAAAGTAGACTCACGCCTCGGTCACCCAGTTCGGCCAAACGCTTATTCAGCGATGTGAATTCGCCCACATCTGTTTCCCCCGTTCAATCGAAACGTCTGCAATTATCAGAATCGGCAGATACTTCGTCTGTAGACAAAGGCAGCGACGCGAGCCGCGCGGACTATTGCGATATGGTGTTGGAAGTATCGAGTTATTTGTCAAAGATAAACGAACTCGTCAATGACCTGGGCTCGCGCATGAATATTGCAAATAGGTCGGCCGTGTTAGATATTACACAACGCGTAACTTCAATTGTTTCGTTACTGGCTCTAAAATCATCGTGTAATGAAACCAAGATAGCTAATATGCAACGCGAGTTGGATCAATGCAAACGCGTTAACGTGTCCACTAGTACATATTCGGATAATTTAAAATTGCGTTTAGCGAAACCCGCTCCGGTAGTGCAGCCGCGCGCCCCTGCCCCGTGCGTAATAGCTTACCCGACTAGCGAACGGTCAGCTGATTTGCAGACGTCATCCGCGACGAAACAGGCGCTCTTTAAGGCAATTAATCCTAGTGACGACGGGTTCCAAATCGTTGGGGTTAAAAAAACCGCTAAATCTGGTGTTGCTCTGGCTTCAATGTCCTTCAAACCGGAACAGAACACTGCCTTTACACTGCTCTACACTGGTCGCCACGAATATTTATTACATGAGGTAAGCTTCGTCACAGCTAAATAAGACTATAGTATTATGAATGACAATGAGTGTAGCAATTGTGCAATTCCATACAGCTCGGATGTTCTATTTAATGCGCTTTTCGATTCAAGAAACACGATTTGCCTTTGGGCAGATTTCCTGAAAGAGTAGATGTCAAATAAGCAGACGGTCATGACATGGCGTTTTCAGTCCATCAAATTTCGACATATCGCTGTAAGGAATATTTGGAGATTTTCCATATATGAACAAGTCATAGTCATTCACGATGAATAACATCGTATATTGCTATATAGCCAAATTTACTGCCATGAGATTTTTATATAGACAGCAATAGTCTGGGGTCAAGACTATGTATGTCAGGTGGTTGGGTGTTGGATGCATTAATTTATTTAATATTGGTCTGTATCCAGATAGCTAAAACTGGTCCGATGCAGTTGTTGGCACGTGCTTAACCAATTTCACACTACCAATTTTTTTATTATTACAACCTGACTAAATTGACTACAATGCATCTGATGATAAATGCAGTGTTGTCTTTATAGTATAAATGATAAAAAATCCTGACTCGGGGCTGATAAAGAATAGAAAAATCCAATATGTATCTTTCCCCACCCCGGGATTCGACACAGACCTGAGAGTTGTAAATTGTAATAGAACCGTAATTTGTACTACATACGTCTGCGCCACCGCGATCTATTTATTGCCTAAGAAATAAATGATTTACAGAATCAATTACACGAATAACATGATGTTAAGCCGTTTGTAGCAATCTCATTGGTTTCAGCGCGAAATTCATTAGCAATAAAATGTACAGTATTGTATCACCGAATGACAAATTTACATACAGCTGTTGCGTTGCATTGTCTAGTTATCTAGTACTGGGAACTCCTACAAGTCTAGATTTTGTTTAAGAGGAATATCTTCGATTTATGCTGCCTTCAACATTATGCAGGCGTATAAGGTAATTATATATACCGGGTATCTCAAGACTGCTACCGAAAACGAAGCTGGGTGGTAGTTTAAGTGACTACAAACACAATGCAACCAAAAATTTCGAAAAGAAACGCGACAATTATTTTATATGATTTTTTAAATATCGTCATTTTTGGGTGGTAAATCTATAGTTTTTGCTAAAATAATAATTTAAACTCTTTTATACCTTGGAGTATTTATAAATAAAAGGGTATACACTATTATTTTAGGAAAAAAAAATATTTACCACCCAAATATGGCCATAGGAAAAAAATAACAAAAAAAATATTGTCGCTTTTTTTTGCAACTTTTTCTGTTGCATTGTGTCTGAAGTCGCTTAAACTACCACCCGGCTTCGTTTTCGGTAGCAGTCTTGATATACCCTGTATATATATATATTTATTTTAATTTCGGATTGGCTTGTTGGTTAACAAACCAGCCGTGGCTACCAATATGAATACGGTGGTTACGGGTTCACATCCCAGGGCACCCCTCTGACTTTTCGGAGAGTGAGGTGTGTATCGATAGTAAATCATCACGCAAATTAATGGTGTAAAACCTCGTGAGGAACCGTTACATAGCCACACCATTTAAACGAAAAAAATAATTGTCTTCAAATAGCCTCTATTCCAACAACTAGGTAGAGTTAGCTTAATATGTATTTTTAAACATTATTACAGAAGTTTTTGGCTTGTAATTTTACACAAGGTTGTTGCTTTTTCGGAAAATTATTCTGGAATTCCCATTTTGTACAATAACTAAATCTTATTTGAATACCAGCTGTAAGCCCACTTGTTCTGTTTATCTATTTTATTTTTCTTTAATTATTATTTTAGTTAAATTGATATTCAATGTTGCATATTGTAACGGCCTCAAACAGGTGTTATTTTAATATACTTGTATTTTGATGTAAGTAAATTTACCACCTCTGGTTGTCTTATATAAATATAATGTCCTATATAATAAATAAATAAGTAACCCAAAGCACCCTTAAATCCATCTAAAATATTTCTAGACTACTTCAGTCTAAATACAGGGTATATCAAGACTGCTACCGAAAACGAAGCCGGGTGGTAGTCTAAGCGACTTCAGACACAATGCAACAGAAAAAGTTGCAAAAAAAAGCGACAATTTTTTTTTGTTATTTTTTTCCTATGGCCATATTTGGGTAGTAAATACATTTTTTCCTAAAATAATAGTGTATACCCTTTTACTTATAAATACTCTAAGGTATAAAAGAGTTTAAATTATTATTTTAGCAAAAACTATGGATTTACCACCCAAAAATGACGATATTTAAAAAATCATAAAAAATAATTGTCGCGTTTCTATGCGAAATTTTTAATTGCATTGTGTTTGTAGCCACTAAAACTACCACCCGGCTTCGTTTTCGGTAGCAGTCTTGAGATACCCGGTATAAATAATATCTAGACAGCTTCCCCTTAAGTTCTCGGCTATCCCGAGCAATAAACGCGGCCCACAAGCGCGCGCACCGCTCGCGGGCAAACGCAACGAGCTGTCGACGCGGCCCGACCGATGTTTCGCCTACTGCCTAGTAGTGTAGCGGGGCAATTGCACTTTCTGGGGAGTACATTTTAGTTTTATACCAGAATTATCAATATTTATCATGTATTTAATCATATGCGAAGTATTTAACAATGCCAATTATGTCATCAATGTAATGCTTGTTTAATGGTTTCTTATAAGTTTTAGTTCCGCGTAAGAACACCGTTTCCAGACCAGGATGTATCGCAAGGCTATTGAAATTAAAAAACATCCCAATTTCAATAGAGAAGATGAACTGTAGCTTGCACAAGCATGGAATCATCAAATTAACTTTTTAATTTAATAATTGGAAAATAAGGGTAGTTGTTTTATTGTAACAATCGTTGACCGCATGACTAATACCTTAGTCCGCCTCCTGACCATAAAAGCTGTACAGTAATTGAAACGTCGGGAAGTCAAAAATGTAAAAATTAAACCAAATCCGCGATAAAATCCGTAAACAGTAGTTTTATTTCAATAATGTTTGTTGTTGTTTGTTTTTTTTTTAGG
This sequence comes from Hyles vespertilio, assembly GCA_009982885.2. NCBI lineage: Eukaryota > Metazoa > Arthropoda > Insecta > Lepidoptera > Sphingidae > Hyles > Hyles vespertilio. The sequence goes on along the minus strand of CM042806.1, from coordinate 7,248,797 downwards.
TTTTCTTTTCTGTATTTTATTTATTATGTGGTGTAATAGTTATTATTATGTATTAATGTTTCGTGTGTGATAGAGTGCAAAGTATACTTGGGAACGTTAGTTAAAAATATCATTCAAATTCCCAGTTGTAGTTACGGGGCTGACGAACTCTAGAATAAGCTGATAAACGGGCCACCAGCTGATCGACCGAAGCAAAACAGTAAGTTTAATAATAAATAGTTGCATGTTTTCTTATGCTATTACATTATTTCGGTCACATGCATATTAATTTATTTCGCGTAATGGAGAATATGATTTATAAGAATTTCTACAATTCACAACGTAAGCAACTTTATTACTCAACAAGACCGGTAAAGAACCAAGTGATAACCACTCATTATTATTATCATCCATAAACCAAAGAATCTTCGATGCGTTGCCGATGTTACAGATTTACGTACATCTTATTATATGCTAGGCGTTGCTTAAAAAAAAAAACAGCGCTGTAGATAAGGAGGTACCACCAGTTTGTATATTTTGCCGTCAAGCAGCTACGTTGCTTGTGTCCATAGACACGTAATGAAAATGAGAAATGAAAATATAAAATCAGGCAAGCAAGGTGCTACTCATTTTAATTAATAAAACAATAAAATACGATAGAATTAATATATACCAAAATAAATACAACTGACTGCCTTGGTGAGGTAGTCATACTACGGTACGGTTATAAAGCTGAGGTAGGTTCGAATCCCGGGTCGGGTGAAATTATATTGGATTTTTCTACTCATTATCAGATCGGAGTTAGAAATGTGTGCCCGATATGGTGATAGAACCTTTCACATTATGGGACGGAACATACAAGACGAAAGGTGAATGTCCTGGCACTCTTGCCTACCCCTTCTGAGATAAAAAGCGTGAGTATATTAGTATATGTCTCCTGTATGTATATGTAATCCATGTATTTATGTATGTGTGTATGTAAAATAAATAGAAATTATTCCATCATACTTTCCCATTACCCCCGCACAATCCGAGAGCATGAAACCCTTTGTAATGGCGTTACAATAGTGTAGTTTGTCGAACGCTTCCCGCCGACCTCTGACTTATGGGCCCCCATAAGTTCACACCAAAACATGGGCCGGTTTAACTTAACTTACGGATTAAATAATTGTTATTACCGTGCGTAGTAACCGCGACATTTTGTATTGTAATTTGTAATACACTACTCGTTAGGATACATTTTATTGCGAATTAATAATGAGTTGTTTAGTGGAATGAAGTTTGTAGTTTTGTTGAGTGTTCGATTAAGCAAAATTTTTATCGTGATGTTTTCTTTTTTGTATTAGAATGTTGGTAAAGTTTTATGTTTCAGTAATGATCGTAGAGTAAATCCAGGCGTAAAAATAATGAGAAAATTAATAAAGTAAGGAAAGAAATGTCCTCTAATGAGGTGCTTGGAAAATGTTCGGTTACCGACATAATATTATGGTTTAAGTCAACCCAAAATCAAATTTCATTTATCAAATAAATTTAGGTATTTTAGAATAAATTAAGGGGGGTATATAGGTGTATAAGACAAATAATTAAAGGGTTATTTAGTATTTTATTATTATTTTTAAATCTCAAGAAAGTATAAAGGCCACATTATGCACCTCAAACTTTTTTGTCGTAATAAGAAAAATCTCTCATTAACCTTTGCAATTCAAACTTATTGATTTTACAGTTCACAATTACCACTTCATAAATCATAGACATTTCCAAAATAAACTAACTTTTAGTTACGTAAGACTAATGGTGAGATATGTAGACACTGGCAGAAGAGGCACGGGCGGTACGACGAAGGAATTTGACCGACATGGCTGTGACGGCGTCGTGAATGTCGGCAGACGGGACACACGGACACGCTCGTGAACTCTGTTAGGCTGTATTCACTGTAGCGTAGATTAATATTGTATTATTATATATTATAGAGTTAGGTAAGACTAGTAGTGAGATACGCAGACACTTGCACTAGTACATTATAGAGTTAGGTAAGACTAATAGTGAGATACGTAGACACTCGCAGTAGAGGCGCGGGTGGTACAAAGGAATTTGACCGACATGGATGTGACGGCGTCGTGAATGTCGGCAGACGGGACATACGGACAAGCTCGTGTACTTTGTTAGGCCGTATTCACTGTAGCGAAGATTAATATAGTATTATTATATATGTATAATAGTTACGTAAGACTAATAGTGAGATACGTAGACACTGGCAGTAGAGGCGCGGGCGGTACGACGAAGGAATTTGACCGACCGGCGCGGCGTCGTGAATGTCGGCAGACGGGACACACTGACACGCTCGTGTACTCTGTTAGGCTGTATTGAGAGTAGCGTCGAATATGGTAGAGTTAATATGCGTCGAGTATGGTACGCTATTCTGTTCTTGTTATTTTATGATTATATATAATTGAGATTTTTCTTTTGAATTAAAGGATGTAAAGACGGCAGTTCATACGGTATATTAAGTTGTTAGATGTCCTACATAACGTTTATTCCATCGGAGAAAGAAGCAATTTAAACCTTCCCTGTTAACGATTACCCTACAACCTCTAAGTAAACTCTCTCTATTTCCATTGATTATGATATTCTTAAACTGTACCTATGTGATATGATTGAAGTTTGAATTTACAATTGTTAGAAAATCAACGTACAATCAAATTTATTTATAAAAATCAAAACACAATCGCCACTTACCTTATGAACGCGCCTTTACTATTTGACGCGTGCTAATACCAAAGAGCCGAGAGAAATTTCTTCGAAAACAACTTAAGTGTATTCATAACGTCTTCATTAGTGCAACATCAAAACCGTTTTATATCTAAGCCCCAAAGTTTAGTTTCCATTGCCATTTTAAAAAATTCTTAAGACAATATCCGTACAAAATTTCCTGCTGAACTTTCTTTAGTCTTAAAAGGCTTATAGCCATTGCAGCAGGGCCCGAAATGGACTGTGTTTTCTTCCAGACAGAGTTCATTTTATATTGGCCTAGGATAGTAACATTATGATTTTTTTTATATATAAATTACACCGTGGGAAACGAAGCGTGCCCGTAGGCGCGTCATGGACTTAAGAAACTTTGCAAGTGAATCGGACAAAAAGTGAATGGATTTGTTTAGACTGCATTTTTAATGCAATCATTATTTTTATAAGATCATTCTGGCGTTGTATCGTCTAATTAACATTTTTAATGTATAGCGTAGGTAAAATAAAGTATCCGAATTAAAGTATACACATAATTAAATAAGTATTTTTGTGAAAATAGTTTATGCGTTTTCTGCTAGGTGTCACCGTAATATAATAGCGATCAGTTTAGAGTACGATCCAACTTTAGATATTAATTAAGAAGTAATTTACTTTGTCCACTGGCAGATATAGAATCATTGAAATTGAATAATGACCATACTAAGAAAGTATGAATAATGATATAGGTTTTAAGCAAGACTGACATATGGATGTAAATATAAGCGACACTGATGTGACAGAAAATATGGCTTGGTATACCTAAAAGAAAATTCTGTAAAATAAAAGCTAAATATTCTTAACTCGAGACTAAAACAGCAAAATTGAAACCTTTCAAAGGCGACCGCACGTAATTTCCGAAAACAATATACTTGAAAAGAATTCCTGAATAGAATTTACTACAGCGGCGTCTCAAACAGTGTCTTTACTTTTAATAAGAGCGAAAGTATAGTGCAAGTGAATATGGTAAAAAAATAAACGCCTGGCAACAAGTTAGGGTTAGCCCAGCAAGCAGGAAAATTCTTCTCAACCTGTCAGTGATTACCAACTTTATTTCAACAAAATAAAGTTGAAAATAGCGTGCAGAAGATACTTTCCAGTGACGTCTGCTCACCTGTCAGTTGTACCCTATTTTCGACTTTATCTAGTTATGATAGAGCTCATTATCAAATGAACAATGTAAAGTGCTTTAGTATTTTGCGGCTTGGTCTCTGCTGACCCTTACAGAGCAAAAGGGCGATAAATTCCAATCAGGCGCGAGGTGCCCACAAGGGCAGTGGGTCGAGGGCCGGATATTTAAGAGGAAACACTATTCGAGTAAATATTTTAACTGTATCAGCCCATATACGTCCCACTGCAGGGCACGGGCCTACTCTACAATCGTAATCGATTGAGAGTGGTTAGGCCATATAGTCCACCACGCTGGCCTAGTGCGGGTTGGCGGACTTACATACCATAGAATTTTTTTTTTTTTTTATAAATCGCTATGGTATGCAGGTTTCCTCACGATGTTTTCCTTCACCGTTATAGTGCGTGGTGATTGACTGTCAATACACACATGGCTTCGAAAAGTCAGAGGTGTGCCCTGGGATTCGAACCTGTGACCACCGTGAATATGTTGGCAGTCGCGTCTAGTCCGTTTACCAACAGGCCACCACGCACTTAATATATATTAATAATATATATATTAATAATATTTTAACTGCCAAGGATAAATAAATAAATACATCCAACAATCACAAGGATGTACGTGGTTTGGAAAATACACATATTTATGTTTAGAATAACGTTGGTTTGTTTGTAAGACTTGGTGAAATATCCGCTTTGTTTGGCGGAAACTAGTTTTTTGTTTTAGTTTATTTATTATTCAAATTAATTGCACAAAATTTGTTTTCAAAATATAATGTTTTCAGAATCACATTTATCACACAGCGACATCTAGTGAAAATTGTAGAACTATTTATATACAAATATTTCAATATTCATTTTTAGCCATTGCGCGATTGTGATAAAGGGTATATAAGACGTTATATTTAAATCATAATTATCCTAGCGCTACCCTAAACATGAATTTGACATTATAATCTTTTCTTCATATCTGAAAGAATCACCATTTTCTCAAGGAAAATTAATGGAAAATAAAGGAGATGGGCCAGAAATGTATGGACCTTGGGCCGTTTGTAGTACATTACACCAAATTTACTTAGTGAAATTGGCATTCGATTTCTGTATGAAATACTATTATACGTTGCATATTAGCTTTATACAAAAATAAATACCAAGCCAAGAACAGCAACACTACAAGGGGACAATATGGCGTCTGAAACGGCATGTTTGACAACCGATGTCAAAACTTGACATTTATGAAACATGAAGTCGTAATTCGTTTTCCTATAAATCAAATATTATTTTTAGTCGTCTGTGCTATAAATTACTGTACTCTATATAACTCGTAAATGTTTTTACGGCAACGGAATTAGTATCATACTTTATTAATCATCTAATATAATATAACATAATGTCTATACAATAAATTGCAACAAGTCTGTCAGAATTTGGTCATGTTTATAGTTATTTAATATTAAGAAATTGTATCTATATCTGGCCGTAAGTGCGGTGCATAGTACCTGCTAAACAACCTATTTGAATAATCCACAATAAAAATCTGCTAGGCATGAGATACAGCACGGCACAAACTGATCACTTGCCGCGACTGCTAGCATCTGTATCAGCCAGTTTTCATTAAAAAAATCCGAAAGATCAATTTAAAATCCAATTAAAAAATAAAATCCAACTGATACAGAACTAGCCCTTAAGTATTTAAAGTTAATGCTTGTAGGCTCCATTGGTGTTGCATACACATGTTCATAGCACTGGGCGAACATGCTTGCTAACATGTTACACATAGCGTAAATTTTATATACCTACACTAATATCCCGACTTACGCTACCCCGTTTTACGCGAATTCGGAGTTACGGGGTTTTCCTCGCATAGGCTTCCCCACTCCTTCCTACCAGTGTTCGACTTACGACAAGTTCGAACATGTTCTGCGTGGATTTTTTTACATACGCAGTAAATGTTATTGATTTATCTTCAATTATATCGTACAAGAGCAATTAACGAGTCATTTGAACTTGACAAGGAACGCAAAACACTATCTTTGGGGTTGCATAGTTGAACCTCAACACTTACGCGGCTATACCAATTGTCGCGAAAGTTCGGCGTATTACTGTACAAATACAGTTATTAAAGTTTATTTTAATTGTGAAATTATTCTCATAAAGCTTTTGGACATTTTATTTGATTGTGAGTGTTTGAGGATGTGACATTTCTTTTTCTATAACGTCCACTAAGGTAATCCTTTGGCATAGGTTTTCTCTAAGACGAGCCTCAATTCTTGAAGTTACCTGAACTAGGTAACTACAGCATAGCTCTACCACTTTAATCTTTTGCAAATATATAATCCACATCGCGAAATAAGGTGTTTTTTTCAAAACCTCAAATTGTTTTCCCACGTTAATCCAAATTGCGGTGGATTAAAACGAATTATTAAGTGATTTGTGCTTGATCCGCCAGCACGCTTCTTGGGATGTAGGGATAAAACAAATTGACCCTGTTAAAAATAGCCAAATTACTTTAGGAATTATTCTTCAAATTAACAATGAATACTGGATCTCTATGAATCCGTATTATAATGATGTCGTTGTCTAGTAGTAGGTCTTTCATTTGTGAGAGGCCGTCTGGGTAGATACCACTGCAATGTCCATTTCTCCCGCCAAACAGCAGTGTAAATGCATAGTTGTGTTCCGGTTTGAAGGATATTGTAGCTAGAGTAAAGCTCAAAACACATTATAGGTTTTCGTCATACGCATAGAGTAAAGAGCGGTAAGTACGGGGCCAACTGACCAATCAGGACATGGAACGTACAAGGTTCTTTCTATGTAGTCTGTGGTCACGTCTTAAGCGTATGACCTATAATGTGCACACAACAAAAGAATCCATTGTTCAGATCGCTGTAAGACGCGTTGCTCTAGTATTTATGGCCGCTTCTTTACTCTATGCGTAAGACGAAAACCTACAATGTGTTTTCAACTTAACTACTGGATGTCTCAACAAGTCAAGTTAAAATTGAACAATAGTTTCTTGACTACAATTAACATATATATCTTTCTAAAAAACAATATGTAATATTATGTTTTTAGTTGCAATTCCATACTTGAAATATTTTTTTATCCTAATACGTAAAAATGTGTCGTGTTTTTCGGGTTCAGCACGTTATCCTTGATAATTTATTAGATCAGTACCTATTATAACATCAAAACATCAAACCATTCATTGTTTAATGGCTCTTTAGATATAATGAGTATAGGTAATCGGAAACAACGTTAACAACCATTTAACATGCCTCAAATCCTAGTTCTCATATTGGTTAATTATTCTAACCGTTGTGGTCAAGCAGCAATGAAATGTAATAAGTAGCCGTGTCTACCAAATTAACGGTAATCGTTGACATAGCTGTATTCCAAATAAATAGCTCGAAAGCCCGTAACCGCCAGACATATGTCATTTTAAAAAAGCTGAAAGTTTGTGCATGCCTCAGACATTTTGGATTGTGGTCGCTTTGTCAGCTTCAATGTGTCCAATGTGGCAACCCATTCAAAGTATCTGGCTTCTAAGGAAACACGTCCTCATAATTGTCTAATTAATATATAAAACTCAACCTTATACTTTATTTCTTTCAACTTGTCAGATATGTTCAAATTCATAACTTCTAAAATCACCACAATCCATAATTTCTGATTGTGGGATGCCTACAATACGATGCCTGATTGTGCCATGCACAGGAAAACTTTCATCTTTTATAGAATGATGGACGTCGGGCAACCTCGGGCTCTTGGTCTAAAATGCTGTCTCTCTAAAGTTCAATCCGTATTTATCCAATGACTAAAAAACCTAGCACAGGAATAACAACTAAACGATCGTATAATGATAGCGTACTCCAGTGGTTATATCTATAATCGAAACGCCATTAAAATGCTCCGATTGATTGAAATTCTCATGGCACTGTGAGAAACAAGGCAATAGCCATTAAGTTCATTATGGGATAATACTTGCTGGCTACTATGTTATTGGTATTTTTTTAGTAATAAACGTGTTTAAATCTGTGCGAACATTGAAATATTTAATGGGTTGAATTTGATATGACTCACTATCGGCCGGGTTCAATAATATATTGACAGTTAAGCGGTAAAAATTATCCCCGATAATTACGTGTCTTCTATCTTTGTTTAACCGATGTTTCAATAACAAAAACTAAACTAGGATAACAACGCTGAACGTAGATATTGCATATATCTCTGGTAAGAACCGTTCCTCCCAAACGTTTAATTTTTGCACTTTTAATTGAGGTCAATATTTATTAGGTTAATTATTAACTTTATTTTGGAATTATCATAAATCATCATTAATGTATAATTAGAAGAATAAAACGTTAAAATATATTAATAATGTAAGTATTGTGACAAATAATGGCAAATTAAAAATTCATACAAAGCTTACATAGAACAACAAAACGCATAGAATGACTGATTTATGATATGTCAAATGTAAAAAAGAAGTTTAAAAATATCAATGTTTACCAACAAGAATGAATTCAAAAATGAATTTTACGGCCCTATTTCTGCAGCAGAATTACAAATTTAAATTGAATCAGAGACCATAATATTTATAAATACGAAGAATAGTGTGAAAATAAAACATTACGTAGTTGCATTACTTTAGTTTTGTAATCAATCTGTCTTTAAAGACCTGAAATCATTTCAGTGCTAATCTACAATTAAATACTGAGGAATATTATTATAATTAAAACAATATAAATCAAATTAAGAATAATGATTAATTCAGGTGATCTTACTATGCTAGAAGTTTTCGAAATTGTAATGACTAGTTATAGAGAAAACAACTGTTCCTCTTTTTATATAGGTATCACATAAAAATGTATTTACAATTAAAATGTAAGAACCCCCTTTTCCGCAGATTCTATTATGGGTAAATAAAATATCAAAGACAATTTGTGAGAAATCTTTAATCTTTATTATTGACAAAGTTCTGAAACTTTATTTTAATAATTTAAAATAAGTAATTAATATTTATGTCTAGCCTAGCAGTGTTTGGTATGTCAATTTCATGTTCCACATCAGCAATGCTTTTCATTCTTCAAATATTATCTGACACCACTGTGGCACTCATAATGTTTAAAGTTGTGTGCAATCCCAAAAGACTTTTTTACTGGAAAGTGTGGAAATCTTCTTTTCCCAACATCATAAGACCTGAAATAAAGATGAAAGAAAGATGTAAAAGATGGAAGAGCAAAATATTAATAATAATAACTTTGAGTAGTGTTTCTGTTTTTATATGAGCCGCATTGTCGCAATACTCTATGGCAGACATTGAGCAGTGTTATTAATAAAGTAGTATGTGGATAGGTATACACTATCTCCAATTAGACATCTATTACTATTTTATTATATAACTTCTTCACATTGTACTGAAAATTAATGTTATTTACAAAAAATAAAAGATTTAAAGTGAAAATATGTTTTGATGATTTCTATCAGGCCTTTTTAAACTAGGGAACTATTAGGAAACTACTTACAATAATATGTATTAATCTTAATATATTCTCTTAACCATTCTTCCAACTTAATTGTCATATTTGTTGCATCTTAAATTATTATTTGCCAATATTTCGGGTCATAGCTGCACAAAACAATTGAATATAACACCATTTTCACCTATGTACCACAATAAAGTAGGTATTTTGAATTTGAATTCTTTCAAAATATAAAGTATGAGATAAATACCTTTTAGCAGAGTTGTTAAATGAGCCCCAGGCTAGCGTTCCAATACATTCATGAAAAGTAACTGTGCAATACACATTGCTTGAACAATAATGCCTTTATTTTCTTAATTCTTCTCCTATATTTGAATCTAAAAATAAAAATATTAAGATTAATACATTGTGATCAGATAACTGATACATAATACTAAGATTTACTATGTTAAAATCATAGACGATATTAATACATAATTATTGATTAATCCTAATATATCTAAAGGTAGTTATTACTAAGGTGGCTCTATGGGAATATAATATGTGCAATTCATTGCCCAAAGATTCTTGGGAAAACTGCAATTTTATGAAACCATGCTGTGTGTTGTCTAATATTTTTACATATTGATAATATAGCTCAGTTATAGCCTGAGGCACATCAGTAATGATTCGGCTGACTGTGCTTTTGATACCCAAAAATAGTTACCGGCTGAACATGCATTCTCCCCAGTACGTAAAACCACAATGATAGCAGCAGTTAATGGAACAGTGACACATTATTGTTCCCGAGCTGTTACATTTATTATGGAATATATGATTTTGGAATAATTCAATACACTTTTATAACTTAATGAAATATTTGATATGTATGCTTACCAGGAGGAAGGTTCCTTGCAGGCTGGGTTTAAATGTAGAAATAAACATAATAGCTGATGTATTATTTCATCTAAAAAGTAAATCTGTAAATAAATTCTGAACTAGAATATTCACATAATTTTTTTGGTTCTCATAAATTATAATCGGCGTCAAATACACCAGCTTTAAACATTTCTTTATCACTTTCATCACTGAATATATTAATGTCACTTTATTTTGCTGATTTCTTCCATAAAAATACCACATATCTGGGATAATCGATGTATTATCCACCATATTGCAGCGATATTAGAAAACGTTGACAGCTAGTTAAACACAAATAACTACAGTAGTTCGAATCGATATCGAAACGCGTATATTTTAATTTGTATGGAATTTCCTAACTATGGTTAGCGAGAGCCCTCCCATTGATAGATACAAATCATAGATATATTTATTCATCTGTCAACGATTATTGAAACCGAAAAATGACAGAACTCATACTAGAGTTAGCGATTTTAACTGGTAGAAAAAGACAGACAGAGTATTGCACCCGGCCGTATATAAATAAAAGGTTAATTCTGGATAATCTGCAATAAGTATTATTTATGTTGGTTTAAGGTTGGTAATCTTGAGGTTACGAATTGAAATCCACGAATATACCATAGTTCTTCAAATTACTGTTGTAATCCTAGTTACTTATTTAGCGGGGAAGGGAAACATCGTGGAAATAAAAGAATTCCTCGAGATCACCACCAGATTGTCGTAGTTATTTAGTGGTTAAACTTAATGACTTACTTGGAAGAATTATAGATTTAAGCTGTTCGTAAAACGATCGTCCTGTAACATGGATGCGTTGCAACTTCATATACATAAGTATAGGTTGAGGTCAAACAGAAAGAGAGTTATTGCTACGTTGATAAAATTACATGCAACCAAAGACATATTTTCTAAGGAAGGTATTCAAAAGTGTGGTACTGCCGAAAGGCATAACGTTACCAGTTGTTTTATATATTGCGTGTGAACACGGGTAGCATCCAAAACACGCGACGGTAATTCACCAACAGATACGTAATGAGGACGTAATATCAGGACTCAAAATAATTTTGTTAATGATCAATGTATTCGTTTATGGTTGTTGCCTGATCCTTTGTTATATTGCTTACTTGTTGGCATATTTTTTTTTTATTGCAGTGATTGGCGAGACGAGCGTGCCGTTCGCCTGATGGTAAGCGTTGCGACCGCTCATGAACAGAAGCATAACCAAACAACACCTTGATTTACAAAGCAATGCTTGGCATTCCACTGCGCTCGCCATCCTGAGATATAAGATGTTAAGTCTCAATATGTCCAGTAGTTACTCTGGCTACAATGTCCTTCAATCCGAAACACAACAGTGCATTTAAACTACTGTTTGACGGGAGAAATAGACATTGCGGTGGTACCCACCCAGGCAGCCTCTCACATATGAGAGACCTACCACCAGTAATGTAATATGACAATTGTGGCAATAATTAATATTTGCAAAGGCAGATAGTTCACCAGATGTATATTTCATAAATAACGAAGTATGTAGTCATGTACAAATCTATGATTATGATTGCAGTGGTAAGTCGAGAGTCCGTTTTTTTACATAATTTACTTGATTCTAAATTTCTAAATTCTAAATCTGGGGGCGCGGCCGAGCCCCCGTCCAAGTCGAGCTATAGGCCGTAACATCCTTTTCTCGAAGCAATTCAGACCATTTTCAACCCCCTATAACTTCGTTGTGGCTAAAGCATGAAGCCTGAATTTTCAGTTACTAAGCAGGCATTGTGTAAACACGGTATATTTAAAATTTCATTCAATTTGAACCAGTAGTTTAAGAATTGTAACTAGTCAAACTTTCTTAATTTTGTCACTCACTGACTGACCGATCATCAAAAGTCTAAGTAGTGGAGCGCCTGGGGGTTTTCACCTCGAATTAGAGTTATAGTGAATGGATTAATATGATCGATGTGGGATATTGTTTTTTAAACTATAAATTGCAATGTTTACCCAAAAAAAAGTTGTGCACTCCATTTTTTTATTATTTAAACAAATTATTATGAAAAATTAATGTTTGACCATATATTTTCACTTTAAACAGTATTTTTTTTATTTATGTGTTAAATCTTACCTGAGTAGACATAAGGGAACATTTTTCAAAGATACCTGTGTATAAACATAGCAATAGGGATGTCGAACAGAAGAACGTGGAGGGGAGTGCGGAGCGACAGCTGTTATATACAATGGAATTTCTCGGCCAGTTTAATTATAAATGAAACGTACTCTATTATGCACATTAAAAAAAATAAGGCAATTAATTACGACTAATGAAAGGAAAAAAAATATTAGTACAAAATCTGTTTATTTAAATATATTACATTGTTGTCTACACCAAATATTTTCTTCTACTTCATCTATCTGTATAATAGGTGAAGTATTGGAACTACTATTTCCGCTGCACTGTAAACATGCTACTCTCTTCAGTCGGTCCCTCATTATTGAGGATCGTGACTCTTAATTGTCTTGATGACCGCTCTCCACCGGCACCGGTCCTCTGCTTGATGTAATGCTGCATTAAGGTCCCCAACCTTTAGTGCATTGGCAACCTGGTCCACCCATCGTTTGGGAGTTCGTCCTCGTCTTCTTTTTCCCTCCAATTTTCCAACAATGAGCAGTTTTTCCAAGTTGTCTGGTTCGCGTATAGCGATATGTCCGAAGTATTGTAATGTTCTGTGTAGGCAAGTTGCAGAAAGTTTTGGTCTTCCTTCGAGATGCACTTGTTTTAAGATGGATATGTTGGTTCGATGTGCCGTCCATGGTATTCTTAACATCCTGCGTATCACATCTCAAACGCATCTATCCTCCTTCTATCTGTTGCTTTGACGGTCCAGGATTCACAACCGTATAGAAAGATCGGTATCACCAAAGTGTCAATTATTCTTATTTTTGTTCTATTAGATATGTTGCTATCCTTCCAGACCTTTTGAAGTTGAGTCATTGCAGCTTTGGCCATTCCGATGCGTCGCCGTATCTCAGGTTCACAGTTACCCGTGTTGTTTAATACAGAGCCGAGATATAAGAACTGATCTATGGTGTCGTATTCTCCAAATATCCCTGTGTTCCCAAAAGTCTCTGAACGGTCGACTAGCATTATTTTGGTTTTTTCTTTATTTATTGTGAGGTCAAAGTTTTTGCTGCATCGTTCTAAACGTGTTAACAAATCGGCCATTTCTTCTTCTGTGGACGCGAAAAAAAAACATGCTACACTGCAGTATAAACCACTTTTTCGGCATCCACACGCAGCTCCACGCATAAAAAACAATTAATTCATTATTAATTGTTTTTTATTAGATTTCGAACAATGGATAAACGGATAAGTAAGCAGGTGTAGCATGTATTTTGAGTTTATATAGAGCTCCATCTAAAACTCATGCTTTAAATACATTGAGGTTCAATTCTTAAATAAAAGCAACAGCCAAAAATACGAGTGTTCTTTTGTCATCACTGCCTCCAACAACAGATGCAGCGTTTGAGCACCTTAAAAGAGTGTACCTACAAATTCAGATGGCTAAGAAATGACGTAGTTATTGAAAATTGGGGATGCAAGTATTCCAACAACATGTACATCCCAATATCAATGAATCAATTACCTGCACCGGATAATTTATTGCAAATGTTATTTTGTAGTTACAAAAAAGGGACGTGGAGCTGCGCGTGGATGCCGAAAAAGTGGTTTATACTGCAGAGTAGCATGTTTACAGTGCAGCGGAAATAGTTGTTCCAATACTTCACCTATTATACAGATAGATGAAGTAGAAGAAAATATTTGGTGTAGACAACAATGTAATATATTTAAATAAACAGATTTTGTACTAATATTTTTTTTTCTTTTCGTTAGTCGTAATTAATTACCTTATTTTTTTAAATGTGCACAATAGACTACGTTTCATTTATAATTAAACTGGCTGAGAAATTCCATTGTACATAACAGCTGTCGCTCCGCACTCCCCTCCACGTTCTTCTGTTCGATCCCTATTGCTATGTTTATACACAGGTATCTTTGAAAAATGTTCCTATATGTCTACTCACGTAAGATCTAACATATAAATAAAAAAAAACTGTTTAAAGTGAAAATATATGGTCCAACATTAATTTTTCGTAATAATTTGTTTAAATAATAAAAAAATGGAGTGCACAGATTTTTTTTGGGTAAACATTGCAATTTATAGTTTAAAAAACAATATCCCACATCAATCATACTAATCCATTCACTATAACTCTAATCCGAGGTTTTACGGTTTTTAATGCCCAGGCACTCCACTAAAGGCACTTCTAGCAGACATAGAACCTTCAAATTTAGAATATAATTAGTGTTTAGTGTCTAAAGTAAGGAAAAACTCAAACATTTCATAATTTGTGTCTAGTTTTCTAGATAGACCAACTGCTTCAATAACCCTATGAGTGCTCCATGTCAACTAATAGTTGACTTTTATACCATGTCAACTAGTAGTTGACATGGTATAAAAGTGTATATTAAGCGTATATTTCCCGTGTCAACTAGTAGTTGACATGACGTGGCACTTTTGGATGCATTAGAAATCCGTTAAATATGGTCATTTCGGTCGCACTAAGGGCAATTTGTATTACTATTTTAACCTTAACGGGCATGAGCGGCGGTGCGGATAACTTTGTAATCCCATATAAATGTATAGGATTACAAAGTTACATTTGCAGTTAATGAATCATTGTACCCGTATATAGTGGAATAATAGTTGTAGATAGATATCTATATATATGAGGCATAACAGGAGGGGATATAGAGAAGGAAATGGTGTATTCAGCATGTCACATGCCCTTGCAAATAAATAGACTAAATAGCTCGAAAATATCAATTACAATGAAAGAAAGAACATTAATAATCAAATCCGCTAAACTTGTGATAAATTGATGCCTACAAAAATAAGAAAAATCCATAAGACAGAGGCTTTAAGAATAATCGTTAGTGATATTCTAGAAGTGAGAAGTACTGAAAAGGAAAAAAGTAGGACTCTACAAAAAGACGTGAGATCCCATCAAAAACATCCTGTAAAAAAATTCCAAGTCGCGCAGCTCAGGTTTTCTACCGCAAAAAGTTGTGAGATGCATGTTATACCAAGTCAATTAATTTATTTAATCCTTAAGGGACCTTCTATATAAAGTTATTACGTTAGTTATTACCATATCAATATTGAAAATTCTTTACGTTTTAAATAAATGGATCGACTTGGCCATCGCATGAAAACATAATGTATCATACAATATCATATTGATATGGTAATAACTAACGTAATAACTTTATATAGAAGGTCCCTTAAGGATTAAATAAATTAATTGACTTGGTATAACATGCATCTCACAACTTTTTGCGGTAGAAAACCTGAGCTGCGAGACTTGGATTTTTTTACAGGATGTTTTTGATGGGATTTGGTTTTTCCTGAGTATTCACTGCAACGTATAAGTTAATACATACAAGACTTTTTATTAAATCAATACCTCTAATAAATTTAAACATAAATTTAAGCGTCACGATTTGAAATCTTAACCTTCCAATTATGTGTATTGTTTTTATTTAATTCATTTTATATACAATTTATCTTTTAAACAATTATTTGCCAATTTTATTTCATTTAAATTTAACAATTTACCATCTCTCTTGCACATTTATAAGTCAGGGGCCCACTGCCCCCAAAGTTGCTCTAAAGCACACGCGTGTTGTACAGTGATTTAAACACTGTTTTACAATGACTAATGGGCTTTATTATGGCAATCAATTTATTTAGTCCACCGATTGAGATATCCTTAAGGCTCAAGTAAAAGGTAGCTGGTATTAAGTGGGGACAAACACGCGATCTGTCGATTTTTTTCAGTCGATACAAAAATGATACTGCGATGTTTTTAATTTAATTTTCCGTGCGCACAAATTGCGATTAATGTGCGAATTATTTCGCTGCGTGTTGTTGCTGTACTTCTATTTTAAGGTTTTTGTGTACAAAAATAGAAGCTCATATTTCAGTTGTATCTTTTTTTTGTTGTTTTCAATACTGCGTAGATTGTTAAAGCAAATTGGACTTACAACAGGGATATTTTAATGAATCTCTGGTATTTTAGCTAGGCAGATAATAATCGTTCATAGCGTGGTGGCCTGTTGGTAAACGGACTAGACGCGACTGCCATCATGTTCACGGTGGTCGCGGGTTCGAATCCCAGGGCACACCTCTGACTTTTCGGAGTCATGTGTGTATTGATAGTCAATCACCACGCACTAAAACGGTGAAGGAAAACATCGTGAGGAAACCTGCATACCATAGGGATTCATAAGAATTTCTATGGTATGTAAGTCCGCCAACCCGCACTAGGCCAGCGTGGTGGACTATATGGCCTAACCACTCTCAATCGTATTCTCGATTGTAGAGTAGGCCCGTGCCCTGCAGTGGGACGTATATGGGCTGATACAGATACAGATGAATTATTTGTAATTGCAATAGTATCTAGATAGGTTCTATCCTTTACACTTTAGATTGGCTTCTGTTTATCCTATTCTTAATCCATCCCTTCGTTGTCTGTTTCATTGCGATTCGGCGATAAGACCGCCAATTGTACTTTTAATGTGTGTGATTTCTCTTTGTGTTTTTTTTTTGTTCAATAAAATGTAAATAAATAAATAAATAAATAGATGAAGTCACAAACCCTCTCTAGAGTATACTGGATTAGCGTCACCACGCTTAAATGTCTCTAAATTGTATAAAACCCTTAAACAGTATAGTTATACAATGTTATACTTACGTACTCATACATATTACATAGTTTTCCATGCCCCACATTCAATACATTAACGGAGTGTCTTATCTACGCAACGAGTTCGCGTGATCGTGCGGCAATTTGAATATAGAATGCTGCGTCCGCCCAGAGACACGCCCACTGTAGGCACTATCTGATCGTTTTACGTAACTCATTATGCATTCTCTGACCCTCAAAGTTAAATGCGGTATATAGGGTACTTGGAAATTCAAGGTGTAAAGGCTTATGTTGTTTGATTGAATGTAGAATCAAACGATATAAAGAAAGACAACAATAATATTGGAGAAGATCCTTTGTATAAAGTTATTAAAATATAATGGTACAAATATAATATAAATATAGCGCTAATTTTTAGATACTCTTAATCGAAGTCATTGTATGCAGACTGTAGTTTGTAATTCATTAATGTACGTACCTAAAAGAATATAAAAATATAACAATCAGTTCTGAAAAGTGTATTTGTTAATTGATGATTTCATAAACAACCATCATTCCATCTGAATTGTTTAGTGAGGACGGAAAATCAATTATGTTTGATGCGTTGGTACCCATGCGGCCTCTCACATATGAAAGACCTACCACAATATGTATCATATTATTTAACAACATCCTTATATTAGAAATGATGCTATGGAGTATGTGATGGTCTGTTCGTAAACGGACTCGACGCGACTGCCAACATATTCACGGTGGTCGCGGGTTCTAATCCCAGGGCACACCTCTGACTTTTCGGAATCATGTGTGTATTGATAGTCAATCACCACGCACTATAACGGTGAAGGAAAACATCGTGAGGAAACCTGCATACCATAGCGATTTCTATGATATGTATAGTCCGCAAACCCGCACTAGGCCAGCGTGGTGGACTATATGGCCTAATTACTCTCAATCGTATTCTTGAATGTAGAGGAGGCCCGTGCCCTGCAGTGGGACGTTTATGGGCTGATACAGAATATTAAAAGAATCACACAAAACAAACCTACACATAAAAAACAACCGCGAACATTATACGTGCATGGGAACACGGCATCGAACCTGGGTCGTCACGGCGCACGAAATTACAAGCCGGCGTCGTACGTGAGGGGACAACGATTACCATGCAAGGGTTATGATATGTCTAATAACACGGTTTAAAGGTCAGTCTGTACCGTTTTATTAGAGCAGAGGTTTGTGAGTGAGTTGTTTTGATTGATTGTGGCCTAACTTCTCTCAAAATTTTTATTGAAGAAGAGTGGACAATTGTCCACATTGGTCATCAATCAGGTCAGGTCATCATTGGTCCAATTGATTACTATTTTGGGTTATAGAACCATTTATCCTTTACCAATGAGTTGATTGAGAAAATCATTGGCAGTAAAATGCAGAATTTAAATATTTCGGTTGCTCTCAGAAACACTAACCTTAACCAGGATTTATTTATTGTTCGTTATTTTACATTCACGTAAAGAAGACAAAAGCAATTATGCCTATAGCTATATTTTAAGTAAGTACAATCGGCGGCCTTATTGCACTAGGCAATCTCTGGAACCTTCAGGACCGCCAGGATTATTTAGACATGTCTTTCAGTGGGATTAATGTAATGTAATACAAAAAATATTATTTATCTATATATTTTTGTGTGTGCACGTGATTTATTGCTAGAAGTCGCTGCATGTGAACCTTTTTCCCCAACAATTACAATATAAACAATATAAACAATTTAAACCCCTAACTAAATTATTGGTTCTACATATGTTGACGAGTGTAATTTTTTTCAGAAGTTCTGAGTTGAGTGAGTTGAGAGAAGTTTTTATACAATTCTGATACCTTTTAAAAAAGTACTCACGATATTTTAATTCCTATTAAAACTACAACTGTTACTTTTAGTCTCACCCAACCCTGACATTATATTTACGCATACCTTTCGTATAAATAATTAACATCAGTTTTAATTTCATTTTAAATTATACAGGGTATATCAAGACTGCTACCGAAAACGAAGCCGGGTGGTAGTATAAGCGACTTCAGACACAATGCAACAAAAAAAGTTGCAAAAAAAAGCGACCAATTTTTTTTTGTTATTTTTTTCCTATGACCATATTTGGGTGGTAAATACATTTTTTCCTAAAATAATAGTGTATACCCTTTTATTTATAAATAATCTAAGGTATAAGAGTGTTTAAATCATTATTTTAGCAAAAACAATGGATTTACCACCCAAAAATGACGATATTTAAAAAATCATAAAAAATAATTGTCGCGTTTCTATGCGAAATTTTTAGTTGCATAGTGTTTGTAGTCACTAAAACTATCACCCGGCTTCGTTTTCGGTAGCGGTCTTGAGATACCCGGTATACAGTCCACAAGTATGTACAATTCGTTCCCCTGGAATTAATTCCCCTATAACTGGAAGTGACGTGCGATCAGATCGCGGTGGGCGTACCCCTTAGTAAAATGTTAGACTATTTCCGTGGTTAGTTACCGTGACGGGAGCACGGCCGTTTCTTGCAGATATATCTATGTAAAGTAGGGAAAGTATATAGAGAACAGTAACAATTAGTTTTATTATGTTGGTACTCTGGATTCTATTGTTATAATTAAGAATGTGTTAGGTGTTGGTAAATTGTATTGAGACTCTTTATTAAGTTTAAATTAGAATATTTACTTGTGTATGGAATGGAATCATGCACTAAGACTACGTCTAGGCAATGGCTAAGCCCAAAGGCTGTAGGAATAATATTCATTAAGGAATTTTTATACTTGCAGAAATAATACATCGCTTTTTTGCTGAAAGCCGAAAAGTGGTGTTCACATCGTGCACACATAACACAGAGTTGTTATTTTTACAAATACAATTGTGTTTGATATTGCTATTTTTGTACGGCCAGATTTGTGAACTAAGTAAAAGAAATATCTAAAAATGTTGTCAACCCTTCACGTCGTCAAGTCGTTGCCGTCGTAGCATTTAACTGGCTTTGAAAATAACAACACTAGAGTTTCTTGCCCGTTTTTCTGTAGTAAAAACCGCTTTCCGATCCGGTTGGTAGATCAAAAAATGACTGAATCTAAACTAAGTTGAACATATTAATGGATTCAATAAATTATTTTATTTTTTTTTTTTCATTCGCCAGGGGGAATGGGGAGTTGGTTGCATATTGTCTATTATTTAAAATAAAGGTGAATTAAGTATCTTGTTATTATGAATATTATAAGAATAATTGAAAATATACTCTTTACTTATCAAAGGAATAAACGACATAGCATTGTAGGTCGCGGTTCAATACAAGTAGCGACATCTCCCGGTGTTTGCGCAAATTGTGGAGGCTTCAAATAGCCACTGCCGCTTTCATTAAGGAAATATTTTACTAAATACAGGCTGTGTTGCGTTTTTAAGTCATTCAAATTATTGATAAATATTAAACAGAATAGATTAAGTAAAAATCACCTTTTATTCATTTATAGTTGACAAATGTACAAAGTGTAAGTAGTCTTAAAGTGTATTCCGCGTTAGGAATTAACAAAAAAACATCTCACATTACTATTTTGCTAATAAGGGGAAAGGTGTAAACAGTTACTTTCGGTAATCAGGCAAAGGCTACAAATCTTCCTATCCTACTAAAACACACAAGACCATTTTATGATATTCTTCAGACCTTAGTCTCATTCTTTCCATCTTCGCCAAATATACAGGAAATCAGAGGCATAAGTGACTTCACAATGCAACTAAAACATTACAAAAAACATCGATATCATATTTTCTTTTAAATTATACAAACTTAATAAAACTTCGACCTGTCTTCGTTTTCGGTCACAGTCTGGATATACCCGCTGTAGCATTGGGATTCTTCTATATAATTTGATGCCAATAATATTGTATTAAAAACCATTACATACCAGTAACTAAGAACCGAATTAATCGAACAATAAAATATGTATATGAGCAAGCATTTAAAAAATGTATAAACATAAGCCACTGTAATGAAGCGAAACCACTCCGCATAGAGAGCAGTGAATCAAATGACCGAGACAAGTTGCCACAAGAAACAATAAATTAAATGGACCATGAGGTAATTGGCACGTAAATATCCAGCAAAATGTGCGTTAATGAGCCGACACCCAAATGTACGTTTTAAATGTTTACGATGCTATTTTATTTGACCTTTACAGGAATGGGAATTACGTGTTAGATTTAGTAAATAATATTTAGAATGCTATTGGTGGCATCAAGTTAAAATTAACCCATTCAGGTTGATACGTCCAAACAACAGTGTAAATGCACTGTTGTGATTCCATTTGAAGAACATTGTACCCGGAGTAACTAGCTGGGCATATTGAGACTTCTCATTCTACGTCTTAGGATGGCGAACGCAGTGGAATGCCAAGCATTGCTATGTAATTCATTTCCCTACTGTCCATGAGCAGTCATGAATAAAAAAAGCAGATGAGATACAGAATAATGTACAAAGGAAATCTAAAATATCTTAATTTTCAAGTATCAAAATCTTACAAGAATTACATAATTCCACAGGAATCATACATTTTTCTTGGCTGCTCAAACCAAGTGAGTCTATATATCAAGACTCGATCGATTTAAACACTGAAAATACCTTCCTTAACCCGGTATAAACCACCGCATGTAAAAAAATGTCTATATTATTAAATATCACTAATCGGCCTTTTCTACCCCGCAGCACCCAACCCGTTAAACCAAATTCCATTAGCAATATTCATAATGAGCCCATAGTTCCCATAAGCTGGGCTCCATTACGGCCGAGTAAGTAGTGATTTTTTGTCGTGCCATCTCTTGACCCGGCTGTGTCCTCGGGCTAAACAGTAAATAATGATCCTGGCTTATGTATAAATTATAAAATGAAATCATAAAGTTTATTGTTGTATCCATACGGAGTTGGGAATGTATGTTGTTTTATGGTGAACATACTTACGGGTTTTAGCATTATTTTTATGAGTAAGACAGTTATAAATAATTGACGATCGATCAATGTAGAATAGCATTTGGGTTCGGGCTAAAATTGTATTCGAACTTTGTGCTCCTTTCTTTACTGTTCAATAAATAAACTGTATTTATTTTAAGCAACTAAAAGATAATAGATCTTTCGCATCATCGGTGTGTAGGTACCTCCACAAGACAGCTTTAAATAATATTAACTACCGACTCAAAAGCTCCACTAATTAAGAAAATATTTTTACATATTAGCATTTTAGTAGAATATAGTTTCACTTTCATTTTATGAATTTGGTGCTATTACATAACATACAATCCAAAAAACATACTAAAATTACATCTTTATCATAATCCTGCCACATCCTGCAACCAATTACACTAATTTGTCGACTAGCTTTTAAAACGTCTACGTATTTATTTAAAATAGCTGACTGAATATCCGTTGTCATAGTTTAACTAACATCAATATAAATCACATTTACATACGACAGTGCCGTCATTTTGCATAGAGGTCGTTACAATCTATGATGGATTGCTTTCACACGATCTATCCCGAAGATGGCCGAGGTATGACGAAGAGGAGCGGAGATAGCCGAGTGCGCCCGAGGCGATACGAACCATAGCTGTTTAAGCTATTTAAATGAGTTGTCAATAATAAGTTGCGGATAATTTAAAATTATATTGGCCCGAGATAGTAAGCTCGTTAAATTGTACGGAGGGGTAATTTAATATCATGAAATGGTTTATTAAACTGTGCTTCAAAGACTTGTCTATTTGTACTACAATGGGTACTATAAAAGTGCTTGAATGTAATAATACCTCAATTGAACTGATCTCTTTGCAGTCCATAATTAAATATCAAACCAATATAAATATGGATCACATTTTTTTTTCAAAAGCCGCTAAGCATATCGCAATAAAAAATGTTAATAAAATTAATAGACAAAAAAGATAATGCAACGCAATATAATCTTGACAATCATTTAGAAGCAAAACTCAGTTCGGCGCCTTATAATAATGTCTCGTCCGCCCAGCCGAGTTGGGCAAAACCAAAAAATATCACAGGCGTGAGAAAACATTCAAGTCACTCGATTCCATATGATATATTACCTTAAACGTGCCATTTAGCGCTTACGCATTCGCTCCTAAATATAGTGGGATAAATTAGAAAAAAAAATGTAAACACAACATTGTACGAATTCAATAATTAGATTAAATTTATAATGAGGGGGTTTGAGCCCCGGCGACGGCGCGGCGAAGCTCAGCCGCCGCCCCATGGCGCCTCGGGCGGGTCCCTTTGACCCTATTTGTTTTTAATTACCGCTCAGGACACTAGCCCTTTGAGCTAGCCGAAAATTGGCCCTAATTAACGGTAGGCCGCAACTTATAAAGTTAATAGGAGCTTGGCTCGTGGGTGGGTCGTTAACATTTTTCTGATTATTTTCGAATTAGTTTGTAATCACTAATCGGTGTGCTTCTTTGAAAGGTTGAAGAGGTGCTATATAAGATGCGTTGTGTATTTAATTTTAAGCCAAGGGAAATTTTATAAGTGTATGTAAAAAAAATCATCCACTGTTCGTGCTCTGCTTGCAGGATAAACAAGTCAATGATTTTTCGTACTAATCATATCAGAATGATATTGTGTATTATTGTATACTTTTAACTAACTTCATAAAACAAGTTTCCTTTTAAACGAAGAAAACGTTTCTGCTAAAGAGAAAGGCAGGAAAAATGGCTGAACAACGGAATGTATTAATGTCTATGTACCATCAAATTATACTCGTCACTCAAGAACTATTAACATTTTTGTCTCAACAATTTCTCTGGAATTTATATGGTATTAACATCGCTAAATGCTATATTTACAATCTACATTACCAGATGCTCGGATGCCTTGCATACCTGGATTACCGAATGGACCACGATTACCAATGGCCCCACGATTACCCAATGGTCCAGCGATTACCGAATCATTTGGTAAATGCTTGTAATCGCCTCCGTGGATCGTGATTGCACTGGATGTAGCTATTATGGGTTTTTTAAATTTTATTAGTCTGAGAAGGATGTTCTCTTGTGAGTCATACTTTGAGGGTGGGTTTCCAGAATAATGTATTCTTTTGGCTTTTGTAAAAGCTTGAGTATAGGTATAGAAAAGGAGAAGGAGATAATGAATATTTTGTCTTATAAAACATTCTGATTGTATATTCTTTTGTTGGAACCACATACACATGTGAGATTATTGATGTGTGGTAAGCCCACGTTAATTATGTAACATTAATTTGTTAATAATTCCAATTTTTTTTCACGAAGACACAGAAGCTACTTTGGAGCATGTTGCATATTACTATGTGATAATAATATTCATAAAGTATTTTCCTTTCTCGTAACAAGGCGGGGATATCACCATTGTTAAAATAATCGCCATAAGTACAATTTCTAACAACTTCTTCGCAATTTCCAAACCGCATAATTTAAAATCATTTTACTGACTGCTTAAGCTGTATACTCCCAAAAAGCCTTAAACTCATTAATGTATCACTTATCACCATAATCTCCTGTGGAATCCCACGGTCGTAACGATCTAGCCTGGAGCGAACGGGAGGTCCTCTGAAGCAGCAGAGTAGGACCTCAACAAAAAATAACACCAAGTGAGGAACAAAAAATATTTATATCATAATTTCTTTTTTCTCCCGCCAAAAAGCAGTATAAATGCACTGATGTGTTTCGGTTTGAGGTATATTAGAGCCAGAGTAACTACTGGACATGTTGAGACTTCATATCTTAGGATGGCGAGCGTGGAGTGCCTAGCATTGCATTGTAATTGAAAGTGTTTGGTTTTGCTACAAATAGATAAGCTTTCACAACTTTGCTTTATAATTGAATTTTCCTACAACTCTCTTAACTAATTTTACTCACTGAAGAATGCAAGTACATGAGAATACTCTATTGAGTACATTAGTCTACTCCTTCCAACATTGTGTAGTATTAATGTAAATGTGGGAGTTAGTTACATAGTCGATTACAACAGCAGTCCACGTACCGTTTGGTAAAAGCGATCGCACGCAATCTGAGCATTCAAGGCACGTGGGAAAGCGAGGCGAGGCAGGGCAGGCGAGGCAAGGCGGCCTGCCTCGAGGCAATGCAGTTGACGATCTCGCAGATAAACACAGCTCCACATTAGCCAGAGTAGGCGGTGTGAGAACTGTGTGCCGGCTTGGTAATAATGAAAACATTTGGCGTAATACTTGTGTAACATTCGGAAACATTTATGAACATATTTGGCACAATATTAAAAGCGAACATATGATTTTTATAACCTTTTTTATTGCGTAGCGTTACAAAGAAATAGATGTTGCAATGTTGAGAGCTAGAAATATTAATGTCATTATTTAGTTAAATATAATCGTTGAATAACAGTATCATAAGACTAGGATTTCTTTTTCAGTGCCAAAAAATTACCCGTTGACAACAAGTTTTTACTGGGAAATTTTCAAGACAATTTATAAAACATGTTGTCACTAGAAATTATTTTTTATGTCATTTACCTTTGGGTTTAGTTTGTCACTTTGCCAGGCGAATTAAAAATATAATCAAATAATATTTCCCATCTTTCTTGCATTTTATTTAAAGTCCACGATTACTCGAATATTTATTTAACATTAAAATCTCATTTAAAGTAAACGCGCGTTCTTGGTTTCCATTACAAAGTTCATTCCCAAGAATACGACACCGAAGCCGAAAATTAGAAATCAGTTCTTAACATTCCTAAAATATCACAATCGGCCATCGTTGACATTATGTTAAACAAAATACGATACCTTGATGTCAGCGCAGACTGAGCAAGCTACTCAGCCTTATATTTAAAATGCATTATGTAATTCACTTTTATTTTACTAGGCATAATTTTTTATGTTATAAGTAGTATAGATTGCCAATTGCCAACCCGCACTAGGCCAGCGTGGTGGACTATATGGTCTAACCACTCTCAATCGTACTCTCGATTGTAGAGGAGGCCCGTGCCCTGCAGTGGGACGTATATGGGCTGATACAGATACAGTATAGATTACTATTATATTTTACTAGTATATATTTATTAAATTGCAATTGACTGCAACCAACAATATGAATGTGTTTAAAACCGGAACACAACAGCACATTTACTATGCTGTTTGGCGGGAGAAAAAGAAAAGATCTCATTTCGATTCTGTAGTGTAATTATTTTAATAAGTAAAAAGACGTGTTTTTGAAGTATTCTTTCTGATTGATGAGCTACATCGCAAATTATTTAACCATCACAAAAAAATTGCTAGTTATACTTTGATGTGGGAGTAAGTACTTCAAGCGCACGATATGTTAGGAATATTTAGTTTCGGTCTTCCTACGAAACACGATTTCTTATTCGGCAATAACATTAAAGACGAGACCATAGTGAGTTAAGTGCAATCAATAGAATACCCAGAAAATAAATATGTGTACCTTTCACTGGTCTCCTCAATTATCTATCCTGCTCTAAACCAGATAGACATTAGTTCAAAACGTGTCATATTTGTTTAGCTCATTACTTGGACATTCCATCGTTGCTCACGCTAGTCGCAAATATCACCGATACATATTATATCTTTCTACTTACCAGTTCAAACTTAACATAATTATTAATAACTAAATCCGGTAATTTTACCGCTCAGTGAGCGCTGACCCGTAAAACTCAGGAATAAGACGGCCTAAGGGCGAATTCTCAAAAAACACGGGGGTCAAATGTCGATGAATTTATAGCCGGAGCGTCTGAGTCGTACCGGCGCTCTTTGGGAACATGTGCAGACCTCTAATTATTGGGATTATGGAAATATTCACACAGGTGCTTTGTGGGCCCTAATAAGCATGTTTGCTTGAGGCGATAGTCGTGCAGGACTTAATGTTTTGGGTGTTACTGTTGCAGGCGATTTGCTTGTCGTTTTTGGGTCGAGTAATCTAGGATCGATGTTTTTGTTTGTGTTCTTTGGGTGATTTATTTGGTGTTTTCATGCTTAAAAGGTTATGTGTCATGATGATTACTTTTTGTTTATTTTGGACATGGAGACAACATCCTATTTACGGAGTTACTAGATAGAGTCTTCTTTTTAATGTTTTGGGCACATTAATCTGTGACATAATTATAAACTTCTTGTATTGATTTATTTATGAATTTTCTAATAGCTAGCATTTGAAACTCTTATTTATAAATTTAATAAGTAAACAGACTAGCAATCACACAGATAAGTCCCATTTTACAGTTAAAAAAACGGGTCATAGGTATAGCCCATGATACGTTTTCCGATGAAACTCTGAATGGCTCTTCAATCCCAAAAGGTAAAGTCCATAATTATTATCCCAGACGAATATCGAACCCGCAATCTTTCATTTCACAACTGGTTTGTCCACTATACTATGGAGGCTGTCAAAGGTCTCAGGTAGATAATCATCCACTTCTTAAAGAGACGTCATATCAGCTCATTCAAGGGATAAAAAACATTTTTTTATTCCTTAATGTCAAAATAACACGTGCCTAAAACATTAAATTGTTATCTCGCACAAAAATGACCGTAAATCGGTAGTAGAGCCCACCTATGGTCACAATCTTGACAATTAATCTGTGACATTATTATAAAATGTCACCAAATTGTATACAGGTATCAAGCTGTTGGCTATCTCTTTCGCACCTTTAGATCTTAGCATATGTGTGAAAAAGAGAGAAGATGCTTAAATTAAACGGAATGTCGCTTGATTTGACAGGTTAATCCACGGTAATATATGAAGATGAAAAACGCGTGTTTTTAACAACTAGAGCGTAATTTTAAAATCGTGAGACTAATACCTCTGTATCTTCTTATAAAATGTTGATGAGTGGCTACAAAAAATGTGTAATGTTTACAAAACGAGAAGCGTACAATTCTCATTTATTGTTGTAGGGTCAAACCGACTAGTAATTTCTTTAAAATAATATCATAGGCCCATAGTTTGTAATAGTAGTTGATATAATATTTGACCTTCAGCATCTTCGCTTTGACAAAGTAATTATTAACTATTGCGCTCATTAAAACCTCCGTGCTCATTGCAATTCCGATTTATTTCAGCAAAATTAGAGTTTCTTGTCCATTCTTCTCTAGTGAAAACCGCTTCCCGAACCGGGTGGTAGATCATAAATGATTGAATCTAGATTATGTAGAACAACTTAATAGATTCAAAAACATATTTTCTTTTCATGTTTGATTTATGACTTTAAAAAAAAGTAATAAATCATATGTAATTTACAGTTTTTATTTTAGGATATAATTGGTGAAAAATTATTTTGTAGGACTGTAATTTAAGCAGTACGAAACATAGCCCCCCCCCCCCCCCCCCCCGATTTCTGCACGAATTTCTGTTTTAAGCCTAAGTAAAAGTTAACGCTTTCAAAATGTCCAAATGATATCGCCAGTATTTCTGAGATATTCCTTGTGTATCCACTTCATCAACATTTTGACGAAATAACAAACAAAATAAATACTAATAAACTCTGACAAAATCTAACAAAGTCCTAGCATTATCAAGTCCCTTTGCAAAAGAAGAGTTTCATTAAATACCAAAAACATCAAAACTAATACGTTATCCTTACAAAGTTACTAACAAGTCAAAAAAATAACATTCGCAATAATTTTAATGGGAAACAAAATTAAATAACATATTAGCAACCGAAACCGTAAAAGTATCTCATTCATAAATATCGCACAAAAACATTAGAATCGCCATAATTATGGGTGTTCTGCCAAAATGTATACCGCAAATAAAGGATCTCATAATTTCTAACATGACGAACGGTAAACACAATGTAATTCTACCAAAGATTATTTGGAACAGAACGTATACTTTATTGATGGCCACATAAGTGGTTTTTGAAACCGTAGATCTATTTTCTGTGAGTAATCTATTAAATGAAACTTAATTTGATCAAGTACCATGTGTCTTCGGAAATATTGACTCGGGATTGAAACGGTGTATTTTTGAATACAGTACATAATAATTATTTTTGAATATTTATTTTAATTTATCACGTTATATTTAGTTAAGATTAAGCAAAGTTTAACAAAATAAATTCAAGAGTTATTACAGTGATTAAATAGCTTTCACGATCCATTGTAAATATTTTCTCAGCCAAAAATACCTACCATAACTTTTCGATTTATTTCTATCCTCTAACCTCGAGAATTAGGAGATTAATCAGTAAACAACCAATAATTTATATGCATCTTTACTGATTCTATGCCGTACCAGAATATGTTTTGTCACCCGCTTTACACGGAGGGAAGTGGACAATAATTTATTTCCAACTCCTCCTATTATTTAACTTTCTGATTAATTTCGTTGCGGGTTAAAGACAAGTTAGACATTCCCGGAGACTCGCCGAGCTTCAATGCTCGGTGTCATTACTTTGCGTGCCACTGTTGATCCTGGCTCACAGGAGTTACAGTGGTGGGTGTGAGGGCGGGACAGTCTCCAATACCAGAAGAAACACAATTTCCCAATTTATAATTGAAAAAAATATATATTTGTAGCTAAACTACACATGTAGGCATAAACTAAATCAAATCTATCCCACAGCTCTATGACGTTAGACTTTTACTCGTTTCGATTGGCCCCAGTAGGTCGTTTTCAGAAATGACGGTATAATGATACGTTGTTTGATTAGTTAGCCGTTGTACACGCTTCAATAGAGCCGCTGCAACGGTGGCGCCCAAAATTACTCACAACTCACCGAAACCCATGGGCTTACCCTATTTTTTATCTGTTTAAATTGTATTTAATTTGCAATTATCTGTAGAATTATATAGGGTTTGAGGTTCGTCGTTGAGTCATCCATGTCAAATCATGTGACTGGTGGAAGGTCTCTCATATGAGAGGCTGCCTGGGTAGGCACACTGCATTGTCGATTTCTCCCGCCAAACAGCAGTTTAAATGTATTGTCGTGTTACCGTTTGAAGGACATTGTAGCCAGAGTAACTATGGTACTGGATATGTTGAGACTTGACATCTTATGTCTCAGCATGGCGAGCACAGCGAAATGCCAAGCATTGCTTTGTAGTTGTTGGTTGGTATTGTTACTGTCTATGAGCGGTGTGTAACGATAGATGTCACTATTTTGGTATTAACCGCTGTGAGTAGATCTAGTGGTACTTGAATTTACATAGTTCTTATTTTTATTGAAATTGTTACGATATACGAGTAAACAGGTCACCTAGGTAAGTGATCACTGCCGCCTGGAATCATAACCTTTGAATCATGGATGTGTTGAAATCCCATCAGATCTTGATCGGGAGCGGGAATGGAAAAGGATGGAAAGAGGGATGACACCCAATACCCTCAACATCCTTGATATTGGGTATCCAGAAATCTCACTCACCGAACGAAACGCGACAGTTAAGCTGTCGTTTCACGTCGATCTCATGGAGACTGTCGTACCACCCCAGAGAGGTCTGCCCATTCATAATAAGGCTCTATCATTTTTGAATATTTCTTCCGCTTACAGTTAAGATCTTCTTTGACTAATTATAGTGTGTAACAATATTTACTAGTCAATTATTTTGATATTAAAATATATTCTGACGTATTTGACCTACTCCTTCTTTTGAAGTCGGTTAAAAATAATTCTCATATCATGTTAAAAAACAAAGGACTTTTAATTTTAAAATGCAGTATCATTTGTGAGCCTAAAATTTTACAGCAAATGACTTTAAACACCAGTTGTGTACACGGAAGAAGAATGACATCTATCAAAGGTGACATTAAACGTACTACCTAAGACAAGGGCCGCACAATTACCAAAATTACCCTGAAACCCTCATAAATCTAACATTCATACCAATTTAAACGACATAAAACTGTCACTACTCATTCATTATAGAAATGAAAACGTCCATTTTGCGAAAACCGAAACGGAAGGCACGTTCTTAGTCAACCGCAAAACAGCAATTTATGGATCAAGAACCAAAGTATCATTTGAAGATTTTTGTTATTATAACTGCATTTGGAACATTTAATAACCGTCCAAAGCTCGAATTTTGATCTTTTATAATTATACGTCGCGACTGTGAAGAGGCGATTTACTATTTTTTAATTTTACCTGGTTTACTTAGAAGGTTGGCAGATATTGGACGGGCAACCGTCCGCTCTATATTTTAAGCTTCAAACTATGATCTATTTAATTCGCCTTTTGATTTCGTTGTAATTATGAGTAATTATACACACGCTATAACAATTATGTAATTTTTAGGTTTAGTTGAGTTATTTGGAAACGTTTTAACTTGTCATTCTGTTTTTGGTTGAACAGAATCAGAGGGGATTGTTAATTCTGGAACCAAATAAAACAATAAAACCACATTGTTTGGTAGACTGAAATTATTGTTGATATTTATAAAGGCCGAACTAAATTGTCTATAATTAAATAATAACCGATGATCGATTCTAGATTCTATGAGTTTCTAACACCTAGAACACGAACTAAATATATTAAAAATGGCAAAAAAATTGCAAAACAAACGATGACCATACTAGTAAATTCGGTACCACTCACGAACTTAATTTAATAAACTGTTATTTTTCACGAACATTAATAACTAGGAACCGAATGCTGCACTTCCGCACAGCAAAAACGATTTACATGCATCGAGGCTCGAGGAAACAATTCACACTTTTAATTTTATAATCGATTTGAGACCGGGCAAACTCAAGAAGGTTGTAACCTTCGAGTATATAATATCTAGAAGGGGCACTCGTACTTCAAAAAAACGTATAAAAATTTTGGTGCTATGCCTCCTTTTTTGCACTTGTATTGAGTAATATTTGACGTGCTTGAAATACTTAGAGGAATACGCAGGAATAAATAGAAAAAAATAAAAACCATTTTTGGCCAAAGCTGTATCAGCTCATATACGTCCCACTGCAGGGCACGGGCCTCCTCTACAATCGAGAGTACGATTGAGAATGGTGATAGAAATTCTTATAAATCGCTATGGTATGCAGGTTTCCTCACGATGTTTTCCTTCACCGTTTAAGTGCGTGGTGATTGACTATCAATACACACATGACTCTGAAAAGTCAGAGGTGTACCCTGGGATTCGAACCCGCGACCACCGTGAACATGTTGGCAGCCGCGTCTTGTCCGTTTACCAACAGGCCACCACGCACTACCAAAAAAACAAAAAAAGCCAAAGCTAACTAAATATTATTTTGGTTAGCAACAAAATTTTAAGCAATTAGTTATTTCCAAATTATGAGAGAGCATTAGCTGAATTTGCAGAAATATAGCAGTGCTACCAACATTACTTACAAAAATGTATCTAAAAATGTAATTTCAAGATGCAAATATATGAAACCGCTCTCTCTATACATTACATACTCTAAGGTTATAAGACAAAACAAATAATCACGAACGGTTTAGGAAGTCCATACAATCACGCAACGATATGTGAATAATTTCATATTGCGTGCATAATTGACACACGGTTGTTTAGTACGCTCAACAATGCAATTTGATATTGAGTAGAAAATTATTAATTGATTAACAATTACGTGTATTTCTATTAATATTAGTGTGATTTTGTATTGTTTCTGGTAATGATTAGATCTGCATAGATTTCTTCGTTTAAGCATGTTGCATTTTAGAAATATTTTGACTTAGTTCTGCACTTTTGTTGCTCTGTCATATTTGTCTTTTCAATTCAATATCTTGTTTAAGTACCTAGTTCTTGAAGTTTTGTGGCCACTACACAACGATTAAAACATAAAACCTATTTTTGTATCATCATCATTATCTCAGCCACAGGAAGTCCACCACTGAACATAGGTCTCCCCCAGGGATCTCCACATCGCCCTGTTGAAAGCGTTTTGTATCCTGTACTATTGTATCAGTCCACTCAAAAGTAAATGTAGCTAAGAAATACAATTGAAGGTTAATCTGTCCCATAGACAGAGGTTTATATTCGACGGAACACATCTGAATTTAAATTTTAATATGGTAAATGATGACAATTACATAATAACACTTTAAGTAAAATGCTGTCATGTATTCCAAAACTTGACGAATCACTTGAAAATCCAAATCATCAACCCTTCCACCATTCATCTCAATTGCGTCATACTCAACAGCAGTGTGTCTCATTTAGACATTTTAGCTTTTCATCGTGCTGGGTGCGACTGCCCCTCTAATTGGCTGGAATGGGACCTATTATATCCGGTGATTTGTGTTTGATTGACAGGTGCCAATCAGATCGCGGCCGCCAGGTGGCGCGGACGCCGCAGGGAGTGGAGTCCGAAGAGTCGGCCGGGTATCGATGGAATATTTAGGGTAATTATGGTATTTAATTATTCCATGGTTAGGGATTGCCGGGAGTGGGCTAAAATGATCGGATATTGTTTTGAAACAATAAAATAATCCTGATTAGTTATGAGTTTATACGCGGGCGTATACCAAGACTGATTTTTAACATTTCAATTATTTTTTCCTTAATATTTTTTTATTGCAATGAATACCGAGTTTTTTTTTTTTTTTTTTTTATTTCTGTGAATGGCGAGACGAGCATGCCGTTCGCCTGATGGTAAGCGATGCGACCGCTCATGAACAGTAGCAAAACCAAACAACATCTTGAACTATAAAGCAATGCTTGGCATTCCACTGCGCTCGCCATCCTGAGACATAAGATGTTAAGTCTCAATATGTCCAGTAGTTACTCTGGCTACAATGTCCTTCAATCCGAAACACAACAGTGCATTTAAACTGCTGTTTGACGGGAGAAATAGACATTGCGGTGGTACCCACCCAGGCAGCCTCTCACATATGAGAGACCTACCACCAGAGTGGAGCTTGCCGTTCACCTGATGATAAACGATACGACCTATCATGTACAGTATCAAACCAAACAATGCTTCGCATTGCACTTTGCTCGCCATCCTGAGACATAGGATGTTAAGTCCTAATATATCCAGTAGTTCAGCACTCTTGCTAGAATGTCCTTCAAAATTGAATACAACAGCTCATTTACACTGCTGTTTAGCTGGAGAAATATTTTTTGCGGTAGTACCTACCCAGGCGGCCTCTGACATGTCTAATTCCTCTCTTCTATTTAAAATATGCAATATTTATGGTGTCTATAAAAACTCATAAATTAGGTTAATTACATAATTATTTTAATAAATAAGCGGATCAAATAACAAAACACATGTGACCACGTTATCCCAAATCATGAATTCAAAACATCGATTTCAACAACATACTTTTCCAGTGACTTGTTTGGAGACGCAATCCACTCTGAAGATTGATGAGCGTGTAGGCAGTGAAAGTGGTGTGAATAAATGTTATTGCTCCAGTTCTCAAGGACACCATTTAAATCGTCAGTATTATATAGTGAAGCTAAGCAAGTAATAGATGATCTAAAAATATTATATGTTTGTCGAAGTGGCATTATTGATGAGCACTTTTTCACCGGTAAAGGAAAACATTCTGAGGAAATCTGTATATCTGAGTTAGAACCCAAAGAATTTCAACGGTATGCAAATGTTTAACATTTATTCATAATAACATTAGGGCCAATGAAGACTAACGGGAATACCTCTTCTTCTCCATATTGTAAAGAGAGCCAGTGGCCAGTGCTTATCAAGATCTTAAGACGATTTAAACTCTTAGGCCAAATTTATTTATAATATTTCAGCACGATACTAAAAACTTAAATTATGATTTAATATCAGTTGCTACACCTTTACAACATAAATCACCAAAAACCTTTTGTTTTGAGGCAAAGCACATCGCTTGGAGCTATAACATAAATCTTCTTCAAGCAACGGTGCTATATCCAAACTAGTAATAAATCTTCATGTAATTCCCCAAAATTTTTCCGGTGGGCTACTTCAGTGATCGTTACGTCGGTCACAGCCTGAGGGTAATGCAATCTTCATTAAATAATCTTATTGTTTGAAACACGCCATAGGTCAGGACGGTTCAGTAAAGTCGGGCGAAACATTTAAAGTAATTTTAGTAAGTGCATAAAGTTTAGATGGAGCGACGGAAGGTAATATGTTTTATGGCAAGACAGAGATTTGCAATAATAGATACTTATGCTCATCTTAATTTTATTTCACTAGGACAGAGACCTGAGGCTTCTCTCCGTATATTCAGTGTCATTAATGGTTATTATTTAGTCATATCTTATGTAACTATCAGGTAACAACATGCATGTATATAAATATTGTTAAATCCAATATAATGCCAATATAATAATTTATTATTTATTTATTTATATAAATCTGTGGTTGTATTTTCCCTTGTTCTGACGACCTTATTCTGAACACCCATTTGAGATTTTTTTCATGACAGTCTCCGTGGCGCAGTTGGTTAGACGCTCGCTGTAAAACGTGGCCGCTGCACTGGTTCGATCCTTGCACCGATACAAACATTAGTGTGATCCATAGGTATTACTTTCGAGTCTGGTGGGTCGTAGTTCCTGATTGCCCACGGCGCAAGACTCGATCTTAGTGTGGGTTCAGGATTATGTACATATGTGAATGTTGGGTGTATTTTGTATTTCATTTTTTCCTTGCTTCTTTTCAATCCAGTCCATCTAAACGTTGTCTGGAAGAAATCGCCGACAGCGATAAGACCGCCGATTGTTACCCTGGTTTTAAGCGCTTTTGATTTTTATTGGTATTATATTTGTGATGAACAATAAATAATAGATAAATAAATAAATAATTATATTTTCCTAAAACCTTCCATCAACGTGTATTTTAACATCATACAATATGAAAATGAAAATAACGTGTGACCTTGCAGTTGCTGATGATTACATAAATAGATCTACAGATATCCTAACATATACATAAATTAGAAAACAATGATGCACAGCAACCTAACAATCCCAATCTAACAAAATAGTAACAAATGCACATAAATCAAAATGCAGGGTTGAATTCTAAACAGTGACAGATGAAATCACTTGATTTATCGCCTCGGACGGACCAAATTCGGCCAAATTCGACTTTAATCGTCACTCAATTGCTTTTAATTGGATCAAAAGGGCCGAAGTTGATTTCGACAATTATTGGTATTTTGTAATAGTCAGAATTGTGTTCTGGGTAAGAATTCACCTAATGCCCCAATCAGGCAACAGTGCAATTTCCATTGACTGCTAAATTGCTGAAGCTAAACTTCAAACATCAATCAGTGAGAAATCCGATTCTCGCGAAATGTTTCGTTCAATTATATTGAGGGATAATCGATGTAAATGAAAAAAAAAAAAAGATACGACAAAGATTTCGAGAATCTAGAATCTGTTGGGTTTAATCGCTTTCTCGAAATACTGTCAGAAATCAAGCAATGCGAAGTAATAAACGTCTTGGTCCAATTCTTATTGCATGTTGAATAGTATCAGCCCATATACGTCCTACTGCAGAGCACGGACCTACTCTACAATCGAAGATACGACTAGGAGTGGTTAGGCCATATAGTCCACCACGCTGGCCTAGTGCGGGTTGGCAAACCTTTACATAACATAGAAATTCATACAAATCGCTATGGTATGCAGGTTTCCTCACGATGTTTTCCTTTACCGTTTTAGTGCATTAGGATTGATTAATCAATACTAATCAATACACATAATTATTGTATGACTTGTTAAATATTATCCATAAAACATCATCTACCATAAATTTATTATTATATTTAAAGTAATATTCTATTAACTTTAACGCGATTATCCAGAGACAACCGATAGTATAGTCAAAATCAAATATATTTTTTTAAATGTATTCATTGCATAATTATTATGATTATGACGAATATCATAGATCCTCAAGTAAGGATTGAGTAAGAGTAGATCGAAAAATAAATATGCAGCATTTTAGTATCCGATACTGTTGATAATATAAATTGAATGAATATTTTTTTAAAGAAAAATATAGGAATTGATATAATTATTTTTAAGCCTTTGCAAATTGCCAACTTGTTGTGTACTAAGAGTACTTGGCAATTGATGTATCAGAATACTCAGTGCTACTAGTAAATAATTAGTATTAATTTTGATAATGTGGGTACTGTTGGAGAACTTTAATTATACAAATAAATAAACTTGTATTCAAATCAGCTGTACATTGAATGAAATTGTTGTTGATTTATTATACCACTTAATGATCAATTTTAAAGTGTCTACAAGCATTAAATCACATAACCTTTTACGTGTGGATTTAATTAATGTTACCTTGTCGAAAATCTTGCAAAACGGAAAGAATGTTAATTACTCTTTCAAATGTATTCAATTTTAATAGACTTAGAAAACTTAACGTTTAATTATATATTGGAGCATTAATAAAATAATTTATGTTCATCAAAGAAATGCGATATACCAAAATACGTATAGCGCAGCGCCATCGCTTTGTGACAAATGACATTTTGTAGTTCCGCTGCTGTGACCTAGATGGCGGGACAATCAACATAATGAGATGGTTAATTATTTGTTACCGTAGCGTGTATTTTATTCTATTAATCGTCTTAATTAGTATTAACTTAATATTAATAGACTTATAGCGGATAATTATATGTTTCAAAACTTTAGTTCCGGTGTTCGAATTTGGTAAAATATAGAAATTATAGAGTAATTTGTTCTAACAAGTTGTCGTTGCCAAAACATAAATTATATGAAATAAATTTCGTCTCCAATAATATTAATATAATTTATTTTGGGGATAAATATCATCGGTTGAATTTTTACATACATAGTAAATTAAAAATAATATTCTATCCCTTTTAATTTATAATAGATAGGCCCACACGCCTACATAAACAAACTAAAGGGTTTGGCTATTCGGCGTTGGAGACTAGTTCCATACTCACAGTATCAGCCCATATACAGGCCCACTGCAGGGCACGATGATTGAGAGTGGTTAGGCCATATAGTCCATAAATAGTTCACTGATATTATCCCCGTACTTCATTATGTGATAGGAGACAAGATAAGGTAAGGAGACCTAGAAAGGTGAGACTTTCTAGGTACAAAATCTAAGATCAGAGGAAATTTAATCTGATTTTTCCAACCAATTTTAATATCAAAAATCAGTGGCAATAAAAATGGCTAAGCGGATGTACATATTACAAGTATGGTGTATTTTTTACGTTACAAATTGCGTGGTTCACAGAACAAGTTTGACCCATCCCATGTTGTGCAACATGTGAAGGTGTAATTATAAATAATTTTGTTTGCTACATTACGTCTGTAATGATGGTACACGACTGTGACGTGAGCCATAGGTCACTCTCTAATACTGGCGTGAAACCGTTACATGTGTTATGAAAATTTAATTTTAGAACAGCTGTTTTTATATCGTTCTATTTTAAAAATTCAGATTCCTTTGTAATTTTATGAAACAAAAAATAAAAAAGCTACCATAAGGATAGGTAGATATAAAAAGGTTAATTTTATTTCATACATTATTTAAAGTCCTTTTTGCAATTTGCACCCATGTTTTCATATGTACATTACATTGTCATGTTATTTAAATAAAGTTTATTATTATTATTATTATTATTTCAATGTAATTGATAGATGTGTATGTTTATTTTAGAACGAAGTTATCAAATAAAGTACTTTATTCACTTTGCCATTGTTGAATTTACTTATTTCCATCTTATTCCATCATTTTTGTTCATAAAATTTTATTTATTATAATGGCTGTTTCAAGAAGGATATTATATGGAAGTTTATGTCCGGCTGTAGTCCATTGCCGAACATAGACCTTTCCCAAAAAAATACAAGAACTCCCCATAATAATATTAACAATAAAAACTCTTTATTTAAAACACCACATAGTAAATAAAAAAAAACATTAATACTTAAATTTAATAAATGAGGCCAAAGAATTAAGAACCTCCTCGTTCTTAAACGTCATCGGTTAAAAAAACAAAATAATTCAAGTGCTGAAAATCGCAGTCTTCTCCTTCCCGAGAACCTCATACATATGTATATAATTAAAAACATTTCATTTTATTTCCACGTTTTAAGTTTTTAAAATCGGCATACAAGTTACAAATTATCTAGTTCCAAAGTCACAAATGTAATGCAGGTAACAAAGGTCCGTGTTGTTCCCAAAAAAAAACCTACACTATATGACGTCATAAAACCTTGCAGTTGCAAACTTTGCAAATTGTAAACATTTTATTGCAACAATAAAACAATAGGTACACGAATAAAGTTAATTTTCCAAAATATTTTTGAGTAAAATAATTACCTATTGTATTGAAAAGTTTTAGTAAATACTGTGTGTTTATTTTTTTGTTCTAGCCTCGGTTATTCATAGTACTTTCAATTATTATTGCAATAACATACGAGTATTCTACTAACTTGTTCTTATTCATAGAAAAAAGCAAAAGTGTTTACTGGTATACTTATGCGTTTTGCAAAAAAAATGTTTTTTAATTACTTCTTTTAGAATCACGGCAGCGAGTAGGTACGCATGTTAAAGATGATGTTTAATTATGTAAGAAAAGGCATATTAGTTGTTTTTATGTCTCATAACAATAAATACGGGTTTAAATTGCCTAGTTCAAACACCATAAACAAATCTTGTCTTCTTTTTAAAATTAATAATTCTAAGACTTTATTTATTCTATAAATGAATGATTCTAAAGTTTCTTATATTTTTTGGTACCACATGAGACTTAGTTATAACTTAAGAGTGGAGACGATTCTATAGGTCTGTTGAGTATATTAATTAATTATTTATTGTTGTTTTTGTTTGCGTAAGTAACTAACTTTAAGTAAAATTATATTTATTTCTTCACTTTTCAACATTAGTTAAGTCATCTTTATGTTTCGAATAGAATGTTAAAATATATTATCATTATTTTGTATTCAACATTTTCACACACACAAGGGAAATAAAACAATGGATAAGATTCAATGGATTTTTTATCTTTCATTAATTTTTTTTTATATCTAGCCTCTTTAGCTTAACAACTATTTGGTGTATTTACAGGAATATACATAATTACAGTTAACTTAACTACAGATGGTCAGGATGAAGTCATAGCCATGCAATTTGGAACTGAACTTAACTTAGGTAATACTTCGCGGTAACTTTAGTAATCAAACTTAGGATTAAAAACTATCACAATAAATAAACCTCTTAAACAAACATAACAATTATAAACAATTTCGTCAGTCTTTACCAGATTCTAGATACGTCAGGCCGTGTTAGAAAATGAACACTGACTGGGCCTTTCCAGATAATAAAGGGAAATAAATTAAAGAAACTCAGAAGTACAGAGATAAGGAAACTAATCAGTCCAAGAATATTCTTTGGCAAATTAAAATAAGAAATCTCGAACATAGGTGGACGAGAGCAAAAACTAAACCTAATTATCGCTTCATGATGTCTTCTATTGAGAACCCTAGCGTCCTCTTTGGGGCCTCGACGGGTGACTGGTGTGGACTGACCAAAGGCTGTTGGGGTAATGGCGGTGAAGGCTTCTGGGAGAGGTCCAGCAAAGAATTTTCAGACTGACTCGTCGATGAAACCTCCTGGCAACCCTCAAGATGCTCCAAGTGCTGCTTATTCGCATCACTGTGGGTCAACAAATGCGTCTTCAAATTAGACCTTTGGTTGAAACTCTTGTTGCAAACAGGGCACTTATGCGGAGATTCTTCCATGTGCAAAATTTTGTGCACAGCCAGCGTCCTCGACTGACAAAATCCTTTTCCACATTCGGTACACTTAAACGGCTTCTCTTTTGAATGAATGTACCTGGAAAAATGAAGAAATGAACATTAATCTCATGTTCTATTAACACGATAAAACCCTAGTGGTCGATGTAAACAAACATCCGAACTTTATGACTCAATAGGCGACAAAATAATAAGCGTTTGAATGAAAATTGGAGTGATTCTACATTACTGACACATTAGACTGTTAATATATACGATATAATACGAGAGAAAAAAAATCTGAGTCTCGTAAAAGCGAAGAAATATAACGTGTAATTTGTTCGACGGCGGACCAAGACAGATATGGTGATCGTAAAGTACGAAACCGGTTGTCCGGGGAGCGCGTGCGGCCGCCGCCTCGCGACCTCACAAAAAGGTTTACACTTTTAATATTTTTTTTCCGCTCTTATCGTCAACAAAGCCTTCGTGAAACGATCCTAAATCACGTTGTTGGTATTAAAAAATGTCGAATTAAATTTGTACACCTACAAATTGATTACCAACATCAATCTAAAACGCGTCGATTTTAGTGAAAGTTATAAACATGTTGAGTAAAAGCGGTGATAAACTATTATAACGGGCACTGTAAATCTGTCACTTAGCACGAGATTAACTTACCTATGGTCTCTGAGGTGGTCTTGTCTCCTGAAGGCCTTCCCGCAGATGTCACAGGAGTAGGGACGCTCGTCCGTATGAGTCCTTTCGTGAATGAGCAGGTTGTATGACTTGGTGAACTGTCTGTTGCAGTATTTGCAAATAAACTGCTTCTTTGGCCTTGCACCGGGCACGCCAGGGGCCCTCATGGGCGGCGGGTTTCTTCCTGGCATTCTCTGTGCCATGACTCCGGGATATCTCAGCGAATGGTGGTACAGGGCTGCGTTTCTGATCCACTGGTTGACGATCATGGCATGGTAGGGCGCGGATGGCGGTAGGGTTGCCACTTGCGCCTGTACGTACGCCGACATGGCCGGGTGTGTGTATGGAACCTTCTCGTAGTATGGGGTCTGCATGGGGCGAGTGTAGGACGGGTAGTGCTGGGGTGCAGGGGCCCAGGCGGGCTGGTGGCGGGAGATGACGACGGCAGGGGGCGTGTCGTCGGTGGGCGTATGCGGTGGCGTAGGTAAGGGCGGCGATGGACGCTCCAGTTTCACCAAAGCTTCTATGGGAAAGTCTGGTGGGTAACCTGCGGACACAATGAAGCAATGGTTAGAATCAGGGCACTGTTGTCCTACGTTATAATGCCTATAATTCCTATACATTCCATTCACTAATTGTATATTTGAACATATCTATCTACCAACCAAACATTTTTAAATGCTTAATAATGTCTTGAATTAATTTTAAAACTATAGAAATAAATAAACTACCAATTTAAACTAACTTTACTACCAATAACTTACATATAAAAAATATATTTGAATATTATGTGCTATAATAATTTAAAACACAACATATAATATTTGAATTATCTAACACAAATTAAAACGAACAAAACAAAATTTAAATTTCGAACGAAATTTAAATATGGAACGTTCTAAATTCAAATCACTAATTCGCAATAAAACTTGAGCAAATCACTGGCCACTTATAGACACTTACTGTGATTATCTTCAACGTGTTCGTCCTCCTCCTCTATATTAATATCGTCGGAACTGTCAACACTGTACGGTTTGTCTTCCATTTCCACAACACAACACAACACTGGTGTCACTGTACTGCAAACCGGTTGTGCGACCAGCTAGCAAGAGCGCGCGGACGTTTCTGAGCCTGTGTGCGTTCGTTATCTTTGAGTACGCTTGCGCGGCGGCAAGGGGGGGAGATCAAAGGCGCCGCGCTCACCGTCGCCCCCGTCGGCTCCCGGTAAAGCAATGCACCTCCCACTGGGCGGGGCTTATCCGAATCGATCGACTTGCCCCGACAATTTGTACCGACCAGGTTCCATGTTCTATTATATTCTGCAATATTTGGACTTTGTCGAAGTAAGTGCGAATTGTAATGCAAATTTTTGGTGACATGATGGTTAATATTGGTCTCGTAATTTTGTTTTGTAAGTCTTTTGTTCGCATTGTGTGAATGTTCTAGATATAATGTGGTCTATTTGAGATGAA
Organism: Hyles vespertilio; assembly: GCA_009982885.2. NCBI lineage: Eukaryota > Metazoa > Arthropoda > Insecta > Lepidoptera > Sphingidae > Hyles > Hyles vespertilio. Next base: position 7,205,899 of record CM042806.1, on the reverse strand, counting down.
AGTGACATCATATTAAGAGTTAAATTATACTGAATTATAACTGGATGACTGTATAATTGGAGTTATATTTATACTAAGTGAAAGGAAGACGGGGAAGGATGTCGCCTCAGGGGGTCTTACAGCAACCATTTTTTATGCAAGTGAAAAAAATCTTATATACGACAGGATTAAAAGGGGTTGTAACCGCCAGAAAATATACAAATATTAATTTTTGTGGTATAAGAAATTTATGGCTGAGGTGTAAAACGTAGGTACAACCACATATTGTACAAATCGTATGGCAGGGTTCAAAATGCCGTTACTTAATTGGCAGTTATAGATACCTTGTGCTTTAAGTTAAACCTTTCTCATGCATGTAATGTACAGAAAACGAATCTTAAACAAAAGGTAGTTACGGCGATTGGGGAATGTAATTTTTTATTTTTCTTATGTTTAGTAATATTTGATACACTCGCCGTATTTAAAATATATCATGTGTTAATTATGAGTAAAACATAATCAAAAATGTAGGCCACTTTGTATTGGTAATAACTTTAAATAAGCATTTTATAATTCTAGAAAAAAATTAATACGTTTTAATAATTGTCATAGATTTGAAGTAATTTCGGAAACATCTTTAATAATACAATGGTAAAATATAAAAGATAAACGATTGTTTTACACAAATATTTAATATTCACACGACCTTCGGAAATTTTTAGGACATTAACAAATCATTGTTTTTGGAATCGTGACGCAAACTCCAAATAATTATGTTTAAATTAGACGCAATCAACATAATGGATTATAGAGAATAAATTATTGACAAATGTAAAAAAATATAAAGGTACCTACAACCACTCATAGCACGAAATGTAAAAACACCTAGTCAGGTCATAAATTCTGTCACATGTTTAATATAAAATAATTTAAACAAGTTTATTCATGATGTAACCATTTATATACCAAAATGAACTTAACAAAACTTTCATTTTTATGACACTAAAGTTTATTCAACATGACCTCCGTGATTTTGAATACAGGCCTTCAATCTGCGCGGCCAGTTGTCTATCGCAGCACGAACGAGGTCGATGTCAATATCGGCGGCTGCCTTAATCAAGGATGTCTTGAGTGACTCCAAATTGGGATGAGGCTTTGAGCACGCCTTTTCCTCCAAGTGTTGCCATATCTTGTAATCTATCGGATTCAAATCTGGACTGGAGGAGGGCCAGTCTTCGTGCCGGATGAAGTCGATTTCACGCGCCGCCAGCCAGTCTTTTGTGCTCTTCGCTCTATGAGCTGGCGCCGAATCTTGTTGGAATACCCAGTGCCTGTTATTGAACATGGTATGAGAAACAGGTTCCACAAGGATCGTCAGGACTGTATTTTGATACACAACTGCATTCGTTTTTACACCTTTCTCACAAAAAATGTACCTCTGTTAAGCCCCAATAAGAAACTCCCAACCATACCATGAGCGAGAATGGAAAATGACCTCGTTGCACACGCGGAATACGGTTGCTCGCTTCTTCACTACTGTGTGCGTACACCTTATCATTTTGTTTGTTGTAGCTCTCTTCTACGGTAAAAAAATTTTCATCTGAAAAAAGAGAATTTCCGGATATTTTTTTCCCGCGTACCGCTTCAACAAAGCGCGGCATCTCTTCAGTCTCAGGTCCATTAGACGAGCATTCAAATGATGTCCTGTTTTTCTTCAATATTCCCGAAGCCCTAAGTCTTCATTTAACACCCTTTTCGCCGTGGTTCTGCTTAACCCCATCTGAAGGGCCAACAGTTTCTGCTTACGTTTGGGATTTCTTTGAATTCGCGCCTTCACAGCTTTTATCACTGCTGGAGTCCTAACAGACCGAGGGCGACCACTTTTTGACCTGTCATCTACAATAGAGTCTTCATTGTATCTTTTGGTTACCTATATTCAAATTTTTCAGTATGTCAAAAATTTGAATTGGCGCGTAACCGCAACGATGCAACGCAATAACTGCAACACGGTCTTCTTTAAGCGTCCACTCCATATTTAAAAATGAGTAAAATTCTAAAAAGTATACATTTTTATTTTCATGAACAATTCGAAATTCGAATTCAATAAACTTTTTTGTGGCCAGCATTCTAAAAGAAAAGTTTTTACTGTGTGGCAATACTTATGACCTGACTGTGTATTCGTGATAAATAAAATAATTTATTCAGATGAAATATTAATTGTTCAAAACATTCATAGTGACAATTTAAAGTGAATAAATGTCATAACTCAATTAATTAAAACATCAAATTAAATATAAAATTAATAAATGAATTAAATTGTATAAATCACGTCACATTTATTTTAATTATGCAAAAGAGTTTCAAATAATTTTATTTAAACGAATCACATCGGCATTCCGTTTATTCAGAAACATGTTTAATTAATTACACTGAGAGCGAAAGTAACTAACATTTATAAGAAGCAATTTACATCCATAATTAAGCGTTTAATTAAGTAAGTTATTAATTATAATCATAATTTATAATTAATTTAATCAATTTGTATCGGTCGTAGATATTTATATTTGTAATAAACATCTCAACATGTATTTTGATGAGAGTTATTTTTTATTAACTATGGGCTTGTTAATTTTAATTATAAGAACAAGTAAATTATTATTTTTATTAAATACATTCTATATTGGAGGAAAGTTAGACATAGTAAGGCACGCAAATTGGTAGTTTTGCCATTTAATTAAACACAAAAGATCTTCACAATAAAACCAAAACCTTTTTATTATTACATTACTATGTTTAAACACTTATTTTAAACTACATAAATAGAACAACAATTAGAACAAAAAGTGCTCACGCGATACCAACCCACATTAGCCTTGTAATAACGCCTATTATTGAACAACTAAATTAAAATGTTAAGAGAGTAGGTATGTATCCAACTAAAGTTGAAAGAACAATAAGAATCTTAAAAAGTTTTGTGTAGCTTTTGAATCTGCAATCGAGGGTACGATTGAGAGGGGTTAGGCCTGATAGCAACGCTGGCCTAGTGTAGAAGTAAAGCTATTGTTTTTTTAAAACAGCAATTTGAAACGGATAAGTCACATATTTTGACTAAGGTATAGAGTTTGTGAAGTAAGGCTTTGTAGAGTTAGGGCTAGAGAAAAAAGTTTGGCTCTACATGAGATTTTATGACAGTGCCAGTCATATAGTCTCTTCTGGGCAACATTTTACATTATTTTGTTTGGTGGGATGTTATTTACTTTGTTAGTTATAAGTGTAAGCTTGTACTGCTCTGTAAAATATGTGTGTGAGCAATTAAAAATATTGTATTAATAACCAGCTAATTATATTCTCAACTCAGTGTTTTTAGTTATTGGTGTTAATTTCAGATTCATGTGTAGTCAGTCCAAAAAGTCTTTATGAATTTCAGAAAAGTTTTTGAGTGCTGGCCACGTAAAAGCAAGCCAGGCAAAGGTAAGCCTAAAAGGTGGACGAATTACCTAGTTCAGGTAGGCAGTAAGTCGCTGAATACTAAGAAACTACAACAACCCAACAGGTCAATGTGGGATCCATGGAGAAGCCCTTGTTCAGCAGTGGACTTCCTGTGGATGAACAGAGAGAGAATTCTGATACCCACAACACAAGACATTATTATATAGTTGAATTTGCTTCACAACACGGTTTCATTTAACCGGTTTAAAACAATAGTTACGGGCCTAGGCCAAATTATTGTTGGGTTGATTCGATATTACGTTGGGGGTAGGTTCGGATATTTCGGACTTTAAGAATTTTCTGACTATTCAACAATTATTATTATTTAAACCTTTATTGTATACATTCTTAAACTACTATACAGAAAACATACAAAAAAGTACAAATGGCGGTCTTATCGGTCTATAGCAATATCTTACAGACAACCATGGGATGGATTGATTGTTATTAGCGATTTAGAAATAGCACTGGGTTCATCACATAGCTGGCTGTGGCGCCATACTCACAAACCTCGGAGGCCTTTTGTGTTTTTCCTGTCGTATATTTGCAACGAACTAAATATAAGTATTTAAATACTTTTGGAGCAAAATAAAACATTGTCGACGCCTTCGTTTCAAAATATTTGTAAACATAATATAACACACTAATTCAATGTGTATGTTTGTATGTTGCAATACACTGCGTCTGACATAAAGCACAGTTATATAGTTATACAGATAGAGTAAGTATTTATGTGCTAGCTTTAAAAAGGTCATACTTAAAGATAGTAAATTTCCACGTGCTAAATTTTACTGTATTGAATCCACCAGTAATCTTACTGGTGAATATCGCACGCTTCTACAACTGAGAATTCGATTGAGAGTGACATATTCCACCGCACTGGTCTAGTGTGAGTTGGCGGTCTTCAGATTAACGCCAGACCTTAAGAATCGACTTTCTTTCCTCGTCTTTAAGAGTCGGGCATTTGTAATAGTAGATGATTATAAAAAGAACTCAAATTGAAGCTTTCAAATCCAGAAAGTCGCTGCTTATAGCAAGAGCTGCTACGAATGCAGTCCAATGGTGCAGTCTTATATTAATTAAACTCTTTATTAAAAAATATCACTCCAAGAATTCCCGCGTCCAAGAGCTAGTTAAAACAATATTTGACAGGACGTCATTCACGCCACATCAGTGCGTTGGAACGAAATTCATAACAGTTCGTATACGTGTCGGTACGTACTTACGGCCAGTTTCGGCGCAAACATCGGTCAGGTGGGCTCGCGACACACGACACGCGGCGGCACCCTTTGTGCCGCCATCAAAAGTGCCGACTCAAACACTGATTTTGAAAAAAGAATATGTCATAACTCAAAAACCCTACAAAAGAAAACCAACTTAAATAGCTCTGCATAAGGTTGAATTTCAATTATGTTGACGTGTGGTGCTTAAAACGCTTGGTGGAAAAGCTAGGTCAACCAGCTGCGTCACTAGACACCTTGTTGAGTCTGGAAATCTGTGTGAGTTAGGCAATGATTGTGTGAACAAAACGCAATGTACTTGTATAATTAAACTGTACGGAGCTTTTGTTGATAAGAAAATGAGCTACGGAGAGTCAATCAAGGTTAGGTACATATACAGTTCCGATGAAAAAATATGATAAATTACATGCGATTGTGACACCAATAAATACTCGCATTATATGGTTATTGATTTTGGTTTCAACAATTTTTATTGCGCTTGTGATTTTGATGAAGTCTTTGTAAGCTTATTTTTTATAACAGGGAAAAATAGAGCAACGAATTTTCGTTAATTTTCCATCGATCACATAATTTATATCAAAGTCAGTGATGTAACTTATTCTTATTATTTTTATTCCGCAAACACATCTTCTCATTTCATTGAGGCCCATTTTAGTGAACAGACAGTTTACAAGAGTCTTTTGTACGTCATAATTAGTATGTATCTGTTACTTATCCTAAATAAACAAATAGGCGCCATTGAACATTTTTTTTTGTTAAATTCCTGGTATTTACATTGTAGAATATTTTGTTTCCTTGAATTCAGATTACCTAGGTATTTTTACATAACATAAAGTAAGCTAAATATTAGGGAATTGGTCATTTTGTATAGTATTTAGGCTTACTTCTGTATATGTGTTTTAATTTCACATGCCTTGCGTTTTACAACATTTACACCTAATAATACTCAGCTTTTAAATAAATTTCGCCGGAACTTATATACTGGATATCTCAAGACTGCTACCGAAAACGAAGCCGGGTGGTAGTTTTAGTGGCTACAAACACAATGCAAATAAAAATTTCGCATAGAAACGCGGCAATTATTTTTTACGATTTTTTAAATATCATCATTTTTGGGTGGTAAATCCATAGTTTTTGCTAAAATAATAATTTAAACTCTTTTATACCTTAAAGTATTTAAAAATAAAAGGGCATACAATATTATTTTAGGAAAAAATGTATTTACTACGCAAATATGGCCATAGGATAAAAATAACTAAAAAAAATTGTCGCTTTTTTTTGCAACTTTTTCTGTTGCATTGTGTCTGAAGTCGCTTAAACTACCACCCGGCTTCGTTTTCGGTAGCAGTCTTGAGATACCCTGTATTTTGTAAATTATAATGAATTGAAAAAATAATGTATGGGTCATATGAAAGTATTATTGGAAATATATCAAGATGTTCTAAACAACACTCTATTCACTTTTCCAGCCAAACCGCTCGTCGAAATACCTATAGCTTAAAATGAGAGAATCCCTTTAGACTACTTATATATTTATGTACTAAACGGCTAGTTAAATAATGAGCTGAAATAGATTGTGTAACTTTAACTATAAACTATAGCGCACAAATTAATTAAACCGAATTTTGAGACCCGCTTGTATTTACATTACGTTCTTGGGTACCTCAGCGGTATAGTCAAGAAACAGCTTACATAACTGCGTAAATATGTAACGAACCAACATAAATATGAGAAAGCAAGATGTACCTGTCCTTTACTGATCGATACTCTGACTGTATAGTATTCAATTTACTGTCAGATTAATTCACTCAGCCGGTATTTAGTATACATAATAGTGGCACCTGTATCTCAGAGGATAGGCGGAAATTTGTGAGTCCTACTCCTGACTTATAACTATTGCTTCAACCACTTTCATCAACCTTTTCATGCATTCTCGTCGATTCAGGATACTTTTAACCTGACCTTTGTTGAGGGTGTTAGCGATTTGAATGGTGTTGGTTCGGTGAGGTCGACCTCTACCTACTCTTCTAGTATAAAAGGAGTGAAAAGGTTCTTACAAGGTTTGCCGCGATCGACACTTCTGGTATTACAGAGGTCCAAAGCCTAAAGTGACTGCTAACCATCAGGCTGGCAGTATGTTTGTTCGTATCCTTGATAGTATTTTAAAAAACATTCCGTTTACGTACTGCTGTAAAAATGTGTACTGTCCAAATTTATCTAGCCCATGGCCTAAGCCGGCAACATCCGTAGGCGATATCAATACTCGACCGGTGTTCGAATCTGCTACCTTCTACGCACAAACCTTACTTCACCATTACGTCAAATTATATTTATACTTCTCATTAAAATATTTAAAACTTAATATCACAACGAACATCTTATCACCGAGTGTTTGTCTTCGGCTTCCGTTTAAATCTTTGTTTGTACTCTGTACGAGACTTCATACAAAGATAAACAAATTGACACATACGTCATTAATTGACGAAACATGTCATATTTCCGCATTATAACCATGATTCCGTATTATTTGGCATGTGTGAAATACCCATGTTGATCTTTATTTTCTTCAAATTCAACTTACTTTACTTATTTTTAATGAATAGGTCAGGCAAACGAGCAAACAACAGCAGCCGACAGCCTCCGTGGCGCAGTTGGTTAGACGCCGCCTCTGAAACGAGAGGCCGCGGGTTCGATCCCCGCACCGAGAGAAATGTTTGTGTGGCCCACAAATATTTCTTCCGGGTCTGGGTGTTTGTGAGACCGAAAAGTCTCTCGTAGTTCCTGATACCCACGACACAAGACTCGATCTTAGTGTGGGGTCAGGACTATGTATGTGACTGTTGGGTGATATTTATAAAAAAAAAAAAAAAAAAAACAGGTCACCTGGTAGTACGTCCCGCTACAGGGCACGGGCTTTCTCTAAAATCGGAAGTACGATTGAGAGTGGTTAGGCCATACAGTCCACCACACTGGCCTAGTGCGGGTTGGTTACATAACACACCATATAAATTCTTACAAATCGCCACGTACGCAGGTTTCCTCACGATATTTTCCTTCACCGTTTTAGTGCGTGTTGATTGACTATCAACAGACATGGCTCCGAAGGTATTCAGAATAAGTTTTAGACTTTTTTTTATTATATATCACATTTTGTTCTTAATATTCGATATTATTATGATCAAAATTCTCTCCATACCAAAATATTTATTGAGTTTTTTTTTTCTATACAAATAAGATGTTTTTTTTTTTCATTTATTGTAAGGACTTTGTCGCTGAGATACAAATAAGATTATCAATCAAGTTGAAATATTTTTTATCAGATCGTCTTAATGTGCCATCAAAGCGTTAGTTAGTATGCTTAATACAATCTTGATATGATCGTAACGAGTTACTTTTACAAAGGGGATGAATGGAGTGTTCAAAGATTGTATTAGGCGTAAAAAATCCGATATTTTATGCAAATCTCTATTTAAGTTTTGCTTTGAAATTATGTTGATTGAAGTTTAAGATTTTGAGGAGTTGAGTTAATATTGCAATACTTTGGCAGTTTATCTGCATTAATCATAGAGAGTTTTAAAACTATTTTAGTTATAAAAAGTTTTGTATATTTCCAACGACTTTGGAATTTTTCTTCTTTTTCTTTTCAAATCGCACCTTTAGAATTAAAGTAACAATAAAAAAAAACATTGGCATTTATTTATATTTTTTGGAAATCAACATTTGGGACAATAGAAAACTTTTAGGTATTTGAAAAATAATTTATCGGTTCTTCAATATCATTCAGACTATTTTTTGTTAAGCCGGTTTTGTAAACACTAACTGAATAGATCCTACCACAAAACCTATCTACAATTTTGGTTTGTGTAATTAGATTAATATTTTAGGACTTATCACCCACCACGGAAAAAACGTAAATAAGGTATCGTTGCGATTAACAACTGGTTTCTCCTGGTCATATCATCATATTCATATCAATAAAATTGAAGTGTCTGTTTTAAAAGTGAAAATAAAAAAAATGTCCTACTACATATCGTTATATACCCGACACCTGTGCCGAAAATGATCTTTAATTTTTTTTTGTCTTTCTGTCTGTCTGTCTGTCTGTTTGTCTGTTTGTTCCGGCAAATCTCTGAAATGGCTGGACCGATTTTGACGGGACTTTTTTTGTCAGGTAGCTGATATAATAAGGAGTAACTTAGGCTATATTTATTTTAGAAAAAATCTTTTATTTTAGAAATATAAAGTTTTTGTTGAATTCCACGCGGACGAAGTCGCTGGTGCAGCTAGTTTATTTATAAATTCTTTATTGACCAATAATAAGACAAAAAAATGGGACAACCCGTTTAAAAATTAAGGTGACAATTGGTGGTCTTATATTATCGCTTACTGCGATTTATTCCAAACAACTATTGGATGGACTGGAATGAAAAGAAGCTAGGAAGAAATGAGTGGTCACAACAAAGACAAATAAATGAATAATTTTAGGGTTGTCGAAGATCAAAACTCAGTTTCAATTTTCGCGACCCTATTGATCCTGGCTGACTTAGGCAAATGTTAGTAAACTATGCAGGATGACTCTTTGTCGAACATCGTGATAGGGTAGTGGCATATTTTTTTCTTTTGTGTATATTTTTTATAATAATTAGGTTGTGGTTTATGTATTGTAAGACTGTATTTACCTGATAACAAACGCCTTATAATACAGCCTTAAAATACAGGCGCCTGAATAAGTCGTTTTATTATCTCTTAAAATAAGACAGTCATAATGATATGTCGATTTTCTTAAGTTTCATCATCAGGAAATCGACAGGATTTTTTATGCTGGGAACTGTGATTGTTGATTGAAGGACAATTATATATCATTACAAAGTGATAAAATGAGTATTTTTTAAGAATTATGCTATGTAGGCATGACAAAGCAGGACATCTTAATATGTCTATAACTTTTACTACACATCATGACAATTATTTTTTATTTATATTAAATGTAATTATAATTAACGTAATTATAATTATAACTGTTTTTTTTAATTTAATCCCGTAGCTAACGAGAAACAGAATATTTGTAAAATTGTGTAAATAACATTCTACCAGCTACGTTATCAATAAAAATATAGGTTCTCGGTGATTAAGAATCGGTCAAATTATGAAAACATCTCATCCTTCATATTCAGCAGAAAAAAAACATCATTCGTCACATGAAGTCTTCATCTAATCATAAGCCTGTTGCAACAATTTCCTTAGTTTTTATTCAGCGATTTCTTGCAACCTTATTAGGTACTTAATTTGACTAAGGTATTACAATATCATTTTCTAGCCTCCTCGGCGCAGTTAGACGCTATATATGAAATTAAGACCGTGGGTGCGATACCCATACCGAGACAAATATTTGATCCATAGGTAGGTATTCGTTTTTGGTCTGGTGTTTGCGAGAGCGAAAAGTCTCTTGTACTTACAACATTCGATTTTAGTGTGGGGTCAAGACTATGTATGCGGCTGGCTGCTGGGTGATTATACCTATATCTTTGTGTTCTGATGCGCAATACGACCAACTTGATAACATAAGTATTAAGTCAATAGAAAGTAGAATATTTGCTTGTCCTAAAACGAATGAGAAAGAGGTAGAAGAAAACGGTAATATAACACTAATTACGGTTAGGCAAAATCCTTGTTTATTAAAGTACCTATGTAATTAAGTAGCATAATAAGAAGATATATTTTGTGGCCGTATAAAAAAACACCTATTAAAAAGAATTATGAATAATAGGAAACATAATATTTTGATAGTGATATTTCTTTTATTCACGCAATAATAATTATAGTTACTCTTATGAATTGCCAATACACTTCCCAAAGTAATCAGATTCATCATAATTATCATCAGCCATAGAAAGCGACCTATTTAATCTTAATATTTTATCTTAATAATATTAATGATGTGATCTTCGTACTACGAAGTGGCTAGATGATCTTTCTTAGGAATTCTATCAAAATAACCAAATTATTTAAACATTCAAATCCTTATACTCTGCCTATTACTCTCGACTGCTTTGGTGGTGTAGTTGTACAGTATGTTACAAACTTGAGGTTTTGGGTTCGAAATTCAAGTCGGGCAAAGTGATATTGGTTTTGTCTATTCATCAATTATCAGCCCGGAGTCAGAAATTTTTGCCCGACATGGCGACAGGCTTGCCCCCTGTCACATAGTGGGACGGAATATACAAGGCGAAATGTGGGTGTCCTACTAGCATTCTGCCTACCCCTTCGGTGAAAAAGGCGAGAGTCCATGTATGTTTGTAATTTCCTTATAGATATGTATGTATATTATGTATTTATGTTTCTTTCAAACAGATTTGTAAAAAGTTTCCTGTTTTAATAATGAAACTAATCTACATACATTGTTCACACAAAAAACACAAAGCGTTTAATCAGTTGACAATGTTATTGAATTTACGTGTACTGAAATTACAAAGCCGTAATATTAACAAACAGACCATGAAGAAATGTACGGCATATAAAAACACCAACGTCAAGTAATACCGTCAATATACTTCTTCATTTGCTCTGAGATAATTGTGTTTGGGTGATAATGTACTGTGGTTAGGTTAGCTCTTAATTCTTTGTTTTATAACACAATTGCAGCCTTCCAGCTAGGTTCGAAACAAACATTAGTGAGACCCACAGGTATTTGTTTAAGGTCTGAATGTTTGTGAGACTGAAAAGTCTGTCGTAGTTTCTGTTACACGACACAAGACTCGGTCTTAGTGTGGGGTCTGGACTATGTATGTGACTGTTTGTATTTATTTGTGTATTATAAAATATTTTATATTCTTTTTCTGTACATATTTTCGGAAACGTGTTTAGCATTTATTTATTTATTTATACACTTTATTGCACACAAAAAACAAAATACAAATAAAAACGAAAATCACAATCATAAAAGTACAATTGGCGGTCTTATCGCTCAAAGGCAATGTCTTCCAGACAACCATGGGATGGATTTTATAAACGGATAAATAGAGGGCAGTCTTAAAGTGTAAAGAATAGGAGTTAAGAAGGAAAAATATAAGAAATACAAATAATTACAAATTAATAATAAAAATATACATACATCAATACATATATATAACAAATATACATACATATATATATATATATATATATATATATATATATATATATATATATATATATATATATATATACATATATATATATAAGTAAGAGCATCAGTACATACATACAAATAGGAAAGTTATCCACGTCAATGTGTAAATGTAGGAGAAAGGTAGTGATACTTAACCATTTTTTTGAACGATGGTAGTGATCGTGCCCGTCTTACCGCAACTGATAGGGCGTTCCACAATCGGACAGCTTTGACGGTGAACGACCCATCCATAAAAGTTGTGGAGTGCACAGGCATTCTCAACTCCAGTCTCTCTGACGACCTTAGGGATCTGATCTGATCTGATCTGAGCATTGTTTTTTGTTAAGTCGCAATATGTCCCGAAGTTACTCTGGCTAAAATGACTTTCAAACTGGAATACAACAGTGCATTTACACCGCTGTTTGGCTGGACAATTAGACATTGCAGTGGTACCTACCCAGACGGCCTCTCACATATGAGAGACCTACCGCTTCATACCACTTAAATATAATTTTTAACTCATAAAAGCAGATAATCATGATCTTAACTACTAATTGCGGCAATAACTGTAATGGCCAAGAACGTTATCCGTGTAATGCCGAATTCTTAATTAGCTGGATTATAAGACCTTCGTGTTGGGTTTTAAATATCTTTCACACCTTTATTTACTTAGTGATAAAGGCTAATTTTGTCGTGTCGGTTTTATTGACAGTTTCCATGTTTTGTTTTAATGTTATAAATGTTTTTGGATAAGCTAAAGGACGATACTAGGTTTGTACAGTACATGGTCTCTCTGAATTTTCCGGTTTATTTGTATAAAGTATCTAATAGCCATTATAAGGTAATTTTAAGTCCTATATAATTCATTGATTTTTATGATTTTTAACGATTTTGAAGATTGTGTTATAGAAGAATACGACGAGAAAATTGTTAAATAAAAACGACGGTAATTTTTTAAATTTAAAGTCACACCTATACCTACCTTATAGACCACAGAACAGTTAAATAGTATAGACATAGGCCGATACGGCATTTACGTCCATTTTTCTTAATTCCATCATCAACCTCGAGTATTCTGCGATCAAACAACTCACGGTCTAAACAGTAATAATAATACTCATTCCAAAATTAAAATTCTAAAACTACCAATGCACTACAGGTAAATCACTCACTAGGCACTAGCTTAGTCACTAAACACACAAATCAAAACAATCGACCCAATTTCCTCTCTTAAAAGCGCCGACAAACGGCCAAAACAATAACACAAAGGACCGACAGACGTCGTAAACATATTAAATTATTGTTTACAATAGATATAATAGCATTAGAACGCCTTAACTGCCACCGTTCCCTTTGTAACGCCGCCTAACTACCTGACATTTCGGTTCTAAACTTATCACGAACAATGAACTTGTATGTTGCCAATATTACCTATTCATTGATAACATTGTCTTAGTGCTAAAAATGTTGTGATAAAAGATTTTTCAAGGTCTAGAAATATGTGAGACAATAGGCTGTTGTTTTGCAATTTACTTACAGCAGTTTGGTTGTTATCATTATTGTTTTATTTTACATTTTGTTCTATGTTACATTTTAAAATTTTACCTAGACCTACACAGCATTAATTTAGCCCTGATTCATTAATATATTTGAGCATAATATTTGTATTTTTCTAATGGCATCAAATGTTTGTGAGACCGAGTGAGTATATACATATGTACCATGTAGTTTTCGAAACCCAAGACACAAGACGCGACGTTAATGTGGGGTTAGGACTATGTATGTGACTGTTGGGTATATTTATTTATAAAATCAAATATCTATTCAATCTAAAAGTACCTAGACCAGAATTAAATTAAATATTTTAGGACTACGAAAATATGATTTTTGCCACCGTGGCTGAAGTATCAAAATTAATTTAATTTAGAAAGGTCAATGTTTTATCAATACACGGAAGAATGACTTCACACGTAGCATATAGTAGTTTTTTCAGTCATAAGACGTTACAATGATTTCCGCCAAGAATATCTATTATCATAATTACTAGCAAAATAATATTAGATATAATCTAAATTTTATTTTATCTTTGGAATATACAGAATATGCTATACTGATTGGGTATTCATTGATCATATTAAAGACCGTTTCAAGCATAAAGTCCGAATGTATATTGTTTGCCAAAGCTATAAAATAATATGGAATATATTACGTTAAGTGTATTTTTTTTCTTTTTGTGTGTAATTTTCTAAGTTTGTGTACTACCGTAATTGGCATATACATCAGAAGCAAGTTGTCGAAAATAGTATTAATTATGTTAATATGTTTACTGTTGGAGAACCAAAATTTTTTTTCTTTTATTACCCAATTATGCCTGGTTTAGTTATCAGTTTCCTGCTCTACCTTTGCCATTTTTCCTGTTCTTTGATATTGTAGTTAGTTAGATCAATAGTTTTTGTATCTTCGCTTTTATACACCGAATCAATGACAGCAATAAAATCATAAATTAAAAAAAAAAAAAACAAATAAATAATGCATCTGAGTGCATTGCAGTTCTGTAACATCAAATCAAAACAATGATAATATATTCAAGTTAGTAACTTTATTCATAGTAAATGGAGCTAGAAATATATCAATGAAGCAATAACCAATATAAAAGTCTATACAAAGAAGCATTGCGTTTTAAAATTACAAAATCTACAATAAACATTATCTAGAATAATCATAAACTGAACGGTAGTTATCGAAATCAATATAACTACCGTAATATACTTATCAAATTGTAAAACTACTTCATCATATGATTATGCATATAAAATATTAATTCTCTTTTCCATCAAAACTAGAATTTGTACCCATCACTGCTTCAATAAAAAATCGTTAAGATTATGAAACTCTCAATAAACTACATTATGAAGAAAAAAGCTATTTATTTCACTTTTTTTTGTACACCAGGAAAAAAAACTATAACTTTATTCAAAATATCTATCTGATTATAAAAATGATTAAATTGTAGAAGCGCCTCTTTTGATAGATTTCATAAAAAAACATGAATTAGAATTAAAAAAAAAATGTAAGAGGAAAGCTTAGAGTAATTACATCTAGAGAGAGCCAAAATGTACTGTACATCGCAAAAATGAGACACACCGATACGAATTTCTTTATGTCAGAATGAGATGCAAAATAATGTTCTATTTCATGTGACGTGCCGCGTTATGTTGTTGGGCGAAAAAAGAATTTCGCCAGACAAAGCGACGTCGTTCAAGCAATAAAGCAACCTAAAGTCATTGGAATAGGGTCTATTTTAAATCAAGGCCACAATATGGCGCTTATTTTCTTGTGTTGCTAGATATAGCTATTGATGTCTCATGTGCGGTTACAGCGTGAATCTCTCTAGAAAGGAATACCAACCTTATTTATAAAACGAAATTCGACAGCAAAGCCGTCGCTTCACGTCGCTTTTCTGAAGAAGTAAGTAGGCAGCTGCTTGCCTGTGCGTCTGACATTGTAGAACCCGTAAAGCAGCGGTATAAATAAATTTAAATATGCACACGGGAACACTACAGAATTTTTTCAGGATTTTGGTCAAGATTAAATGTTGCCTATGTGTTAATCCAGAGTGTTAGCTACCTACATACCAAAATTCGTCAAAATTAGTCCAGCGGTTTGAGTGTGACGAGGTAACAAATACACAAACTTTCATATTTATAATATTAGTAGAATTATGTGGTAACCAACAAATGTGTTTTCTTAACAACACTCAAAAACTACCAAAACCAATTCCTAATAACAAAATGTTATTACTGCAAAAACAATTTCTTTCCGAAGAAAACTGTCGAATATCGAAACGTATCCATAATCTCTGTCATACCTTATCAAACCATTATATATATATATCTACACACAGACAAAACAATATACAGGTAGTCGCAAATATGGCTTGAAAGTATTTGATAGCGGATCAAAGAGCGCCGCCATTGATAAGAGCAGATGTAAAGCGCCGACAGACGGTACAGTAGCTTGTATAAAACGTATAATATTTTTTTATTTGTTGCGAAACGTTTGATGTGACCGATTTTGATAATATTACGTGTGGAGTTAAATGTATTGAACGTTACACGTCACCTGATGTTAATGTACCAAATTGATTTTCCACGTATCAGTTATCTTGTACAAACTAATATATATCTAACTTTATAATGTCCTATATATATGGGCCTGAGGAGGCTCTGTAGAAGAAATATTATTGTGAAGAATTATTTGTTTGAATTCATTTGAAATAAGTGATAGATCGAGCTGGCAGTCGATAGTGCTACTGCAGAATTGTAATATTATCATAATGGAAGATTTAGGTTTAACGTAATCTGATAGATTTACTTCCTAAAGGGTTAATATAAATACAAGAAGAAATCGTTCTGCAACATGACAAAATCTTTTGTCAACCCCATGTGAGTGTGGTAAAAAATATGTACATATAAAATATTTTATTTATTTTCACAATCACGTCTTTCATTTAATTTAATATAAGATCCTTACTTGTAATTTCATATAATAATACGATCTGACTACACATTATAACGCAGAATATGGACTAAATTAAGTAGAGACAATCTATTTTTATATGATTAATGTCTATCTACAATTCCCGATATAAATCTAAAATAATACGTAATTTCGCTGTGACAATGAATTTTAGAAACTAATTTTAGGCTTAAGTGTCTGACTTTAGGTATAACCAATACACAGTAACAATATGATTTCATTATTTATCTGATATTACTGAATAATCTTAATATGCAAAAAACCCATTGCTGAACAAAGGCCAAAGGTTTGAAGAGGCCTGCATTCAACGATTTCTTGCCATTTCAAGAAAATGCTGGATTTATTGATTGTACTCTTCACTAAATAATTTTTGATTACATTTAAGGCTTCAAAGTAATGCTTTCAATACATATAGACGCAAAGTTCACCGAATAAATACTGACCTAAGACTATACCTCTCATATCTCAGTATGACGAACGCAGTGGAATGCCAAGTGTGATGTTTAGATTTGCTACTGTTCATGAGCGGTCGTATCGCTTACCAGCGAATGGTATGCTAGTCTCCCCATGGACTGCTGTACAAAAAACACTCACCTTTAATCAGCAAATGCAGAAATAAATTTAATTAATTGTTGGCTAATTTAACCTTAATTACAAGTGCGTCAACAAATCACACAATTCAAATAATAATTTCTATTGCAACTAGACCTATGATATCAGATTCGATAATCGCTGATAAGAAATCTAGAAAGAATCGAAATCGTTTAATTAAAAAAGTAGTAGCGACATTGAACATTCTATATGCAAATTCATGCGAAAATTCATTCCGCAATCAATCAAGTAATATTATATCAAAGTAATATTTTACATAATCTTTGAATCCGTTGCATATCTGAACATAGGGTCCTTTAGTTATCGATATACTCCTAGTAATCGATTTTATTACCAAGATTGCATATAACATACAGATAAATAGGTGTACGATTTAAATAGGTTAGATTGGAAATCTTCGTACGTAGAACCGAGTAACTTATCGATGGAACTATTGTAATAGCCAATTAAATTGAAGCCTTATTCTGTGTTATTTAGGTTTGAAATGAAATAACTGCTGCCAGTACAATAGTATAGATTGTCTACAATCTTTTGGCATTTGAATGAGTTGTTGTCAAAATATTAGAAACAGCTGTTTTCTTTTTAATTTTATATTGGACTTACTAATGTTATTAGATGACGAGTATAATTCCTAGTATTATGTAAAAAAATATGCTCAAACTATGAGTTAAAAATTTAGATGAATTTTACCATATTCATATGAAGGTGGCGAGTAGCCGAAACAGATTAGACGTGACTGCCAAAAAGATATGCCTTGCGATTTGAAGTCGCAGGTTCAAATCGCAAGGCATATTTCTGACTTTTCGGAGTCATGTGTGCATAATCAATCACTACGTACTATAACGGTGAAGGAAAACATTGTTGGGAAACCATACTATAGCGATTTGTAAGAATTTCTATGGTTTGTAAAGTCCGCCAACCTCCACTAGGCCAGCGTGGTGGACTATATGACCTGACTACTCTCAATCGTATCGTGTTTAATTTACGATTGTAGAGGAGGCCCGTGCCCTGCAGTGGGACGTATATGGGCTGTTATACATATTTTCTAACTTATTTTTATAGATACTATAATCAAAAACAAGCTTCGTGGGTTATGCCATTAACGACATGACATAAATAATGATATACGGAATTTGTTTTGGCAGAGTTTTTGATTGTAGACTTCGTTCTCATCAATAATTATGAATAATAATAATTTGACTATACATTTTATAATGTTATTATGAATTGTGCAATAAAAATAGGAGTCGTATTACTGTATGCAAAGTGTATTGTGACAGGCCTTATCGGAACCACGCGCCGTCTATCAAACTTATATCAGCGGAGCGTAAGGTGTAAGAGACAGCGAGTAAATGAGATGCGCAGATATGTGAGGACTAGTTTATTTTTAATGGACTCATTTTATAAATGTTTATTAATCTCATCTCTGAAGGTCGCAGTAATTATATTATTCAAGTTCGTATTTGTATAAAAATACCATTTCTTAAGTATCGTTACTGCATTTTCTTTGCCTCAAATATTATGTTGTCATTTGATGATCTGTCTGACATCAGGTACATTTGCAGTCACTTTTCCGGGTTGGAATAAAAAAAGATTGATTCTATTTCACTGCTCTTATGCTATTAACATATGCTTTAAATATTATTGGATTTTCCCAGGATGGTAGACTTTATACCCCTCTCAATCATACTCTAGATTATAATGGAGGCCCGTGCTCTGCAGTGGTATACGGAGTGCAACAGATAGACTTGAATTTTCGCCAAAAACTCGCTTCCGCTTTTAACTTGTACTTCACATGAACAAAATAACAGCGGCTAATGTGTCGGCGTTGTAATATAATGGAACCTGGATGTAATCAGCGTATTATAGTCACAAGTGCCTTTCATGGTGCTATCATGCTATCAGATACTGTAAGGCTGCGGGCAGATGAACGTCAATAGTTTAATAAACTGTCGCCCGAATACTCAAATGCCATACAGCTTTTTATTTTTCCGTTTTAAAATTCCAATACTTTAAAGAAGATAATGCTATTCTATCGAAAATTCACAGACTCCGTGGCGCAGTTGGTTCGACGCCGCCTGTGAAAGGCTAAAGTTTGTTCCCCTGATCGAGACAAATATTTGTATGATACAAAAGTATTTGTTTCGTGTCTGGGTGTTTGCGAGATTGAAAAGTCTCTCGTAGTTCCTGATATCCACGACACAAGACTCGATCTCAGTGTGGGGTCAGGGCTCTGTATGTGGCTTTTGTGTGGCTTGTGTATTTATTATATTTTAATATAAGTTGAAAAGTAACCTCTAAATCAGTGATTCCTAACCTGGGGGTAATTACCCCCGTGGGGATAAAAGTTGTATTTTGCGGGGGTAACAATGAGCTTGTTTTGTCTTAAGTGAAACAAAATCTAATATTGCCAAACTTGTACTTGGGAGGAGGGGTAAAATTAGTCACCCTAGTTAGATCATAGGGGTAACGGACCTAAAAAGGTTAGGAACAACGGCTCTAAATGAAGATAGCAGGAAGTTGCTGGATGTTGGCCTTTTCCAATCCAAGGTCCCTGTGATATACTTGGGGGGCTATGATCTGCGGTGAACTTCCTATAGGTAAGCATTATGACGATCATGACAGCCTCCGTGGCGTGGTTTGTCGTGTCTGGATAAAAACCGAGACGCCGCGGATTTTATCCCCGCATTCTGACAAATCTTTGTGTTCTCCACAAATATTTGTATTAAGTGTGTGTTGTGAAACCCAAAAGTCTCTCGTAGTTTCTGAAACATAGAACTTATAAGCCTAAGGATTAGGATTATGTGTGTGAATATTGGGTTTATACATTTATTTATAATGCATAGTAAATTGAATATTGCGGGAAGTCGCGAGACGCAAGGCGCTTTCAACAGACCGCTGTAAAATCGTCAGGGAAATCCACTGTTTAGCACTAGTCTTTTAATGGATAAATATGTTAAAATCCCATATATTTTGATAATTACAGTGAACACATCCTTACCCATCGCCGTGTTTTTGATGTCGCCCGCTTCACTACCGAAGTGGACACTACAACAGCTCACCTAATGTGTCAATTACGTTTTATCTACGTTTGCGTTTTGTTGTTCCGGTGTAGTGATCAGCATTCATGGATTAAGGCCGCTGATAGTGATAAACTTGATGGACACTCTATATAGTGCGAATTTTCTTCTTTCTGATAATAGTGATAAAAGATGTATCTGCTTTTAAGCGATTTTTGCGTTACTTTTAAATGGGTTTTTTTGTTTGTATTATATTTATATTTAACACTTTATTTTAAGTGCATGGTGGCCTGTTAAGTGCGTGGTGGCCTGTTGGTAAACGGACTAGACGCGGCTGCCAACATGTTCACTGTGGTCGCGGGTTCAAATCCCAGGGCACACCTCTGACTTTTCGGAGTCATGTGTGTATTGACAGTCAATCACCACGCACTAAACGGTGAAGGAAAACATCGTGAGGAAACCTGCATACCATAGCGATTTATAAGAATTTCTATGGTATGTAAGTCTGCCAACCCGCACTAGGCCAGCGTGGTGGACTATATGGCCTAACCACTTTCAATCGTACTCTCGATTGTAGAGGAGGCCCGTGCCCTGCAGTGGGACGTATATGGGCTGATACAGAAACAATGGGAAAATCCCCGAGTAAAAATTAACATAATGTACAAATACACCGAACTGTTACCAAATAGGCCATTCATTGTTTTTTGATTTGGTCAAAGATTGCTATCATTTCGCAGCCCTTACCTACATTCTGGGGATTGGAAATTTCATTCATAAAGACAGTCGAAAATAAATATTTGGTTACGATGTTGAGTAAAAATACGCATACCTCCAATCGATTTTGAACGTTTACACCACAGACATAAGGTTTGAAATCGGTTGTACTTACTAACTGTCGTAAATAAGGGATAAAATATACAAAACCAAAATGCAACACGCCTTGACGCCACTTAAGACCACCCAAGATGAAGTTTTTACACGACTCTTACAGTTTACTTTGAAGCAGGGATCTGTGAAAATATTCGCACTTTTTTGGATTTCGTAACAAGTACTTGATGCATCTAGCGAGCAAACTTCTGTGTTACTTGTACAAGTAATTTTATTGAAAATAGTTCATTTGTAAAAGACATTTGGAGATTATTACAACTACTTCTGCCTTAGTATAATCTATTCATTATTTTATTAGAATCTCCAACGAAGGTAACACTTTACTTAAATATTCATGATTAGTATCCAGCGTTCATCTTCAATAACAGAAGAGTACAGCTTGCAGGGAGTTTATTAACAAAAATAATATTAGTACAATTAACTAGTAAAATATCAACTTAAAGTGAAACTTATGCATTATATTACACATGAAGCAATTATTAAAAATCTAAAAATTGAGGGTACATAACACCAGCCGCACGAAATTCTGAAAATAAATTATTGAAAATGTAAAGCACCACCTAATTATTATAGTTTAATAATTTAAAATCCATTGAAGACCCAATGCATCGGGTCAGGAAACAATATTAAAGAGAGAATGTGCAAATATTACGTATTTGCTGTGAATTGACAGCCTCCGTGGCGCAGTTGGTTAGACGCCGCCTGTAAAACGAGAGGCCGCGGGTTCGATCCCGGCGCCGAGAGAAATGTTTGTGTGGCCCATAAATATTTCTTCCGAGTCAGGGTGTTTGTGAGACCGAAACGTCTCTCGTAGTTCCTGATACCCACGACACAAGACTCGATCTTAGTGTGGGGTCAGGACTATGTATGTGACTGTTTGGTGTTATTTTTTTATTATTATTTATTTAATTAGTTTCTTTGTATGCACATTTTGTGTATACACAAAAACATAATGTTGACCGATTATTGAAACCACCTCCGTCATGTTCTCAGTCAGTCATAAGTATCCTAATGCTCAAATATTCCTCCCATCTTTTCAGACTTGTGTCTACTTGCAGGCAGAAATCTGGACAGTTTTTTATGTCTATGAATAAACGAGCATGCCATTCGTGTAGTGGTAAGCGATAGGACCGCTCATGGACAGTATCCTTGACATTCCTCTCGCCATCCTGAGATATAAGATGTTAAATCTCAATACGTCCAGTAGTTTCTCTGGCTAAAATGTCCTTGTGGGGTATGAAACCGGCATAAATAAACGTGTAAGCCTCGTCGACAGGCACACGATACATCCTTCAAACCGAAACACAACAGTGCGTTTACACTACTGTTTGGCGGGAGAAATAGACATTGCGGTGGTACCTACCCAGGCGGACCTACTAACAATAAAATTGTGCTTTGCTTATCTTTTTGGCGTATCATAAATGGTGGACTTTGCTCACTTTTTTTTTAAATTGCATCTATTATCCCTCTCGAGTTATAAGCATTTGTGTGATAAAGATCTCTTCCGCGCCGTCACACAGAAGTGTTGTCACCTATTGTGAACGGGTGTTACCAACATAATGTGACACAATTTCACGCAATTTTGACTTGAATAAACAAACGCTACCCACATACTTGGACCACACAACGATGTTGTGGTATGTATAGGAGATAAGTAAACAAACAGAATGATAAATAAATATATTGGCTCGAACGCAGCTATGCACAATTCTACAGACCTTACGTAAACTATAGATATTGTACATTTTCTTTACAATTTTCTTCAAACCTTTACAAAAATATTGCACTAATTGCAAGTTTTATCATTTGTTTTTTAATTTAATTTATATTTAATTTTAGATTTTCAACTGTTTTTCAATCAAATAAAATTGAAAATGCAAAAATGAACTCAATAAAAGATTGAATTTGCCACTTGCGTTGTTATCGGTGTAAAGGAGCAAAACAGTTTCTATAGTTTACGTAGAGACCATCGAATTATAAGGATGTTAAAGGTTAGTTCTATAACAACTCAGATAGCATGAATACACACCGATTTCTCGATGTTATTTATTAACAATTTATAATAATAAGTGCGTGGTTGCCTGTTAGTAAACGGACTAAACGCGGCTGCCAACATATTCACGGTGTCGGACTTTTCGGAGTCATGTGTGTATTGATAGTCGATCACCACCGAAGGAAAATATCGTGGGGAAACCTGCATACCATAGCGATTTATAAGAATTTCTATGGTATTTAAGTCCGCCAATCCGCACTAGGCCAGCGTGGTGGATTATATGGCCTAACCACTCTCAATCGTTCTTTCGATTGTTGAGGAGGCCCGTGCTCTGCAGAGGGACGTATATTATGGTCTGACACAGTACTGTAAATATCTTTTTTAAGAGGCAAAACAATATGTTGAATCAAAGCCAAAATAAAAATACAATAATTATGACTTTAAACTCAAAATTATTCAAAAAGAAAGTATGAAATTCCTGTACAACGTACTTAATGTACTTGGCCAGTAGTTCAAATTGCGAATGTAATCTGGTGTGATGCGAGATTTTAAGTCTTTTGTTCGACGCTCCTTGTGGTTGATTTGGTTTCCGATTGATTACCAATTGTCAAGAGTTTGCGTATTTTTTACGGTGACAGATGTGGGGCATGAGTTTAGTCATCTGGAAGTATATTCGTATTTGGGAATGTTAAAAGTGCGTTATATACGGCAGCTTTCAACAAGGATTGAATGTGGATTTAATTCATTTATTAAGCAGTATTTAAATAATTAAATGTAATTTTTATCAACCATAATATGCCTCTAGTTGATTTATCATTGCTATTTGAATATAAACTCAATATTTAAAAGACTCAAGATCACAATAATATATATTAAATACAATTTTTTTAAAATTAAACTAGCGACCAGACCCGACTTCGCCATAACGTAAAACGTTGTTTTAAATATTATATCTCCTATATTCATCAGGGATAATGTAGCATTCTAAAGTTAAAAGATTTTTTCAAATCGGTCCAGTAGTTTCAGAGCGTATTCAATGCAAACAAATAATAAAATCTTTCCCTTTTATAATATCAGTTTAGATAAATCACAGTAATTCTTACAATAAATTCCCCAGATTTATTCAATATTAATTACATTTTTGATTAAAATCTGTAAACTTAACAATTAAAATTAATCTAAGGAACTGACGCAAAATCACGATCCGACACTAATTTCTATCGCCGTCCATTCAAACGGAATATTGCGAATAATTGCCTTAGGTATAGTCAATAGATGTCACAATGTTCCTTACTATTTTCATTTTACTATAACTGCATTTGAATTTCTACTTTATATGGAAGTAGGAGAGTAGAAAATCAGTTTTGTTTGTCGAAAGAGTCGGGTGTGTTAATAGCGTACAATGATGTTTGTGTGCCAAAGAACCCCTGTTTGAACAACAAATTAGTTCCATTATACGCTTTTGAGTAGGGAAGTCACATAACAGCAATTTGTTGCTAATGTAACAGAAAAATATTTGACCGCCTTCCATTATTTTTCACTCTATGAATTTTAAAATTAATTCATAGTCATTGAGCTAATATTACTTCATTAATTCAATGTTCGAAATAATTTAAATTAGCAAGTTCAAATATAATTCGAAAAATAGATTTTAAACATAATAACTAGTTCGAACTTTTGAATATATTAAGGTTCCAAGAAGTTTAAGAATGAAATATATCTTATCTGTAGGCTTAAGGATCGCCCGCGCAAAGCGTCAAAGTCATAAAAATCCAAATCCGAGTTTCTCGAATTTTTGCATAACTTAAAAAAAACCGGCGCATGCAACTAAAAAAAAACAAAAGAACGTGCCTGCGCATCGGCACCTTTTAAGAGAATTTTCCAAAGTGGATGTTAGACTGGTGAACAAAGCCGATCATAAACATAATTTTGTTCCCTATCATAAAATCATTCGACCTACTGTCGTCCGTATTGTTAACTTCCGAATTGTAAAACTTAGTTACTAGGAGCCATTAGCGGCTCGGAGCAAAGGAGAATCACAAAATATTATTTTTACATCGCAAAAACAACTTAAAATTGCATGATGGATTTTTTATTGCAAGCGCGAAAAAGATGGAGAAATTTTTATTGCGCAAAAGTTTTTGTTGAGGAGAAATTGTGAATGTAAGGACTACCTAAGTAAATTAGGGTAAAGAACTGTAACATATCCTTGAAAGTGTGTTTACAATGAGTAAATAATTATTTTTATCTTTATGAAGCGAAATGTGCTATTATTCACTATTACCATTTTTACATTGACATTAAGAGATATGAATTTATTGTATCGGCGTATATACGCAGCGCACGGGCCTCCTGTACAATCGATAGTACGATTGAGAGTATTAGGCAATATAGACAACTCTGTTTTGTTGAGAGATATTCATGTAAAATTAGAGTTATTAGTTTTTGTTAGTACCAAATTTCAAAAAAGCCAAGGTCATTTATACAAATATACAGAATAACATGAAACAATTACATTTAAACTTTATTTGACAACAAAAATAACGATTTTTATACGAGATGTGAAAACTTGGGATACCTATTTAAAATGAAGAAAAAGTGAGGAAGGTTAGAATGTATTTTAATTATGCTAGTAATTTGTAAAGTACATCATATAAAATTCATAGAGCCAATGTCACATACAAAATAGGCCGTCGATTGTTGACGGATGACTGTTTTATTATTATAAAATATAATATATAATAAGCCTTTATCGTATGTTCCGTATCAGCCCATATACGTCCCACTGCAGGGCACGGGCCTACTCTACAATCGAGAATACAATTGAGAGTGGTTTGGCCATATAGTCCACCACGCTGGCCTAGTGCGGGTTGGCGGACTTACATACCATAGAAATTCTTATAAATCGCTATGGTATGCAGGTTTCCTCACGATGTTTTCCTTCACTGTTTTAGTGCGTTTTTCGGAGTCATGTGTGTATTGATATGGTATGTTAATGTGCTAAAATGACATTGACGCTATATAACTTATTTTCAATTTTCATATGAATAAGTTAAGCATCTTTAGCAAACCTGCGTTAACCAAAAATATTGATATTGATATAGTATATTGAGACGTAATCAATACGAGTTTATAACTCATGTAAATATTTTTATTTATTTGTCATTTAAGACGCCATAAATAAAATGACAATAATTATAATTAATAAGCATATTTTTTCCCCTGTGATAAGTAGGTATTATTTAAAGTTCGTTTTATTTGTTTAGCGCTCATACATCGTTTTATTGTATAGTATTTCTAAATTT
The DNA here is from genome assembly GCA_009982885.2 of Hyles vespertilio. NCBI lineage: Eukaryota > Metazoa > Arthropoda > Insecta > Lepidoptera > Sphingidae > Hyles > Hyles vespertilio. The sequence goes on along the minus strand of CM042806.1, from coordinate 7,179,686 downwards.
ACATCTATATTTAACATCATCTACTCTTAACAACATATATACATAACACAATTACATAACAGATACGCATATCAGCGTTTCTAACAGTAATTCAAATTCAAAATTTTACCAATAACCGAGCAAGAGAAATTAGGGTAAAAATTACCAACCCAACCTAACGGTACGTACAGAAATTACTAAAAATTAAACCATCCAATAAAACACGACCTTCAAAGAAAGTAGACTAAAAAACTGCAATAATTTGCACTCCATTTGAAACATTTCTCCCGTCTCGATACAGTTACACCCCGGCTTCGTTTGTAAGGTTTATGATCCAACATTTGTATAGTTTTATAACCGACTACTTTCTTTCCGTTAGACCAATTACTGTTGTTTGAAGGCTTACAGTTACAATGTTTACTGTAAAGTTAATTATGTCATAATGGTCCAGGAACGGTTTAGAAATTAACAAGGCAAATGAGAAGGGTATTTACTTTCGGAAGTTGGTGAGAATCAACGGAATACTAATTAGATGTAAACGCTTTATATGGTCGTACCATGAATGAAATTTTATGGAACTAATTATTTCAATGAATATGTAACTATTAATTTTATTCCAAACTTTAAAGACAGTTATTGATCTATGGAATTGATTAATTCAAGAATAATGAAATAAAACACTACTTTAATAAAGGATTAGAAAATTACTACATTAGATTTATTATCAGGGTTTCGCTGTAAAAGTAAAGACTTCAGAAGTTTGATGTAAATAAATTGAGTACTTGAAACACTGATTGTGATTTTTGGCCAAAATAACACGGAAAGAAAGGAAGAATTAATATCTTCACGTAAGGAATTAGAAATTATTAATTTTATGAGATAAGTGTACGTCGTATGTAAGATGAAAGAATTTGTACTATATGGAGTAAAATGAAAAGGCTTTTATGTTGTACAACTAGTTTCATATTTTAATTAAACATGTTATGAATCAATGGTCCCCACGGCTGATACTTTCTGGGACGCCTCCTTTACAGATCATTGTTAATTTGAATGCTTGATAGGCGGTTATATTTCACATTTTAGCAACTTCAATGGGAGGAAAGAAATTATCTTAACCACAATTTTATTTATACTGTATGAAAAAATATGTGCCCCATCCAAGACGCGCATTTGAGTATCTCAATCGCAGTATAAAATAAATTCGAAAAAAATATGTCATAGAACATAGCATACGAGTAATTATATATCGTAAGTTATATACACGTTTTGGTATCAATATTATCCTCAAATCTAGCAAAGTTTTAAATTCTGACAACAACATCACACATTATCACACTTCTTAATCGCACTTTGCTTGTTACAAAGGCGGTTGAAAGCAGTATAATGTGAGTTTTTCTATTACTGTAATTTTTTAAGGATATTATGTATATTTTTTAAAATATCATGTGAAACAAATTATTTTAATGATCCCTGATAACACCTTTATCGATCGGACAGTATTCTTTCATCCAATATTATTTTTGATGGATATAAGTATAAGGTAATTAATACATAATGTAGGAGCAATGTATACAGGTCCTAATTTATAAATCCTTTAATTCTAGATGCAGCGTTTGTGCAACGGTCTAATGTTTTATAAATAGCTTAATAAAGACAATAATAATTGTAATTTTCACAATAATTATAATTTTATCGTAGAGGTCACCTACGTGTCACATCGATGCAACGTGCAAACTTCTCATTTATTTTTATTTTCTTCTCGGTGTATGTAAACTTATGATAAACGAGTGTATGCGAAAAAATTGTCTTGTGTGAAAAATAAATGTCTTTTCTTTCTTTCTAATTTCAGAATACACATCACAAAGACAGTTTTGTCGTTTTTGTAACCAAATTACATAACTGAAATTAAGCTACAAAATGTGCTACAGTGTGTCAATTACCGAATAAAAGTGGAGTTATTGAATATAGCATTCCTAAAGTCTGTTGTCCTTTACCTTACATGGATTTGCAATAGATGTTTACACATTGTTTAGTTGTAAAAGTAACCAAATGTCCATTATGGAAATAAACAACTTTTGTAGAAAATTGCGTAGAACTTAAAAAGAGAACAATACGCCTAAAAAGGCGAGTGCGAATTAATGTTCTGCCTTTTAACGCTAAAAAGTGCTTGGAAACCCTTTCAAAAGATAAAAAAGCGTTGGCAATATGCAAAAAACAGATAATTACATCTACAAACACAAAACGAACGGGTTTATGCCCAAAATAAAACTTTCAAAAGCATAAAAACATTTAGCAATTGCAAAAGAACAGTTATCTTCAAACAACCCTTTGCGAACACTTCGCTACACTCATTGCCGAAACCTCAATAAAGCACAGATTGCCAAAAAAATGTAAAGAATTTTTTAAAAGTAACGGTCCGAAAAAACATTCATAGCCAAAGGGTTTGCCAAACGTCGCGAACATTAGGACCGTATCATAAAATTGTAAAATCGCGTAAATGTTTGCAATTTCGCCGAAATAACATCTGCAAGGTTATTTGCGATGTTTAATTACTCGCCTTCTTAAATCAATCTCATCTTTTCTTACACAAAATAGAGTTGAAATTTCTTCAAATTTCTCCTCTCTATAATATGAACAGTTATAAAATTTTATATTCTTTCACCCTTTCCGTACCGTAACAGTGACCGTTTTGTCCAAACTGTTCAAGTAACTGTTTAAAGGGACCGCTAAATGACTCAAAGGAAGAGTTGCATTTAACTGGTACGGTGTGACAATAGCCCTTTGACTTTTGTCTCCTCCGCGCAAAACAGGACAAACCATAAATTCTATTTTCACGGTATGAAAGAGTTGTCATTGTTTGCTAAAGGGTAATTAGGATGTAAAAGTGAAATTCCGTTTTCATTATATCATTCGTAACGCTGTATTAAGGCCATGGAGAAAGGGTTGGTTACTTTCACTGGGATATTTGATTCCTTTTACTCGTTATTTGCATTACAAATATTTCTTCGAAAATAAATTCATTTATTGCTGATAACAAGATGCGTCTTCATTGAAATAATTACTGAAAGTGAATGTAATTAAGGCCAAAATATCTTGTTTACTTCAAGTCAAAAACTACTTACATTGTAAAATAAACTTGTTAAAACAAAGAAACGAAATAAAATTAAGGTAGCAATTCGTTTGACCTTAAAAAGTGAAATGATTTGAAACTAAAACAAAGTCGTAATTCATCTACTGTGTATAAATAAACGAAACAATATACTTCGTTGAAAGTAAGAACAGTTATTAACTACTATGGAAGTCTGCTCTTATAAAATGCTCCAGTTTTGAAATATTTATTGGTTCTCATAAAATTTTGACAGAAAAAAAGCGTAACTGTCGACAGACTCTCAGACGAAGGGAGCAAGCCATAACGGGCCCTGAATTAGATTGTGACAACTCACAACCGTTCTTAGAAACGAAAACCGAAATTTTGACAAAATGCGGTGTCTAATGCGCCGTGGAACACACAAACAATGGCGCGTGGAACATAAGCGTGCCTGTATTTTGACCATTTCAATAACGCATTGAAAGAATAAGTTACCAAAGTAATTATTGGACGAATACTCTTGTAACTGTAGCCTGGCGGGGCTTCGGGGTGCGACAATATGAACGCAAACACGCGTGAACTGCCTTTTCAATTAAAAAATATAATGCAAGAACAATACGGCACATCTTTAGTCCGTTCCAATATTCCGAGAGTGATATTTCAACGTTCAAGGACTTGTAATAAAAAAGCATGCACGTGGTAACACTTACGTATCAGAACCTGTAAATCTGAAAAAGCATCACAAAATATTACGGACACACGCAAATTATTCAGAAAAAGGTCTGACCATGTGTTATCGTTTGAAATTTGATTCGTGTGACTCCTGCCTGTCACACGGTAGTTGATACACCGACGGAATTCATAGAAACGTCACATTTGATGAGTTGATCCTATGCGGTGTAAATAGCTCGTGAAATTTGGATAACGCAAAAAAAACAATTTTTGCACTTTGACATTTTGCGCTATTGGTTCTGTTATTAATGGAGCTCATTAGTACCTTAGAGTTAAGATTATGTACTAAAAGTGATATTTTGATTACCATTTTTTTATATTTAATTGTACTTAATTTATGACTCCCATTAATTGGCGAGGCGCGCTTAATGGCCAGCGTGGTGGACTATATGGCCTAACCACCACTCTCAATCGTATTCTCGATTGTAGAGTAGGCCCGTGCCCTGCAGTGGGACGTATATGGGCTGATACATACTTGATGAAAACCCGTGCGGAATATTCTAAGCAAAATTATTATTGTTGGTAAAACAATGAATTAAAGAGATATAAAGATAATTTCATGTTCCGATAGATGTATTATTATACTAACATTTGTATTAGTAGTATTAGTATTAAGAGTTAATAATTAAATAAATAGTTCATAAATACATAAATATCAGACTTACAAAATTAATTCATTAAATATTTCCAAAAAATAAACCAATAAAATTCTATCAGGATTTTTCAATTTATTTCTTTTGCCATGAAATAGGAGTGTGCAAAAAAATGAGTCATAACTCACGATGACTGACACGATACGCAGTTGACTAATCAACTTCACAAGTGTGCCACTTACAGATTTTTTGCTAATACGTGCCAAAAATAATATCGAACTGATGAGTCAAACGAGCTGTTTTTTAATCTTTTAAAGATAATTTTAGTATTTTTAGTGAGGATTTTGCGTGTCACATGTTCAGATAATTATTTTATGTTGAACAAACGCTGGAAATAATTGTTATTACGTTTTTTTGACTATGACAAAATTGCACAGTTCAAATATGGAATCGGTAAATCCAAATTCCTTTTCTTATGACAATGATTAATAGTGCCTATATGAGCTTAAAGCCCGGTTTACGTATTACGTTCGTACAGAAAATATTTCGTACTCTCGATTGTAAAGACCTATTCCCTGCATTGGGACGTATATACAATACTTATGTCCTGAAGTAATAAGGGTAAATCATTTCAAAGAAAACTTAATTATAACAGATATGGACTTAGTAAAAAATAAATAGTACCACAAGTTTTCGACCCAAATCTTAGATTCATATACCAAAATACCTTAATCCTGAACAAATAAAATCGGCTTTCGAAAATAAGGTATATTATTTTCAAGCTGGGCTTTGGTAAAACATCAGGGCACTAAATACATATATAATGTATGAATTTAACACTATTTCAAAGCATATAATATAAAACTATTTTAAAGCGTGAATGTTTCAATACTATAAAATTAATAGATGCAGTACATTGCCATATTACGCAACAAGCAATAATCAGTGCTCATTGCCGACCATGTAACACGATCTGTGGGCGTATGTTGCATCTGGTTGCTATCTAGAGCTGCCGCCCCACAGCTACGCGTCAACTGCTTCATATCTATGGGAAAAGGTAATTACCGTATCATAATTATAAATAAAAGTTTCAGGACTGTTGCAAAAGTGTCATTTCAACAGGCGATATGACAGTATGGTGTATCTGTAACTGTATCATATTGTCCCACTACAGGGTTCGGGCCTCCTCTACAATCGAGGATACGTTTGAGGAGTGCATGGAAAACACGTAATGACTCAAATAGTATTAGTTTTGCCAGTATATTTAATTTGAAACTGCCTGCAAAATAATCTTGAACCGTGCCTTCAATATGTATGTATGTATGTATGTATGTATGTATGTATGTATGTATGTATGTATGTATGTATGTATGTATCAGCCCATATATGTCCCACAGCAGGGCACGGGCCTACTCTACAATCGAAAATAGGATTGAGAGTGGTTAGGCCATATAGTCCATCACGCTGGCCTAGTGCGGGTTGGCGGACTTACATACCATAGAAATTCTTAAAAATCGCTATGGTATGCAGGTTTCCTCAATATGTTTTCCTTCACCGTTTTAGTGCGTGGTGATTGACTATCAATACACACATGACTCCGAAAAGTCAGAGGTGTGCCCTGGGATTCGAACCCGCAACCACCCTGAACGTGTGGGCAGCCGCGTCTAGTCCGTTTACCAACAGGCCACCACGCACTTCAATATACCTGATAGGAACTGTATTGAATAGAAAAAACAACGTCCACCGCTGAAAATTAATAACCTCTTGCATGGTATGGCATGGCATAGGTACTGGTCTCGTCGTTCATTACATTAAAAATAAAGTTGTTTCACATCGAGTTTTCTGAGTGACTATGGTATTCCGGTTGAGCCTACTGTCTTGCAACTTAAAGGACCTACGGCAAACTAAACTTATTTAATCTTAAATATATATTTATTTAATGCTTTATATACATAAATTGTATAAAGGCGGACTTAATGCCTGAGGCATTCTCTGCCATTTAACCTTTGGGTGGTGCAGAGAGAGAGAGCTCGGTAGACGCATGTAATAATTAAAATATTTGCTCGTCAATTAATTAATATAACTACATAAATATATATAAATATAATTTATTTAATCAAATATATGATTTATTTCCTCAATAAAATATCTTTGATTTCTATTCAAAAGCATTTCCAAAGCTCAATATTCAAACTTTAGACACAAATGTTCGCAATTAAGATTTTCAAATGTAATGTTATACCAACCATGATAATTAAAATAAAATAAAATAATACCGACCATAAAATGTTATACCCAATTAATATCTCAGATAAGATTAAAGTATCAATTAAACATAATGACAATAGTTGATTTGTTTTAAGTGTTTTTTAGAGTTTCTATCGCCATTTGTCATCGCCAAGTGTCTTTTACAGATACATATTGCTAAAAACTGGAAATCGGTTTTACTAAAGCTTATTTTGTAAATTATTTTCTTTGTAATATAAACTTAGAGGTTTTGAGCTACGATAAGCCGGTGAAACTAAAATTAAGTGTAAATAGAATACTTTAAAAATAAAACAAATATTATATTTACTGGTCTCTCATATGTGAGAGGTCATCTGGGTAGGTACCACCACAATGTCTATTTCTCTCGTTAAACAGCAGTGTAAATGCACTGTTGTGTTTCGGATTGAAGGACATTGTAGCGAGAGTAACTACTGGACATATTGAGACGTAACATCTTATGTCTCAGGATGGCGAGCGCAGTGGAATTTTGCTACTGTTTATGATCGGTCATATCGCTTACCATCAGGCGAACGGCTTGCTCTTCTAGACATTCATTGAAATATTAAAAAAAAACACATACCTGGTTAGTCGGGGTTTTCTAAAACCGTACATCTTTTTGATTTATTTTTAAATTTCAAATGTTTTTTAATGAATCAAAACAGATTACCTTTGTAACTAATCAATCAAGACATTATAATTTAATTTATTACCCTAGCGTGTTTGTTTGAGATTGGGATGGACCCTCCCTTCTAAATAAAATACCTAAATAAATGCTTCAATGTTAACACATTGTCAGATGTTCCGTCTCTCAAGTTTCACACGTAATTTGTCACTTAAAAACTTCGCAACATTATCGCGTTTTTGACAAAAACATCGAACGCAACCCTCGAACATGAAGTGTTATAAATAGTCTGAAGCAAAAACTTCGCCTACCTTGTGAACATTTTCACTCGTTTATCGCTCGGTACTAAAGCTTAAGAAGTGTTGGTATGAAGTGGGTGAAACGTATTGGGAATGCAGCAGATAAAGCGTTTTAATATTTAGTGATTAAAAATGAAATGATAAGTAAACTACATTATTATTATATTTTTGTGTTAAGAAAATCAATTTTATTTCATTCGAATTTCGAGTAAAAAGTTGTTAAGTATGCTAAATTGAAAATACTTGCTTGAATTAATTCTATAGATACCTAATACATGCTTACTATTAATTAAATTTTTAACATTATAACTTTAAAATACTAACTAAGTATTAATTTAATAAATGTAATTTTATTGTATGTAATTCTGATTTTAAATTCAAATGATGTTCTAGAATAATTAAATGATTCCATACAGCGACACGAAATTGTATTTAGAGAAAAATGAATAACATTCAATAAGCTTTAAAATTATTTTCAGCGATGTAGCCGCTGAAATATACTCCTAAGGGTTCTTTTCGACGTAACACGAAAAATGTAAGTGGATATTATCTGGCATTGTAAGTGAGGTCGTGTGAGATAACGCTCATAATGGCTGGATGACTCTTGACACATGTTCAGTTGTAGAGAATTTTAAGTAGTTTCTACATGGTAATGATTGCTTGATGCTACTCCATACGGAACGGTTTTTGTTGAATTTTATTACACATTTTGACGAGTTGGTTTTTACGCCAATAGCGTTGGGGTGAGAGGTACATGGCGTGAGGGTTTTAAAAATTCAGTAAAAATATTAGTTACAAATTCAAATGAATTCAAAATGTTCTGTTAAATAAAGAATTGTAATAATAACTTAAAAGAAAAAGCTCACATTCGAAGATAAAAAAAAAACAGATAAAATTAAGGTCAGCAATTTTTAAAGTCAATTGTTTGCAGTAATTAAAGAATGACAACATTAAAATCTCAACTACTTAAGATCATCAAACTTATTTTTTTAACTTACCTAAAATTTATCATTATATTGCAAAAATAATTAACGCCAGAAATAAAAGCAGACATACATAATTCATCAATTTGTCTCTTGCAAAATCCTGGCTTATCAGAATAACAGATCAATCCAATTCACGTGACAATTTCTTAGAATGCGTTTTAGGTCGATGTTTTGTATCAATAAAATCGTGTCAACCTCATTGAACTACACATTACATGTACACAAAAAGACCATTATCAACCATTATTCATTATTTCTGGTACTTTATCGCGAACAGATCTAAATTTGAAGTTTCCTAAGTACATGAAGATTGTGCTAATGTCTTTGGCGCCAAGTATATTAATGGTAGTAGGTAAGCGTCTAATTCCATGAAATCGAAGTTTGAAAACATAGGGTCAGAATTGTTAATTAATTTCAATATTTTTTTGTATCAAGTATTTTTTTAATCAGTTATGTATTTGTACATATTTAAGTGAACTGGAATGAATAAGTTTTAGTGTACTTTCATGAGTTTTGCAATTTATTGGATTTTATCAATTAGAAACAAATATTTTCACACAATTTTCCTTAGTTCATTACTTGATTTTTTGAAATTTTGTTTTCATCGCACGAAAACTAACGCAAAATTTCTAATTTCGGCCACATAATTTATTACTATCGTCTGTAAAAATGTAAGCGCTTACGAAATAAAATACAGTGCCAATAAAAGCATCCATCAAACCAGTTTGTCACCAAATTTACAGCAAAATTAACAAAATGCATTATAAAACGCCCACACAAAAGCATATAGTACGGAAACAACCGTTCTGCGAAATGATAAAACCATAAATTAACTTTAGTACGCGACATAAAATGTCAATCATGTGAACACTCTACATCAAATTGCAAACTTATTCTTTGCTGACCTAAAATTGTATTGTATACCCTATTGGTACAACATAAGGTTCAAACTATAAAATCAAATTAGCAAATGATTTAAAAACTCAAAGCTTGAATATTGAAAGGGTAGCGATAGCGACAAAACATGTTTAAGTAAATTTAACCATAAATTTTTTCACGATTTCCCAAAGAATAAAATCGGGAACTAATTGTTCATGGCACGGCTATAAAACTGAGGTGTTTTTCAATCGATTATTGTTTACCATTTACAGAACGGGTGGTATGCGCAAAAACGGTAGGACGAATTCTAGGACAATAAAACCCTTTAATTTTATGTGTTCAGGCATCTGTCAGAGTCAAAAGTGTAGTGATGGTTGAAATTTGATTTGTAGGTTTTTGCTATTAAATTCATGTGGCTTTTGTATAAATGCAGGTAATATCTGCAACAATAGCTAATTATAAAACTATGTTTCAATGAAACAACGGGAAATCCCTAAATTGAATTGCAAATCGAAAAATCATTCAAGTGCTGCGAGTAAACCTTCGGACTTATTCAATTTTAAACATTACATTGGCTTGATTAATCCTAGATAAGATCAAAATGGCTAAATCATAATTGTAAGAACCTGTATGAATATAAACAGAGTTACGTATAATTGTATACCTACTAACATCCTAGTCCCGAACGCCATCTTGAAACCATTTGCAACACCAATAATTAGCTCAAGAAACAAAATTAGCTACAAGACACGCCTTATTTATGTACCTGCGACCAACAATACTGAACAATACTCATTAGTCCGACAAACACGTATAAAAATTCCCAGTACCAAATGTTTCTTCGTTGCTGGCCAATAAATTTTTAATGGTTTCACAATTGTAGACAATGGGACGCGATGTGCGTCCTATTATGTCCATTGTTCCCGCTAATGGTAATACAGAGTCCTGCAGTTTGTTTGCACCATACAAATAGTGATTTGGTGCATTTAACGCGTGTTAGGGTGTCCCGCTGACACCGACCCGTTCAAAGTGTTTGGAACGGTACTGTCATACGGCCATTTTCTATATGTTATCTATCTTTAACTAAAGGATTGGTACCATAATTTAATGGAATTCGGTAAAAGCCCTAAATTTAGAATTACAAAAAGAGGTTAAAATAGATACCATTACAAAGTCGGTACAATTATATTCTTCATTAAACAAAGATTATTTATTTATTTTACCTAGCTATATACAAATATATGCACCATATCCGTACCTCTTTATTTTTGTTGCCCGAAATATACAATGCATCGAAATATCTAATTTTATCTCTTGTTAAAAAGATAGATAGACTATTGAGAACGACTATCAGTCATGTTGGTTATACCCGGTTTCTTGGCGTAAAAATCTATGGTAAATTCGCTCTGTGTAGGCACGGTTGTCAGTATGGAACACTATCGACCGATGCCAATAATCAATCGAAAAAATTAGATTGAAGTCAATCTGGATTGTTTTCTACTTTTCGATTTGTCATTTACCATGTTGCCATATTTTTTTCACTACTGAGATTGATTATTGCCAATATAGTACCCTATCAGAAAAAAGATTAAGCTGTCAATCTCAAACGGCCAATTTTGGATTGGGATTGTTTATTGGCAGCGGCTGTATGACGGCTTGTCCACGTATGGCGGCGACGCACGTGACGTAGTTTTGATGTACACATACCTAGCTTGCACGTTTTGTTAATTAAGTATACGATTATCCCATTATCCACTCAGTGAAAAAAACAAGGAGCCTTAAGTCTTATTTAGTTGCATGAGATTGTATTGGAGTTATTATTCAAACATTCAGCCTTCATTCTAGAACCTTCTATTTTGATTGAAGCCTAGAAGGCTAACTGAATATTCATACATAGCTACAATAAGATAGAAACTGACGCCTTATCCCAGAAGAGGTAGGTAGATCTGCCAGGACACCCACATTTCGCCCAGCTCTAAACACATTCGTTTGATAAATATCTTGAGTAATTCTAATTTCAGCAACCCTTGTCCGTATTAAGCAGTTATTTTTATTCAGTAGGCACTGTCAGTTGTGACTTTAGTATTAATTTATGGATATCTATAAATATATAAATCCGATTCACAGTAACAAACCACCTCAACATATCTATTATCTCTTTGAATCATCGCATTGTCTACCGTTTTTAGCCTTGGAGAAATTTCTATATCGAATATTAAAAGTAATCTTTACGATGCTAATTCGGAAGTTCCAGATATAATTTTCGGTGTTGATTTTTAGGCAAATGGTATTAAATTAAGCTTTAGATTTTTTATCGCAATGAATAGCAAGACGAGCATGCCGTTCGCATGATGGTATTACGATTATTCATGAACAGGAGGAAAACCCAATAACACCATGAATTATAAAGGAATGCTGCGCTTGCCATACTGAGACATAGAATGTTATGTCTCAATATGTCCTCTAGTTACTCTGGCTACTATCCTTCAAGCTGGAACACAACACTGCATTTACACTTCTGTTTGGCGGGGTGGTACCTACCCATGCGGCCTATAACATAAGAGAGATCTACCACTAGTAATTAAAAAAAAGCTAGAAGATCAATAATCAATTTTTACCGGATATTTATGCCCTGAAATCTAGTTAACTCAATAATTTTAGCTTTCTATTGATATAGCATACACAAAATGAAGCCTATCGAATCATCAACAGCTTTAAAAATATTTCTTTCCCAAAAATATGCATGACATCAAAACAAAAGGAATTCAATCCACATCCGTGATAATTTGAAAACAAAACAAATAAATATTGTTAATTGCAAACAATTAAAATGTAAAGAATTCATACCCAAAATTTAATGGATGATTAGACCATTCACCGACATCGCAAAAAAATTTGGTTGTACTGAAAATCGGTACAACTTTAAATTGTACTTGTGAATTATAAAAAATGACAAACAAGAAGTCCCATTAGCCCCCTACAACCTTCCGAAAAATATCGCCATATACAAAGAATTGTTATATTTTTGTATTATTTATTCATCTTTTATTATTTCTTTAAATTGTTTTACGACTACGGCGCGTGGATGAAGCATGCCATGTACAGCCCTCCAATCTTTAATACCTTACAATCACTGTCCCACACAAGATTTTGGATTCTATTATAAGGTGTTAAGGTCCGAAATTGCGTTGAATCTTAGACTTATGGTGGATAAACTTGCGTTCGTTACGGTTCCAGACGACACCGTTTTAAGAGCATTGTTTCCCATATTGTTAGTCGCTGACATTGGTTTTTTTTTGGTAAAAATGACTATTTTTGTCAGAATAAAAAGCACGGTGAATAGATAATTGGATGAGGCGCACGTATACCACGCGACAGACGAAAAAATAACAAATACAAAGATGCTTGTGGCCTTGATTTTAAAAACATTACTGGCCTTGATTTGCAGTTGTGAGAAAATTACGATAATTATTTTGAACTTGATAATTAGTCATGTTAAACTTAGCACCCTCTCATTAAACTAACTATAAATGTACCTAATTGTTTGTTTATGGCTAAACTGATTGAAGTTGAAACCTGAATTTCACAAAATCTAGAATTATTAGAAATATGCTTCTATTATAAGATTATTTCAGATAAGCTTTTTTCTTTTATCCAAAAATTATTACCAAACTGAATTAAAAGATAATAAACGATAATTTATTTATATAGTGTTATTTAAAAACGGATCGTTATATGTACGAAATAAAAGTGCGTTGTGGCCTGTTGGTAAAAGAATCCGATGCGGTTGCCAACATGTTGACGGTGGCCACTGGTTCAAATCCTACGGGTACACACCTCTGACATTTCGGAGTCATAAAATCGGTAGTCATCGGTAAATTAAAATATCGTGAGAAAACCTGCATGCCAAACCGATATGTGATATTTCTATATCGCCTACCCACATTAGGCCAGCTTGGTGGACTATATGGCCCAACCATTATCAATTGTACGTATATGAGCTGATACAGAAATGAGTTATTAACCTTATATTCCAAAAAACACTGCCGCGTCATGTTACCTTTTAGAATATCAACAAGAATACCAAAAAATACGAAATAAATGAAAAATAATACGATAAAAATTACGCATAAAAAATTTCCCACAATACTGTAAAGTCGCTTATCAACAAATTATCCGTACAGGCGCCACAACATGGTTAATTCCCACGACTTAAACTAATATAAATTCACAAGATAAATATTTGAGATGATAGTGAAATTATTCATCTGATAACGTTACGCCGTGTGAACTTGCAATCAGTTAAGACTTATGTCTGCTGTCTTAATACCTATAACATCAGCAGTACTTTCCTTCCTATGCTATTTTAAGGCTTTTGCAATACTATTTTTTATTCCAATGAATAGCGAGATGAGCATGCCGTTCGCCTGATGTTAAGCGATACGACAGCTCGCAAACAGTAGCAGAACCAAACAACACCTCGAATCACAAAGCAATGCTAGGCGTTCCACTGCGCTCGCCATCCCGAGACATAAGATATTAAGTCTCAATATGTCCAGTATTTGCTCTGGCTACAATGTCATGAATAGTAGGAAATAGTATTTTACATCTTAATCCCCCTAATAAAGGTGTCATGTGATTGTTTTATTGCAAAGCTTAGCCAAGGAACGAGGTAATGGTTCCTTCCCTTCCACCTTTAAGCCGCGGGATGTCAACTACTGAACATGGGCCTCTCACAAAGATCACCACATAGATCTGTTGGAAGCGGCCTGCATCCAGCGACCTTAACCAGGTTGCATTGATATGGAAACTTTTCGCCTAACGGTAAATAATTACATGAGTATATACAATATTTGAATAGTTGAAGTATTGACCTTCCAAAATGGGGGAAGAAATAGAAGGAAACTGGGTAGGTAATCTCATTCACCAAACATGATAAAATTTATTTACAAACTAAATCATTAGAATCATTAAAATGTGTCATTCAGTTCACGTAAGAACCTATAGTATAAGGAAATGTTTTTTTCATTTCCAATTATCAAGAAAACCTATTACTTGAAAATATTATATAATATCTGCACATTTCAATAAGAAAATAATATTGAAATAAACTTTTATTTACGGATTTGGTTAAAATTTTATATGTTTTTACTTTCCGACGTTTCGATTACTTTTCAGCTTTCGTAGGAATCACGTGGTGAATATGTAAAAAATAGTTTTATTCAATGTGTAACATTTGCGTAAATATAAAAAATTATTAAGAAAATAATACTGAGAAACGGTCTGGAAATAACAAACAAATCAGTGTATCCTGCACGTACACAAAAAATATACAATCGGACAAACAATCTGAAAATCAAATCTCCTTCTTAAGTCGGTTGAAAATATTAACAATAAAAACGTTTCTTTCTTTTTTATGTACTAGGTATTATAAACAGGAGTCTAAAATGATGTTCAGCAATATAATAAATAATACTATATTCTGAACACAATATTTCCTAACTAAACAGATGTGTATACAGTAACTTACCGCTACCGATGTTTTTCAGCTCCTGGGAACCCAAGCTATTATCGGTCAAGTGGATTGACCCGGCATCGGCAGCCGACGGCAAACCGAACCCATCTCACTACCTTATCATCATGGGAATACGCTTAGACTATTACGAAATTTGTGATAAGTGTATAAATTATTGCACGGTTTCTAGGTACGGCTGGTATATGTTTAAAACTCCTTAAAACGACTGAGTATTGCTGGTAAAATGGTGTCTTGTCAATCTTTAGATCCCCTGTCTGGATAAATAAATTTGATAGTGCAAAGAAATACTTTTACGTATTAAAAAAATATACGAGGCTAAATATTCGAGGTTTAATCACCGTATTTGTAGATTGATGCGAACCCGCACTATGCCAGGGTGGTGGACTATAGGGCCTTTTTTTTTATTGCCGTGAATGGCAAGACGAGCATGCCGTTCACCTGATGGTAAGCGATGCGACCGATCATGAACAGTAGCAAAACCAAACAACACCTTGAATTACAAAGCAATGCTTGGCATTCCACTGTGCTCACCATTCTGAGACATAAGATGTTAAGTCTCAATATGTCCAGTAATTACTCTAGATACAATGTCCTTCAATCCGAAACACAACAGTGCATTTAAACTGCTGTTTGACGGGAGAAATAGACATTGCGGTGGTACCCACCGAGGCAGCCTCTCACATAGTAGAGACCTACCACCAGTAATAATCCCTAATCCCTCTGAATCGTACCTCCAATTGTAGAGGAGGCTCGTGCCCTGCAGTGGGAGTATGTGGGAGTATGTGGGCTGATACAATACAGTTATACAAGCGATGAGTCATAAAAAGAAGGTCTTACCACAGTCCACCAAAATTACATAATGTTGGTTGGTAGTTATACAAAACTATTGCAGAATCTGTAAGGTAACTTCTAAGTTACAAATATCAATGTGTGGTAAAGATAATATATTTATACCAAGAATGTACTTACGTAAGATTATGATATTTTTGACCTAACCAAGATAGGTACTTCTAGATAATACCTGTGACATTTTAGTATTTCTTAGGAAAGGATAAGCAATACTCTGTTAGCATCGGTTAATACTTTAATATTTATCATATTATGGACACGTAATCAAATTATCGAACTAATCCACAATGTATCGGTGTCATGAAACCGTTGTAAATAATACAATGATTAAATCTATATCTCGTGAACATTATGACGAATAACACGGTCATCGGTGACCATAAGGCATCGGGGGCATAAGGAAAACAAACCTTATTGTATTGATGTAATATATTTAGGGTAAAAGAAGATATCCTCAAATGTTGATGGATGTCCACAACAAAAACCCTGCGGTAAAGAAGGGATAAATACTAACCTTGACTACCATTTCTCTCACCTTTCTCTTATCTCCACCCAAAAGTTGCCTGTAAGAGATTGCTTAGTGCTATAAGGCCGCCCATTGTATTCACTTTAAATATATCTACAATTCTTTTTGTTTTTCTTTTGGTGTTTAAATATATGTACAATAAAGAGATAAATAAATAAATAGATATGGATATAGGAGGGTTATTGGCTCTCCGCAAAACGCATTCACTAGATGTAAAACCGAGTGGAAAATAAGGTTGTAACTTCCTTTCAATAAATCCTTGTATTTTCAATTAAAAGTTCCTTGTCTCATTACTATAGAATATATTTCCAGTAGTGCTTTATAAAATTCAGGATATTAAAAAATCCAAGTAAGTGACGTTATTAAATATTGTGGATTTATTCAAGTTTTTGGTTTACTGGTGGCACGTCTCTCATATTATAAGAGGCTGGCGGGGTAGGTACCACCAATGTCTATTTTTCCAGCAGTGTATATGCACTGTTGTATTTCGGTTAGAAGGACATTGCAGCCAGTGTTAGTATTGGACATATATTGAGACTTAACATCGTATGTCTCAGGATGGTGAGCCTAGTGGAATGCCATGATTTGCTTTTTAATTCATGGTGTTTGGTTTTGCTACTGTCCATGAGCGATCGTATCGCTATCACATGAATGGCATACTCAACTTGCCAGTCATTGTAATTAAAAAAAAATTATTTCTAGAAAACCACTCAATCAACTTTCTTCTAAGTTTCAGTGTAGATAAGGAGATAATGAAAATTAGCACATTACCATCTAAGTATGTGCATGAAAATATGAAGAGATATCTCTACTCACGGGAGATTGTCTGTTCTTAATTGTTCCGTAAAATTCATGACATTGTATAAAGTATTCCAGCTATATTCCATCTCCGATTCGCCAATTGGTTCAATAATTTTTACTTAAGTTTGGCTATCGATGTGATAAATTAATTATTCATCCTTTTATGTACGAAAACGTTTAATGTGATGTAAACCCTTACCATAACTCAAATATATTTAGTTTCAATTACATGGATAACTGATACATTAGGATTGTCTTTGGAGCGAAGGTAGATGCAGTCAAGTCATGAACTCGTCAAAAAGGCAATAGTCAAAAAATAATTCAAAAGCTATTAAGTACAAATAGCAACGATAAATATTTATAAAACAGTATTTAACGTGTAATACTGTTATCGATCAGCATACACACTTAATGCAAGAGGAAACATTTCCTTTGTAAATAATGATTCAATATCCTTTATCGTTCTTTGATAAAGAACATTATCGCAGACAAGCTGACTACTAGAGATTGCGCGGTGACTATTGTTTTTATACTGAATTCCGTTTTCCTCGACTGAATTTCAATAATCTTGAAACGCTTCTGTCAATAGAAATGGACGATAAGCTAATCATTAACATTTTGATACTAGTAGTCTCAGTGAGCTCATATTGATTTTAAATGTTGATGTCATTGCAGTAGTGACGGGTAATTACGTTTTCTAAGAATGTCACTCTAGAAACCTAATTTGTAATTAAATGTATTTTTCAGCTGAAATAATAAAAAACAGGAAACCTATTAAAAAATAAATGACTAACAAGAGATGAAAGATCAATATAATACACAAGCATTTATAGCCACTTTAGAAGTTGATAAATGATTGTGGCGACTCACACATAAAATATTAAAATATTATGGCTCAGGTGCATACAAAAATCATCTGCTACAAGTTATTGTGCCAACAAGTCAATTAAATTGCTATATTAAACATACACATCTGTATTTTTAGGTAGCGGCTTTGTTGTGCTGTACCCCTGGTACCACGAAGTTCCATGAGAGACGATGACCACGTATCAGCGGAACGCATGTTGGTTTTCATATAACGCCAAAAATAATACATAAATTCCAAAAAAAAACAATTGTTTGCAAGTCTACATCTACACTAATATTATAAAGAGGAAAACTTTGTTTGTTTGTTTGGTTGTAATGAATAGGCTCAAAAACTACTGGACCGATTTTAAAAATTCTTTCACCATTCGAAAGCTACATTATCCACGAGTAACATAGACTATATTTTATTTTGGAAAAAAATAGGGTTCCGTAAGATATTTGGATTTTTCGGACACAAACTGAAAAAAATCAACCAAAGAAGTTACTTATTTTGCGTACGCTGCCTAAACTACAAAAGATTGAACCATAAAATGTTATAATTAATTGTAGATCTTATAAATATCTACAAAAAAGTCCGCGACACACTATACCTATCTATGTCGAGTGAGGCACAACAACCACATTTTTATTTAAAAATCTTGAATTTTTTTTTGGACTACATTTAAACGCGTTTATTTTACTCATGCTATTAATCCGTATCAAAATAAATTATTTCATCAATTAGTACAGTTTATGTTGATAATATTTGGTCTTTGAATGATTAAAATTGGACGTTTGGTTTTGAAGTTCTGGTGAAATTAAAATATTACGATTTCTGCTGCACAAAAATTTCATAAGGCAATCTTTATATGTACATGTATATGGAGAGACGGGATATAATAGAGTGGAAGGTACGGGAGAAGGCTGGGATAGCTGACAGATTTGATAGGACGAAATATAAATGCACGTTATAAGACGGGATGGATAATAAAGAGAAAGGACGGGATGGATTGGAAAGAGACTGAACAGACGGATGAGACGGGATTGAGCCGGACAGTAGGACAGCTACGTCAAGTTTTTTTTTTTTTATTGCATTGAATGGCGAGACGAGCAAGCCGTTCGCCTGATGGTAAGCGATGCGACCGCTCATAAACAGTAGCAACATTCCACTGCGCTCGCCATCCTGAGACATAAGATGTTAAGTCTCAATATGTCCAGTAGTTGCTCTGGCTACAATGTCCTTCAATCCAAAACACAACAGTGCATTTACGCAGTGTTGTTTTACGGGAGAAATAGACATTGCGGTGGTACCCACCCAGATGGCCTCTCACATATGAGAGACCTACCACCAGTAAGTTTAGGTATACAAGAGTTTATACGAAAAATAACATGTATTTGGTGTGGAGTGGAATCAAAAAATATATGCACCCAGACGAAGCTGGGCCGGGCCGCTAGCCATACATAGGTATGATCATACATCATACAATGTGATCTAGAACTATGTCAAAACAAAATTTTTATCATGATCTTACGTCCATCTTTGATATATAGCTTCTGTAATTTTCTTAAATCATTCTTTTTTTCATCTCTTAACTCTCTAACCATTTTATCCACCAATCATCAAAACCAATAACTGGCTATTACTAATCCTTAGTTCTGTCACCCTTCAGTACTATCTATGTCAAATATCAAGAAAGTAGTATGAGAAATTCAATGTTTACATTCACTTCTTAGGGAGATAATGCATCTAATCCTTTACCTATGAGCTGTCAATCGGGTATCCACTATCTCCAGTTTATTTCGACACCGGGTTTACACTTATGTACGATTTAGGAGAAATATATTTATGGTATAGATAAATTTATTTACCTATGGAGCTTACGGAAGATAGATGAGCGACCTAGTTTTGTGATCATTTCTGATATGATTGCGTGGTTGTTTCTCGTCACATTATGCCCTATTTTGACGATATGTTTTTATGTTGTTAAAATGTCACACCTATACGAGCTGTTGATGTTAAGCCCACTGTTTACTCCGTACCAAAAAATTTGTAACTTCGACGAGGAGAATTCAGTCCATTATCCGATGTAGATTGCAATCCAAAATAATTCGTAGTAAATATTTTCAGGTGTGAGAAATATACTTAATTAAAATTCATTCAAACAAAATATATTTTTTTACAAGTAAGTAATATTTAACAGTTCGATAAGGAGATCCTTGAAGAGGCCTATGTTCATCAGTGGCCTTCCTGTGTAGAGAGAGAACTAATATTTTATCTTAGTAGCTCATGAGATACATCATGCATAACTACTATAGAATTCAACTATAATTTCAAATGATAATGATCCACTACCCCTTATCACCTTTTATGCTATTAATAATTAATAGAACGAAAGATACATCACCCCATACGAATATAATTACACAGCACTGCCAAAGCCAAATTATCCAAAATCAATGATCGCTTTGAATCACAGCGGCCACGTCACACGCCAGATGCCATGCCGACAAACGTTATCTGTTATCAGTTAGCCACCCGCTGTGATCGTCACTCGCTGCGATTGTGCAGGGTTGCCAGGTGTTATGGATTGGGTATTGAGAAAGAACTGTTGATGAACGGTTTTCGCTTTAACGTGCAGGGTGAAGGAAAAGGTAGTGAGAACTTGTATATCCCAGGTATCTTTAAAACAAGACCTTAGATACCCAAGGATCTCCACATCGACCTGTTGATATTGGTTGGTATGTGCCCTGGGAATCGAACCCGCGACCACGGTGAAAATGTTGGCAGTCATCACCAACAGGCCACTATTAGTATTTCTACCTATCTACTTGACAATACAGGCGTAAACTTCTGTAAGTATGTACAAAACAACAAACAACAACCCTTTCGTAATATCTTTATTGATTACATTATTATTGGACGTGCCTGGTTTTGTGTTCCAAATTACTATAAATTATAAGATTATAAAATAAATACTAAAGGTTGTAAAACTTTATCAATGTGTAATTAATATTAACCTACCATTTTTTATTGCTATGAAATTGCGAGACGAGTTTGCCATTCTCCTGATGGTAAGTGATACGACCGCTCATACAGTAACAATGTTTAGCATTCCTAAAACATAAGATGTTAAGTCTCAATATGTACAGTGGTTACTCAGGCTACAATTTACTTCAAACCGAAAAACAAGAGTGTTGTTTGGCAGCAGAAATAGTCATTGCGCTGGTACCTATCCAGAAAGCCCCTCAAATATGAGGGACGTACCACCAGTAAATACATACGAATAAAAACAACAAAACCCTTAAATCTTAATGCAATCAATCCTTATATTATGTAAATTGTAAATTGAAACCTTATATGAATACAGTGAATATGTAATGCTGGTCAAGTAAAGAAAAAGAAATATGAAAACAAAAATGGGATGCAGTTAATGAATGCAGTCGAGATATAATGAGATGCAGTTGTTAATTACTCATTTATTTAAATATTAAGAAAAACACGTGTTTTTATTGAAAGCAGTAGGAAAACACTTCCTTGGTTTAAACATACGCTTAAATATTAAAAGGCTTGCAGAAAATCCAGTTTTCTTGAAACACTTTACAAGTACAACGGCTCACATATTTTGTACAGGATGACGTTCTGGGTTTGAATCCCGAGCCGAATAATCACAAGTGCTAATCTCATGTGAAGATACATAAACAAAACGCTATAACTATGGTTATAACATTATTTAGGTACATTAAATTGCATAAAGGCTTTAATACAACATAAATCAATATAATATAGCCAGTAAATTGAATTTTAAAATATATCTTTAAAATCATAAATATTATTCCAAGAAAATATATTTACAACTCTATGCTACATTCAAAGTTAGGTATAAATCTGGGATTGTAATTCTAAAAGTAAAAGATGGCTGGCGGCTACCAAAACTCATTCACCGGTACAAAATTGTGTTAAACCACCCCTTCGGGTCCTCGCTTTGGAGATAAACCAATCTTGTTCTAGGCAAATTTGAAAGGGTTCATATCTACAGAAATGTACATGAAAAATAACTTTATTCCTCCGTATTACAGCCCATTTTCTTTTGGTACTAAAATTATTTTCCTCGCGAAAATATCAATTATTCGAGCATCTGATTTTAGACTTAAATTCATTTGAGTTAAGATTGATATTTGCGTGTGCGAAATATTCAGAGCTGAAACGGGGGTCTATCAACGGTTACCTTTGAAGTGGCGCTTCTGCATGCAAATTTTTAGAGCATGGCGCTTTCGGCTGAATTGCCAATTTGCGATGCAAAATACTGTTGTTTATATCTCTGTATACCTATTTACGTTCCAGTAAATGAATTGTAACGCTTTCATCGCGTAAATAAGAACGCAGGGGGAAATAGGGACTGAACTGGTATCTAGCGTTGTTTGGTAAAATTATTTAATAATAATTACTACCAACCGTTTTTATAAAATTTAGAAATGATGCATGATGATAAAAATAATTTATATTTCATAGTTTATTACTCCACGGGTGTAGTAGTTTCTTTTCGGTGTGGTAAAAAATAAATATTTAGCGCCATCTAGTGTTACTCGCATAAAATAATTTAAAAGTTTACATGATTATATTGATCAATTTCAACTAATTCAGTTAAAAAGCAATAGATGGCATTGTTAGCATGAAGTTATCTTACTATGAAATGTTTTAAATTTCAATAAATCATTTATATTGCAAAAAATTATCTTTTATTTAGTTTAATAATTATATTAAATTGTTAATATCACAATTTTATGTGAATATCAAACTAAAATATTTTGTGCTGTTAGCGCCATCTATCCTTTATCACTCAAACTTTATCGATTGATATCGACTTCGCGCTTTCAAACTAATGTTACTAATTACGTAGTTCTACATAAATCCGCTAGATGGGTCTAAACACAATTGACTATTACAAACTAATAAACCAAATTCTATTATAGTTTTATTGAGCGTTGAAGCTAAAATCACCAATATTTAACAGCACATTTATCGGCAAGGGCGTGAATTGGCCATTACACTGACGGCCGACGTTATTAGTCCAATTTATCGTTCGCGTTTATGTCTACCCCGGCGACGACTGATTTCATTATCCACACCGAAACTAATAAATCATGTTCACATTGTACGAACACTAAAATTATGCCTCAGGGACGGATGAGCAGCTGGCTGCAATAGGTTGGTGGTACAATTTACGCAGAAGCAGAAATTTTTGAAGAAAAAGTAGGTACTTACATTTTTAATTATACAAAAAAGGAATTTATCAGTTCGATGTGTATGTATGTAATTTTGTCAAAAT
Source organism: Hyles vespertilio (assembly GCA_009982885.2). NCBI lineage: Eukaryota > Metazoa > Arthropoda > Insecta > Lepidoptera > Sphingidae > Hyles > Hyles vespertilio. The sequence goes on along the minus strand of CM042806.1, from coordinate 7,156,355 downwards.
TGCACAGTTTTTCTTTAGTTTATGTATGTCGAATTACTCTCAAGTCCTAAAAGAATTTTAAATTAATCACATATTTTACCTTTAGGTATGAAAAAGCAACATGAGGAGATTAGAATAATTATTCTCCTCATCTGGTGCTTAATAGAAATTATTCTCCGAGAATATTGAAGGTAGGTAAGTTAATTCGTAGTGAATGCCAATTTCCAGTTTAGTTATTATTCGAGAATTCGTCTTCTTCTTTTCTCCAACTAAGTAGCCAATGTTAGTCGGTTTGCGAATCATAATTATTAACAAATCTTCAGCCTCAGAGGACTTCCTAAAGAATTTTCCTTTCCGTCTTTTTTGTAAATATTTATTCTTTATTATGTACAAAAGGTTTATCCCATTAAAACATCCTGTAAAAAAATTCCAAGTCTCGCAGCTCAGTTTTTCTACCGCAAAAAGTTGTGAGATACATGTAATGTAATTAAAATTAGTGCCGCTGGGACCCCACTTCCGGTCACCAACCGGCACGACGGACCCACCCAAGATTATGCGCGGCATGGTGAGGCAGCCTCTCGAGGTGGTTAGCCCCGATTGGGACCCTGTACTATACCGCGGGCGGCCAGCGGACAACCGTTTCTACGGGTCTCCCTGGCCGGCGGATCAACTTTCCTCCCTTCGACAGAGGACCGAAAATACCCACACGGTACAACCTCATGCCCGGACTCAAGACCCTCGAAGAAACCGGAAAACCATTGGCTGATCCCGGAACGCGATCCCCTTACGGAGATCACTATGGCGGTCTTTACGCCTCGTGGACGGTGGTCGCTACCCGGGCGGACACATAAGTCCTACCACCACTATAACCACTCTAAGCGTGTTCTACCGCCTGTATTACGGTGAGTGCTCTGAAGAATTGTTCAACTTGCTCCCCTCCTCTCCATTCCTAACCAGAACCACGCGTGCTGGCTTGCGAAGCCATAGCTTGACGGTCCACACCATCTCGGCCCGAACCAAACGGTTCTCAAATTCGTTTTTGTGCCGCACCGTCAGGCTGTGGAATTGTTTGCCGGCACACGTGTTCCCTCCTTCCTACAATCCTGGGTCCTTCCGCCGTGGTGTGAAGAGGCACCTTAGCAGGCCGGTATAATTGTTTCCATTGGCATGGGACTGCCGTCCGATGCCAATGGATACTCTGCCCGGGCGTCATTGGTACTTTCCATCAGGTGCAATGCCGCCACTATGCCAGGCAATCATAAAAAAAAACCAAGTCGATTAATTTATTTAGTCCTTGCTTAAGGGACCTTCTGTATAAAGTTATTATCATATCAATATTAAAAATTCTTTACGTTGTAAATAAATAGATCGACTTGGCCATCGCATGAAAACATAATGTATCGTACAATTTATACATAATGCTACTGGCCTAGTCGATCTATTTATTTAAAACGTAAAGAATTTTTTATATTTAAGGTAAAAGCACCAATGCCCAACACTGAACCAGTGAACTGATGACACTTTCGAATGATGACATTTTCGAATGAATAGATGACACTTTCGAAAAAATATTTTCTAATAAGAAAACTAAATATTTTAATGACATTGCTCCTAATTTTAAAGCCACCTCGTACCATTTATGATACACGCCCAAAAGCTTGTTGGCACTGTCAGAAGTAAATTTCATTTTTTTTGTTAATTGACCACAAATAGTGTGATTTCGCGCCATTATGCGCGTAATTCTTAGCGTTTTTTATAAGGAACTGATTTTTAAACGGTATGATTTTGTCTTACCTATATTATACGACTTTTGGCTATATCGGGTTTCGATATTATATGGATATTACATTATTGATTTATTTGGACCATTTCTTTGTTATTTTGGCTTGTTTTTGTCTAAATTTTTAGTGGTGTCTACTATTTGTTCCAGAAATTGTTCAAAATCTAAAAGATAACATGTGTGAACTTGGTAGTTTATTTTATTTAATTATTTTATTTATTTAACTTTATTGTACCCCAGAAAAAATATATATACAGAAATTAAAACAATATTTAAAACAAGTACAATCGGCGGCCTTATTGTACTAGGCAATCTCTTCCAGGCAACCTTTGGATGGAGATAAGTGACAGGAGAGAGAAAGGGCAGTCTAGGGTGTATAGTGACAAAATAATATATCAACAAATAAACATATTAAAACACAAAATAAAAGTAAAACATATATGTAAATACATACAACATACATAAATATATAAGTATATATATATACAAAATAGACAAAATATAATAAATATATGCATGGTAAAAAATATAAAATAATGCTAATAGTAAAAGCACAAAAATATGTAAGTTTACTGAAAAAGATAGTCCTTGTCCTTGACTAGTGATTTCTGTATCAGCCCATATACGTCCCACTGCAGGGTACGGGCCTACTCTACAATCGAGAATACGATTGAGAGTGGTTAGGCCATATAGTCCACCACTAGACTAGTGATTTAAATGATGACAATTTGCGAGCCCGTCTCACGACATCTGGAAGTGAGTTCCACAATCGAACAGCGAGTATGGAGAATGACTTGTCCATAAATGTCGTGGTGTGTACGGGTATTCTGTTTCAGGTTCTCCGATGACCTCAGGCATCTTTCATGGGAATCATGAAGAAATATAAAACGGTCTTTGAGATAAGATCGCCCCGAGAGGGTTAAATAATATATAATTTATAAAAGTGAAAGAGTGTGAGCATTCCGACAAAGCCGTATGGTTACCCATACGGCTACTTGAGCTTAAGACGAAACTCAGAAAGATAGTCATATTTGCGTAAATCAAATATGAATCTTATGCAAAAATTTTGGACATGCTCAATTTTAATGCAAATTTAGCCTTTATGTTGTGAACACAACATTCATATCTGAATTTCGTTTGTTGTACACTAGGCTAATTAAAAGAAGACAGTGTCAACTATTAGAGTCTACTAGATGTTCACTACCAGTATACATTAATTTCAGATTACGGTTTGAGCAATTAAAAATGATGAAATGAATTAAGATCAACTAAGAATGATGAGATGGGAAAAAGAAAATCAATAAGAAAGATAATTAATTAGAAATTGATATAGGACTAATAATAATAAATTTATATACAAGTGAAGAAAATTACCATGAAGAATATAAGATCACACCTGATGATAATGTAATTTTTAAGTCCTTGAAAGAAAGAAGTTACTTAATTAATTTTAAAGCACAATCTGTGCTCGGTTTGATTTTAAATTATCATTTTTTGATAACACATAATATTAAAATGATGTTATAGTCATGTCTATTATTAGTGCCAATTGATGTCTATTATTGGGGCATCTGATTTTTTATATTGTCATCTATTAGTGACTACGGCAATCGTAAGAAAATATATTTTTTTAATATAAAATAAAGCAATCTTAATTTTTTTATAATGAAATAGTAAAATTCTAAATGTTGCTCTAACAGTAAAAGAAAACGTAACTATAATTTATTGTAAAACATTTTTGAATTTTGAGAATTAAGTTTGATTTATCCTTAAATTGTCTACTATTGGTGCTTTTACCTTATATGATAATAACTTACGTAATAACTTTATACAGAACGTCCCTTAAGCAAGGACTAAATAAATTAATCGACTTGGTATTACATGAATCTCACAACTTTTTGCGGTAGAAAAACTGAGCTGCAAGACTTGGAATTTTTTTAAAAGATGTTTTTGATGGGATCTCACGTCTTTTTGTAGAGTCCTACTTTTTTCCGATTCGGTACTTTTTATTTCTAGAATATATATATCGATTTTCTTAAAGCCTCTGTCTTATGGTTTTTTCTTATTTTTGTAGGTATCAATTTATCACAAATATAGCGGATTTGATTATTAGTGTTCTTTCTTTCATTGTAATTGATATTTTCGAGCTATTTGGTATATTTATTTGGATGTTTTTCTATAGGAATGTTGTACAGTTTTATGGGCTGAATAGACCCTTTCCCTCGCTATACCCCCCTCATGTTATGCCTCACATATATAGATACCTATCTACAACTACTATTCTATTATATACGTGTCCAACAAATCATAATTGCAAATGTAACTTTGTAATCCTATACATTTATAAGGGATTACAAAGTTATTCACGCAGTTGGTGTATCTAGAAAACTAGACAGAAATTATGAAATGTTTGAATTTTTCCTTAATTTAGACACTAAATCCTAATTATATTCTAAATTTGAAGATTTTATGTCTGCTAGAAGTGCCTTAGACTTGTGATGATCGGTCAGTCAGTCAGTGAGTGACAAAATGATGAAAGTTTGACAAGTTATAACTCATAAACTACTGGTTGAAGTTGAATGAAATTTTAAATATACTACCGTGTTTACACAATGCCTGCTTAGTAACTGAAAATTCAAGCTTCTTGCTTTAACCACAACGAAGTTATGGGGGGTTGAAAATGGTCTGAATTGCTTCGAGAAAAGGATGGTATGCTTCGAGAAAAGGATGGTACGACTGTGCCGCTTTTTAGCTCAACTTGGAGAGGGAAAACACTGCCGTGCCCTCAGATAAGCCATCAAATTTAAAATTACCTATAATGCTGCTATCTCTTCCTTTAAAACAAGTGACAGGCAGTTCAGAAAAAGCATTCTGCACTTTTCATTGACCTTTTCACTAAGGACGTAATGCAAATTGTGCAACCTTGCATTTTTTACATTTAAGACAACTTACGCTAAGCCGTCGCTCGAGGTGCTAAATGCCACCATTTACAAATGTCGTAGTTTTTTTGGTGAGTGGACATGAAAGGCCATTTTCTCCTGTAGTTCTTTCTTTTTCTATCACTCCGGTTCTGTTCCTGAGTGCTGCTAAGTATTTAAGAATTTTTTGTATAGGTGGGGCGAACAAGCAAACACCTGATGGTAAGTGATCACTGCCATCCATGAATATACACGATTGGATCATGGATTTATTGCCGACCCATCAAATTCGGAGGAGAACGGGAAGGAAAAGAGATGGGCAGATGGAACGGGTATTCAAAAATCTCACTCACTGAAAAAACACAACAGCAAAACTGTCGCTTTACGTTGATCACCTGTGTCAGTAGTACCGCTTCGGGCAAACTTGACTATTCATGCTGACTCATGGCCGACAACAGCATGGCTCTACCACTTTTGAAAATCCATGCTGGTAGAATTTCTTTCAGACACTTTTAGGTATCTTAAGCGCCTACATCTGAAACTCATGCGATACCCAAACTTTTATATTCGTGTGACAATCAAACTGGCGATAAATTTCACAGTCAGTGTCTAACTACCTGCGCCTCAGAAGCTGACAAAATAGAACATAATTGTACGTACTGTGACCACGGCACAATTGAACCACTCGGCTTTTGATTATTATATTTTATTACTCCATCCAGAATCACTAACATTTATCATTAGAATATGTAGTACTCTTTCAAGCAGATCCTGCAAAAAGCAACAACACAAATTCCATCACAGTCCATCGTCCATTGTTCAGCTTGATTATATTTGCTCGGTGCCAATTTGGAAGGCGAGGCTACTTAATCAGATTCATTACAGACGGGCTTGTGTCGGCAAACATACGAGGGACGGCTGTTTGCACATTCGGCTTATTGCGTGGGGCAATCGATAGACCGAGCCCGCTCACCCGTGGGTGTTGATTATTGGACGTGATAATTAACTGGAGTTTCCGATGGTAGGAAGTAAAATATTATTAGTAATCTCTTTAGCCTAATGATCCTTGATGCCCTTCGATTCCTAGGTTGATTTGTTTAACTTTTTCCTTGTTACGTGGATATTACAACAGATTTTTCTTATTTCTGATTGTGATAGCCGGCTTGGTTACTGTAGCCACGTTAACAATTTTTTATATTACACAATACACAATGAATGGTCGATAAAAATATTGTCTTTTTGTTATTTATTGTTTCCTAAGGAAAAAGGTCTGTAATAAAAATTAGGAAAAAAAGTTCTGATACTGAGAGGAATCAGCCATGATCTCACTGCGGGAAATGTCGAAGTGAAGAGTTTTAAAATGTGTTACGACAAAATGACCACAATGCGGCCAATGGCAACTTACTGCAGCCTAGATAGAATCAAACAGCGTGTATTGTAAATCTCTCGAAAGTCGATACAATTATGTCGGCCTGATATAAAATAAAATAAATAAAAACACCCAACAGGCACATACATAGTCCTGACCTCACCTTTAAGATCAATTAACGCCCAAATACTGGAACGCCATTTAAATAATAAGTTGCTCTTAACAGCGCACGGCTCAATTAGCCAGTACATTTAATCGGGGTTCAATTTATATTTAAGTTGCTTTCCAGTATTCGGGCGTAAGTCTTGTGTCGTGGGTATCAGAAACTAAGAGACTCTTTTCGGTCTTACAAACATTTGTCTCGGTGCGGTGATAGAAGCCGCAACCTTTCGTTTCCCAATCGGCGTCTTGCTAACTGCGACACGGAGGCTGTCTGTGTATACCGGGTATATCAAGACTGCTACCGAAAACGAAGCCCGGTGGCAGTTTAAGCGACTTCAGACACAATGCAACAGAAAAAGATGGAAAAAAAAAAGCGACTTGTTTGTTAATTTTTTCCTATGACCATATTTGGGTGGTTAATTCATTTTTTCCTAAAATAATAGTGTATACCCTTTTATTTATTAATACTCTTAGGTATAAAAGAGTTCAATTTATTATTTTAGCAAAAACTATGGATTTACCACCCAAAAATGACGATATTTAAAAAAATCATAAAAAATAATTGTCGCGTTTCTTTGCGAAATTTTTAATTGCATTGTGTTTGTAGTCACTAAAACTACCACCCGGCTTCGTTTTCGGTAGCAGTCTTGAGATACCCGGTATAACCAGATATATCCATTACCACTTTGTACGGGTGGTGACTGTCCAAGCGGTGAATCCTACCTACCATAGAAGTAAATTTTAATAGATACTTAACCAAGTAATTAATTTATGGCTTGAATAAACCAACCTAAAAAGGATGGCACCATCTGTATCTGTATCAGCCCATATATGTCCCACTGTAGGGCAAAGGCCTCCTCTACAAACGAGAGTACGGTTAAGAGTGGTTTGATCATATAGTTCGCCACGCTGGCCTATAAGTGCGGGTTGGCGGACTTTCATACCATAGATATCGCTATGGTATGTAGGTTTCCTCACGATGTTTTCCTTCACCGTTAAAGTGCGTGGTGATTGACTATCGATACACACATGACTCCGATAAGTCAGAGGTGTGCCCTGGGATGGCACCATCGTTACTAAAAAATGTGATGTTGGAACCTTGCTACATTTATGAGGCGAATGAAATAACCGGATGTTTGACAAGCTTTAAAACACGACTCAATGAACAAACCCATCGCGACCGCTTCTAAAATTACTGTCAGGTTAGTGTGCGTTTTGCTGATATGGCTCAATGGTTGCAGGTTCGAATCCCACAGCAATTTTTTTAAAGCCATTTGGTTCTCCACATGGCATACACAAAAATAATAGCAATTATAGCTATAGCCTCTTCTGCGAAGAAAAACATAGTGAAAGTTGCATTTTCTACGGCGTTTGAAGTCCATCAAATCAATAGACCAGCGTTACAGACTTAAGTCCGCTCAATCGAACATTCAACTATTGTTGAGTTACTCCGTGCTACATATAAATACAGGGTATATCAAGACTGCTACCGAAAACGAAGCTGGGTGGTAGTTTTAGTGACTTCAGACATATAAGTGTTACATATAATGTAGAGTACATAAGTATAAATGTAAATGTACTTTTTAGTTACTTATAACCATAGATGTAGTATAAGAACGCTTATAACCATACATTTATAGTTTCTGTGAAGAAACAGGCAAGACGTTATCTGTGAACCGGGACACAGCAGTGCATTTACACTGTTTGGCTGGAGAAATAGTCATTGCGACATATGAATGACCTACCACCAGGAAAATTCAAATCTTTGGACTATTTCTTAAACAAACATCAGTAGTTTAATACAGCCTACCTACATCTTATAGAATACCAAAGCCACCCTCAAATGACCCGTTAATTCCACCCTCAGCCTCGTCCTCATTCCCAAACCTATCCCCCTCGGCCCCTCGCTCCTAAAGTTCGTCACCCCCAGGGGCGTGACGCGCGGCGGGGGGCGTTTCGCGCATGCCCTGTAATCATCGCGGCAAGATGGCGATCGAATCAAATTGGAACGGACGACAGTTAATGGAATGGAGATAAGTAATGTTATATTCGGGAGTTTTGATGTAATCTTTGCTTGGATTATCGATTGTTTCACATCAATTGATAGTGGAGTAAGAGTTCCAGGATTGTTGGTTATGGGATAAAGAATAAAATTTTTCCGGGAATTTTTAAGTTAATATAAAAAGACGATCCGTTCGCAAAATGATTAGAGACTTTGTCCGTAAACAATAGCCTGCATACTATAGAGATTTGTATTAATTTCTACGGTAGGTATGTTAAGTCCGTCAACCTACACTAGGCCAGATTGCTTAAACATTCTCAATAGAATTCTCGAGCATAGAGGCGGCCTGTGCCCTACATATCATGCAATGGCCATATCTTCTGTCTGACGTGTCTACCATAGAATTTGTTTGAGATGAACGTGATAGAAGAGTGAAATGTCGACCTCCTAAGAGCTGAGAAAATTTATGACAACTATTACAGACGAAATGGAACAAATGAGATGCATATTATTTGCTTGTTGCGAGTAAAATGTTTGTACTGATTAAATTTAATTTTGTTTAATTATTAATTGCATAATTAATTTAAAAAAATGTGATGACCTAGTTTGGTTTCATTTTTATTTATTTTGCTGCTTCCAGACTTTTGGACGGTAGTGTATTTATGATTTACCCAAATAGATGGAAACCAGTGGTAAAACAAAATGCTGTGCGTTTGATCTTCGCGCGGAGACAATAATAGTTTATGTGTTGAACAAACATTTATTACGAGTTCAGTTGGTATTTGATCATTGTTATGTCTTTTATAAATTATTTTTTCCCTTGTCGTATAGTATAAATACCTATTTACATAGACTGGTGACCAACGAAATTGTTCTTAATCTTTACTATCATTCCATCATAAAAGAGTTATTTTTATAATTTTTCATGATTTAATACTAAGGGATTTTTTAATGCTTCGTATAGAATTTCAAAAACGCATAAGTATGCGCCCTCTGCTCCTTGACTGTGGTTTCCAAACTTTGGTATGTCGATAGTTTTTAAACTATCAATAAATTTAGATAAATACAGGGTATATCAAGACTGCTACCGAAAACGAAGCTGGGTGGTAATTTTAGTGACTTCAGACACAATGCAACAAAATTTTGCGCAAAAAATACCGACAATTTATTTTGTAATTTTTTTATCGTCGTATTAGGGTGGTAAATACATAGCATTTTCTTAAATAATAGTGTGCTTTAAATTATTATTTTAGCATAAACTATGGATTTACCACCCAAACTCGACGATATTTAAAAAATATTAAAAAAAGATTTTCGCAAGTCACTTACACTAACACTCGGCTTAGTTTTCGGTAGCACTCGTGATATATCCGGTATAAATACTAAATTTACGTATAGTTCAACAACAAATGCAGATATTTATCGTGCCAAACTTATATTAGTTATACTTTTACGACTTATCGTTGCACATCTGTCGCAGAATCTTCACCTTCGTGACCTGGACATTCTGCACATATCGCCTGAAGACAGGCGACGTCGCGGACCCAAACAGGAGCACAGGCCGCACAATGTTTTTATAGATGTGACTCTTCAGCCTCATCGGCATCCGGCGGTATGAGATCCCCACGTAAAACAGGAAACGCCTTTACGGACTTTGACGTTAAGGTCGATGTCACCGGTCTCATTCCTTACGCATCCGAGATTAGTGTTAGTTGCAGTGTAATCTTAATTATGCACCTGTAGGGTAGCGATGGTTATAGTTCGCTGGTCGAGATAACTATTCTAGCCTACATGAAAACGGATAATAACCCCTCAAAACTGAAACACTATTAAAATATACTTGGGTTACGACTACGGACTTTATGACATCGGTTTACCCACCAGACAAAAACACTCAGTACTTAGACTTAACAGTAAAATTGCATGTTTTTCCTCAACTCATATATTAACTGCTCACTGGTGGGAGCAGTCAATTTACTAAGATCACTACAATCGATAAACCATCGATACATAGACGAAATATCGATATGAAAAGTTTGAGCACCCCGACCGACACAATACATTGACCGGCCGCCCAGCCCGCCGCCGGTCTGTGACAAAAAAATAATATCTTTCCTCCTTTGCCGTCATACGACGCGAGTGACTTACCGGCCATTTGTTTTTTTAGTCTGGCCCGTGCACGATAAAATATTTTTTGTGGCAGTAGCCGACCCTGTTGGGAGTTTATCGATAGTTTTAAATTATCGATAAAGGACGCGATAAAAATTCGTATGAAGTACGGTAGTGTTGTTTAAAGATTAATATGGGAAGAATTGTCTTGTCTTGAATTAATTTGTCTTGTCAAAAAATGCTTTTACGTAAGTTTGTTTTTTTTTCTTTCTGAAAACAATGTTCAATTTTATCTTTGGAACCGGAGCATTTGTTAAACCTCAATAATTTTGAATTTTATCATTATTTTTGAGTATAATATTGTACAATGCCATTAACATTTTCATTGAAGATAGTACTTACAATTTTTTTCATTCGCTTGTTACACATATATTTAAAGGGCTTTGTTTTAAAATGTTTTTAAGTTATGTGGTGTAGAATAAAGTATTTATAAATAAAATAAATACTTACTCAGACTTATTGTAAGTATATTTCATTTCGCCTATTAATAAATATATAGATTTAACAAATGGATTTTCATTTAAATTCGAATAAACAAACAGAGATAAAATCGATTCTTGGTTGACAACAATCGATATTTCATAAGATGCGGCGGTGGATACACTATCGTCTTATTCTTTTTGTGGTGCGTAGTATGGCATTGTTTGCAGACAGAGATAGCTATACCTGTCCCTTTATAAGAGAAAAAGAGACAGAAAATCAGCTTCGAAACGCAAGACCGAGATGCAGTTCATTTTCCATTACATTAGAATACAATAAGATATTTTCTTAGTTAGTATTTGCCCTTTTTGGAGATGTATGATGGAAATTCCAACGATCAAAACATTGCTGAATAGAATAGATCTAGAAAACACCATATTTTTTCATTCCTTCTACCTACCTAGCCTTATATTGGCTAGCATTTCTACTCAATCCCCGCCTTTTCACCCAGTTCGGGATCCCGGTAAGATTCTCTTACATCCTTTCCTCTTTCACGACATTCAGACAGCTGTTTTTTTATCAACTTTGGAACCTAGGTCCAGCTCTGTATAGTAGCAACATCTCAACAGCCTTCATAGCGCAGTTGGATGGATGCGGGTTGTAAAACAAGAGGTCGCAGGTTCATCAAATCACATCACATCCCTTAGTTCCTTCACCGTTATCTGTCTCAGCCCATATACGTCCCAGTGCACGGGCTTCCTCCACAATCGAGAGAACGATTGAGAGTGGTTAGGCCATTTAGTCCACCACGCTGGCCTAGTGCGGGTTGGAGGATTAAAATACCATAGAAATTCTTATAAATCGCTATGGTGCAGGTTTCCTCATGATGTTTTCCTTCGCCGTTAAAGTGAGTAGTGATTGACTATCAATACTCAAAGGAATTAAAAGTCAGAGGTGTGCCCAGGGTTTACACCCGCGACCACCGTAAACATGTCACTACCATACGGTTACTCACTATTAACTACCAAACCAACTTTTAATATATAAATTAACCTTCAAAATCAAAAGAATATAGCAGCATTCTCCGAGATATTCCAGGAAAGTAGTATGTCGTACAAATATTTGCTTTGATGTGGGAATATTTAGTCGAGTCTCTCCCACCACGCTTGGCTTGTCCCGTCACGCTGACACGCCCGTACTGGACAAACTTTTACCGGTTTATTTGTCAGGTCTGGTGACAGAAATTTCTTGGTTAATGGTCATCGCGAGAAGTAATATTTGGGGGTAATCAGGAACCAAGGTGACCACTAGTGGCATAAATATTATCTTCTTAAAGAAATATTAAAAGAACTCTGACGGAATAACGATAAGTAATATTTAAGGGTAAACAGTAATCAATGTGACCACCAGTAGGATAAAGATTCTCGCCGGGGGTGCTCTATGTGGTTTGCACTGCAATAATCAGGTGTATTATTGACAGCCACCATGGCGCAGTTGGTTAGACGCCGCCTGTGAAACGAGAGGCCGCGGGTTCGATCCCCGCACCGAGAGAAATGTTTGTGCGGCCCACAAATATTTCTTCCGGGTCTGGGTGTTTGTGAGACCGAAAAGTCTCTCGTAGTTCCTGATACCCACGACACAAGACTCGATCTTAGTGTGGGGTCAGGACTATGTATGTGACTGTTGGGTGTTATTTATTTATTTATTTATTGTAGAAACAAGACATCGAATATAAAATAGCGATATAAAATAGCTAAGCATAAAAATAAATGTAAAAAATCCACCCAATACTTATAGGTAACTCATAATAGGACGTAATATATCAATTGCAACACTGATCTCTCACAACAATCTAACAGGTAGACACATTATTTCCTAGATCAAAACTGGGTTTTTATTGAATATAGGCCGACAGGATAGGATAGGTGAGAGGCCGCCTGGGTAGGTACCATCGCAACGTCTATTTCTTCCGCCAAACAGCAGTGTAAACGCTTTATTCTGTTCCGGTTTGAACGACATTGTAGCCGGAGTAACTACTGGATATATTGAGACTTACCTCCTTATGTCTGAGGATGGTGAGCGGAGTAGTATGCCAAGCATTGCTACTGTCCATGAGCGTTCGTATCGCTTACCATCATACGAATGGCATGCCCATGTCGCTATTCATAACAATAAAAAAAATAGTTAGTTGGTTATCTCGAAATACGAACTAATCAAAGAAACAAGCTAATTCCTGTAACTAACGGGAAGGTAGTCACAAAACCTCTATTATTGATGCTTTTCATCAAAATACATAACCTTTTAGTCGCTATTATCCTTAAAAAATAACAATATTTAAGCGCTATTTAACATCAATTATGGCTTATAAATGCACTTTTAAAGACACAAGTGGCAACTGCAATTTTATCATTAAAAGATCATAATTATCGATTAATATAAAGAATACCTATAAGTGGTAGCTTTAAGAACCGTATATTAATTATACTACATTTGCAGTTTCGCGTCTAGTATTATCGTTAAAAAGCATTCGCACCGACTCTAAGTCTGGTATAAGCCCTGTTTCAATTCATTATATCAGTACATACGTGTATAAATCTAAGTAGGGTTACTATGAATTTGGTTTTTTGGAGACAAGATTATTGGGTTACGAAATTATCGTTTTATTCATACATACATAAATTTACACCTTTTTCCCAGAAGAAGAAGAAGGACGGCAGAGGTGCAAGCAGGACATCCACGTTACGCCTTGTATTTTCCATCCCACGAAGTAATTGGGGGCGTACCTATTGTCCTATCGGGCACGAATTCCTGACTCCGGGCTGATAATGAGTGGTCTACTCAGAGAACACAGCTTTGCAATCATTCATGATGCGGCATATGCATAATATAGGTACTGAATAATTTGGTACTATAGTTACTTACTATTTATGTATTTTTATGTAATATTTATAATATGATTCTTTTCTACTGGTACAATAATAGATGGAAGGTAGGTCACCGATTCATGATACATGAAACTATAGCCGAATGGTGCTTAAATATACATGGAGCCCAACATAGTGGCAATAACTTATATGTTATTTTGATCTCACCTATTCCTAAGTCTGGTTATAATTACTACTATTGTACAAACTTACTTTTTGCCAATAAACTGACTTTGGTAAAAAAAGCTGTTTTAATTAAATCAAATAAGACAAATTATCATAGACAATCCATAATATATTATGTGTATGTATATTATGTATTACGAGTGAAAATATTTTTTATTGAATTTACGTTATAGCGTAGGATGCACTTTTCAATCCAAACCTCTCCAACAAAACCAACCTAATTACAAAAAGTAAATGTTAATTGCCGATAATGATGTTACAACTGAGAAAAATAACAATTTGGAAAAAGTATAATGGCGTGGCCGTCCTAGCACTGAAAAAAAAATAATAGAAAAAAAAACAATTATAGATAATATTACAAACAGTCTTGTCTTATTCCCACAAGGTACGTTAGTCATACAACAACTATGAAAGACTTCGCGGTCCGTCTTCAAGGGCTCCACCAATTTTAATTCTTATAAATTATTTCTTAGCTCTACTACTGCAAATATTACTATATTTGTTCAATTGTAACGCGAGTTGATGGATCATATTTGATTTGTGGTTGAAATAGTGACAAAAGACGCGTGACAAATTCTAACCGACCGATGACTTTGGTGCTAGGTTTCTAATCCATATATAATAATTACACAGTCAGGTCATAAGTATTGTCACACAGTAAAAACTTTTCTTTTAGAATGCTGGTCACAAAAAAGTTTATTGAATTCGAATTTCGAATTGTTCATGAAAATAAAAATGTATACTTTTTAGAATTTTACTCATTTTTAAATATGGAGTGGACGCTTAAAAAAGACCGTGTTGCAGTTATTGCGTTGCATCGTTGCGGTTACGCGACAATTCAAATTTTTGACATACTGAAAAATTTGAATATAACCAAAAGATTCGTTTATCGTACCATCAAACGATACAATGAAGACTCTAGTGTAGATGACAGGTCAACAAGTGGTCGCCCTCGGTCTGTTAGGACTCCAGCAGTGATAAAAGCTGTGAAGGCGCGAATTCAAAGAAATTCCAAACGTAAGCAGAAACTGTTGGCCTTTCAGATAGGGTTAAGCAGAACCACGGTGAAAAGGGTGTTAAATGAAGACTTAGGGCTTCGGGCATATCGAAGAAAAACAGGACATCGTTTGAATGCTCGTCTAATGGACCTGAGACTGAAGAGATGCCGCGCTTTGTTGAAGCGGTACGCGGGAAAAAAATATCGGGAAATTCTTTTTTCAGATGAAAAAAAATTTACCGTAGAAGAGAGCTACAACAAACAAAATGATAAGGTGAACGCACACAGTAGTGAAGAAGCGAGCAACCGTATTCCGCGTGTCCAACGAGTTTATTTTCCATCCTCGCTCATGGTATGGTTGGGAGCTTCTTATTGGAGCTTAACAGAGGTACATTTTTGTGAGAAAGGTGTAAAAATGAATGCAGTTGTGTATCAAAATACAGTCCTGACGAACCTTGCGGAACCTGTTTCTCATACCATGTTCAATAACAGGCACTGGGTATTCCAACAATATTCGGCGCCAGCTCATAGAGCGAAGAGCACAAAAGACTGGCTGGCGGCGCGTGAAATCGACTTCATCCGGCACGAAGACTGGCCCTCCTCCAGTCCAGATTTGAATCCGTTAGATTACAAGATATGGCAACACTTGGAGGAAAAGGCGTGCTCAAAGCGTCATCCCAATTTGGAGTCACTCAAGACATCCTTGATTAAGGCAGCCGCCGATATTGACATGGACCTCGTTCGTGCTGCGATAGACAACTGGCCGCGCAGATTGAAGGCCTGTATTCAAAATCACGGAGGTCATTTTGAATAAACTTTAGTGTCATAAGAATCTATGTTTTGTTAAGTTATTTTGGTATATAAATGGTTACATAATGAATAAACTTGTTTCAATTATTTTATATTAAACATTTGGCAGAATTTATGACCTGACTAGGTATATATTTTCTTATTTGTAAAATGTTATTCAAGAATAGGTGCAGATAAATATAGTAACAACATCTTACATTTTAATGCAAATGATAAAAATGTATGTTAAGTACAATGGCACTGGAATTATGTACCCATAACGCGAAATGTTATGGGACATTACAGATTGGGTATTCATCAGCCAATCTGTACCAAAATCCAAAAAGAACATTCTTTTTCAATTTGATTAAAGGCTGTTTGGGTTTTATTGAGACTTTCCCACTCTCCACTCTCCACTGCAACTCCTGTCAGCCAGTATCAACAGTGGCACACAAAGATTTGACACCGAGCTCCGGAGCTCGGCGAGTCTCTCAGGGACACTAGCTTGTCTTTAACCCGCATCGAAATTAATCAGAAAGGAAAACAAATAAGAGGAGTTGGAAACAAATAATTGTCCACTTCTCCCCGCAGCAAAACGGATGACAAAATATTTAGTTGAGAGTCTGAGTGTGATATAAAGATATAA
The DNA here is from genome assembly GCA_009982885.2 of Hyles vespertilio. Taxonomy (NCBI): domain Eukaryota; kingdom Metazoa; phylum Arthropoda; class Insecta; order Lepidoptera; family Sphingidae; genus Hyles; species Hyles vespertilio. The sequence goes on along the minus strand of CM042806.1, from coordinate 7,140,014 downwards.
ATTTGTTTAGCATACATGCATACAGAAACTCACGCCTTTTTCCCAGAAGGGGTAGAGGTGCCAGGACACCCACATTTCGCCTTGTATGTTCCGTCCCACGATGTGATAGGTGGCGAGCCTATCGCCATATCAGGCACAAATTCCTGACTCTGGGCTGACAATGAATAGAAAAATGAAAAATCACTGCCCAACCCGGAACTCGAACCCCAGACCTCAGCTTTGTAACTGTACCCGAGTACAACTACGCCACCGAGGCAGGCCCAAATATGTGTTTATGTTAGTAAGTATATATGTTAGTATTAAATAGCAAAATAAGTGAAAGCGTCAATATCGCATTAGGTGTACCTGTAAGATATTGTACTTTCGAAAATAAATAAAAAAAATAAAAAACGTTTTGGTTTAGTATAAATTCCACAAGTGTGGTGCATTAATTTTGTATGCATTTATCCCGCTCTGGACGTAGTCTGGTCACCCTCTGCAAGCTGCAGCACAGGCGGTCTACGCTATAAAGGGAACGAAACTGGTTCCGAGCCTGAATACCGCCGCTCGCAACTTGAGTTGAGGCTGCGCTGCGGGTATACTAACTGTGCGGGAAATTGGCTGTTGTAGGATTGAATTGGGGTTTATTTTTAAGATGGACGTTTTGTTGTATTTTTAAAATTTGATTGATTTTTTTGCTGGTTTACTGATCATAGTTAAAAACTTTTTGGTGGAAAGACATGCTCAAGCATGTCTTTGCGTTTGATTGAAGCGTTTGTTTGAAAACCACGTTTCACGGAATTACCGTTTTGTTTGATTATAATTTTTAAATGAATGTCCTAAAATAACAATTGAACATATATATTTTTTGTTTTGGGTATTGCATGAAGAGAACAACGGTACAGAGGATGTCGATGTTGTTAATTCTACCTTTACTTAATATTTGTGTACTTATTATAAAACTAATTTCATTTGAAAATGAATTAAATGTGAAACAAAGTGTTATGTGCCTGCAGCACTTACCTGCATTTACAAAGTATTTTACAGATCATTTTAACTAATAGTACAGGAATTAATTATAAGTCAGTGAAAAACATTCGTTTATATAATAGAAAAATCCTTCTGAGATCATCATTTTAACATGATTCAACCTATATATTACAATACGATCATAATGATTTCTTAGATTTACTCGAATGTTACACATTGAAATAAAATTATTTTTAAAATAAATAATTTAAATAGTTTTATTTAAATACAATACAATCATTAAATAATTCTTCAAATTATTTAATTTATCACACAAATTAAACTCAGCGACGCCAATACAACCCACGCCGAGTGTATTGATTACTGGGCGCGTTGGGCACAAATCATAAAACTTTATTAAAACTTCAAAAGTTATAAACGCAATTAGTATTATGTTGTTAGAAAATGTTATTTCATTGTTACTTTCTTTTTGTTTTTTAATTGCACTTTTCTAGCCACCAGTACTTTCCAATTTAAGTTCACGAGTGTACCTTTATATTTAACTCCACGCGATGATAATTTTGAGGGTTTTCGACGATTTTAATGACTTCTGTGGCGCCTGTCTAAGCAAAGTGTACAGGCGTGGATAATTGAAATATCAGTGACATTTATGTAAATGTTTTTGTGCGTGATTGTATTCTAGTCGGTGTAGATTTAAAATGTGTTTTGTAAATATCAGATAGTTTTTTGTTTTTATTTTTTATGGTCAAACGTTTTAGTATATAGGTACGTATTTGTATGAATTTTGAGAAGAAATTTATTTCTCATGAAATATTTCATACATAACTCACTTACTGAGAAATAAAGTTTAAACTAAAATTTACAAGCAAAAAAACAAAACGAAAAACAATAACAAAAATACGGGTAAACAATTTAAAACAATAATGAAACATACATTATCATTCAAAAAATATTTATTTAAATATTATGTAGAATTAATGAAACATACATTATCATTCAAAATATTTATTTTAAATTTTATACTCCACTAACCCAATATTACTAAAGCGAAAGCACAAAAAAAAACAACAAAAAAAAATCGACAATACACAACGCAAAAATTAAACTCAAAAACAGCAAACCTCTAGCCATAAATCCCTTTTATCGATATATATCGATAGCTGAATTTTGTGTGAGTTGCGTGTTGTCCCGCCGTTACCGTCCTCAGACAGATAAAGGTCCCAGACCGTTTTAATTAGGTGGTAGAATGTATCTGCAGATAGGGTTGTGGGATATCGACACTTGCGTGTCGGGTTGTCTGAGAAGGGGTTTTGCGCCGGCCGGTATAGTTGTTTAATTTTATATTTAAAAATGAAAATTGATTTATTTGTTATATTCACAGTATAAAAGTACGTATGCGAGTGACATTTGAAATCAATTACCTACTACAATTAACAAGGTATAATAAACATAACGTAAAATAATAATAAAGTAAAATCCAAATGAAAATAAAAATAAAGCAAAAAACAAAATAGTTTGAACACAAACAAAAGTCATAAAATTATGAGTAAAAAAAGAACCAACTAAGAGAACCGTCATGCAATTTTATTGTGTTAGAGCCACGCTGTTGTCAGTCAGGCAGGCTCGTCCGGGATGGTATAGGACAGCTCTATTTTCGCGTTTCGTTCGTTGAGAGATTGCCGGACGCCCAAAACTCTTTCCTCTTCCCATACTTTTTTTCTTCCCGCTACCCTCCCGACTTTATGGACCGACAAACATGAAGCAAGTGTGGATGTTCATGGTGACCTGTTTTCTTGTTTGCCGGACATTTGCAATAAAAATACGAGTATTCCTTTCCACAGCGCTCGCCATGCTGAGCCATAAGATGTTTAGTCACATTATGTGCAGTAGTTGAACTGGCAAAAAAATTGAACCAAAACTACTTTTGGTTCACACAAACATTTGTCTCAGTGCGGGAATCGAACCCGCGGTGTCTCGTTTCACTGTCTGTCAAATTTGGAAATATGATCTCTCCTGACATGCTACTAAGCAAGACCCTTGAAGTCTTTTGCTTATTCCCAGCGTGATATTCCTGAGTTCTTTAATTTATTTATTTTAGGTCTTAAGTCTGGTCAACATAATTTTGCTAATAATTTATTTTTCCTCTGTGAAAAATCTAATAAGACACCACATTAAGATTTATTTGTGATATGTTTTTACAAGACTAAAAGAGCCGCTCTGAATCAAACCAACTTACGATTTCTGTTATAATCACTATTGTCAACTGGTTTTGAAAGGAGCAAGTAGCAACGCTAGAGTTTCTTGCCCGTTCTTCACTGGTGAAAACTGTCTTCCAAACGAACAGGAAATAATAGACAATACTGGATTTAATATAACATTTATATTGATTCTATAATTCATGCGTAACATTTTGTCCATACGTCACGTAGCAAAAAAAAAACCAATATATTTTAAAAATAGCGATGTACGCTAAACGGAACAGCAAACAAACAAAAATCGTATCAGATTAAAGCAGATTAACCACAATCCCTTATACACTTTCTTCAGTAACACCACCCAATACGTTTGCTTCAAAGTTTAAAAAAATAAAATTCCAAATTTAAATTATATTTTTAAATTACAACTCTTTTTCCATTTGTCTAAGATCAATGCGCGACAGTCATACATTCGATGTGTTGTGTATAGATAAAGGTTGTCAGCCCTGCGCGGGGAGGTATGTAACCGCCGTAACCACTGTCCAGAGCCGTTCAGCTAATACTTACCTACCTATAGCGTACTACTGCTGAGAAAACTGCGAACTTGGGCAAAAACATAAATATATCCCTATAAGTACCAGTCATTGCAGGATGCAAGGGGTGAGCGAAGGTGAAACTGTTTTCTTAAATTCGAATTCAACAAAGTTTAAATTGCTGGATTATTCAATAAAATTTTAGTTTTAATTTAAATTCCGCTAGAACTTTCAAAAAATACATTTTAACAAGTTATGTTCCTCTAGATTTTTATAAGGTCTCATTATTTTACATATTTCATTCATTTGGATTTTTTATTAGAACTCGAATTACAATAAAATTATATTCCGATCGATTTTTCCATATCAATTTGTTGTTTTATGCATATCTGCTGGATATTTCGCAAGAACTCATATTTAATACAATTTTATTGTGCATGATTTTTTTAAGAATTTAACACGACCGCTTTGCTTCAACCTATGGACCAAGGAATAATCCAGGCCTTTAAGCTCTATTACATTAGACGAACCTTCAAAATAATTTTGGATAATATGGAATGTGATCCTGATATGAATGTTATGGAATGCTGGAAGAAGTTTGACATAGCAAAATGCATCGTAAACATAAAATTGTGACATTGAAAGAACTGAAGCCATACACATTGAAATCATGCTGGAAAAAACTGTGGCCTGCTCTTACTGCGGAAAATGACGAAAAATCTATGGAAATTCAAACTTTGACTGCTAAAATAGCTGTTTTTTTTTTATTGCAGTGAATGGCGAGACGACCATGCCGTTCGCCTGATGGTAAGCGATACGACGGCTCATAAACAGTAGCAACATTCCACTGCGCTCGCCATCCTGAGACATAAGATGTTAAGTCTCAATATGTCCAGTAGTTGCTCTGGCTACAATGTCCTTCAATCAGAAACACAACAGCGCATTTAAGCAGTGTTGTTTCACGGGAGAAATAGACATTGCAGTGGTACCTACCCAGATGGCTTCTCACATATGAGAGACCTACCACCAGTATTATATTGCGAATGGAATAGGAGGAGATGGGTTCGAACAGATAGAATCAAGTGACATTCAAGAATTGCTTGAATCGCAAGATGAAGATTTGACTGAAACCGACTTGGAGGAAATGTTAAATGTACAGCCCACATAAGAAGAGGCTTCAACAAACACTGGAAATGTGACATTTAATCTGAAAAATCTTAGTGAAGGTTTAATAATGGCAAATGAGCTTTGAGATTTCTTTACGAAAATTGATCCGTCTATGGAACGAGTTCTTATTTTTAAGAGGCAAATTGTTAATGCCACTGCTGAATATCAGTTTGAACTGAAAGAGCTTTTAAAAACTGCCAAGCAAGAAAAAAATACAAAATTCTGTAAACCGTTGCCTATGCCTGAAGATAATAATCAATAAGTATGGTCAAAAACTTCAATTAGATTGTTTTTTTTTATGTTGTTTTTTTTTTTTATTTTGTCACCAAGGAACGTATCCCCTATAATCCCGTACAAAATACCATTCCATATACACGGTTTCTGTATTCGCGGCATATTTATGGAACCTATACCCCGCGAATAAAGAGCTTTTACTGTACTTCCAATTTAAAAAAAAAACTCTTCTGTATTTCTCATACGAACCCGAACTTTAATAGATACTATTCAGCTGAATGTTTGCTGAATGAAAAACAAAAATATACAGTAAAATAATTGAAACAGAATAATTTCTTAAATTATTGGCGACAGGCATAATACCGGTTTCTTAGATTCATGCGTATGTTACACATTGATATAAAATTAGTTCGCCCTGGGACGACCAAAGATGTAAAGTAATTGAAATATCGAGAAGTTACATAATTTAAAAATAAACCAAATTCACAAAAAAAAAAAGAAACAATAAATAATAATTTCATTTTAATGTGTAATATCTTTATTAATCTCAGAAAATGTCCAAAGTCGCCACTCACGGTACAATCCTTTAGTCCAGTTGCAAGTGGCGCGCACAAGGCGGCTAGGCAGATCGGCTGATACAGCGCGATAGTATTTCGCTATTATGTGCCGCAGCCACACAGCCGGTGCCGTAATGTTAGACTTCATGGAGCTGTGAGCACTTGATATTCGCTTCCCTCCTGTTGTATACTGGCTTGGGAAGTGTGGATGCGCAGTTATTAGGACGCGGAACATTTTAAGTCACATTTTTTAATCCTTTTTTTGGAAAATGACTCTTTTTTTTTTAACTAAAGTAGTGATTGCCACTTGTTTATTTTTTTAGTACTTTCTTTTTTTTTTCTTTTTAGAATCGGCAATCAGTCCCTCGACTATAAGCTGATTATTTGATGAGCATCGGACATAAAGACGATGAGGCCAGCGCGTCACCTGTCTTATCACCATACATCTTTCCTTTTTAACCTTTTAGGTGTAGGAGATGGGTTCAGAAGTTGAACTGCCAGGGTATTGGGATGTGCTGACAAACGTTCTGCGTATTTTATTTTATATCTTTCAATTTCTGATTGGACTGTTAGAACATTGAGATATTTGTGGATTTCCTCTGTTCTAGAGAACCATGGGGCATTTGTGATAGTGCGAAGGATGTTATTTTGAGCTCTTTGTAAGCTCATGATATTACTTTTACTAGCGGTACCCCATAGTGGAATGCCGTAGAGTCAAAGAGGTTTTAGAACTGCATTGTAAAGTAAGAGTTTGTTGTCCACAGACAAGGCTGAGTTTCTGCCCATTAGCCAATATAAATTCCTGAATTTATGGTTAATTTCTTCCGTATATGTTGAGTCCAAGTTAGCCTTCGATCCAAGGTGAATCCTAGGTACTTTATGACCTCTGCTTCTGGTATTGGATCAGCTCCAAGTTTGACAGGTGGGCAGTTGCCCTTTCGTAGAGTGAACGTAATGTGGTGGGACTTTTGAGCACTTGCTCGGATACGCAATTTTTTCATCCATGCACGGGTTTTGTCTAGTACGGTCTGCAGTTTGTTGCTAGCCTCGATTGGGTCTCTATCACTGGCAAGGTAGGCAACGTCATCAGCATATGTAGCGACAGTGACATTTTCACAAGTTGGAAGGTCGGACGTGTAGATATTGTATAAAATTGGACCAAGTACAGATCCCTGTGGCACACCAGCCTCGATTTTATGTAATGGGGATCTTGCATCTCTCTGTTTCACTTGGAAATATCTGTCTTCAAGATATGACTTTATGATAGAGTATAGTGAATGAGGTAGTATAGTTTTAACTTTGCATAGTAGCCCTTTGTGCCAGACTCTGTCGAATGCTTGCTGGACATCTAGGAATGCCGCCGAGCAGTACAAATTCTTTTCAAAACAACGTCTGATTTCGTGATGAACGCGGTGCATCTGCTCAACTGTTGAGTGTTTTAGACGGAATCCAAATTGGTGCTCGGGGATGGCATCGCAGCGGTCCATGTGTTCTTTAAGTCGTGTTGCAAAGATTTTCTCCCATAGTTTCGATAGAACTGGAGTGAGGCTGATTGGACGGTACGATGACGGTTCATGTGGTGGCTTTCCAGGTTTGTGAATCATTAGGATTTGCGAAACTTTCCATAGCTTAGGGAAGTACGATAGTCTTACTATGGCGTTGAAAAATGAAGCGAGGAAAGTTGCACCTTTTCTTGGGAGATTTTTCAAGACTGTGGGCGTAATGAGGTCAAAACCCGGGGCTTTTATGTGGTCTAATTGTCTGATTTCTTTAGCTATTTCTTTTGGGGAAGTGGGTTTGATTGGTAGTGATAACTGAAAGTCTTCGATCAGAATTTCATCCACTTCAGCTTCGTGTCCACCAGCATCATTTGGCGAGAAAACTTTCTCCAAATAGTCTGTAAAAACAACTGCTTTCTCATCATCTGTTCTTGCCCATGAGGATGAGGTCTTAAGAGGGTGGAAATGTTGTTGCGGTTTGCCAGAAGCTTTCGTAGCCTTCCAAAGTGATGACTCGCCCTTTCCCATTGGCGAAATGTTTTCCAGTGTTTTTCGAAATGTTGTTTTTGGAATATAGTAGAAAAGACTTTAGTTGTTTAGCAGCTAAGTTAAACGCAGCCTTGTCTGCTGGGTGCTGAGATTGGTGCCATATTCTTCTGAGACGCCGTTTTTTCCATCAGTCTTGCTTTAACATCGCCTGTTTGTTTCACAGACGAGCGAAGTGAGTAAGGTGTGTTTTTCCATGCGGATACTTGGATCAGGTTGGTTATATATTCGCAAGCACTATCAACATCTTCCTTGGTCTTCAGGGGAATGTTTAACTGTACGGTGCTATCGAAATAACTTCTGAAACCATCCCAGTCAGTTTTATAGTTTGATAAGGACTCCGGTGGCTCTACTTTGGTGACTGTGGTGCTTAAGGTGAGGATAACTGATGTATGATCGGAGGAACCGTCAAGACTTGATTCAATCGAGGAAAAGAGATGACAAATGCTTAGTTATCCCCTCAACCGTCGGAACCGGAACACGGTTCCTTCGGATTTCAAGCAATAAGCAACCTAATGTCATTGAAATAGGGTCTATTATTAATACGGCTCATCGATTTCAAGCAAAAAAGCAACCTAACGTTATTGAAATGTTATCCAAATTTATATTACTATTTTTTAGTACTTGTCATTTTTTTATTTGTCGAGGTAGGGTACAGATGATGTAGGTACTTGCCGTAATGTTAGACTTCATGGAGCTGTAAGCACTTGATATTAGCATCCCTCCTGTTTTGTACTGGGTGGGAAGTGTGGATGCGCAGTTATTAGGATGTGGAACATTTTTAGTCACTCTTTTTGATACTGTGGCGTGGTGGACTATATGGCCTAACCACTTTTAATCGGATCTTCAATTGTAGAGTAGGTCCGTGGCCTGCTGTTTGACGTATATGTCCTGATTCAGTTTTCAATACTTTTTTGGCAGATGACTCTATTTTTTTCAAGGGTAGTGACAGTCATTTTGTTTCGGTACTTGTCTCTTTTTTATTGACGAGGTAGGGTAGTGACGATTTAAGTATGGTTTCCAGCTATGCTGATGAGTTTTGTTGGTTGACGAAATATTGGATAGGTTAATACGACCAAAGTAATCGTAACTATCAGGATAAGGCGGGTCCCAAAAAAAAAAAAAAATTATTTATTTTTGTATTGCTCTCTTTGCAAATTGTAAATAATTATAATACTGTCAGTTTAATTATTAAAATAAAATATGGAATTTACTCAATATTGTATGTGTAATCATCGCTTGCAAATACAGGTTTTGCCACCTGTCCCGTAACTCAATTATGTGGCGGAATGTGGAGATCGCAATATGGTTCATCTCAATATTCATATTTTATTTTATGCACAATCTGTCTTTTAAAATTACGAATCAGACATAGGATTTTTTCCTACCACCGAAGTTAGATTAAGACGATGTAGGCCATAATCTAAGATAGCCAAATATAATTAATAATCTTCACAAAGGTACCTTCAAAATTATAATTATAATAATAAACTTTATTTATTTTCTCCTAACAAAACCATAAGAACATAAGTTGCCTTAAAACTTGGGTTGGAATCCCAGGGCACGCATCTGATTTTTCGAAGTCATGTGAGTATTGATAGTCAATCACCATGCACTAAAATGGTAAAGGAAAATATCGTGGGGAAACCTGCATACCATAGCGATTTCTATGGTATGTAAGGTCCGCAAACCCGTATTAGGCCAGCGTGGTGGACTATATAACCTAGTCACTCTCAATGGTACTCTCTCAATGATACAGTATACAGTAAAACAGTCACGGTCTTAGTCCTGGTCCCTTTAGTTACAGAATACTTTGTCCCTTTCGCACGACTATTGAATCCAGTTTGAGCGAAAAAGACAAAACATAAGATACCTACAATAGGTTTACAAACTGTCAATAAAGCTGTCACTGACAAAGTACATATCTAACAAAAATGGTACTTGCCTAATTCAAATACTAGTTTTGTCATATGCAACTGTACAAAGTCTGGATTTAAAGTTCCCACGACTCCATTTGTAAACGTGATTTAAGTAATAACAATATTTATATGTGTACATCAAAATTGTTATTTTAATTTCGCAATAAAACGTTGCATGTATGCGAAACTAAATTAGTTCTGTTTATGACTTCATTATCATATTAATGTAATGTGGAATTTATATTTCATGAATTTCATGGCGCTAATTTTGGAAATACATTTTATTTTTTGTTGAATATTTTACCATACCAACAGATGATAGTACAATAGTTAACTTAAGTATACAATGAATTTCAGATCAAATTATATTGTTCACATAAACAACTAAAAATCAGACATTAAAAAAATGATATAAATAAATGTTGCAGTGAAATATCCTGGTATAGTGAATAAACTAAACAGTTCCTGGTTACACTGTATGTGTCGTATCTTCATTTAAAAATCTGGTGAAAAGAGATTAAAGTCACATATGTTTTGCTTATTTTCGATAGTCCAATTGGATTCTGAACTTATTCCGCACTAATAAGAATTTTTACCAATCGGTAAGGTTGGAAGTGCCAATACCATTATCTAAACCCTAAACTAAAGCATTTCATTAACGCTATATTAAATTATTATTAAATAACCCTATGTTACTGATGGTGTAAGAAAATATGATTATCTATTTAAAATCAGAAGAAAATAATGTTAGTGAACCTCAAAGCTATAGGTATTTATTGGGCTATTTTCTTGAGGATCTAACATTAGAAAATGGGCATACACTTTCTTCAAAGGAAAAATAAATAAAACCAAACACCGATTAATTCAGAAACAGCTGAATGATACATCGATTATTCATTGATTTAATTTCCTGTCCGCCATACATTTCGTGCAACTAATAAAACAATTACAATAAACTTGCAGAACCTCGCATGAATCACATTAACAATGCTATTTACTGTATTCAATGCACAAGTAGTCGGCATTTGAGACAGTGGGGACACATTGCCGTGTGGAATGAACAGCACTGATTAAGAATTACGTCACTAGCTTAGTTCATCATCTTTTTTTATGGCAAAGGAAGGATTAATTTACTTGGCAGAGCTGGATAAGATGGTTGTTTGTAAGTATGCGTCTCGGTAGGTCCTATAGCTATGTTTATCTGTTAAAGCAGCAATGTGTACACACTGTAATTGTTCAGGTGTGGAGGATATTGTAGGTAGTTATTGGCTGATATGGCGACAGGCTCGCTCTGTATCACATCGTGGGACGGAACATACTTGAGGAAATATGGGTTTCTTGGCACCTCTGCGTGTCCCGTCTGGACTTAAGGCGTAAATTTATGTTTCTATGGGTACCAGTCCATCTAATATACCTAACATATTAGAGAGGCAGCGTAGTGTAGCGCTATAATTTCTTGAATAGTTATTGACAAATTATATTTTAGAACAATATTCTTCACCGTTAACAAGATGATTGATTAAAATACACACGTACCTTCTAAAACTTAGAGGTTTTTTGGCTTGACACTTCAACTACTGCTCTGGCAATTAGGTCTCTTAATAAGTAATCGCTCAACTTTTTAAATAATAAATATTTATAATATGTGTGTAATTCATAATAATAAATATATTTCTTTCGTTATTTTTGTCTACTGTCATGGGAAATTGACCTCACTATCACTTGAAAATGCGACAGATTTGCCTATGGTAGAATTGAAAAATGGCTGTTGCCATGTGATGTTCCACAGCAGCCAAAAACAAGTACTGAACAGAACAGATTTGCCTTGGACGGTATAATGGCCAGTTGTTCCTGAACATTGCTCGCTATCCGGACATGAAATCCTGGCAGTAAAAAAAATTTAGTATCCGCCAATAACAGTTACAATTCCGTACAACCCAAACGTCTTATTGTCTCAACCGTTACATACGAGATTTTTAAGTGGTGATTTAAGACTTTTATTGCCGCCAGTTCGCTCAGTGGCAGGGTTAACACCCACATGGGTGGCGACAATTTCAATGTGAACACTCAAGATAGTGGCTTGTTTCTGACTAGCTACTGAGGCTCTGTGATTCAGTTCATTTGGTTGTAGCTAGCATTTCTTAAATATATTGCTTCATGATTTACTAGCGTGTGAAGTGGACAAAAACTTATTTGTAACTCTTTGCTGACCTTCTTTCAATGTTTTATGTCCTATCTAGTTAATTTTATCCCGGGATAAAGATAGGTTGCTGTTCCTTTGTCTTCCTAAGAGAACCGGCGAACTTTGATGCTTCGTGTTTCTTTGCTATTCCTGCCGTTCCCGAGCTTAATAAATTGTAGTGACTGGTACTAGGACGTATGTAGTGGAATTGTTTTTATTCAAACTTTACTTTGCTCTAAATGTTGTCAATTATATAAAATGTTGAGTACAATAAATTCAAAATTTTACTACTTATGGAATCTAGTCTCGTCTTAAAGTTCGTAAAACTTATTAATACTTTTAAAAATTCACGATTTTTATGTCCAACTAGATAATAATACGAATATAAATAAAATTTAAGAGATTAAAATTTACAAAAATAATACTCCTTATCAGAGAATAAAAAACTGTAATAAATCTTAAAAAGTAGCTTAGGTACTTAATTAAAATAATTCGTTAACATTTTGTTCTTAAAATTCCGAGTCCGTAATGTAAATAACAATTGCCTTCATAATTTACTAAACTCAAAAACATTAAACACTTTAGTGTTACATTTTATACTCGAACTTGTTCTGAACCAGACACATTATTCTCCTTTTAAAATAGCCTAAAGGTGTCATTATTTTGTTTAGTTTATAATCTCGAGCACAAAAAACAGTCAAATTACATATCTGGGAATCCTATTCTTTGTATCCACGTATTATTTTTATTATTTTAATACAAGATCTTAGTTTAGTGCCTTCTACTATTTGGCTGATGAAAAGTCTCTGTTTTGGTTTCCATTAACACCTTTGGTTTTTGGGCTATCAATCGTATTCCGGGTGCTTAAACTAATAACAAATAAATGCTATTCGACATATTTTTTATAGCTTTGATCTGGCTTACAGCAGACAGGATACTGGTAAGTGATCACTGCCACCCATGAACATCCACAACGCTTGGATCATAGATGTGTTGCCGGATAATCAAATCGAAAGGTAAGTGGGAAGGAAAAGGGATGATCCCTACCTTATCAGGTATTGGGCATCCGGAAATTTCTATCACCGAATGAAACGCTACAGCAAAATAGAAAAAAAAAAACTATCATAAATACCAACGAGTATTTATGATAGAATTTTTTTTCAAAATGTCAATGTCTGAATCACGGGATTGGACTAAATTGATAAGAAAATTAAGATTTATGTGTATCAGACCTTAACCGATCCTTTCTTTCGCGTTAAGTTCGAAATACAATTCATTCAATGAAATGCATCTTTTTAAAAACTCATACAAGAATGCAGGGATTCTAATACGCAAAAAAATGTTTTATTTCATCAACAATTTAATTTAATAGAAATAAATTTCAAGTCCATCAACCCAAACTAGGCCAGCATTGTGGACAGCCTTGCTTCGAATGTAGAGGAAGAACGTGGGATATGTAATCTGATACAGATACAAAATCAGTTTAATTCAGAATCCGATTCGCAAACTCCAACTAGTTGGCTCCAACACATTGGCTCGCCAATCTCGCCAAGCGTATATCCAATGCGTATGGCACGGTACAACAAAGCTTTCTCGTCACGTACATTGCAATGGTTTAGATTACCTATACGGGTTTCCCACTTCACGTATTTCTTTTAAAACATAAAGTAACTCATTTGAATTTTGAATTCGTTACACGTTGTAGATTTACGATTATTCGGAATTGTCCTCGAATCCGGGTGTGTTGTGCGCAGTTCTGTTATAATGAAAATTATTTATCAGTTGAACATAAATCAACTAATTTATGATATGTGTTGGAGCAGTGTTGAGATATTTAGTTTTTAGCTGAATTCTAAAGTATTTTATTCTATTTTGCAGATATATTTAGGTAGCGTAAATAAATAAATACACCCAACATTCACATACATAGTCCCAGACCACATATTTAAATTAGTTAAATCTTGTGTTGTGGATATCAGAAACTACGAGAGCCTTCGGTCTCACAGAAACCCAGACCCCAGATAAATACTTGTGGTCCTCACAGAGATCGAACCCCCGGGCTCTCGTTTCACAGACGGCTTCTGACCATCTACGCCACGGAGACTAGAAAGCATAGAAAAGGCAAATATGCAAGTAACTCTCAGAAAGAGAGAAAGCTCACAACACAAGAAAATGGTAGTTTTGGTCAGCGAATAGATCTGAAGGAACAAATGGACTACATTTTTCAACAGGACAGTACGGTCACATGTACCATATAGTCATCAGAAATAATGTACCTCTTAAGTAATATACGTTTCATCAAAGGAACCGCATTCCGCAATCATAAAATACAACTAGACCGAGAGCCCGTGAGCAAAGTCATCATTTTGTAAAAACTGAAAGTTTGTCTGCGCATGCCTCTTACATAGGCATCACACGATCAGCTATTATGTATTTTTTTTCGTGGTGGCTTTGTAAAATTTGTCTGGCAAGATAAAAGAACTAACAAATGGGTCTGACTACCAAAGAAACGTCTTTTGATATTTGCCTTGACAATCCAGTCATATTAAAGCCTTATCTATTACAAAATTCAAAGCTACTATCAAGCAAAAATTATGCAATAAGGCATATTATAAAATTTCGTAATATCTAGACGATAACAAGGCTTGGGAATAGAATAAAATTAAATGAATGTGTAGTATCTCGGAGCGAAAGTCTTGGTGTGCTCTATAAAATATCATTTAAATTAAGTAACTTGTCAAATTTGCCATTGTTTTCCTATGTAAGTGATTGGGTATGTCATGCTCGCTAAAAAGTCTGTGCTTGCGGTAGCGTCGTGTGCCAGGTCGGTCACTTCCCTGCAACATGGTTGAGGAGGCCGATGGCTGGCACATGCGTCATACTCGTGAACGGGTGCTGCTTGCGTAGACTGGTCTATCCGATTTGCTTACATTGTAATGGATTGATTGATGGATTACATAAAGCTTTCGCAATTATTCACTGATTTGGCGAAAAAGAGTATACTGATTCTTCGTTCTGGGCGACTTCACTTCACTCAGCCATAGTACTTAATTATAATATAATAATATTCATATCAAAAATATTTATTGTAAATTTACAACATATTATTAAACTGCTCTGATTTAAACCAACTTGTAAATTTTGTAATAATTCACTACATTGTAAACTGGTTTTGAAAAGAGCAACACTAGAGTTACTTGCCCGTTCTTGTCTAGTGAAAACCGCTTTCCGAACCGGGTGGTAGATAAAAAAAAAATTACTGAATCTAAATGATGTTCAACATTTTAATGGATTCAATAAATTATTTTCATTTTCATTTTCATTTTCAACGTATAATTAAATTCAGCTTTTATAATACGCTGGCAAAGGTTCCATGTTATTATAAATTACAGTATCTTAAAATTTTAAAAGAAGTATAATATGATACATACTTACGCGTTACTACGGTAGGGATCAGTAGTATATCCCGTCATTTCATAAGATACCATGGCGATTCGCTCTGACGAATTTCTGATAAGTTATGACAGGTGACTGATGTATAGCTATTTCTAGACTACATCCAATGCACACTTCATTAATTGCATTACTATAGCGGAAGCATACAATACAACCTATAAATTGCTTTTAAAAAATCCAATATATGAATCCAAAATTCAAAAAATAACTCGGTTAAAATAGAACTTAACTACTTCAAGTTCAAGTTCTGCTACATAAACAATAAAAAATTATAAAAAGCAACTGATCATCATTACTCATGAGAAGGCCACTGCTGAGTCAGCATTCTTCATATCCCTCGTTCGACAACGGCTAGCATCCAGCGAGTTTTACGAACTTTGGCTAACCTTCTAATATATGCATTTTCATCATGTCTATTTTACCTAGTTCATCTAATGGTTGACTGGAAGAAATCGCGTTAAGCGATAAGACCGCCAATTGTCACCTTTATTCAAACGTGTTGTATATGTTTTATCTTATTACTGTATGTGGTGTTCAATAAAGAATTTATAAATAAATAAAAATAAATAAATATTTTTTTACCTGCCTATCATATGAAATAAAAAAAACATCATGGTTTCTTAGATTTACGAGAATACAAGACATTGAAATAAAAGTAATATTTACGAATTTTATTGCGGATTTAAATAAGAAAAAAACTCCTGTATATTTTTTATCTTTCGTTCATCGGCTTTTACCGGCCTTCGCAGTGATTCAGACTGCATGTCGAGCGTTTAAATCTTAAGATCTACGTTGAATATAAACTGCTTAATATCAATAATTAACTAGTTCTTAACTTTAAGATTTTGACCGAGATTTCGATGCTGCCAAGGAAAATTGGAACAATGAGCTTTTGTAGTCTCATTGGACATTAAAAAAAAAGACATTTTACACACATTTATTAGTAAAAAGTAATGGCTTGCAGCAATATTAAGTAGTAATATAAAGAAAGAAAACAAATGAAATATCAAAGAAAAATAATATAAAGAAGTCAATATGCTCTCTTTATTCTTTATACAGGGTATATCAAGACTGCTACCGAAAACGAAGCCGGGTGGTAGTCTAAGCGACTTTAGACACAATGCAACAGAAAAAGTTGCAAAAAAAGCGACAATTTTTTTTTTGTTATTTTTTTCCTATGGCCATATTTGGGTGGTAAATAATTTTTTTCCTAAAATAATAGTGTATACCCTTTTATTTATAAATACTCTAAGGTATAAAAGAGTTTAAATTATTATTTTAGCAAAAACTATGGATTTACCACAAAATGACGATATTTAAAAAACCATAAAAATAATTGTCGCGTTTCTATGCGAAATTTTTAATTGCATTGTGTTTATAGCCACTAAAACTACCACCCGGCTTCGTTTTCGGTAGCAGTCTTGAGATACCCGGTATACTTGCTTATTCGTAAACAGGGCCTATTTTCAGGGAGCTTTTTAGTGTATGGGGTATATTTCGACTTTTAAATTGGGCTGTCAACCTACAAATAGACTTAGGAATGATTAAAATTCAAAAATAAAACGAATGCTTTTTCCAACGGATATATTTTTGATAAAACCACAACTATTTTTAGTTATGTACTGGAAGTGCAACGACAAAAATATCATAAAAATTGTACACAGTAGTTTTTGCATGACTAGATAGATAGATAAAACAAGATATGAATGTACTAAGACGTAATAAAATGGACTAGTCTTGTCTTGTTTCCCTATCTCCTTATAATTTTATTCGAATTTAACTATTAATGCTTCTAATATTTATGTCAACTACAAAAAGGTTTAATGTATGCCCTTAAAATTGCACGGAATGATAATAATAACCTCTTTAGGCCGCTTGTCTCATAAACTCCGTTATCCAAATCTTACTAGAATATTGTGTTCTTATTAGACCTTCGAAGACCTGAAATTCTTCTCATATTTAACTATATTCAATAACCTTTATTAAGTTAAACAAAATAAACAAAACTATTAATTATAATGAAAGCCGACAACCTACTCATCTTCTTTTAATTTCTGTGATGCCTCTTCTCTACCAAATCCGAAATATCCGAAACTGTTACAGATAAAAAATCAAAAGTGCACTTCGTAGACGTGAAAGGCCCAACAAGTTAGTCACGAGCGAATTTCTCAAATTGCGTTCGAAGTTGCGCGAGTTGAATTATTAAAAATGTATTGTAATTGATTGCGGTCGTATCACACTGCTTTCACCGTTCGACCGGATTAAAATATCCGAGAATACACGTTCACTCGTAAAAATATTTTTGATGTTATTTTTTTTGTGTTCGCCGGCGTGCGATTTACATAAACTCCCAAGTAGCAGTCGGAACATATCTGAGCTCCGGCTGGATCGTAAATGGCGCTCGTAAAAGAAACACCTTTTTGCTTATAAAACCTTGTTGTTTTGGTTAGTTGTGTTAAAAAAATGTGATTGGAAATACGTGTCGCGCTGTCGACTTGAATTAAACGGGTTGCTTTTGTTTTTAATTTTGATTTTGTACTACTGTTTACTACCTCGTTTATCGAGCTGATAAAGGGGATAGGAATGTTGGCGCCGATAGGTTAAATGGATTGTTTTAAGGCAGCAAATTAGCAGAGATTTTAATGGTTTCCAGCGGTTTTATACTTTTTATTTTGTGTTAAGGTGGCTGCCGCGTTCCGAGTGCAATTTCGCCACTAAGCATTAATATTTTGTTCTTATTTAAATAAAGCCCGGCGTTTATATTTCTTTTAAGTTAAGGATAGAAAATAATAAAGCTTTTTAAAGATTGTGTAAGCGAAGTATTTTATTGACCGACTTCAAAACAGGAGGTAATCAATTCGACTGTTTTTTTTTTTTTGTATGTTTGTTACGCGATTACGCCGGCAATTGTGAACCGATTTTGAAAATTTCTTTTTTGTCGGAAAGCAGGGTTGGTCCCATATAAAATTGGTGAAGACCTGATGAACATCTTAGGATCTGCCGACCAGAACTCCTCAAAATTAAACGGTCCAGCATTAATTCTTTTTGCGTTAGATTAAGTATAAGTATATTATTAAAAAGGATGGGTGAAAATGGGAAAAGGGTGGGGGTGGGGGGTGAGGGGGTGGAAAATAGCTACAATTGTTAATACTCAATATCTCCGGCAGTTCTTAACCGACTTAAAAATAACTTTTTTGTCAAAGAGTTGATACCGGGTATCTCAAGACTGCTACCGAAAACGAAGCCGGGTCGTAGTTTTAGTGGCTACAAACACAATGCAATTAAAAATTTCGCATAGAAACGCGACAATTATTTTTTATGATTTTTTAAATATCGTCATTTTTGGGTGGTAAATCCATAGTTTTTGCTAAAATAATAATTTAAACTCTCTTATATCTTAGAGTATTTATAAATTAAAGGGTATACACTATTATTTTAGGAAAAAATGTATTTACCGCCAAAATATGGCAATAGGAAAAAAATTACAAAAAAAAATTGACGCTTATTTTTGCAACTTTTTCTGTTGCATTGTGTCTGAAGTCGCTTAAACTACCACCCGGCTTCGTTTTCGGTAGCAGTCTTGATATACCCTGTATGATAGGTAAGACCAAAAAAAATATTGTGAAGATCTGATGAATACCTTTGGACCTGAAGGGCAGAACTCCTCAAAATTGAACAGTACAGCAATAATTATTGTTACATTAGGTTCAGTATAAGTTTATTACTACAAGGGAGGGGGGGGGGGGTGGAAAGGGGAAAGTAGATAGGGGTGCGGGAAGGGGGGGGGGGATATATACAAATATAAATACTAAATATCTGCGACACTAAATAAATGATTTTTATAACTTTTCTTCGGAACGAATTATACATAATGTTGGTCACATAAAATATGGTGATAATCTGATGAATAGGTACATATCTGGAGAGCAGACCTCCACAAAACTTTGCAGAAACGCAATGATTTTTCGTCCATTAGGTTAAGTATATGTGTCTTATTAAAAAATAGGAAGTGAAGAAGGTGTAGAGGTGAGGGGGTAACGAATGATTACCACGCATAAGTGTACTCAATATCTCTAGCAGGTTGAGCCGATTTTAGTATTTTCTTTATCATAAAAACGAAATGACAGTGTAGCTTCAAAATATTAATTTCGTTTTTGAAATTATAAAGGATTACAATGGTTCATTTTTTATATACATTGATTGCAGTTTTCATTATATGATTACCTTTGGCATCATTACAATGCTTATGAAAACTAAAAAGTAATAAATAAAATAATTTAATTAAAAATTAAAAGACCGACTTCAATGTGCACTACAAAGTAATAAATCATATATATTTCATTGTGCTAGTAGTAGTAGTACACATTGATTAATTTTCTTATTGACTAGACTAGCCAACAAATCTTAAATACGTAATATTTTGAAGGCGGGTCGCCAAGTGACGAACACGACGACCTACACAAAAAATTTAATTTGTGTAAAACATCCTAGCGTAAAACACGCAATTTCACACGCAATATTAATTTGTCTTAATCTATATAAACTTACGCCATTTTCCCAGAAGGGATACCCCTTCTTCATTTTCCCAGAAGGGGTATGCAGAGATTCTCCTGGTATAAACCAGGACACCCACGTTACGCCTTGCGTGTTTTGTCCCTCGGTGTGATTGGAGGCGAGAGTCTATAGTGATATCGGGTGCAAATTCCAGTCCCTGTTCTGATAACTAATAGAAAAATCGCCCGTCCTTAATATATCAGCTCTTAATCAACATTGTTGAGTATCGGACTTATATACAATCGAGTGAAACATACAAACTTAACAACCCTTCCCTTTCTTATACTTTCCTCACTATGATTCCTATCACTGTTAAAGTAATTGTATATAAATATGCAAATTACTCCAATAAGTCAATGGTGTAACCTGGAGTTGAAACCCTTGACCACTGTATCTTTAATCGTATGCAATACATTAAAATTAGACCACACATATGACACATATTAATTCTATTAAAATTTCAACAAATGTACACGTAGGATCAATATGTTAAATTGATTTGTTTCTAGTTTACATATGGACCTAACTGAGCGCCAACGATACATCTACAAGTAGGTAATATTCAACTGTGTTACATTACTTAAATTTGTTCTCGTTCGTCACTTGGCGACCCGCCTTCAAAATATTACGTATTTAAGATTTGTTGGCTAGTCTAGTCAATAAGAAAATTAATCAATGTGTACTACTACTACTAGCACAATGAAATATATATTATTTATTACTTTGTAGTGCACATTGAAGTCGGTCTTTTAATTTTTAATTAAATTATTTTATATTGTCGATACCAATGCATTGTTATTTTAATTTAAGCATATGAAGATTTTAGCTTTATATTTAAAGTTCATTTTTATAGGTTTGAGATAGTTTATATATAACGTTTACTTCGAAATCAGTAATTTAAATTAGTATGGTCACGTCTTGGGTGCCTGAGCCTCAAAATTCCAGGACCTCGACCGAGGGGTAGACCAAAGTAGCACTGGCTACAGAGGCTGTCAATATAAGCCCATTAAGTCCTTTTGCAAGACACGAGCCTCCTCTACAATCAAGAGTACAATTGAGAAGGATTGAGGCACTATAGTCCACCTAGCCTAGTGGGGGTTGGTTTGGGGTTATAATTACTGATAATTTAGTACTTACCCTTTTATATTATGTATAAGATCTTGGCATAGACGTCCATTGTCGTTAATTGCGTAGAGGTCACCTAGTAGCGTCGGATGTCCACTCAGAAGGTCAGGCGGACGAACTGAGGAAGGTTGCAGGAAGTCGCTGGATGTAGGCTGGTTCAAACTATTCATTGTAGTAATCCTGAGAAAGCCTACGTTCTATGTTTAGTCGTTGACTATGTTTAGATCTTGGTTTGAACATGACGATGTGTTTACGCGTGAAATATGGAAAGTAGCTACAATTAAAAATTACCTAAAGGTAGTTTTAAGATTAAATATAAATACACCCAACAGTAAAATTCATAGTCCTGAACCCACATTAAGATTAATTAAGTCTTGTGGTGAGGGTACCAGAAACTACGAAAGACATTTCGGTTTCACAAACACCCAATGTGACATGATACTTATGGGCCCTTCGTTTTACAGCCGGCGACTAACCAACTGCGCCACGGAGGCTGTAGATAAACCTTTATCCCGATAGATTATTACCAATACTATTTTATCAGAATTGTCAGTTAACCTTTAGAATTATTTTCCATTCCATAACAACTTAAATTATGAAGCATATAAATATTCAATATTTCTATAATAAAATCGTCCATAGCGCGTTAAAGCTCACTGATCACAAAATATTCGAAAAATTAGCATTATTAAACGTCTATAGATGTATATAAATGCCTAATTTACCTTAATATAAGACCACCTATTGTTTCATAGAAAACATAACAATAAAAATATCGTAACAGTGTTGTGTTCGCACGATTTCTGTTTTTATTGACTGATCAGGATTCCATGTAAACAATTTTATTGGAATCATATTTTCATATAAGATGATGATGAAAAATATCAGTGGTAAATTGATTTGATTTTGTTTCCCCTTGTATTATTTCCATTTAGTATCCTATTGCTAAGCGGTGGCCTTCCTGAACTTTTTATGAATTGAGACTACACACAGCTCGTATTGGACCTACAGGGCTTATTAAGACTTCTACCGAAAACAAAGTCGAACGTTAGTTTTTTTTTTATTGCTATGAATGCCGAGACGAGCAAGCCGTTCGCCTGATGGTAAGCGATACGACCGCTCATAGACAGTAGCAACATTCCACTGCGCTCGCCATCCTGAGACATAAGATGCTAAGTCTCAATATGTCCAGTAGTTACTCTGGCTACAATGTCCTTCAATCCGAAACACAACAGTGCATTTACGCAGTGTTGTTTGACGAGAGAAATAGACATTGCGGTGGTACCTACCCAGATGGCCTCTCACATATGAGAAGAATACCAGTGAAGTTTTAGTGACTATGCAAATAAAAAAATTGCGACCATTTTTGTGATGTTTTAAATATCATTCTGTATGGGTGGTAAATCCATAGTTTTTGATAAAATAATAATTCGAACTCTTGCGTACCATAGCGTCTTTTAAATTTAAAGGCTGTACATTATTATTTTAGGATAAGACGGCGCTAGGAAAAAAAATACAAAATACAAATGGTCTCGTTTTTGCATAAGCTTTAGTCACATTGTGTCTGAAGTCACTAAAACGACCACCTGACTTCGTTTTTGGTAGCAGTCTTGAGATCGATAGCTCCAATGAACACTCCTCTAACTTAAAATTTTTAAATTTTCGTTCTTCGCCTAGAATGCTTTACTATTCAGCAATACATAACAAAAAAGTTTTCAGATTTACATAGCGCTAACTATATGTACTTATAGTTAGCGTTATACAAATCTGAAATCCCTCCCACTATGCATTTCTAAATAGTAAAGCATTTCATGCGAAAAACGAAAATTTTAAAATTTCACGTTAGAGGAATGTTCATTGTAGCCCCCGAGATATCATGTATGTAACAAATAAGGAATGTTGATATTTCCATTGGCCAAATAGGGCAACTTGCACAAGAGGGCCTGGAAGCGACTGGATGCATAGAGCAGCAGACCGGGCTCTGTGGCATACCTTGGAAGAGGCTTATGTCCAGCAGTGAACTGCAACGGGCTGATGTTGATGATGTTTTTCACCATTCTGCTCTTTGTGATCTAGTTTTTAAATCGTGTGTCTCTTGCAATTAGATCTTGTCCTCGAAATTTGACGCTGAATTATTTATTTCATTCTTTTCTTCGTCAATCTTTTTGGTATAGCAGACATTTGCTTACAAATCAGACTTCTTAATACATTCATGGAAAGAAAGTTGTTCCAAACTGACAATCAAATGCAGGATTCAAAACCCAGTATTTAAAAGTAACTATTAGATCGTTAGGGCAATCAATAATGGTATCTAATAATGAATGATGATTTAGAAACTAGGGACCCAACTTTGTATGTAAATTGTTAATTTATTTAATATCTGAATATATTATATTTTATTATCATTTCAACAAATATCTAAATTGATGTTGATATACTTAATATTTATAATAAATATTTGAAATAAAAAACAAAAAATATCTTTAAGTGACATCATAATTTATTAAGATAAAAAAAACGAATGTACATCATGTATACGTTAATTAATTAAATTATACTGAGCAATGTGATACAACTACTCAAATTACTGCTCATTTGCTTCAGTTTCATCCACAAATACTACTAGAGAAAAACATATTTTGATTTCAACATTACTTATTGCAAAAATTAACAATATTCATAAAACTAGCTTAACAGAAAATAGTAATTATATACAAATTAGCATTCTAATGTTAAATTTAATCATTATAATCGTAAAACGTTTTATGTATTGCTTAATTAAACTTAAATTTTAATAAAAACTGAGATAAAAACTAAATAATAAATAACAGTTGAATTATTAAAAACCAGTCGATTCTTAATTTTTATCTTTTATTCTAGGAGTACAACTATTTCTATACCTAATAGTGTTGTGATCAGGGCAATATCTGCAATAATGGGTCAACTATTTATCAGGTATTTTTCTCTTTGTTGTTAGGCAAAGATTAATTTTATGTATCCTAGTCCTTCATTTTTTTTAAAGTTGCAATTTTTATTATTATTTAAGCCAAAGAGGATTGAGTAATATGTATTTTGCCTGGCTAAAGCTGACAAATCTTAAGCGATGTTTGCCCACAGTACAAATAAACATACCTCACACATCTAGTTTTGTTCAAAACATCCGTTTGAAACAATAAAAATAAAAATATCGTCTAAAATTTTGATTACATTATTCTTTTAAAATTTCCAGATAAAAAAAACACTTCACAAACAAAACCTTATGAGATCGTTACGAAAACCAAGCCACGTTGCATTACATACATACCTTACGTCTAGATATTAACCAAAACTTCAACTAATAATACTTTTGATAAGTAAAATCTATACAGTTGCACAAATCACTGGTTTTATGAAAACAGCACAATGAATAATTATGCATAACATCCCAATAATTGTATCAAACAATTCAGTATTCTAAACGGTACTTTAATTTATAAAAATTAATCACTTCTGAACAATGAATTTAAACATAGAATTTACATTTATTTTCTAAATTGTATAACTTTTTCTAAAACTCTGCGATATGCAATATCTTAATATAACCAATTACAACCATTAGCTTATATCTATGGAACTAACGTCTCATAATATCTTCTATGCTGAAACCCTTTTTCGGTCCACTGGATTGGCTCGTCCCTGGTTTTGGGTTAGCTGGTGGCTGTATCCCTACTATATTCTTGATACCACTGGCTATGAAGCTTGAACTTGGTTCCTCTGAATCTTTAGCGTTAGGTTCCTTACTAGTAGTAACGTTTGTTGTAGTACTTGGTACAGTGTCTTTTGGAGGTGCGTGTTTCACAATCAAATCCTGTGCCACAGTTTGCTGTGGTCCCAAAACTGGATGTGGTATGGGACCGTAAGCTATCTGTGGATGAGGAGGTGGCAATGGAAGACCAAACTTGTGGTATGACGGCATACCTATCATAGATGGAGGAACACCAAGCACTACTTCCCCATTTCCTATTGGCGGTCGAGGCATCGACAAATTAGTTGGCTCAGGTGATCGACTTCTGTATACAGCTGCGCAAGTCCTCACATTTTCTCCAATATCAGGCGGGTGGCTTCTCTTTCTAAACGGACTCATGTACATTCCTGATGGCCCAGGGTCGATGGGCGGACTTGTTAATTGACCGATCTTAGAAGAATCTGGAGGAGCAACTTGGTGCAAATCTCTTCGTATTTGCAGCTGTGGGTGTCTTATTTGCTGCTCAGGTAATTCTGTATAACGCATTTCTTTCTCAATTATTTCGTCTGATGTGAACCGTCGCTTCTCATACATGTCTGCTGATTGGACGCGATGCTTTTCTGCGTGCTGTGGTCTCATAGTGTATGGACTTGCGCGGTCTCTCTGGTCGTTATGGTGGCAATGTGTACGCTCAACAGGAATCGGTGAAGATCGTCTCGGTCTTTCCTCACTCTGTTCTCTACCAATGCTTTCCACTGATGATGATCTAGCTCGTCTCACAGGCGAGTGTTCTGGCGATGATATTTCTGGGTCTTCATCATCATATCCTGGTTCTATAGGTGATCCTGGCCGTCCAATATCTTCTTCGCCAACATCTAAAACATCTCCTGGCGGTACATCACCTACAGCGTGTGTCAAAGCGTGTCGTCGTAAATCGCAATTCCGTCGGAATACTTTGCCGCATGAGTTGCATTCATAAGGTTTGTGGTCAGTGTGAGTAAGTAGATGTGTCTTCAGGTTAGAGCGTTGATTGAAGCTTCTACTGCAAACTGGACATTTGTGAGGTGACTCTTCCATATGCAGAATCTTGTGGACGGCCAAAGTGCGCGACTGACAGAATCCTTTCCCGCATTCCGTACATTTGAACGGTTTCTCCTTTGAGTGGATGTACCTGTAACAAGAGAAAGCGAAATTATATTCCTGTATTTTTTTTTGCTTCATACAAGGGTACCTGTTATGGAATTATGGCTGATCAAAACTTTTAATTACTCGTACCATAAAATATCATGGTTTAATTAAAAGTCCGGGGGGCGGAGTAGAGTCGGATACACGTTCCGCAGATCTTTTATACGAACGTGATTTATTTATGAAGCTCGATTACAAAGATGTAGGCATCGGGGAACAGGTTTCTTTGGTATTAAAAGTTCATTCATTGATATCGATTCCCTCGTTATAACCTCAGTGTATAAAAAAAAAAAGACTTTAGCCGCGGTGCCATCTTAGCGTACTCAATACGAGTTAACTGTACAAAGCATCCAGTTTGCTTTTACAAAGTGTAATATAACTTAAATTTAATGTCTGCGACCACTACACAGCTCTGGCGCACCTTGAACGTGATCCGAGTAACATGAGCCTTTATTCTCAAGGCGAGATCGACGACGTCGCATGCGCAAGAGTACGTAACCTCACCATTTTTCTGAGACCCGTGGCGATTCTTTTCACTTCCCCCTTTTATAAATGAACGACTAATAACGAGGTGAGGCTGGAAGGTCAAACAGCGCTGGTTCCGTTCCACAAGAGTTCCAGTTGAGCCGAATCGAATTACTTTAAAAGCATTTTGTGGCCAATCGTTGCGATTAATATTATTAACAGCGGCCGTATAGAATTACTTTTAGCCATCTGCTTTTAGATGAGCTGCGTTGTGAACGGAAACCTTGTGTTAAGCTAGATGATTATCTTGAAACATATTTCTCGGTGTAATTGTTGGTTCGTTAATTCTTATGGATAAAAACCTTCATCAACAAATCAGTTGATATCTATTTTATAATCATCAAATTCACGACAATAAATATTAAATAAAGCTATATCCCGTATTTTAAACGATATTTCAAAAATAAAACTATGTTTTTCTCTCATGACACAAATAGTTGACATAATTATAATGAATAATGAGACAAAACTGGACAATAGATGGCATGAATAAGCAATAAAACTAAAGGTGGACAGAGCGATTATCTCAAAACCATGCTCGATAAACACATTGACGGAACTATTAGCAGACGATATGTTCACAAGGAAACAATCCAAGGTATTTGCAAATTAACAAAGGAAGTGTATGGATTAATCAATGCGCACATCAAATTAATAACCAGTTTGATGGACGGTAAATACTTTGTTATTAACGAATAGCCTACAAAGAGACCGGATTGGCGAGACAGAAGTTACAAGTTTGAGCCCAAGGTATACATCTCTGTATTTTGTTTTATCGCTTAATAATGAAGTTAATGTTGTGAGGAAACTACTCGTGAAAGTCTATAAATTTAAAAAAAAGGCTGGGAAGAAACCTGTATACTTACTGGAATGTTCCTAACACCAGCAAAAAACGGTTGATACGAATCAATCTCATTGGCTTTAGGTAATATTTATGGAATATGAATTATAGTTCAAAGGTTTGTGAAATCCACCTGCACTAGGCCAGCGTGATAGACTGATTCCTAACCCTCAATCGTAGAGAAGGTCCTTGGTCAGTAATAGGATACATATATTATGGTGGTATTTACGAGTTTAACCGAAGTTATACTCACAGCCGCGAATGAGAATCATTATTTTAATGAGAATTAATTAAACATAATTTATAGAGGCAGTTGTGTGATTACGCATATTTAAGAGTATTTTTATGTACGAATTTAATTGGCATTATTATGTTTTATTCCTGGTATTAGGATGCTTAAATAGGAATTATAAATGCGAAAATATATTTGTTTACATTACGCAACTTTTAAGTGTTTTAATTTATGAATAATCGGATCAACATTAATGTTATAACAGTACAATCTAACATTATTTTAATGGAGTTAAAACGCTATGTCATAGGACATTCTTGTCAAATATCCACGGATTAGAGTCTACGGCCATAATACTCTTTATCGACGAAGTGAACCTTTTTCCGGGATAAACAAAAGCTTGTTTCATCACTCAACTCATAGACCGTCTTAAAACTTAACTCGATCCTTTATTCTATTACGATAAAAATAAAAACAAACAAACCCACAATATTAGTATGATTCCCCATTTTTTCTAGTACACTACTCCACCCAATCAACAAAAATACACAATCAACTTTAATATAATCATGGGAACTAATTTAACCACACAAAAATCCTAATGAGCAACCGCCCAGTACAGAACTTAATGATGATGACTCCGAAGATTCCATACGTTGTCACGCGAAGAATGCGTCAAGTAAATAATATATCATTATCGATATAGAAAAAACTGGGTAAGCGCGGCTTAGAGCAATATTCAATATTGGAATTTTAATAAATAAAATCTTTAGATGCTGGAGATTTGGTAGTGTGGCTTTGGTTGGTATAAGAGACTTTAAGAAGTACACTACAGATTAATGAATCAACAATAGTATACCGGGTATCTCAAGACTGCTACCGAAAACGAAGCCGGGTGGTAGTTTTAGTAACTACAAACACAATGCAACTAAAAATTTCGCAAAGAAACGCGACAATTATTTTTTATGATTTTTTAAATATCGTCATTTTTGGGTGGTAAATCCATAGTTTTTGCTAAAATAATAATTTAAACTCTTTTATACCTTAGATTATTTATAAATAAAAGGGTATACACTATATTTAGGAAAAAATGTATTTACCACCCAAATATGGTCAAAGGAAAAAAATAACCAAAAAAAAATTGTCGCTTTTTTTTGCAACTTTTTCTGTTGCATTGTGTCTGAAGTCGCTTAAACTACCACCCGGCTTCGTTTTCGGTAGCAGTCTTGAGATACCCTGTACATACATTGTCCTATTTTGACACTATAGTGAGATACCAAGTCTTATTTTGTAAGTGAGGCATTTGTAGCTGGAGAAATACAACCATTCATGACATAATAGACTTACATCATGACTAAAATATTTCAATATTTAAAGTTATTGTTAGTAATTAATAAATATCTATTAATATGAAACTTGGAGCAATTTCCCTTTAACTCGATTTTTGGCAATCAAACGAAGCGGCTAACCCTTGATAATCACCCATAATACTTGAGGACCGTAGGAGGGCTACTGGATTTAAAAACATAGAATATTATTAAGGAAAATAAAGAAGAGGCAAAGGCAATGATCATTGAGCCTTCGATAAAATTTGAAAATATTTTTGATAAATCAACATTGTTATGCAAATATATCGCAAAAATGTTAAAAGTTTCTAATATTTTAGTACATCACGTCCGTAGTTAATATTTCCGCAAAAAAACTCGCATTGACCTTAAGTGTTAATTTCACGGATGGCTTGCGCATAATCGATTATCGGAAAATTATGGGAGTTAACCGAAAAAGCTTGGGTGGGCCTATGAATAATATTTACTGTACTAGAAATATTTAATGACGACTCAAACATAGATTACAATATTTTAAGACATAGATTACTGTCCAGACATAATAACTCGGTATATTTCTGTAGGAAAATGTCCAATTTAATTATCTATATGTTTATGTTAAAAAAATGTGTTTTAAATATTTTCGAGAGATATTTTTTTTTTTTTTTTTTTTTTTTTATTGCTATTAATGACGAGACGAGCAAGCCGTTCGCCTGATGGTAAGCGATACGACCGCTCATAAACAGTAGCAATATTCCACTGCGCTCGCCATCCTGAGACATAAGATGTTAAGTCTCAATATGTCCAGTAGTTACTCTGGCTACAATGTCCTTCAATCCGAAACACAACAGTGCATTTACGCAGTGTTGTTTCACGGGAGAAATAGACATTGCGGTGGTACCTACCCAGATGGCCTCTCACATATGAGAGACCTACCACCAGTAAATTTTCAACATTATGCGTTTTTCGGCTGCGTTACAATATCGATGTTTATATATTTATTACTTCCAAAAATTTAATTTCATTAAAATATTCTTGGATATAGTTGTCCTGAGTAATGTAGAAATATGTAATTTTTATTTGATCTCGCCAAAACTGTTTTAAATGAAAACTTTTTCTCTCTTACTCGAATACCAATCAATGTACATAAAATTGAGTAAAATATCACTGCGAAATTCAAAAATATTCATGAATGGAACACAATGGAAGGGCGCAAGTGTTACATCGGTGAGCATCACGCAAATATTGTGTTATGACTGCCGGCACAACCGGTTTCTGTGTACACACCACGCCGGCCGACCGTCAACTATACCATCCGAGATCTCAACGATAATACGCATTTTGGTCACTCAAACTACACACTAAAACATAACATCGTACTTCCCAAAGCAGTTTTCAATAAATCCAATAAAAATACCAATTAAAAACAAGATGTAATTACTCCCAATAAAGATTCTAATGAAATCGATATTGAGAAATGTGCGGAGCGCGATGACGGATTCGGAAACACCAGTCGAACCGTCACTACATCAAAGAGGCCGCTAGATTCAAATTAACAAGGCAATTACCAAGTTACTACGAAAACGTTGAAACTCGCTCGAACTATAAAACTCGAGATTAAAGATTCGAAAACACTCGGTGCCGAAACAGACGTGGGTTGACGAAGTTAACCGGAGGGGGGGAATGAATGTCACGCGTTTAAGTACGCACATTAATAAGCCTTGGAAAATGTCGAAAAAAGAAATTAGTGCAGTCGTAAAGAATATACATAATTAATGATGTAAGCGAATGTTACCCTTCCGAGAGCGTTATCATCCGATCGGCACTGACGTTAAATAAAATATAAGTAACGTCCGTCTCTTCGTATTATACAGTGAGATAAGGATCGAGATGGACAGTCGGTCAGAACACCATCAAGGCGCCGAGATTAAAAAACTGACACACCAAATTACAATGAACTGGGCTCCGGCTAATGGTGGACATTAAAATATTTCCATTGCCACAATGTTACTGCATTTTAAACTGTCTCACTGTATTTTTTTATGCTGATTGTATTGCATTTGGTGCATTGCTATAAAAATATGTTATTAGATAGAGGCGGTTTCTATAAGAAAATATACCTCGCTCAATTGATAGTAATTCTCCATGTGATGCACAAGTGATTGTTTACTGTATCAGCCCATACACATCCCGCTGCAGGGCATGGGTCTCCTCTACAATCGAAGGTATGGTTAAGATTGGTAAATTAGTAAAGTAATATTGTTTCTGGTCTGGATATAATGACACCAAAATGGTTTCTAATTTTTAGTACCCTCATGTTGAACTTGTATCTGTAGGGCAGAACTGTTTTGTTTATGTAAGAGTTAAATGATATGATGCACTTATTCCGAAAGCAATTGGAGCAAACAAAACATTTGGCAGAAACAGGTTTTTTTATAACCCCGTTTCGGTTTACAAAGTGCAATGTACAACGTTGCGACAGCTTTGTGAATGCGGGCTAAGTGTGTTTTAATGTTATACATATTTGGTATTTTGTTCATCACACGGGTCATTTTGGTTTAATGTTTTAAATATAAGTGGCGTAAATATTAACGAGGTCTGCAATGACAGCAGGAATTAAAGCTAAATATCAAAGTCTGTTCCGTACATTGATCCGGGTCGGAATGATATTTTTTTTTTCAATTATATTTCGTGCTGAGATTGCCTATCAACCGACGACCAAGCTCTAAGACACTTCCATAGAGTGAGTGTACTTTTAGAAATACCGATTTTAATAGTTTTAACAATTTTTTAATTTATTTCAGGTATACTTATAAATATTGACTACACTACATGTACATTGTAAAGTTTCAAAAATGGAACCTCTAAAACATTGCATGTTTTATTTTTTAAACTTCAAATATATTATAGGTAATTTCTGATAAATTAAGATCATTTCTTTTATTCAAATGTCAGTCCCTAATTCAAATTAAGCTCTAAATTCGAATGATTTAAAGTTTATACAATAAATTGTACACAATTTAAAAAAAGGCACTCCAACTTTTAATAATTACGTCATGTATAACCAACTGTTATTACGGAACACGACAGGTAGGTCCGATTTCAATTAAAATGTGTTATAATAAAATGAAATGAATTAAATAGAATACATTTATAAATTGTACTGGCCAGTATTCGCCAAAGGCGGTGGCGTGCGCAAGTAATAAAAAATGTTGTCAGAATAATAAAATATATATACTTTTTATAAACACTTCCCACAAAAAAGGTTTTATGCACGTGTCTCGTCGATTCGTATATCGCAGCGCGTCCAGCGCTACGAATCGAATCAATTTCTCTTAGTTTTTTTTCTTATTACAAAGTCTGAATAGTGGATAGAGCCAGCCAACTGGACGATACCCACAGATAACTTGATTCATGTGTGTAAATTGTGATAAAAAACACAGCTTGGAGGCGCCAACATCAGTCTAACCTCGCGTTTTTGGGTAAAATTTGTATATTATATTTAATTGTGGGAACTTTTCCTTTGCTAAAAAGCCATGGAGTTTGTGCCTTCACATCGGAGTCTTGCTATTTTTAGTTCAGTGACTTTCGCAAGCGTGATAAATAAATACAATAAAAGATTTAAGTGGAATATTTAATTGGGTGGATGTGGAATAATTGCCCGCGTCTATGATTTTAATGAGAACACCAGCCGGTGATCGAATTGGTTTATGACTCTATTTCTTCATATGTGGTTTTTAAATAAAGTTCCAATCAAAATTAATGAACGCAAAACGTTAACTAATTTTAGGTATGTTTCGATTTTCAACTTCGTTTTCATAAAACGTTTGCAATAAGTATCCGCGTTCGAAATTCAAAACCTAACCTTCCATTTTTAAATTGGAAAAAACCCGTTCGATTTTTTAAAGTATATGATTTATTAGATCGTGTCTAAGACACTGAGAGTAAAGCCTTGATCGGGCGAGACGTTTTAATTTTTCTATTTAAAAGTAAAGAGATCAGATCCGCCGCATGTGCGTTGGAATGCTGCGGCGTGGGTCACTGTCCGACACCCCCTTCCACCTCTCCCCGCCTCTACCCATCTGTACCATCGCAACCTCCTATCGTATAGATTAATCGCACTGAAAGGTTTTGCTCATTAATTGGACCACATTTATATTGGAACTCGTTGGCTTCATTTATTTCGGTAAAATGTTCGAGGCATTTGATTCGCATAATTTTACAATTATTTTTGTGAGCAACAGCGAGGTTTTATTTGTTAATATATTGTGCATTTAACTGATAAAAATATGCGTCATTAAATATTAAAAGAAAGAGTTTAAATAATACGAAACATGATTTTGATATGGAAAGATTTTAAACTTAACAAGTAATGCAACGAAATTGTAAGTTCATTTAAATGTAACAGTAGAAAACATTTAGAAGATATCTATAGTTATTTTGAAGTGCATGGTGGCCTGTTGGTAAACGGACTAGACGCGACTGCCAACATGTTCACGGTGGTCGCGGGTTCGAATCCCAGGGCACACCTCTGACTTTTCGGAGTCATGTGTGTATTGATAGTACCACCACCACGCACTAAAACGGTGAAGGAAAACATCGTGAGGAAACCTGCATACCATAGCGATTTATAAAAATTCTATGGTATGTAAGTCCACCAACCCGCACTAGGCCAGCGTGGTGGACTATATGGCCTAACCACTCTCAATTGGTAGTCGATTGTAGAGGAGGCCCGTGCCCTGCAGTGGGACGTATATGGGCTGATACAGAATTATAGTTATTTTAAAGTCTACTTTAATCTAAATGTCCGTTAAATATATATATTTTTTCCTATTAAGTACTT
This sequence comes from Hyles vespertilio, assembly GCA_009982885.2. Taxonomy (NCBI): domain Eukaryota; kingdom Metazoa; phylum Arthropoda; class Insecta; order Lepidoptera; family Sphingidae; genus Hyles; species Hyles vespertilio. The sequence goes on along the minus strand of CM042806.1, from coordinate 7,106,403 downwards.
ATTTTTGTGCTGTTTATCTACCTGCACGTCCACTGTCAATGTCAAATTTCAAATTTTTAAAATATACCCTATTTCTATTTACATTAGGCTGACAAATTGAATTTGACAAACGTCAACTGTCAAAATCGAAGGTCGGGACGTGCAAGTAGATACATTTCCGCTCAGTTAGTTCCAAGAATCTTGAGCATAGACTACAATAAATTGTCGTTTAAAACTCACATTTAAATCTTCAAATTATTCTTGACATTCGGCTTTTATAGTATGTATTCTATTATTTAATGTATTCCACATTTACACTAAATCAAAACCGCACGATAAAAATCAACATGAAACAGAAATAATAAATGTTAAACGTGTAAAAAGTAAAGAAAAATATAAATTAAAAATGGCAAAACATTGTTCGTTTTATATAAAATTAAGCCATTTAATACATAAATTACTAAGGAGACAATGCCACTGTATTTATGATAATGAGTGAACAAAATTTAATTATGTGGGTGTTTTGCGAAACTCACACTACGAAACGGTAGCGTGATATATGGAATAAATTTTATATGTTACGAGCAAAGTGTGAATTATGGACGAATGTCCATTGACCGCACACATACCTAACGGATAAATTGGCTAATTTATTTTGTGTACTAAGGTGAAACCTTAGATAAAATCTGTAAACAGATTCCGAGTGCTAGAATAATTCTGGTATTTTGTCTAAGTCAAGACAGGAGGAATTAAGATACGGCGAATGTAATATTAATCTTGCACTTACAAACTATTGCACTTGTAAAAATACGCAGTAATGAAATAATTATCATTAAGTTATTTGAAAGGTTTTTATAATTATATGTTGCTTGATACTTTTAAAAATTTTGTTTCACTTATTTATGACCAAGATAAACCTGGTAATTTAAAACGGCATTATTCTCAGATAGTTTGTAAACCTATTTTAGTTATTGAATGTTTTGTCTTCTTCGCTCAAACTGAATTCACAAGTCGTCCGAAAGAGACAAAACATTTGATATAATTGGTTTATAGCTGTCCATTAATAAGGCCGCATGTCTATTTATTCGGTCAAAGTGAACTTTACCCGTTTTCGAATTTCGTACGAAACACAAAATTTAAAAGCCGGCACATTGGCGCATAAGTAAATCAAAACCGATTATAAATGGTTTTGTATTAACATAATCTCGCTATTTGTATAATGAAGTAGCAGATTCTGTTATTTAAAAGCATTTCAGTTGAATGCATATGTATGTAATTTTATCGTTCGTTCACCGGATTTCTATTTACTGGAAAATAATTCTAGACATAAATTACGGATTTTTTTTGTGCTTTTAAATTAAAAACTATTGTATTTGTAATATTAAATTGTCTTTGAATGTAAAATAGTTACTTAATATATTGTTGATATTGTTTGTTGCTAAGGTAGATGTTATCGGAGTAAATAGTCATTAGCTTTTAACCGTTTTTGATGAAATGAGATCAAAGTTGCTAGTAATTACTGAATCCCGGAACACTGTGAATAATATATGAATTTAGAAATAAATATAATATATTTTGTTACTTTTCTTCTTTATACACATGTATTTAAAAATAATACCGTTAAAAAGATTTTGTTTAACATTTGTCGGTCTTGAAAACAAGGGTTCTTATAAGGTTAAACATTTTCACTCGAAGGCTGTTCGGCGATCAAAAGAACACGGTCGAAACGGATCAGCCATCCATTAAAATATAAGTAGCAATAAAATTTTTAAATGGAATTTTATACACATTATATTTTTTATATTCTTCATAAATAAACATCAAACTACAACTTTATTTATGTATCGGATTGATATCTATCGTTGTATCTATCGATTAATTTGAATAATATTCTTAAATGGTTACTTTTTTGTCCAATATCCAAATATATCTGATACGGTGGGTAATTATGGATGTTTCGTGTTTTGAATTGCGTATATTTTCCAAATATATTGTGAATAATTTTGGAATATTAATAATAATGTTTTTATTTAAATCTGAATAATTTTAAAATAATAATTGCAAAAAGATTTAATACAAAACTAAAAAAAATCATAGTTCCATATTCAAAATTCAAATCTCGAACGCGCGAACCTCCGTGTAACTGGCACAAAACAGAACATGTAAACATAAAATAACGTCCCATAAAAAATAATAAAGTGTATGTATTCAAATATATAGGTGTTATAGCAATGTCCCGCTGCGTGGAGCGTACAAACATCTCGGAAGAAGCGAAGTATTAAGCTACATAAATGCGGTACTTAAGCAACTGCTCGGCGGGCTTGTCGTTTGTGCCCACGCACAGTTTTATCTCTTTACAACGTAAGCTGGCTTGCTTTGAGTAAATTTATTGTAATGCTACTAATATCTCAGCATCAGTAGTGACGTTCGACTTTCGACTAATTAACATCATAATACATTGTTTGGTAAGTTTGGACGTTCGCGTGGGCACAACTTTTTATTAAATTTTAAAAATCATACCCAAAATTTTCATATGATAGATGTATTTTAAATAAATAAATAAATAAATAAATAACACCCAACAGTCACATACATAGTCCTGACCCCACAGTAAGATCGAGTCTTGTGTCGTGGGTATCAGGAACTACGAGCGACTTTTCGGTCTCACAAACACCCAGACCCGGATGAAATATTTGTGGGCCGCACAAACATTTCTCTCGGTGCGGGGATCGAACCCGCTGCCTCTCATTTCACAGGCGGCGTCTAACCAACTGCGCCACGGAGGCTGTCAATTTTATACAGCCAATAAGACTGGAAAATTACATAAAGATATTTACGGGGTTGTACCAGCAACATTTAAATCAGAAACCCATCTGTTCTACAATAGCATGAATAATTTCTCACACAACCTTAAAATATTTTTTAAATCTGAACCTAGGTACTCTCTTTTATATTTTCATAATTTAAATTTTAAACAAATATACAAGTCCGAAAAAGGCTTGCACTGACGTGAGGTGAGAAGTTGTTATCATTCGCAATCAGAGCGCGGTAACGGGCCGATCTCGCGGCGGCTTGCAAAAGCGACACTACGCTGGATTTTATCAGACGCTAGGTATCCAAGTCTTGGTTTAGGTTGGCTAGGAAACTTAAAATATATATGCTGCTTTAATATTGGCTATAAAGCTGAAAATTTTCCATTGGTAACGTCTCTTAAGTTAAGAGGTGAGTACAAGTATGATATAGCCTAACCCCTATCAGTCGAAGTCTCAGTTGTAGAGAAGCCTGAGATTCCAGGTAAGTACAGAATAATTATGTTAAAAAATCCTAAAATTTGTGTTACGAATTCATGATAAAAAAATATTTCAAAACGAAAATTCATGACATTTAAGCTCTATTTTGAACGATGAAGACAACTAAAATAAGACACAAGCCAATCATTTAATGAAATACTATCTAGTATTAACATTACGAAACAAGTAAAAGCAATGGGCCAATAAATATTGCTAAACAGTGTTATATTACTAATCCACGGTTCGCCCTGTGACTCAAATGTTTAATTAAAGTTTCAGCTAACATTTGACTAAATTATGCAGAAGTCCGATAAATTGATTGGTCTTAATATTGATCATAAAAACGGCATTCCTAATAACCCGATATAAATCATCAGCTTATTATACTTCATTAGAAATTTTGAATACATTTGGCAGTATAATTTAGTAAGGTGTTTGTGAGATTAATATCGTCTAGCAGTTCTTTTGATTTCCACTTTCCCCCTGCGATATCGAGCCTATCAAAACCGAAAACTGTTAACAAATTATGTGTAAAAAAATAACATAATACAAAGGTGGTTTCGCGTCTCATCTCATCAATCTTGTGAAAAACCGATTTCCTGATTCATTCTCCTGTACTCAGCGGCTTGTTGCGTCATCAAAGAGTATCGATTCACTCTTATTACTTAACTTAGCTGCATTAACGTATATCGTAACGTTTCCGTCAGATCTTGATGATGTATGTAGATTATCTTTTATTACATTTGAAGTCTTATGTTTCGAAAATGATTGCCACGTTATCAAAGCTGAAGACGAATTTGTCGCTGAAGCACGAAATTGTAATAACAAAAACACAAGAAAACATCGAAGCGGAACGTAAATTTACTATAAATAAACAAATAAATATAATTATCATAAAACTCAGAAGTTGAATAAAGTGTCAGCCGGAACCCGTATTGGCGGTAGCAAAACGTTTACATACCACACGACATAATGCAAATGAACCTGAGTGAATGTTTTAGCAAGCTTCGACAAAATTAACATTCTCATTACATAGTTTTTGCCGTCTAACAAATGGCCAGTCAATAAACTTTGTTTTTTGTCTTATCAGAATGGAAAATGCAAATTTTTAATGATCTTCCTTAACGACTTCTGTTGAGTAAAAAGACCTGCATAGATCTAGGAAGAGATATTGCTGTATTCAATTATGTTTGTGGCCGTTTTCTTGGCGTCTCTTAAGGTAAATGCGTTTTTAAAGAAAGCTTCGCTCAGATGCATTACATATTTTGAAACGTAAAACTTTTTAGACTTATGATTCTACTTTGTTTAAATAAAGTTTCACAGAAACATTTGTTAAGTCAGTTTTTGGGTTAAATATTATTTTATAAATTAAATTAATTTTTTATAGAGTTTAATCTTTGAAACCGTTTTGTGTCCAATCTTAGGGTTGTTTCAGACTTTGTCATTGGCCTTAGTGTAATTGGATTGCAGTAATCTTATCATGATTATTCCCTTCTATAAATTTACAAATTACAGCCAAAGAGAGTGTGCTCAAGCCGCTTGTCACTAATAAAAGTCTCTTAAAATTAGTGACAACGAGAGTTAAGTCAGTAAACATGTTAAACTGTACAAATATTAAAAAGCGGACGAGACGAGTTTAATAGTTGTGTGGGCGTCTTCTTTCAATCCGTACATTACAATGACTCATTACTTTAACAGACTTACGGTCACCATCTTTCGTTTAGCTACCTACTCTTCAAAGTCATTCATTACCTACTTCCACAACACTATCCTCGCAATCCAAACGGGTTTTAACTCCGAATTTAGTACAATCATTATTCAAATTGTGTTCCACGGCGATTCCTCCAAAGTTTTCACAGACTTCAATTAAGAAGTTGTTTATTGAATGGTTCGTGGTTATTGTTAAATAGTTACCGAGTCACGTTAAGGCGATGTAGAATTTAAAGATGTTGGAGAAATGCCAGTTAATGAGCAAGCTGAACTTCAATCAGTAGACGAAGATACCTAAAAACCTTTGCCAGTTATCAAGGAAATTATAAAATGTACAAAAAATCACATAAAACAATTAGTTGAGAATGCAAAGATTGTGGATAGTTGTACGTTTACTCTTAATACGTAATAAAATTTAGAAAGCTCCGTTGGGTGTCAATTTGCGGTGTTACAAACTATTTGGCGTATACTTGCAGAAAGTGTTTGTGACGCCGCTAAACTTGTACCGTCCATTTTCATACATTTATATATTTTAATTGCGGAATTTACGTATCTGGTGATACTAAATCTGCCGTTTGGTTATTGGTTTCTGTTTTTATAGCATTTTTAATTAAGATTTGAATATAAGTCTTTAACTGTTAGCTAGCGAAGTCAACGAAGTACGGTGTATTGTCAAAAGCAAAGTATGCAATGCTTTTTTTTTCAAATGAATGGTAAATAATGCATAGATGTTGTGTGTTTTATTTTCTCGACTTCTCTAGCATTATAAGCCTCTACTAAAGTACAGATTGGTGTGATATGTTATCGAAATTATTAATTTATTTTCCAGCATGAAATTATTGTTACAATAAATCTATTGAAAAATCCTATAGGCTCGTTAAAAAGCTATCTAGGCCCCTCCGTGACGGCATGGTAAATGCTCAAGTCTTGAATTTCCATTGAATAATTTTTTCATGAGCCCTTTCAAGCAATCATCAAAGTACATTTAGTCTAACAACAGTGACTTTTTACTTCTATTTCCATAGAAAAAACTTAATCGAAAAATAATACAACCCGCTTCGCATACTTCCATGGTCCATAATTTTTTTCTCAGTGTATACTAAAGAAATTTTGTATTCGTCGCGCGGCCGGCGTTACAAAAAGTCAAATCCCCAAAACCCGACAGGTACGTGGACAAAAAATAAATGGAAAATACTAATGGAGCGAGGCAAAGTGGTTGGACCGCGGCGCCGTGATGTAAGTAGCAGCGTGGCTCAAACTATTCATAAACGAAGAATTTTATTTCGTGCTATAATATAATGTTTGCGTATTATACTATTCAAACTTTTGAATATATTCGTAAATAATGTTTACTTGATGTCTTATTATAAAATTGCTTTGTATTTTTATTCCGTTATTTAGAAACATTTCGTAATAAACTTTCGTATATTTTTGCTGCCATTCTGATATCTATCAGGTCAAATGGTCCTGGACAATATTTCGATTATACGAAACCACACACGGGGCTTTAGAGTGATTATATTTTTTTTAATCAATTTACAAGACTTTCTTTTATCTATGAGATTTGGTCGTGATATGTAGTTTTCCACCAGAGTAAAACCAAGCCTGGCCACTAGTTACACAATCCCTAATTATAATGAAATATGTGTTACAGAGTGGTAAATTAAGACTGCAATCTTGATCTGTCCCTCATTAGTTAGAAAAATATTGATTAGCTTGTCAAATATATCATTATAATGACGGACAAGTGTTCTATCACTTATGTTAATTCCACGACTCTTTGCATTCAGTCATGGATAAGTTGGATTATTAAGATTCGAATTGATAATTGCGTTTGTAAATGGCGACCTACATCTTATAAAGCCAGCTGAATATCTTAATTAGTTTGCATAATTTTGATATTTATGACGTTTACAGATAATCCTCATTTCTTAATTAGATTGCTCTCAATCGTGTGATTAAATGTGACAGCAATAAATGGCTGGGTTTAATGGAGAATACCGTGACATTTCCAATCAAATTTAAGTTCTTTATGTGGTTATATAATTGTTGCATGATTAAGTTTTGTCTTGTTTTCTCTAGCGTGAAATGCCACGTAACTTGTTTCATTATTAATTAAAGTTATACATCATATTTTATTCAGAATATTAAATACTTTTGTTTTCAATTTCGAATCATGTACATTTAAATCGAAAGCGTTTCACCATGCTTTCATAGTATATCAAATTTAAATTTTGAATCATAACACAAACAAAAGATTCCATTTTCAAATTAAACTTTTGAAATTCGTAATTAGAAATCCAGCCGGCTACATGCAGTGAAACTTTTAAGAAAAAATAAATTTAAGATACCAACAAAAACTGGTATATTCCAGCCAATTACATACAGTAACCCGCCGTCAGCCGGTTTGGCGGCGCGTACGCAGTCCAAGCGACGTAATGGGAGCGACGGCTGGCCGCTGCCGCCGCTTCACACACAATTTCACCTCTGACTGACGCAAACATTCATTGTGCCGCGTACTTGAGTTCGCCTTTCCGTATAGCAGGTGCTTTATCCACCTTACTTCGATCATGAAGGATATAGGAAGCAAAATATCGGGAAGATGGCGCTACTGTCGGTAGAGTGTAAATTCAAAGCGCTAGGCAACATTTCTATTCATCATTTTGAAAAAAGCAATAATCTTGTGGTTTTACTACGATCTTTATATAAGATAATTCGTCTCGTCTCTATTTTTCATGTTTCCGCTACAGGAAACATGGTAAAACATTCCGAATAATGAGTTTGTTTTTACCACCTACAATTATGTTAATATTACACGATGATTTGTAATTTTAAGGCAAAAAATAAGGCAAAACAACGTTTTCTTGCCAACAGTAATCCGAGTCTATATTTGGTGTTCTTTTTGTACATCAATCATAATTTTCGTGTAGCTTGATTCCGTTTTGGACTCATTGTTTTTGTCTAAAGTTTCAAACAACGTTGGACGAAAATAAAAAAAATGGCGCCTCACAGACTTAAAAAAAAAGAAACTTAATACATGCAAGTATCAAACTACATTATGATCGCGCTTGAATAGTCCCAAAACACAATTTTTCACGGTTCATATATTGTTTGACGAAACCTGATTCTCGTATCTCGTTTTATTATGATTGCTAATTTTATAAAATTGTTTCTAACATTCTAGTAGCAATAACTCGTAATTTGTCGATTTCTTAATGCCGTCTTGTTTTGGAATCGATAGTTCATGTTCGAGAAATCGATTGGACGGATATTACCATAGATAAGCGCACGGGTTGAGCATTCCTACTTAGCTTTCGAGTAAAACAGATGCGCGCTATAGGGATGTTTCCTTTATCCATTTCGTATATTATTTTATACTCACTAAAAAAAAGGAATTTGAAAAATTCATCAAAACTGTTTATAAAAATGACAGAGAAATTATTTATACTAGCCGATATACTTGCTTTCTTTCAGAAAAGTATTTCTGTGATGTCACAGTGTGCTATTAAAATTCGGATATTTTTCATTTTGGTAAATATATTTATTTTGCAAAAATAATATTATATGTATCGCGTATGCCCAAAAGTGAGCATTCAAATTTCATAATCCTACCTACGACCTATGCCATAGGCTCTACAAATATCCATCTACGGTAGGTACTTATATCTCTGGCCATATGCAGAGCCATAGATTCTACGAATATCCCTGTCTATGGTACTTACACTACTATCTAAAACATGTGACCACATCCAGACAATATAAAACGTAATGCTATAAGCCATCAGTCTGTACGTGTAACTTGGCAGACGAGAACGGGTTCTGCCTATCAGATTTATAACACTGCCAGTTGATTCATGATCTTCTCCGGCAATTATACCGGGCATTGGATATATCATTAATCAATGTATATTGATAGGTCCCATCTCTATGTACAAACCCAATTAGGATTCTTACGATTTTGTTATGTTGAAACTCATGTTGATGATTTATTACTTCTCGAGATGCAATTAGGCCACGCAGGGTTAATTTTGGTTTGATCGTAAATCCTGTTTTAGTAATTGACTTTAATCTGATGTGTTTATTTCAGATGTATTTTAATTAACGTTGGTAGGCTTGCAGATGTTGGATTTGTGGTAAATAGGAGGAGATATTAAATATTATAGAGAGGTCTTGCGTGAATTGCCCTTATGTTTATAACAACGTTCTTTATTATTAGTCTTAAAAAATCGTAATGACTACTTTAAAAATTGTAGAGTAAAATTTACCAATGAAGTCTAGATTTTCTGCTTATCGATGTACAAATTTAAGGAGAGTGGTTACATGCAGTAAACTTATAAATAATTATGTACCTACTCGATGCACTGTGTAATGGTTTTTTCACTGTGTGCATAAACATATATTATTTTTGCTACATAATTTGTAGACTATGTTGTTGGTTGAAGATATGTATATTGTATATTTAGCGTACATTAATTTTTCACTAAACTGTATTTTTCAACTGTTCTTGTCCAAATGGATTTAAAAAAAATCTAATTAATTCAACGAACAATTGTTTTGATCCATGTTACGATTACTGGTTTTCCCGAACCCCCTAAAACAATTCAGGAGGGGAGGTCTTTAATCAGTGGGAGGTAAGCTGACATAGATTAGATAGTAATCAGCGGTTATGAGAAAGGATACACGCATCGTCAGCACTAAAACATATTGTATTGATACTGCATATCGCAATACTGAGAAATCGATAATAGAACGGTAATGCTTTGTAAATGGCCACTTTTATAGCTCCTGTAAAATGTAATTTCAATGATATTGTAGATTGATATCTTCGTGTTTGGGGAATTAATTTTTAATTCTCTCAAGACATGCGAAATTACTATTACATGTATCGCACAACTAAGTTTTATATTTCAAGTAATGTTGTTTAAAGTTATATCTACAATTGTGTGGTATATATTGTCGTAGACTAATAAAAACTATGTTTTGTTCAGTTACCAATCCTGTAAAGAATATTTTTATACCAATGAGGCTTATACCCATAAATATTTAATGTTAATATGTGTGTATTTTTTCTTTCAACACAGAAATCAATGTACTGGCATGATTTTCTCCCTAGACAATTTACGAGATAAGAAGTATGACAATCCTTTTTTACTTCGGACAAATGTAAAGAGTCTCATAGTTTCTTATACACAGGCAAAGATGCGGGCAAGCCTCGTTCTAAAAAAGAATTCACACGAACGTGTCGAGAAATACTTTTAATCAAAATCATAAAACATAATTTACAATAGAATAGTAATTGGATCTATTAATACCGACTAGTTTCTGGCCTGTCGTCTAATAAATGTTTATGACCGGAGAACTTCTAAAAAATCGATCAAAGTTTTTAATCTCATATAAAGTCCGTCTGTAGAGGAGATTAAAGTTGGTCGATACGATGGTCGTAAATACACCGATTATTTCCTTCAAAACTGGCCAGTTCGTTTCGATTTTAAGTGAATCCGACCGAAATACGTTAACGGGATTAGAGTTAATCGCTTTTGGGGTTTTAAGTAATTTTTCCCATAGATTGTGAGTTTTTTTAAAGCTATTTTGAGATTGATTTAGTGCTGTTGAGTTAGAAACTTCTTAGAAGTAGATTAGACGAATAAGTTTCTATTTTGAAGTATGCTTAAGCCTTAAGTTATTGTATCCCAAAAGGGATAGAAATTGACTTATGACATATTAAAGATCGTCTGCGATATTTTGGCTTCCGAATGCGTTGTCATGCTATTAGCAAAAGTGCTTCACTCTTCACATTTAATTAGACATGTTAATATTATTACATTACTACTATAAATGCTTGTTGTTACTATTATATAAACATATTTCAAACATTTATTAGTAGTTCCCAATTTCGCCACAAGTCAGTAGAAGTTGGACGAAGTTTAAAATTCGCATTTCACCGAGCATATTCCATCCTAAGATGTGACAAAAGGCGAGCCTATTCCAATATATTCTTTTCGTATTTTACAAATCAAATATACCAAAAAGCTTATGTGCGTATATTCTTGTAGTGTTTGTTTATTAATATATCGTATTAGAATATTTACATACATAACATACAATTAATGACAATGTCAAGTGCAGTCTTAGGTTAACTCTAGTGCCCAGTTTCCAGACGCCTACATCTAGTAGTAAGTTCAAAATGGCGGATAGATACGTTGTCAAATAAATTAAGAGTTACGAGTACTAACAACTAAATAACACATACATATACGTATGTTCAATAATTATTATATTTCTAAGAAAGTTACTTAAGCAACATATTTTTCTTGTTAAGACTAGGTAAATTTTCTAAGCATAATGTTTCCTGGTATTACGCTAATTTTCCACTACGTTTCGTAAAACATTGCGACAGTATTTGCTTAGTTTCATCTCATAGTTTGCAGTCACTAATGAGCAACTAAGACAGACCACCTACGAGAAAATTAAAAATAATTACTTTTGTTTTAAATAAAATAAAATTTTATGAAACCACTATAATTTGAGGCGTCAAGTTTTTATTTGGCTCGTTTAATGAAAAGCAATTTAATTTTGATCATAAATGTGTTTTTGAATTTGAGTGCGTGATACAATTAATCAAAAAATATACTTTGAAATTATACATTTTATTTTTAGACCACTTAAAATAATATCTTGAATTTTATCAATACCTTGATAAAGGCACATCAGTGATCAGTGAATCCAAATAAGTTTCTGTGACTAAAAATAAACTGTTCCTCACAAATAAAATCTAATATATTTTTGTAATAGTACAGTTATAAAATACGTTTCACTACAATAAAAAGGATTGAAAAGGAACAATAGCGACGTTTTCCATCATAATAAAACACGGAGAGTATACCATAAACAACGGATGCGGGAAAGCCGTGGAGTCAAGGGTTCAAATCCAAGGACGACGAGTCGAGGCTACCCCGTAGCTACTCCAAGATAAAATCAAGTTTAATCATTTCAAAACATTTTAGTGTCTCCGTAAGAAGTCACGTGTAATTCCAAAATATTTTTCCGGTTATCTACATCTGACCGATCGTGTGTACCGCGATAATGAGGAATAACTTCGTGGGAACTCTGGGAATTAAATTTGTTAGCATTTATATTTTTTGTACGAATTAATCTCCGGTAAATTAAATTTGTAAAGATTAAATTGCGTTTTTGTACGAATTTATCTTTTGGGTGAAATTGAACTAAGATTTATATTGCGGTTAATACTTTATGTATAATATATTTGTATTTAAATGTTAATTGCTACTTGCACACCAAACCTACCAGTAGTGTTTTTAAATGTATTTTTTCAATAAAATTATAATCAATTTTGGTTTTAGACAATAGACAAATTGTTTTTTATACGTAGTTTAGTAAATTTTACAATATCGATAATAGACATTCGGTCAATATTAAAAAAAAAATACTATTTTACATGTAAATATTTACAAGAATTATTTTATTTCTATAAAATCCAATAGGCAACTCAAAATCTATTTTTTAACATATTTTTCAGTCTTCTGATATTTTTTGTTTCTAACAGAATATTTTTATTTTATGTTCCAAAGTTACATACATTTTACCGGAGATTTTGATCGCATATTAAAAATATATATTTAGCGTAATTTAAAGTTATCTAAATGAACCCCATAGCAACCAGGTTGTTATCAAAATAGGTGATAACAAGACAGTTATGTACTAAGAAATTTAAGATAAATCTTTACGTGTTGAGCTTTTACAAATACAAGTTATTCGGTGGTAGGATTTTATCTCGCTGCGACGGCCATCTTATGATTAATGGTAAGTCGCGCTGTGCCTCTCATAAACAATGACATTTGAAGTTTTGGAATACTTTCCAAACGTGTTTTTTGTCCCACAAACTCGCCTTTATAGATTTTCGATGGGTGAAAAATGACACGGTTAAAGTTTTTTTGCTTGATGATTTTGAGGTAATAAATTAGGAATCTGTGTTTTAAATTGATGTTTTTGTTTTGTAGATAAGCAATTGTAATGTTTTAAATAAAATAAACGTAAAAAAATATATAAGCAGAATTAATTTCATTACAATGAAAAGATATTACAATAGTAACAGCATTAGTTAATTAAAAAAAGATTAAACATTTTGTAGATGATTGATAAGATCTGACTTATTCATGTAATATATATTGTTTTGCGTATTTTATTTGTTCCCCATTGTGTTTTAAAGATCATTTTAAACCCTGCGTCATCTATTTGTCTCTAAATACGTAGTTTTCTATATAAACTTTGTTTACAAGGACCAAACAACACGAGAAATCATTTAACTGTGGTACATAAACACTAATTTTCCTTATAATACATAATATTATACATATTCGTCGTAAAGTGATAAAGAAATGTTACATTATATTCAAATTACAACACTATGTTTTACATATAGTGCCTTTATCTATACATATAAGTTATCAGCCCATACAAGTGTGTATGACGGGCCTTTCCCGTCATATTCGTAAACAGTAAGATTGCATTTAGTTTATATGTTATGGGCCAAGTGATTAATTACAATCTAAACTCACTTATTTATCATATTGCCCGGGCATTATGAATATGGCTACATGATGATCGGGCAATGTGATTAATAGGCGATTTTTTTACGAGGTGCGCTGCCGCATTGTCGCATCTGCGATAGACCCATAAATTAGAAAGGTTGAATTGATCTGCTTATGTTTAGTTGTTTTTTAAGGTCCGAAACATTATCTTCAGAATTAGTATACCCACTTTATGGATCAGTTAGGTCGACTGTGCCTCAAAACCGACTCGGAACATCCCGACTTCACGTAGTCTTTTGGTTACCGACCCTAGAGTGTATATAAAAAGCCGGAGGCGCGGAGGGAGAGCAGCCCCCGCCCGCTGTAACGAATGGGTGCTTCTTTTGTTACGCAAGGGCGAAGGGGCTGAACTTCCCGTAGCGCCGGAGACGATGCAGAAGCTAATTTGTATTGACAACAAGTGTTTTAAGGGTTAGGTTGCTATAATAGATATTTCTCAGGAATGGTGCGTTACCTTTTCATGGGAGTGGTACCAGGGGAGGTTCGACACTCCCCCTCCCCCTCCACTCCTCCCAACCCACCCCCTCGTGCTGCCGTATTTTATATTCTACCACTTCAGCTCATTGGTTTGATTTTGATTCGCTTTACATGTCTCTGCCCAATAGGCACTTGGCATTATTCATAATGCCCGGGCAATGTGATAAATTGATTGGTTATAATCACGTTGCCTGCTCTTATTGGGCATTATTCATATTGCCCCGGCATTATGAATAATGCCCGATTAATCACTTGGCCCATAACATATACAAGGAAAAAATGCCAAGTACCTAATGGTAATTAGATTTATGATTTAATTATGAGTAAAGCATTTTTAAATAATCATCTTCTAACTATGTGATTCAAGTTCATATGTGAAATCGCCATTTTGAGATTGCAAGGCACTTATTTCTATGGACATCAGTATTTCTTTTAACAAAAAATACATATTCAACACTGCTTTATCTATTGATGTAGATTTTAAAAGTGATATTAAAAAACACTTTCAGTAATACAAAAAGCAATGTCGGCAAACTTCAAAAGAAAAATCATAAAAATCACGCAGCGTGACATGTAAAATATGAATTCAAAATGTTCCACGACTAGCTCTGGTAATTACAATAATCATATACAAATAGAGGATGTCAATGTAAATACAAATATACTGAGGCCACACCGGTATAGTCGTTGTTTGTACAAGTCAGCGGTCACTGTTTGCTCACAGAATCCTCGAAACCACTCGGAAACATTTCTCGCGAAGCGCTTGAGCAAGCTTAAATTTTAAGTACGCTACAAAGGTTATTCTAAGGCTTGCGTTATGTAAGAATTAAATGAGTTGAACAGCTCTGCTTTTGCTTTTGGGATTTGTGAGTTTGAAGATCTTGTGTTTTTTTTTTTAATCTTTGGTAGCTTATTAAGGCTGTATATTACTGTGTTTTAATGAGTCATGTATAAAAATGTTATATTTAAGTGTAAAAATATATGATGTTTTTTGGGTTCCACATATTTTTTTCTTGTATTATTCTGTGTACGGTACAATACGTCTATTGTTAATCATTATTTATATGATGGAAAACTTTTGTGAAATAATGACTTTATGATGCCTTATTAAATTGAAAATACATATAATATATACCATTGACACGTTTCATATCACTGGGTTTCATTCTGAAGCTTACTTACAATTCTCAGAATCATGTAGAAGCATTGGATTGACTTAATACCAAAGATGGTTTAGTAAGTATTATAGTAGGGATATGCAATAAATGCATGAGTAAGTGTGAGATTTAGAAGGAGCAATATCTTTGTTTCTTTATATTCTTTTTTCACCAGATAAAATACAAAAAATCATATTACTAAATTTATTTATTGTACAAAGCAATCTCTTTCAGGCAGCCTGTGGATTAAGCTAAGAGCAAGGATAGAGAACGGGCTGTGCGTAGAGACAAAAATATATCAATATATATCAATATGATTTCTTAGACTTACGCGAATGTAAGACATCCTTCCTTTTTCTACCAGACGCAAAAGAGTAAACCACAATTTCGGTACAATATAAAAAGACATTAGTTTGTTAGTAACAAAAGCCGTAAGTGAAACAAGTGTATTTTATAATAAGTTAAATTGATAGTTACCGAGTTATATGTTTATTTTTAAAGCAACTTGATCGAACTATATTTACCGCCAACGATTTTTATCAAACTGTGCCATAGTAGCGCTTCTCATAACCATAAGTGGACATGGCCGCTGTAAATCAATGTAACATGTCCAATAATTGTAGGTACTTTGAAAAACAACCAATACAGATTGCTACTACAAGCTTAATGGCTTTTAAAAACTGGATTAAGTAGCAAAGAAATGCTAAGTAGACGATAAGCATAAGTCTTGTCAACCCACGCCTGAACCAGAATAACTTAACTCTGATACCGCATTTTGAAATGAATCTCAATTGTATTAAAGTTGAATTTTGTGTGCAACGATAAAAAGCGAAGATAATGCGTGTATACTTAAATGAAATAAATGCTCTATTGTTTAAAATATGAGCTATATACGCGGTTGAAAAATTCTCGGAAATAAAGCTGGCGTCAATTGCCTTAGTGTGGAAATGAGACTGGTTTGGCTCAGAGGTTGGCATGTGTTTAGTGCAGTACGCGTGTGAAATATTTAATATCTCGTTTTAGATGTTACGGAGAAGCCGACTTGAAGTGAGATTAAACGGCTGGCAACAGAAAATCTAATGTAGACTGAACAAAACAGGTTTATATAAAAAATGTAAAATTAAGTGTCACTTTGAGTATTCGTCATCATCATAATAGAACAATCTTGGAAGACGTAGATCTTGCTAATAGCTTATGAGTGAGAATTATTCTCGGTTTAAGCTTTACTGAAATGAAGGAGATTTTTACTTACTAGTCAAGAGAGCTATTCGATTGGCGTGTCCAAAAAAAAAAAAAACAATAAATGAATTTCATTTCAATTATAAATTTTAATCATTAGGATACTTGATTTATGTATATCCATTAAACAAAGGAATTGTAGACTTGTTTTGGTACCGCTAAGTAAAACGGCGACAGTAAATAGCAAATCGGTTTGATATCTAAATTAATTTTTGTTGTATTATATACGATTATATATTAATCATTTTCCTCCTCTGCCTAGTAAACACTCAGATTTTTAGAAGTCATAGATACACGGACATAAAATAGACCTTGTTATTCAAGATGTAGTAATAGATTTCCAAGAACTAATGCCACGATTGAATAGATATATTAATGGCTAAGTTATTGATAAAGATATCACTATCGTAAATGGATTGAACCCTAAAAAGACTGACATTTCGACGGTGTTTCGTTTTTGCGATAGCTAAACCACGATTAATGTAATTGATCATATCTAAAAGTATTTAATTGAAATACGCTGTCTTGACGATTATAAAGGAGCAATACTGGTTAGTCTAACGCGGTAAGAGTCAACTGAAGTGTAAAATTCCATTTGCAGCCGATATCAAGTCTACTCGACATTATAAACATCATCAAATAACAGCGCGGTTAACATCAAAATGTGTTTTTATTTTATTTCAACTTGAAATCCGAATCATGCGAGTGCGAAACTTAAGTGGTCCGATAGGAGGACAAAAAAGCGTTTTGCAACCAACACGCGAACAGCCGAAATATAATTTAAATAATGCGTTTACCTGTCCGAAACGGCTCGACTGTAATGGCATCTGAATAATCTAATATAGGAATCCGTTAACATGCGAGATCTGATACAGATGTACACGATAGGCGTTCGAAATTTGAAAGTTTCAAGAGCATTGCGATCATCACCAATTAACAAATGGACGATTCGTGAATAAGTATAATCTAAACATACGTTTCAACGTTTTTAATTGCGAATAAATGCAACCAAATTGGACATTTTCCCAAATGCTTAACAACGCGAATTCTTATGCATACTTTGTGCAATACAGATTTGGCAACCGATGGTCCGTCCGATAACGCGCGCCCGCCAGCTTATTATTGACTTATTTCTTAATAAATAAACAACCGAATTTATTTTCAGTGCCGCAGGTGTACAGGATGCATATATGCGTCCTTTGAGTCAAAACGACTTGGGTATTAAAAATATCGTTGCGCAACTGAGATGTACGTGTGTGCGGTCAAGAGAGAACTTTCAAAAGGCAATAAGATACTGTGAAATCGACAAGCCGTTTGCCGCGCACCGCGTATCAAGCTAATTATTCTACAGCCTCGGTCACGATTATTTCGAACACATGTTTATCTGTGTGCCGAGTGCGCACAAGCACAACAATTTGTCTAAAGCCCAGCGCTTTACAGACGACAAGAACATCCCATAATTTATGCGATAGCGTTTTGTTAGTAAAAAACAACCTATTTCCGAACGAAATCGAAATTGCTGCGTTTAATCTGTCACACAAAGGACTTCAAAATATTCCAAAATCGCGTGTCATGCGGAACTGTCCTGAATAATCGAATAATCGAGACACAATTTGCATGTAACAAATTCCATCGAATTCCATTTCAAAGACAGAATAAAGCGTTATGATTGGATCGTTCTAAAAGACGATAATTTCCAAAGACCTTAGGCGAAACTCTTGTTCTTGCGACCGAATCCACCTGCCTTCGTTTGATTTATTATGGATTCAGTATTAATTTGATATCCCTTTTGCTGTGGGCCCCTTGAGCAATCGGAACGAGAAGAGGTTTACCCAGTCCCCATTATATGTGGTCTCGGACCAATCATAATTGCATATGAGCCGCAAGACAAAGTAACGTTCAATGCGAAATAATTCTTATGCAGCGCGCGGAATATTCCTTTGCTATAATAGAAAACGTGGAGAAAAATTGTTTCTATTTCTGCCAAGTGCAAAATAATGTTTTCAAATAAAATAGAATTGAGTCACTTGTCATGTATTAAGTGACTTTTAAGATAATGCTAAGCAGCTGTGCCCATTTAGTTGTCCACAGTTTAATACTTCCGTTTTTTAAATTTTGTTTATAAAAGTATTAAAAAATGTGACTTTTTTATTTGCTTTTTATTACTTGTACATAACTTTCAAAAGGTGGTGATATAATGGATGTGACTTTTATTAGTTTAAGTAGGCCAGGTGGCGGCGCGAGAATTGATTCGATATTTTTAGCTATATGTTTCAAATAATTTATACCTGGAACTTAGTTGATATTTTAGGTAATTTGAGAACTTACGATACTGAATAACCTTACGAAATAAACACAAAGGTGTAATTATAGATTAACGACAAAGCAAAACAGATTAGATCACAGCGAAAAGGAGTTACTATACTTAATACTAAAACGACAATAGATAGGCCAACTATAATATAACAAAAACAGTAAAACGTGGGTGATGTCCAAAGGTGGAGATTTGAGACGTGGGAAAGGATGTACACAAAATAATGTTTTTAAATATCTACCCAAGCCCGAGTAGAATTAGAATGTATTGCGTCTATCGGAGTTTCGTTAGTGGAATTTTTTGTACCGTTGATTGGAGGCGTATCCAAATTATCTTCCCATAAAATTTTAATCTCATGAAAATTGATGAAACACGAGAAATTTTGTCTAAGATTAAACAAGGTCTTATTAGATATACAGGTATTGATTACGTTTTAAATAGTTTTTTTGAAGAAGAACCTTTGAAGATGCAGAGATTCAAATTTTGTTTTATTTTGTTACAATGCTTATTTAATAATTACTGTATTCTTCTTGTGGATCTTTATGATTTTATTTGTATGTATTTTGAAGTCGTAGATTGTGACTTTTCCGTTTAAATAAAAACAAATTATTGAATCGTTTGTAACTGTGAAATTAAAATTTGATGTTCTTGCTGTGTAAAGAATACTTTAAAATAAACATTCGGCAGTGTTCTTTAATACAACACATTGTATTTATTGAGGTAATTATTTTTTTTAAATTGCGTCTTTTAATTTAGCTCGCCCCTTATCTTTATAAAGATCAACCAACCGTTCGACCAAATCGTTTTTACTTTGCATTTTGGTGAAATTCCAATCACGTACTCAGAGATTTTTTGATAACACTTTAAAGGCGCCACTTCAAATATTCAAGTAAGGTATTTTCATAATTATCTCGAGTTTCGAGTCGATTTTGAGTTTTAGTTACGGTTTTGATGTTAATATTTTCTTAGAAACACATAAGAGCCATGGTTGCCGTCCTTGATGAGTCGAAGGCGCCTTCGCTTGTGTTTTTATTTCTACAAAGTTATTAATTACGAAGGATATAATAACCCGACATTATGCAGCTCACATGAGGTGCATAGCCATTATAAAATGCAATACCGCGAGGTATACGCGACAAAAAATTGTACATAATTGTGGCGAAAATGTTGATGATATCATATTTTGCGGGATTTTTGTATGTATCTTTTTGTTTAAGTTCGTCATTCGTCATAATTGTAATGGCTTAAGGCAGATTTATTTGCTACAAAATATTTAAAGTATAATTCATGGTGTTGTTTATAAGGATTTAAAACTTTCTGTATCAGCCCTTATACGTCCCACTGCAGGGCACGGACCTCCTCTACAATCGAGAGTACGATTGAGAGTGGTTAGGCCATATAGTCCACCACGCTGGCCTAGTGCGGGTTGGGTATTAAAACTTTACCAGTAGGTATAGCAATGCTTGTATGCAGTTGGCATCTGTAACTGTAATTATCTTTATACTTAATAGATATTTATAAATAAATTATTGAATGATATTCTATAGATTAACTTCAAAATATTTTAAAATTATAATTAATTTGCAATTTATATCACTGCATTTATAAAGTTACTTAAAAATACATCGAATTCTATGCATCAAAGTTATGTAGCTATTAAAACAAAATAATTACTTTAATCAATAAATTTCCTGCCCGAACGCTGTTCAAAGCATTTTTATATTCATTGAGTTTTTTACTTAATCACCACATAATTACTTTTTTCATTAATAAGCACTGTTCGTAGACTCGCCTCGATTAAGAAATAAGCCTACATTAAACATCCAAGCTTTAAGAATCAACTTTGAAATAACACTAGGCTCTGTAAAATTATTTTTAGATTACCACGCACGGATTGTGACCGCAGCTTTTGTAGCGTCAACAAATTAAGGTTACAAAGTTGGTTTATGTTTTTTTTTTTCGTTTTCTACCTGTCTTGTTCTAATAGGGTTAGTGCTAAATATTTTATGTCACTTTATTTTTTTCGTGCAATTTTCATACATAATTATTTTGTGTGTGTTTACCTCGACGTTTACTTCGTCAATTTATAATTAGATTATCTTTTGGGAATAACATCAATTTTTATGAAAAAATGTATAAGTTTTAGTATTTATTTTTACCAGTTTCACACATCCTTTGGCATAAAATGTTGCGGTTTAAAAGTAATCGGCAAGTTTGTTGTTTTAAAATTTATAATAGAAAACCACAATCACCATTCTTAGATACATCTTTAAACAAAAGCGTTTTTTAGTTACCAACTCATTAATTTATTATTAGAATAATTTATTTTGCTGTCTGTACTAAATCCTGTGGTCCATTAAAGCGCCGAGTGCCAATAGAAACGGATGAATCATCAGAATTTAAACTAATTACGTTTGGAACGTAAAAAACTCCGCAGTTAATGTGAAACGAATAGGTTGGACGATACTTCTATGGTGTATTTCGTTTTTATACGATCATTTAAATTGCCATAGTAAAATATTAATTCACCTTGAATGTATATGGCACACTTTGCGAAATCCTTTGTTGTAGGACTGGAATTTAGAAAAAAAAAACATTTACAGTACGAAAAAAATTAAAAAAAAAATAACATTGAGTGCCTAATTTTACGCTGCTCGCTTCATAAAGTTTTCTTTTTAATTTATGTATATTGCTAAAGGAAAGTAGTTGGAATATTAAATTATATGCAACATGCCCGGCGCTGCACATTGCACAAATGTTATGTCAGATCTTGGTGTTATAAGACAAAAAGTCTGTCGTTTTTAAACCTGCGATGCTGTACGTATATATATATATATATATATATATATATATATATATATATATATATATATATATATATATATATTTATTGCAATGAATGCCGAGACGAGCAAGCCGTTCGCCTGATGGTAAGCGATACGACCGCTCATAAACAGTAGGAACGTTCCACTGTGCTCGCCATCCTGAGACAGAGGATGTTAGGTCTCAATATGTCCAGTAGTTACTCTGGCTACAATGTCCTTCAATCCGAAACACAACAGTGCATTTACACAGTGTTGTTTCACGGGAGAAATAGACATTGCGGTGGTACCTACCCAGATGGCCTCTCACATATGAGCGATCTACCACCAGTAAATATATATTTTATTTATAACATTTTATTGTACAAAACAACAAGAAAAAAGTACACAACAAAAAACTTAACAGTACAATTAGGAGTCTTATCGCTGTCGGCGATATCTTCCAGACCAATTTTAGATGGACTGGAGAGAATGGAAGTAGAAAAACGGGGGTAGATAAGTCTTAAAAGGAAAAAAGAAAGATTGAGAGGGAAAAACAGAGGTACCTGTCATGAGCCTACATACAAAAAAAAATCAACATAATATATACGTTTATGTTTATGTGGGGTCAGAACTATGTGAGGGACTGTACAACAATAACTGACGTCTCTAAGGTACGACAGAAACTATTTTTTTTTGTCACGAAAAGTCCTTAATCTCATTGTTTACGAGTTTGACATTAAATACAAAACAAATAAGACACTTTGATACACAAAAAAGGCGCTTAAAAATGGCATTTTAGTTACTATTTTTTATTTTTATATTATTACAAATACAAAGCTACTTAAATACAAGGAGTTTAAAATTATCGCGCTCCGCTACTAACGACAAAAATGTTTTAACTGTGCCCGAAATATTCTATTTCTGTGAAGCAATTACAGTAAAGTATTATCATTCGCGATTATCGAAGATAATCAATGTATAAAAATATTTATGCCCCATAATATACTTTGGGCTAGATCCTTATCAGTTCTTATCAATATTTTAAAGGATGCCTTATAGTTATTTACCGCTGCGGTTCAATTAAACATAATAAAAAAGCACCGACTCGCGTTTCGCCACGTGAGAATATTTTTGTTTAATTTTTTTATGAATATTTTTCACATTTTTAGTAATTACAAAAAGACGAATTAACACAATATAATAACAACATAACTATGTATCATAAACTAGGGAAAGTTAAGTTCACTTCTGCATATACAATTTTGACTATAATATCTCCCGTTGTATCACCAAATCCCAGTATTTTATTGTGCTAATATTACCTAAAATTGTTACCTGCGTGCAATTGGATAGATGTGTATCTAGATACACACTGCAATCGATTTTTGAGGATGTTGATGTTGAGAAATATTGTGAATTCAAATTTAAAAAAATACACCACAAAATGAATCACACTGAGTGAACTAATGGTTTCAATTTACTCGCACATCAAACAACGAGACAATATTTTTTATCCATAGTGAATAATCAGAGTTTAACATAATTAGCGCTATATTTGTCCTTTGATCTTTTATGCTGTATATTGTTTTCTGCGCGATAAGTTGATGGTTATATCCTACGATGTAATATGTGATGTGACGTGATTTGTGTCCATCGCCATATCGGGTACCAATTCATCAGGGCTGATAGTAATGAATAGAAAAATCGAATATCTCTACCCGTCCTGGGATTTGAACCCAAAACCTCATCTTTGTAATCGTACTGTAATACATACAACTGCCCCACCGAGGCAGTCTTTTATTAATTCTGACAAATAAAAAAATGACTGCTAAGGCAGGTCAATATCCAGGCGAATCCTTTCTTAATTCAGTTACAAGTTTGGATTAATAAGTGGTATGCATAAATATAACATAGATAAACTAGATATTGAGAACGGAAAAAGATAAGACCAGGAAAATAGTAACAATTGTTTTACGTGTATAATCTGATTATTGTATCGTGTATTGTATTGGAACGAGCTGTTAACTAAAGTGACGTAAAACTAGACGTAAAAATAGAGCACATTTCCTTCTTTTTTAACAGCAAAATTAATCGGGTGTAAAGATTTTTTTTCCAGGTACTAAACTCGAGCACATCAGTACGTAATAAGCCTATCTATAGAAATACACAGCAGCTCTGTTTCAAAGCACGTCCTGACTCACAACAATTATGACCTTATTTTAATGTTTTATTATCTGCATTAAATTTTAATCTATCAAAAGTTATGTTTTTGATACCATGCGTCAACAATCTATCTGCTGTGATTATAAAATTATAAATGAACATAATGATTTTAAGTTAAATTATTCGTTCACCCTGATTCTGCCCAAACTTTCGTTCGTTGTCGTTCCATCCTATGGTTGTCTGGCAGAAATTGCTTTAAGCAATTAGACCACTTGTACTTTTTCTTCATTTAATGCTGTATATATTATCATGTCTACAATAAAGTGTTAAATCAATAAATAATACATTTTAAATGCCATTATCATGCCACTATTTACACAAATTATGTCGAAAACAAACAAAATTTTCCATCACTCCTTTCCCACGTCACATCTAAACTAAATCAGCAATTCCGAACCAAAACACATCCTAGTAATAAAAGTCGACAACGCACTGCTCTGGTAGCCAATCAGCGTCGAGCTAACTTGGTTCATTTTTTATAGCCATTATATTTGATTCGTCGACTACACCCGGAACGTAATTTTAATGGGTTATATTTTATAGGATTGACGTTTAGATTTTTAAATCGGATTAATAGTTAGGCATCTTCTGTGTAATGATAAAAATCTACCTTAAGTTGGCGTGTGACGAAATTAGGAACTACAAATATCTCTTTTGTGACAATATATCAGATATCAGAGCGAAGAAGTCGCAAGGATACCAGAGATTTATTTCTGAGAATAATCTTCAAGAATTTCGAAGATTTATACTTTCTTAGACTGAATTATATCAATGTAAGACTCAAAAGACCTTCACTCTAAAATTAAAAGATAAATTATTATCTAACAAGGGTGCAAGGCTATGCTGCCAGAACCTCGTATAAGTATTGAATAAGGAAAGTCAAAGAAGGTATACTTCTTGGCTAGAACTGAATCTGTAATAACATTGATAAATAATGTTTGTTTATAAAAGGAAACTATATCAGTAACTTGTGTTGGTGTGTGAGTAGGCACGCAGCAAAGCTAATCGTGACTTTCAATTGTTTAAATAACGTAATGGTTGTATTGTTTCTATGAGTAGCATTTGAATGTGTGTTAAAAATAATGCACTATATTTCATGTGGGTTTATTATATCGCGAAGTACTGCAAAATAATATGAAAATCGCAAGTATTTAAAAATTCAATTTAGTAATATGAAAATGAAAATCTATGTGAAAATTTAATTGCTACACCTCTCTGAAAAGCTATTAAGTATGGGAAAGTATACATATAATTTGTTAATTAATAAATTCAACAAATTGTGTCCTATTTTGCTTTTTTCAACTTATTTATATTCCCAGTAAGATAAATCCACATTAATTAACATTATGTCAAATAAAAACTTGCACAATTGTTTTCCTTAGTATTCTGGCATTGGTTTTAATTCTAAATTATGTAAACGTATTCGTGTAGGAGCGGTAGTTTATAAACCCTCAATTGGTAAAAGACAACAAAAAACGTTATTATTGACAGGTGGCTTATATCCGGTTCTAGGGTCTGTTTTGGGCAAATAAATATTTATATGTGAAATTGAAACATAATTTCACTTTACGTTATTTAATTAGGCTTAGTTATGACTCGATGATTTTAGAATTATTTTGCTCAAGAAGTGAATTTGTGTCTAGTATCGAGATAGGTTCGCCCAGCATTTTCGGATTGAAATAAGTTTGGCGAACTGTAAGTGATATTGGCAAATGGAGGATGTACCATCCCTAAAGAAATGGGGTTACACAAGTAAGCAGTTAAAAAATCTTCAAACAATGACTGATCAAAAATTCGGCATCCCAAATCAGCAATGAGTCACGCTACTGCTAATAATGATTTATTATCCAAACCGTCATGTAATTGAGATATTTTATCAATCGCAAACAACGATCAAGGAACAATTTGTTTAACGCTTCTTCCAAGCCACTCACCTTTATTAATCAAGAACGTTTTCTAAGAAGCTAGCTAAGTTATAAATATTCCGTTTCCAAGTAGTGAAGCGGATGCCGCCACAGTCGGCTTAACATCTGCAACTAGAGTTACACCCGCCGTGGTAGGCGCATATAAATTGGTCTTTATACCGCGATCAACGTTGTAGAAAATTAAATGCTCACCAACTGCAATTTATGGGTTGGCCGTAGCTCGCGGGTTTTGCTGGTCAATTTAGAATTTCTGATTCGTTTAGGATTGAAAGCGATATTGTAAATTATTTCGAAAAAACTACACACAAGGCTCAAAACAAACTACGTTAATACCGTCATCTAAATTCTATACAAAAGTGTCAGTCATTAAGTTAAGCAATTGTTACAATGGTATGGCGGTTACAATGGTAGGCAAATATCTACACTCTACCTAAATAACATTGCACCAACATTAAATTAAATATTCTTCTGATCCTACTAGCAAAGAGAACAAGATAATATGCAATGTGAATGTAAAAATCTATGTTGCATTTATTATGACAAAACTTCAATAAAGAATATATATAAATTCTCTACTAACCTGTGGTCTCGTAAATGATCCTGTCTTCTGAACGCCTTGCCGCAAATATCACAGGAGTATGGACGTTCGTCTGTATGGGTCCTTTCATGGATGAGCAGATTGTATGATTTGGTGAATTGGCGGTTACAGAATTTGCATATAAACTGTTTTTTCGGACGTGATGCTCGCCCAGGCGCTCGCAGCAATCGTCTATCTAAGTGTGGATGCATTTGGTGTGGTCCAGCTCCTGGTGGGAATAACCCAGCCCCAGGAAAGGTGAAGTTTCCAGCAGCAGTTGGTGAAGGTCCTGGAGCACCAAGAAATGCTCCCGGTGGACCATATATAGGAGGTTGTGATGACCCATCAGACATCATTCCATCCATAGAAGACGCTCTGTGATGGGGCATTAACATTGCTGCTGCTGCCTCACGTAATGCCACCTCCTTTCTTTTTTCAACCATCATAGCCATTAAATCAAAGGAGTTTCTCTTAGGAAAGTTTCCTGATGCTCTATCAGGTGATCCTTTGGCTGTCTCTGAGCGATCTCTGTCTAAAATTCTTTCTCGCTCCATTATTTCTGAAGGTATCAAAGCGGGATGCATTTCATTAGGGTACATAACAGGGTGCATTGATCTAGGTAGGAACAACAGGTACAAATGCTGATGTCTCTCTATGGGATGAGTTGAGTAGGGAGCCAGTTGTTATCTGGCGATGATAGGGTAAAGGAGGAGAATCGAAATTTGCACTTGCATTTCTTCCGCTTGAGGAAGTTCTTTGCTGATTGCGTTCAGCTGAGCTAGCGAGGAATTGGTCATGTCTGGACCTTAATGGTGCATTCACTGGTACTTCAGTTATCGGGCGTGGTGTAGAAGCCCTCGATACAACTGCCCCGCCGTTCTCGGACATCACGATCTAAAACACATCTGCAAACAAAAGCCAAGTATTAGAAAGAGTAAACTTAGAACCTAGCACAAAATCTAGACTCGCTTATACACAGTATCGTTAAAAAGAAACTTAAAACAGCATAGTGGGGAAATCACAAAGCAAACAATCTGATTTCGGACATAAAAATCTAGTTTGAAACAGAAAAGTAAATAGACGAGCATGCGATATCGGTTCATAAACTATTCGCTTCATCATTTGTCTTGAGATGTTGATCTTTATCTTACACCTTTTACAAAATCGTAAACTTGATATACGATTTGAATCTCCGCTTGTCGGTTAACGATTCAGAGCTCGGCAGAGCGATTGATGAAAATTCAGATTTATGGGCCGAGATTCATGCCTAATTAATAAGGCCTACATTGTGTTAATGTAACAATCGATACAGTCCATAAATTCACACGGCATTCGTCTAATATTGAAATCAGTTCATTTAATTTACATATACCAATTTACATTTATGATTAAATCTGTATACATATTTCATTGCTATAGCATTGTATTTAGTAATAGGTATGTCTATACAACTAAACGTTGTTTTAGATCCCTCAATTTTTTTGATTGTAAATTTTATATTTGACTATCGGCCCGTCCCAGCTTCCCCTGGGTGCAAATGCTTTTTGATTAAAGTCCACAGCAGATACATGTTATTTTTCTTACAAACTGTGACAGCCTTGTTTGTGTATTGCACATTTAAACCTTCCTTTTGAGTCACTCTTTCTATTTAAAAAACCGCATCAAAATCCGTTGCGTATTTTTAAAGAGCTAAGCATACATACATAGAAATAGACAGACGGGAAGCGACTTTCTTTTATGCTATGTAGTGATAATGATCCCTCACTAATAATATCACCAATTTGTTTTGTACCATGTGGGTTCACTGACTTTAATTTGAAGTACTGGTTCAAAGCAACCATACAGTAGCTTCAATTGTCAAGTACATCTATGAGTCAAGGAGCATTAAGCCCCATTTTCCTGTTAGTGTTGCAGTAGCAAATGATGAGGCAAAAAAATTTACTCTTGACTAACCAATAACGATAAAAAATGAGGTTATATACGAGCAACTTAACGTTTAATGCAATATTAACCGCAATGTAGAATTATCAAATTATTATCATTAGACTCGAATTTTATGTAAACTTCAATAGGTTATATTTTCTTTACTTTGTTCAATTAAATTAATTTTTGGATACAGGGTGTATCTAGACTGCATTCGAAACCGAAGCCTGGTGGTAGCTTTAGCGATGTGAGACACAATGCAAGTAAAATTTGTGTGACTTTTTTTCCTACCGTCGTATTTGGGTGGTAAATACATCGTTTTTCCTTAAATAATAATGTATAGTATTTAATTTAAGACGCTATGGTACGCAAGGGTTTAAATAATAATTATTTGAGCCAAAACTATGGATTTAACAACCAAAAACGATGATATTTAAAACATCACAAAAATGACGCTTTATTTATGAATTTTTTATTTTTATTGATTCGGTGTCATTAAACCACCTGGCATCGTTTTCAGTCGCAGTCTTGATATACCTTGTATAATATTTTTTGTACCTCATGCATCATTCAACAGTTTAAATACAATGATATCTGTAGTTGGCTTCTGGTGATATCACAAAATGTTAATGCCGACCTAATTTGGGTTCATATTATACATTAGCATCAATACTTGATATATTAGCTTCAAGCGCGTAAACGGCCCTGATTTGCTTTTACAATAAATTATGTGCGCAATTTAATTTAAAATTTATTATTATTGGTCTCATTTAGTTACTTCAAACAGATTGATAAAATCAGTTTTGTTTGGAATTTAATAAATATTGGTGGTATATTGTGGTAGTTGATGTGGAAGTTATTTTATTGAATCTATACAAATCAAATAACTGGTTTTATAGAATATTTCTGAATATTTATTTATGAAAACTTTATATTAAAATAAAAGTTGTTTCTAAATGTTATTTGCAAGTATTATTTGATATAGCTGATGTAAATGAATTTTGCGACTATTGTATTCAGTTTAACATATTTGAAATAAAAAAATATTCGTATTAATTTATTTATTTTATTTATTGCATAGGTCCGGCAATCGAGCAAACAGGTCACCTGATTGTAAGTTACTACTACCGTTCACGAATAGCCATAACCGTTGGACCATGGATGTGTTGCCGGCCCATCAAATCGGGAGCGGAGCGGGACGGAAAAAGGATAGGAATATTATCACTACATAGTATAAACAAAGTCGCTTTCTCTGTCCCTATGTCCCTTTGTATGCTTAAATCTTTAAAACAACGCAACGGATTTTGATGCGTTTTTTTAATAGATAGAGTGATTCAAGAGGAAGGTTTATGTGTATAATACGTGCATATTATTGTAGAGAAATCTATTTTCACCCGGGCAAAGCTGGGCCGGGCGCTATTTAGATATATTTCTAAATTTTTCGGTTCTTTTGTAGTATGATAGAGAACATCCTTAGAGGATTCATACGTATTATAATACATAGATGTATTATGAGGGTGCCCCAACCAGTTGCTTTGTGTCGCAGAGTAATAAGACTAAAAAATCCCATGTTATTTTGTTCCTATAACTCACAGAAATAAGTGCTGATTATTTTATATTTTTCCCATAGAATAGGATGTATCCCTAGTTCCGTGAACTATTTTGACATTTAATCTTTGATATTGATCAAGAACTCGAAGTAGGTATATACATTCGAGACAAATCTAACCCCAGTCTTCCGGCTCCAATCATTGTATAATTTTAAATAACTTCCTACATCAAGTACATACCTTAAGTCACAGCAATAAAATTGCTCAACATATCAAAATGCTTACAGCATTATTTAGAGTTCCATACCTGAACAAGAAAAACAAATAAGGTTTTTCTTTTCTTTTCAAAAACGCAACCTTCATCTGTCTGTCCGTGTCAAGAAAACCAGACTTCTTCTAACATTAAATTAATTCTGACGTATATAAATTAACAAAAAGAAAAACTATCTACAAAATACATTTTGATTTTCTTTTGAACAATACTTATTAGATTTTTTGCTCAATCTCCATTTGAAAATTGGATTCTAATTTGCAGGGGTTTAGATGAAGGTATAAATTGTAAACGCTGGATAGACTATTAGTATGGATATATTGTACGGAATACTGAATACGTGAGCTCAACTCGCTCTCAGCCGGTTTATAAATGTAATGGCCAGTGCTCTTAGCTTGGTTTTTAATGCATAGTCAAAGCAAACAGGGCTGACATTTGATGCTGCCTCCATTTATCTTCTAAGTTATCTGTGGTGCTTTATCTTGTGTCCATACTCCGG
This sequence comes from Hyles vespertilio, assembly GCA_009982885.2. Lineage (NCBI taxonomy): Eukaryota > Metazoa > Arthropoda > Insecta > Lepidoptera > Sphingidae > Hyles > Hyles vespertilio. Next base: position 7,075,856 of record CM042806.1, on the reverse strand, counting down.
TTTGTTGGCTTATGAGAGAGTGCGATGCTTCGTCATATGAGTAAGTTGTAATGTAGAAGTTACTTTGTCAATTTTTAGTGAGGATTTTACTAAAAAACATATTATTTTTAAGAAAATGGCTAGGTAATTATATCAGTAAAACTATCATAGTTGTAGAAAAACTGTTTTGTTTTTTACTTAATTATTTTCTCTGGCAATCCAACGTGGCAATGTTGCCATTATAATGGGAACATTGTCGCCAGGAACGGTTCGGGGCGGTCTCTTTGACTAAGTCTTTAGTTTTAAATACTAAATATGTTATGATGATGTGTAAGGGCACACAAGAATTCATATTTCGATGTATTATGTATTTCTTTGTATATTGTTTTAATTAGTTTTATTTCAAATTGCAATATTGTATGCTTTCTATGTTTGTGAATCATAATTCAATTAATTTATTGATTTATTTCCTGCATCAAAAAAGATTCTTTTTAATTCTGAATGGTAAAGATGAGTAATTAGAACTACTCGTATGTACGTTGTTTTAGGTGGACTATTTTATTTTACATATGCACACCAAATACCAAATAAGGTAAGTAAGTAAAATACTATAATAATACGACATTGTTCATTCATAAGTTTGTCACGTACACCAACCGCAGCATATGATTTCATACTTAACACATGACACAGGTTTTAAAGATTAGCTATAAAAATATTAAACAACAATAATATGTAAATCCAATAGTCACTAGTATCCTACAAGTGCCGCGTGCATATACATAGTTTACAATCCCGCAAAGTACGAACGAAATCGACAAGACCCAAGAACAAAATCGTATCAGAATGTTGAATTTTTAAGTAATGTGATATTCATATCACATACTGGCTGTATATGGTTTGAATTATGTTCTTTAAAAATACTTGTCAGTTGTTACTGCGAGTAGAGACTTGGTTTGTTATTGTAAGATTGTATTATTTACGAAATCTCTAAGTTTACGTTATTATTTTCAACAGATTAAGGGCACAGCACGCTTTTATTGAGCTAAATAAATGAAATGGATTAATACAAATTTATTTTATATTTGTACTTAGAATGCCGAAAAATACATACACTATTAGTTTTACGGAAAAACCAATTACAAATAAGAATAAATATGTAACTTTATTTCAGGAAAATATATCCAAATCTTTCACATACGACGTTGTTCTTGGTACCTGATGAAATATTTACGATCATACTTAGAAAGAAGTATCCGTGGTTTTTTGTTGTCAGAAACTAACTAATCCGCGGTAAATCATCTTATTATACCAGAATTCTACAAGAATGACAATAAAATATGGCTATTCGTAGATTTATGAGCAGGCGACTATTCCCATCTGTAATAGTCATGTCGGTGACAATAAAACTGATTCTTTAGTATGCTGGTGTTTTCACAGAGTTTCCTGCTTCGTTTTATATGTTTGTACAAACGGACACGCAACCCGTTCTTTATTTTTTCGCCCCTTTGATGTTATATATGGTAGCAAATAGCAATTAAATATATCAAAATAACTTGTGTCCGGAAAAAATAACGTGAGAAATAATTGTTTGAATAAATTTTTTTTCCGGTTTTGCGTCATGTTTTATAGATATTTTAGTAATTTATCATACTCGTGTTATAATTGAAGGCTAAGGCTTATAACTAAGCATTTAACCAGCTATTAAACTAACGGTAAAACTAAACTGTTCGTAACTTGAAAAAACATCGTAAGCGGCAGATTTTAATGCATTTCTATGATATTTTAACGTTAGCCATAAAAAAAGCTTAGCCGTCACTTACAGCAACTACAAAAGATTAATCTTAGAATCAATTTATTCAAGCGAGATCGAAAAAGAAGGCGAGCGGCGGGCCCACATTTCACTGTGCGTTGCCCGCTCTACCGTAAAAAGCCTTCTGATTTTATTTACCTCTCACTCACACCCTTTAGTCGAAGCGTGCAGTCTCCCTCGCACCCGGGTTGTGGTTGATCGAGTTTCTACCATCTTACTTGCTCCGAAGCAGTAAAACTACTTTTATCTCACTTACGGTCCGAGAATTTAGAGATATGAATATGTATGTACCCAGTGCAGTAAGTAATGGACTCGGGGATGTAATACCGCTCATTTCAATAACATAAAGCTTTTAAAAGGAATATATTTAAGCGATCTCCTTGAAAATTTAAATTTCTCGTCTTTACACGATAAGTATTTTACGTTTTCTTTGATAATACACTTATTATTGGATATTGAGGCAAGTGGTTTGCTGTTGTGTGAATACAAGTTTATTGGCAGGTAGTGAAAATAAAAGGGTTTATTTATGAATGACTGTATTAAAATTTAAAACCCTACACTGCTGCGGTTGGAATAGATTATAATTTGTAATAAATATGAATTATTGACTTGTTTTGCTTCAACAGGTAAATAATTGCAATCTTATTCTATAATAAGTTACATGAAACTATATTCATTAGACAAAAATTTTAGTTCCATAATGTAATCTACATTTCCCTTCTTATGTGCCTGTACCCAAAAACGTCGCGGGGTTGGCCCCACCCAATTTTTCTTAAAAAATCTCAATACTATTTTTAATTGACGACAGGTTCGTCCCCTATCAAATCATGGGTCACATACAAGGCGAAACATGGCTGTAATAACAGAATCTCCGCCTACCCCTTTTCAGATAAAACGTGAATCTTTCTCATTAGTAAAGTAAATTTCACCACACACTCCTTTACACAATTTCCAATCCAAATTTCCTCTTCACATCTCGCCGTCTATATCATCGCACTATTAATTTTCCCATTTGAATACCATAAATTTATGGTACTAGATACACGTTTAAGCAGTTTGGTTCTTTCAACATGCCGCGCCGCTAACTCGCACTGAATATTTCATAGCGATCTCTATATTATACAACTAGATGATTATATTTACATTTAATTAATAATTTGACGTAGTGTTGTTAGTGATGAAATTATTTTCCCATGTATGTGTACCTTTAAGGTTATGAATATTTAATTACAAAGGAATACAAGTACTGTGACGTAAGAGCCATCAGTAAGTTAACAGTTCATACTTAAATACTTAATTTTTTTTATGATTTTTTAAATATCATCATTTTTGGGTGGTAAGTCCATAGTTTTTGCTGAAATAATTTAAGCTCTATAATACCTTAGAGTCTTCATAAATAAAATGGTATACATTATTATTTTAGGATAAAAATGTATTTACCACCCAAATACGACCATAGGAAAAAAAAACAAAAAAAAGTCGCTTTATTTTGCAACATTTTCTATTGCATTGTATCCTTAGTCGCTTAAACTACCACCCGGCTTCGTTTTCGGTAGCAGTATTGATATACCCTGTATGTAGTTTGGATCGCAAGCAAACAAAAGTTAAGCCGAAACAAAAATTCAATTTGAATTAAATTTGAAATGTATATATGTATATGCAAACTTAGTCGGATAGTAGTAACAATTGAAAAATTACTGTAGTAATTCCGTTGGTCGTTAATATAATTTTAAAAGGAAAAATGTTAAGTAAGCAAATTTAAAATATTATGTATAATGATTTAGTGCCTTATAATAAAAAAGACAAATTTTATAGCTTTTTAATCAATTTAATTATTATGGTCTTGTGATAACTTCGCTCAGAGTAAATGTCAATTTAATTAACTTTTATAAATAATTTTCAAGGCTAAATATCGACAAACGTGGATAACACATTTAAAACAATTTTTAATTAAATCTATTTTGCATAGTGTTATAAAAAATATTCGCAATATTTTCCTTGAAGTTGTAATGGAAGCTTCAAGCCAATTTACTAGTACATTGCTTCTTATAAATATGCTCAATGTTTCAGCTGTCGCATAATCAAATACTTGTACATCGAACTCCTTTGAAGAGTCATCAATAATAACAGCTGACTGATAAAAATACTAAGCGTTGTTAGAAAGTTTTGTTCAAATGAAATAAATAGCATAGTGGATAACACAAGCATTATTAGATATACATGAATCATTTTTTAAAACGTATGGCATCAGACGGCAGTCCCATGCCATTCGTTACAACTGTGCCGGCCTGCTAAGATGCCTCTACACAGTATGGCGGAAAGACCCAGGATTACGGGAAGGAGGGAAAACGAGAGACGGCAAACAATTCCACAGCACGAAGTGTCGAGATGGTTTGAACCATAAAGCTATGGCTAATCCTTGAAGAAGTTAAGTAAACAAGTAACAAGCTTAAATGTGAAATGACATCTTCTGTAGCTAAAACACCAAAGAGGGGATTAATATGGAAGAACATGATGCGATCGATGAAAACACGGAATTGTTACAGTATTTTCTCTTAAATATTCCGTCCAGTTATATCTCAGCTGATGAAAGACCTTCTATTTATTGCATATTGGATGGAAATCGCATTGTAAATCAGAGCCACACGTGACGACAAAAGGCTGATAAACAAATATATGTACCAAGTCTGATCTTAGTCCAAAAATCCTTCACAATCTCTCAGCAAAATTTGGACAATTATTGAGTATTTAAAACCACCATTACCACAGCCAGGACATTAAAATTCTCCTTGAATTAACTAGAAATAGAACTTAACAGAATGAATCCATTTCAAAGCAAGGTTATGAGATTAGCATCACATTGTTGATTAGATACCTTATCGCTGTTGATTAACTACTATTTGCTAAGCAATTATAATTTCAGTCGCATCTACCGTGTTACTATTGCGCTTGTATTAAAATTATAAAATAATTATAGCGTGAAACTTTTTTTAGTTTTATGGGCAGTCGAGCAATCGAGAGTAGTTGTTTGTTTAAGATTTTTCGTAAATTCTTCTTGTTATGTCTATCATAACATGTTCATTCCTTTTTGGATTTTCATTTAGCTACACTTGTACCAAGTGTTTAGACTACAGCACGAGTATTCCTATTTTGATGGTTGGTCCCACAGAGTACATTTTACATACTGTTGGTCCCAATATCAGACAAAAACCTTCTTGGCTTCTGGTGAAATATTGGATAGTTCCATCTTTTCTACCATAGGTCCCTCAAAGCGCAAACACACCTGATAGTGAGTGGTTGCTACCGATCATGAACGTCTAAAATATTTAAATTGTTGATTGAGCAGGTTCTTAAAAGAAGAGGATAATAATAAATAACAGGATGCGAGGAAGAAAGAGAAATTAGGACTAGCACAATCTAACGCGCGCAACGAAACACGACATAAGAACCGTTGTTTTAGGTCGCTTTTCTGTGACTGGTTCTATGCCGGTAGAACTGGACCATTCATTAGGAACTACAGTATAAGTCCAAGGAGAATGCCAACTACAATATGACTTTACAAACTGGTAGAGTTGATCGTATTTTGAGTTTGATAAAAGAATCACTCCTCAGAGCTGTAATTTATCATGAACTTTTTCTCACAACTTATAGACTGAAAATTTGTTGCACGACCTTCCTACGGAGAGGGGAAGGGTAAGGGAGCGGGTGGCAGTAATCCATCAAATTAGCACCCCACAGCGACAACTGACGTGTGAATGAAACCGTTTCCGTTTCCCCTATGCTTTTCACACTCATTCACATGTTTTTCTTCCAGGTTATGACAGCCTCCCACGCTAATGTATACAGTAGGTAGACGTAGTCGAGCATCCGGCTAGATGACGAACCGTGTAATTATTATTGAATATTGTGGTGGGTTGCGGGCCCCTTAAGATTGACATGTTTGGTGTTACTTGATAGGCCACGCTTGGGGCAGCCTGCGTTTGGCTGTAGAAAACCATAGACTTATTCAATGCAGATTCTCGATAGACATCAGGTTTCCTCGATAGATATCAGGTTTACATCTACTCTTTACGAATACGAATATACGAAAATAGGTGGGCAAATGGAAGGAGAAAAGACAGAAGTATGAAAGGGGCAATAGTCAATGCATTGATGGCTCTGAGAGTGCGATGAGAAAAGAAAGGAAAAACGATGTTAGGAGGAAAGTGCATTGGGCCTCCCGCTAGTCAGCGTTTGTTATATCTATGATACTTACACCACCCCTCTCTTCCGCTTCCGCGTATCTATAGTTTCGTAGTAGGGTACGGCACAAAATTGTGATATACTTCTATAGCAAGATGAACATCGCCGCTTACTCAAGAAGCGGTCTGTACTCAATTATATTTTCAAATGACCACAAAGTCGTTTCGTTGATTGTAAACGGAGTTGCGTCTATCATCTAATTCTTAATAAATCAAGCGGTAGGTTTTGATGTTTCATATAAATTAACGGATATTTTTATTGCGACTATTAAATTCGACCGGTGATTGGATCACGTGAAATTTGCAATCATGTCCAAATTTGAATGTTTTCGGTGATAAGTTAAGTTTTTGCTCGCGGATTTGGCAATTTGTATTGATTGTTTTTTTTAATGTTTCATTAAAAACCAATGATGCGCGTTGAAAGGTGGATACCGACTTTGAAATTAGAATATAATATAGTCTACCATGCAGGTGATTTGGCATGCATTTTTTTACGTACTTAAGTCCTTATACTACTTATACACAGTATGTAAAAGTAATATATTGAAGCTATATAACTTTATTAAACTGTTTAAAAACCAGCGCGTGTGTTCACATAAATAGGTGATTCATTATATTTACTTCACAATCATAATTCCACAACGCTACTAGTTAATTACTGTGCGAAACACAGTGGCAGGAAATGTAAAGCAAACAATGTGAAATGTATTAACAATGTACCAAACCGCACGTCGTTCTCAGTACTGTATTAATCAACATCTTGAAAACAATAACACAAAAAACAACCACATTGATGTAAAACAGGTAGCGGTCGGACGCACCCTGCCTACCCAATTTATTCCACATCCTGTATTAAATTACCGATAAAAAACTTACAGGGTGTCCAACGATTAAACGCTCTTCAACCCTCAGAAGTCAGGTAGTCTGCGGTTATCCACACAATAGTTCATTGCAATTTTTATCACAATACACAGTCCGAGACAGGTGGTGATTAGCGGGAGCGCACAACAGCACTATACAGGCCATAAAACAGTTTATTGTTGGTGATAAGTCACTGTATCACATGTGTACACTGTAATCCGTGTGTCTCAATGTGCCACAATATATTTTAATATCACTGCGCGGAGGTTGCGCTTGCGCATCGACGCGCGACTAGTGGGAGTAGTGCGCCCGTACTACTGCAAGTTGTCAGGCAGTAGCGCTCCTGTCCCCGCCCCCGCCGCCACCGCCCCGCGCACCACACCCCGCGCGTCTTTGCCTTAGCCTCCATACTGTACTTTGGGAGCGATAAAAAAAGGGAATCGGGTTTGTTTATTTTTCGTGTTAGTAGCATATAAGTCGTGTAAATTAACACCGCCCTCGAACGATATCGATCCTGAATTTCGAATGCACTTGCTAATTGATAAAGTTTGTTTTTAACGGACGGATGGTCGTGGATGGGTTTTGGTCGTTTCTCTCTTAGTCCTCGCCCCAGATAGCTGTTGAGATAAGAAAATAATAGGCATAAACCGATTGTTAAATTTTTTGTCCTTTTTGTCTTAATTTACTAAAATTATAATTTATTTTCATAGATATACCTCCACATATAACTACATACTAATAACTAGATATACGTTCAACTTACACAATAAATAGTACAAAAAATCAACACCATAATGTTATAAAATCCCTAATAAAGTGAAACATATATAATAAAATAAAAAATAAATAAAATAAAAGACACGATATAATTTTAATTCTTTATTACAACGAAATCTATTCATACAGTCACATATATTTTAAAAAGATACCCATTATGGGACCAGATACTTTGCATCTATAACATTTCATTAGATTCTCAAATAATACGACAGATCTATTAAAATTGGCACAAATATTTGGCACACATCCGTGGAAATAATTATGGCAACATTCATGTACCGTTTACACTTATTTACTGAACACATTACAATGACTATGTTTGATAAATCTATGAGTACATAAACAATATACTATGTCATAACGTGCTTTAAAATTATACTTCAAATGGTTCTTATATAACATTCACTATGTATAAGCATCATTTGACTGATTCTGTTTAAGTCTTTCATTTATTTAAATATATTTGAGCTTTAATGATTTATGTACATCAACATGAATTTTATTAAATTTATTATTATATTTAAATTTCATTTTAACGCACAATTTTAAGTCACCTAGTATGGACCACATTCTAAGGGGTATTAATGAATTTATTTTCTTATTATAAATAAAACATTTTAACGAGAAACACCTCTGTAACCCTTCATTTATGTAATATATTTACAAATGTGCGCAAAAAAATTTACACCAAATGAGAAAGCTATACCGATAAAATATATATTCCAAAAATTCACAACACTGATAATATTCACATATTTGAATATGGGTTACAGATTAATATGAATAAATTACTTACATCAATAAATCCAATAGATTGTGTAATCTGAATTTTTAACTACGGCTTAATTAACTTCGCTTTGGCACGTCCATATAGCGCTATTTCTATTCTAATACCTACATTTCACACCTAAATGGCATAATATACGTGCTATAATAGGAATATTCTATCTATACATATTCATAGATATTTATTTCTCATTTTATTTCATTACGATCTCAGTCGTTTATTACTTACCTTTTAATCTGATATCGATTATTACGATTTTAATATCGATAATCGATTTAATGTCATCCTTATGTATTTAGGATTCATTTTATTTTCTCTTCACGTTATCGTTTAGTCTCGCATTCATCAGTCATCGATTTAAAATATTTCATTACATTTCATTAATTTCATTGAATAAATATTTAATTAATTAAACACATCAAAGCTATGCTTTAATATAATTAATTTCGATGCGTCGTTGTAGTGATAATGTATACTTATTTATAAATACGTAGACATATATTTGAATTGTTCATTAATTAAAACCAAATAAAATTATTAAATTTTTAATATATTTTATTGATAATGGCGTAATATCAATATTTTTCTGTCATTTGAGGCAATCTCGTGGTACCACAGGTTCAAATCCAGGACGGGAATCAACGTTGTCATTACTTTCTTAAATTTATATTTAATATTCAACATATAATAAATCTATTTGAAAGGTATATAATTTATTTCAATCCCATTCAATTAGTTAAAATATTGAGATCCTACATGTATCTACTAATGCATATATGAATGGAATTGAAAGAAATCAGTGGAAAATAATCCGAGTCGTGTGGAATCAGGTGTGGATGTATTTAATGAAACTAAATTATAAATAATCAAACGAATCGATGGAAGCGATGTGTCGTCGTCAACCGGCCTTCATCCATCGGTCTATGGAGTACTCCAGAGCGGCCATCCATCTGGAAACATAATTATTCAATATAAATTTAAATTATTCAATATTGGAAAACAATTATTCAAAATTATAAAACAATCAATCGCGCTAATTTATGAAACAAATTGTATCGTAAGTCAATTTCATTTTTGTGTTCTTTACAGATAATTTTAAATTTAGAATACATCTAATCCAAATTAATTCGACATAAAATTATATTAAAGTAATTTTAAAAATATGATTCCAAATTCAAATTTTCAAATATGGACTACATAAATCGAATTGCGATAACAAATTCCAAGACTCACCGTTTCCTGTCCATTTCTGATTCGGTGTGGAAGTAAAAGTGTCTCTGTTTGGGTTCAGTGGGCATCACTTCGAAGGCGAACTTTTTGCCGCCCGGGGCGCACGTCTGTATCCTGTAGCCGTGGAGACAAGCCATGCCTGTGGACAATACATTATTACCATCATTATGTTCAATTTTACTTATCGCACGTTTAGTATTATAGAGACTAAACAAATTTTTGTTTTTGTGAAACGTTTATTAAAAATTTATGACATAAATATTTGGTGAGATAAAGGGTAGAGTCACCAAAATCTCTTTAAAAATTTATCTGTCGAAACAAAATGCTGCATTTCTTATTTTTCTTGTTAGATAGTGATGTAATTGATGTATTAGTAGCATATTTAGAACTAGTACATACATTGTGTAGGCAAGGCAAGCTAAAGTGAGACTCTACCAATTACTTTTTTTTACTATTTTTTTTTGTCTTTTAATTTACTTAATTTTAAAATAATCTAATCCCCATTTGTGTCTGGCAAGTCTATCAAGACACGCCTCTTGAAAAGAAAATATGTGTAAAAGAGTTTCACTTCTAGATATAAGTGAAACTCTCTTAAGAGTTAGGTAACTCTAGAGACACAAAAGCGAAATCATGTAACAAGCGTATATTTTTACAATATACTCAAATAATATTGTCTAAAAACGCCAACCAAATACTATTTACAAAGTTGAACTTGACAATTTTGCCTGAATACTCACACTCGACAATATTGCCACCACTAATAAAATTGTACATTCATTGAAATAAGTGGTCGCATGCCCATTTTTGTGCACAAATTCCATTGTACTAATTAAATACCGACTAATGCCAGAACATTGTGCGGTTGGACACAATCCCCGAACAATAGAACCATGGGACGGTGACAAAAAATATCTCCTACTGAGTACGTAAGGTATTACATTTTACAGTTACAAGTTTGAGGATATTATGTACGAATATAGGATTAATTTAAAGAAGGCCCGTTATGGTGTTATTGGATTATTTAAAAATTTTAGACGCATGGATTTTTTAAAGTTGTGTTTAAAGCAAAATATTAAAGATAGGTATTTGCATGGAGATTTAAAAAATATATATATTAAAGAGAATGAGGTTACAAAGCATCCCAAAAAAATATTGTAATAAAATAAATTCGATGTACCAGAATAAAGTAGCAGAATTATTTTGTGAGACATCGTACTAAATATTTTTTTTTAATTTTTCTTTTTTTGGCATCCAAATTTACACTATATTTTCTATTGAATAAATTTAATATTTTTTTATGTTATTTGTATTTCAATTTCCCTATCTTAAAATATCCCATTAAATGTCGATCTTAAGTAATTTGTTCATTTAAGAAACATCATTTTATTAATTACGTATATTTTCGAGTAAAAACGATAGAATAGCCAGTTAAAAATATTAAGCCATTATTTTTGTAGCCAAGTACAATAGTTTTTGCATCGTCCGTAAGTAAATATGGAACAAGAACAAACACAAGGAAGACACAAATAATCCGCCAAGCCATTATCAACCTTATAGTCTACTCACCAAAGGCGCTCTTGCTGTTTCCATCGTTGTAGAAGTATAGACAGGCATCTTTAAGCACGCAGTACCGTTTGGCCCAGGACTTCCATTTGGACCCGAGCTTCACGAGGTATCCGAAGCAGTCAGGCCGTGGGATCGAAGATGGGGGTAGCTTCATGTTCCTCATAGTCACTTCAAGCCAACCGTCACGCTGGAACCGAAAAAGAATATCCATTCGTTCAGTTACCTTCGATCATATAATTACTAAGCGACTTTAAAAATAGGGAGGTACTTTGTCCAATAATGGGTACGAATTTTTATGTACAAAGTAGTTTTCAGTAAACCTTATATTCGATATTATTTGGTGAAATCAAAAACAGAGGAAGTTTAGAGTACGATTGTAATTTTAACTGTAGTTTTTTTATTGCAATGTATGGTGAGACGAGCCTTTCGTCGCCTGATGGTAAAAGTTACGGATGGTGATGGACAATAGCAAAACCATACATAGTGATGTATGGTTTTGCTATTGTTATTTGTATATTCATAGTGATGAATTGCAAAGAAATGCCTAGCATTCCACTGCGCTCGCCATCCTGAGACAACACATAAGTTTCAATATGTCCAGTAGTTACTCTAGCTACAATGTCCTTTAAACCACTGCTGTTTGGCAAGAAATATACAGGGTATATCAAGACTGCTACCGAAAACGAAGCCGGGTGGTAGTTTAAGCGACTTCAGACACAATGCAACAGAAAAAGTTGCAAAAAAAGTGTCAATTTTTTTTTCGTAATTTTTTTCCTTTGACCATATTTGGGTGGTAAATGTATTTTTTCCTAAAATAATAGTGTATACCCTTTTATTTATAAATAATCTAACGTATAAAAGAGTTTAAATTATTATTTTGCCAAAAACTATGGATTTACCGCCCAAAAATGACGATATTTAAAAAACCATAAACAATAATTGTCGCGTTTCTATGCGAAATTTTTAGTTGAATTGTGTTTGTAGTCACTAAATCTACCACCCGGCTTCGTTTTCGGTAGCAGTCTTGAGATACCCGGTATATTGTTGGGGTACCTATTTAGGTACCGCATATGAAACCTACCACGAATAATTAAATCGCAAGTTAGAAAAAAATTATTAAGACCTAATAACTGCATTAAGAAGTGTTTTATCCAATAATATAGTTAATTTTAATTTGGGACTATACAATAATATACAGAAAGTCATTTTGTAAGCGTACTGGAAACAATGTAAACATTATAAAAGAATAGTTCTCGTAATCTATCTTCACAATAACAATCCTTTGACAAAACCACAAACAAAAAATACAAAGGACGAACGACCCCTGTGTGCAGGTGGCCGATCGCTTTTCCGTAGTTGAAATTTTTTTTGTTGAATAGCATATTTATAATAGCGCCATCTATGAACAATAAGTGGTACTAACTAACTAACTACACTTTTCCTACAAGATTCAGACGGAAAAGTGTTTATTAGAATGGTTAGTAATCCTTTTTTTAAAAATTGGCCAGTCTACCTTAATAAGAAATGATTGTAGTATCAGGTATATATTTTTTATAATATTAGTAAGTCCTTTTATTCTTTCTCTCCATAAAGTAGAGTTTATACAACCCAATTTGAGCATTATAAGTATTAAAATACTAACCTACACTACTTAAAGGGTACAAACAATACTGCGATGAACTTATATTACATACATACATCAACTCACGCCTTGTTCCCAGAAGGGGTAGGTTGTATGTTCCGTCCCACAATGTGATAGGTGGCGAGCCTATCGCCATATCGGGCACAAATTCCTGACTCTGGGCTGATACTGAATAGAAAAATCCAATATCACTTTGCCCAACCCGGGATTCGAACCCGAGACCTCAGCTTTATAACCGTACCGTAGTATCACCGAGAGGAACTTATATTACCACAAATTTAACCAAATATCCGTTTCAATTTGCATTTACCTGATTACTAGCATCAATAGCGTGTCCAATGACAGCGCGCCATCTAGCGGCGGCCTCCGCAGTGTCGGCCGCGAGTTGCAATCGAACGCCGCCGCCGCGCTGTAGTCGGAATCCGTGCGGCTTGCCGACATCTTCTTCAGTTAACTGATAGTTCACTAGCATTAGAGCTCCTACTGGGTGAATGCTCTGGAATGAGATAATTTTCTTTTATTATTATAATGATATGAATGAATACGCGGATGCAGATGTTGGTTAAACCCGAAGGTTGGCACGCTTAGATAATAAGATCAGGAATTAAGGATATAGTATACAGGGTTAATCAAGACTGCTACCGAAAACGAAGCCGGGTGGTAGTTTTAGTGACTTCAGACACAATGCAACTAAATTTTGTGCAAAAAATTGCGATAATTTTTTTTGTTATTTTTCTTCAATTGTCAAATTAGGGTGGTAAAATAGTAGTAGTTTTTTCTTTAATAATAGTGTACAAGCTTTTATTTTTAAAGACGCTATGGTACACAAGGCTTTAAATTATTCTTTTAGCAACGACTGTGGATTTACCACTCAAACTCGACGATTTTTAAAAAATAATAAAAAAATGACGCGTTTCTTTGCGAAATTTTTAGTCACATTGTGTTTGTAGTCACTAAAACTACCACCCGGCTTCGTTTTCGGTAGCAGTCTTGATATACCCGGTATAAGTTTACCAGAAGTAGATATCTCTTCCATAATACTATTCATGAATTTTCAGCTGTACAATCATGAAATAAAACTACATGATTATAGTTTCATTTCAATAAAAAATATTAAAAAATGGTTACCAATTCGCCAGCGTCGTTCTATGCATGTACTCACAAAACTTTTTTCTATTCTTACATCCCCTACTTCTCCCTCTTATTTAACGTCTCAATTTCAATACTTAGGCAGTAACCATAATAAGAATCTTCGTTCAAACAACAATCTCCTACTCCATTGTCCTATTCATAGCACAGACTTTATCCACTCTTCCTTCTCTATACAATCTATTCTTCTTTGGAACGCACTCCCCCTCGATATTAGGGCGTCCGGTACCCGTTTGGCATTCAAGATGAAGGTTCGCCAACACTTACTCAATAAATTGGCAGTCACTTTAAACATACTTTTCCTGTTTAGACTTTATATATGTATTATATATGTATATATGTATTTGTATATCTATGTATTTTGCATGTATATTTATATCTATATATTTATTTATTATATATATATTATTCTATCGTTCATTTTATAATGCTAAATACTTGAATTTATGCGCCTACTATTTCACTCTCTGCACCATCCAAAGGTCGACTGGTAGAGAATGCCTCGGGCATTAAGTCCGCCTGTATACAACTATGTATATAAAGCATAAATAAAATAAAATAAATAAAAGAACAATAAACCATTCAGCTCAAATTACATCTATTTAAATTCACAGTAGCTTCTACTAGCAGATGCAACACTTCAGATTTATATCGACTATCGGAAGCGCTCTTTCAAATGATTCATGATTGAATAACAAATAAATTACTCTATAAATTAAATTAATGAGACAATAAACTTAAGACGAACGTTCAAGATGTTTTAGATATTATGTGGAAGGAAAGAGAAGACCGACATATTCTGATAACATTTTACTTCTTTTAAATAATATATAGTAAAAGAGCCCTGTTGCAGCAACAGTAAATTTTACAGTGGGATTACCAAATAAATTTAATAAAAATAATTACATATTCCTTTTTAAAAATAGATAATGTTTATGTATATCGGCTAGTGATGAAAGCTATTTATTACCTACATGACCAATTAACTAATTTCAGATAATTTCAAAATTTGATCGGATTTATTAAAATTAAAATAACTCTGAATGTATAAAGTTTAATGCATCAAATACGACAAACGATTAACTTTCGAAAAAATTAATGCAGCTATCAGCTTTTTACCAGGCTTTGCTTTGACTGCAAATATAGAGAAATATCAGAGAAATGAAGAAATGCCTAATATAATTCAGACCAAGTATTGAAATGAGTGTTGGGTAAAATAGATGCGGTTGCCAACATGTTCACGGTGGTCACGGGTTCGAATCCCAGGGAACACCACTGATTTGTGGAGTTATGTGTATATGGATAGTGAAGGTGAAGGAAAACATCGCGATGAAACCCACATACTATAGCGATTTGTAAGAATTTCTATGGTAGGAGACTGTCCCGCCCTCACACCCGCCACTGCAACTCCTGTAAGCCAGGATCAACAGTGGCACGCAATGTAATGACACCGAGCATTGAAGCTCGGCGAGTCTCCGGGAATGTCTAACTTGTCTTTAACCCGCAACGAAATTAATCAGAAAGTTAAATTAATAGGAGGAGTTGGAAATAAATAATGTCCACTTCCCTCCGTGCAAAGCGGGTGACAAAACATTGAACTAAAGAGGTAAATAACCTCCCAAAAAGACTTTTACAGCCGGAGAAGCCAGCTGTAAAGCACCACGGAATTCATTATTACATTTAAATGGGACCTATTGTGTGAGCTGTTATACTTGATTCCAGTAATAGGTATGGCAAAAACGCCGGAAAGCACGGAAATTCGTCCTAGTCTCCACTAGGTCCATGTAGTATACGACTCCGGATGATATCTGCATATTATCAAACATGGTTTTACGCTCATTTTGCCAAATACTACACTCCCAAAGTATATGATGCGCGGACTGTTCATACTCGCAATTAGGTGTTGAACATGGGCATGCAGGCGAATCAACGAGCTTAAAAGAGTACAGTTTAGACTTAAAGTTACCATGGCCCGTAAGGAACTGTGATACGCAATAATCGACATCTAGCCAAGTCTTTGTCAAACGATCACGCACGCAAGGAAAATATTGATATAAATGACGTCCCTTCAAAGATATCTCCCATCTATTTTGCCATTCATCTAATAGTTCGCTATATACTACTGAAAGCGGTTTAAATAATCTGTCAACTTTTAAAAGTTCACGTGGAGTTAAAAATCTTTTATCCATATTCTCCCTAGTAGAGTAATACATGGCGGCGCGACGTTGCACCTCCAGATCGACTGGAAGTACACCCGCCAGGACAGGCAATGCTTCGGTACTAACAGTTCTATATGCCTTACACAAGAATATCAACGCCAAACGTTGGCTCTGGAGCAGTTTTCTTCGCACAGCACCGATAGTAGCCCTATCAGCCCATACGGGGGATCCATAACATATACACCCTAAGTAAGTTGCTCCATAGATGATTTTTAATGTATTAAAAGATAATCCCCACGTTGATGTCGATATTCTTGTCAAAGCGAAAAAGTTCCTTTTCGATTTTTCTCCGACGTTCTTAATATGCTCAAGAAAAGAAAAATTCCTTTCCAAAAATAAGCCAAGATAGCAAAAAGATTCCCTTCGCCTGACAGTTGTATTATTAAACTTGATACGTGGTGGCGATTTTAAGATCCCTTTAAGAAGTAATTGGAACGTTTTTTGTGGTGCAAACTTTAAGCGATTTCGGTCACCCCATTCAGATATTAATTTTAAACACGTCTCAGCCATACTTTCTAGTCCCGACCTACTATTAGACTGTATAAGTAAGAGGCCATCGTCAGCATAGCCCGTTAGTGAGCATCCTAATGGTAAGGGAATAGACAAGAAGTCGTCAAAGCCAAAATTCCACAAATATGGACCTAGAACCGAGCCCTATGGGCAGCCCATTGTAAGTGGCTTCGACACGGCATGGTGGCCAAGTTTTAATTTAGTTGTTCCATGCAAGAAATACGAGTAAATAAGCGAATAAATATTCCTAAAGCAACCTCGTATTTTCAATTTAAGAAGCAGCATTGGCCACCAGGCATTATCGAATGCACCGGAAATGTCAAGAAAGATACCAAGTACATACTTGTGTTCAGATGTGCTCACCGCCCTACGGACCGATATCGCCGCGTCTACGGTCGATTTACCGATAGTAAACCCGAACTGCTTCTCGTGGAAAGTTGGACCTCCCGGTAACAGTCGAGGAACAATAAGCCGTTCGAGGAGTTTTCCTAATGACGGCAAGAGCGTAATGGGTCTGTATGATTTAGGATCTTGAGGGGATTTATCCCCTCCTTTAGGTATTATTCGTATAAAACCAAAACGCCATACGCGCAGAAATACACCCTCAACAATACATCGATTAAAAACGGCTAATACGGCATCACCGGCAGATTTGCACGCTTCTTTAATCATTCTATTAGATATTTTTTCCTCGCCGGAGGCTTTATTAATAGGCAATGATCTAACAATGTTAATAAATTCGTCAAACGTTGGAAGACTCGAAATTGGAGAATTTGGCAATTCAGCTGCCCACGACCTAATGTGATTATGATATACTGTGTCATTTTCAACCGAATCGTCAGTTATTAACGAGTTTAACAGAGAATTTCTATGGTATGTAAAATCCGCCATCTCGCACTAGGCCAGCGTGGTGGTCTATATCGCCTTACAACTCAATCATGCTCTTAATTGTAGAGGAGACCCGTACCTTGCAGTAGATGGGTTATAGATACAGTTTGAAATATACTATCAAGTATCGAAGAAAGTAGTAAACATGCCAATAACATTGACAACCAATCTCTACCGCAAGAGAAAACATCACTACATCTATAAATAGCCTCAACAATCGTGAAAGTACAAGCATATGAAATTTGAAACAGCATTCACAACTGTTACAAGAAACCGTAACAATTGTAATGGAAGCTCCTGAACGGAGTATGTACGTGTACCAAATGACGTGTCAACAGGCAGTTACAGTTAATATGAATATACGGAGTATTGGCGTGCTACAATTAGAGTAACAGTAAATCACTGTGTAGTTAGCTAGAAAGTACATTTTTTGGTAGCTTTCCTCGGATTTGTTTGAGCTGAAGGTAAGTGCAACACTGTTAAGAATGAATACCGAAAGCCCTGAGAAGGAGTTAAAACGGTCGATAAAGCCATGGTAACAAATTGTGGATAAAAAAGACGGTTTGCAAAAATCTTAAACAGTTTTGTAGATAGTTTGGATTCAAATAGATAGCAAAATAATTGTGAAATAAGTTATACGAGTTTTGCTTCATAAGATTCCTAATAAGTAATAACTGAATAAATATAAGGTATTATTATTGTTATCATGGTAGTACAAACTACTGACATTGAAACTAATAACTTAATCCATCCATCCGTCCATCAGCCAAAGGAAGTCCACTGCTGAACATAGGCCTCTCCCAATGATTTCCACAGAGACCTGTTGAAGGCAGCCTGCATCCAGCGACGTCCCGCGACCTTTACCAGATCGTCTGACCAATAACTTAATGAACTCTGACAAAACCAACTGCATTGCAATCCAACATGTTAAGGAAGAATGTTCCCACTATTTGAACTCCAAATAGTTCTTCCAGATTTTAGAAACTTCCCGCCTGCTGCCACTCCTTTCAGCCAGGATCAACAGTGGCACACAAAGAATTGACACCGAGCTCCGGAGCTTGTCAAGTCTCTCAAGGACACTAGCTTGTTAAACTCGCATCAAAATTAATCAGAAAGAGAAACAAATAGGAGTATAAAAATATAGTTGGAAAATAATTGTCCACTTACCTCCGCAGCAAAGAGGGAAATAGTTCTTCCAGATTAAGTAAACACATTGTAATACCTAAAACAATCGCAAGTAAGAATCCCCAACATACCGAATCCGTCTTGTAATAGTAAAGGCAGTTGTCTCTCTTCAAGACGAACCACCGCCGAGTCCATCGCGGTGGGTGATGAGGTCGCAGTGGCGCCGCTCGCCACAAATACCCGGAGAACAACGCAGCCGGCCCTCCTTCATGAGCCAGCGAGGCTACTACGTCACATGTTCGCGCCACCTGGTGGAGAAATTGAGAAAAGTATGAGTATTTTAAGATTAAGACTAAATCGATGAAGCGACATGGACAGATGATTTGATAAAAGTCGTAGGAAGTTGTTGAATTCAACTCATTGTTAAGAAGTCGATCTGAATTTTTTTTCAAAGGCTTCAGTATGTTTATTCCTATGTGTTAGATGTAATGAAGAAGGAATTTTACGTTTTCGCAATATGAAAAATAATATTAAGCAAGTAGTCAAGCATTATCAAATTTGCCAAAACAATATATTTATAATTATAATAACATTATTTTTTTCTCAAGGAATATATTAAACGACTAAAAAAAGTAGATATTTAATGACTTTGATAATATAATCATTTTGTTTATTTCACACAATAATATCAAATACATTTACCTCTAGTTCCAGTATTTCTGATCCAGAGTGTGCTATTTTCACGACTTCTGAGTGAGTCTTATCTAAGACATTGATCCCTGAAACGAAAATAAATGGTTATTTACAATATTATAATGAAACTTTTTAAATATGATATTTGTTCATCAATATTCGGTACACAAAATCTTTATAACGCTAAATGCATTTCAATATTTGAGCTCTGCTGTGTCATTAGATTGATATTAGCTTTTAGATCATAAAACTTAACTGAATAAGCTTTATTGACGAAAGAATGAATGCCGGCATAAATACTAGATGATGTTAGCTTAGCTCTCGATAATTATGGAGTATTTATTATTGCTCATTAGCAAGCGCACGGGAAATAGTCCAGTTTAATGTATTTAATAAATTCAAAAACTATTTGTATTAGCATCTGGCTCACAAGAAAAAAGTAGGCAAGACTGCAGATTGTAAAAAGAGGACACAGGATGGCTTAGTCCAGATGGAAACCCATGATACCATTTAGATTATTATCTCATTAAGTAACTTCACAAACCGTCACTAAATTTTGAAATAACCAGAGAATGTACCAGCAGGGCGAACTTTTTCAATAGAGAAGGCAGGACAAATTGACATCTAAATTGTTCGCTAAAACGCTATATGGTTCCAATCTCAGTGAGTAATTCACAAAAATCTACCATCAAGTAACAGCAGTTGACAGCCTCCGTGGCGCAGGCGGTTAGACGCCGCCTGTGAAACGAGAGGCCGCGGGTTCGATTCCCGCACCGAGAGAAATGTTTGTGCGGCCCACAAATATTTCTCTCGGGTCTGGGTGTTTGTGAGACCGAAAAGTCTCTCGTAGTTTCCTGATACCCACGACACAAGACTCGATCTTAATGTGGGGTCAGGACTATGTATGTGACTGTTGGGTGTTATTATTATTATTATTATCAAGTAATTGAAGAACCACCAGAAACAACATTAAATTCCATAATTATGGCTTCCGATCTCAGTGAGTAATTCACAAACAACCACCTCCAGGTAATTAAAGACCCCAGACGGTTATTACAGAACATGGTAATATCATCAGTACGTACCATTAACAGCTATAACAATATCTCCGACCTCCAAGCCTGAGGTCTCTGCCGGCGTATCGGGTTCGATCGCGGAGACCACCACCGGCTTGCTGCCGTGGATGCGGAAGCCGAACTCTTCATTACCTCGTCTGACAACGACTGTCTTGTCGCTTTCTGTTGGGAATATGGAATGTTAGTTATTGGAGGAATTGATGTTTGGTTTAATGGTTTTGTAGTATTGTGGGTAAAAATATGTGAAGATTAAGGCTTGTTGATTATTGTATTGTTATTATATTTTGGCTTAGTATCGTTACCAATCATGATTAAGATTGAATCGGGATGAATGAATGAAGGTAGTTGATTTAATTATAAATAAGAAATTACATTTGTTAATTTTATTTCTACGACGTCAGTGGAGGTCAGTGAACAATTTAGTTATTATTTAATTATCCGTAAAGTTAATAATAAAATTTAAAATATTATCATATTTTATAAAATGTTATTAAACGATAGTATATTATTACTATAAGATCTATGTCTATTGTAATCCTATTTCACCCGTCAAACAGTAGTGTAAATGCACTGTTGTGTTTCGGTTTGAAAGATATTGTAGCTAGAGTAACCACTGGACGTATTGAGACTCAACATCTTATGTCACAGTATAGCAAGCGCAGTGGCATGCCAAGAATTGCTTTGTAATTCAAGGTTCTTTTTGGTTTTGCTACCGTACATGAGCAGTCATATCGCTTACCATCAGGCGAATGGGGTGCTTGTCTCGCTATTCATAGTAATAAAAAAACTATCTCAGAGCGGCATAAAAGCAGCTGCCTGAAAAAATTAAATGTTGTATTAACACATTGTGTGGTCATCCACAAATCGTCATTTCCAACATTGATTGTCCATAAAACCGAATAATCTGTGCATTGAACGTAAATGCTTGTAAACAATGAATCGCTGTTCCAACCCGATGTTTCTGTTGTGTAACTGGGTTATAGCTCAATAACAAATTTGAATGCCTATTGCCTACTTATTTATAGCAATCTGATGACGTGTTTTGTCGATATCCTCGATGATTGGAAACTTAGAGAATTTGGAATGTTTGCATCCTTCTTGATGTGTATCTTATACTGTTCTTATGTCATCAATGAGAATAGGTATGAAAATAATTCAAAACACATTTTGTCGTTGATGAGAAAAATATTGAAATGATTAAACAAATGATTTTAAAAGACCCGTTATAACCAGGATCATGCATAGAAGGAGAAAGAAAAATCATTGAATATTTGTTCAAAATTATTAAGGGAAAATTTAAATTGACATAAATCTCTTAAACGGTTTTGTTTTTTACAGCATATTAACTTACGAATTGTTTTTAGGTATTACTTCAAGATTATAATCCATACCAAAACAACAATCATTTATTTCATTATCTCCTTCGAATAACACCAAAGTATTTACAAACCCCAAACAACTACCTAATCTTAAAACTAAAACTATCGAACACTATATTTTCTTAACTAGCCGACCTAATATTTATTCTCTTATCTAAATAGGCACAATGGCCTACAGACGCCAGTAAACTATGGAAATGTTCGACCATGACACAAATCCACGTATTTGACGGTGAGTATCCTCAATTAAAATATTTGCCCGGCTTCTGCTAACATTTTGGCGGAGATCCAAAACTTGGGAATGGTGAATTTCATTCATACACCCATATTGGAGATTGCGGTTATTGATAAAGTACTGTGAACTGAAATGGTGGTGATTTTAAGAAGTCAGAATGCGAGAAAAAAGTGTTTATGTGGTATCGATTTGATGTGAATACTACCACAAATAAACAAATGTAGATAGTTTAGTCGAGGAAAAGAAACGAAAAAGAAGATGATAGAGAAGGTAGAACCATATTTCATGATGTGTATTAAGGGTTATGATGCTTAGAGTACATTAATTTTATATTTAAACGATTAATTAAAAACTTAACTACTAGCTTAGTTTTTATAAACGTAGAAACAAACATTGCAACAAAATGTTGTTCCATAATGTTAGCAATAAATACGATAACGACTTAATTTAAGTTTAACATTATTTATTTTAAACCCAGAAAACAGGTAAATAATGTAGCATGTGACATTTATTTTTCGTGAATTAATTCTTATTTGTGGTTGTCAAGTGAAAAGCGCTTGATAGCCACGTATTATGTACGTATTGATCTCTGATTTTCAATTACCCCGAAGGAGGCTGACAGGGGTATGACAGTGTCATAAGACTTTAACTATACCATGTAGTTGAGTTTCACGTGATTATTTAGAAAAGTTCTTTGCTCCATTGATAGATTTATTTTCGGTGCATTGTCACCATCATTGCCATCACAATCAAGATATGTTTTCCTAAACAAGCGTCACAATTTTACCAGGTTTTTGGCAATCTCGATTTGATTGCTAAACCAATAAAAAAGTATAGGTGAATACAATTGTGAATAAAATGCTACGATATCGTGTTACTCGAGCGTGATTGATTAATTTCTAATCCCTTTGATATCTCTTGATATTTTAGAGAAACACATGTTTAGTAAGAAATATTAAAGCCTAATATAGAAAGATTTTGGTTCACGAAACGAGCTTGTCATAACATAACAGAAAACTTGAATAATTCACGCGCATTAATTCTGGCACACGCATGCGCTCTTGAACGTGTACTGAATTAACTTCACTACTGAGTTAAAGTACTGAACGTGTAATTTGAAATTGATGCACGGGGCTTTGTTATTGACTATCTCTTCAATTTCAAACACGAAATTATTAAAAATAATAATTAGTTTAAGAATAACAATATTTCCTATTTGTCATTTATCCTACAGTGTTTTTTTTTCATTAAAGCACATATTATTCAAGAGCGCACTTTAATATTATCACCCATAAACCATGGTATAGAGCCACAAAGTTATCTGACCCGGTGAGAGAGTCGCTGTAATCGAATTTGGTGTTGCCATTAAAAATAGATATTGCAATAAATGGGGTAAAGTAAGATTTTTCAATCCGATCAATAGTGTCGAGAAAATGACCAGTTTCCTCTGCATATTATTTTTCCTTCACACTTTCTAACAAATCGCTCCCCAAAACCCTTAAAAAAGTGTATCTGTATTCTCCTCCACAATCGAGAGTACGATTGCGGGGGATTAGGCCATATCACAGGCCATATAGCCCACCACGCTGGCCTCATGTGGGTTGGTGGACTTACATACCATAGAAATTCTAATAAATCGCTATGGTATGCAGGTTTCCTCACGATGTTTTCCTTCACCGTTATAGCGCGTTTTTATCAATACAAGCATGGCTCCGAAAAGTCAGAAGTGTGACCTGAGATTCCAACCCGCAACCAGCGTGAACAAGTTGGCTGCCGCGTCTGGTCCATTTACCAACAGGCCACCACGCACGTAACGTAAAATGAGACGAGTAAGATACATTTTAATTTATGATATGTACTTACATATTATATTCTACTAGTACGTACATAATTCTGTTTTCGTGGAATTTATTTTATAAAGCTGACAACACAAACCTTTGGTGGCAGCTACGCGTTAATACAATTTTTCGAAGGGTATTATTGATGTCGGAAGACGCTTTTCATCCTACGTAAAATTGAATACCTGAAGTATAACATTCCTAGCATCACTTTTTAAAGCTTTCGGCATATTTCACTAGTTTTAAATAATGCAGGAAAAATAAATACATTGAGTAAACAACCAATGGCGGATATGTCAGCGACTAGCAGCTAGATTGACAATTTCAAATGACGTCTTTGTTTCCAGTTTTGGCCACCGGGCCAGATAACTTTGTGGCTCTATAAATGAAGTCTCATTATCGGTTGACTTTTAGTAAGTCGTAATTTTAATGTGACCAGTATAAAAATCATCTTAATTCTAAATGGTTAGTTTCGCCAAATATAAATAAATTTAATGGAGTTAAATGGCAATGTGTTGGAAGGTAAAAGTGATCGAACTATAAGAAATAATTTTTACATTTAATGGTTGAATCAGATATTTAAAAAATCTCCAATTACAATACAATACAATACAATACAATAATTCTTTATTGCACACCAAATTACAGTATTGAGCTTAAATATATGTTATGTTTGGTAATACAATGAGCGGTCTTATCGCTTAAAGCGATTTCTACCAGACAAACGTGGGATGGAGAATATTGGAAATATTATTTAAATATAATTGTATTAAATGATTTAAACGCAATTAAAAAATAATAATAAAAATATAAAATAAAAATCTGTGTTACCGCATGGTTCCGGAGCTACAAGCTTGTTAATTTCGCACTGTCGACACCACAACACCAACATCAACTTAAATATCTCCTCCAATTTCTGCCTCAAACTCCCTTTCGGGTTCTTTAACATATCTTTAACTAAAAAGAAAAAGAAAAGAAAAGAAAATTAATGTTCAAAAAAATAATGACTATCCGAATGAAACGACCAAAAACTTTGAAAAAATCACATTACTCACACGAATGACCCATCTTGAGACTTCTGAACTTCCCAAGGTCTTTCAAACACAATAGTTTTGAACTTTACTACGCATGCACTGTCCGCATATTACGTCACACGTCACATTAATTGTCTAGACTGGTATCCAATGTAAAATCAATACGCACTGCACATTTTGCCAACGTATAATCTAAAAAAATCTATCCACAGTCGCTTACAGTCAACAACTGAGTACTGACGTTCGCAACGCTCTGCTAAATTAAATTTAGTTCTGTACACATCGGCCATTCTGATTTGAGATTTTATCGACTGCTTTCTTTCAAACACGAAGTAGATATTTACAAATGTTAGGATGTCAAGGTTGGTAAATCCAACATTACATCAGAGATTTTTTCAGAGCTGATACAATCCTGTTCGAACTTAGGAATTCAGTGGACAATCTTAAAATAATAGGTGATGCTGTTAAAATAGAGACAGTACTAGAAATAGTTGAACACGTCACAGATAGAAGTGGAACAGTTAACGCATATGAGTCGTTAATAGTTGTGACGCAATCAGTAACCGCTGAGATATTCGGTTCTCTGAAGGGCATTTCAGTGTTACGTTTGGGAAGCTTTCAGTTGTCTGTATTCGTTGTAATTTATGAAGATTGCAAGTCTGTATTATTAAATTGCTTGAATCTTCATGTAATAAATCGATGCAACATTTTATGATAATTGTAAACAATTTTGCGCACATTAAAATGAATTCCCATTATCAAACGGTATAAATTATATCGATATTTCATAATTCAGAATTTGTTGATGTATTCATGAATTAAATAAATACAAAACTATTGTTATAGGGTTACGCATATAGATAAATTATTTTGACGTAGTTTTACAAATTGGATACCATACTAAGCGCTTAAAGCCTGAAATAGAAACTACATTACGGATAAGGAGTCTATAATTCATTGATTATGGCGACTTTTTAGTAACAAGAAAACAAGTTCATTATTTCCTTTATTCTTCGTAGTAATTAAATGATCTCAATAAATATACTTTTCTGAAGTCTACTTTACAATGACCTTTTTGAAACCTTAATAGCTCTCGTAAAATATTTGTTACCCAATCGGCTCGTACCTGTACTCGGCGATCAAGAAGCAACGACGGTACTAAAAATAGGAGATTCTTAACACCTATTTATTCCAGCGAGGCAATCGCTATTGATTATATCCGAAGCGAAATTCCTAGCAACACGATAATTTTAATAGGTATGACTAATCATCATCATACTACTAAAATAATTTCCCGCTGGGTAATGACCTCTTCTAGATCGAGATGCTGAGTCAGATTTTTATCTTGCTTTTCTGGTCTTTTGATCATCCTGCGGTATTTTACAAAATCTTGATGCAGAAGTCAATGAATAATGTGCTGAAAATAGATCAGATTTTTTGTCTCTTGGTGGTAAAATACTTGGCGTAATTTCAGCAGGTTTAAAGCGCCAGTCGATTTTTCTTTGTGCTACAAAGCATTTTTCTGTTCTTTTTCCAAACACATTACTTTATCGTGACTCATACAATTAGAAAATATCAAACTTACCATTCATAAATTATACTAATAAATTATGCTATTAATGCTATTAAAAAGAATATCCACGAAGATATTAACTTATTGGAACCCTCCTCCCCCGATTTTCTTCGATTTAAACCAGTTAATAAAATTTAAAGCAAAAAAAATATATCTTTTTACTGCAATGAATGGCTAGATGAGCAATGCCATTCACCTGATGGTAAGCGTTACGACTGCTCATGAATAGTATCAAACCAAACAGCACCTTGAATTACAAAGTAATTCTTGGCATTATACTGCGCTTTCCACCCTGAGACATAAGATGTTAAGTCTCAATATGTCCAGTAGTTACTCTGGCTGCAATACCTTCAAACCTAAACACAACAGTGCATTTACGTTGCTGTTTGGCAGGAGAAATAGACATAACGGACCACCGTAGGCCGCCTGGGTAGGTACCAACCTACCGGGCCTCTCATATATGAGAGAGTTACCACCAGTAAAAATATATAATTGAATGGCAACATTTTTTTAATAATTCGGTTCCGGGATGTCTCGTCCCATTAATAAATAAATAAAATGATTCAACACAATTATCCGTTGCATTATTATACAGAATAACAATGCTACTCACCAAAGCTATTATCTGCTTGTCGCCTATTCAGCTCGATACACGCTCGCCTATGCACCAGCCGATGAGTCAACGCGACGTATCTCTTGTTAAATTCCGTTTCTGACTCCGTTGGATCGTCTTTGCCAGCTTCTTTGACGTCTAGGGAATCTGTATAAAATATTTGGATGTTAAAACTGCTTCTGATAGATTTTTGATACTTATACTCAATTACTTTTGTAATAAATAGTTAAAACACTTCTAGAAGCTTCTGTTGAAATATTTTCTCAAATAATTCATAAAAAAATGGATGATTAATTTTGCGTATTTGACAAGAAATACTGTTTTACTAATTACAGCAATATATTAAGAATGTTGAAAAGTAAGACAAGCCCACATTAAATTGCATTTCCTGATTTTCAAATCTGTTCGTTTAAAGCCTCAAAATTTGTGGGAGTAAATTCGAGTACATCATTTATTATACTGCAAAATATAATTTTAATTTTACCTGGTGGAATCCTAGTCCAATGATCATCGTTCTCCGACAAAAGAATCCAGTTTCCACACCACCAAGGAGTTGCGTAAATTCCTCTTTCGTCCCGCCCTCCTTCAGCGCCTTCCGAACTCCCAGAGCATTCCTCATGTTCTGTAGTAAAATTAATTATTGTGAAGGCGCCTTTACTACGTCTGTATGGAACAAAACTCCTACAAGATTATTGTTATGGATGTTATGTTCTTTAGGCGGCTTTGCTATGAGCAATTTTGTAGTATGATTTATTTTCAATTTCGTGTATGTGATATTCTGATTGGAATGATCACATGTAATATAGTATTTGAAAATAAAAATATACTCAAAAGCCACATATATAGTCCTGACCCCACACGGATATCGAGTCTTGTATCGTAGGTATCAGGACCTATGAGAGACCTTTGGGTCCACAAGCACGCAGACTCAAGAAACAAGTTCTTGTACTTCACACAAACATTTGTCTTGTGCGGGGATCGAACCCGCGGCCTCTCATGTCACAGGTGTCTTATCAACTGCGCCATGGATGCTGTGTGTATAGATAAAAAGATGAATGCAATTTGGGATTGATTTATTTAGATCAACAAAAACGCTGGTACTCCTTAGAATTCTGTTCTTCAGCGATGGTGGGCTTATTTGTAATAACCTTATAAAAAAATATTACCATCAGGATCAACACTAGCACTAGATCCAGCTAATTTGTCGAGACTGTTTCCAGCGGAGCGCGCTATGCGTGTATCAGCGGGCTTTTCAGCTCCTGCATAATCTTCTTTACCTCTTTCTTCAGACTGCAATATAATAATAATGTTAGAAAATATCTTTTGCATACAACATGATCCAATTAAAAATAGCACATATTTAAAAAAAAAATATTCTGTCGTTTCATTTTCATATTACGTTCCATTATAATTTAATAGACGTAGAACATTTATCGGACGATAAAGATATCGACAGTTTCTTATTATTCCAATAAATACATGATTAAATAGGTTTAAATAAGATACTTGTACGAAGAGAACAACATTGTCATATTTGAATTATGCATTTGAAGTTTTGTGTCATGTATTGAATATTTACGATCTACGTTTACGATCCATTTGTCTGCAGCTTATAAGATGCTGATAAGTTCTGAATACTTCATAATTATTATAATTTCAATAGTAATTGGATTTCATGAATGCCGTAAACACAAAGGCAAAATAAATAAATCTACAAGTACAAGTGAAATTACGACATTCATCGATGTGTCTACAGTGAAGTTAACACAAGAAACTACATTTCAAATACCCGACGACGAATGGGTTTCAACTGCATTGAAAGATATCGCTTATTATTTACGCAACCACAAATTCAACGAATGGGATCAAAGGTATCATCAAACTAAACCTGACGAAAACAACATCGGATTTTACAAAGTCTTTCCAGATCCCCCAATAAAATTTCTTCACTGGAAAGTCCAACAAAATTGTCACAAGAATTTCTATAAATGCATTATTTATCTAAATAGCGTGGTTGAAACCACACCAATAACCAGAAAGGACGATTTAGTGACCATAATCAATTCAAATCATATTACTTTTAACGATCCATCAATAAGGAAGTTAAATAGTGAATGTAAGCATGCTGTATCAAATGCTGATAAAACTGGAATCCCCTTCGATGAACCGATAGAAAGATTTCTTTGGCGTTCATCTGCTTCATATTTCATGTGTTGGTATACACTATTGGAAACTCCTGCTTTGTCTATGCTCGGAGAACCATGCGATAATTTTGCAAATTGTTTAGATCCTGTACATGGGCCGAGGAATCACGACCCCAGAGCTAACGACACTCAATCGTTTGCATGTGCTATGTATAGTTTTTGTCCAGACCTTTGCGTTCCAATAAAATACATAGAAAAAGAAGATCAACATTATAAGAACGAAAATCCTTGCGTAGTTCATAATAATAGCAATATTTGGAGCAAAAGAACATGTAAATTCGATCGTAAAAGTAATCAAAATCTAGATAATATTATCGCCAATAAATGGAATATATCCTGTAATTGCGAAGAAGAGGGTTTTATTTGGAATTCCCAATTCGGTATGTGCGTCGATAAAAATGAATGTGTTATTGAAGAAAACAAATGTAACGACAAATCCGAAGATTGTTTGAATGTGCCGGGATCTTTCAAATGTATCTGTAAGGGGGGTTTTGTTTTCGATGATAAGACAAATATGTGTATTAGCAAACATTAGATTTAGCTATAGTACATAAATACATAAATATAACACACACAATGTTTTCTATGATTTCCTAAAGAACTATTAAAAATGACGATTACGATTATAGGATTAGGATAAAGGATAAAATGTTATATTCACATAAAAATTTACTATCCACTTGTGAATATCCATATCGTCATCAATTATAGGAAATAAGACGTGAATGTACCTTAGCCCTGACATCTTGTCTATGTCGATAGTGATGTCGTGATTTGTCTTCAGATCGATATCTTTTATCCAATTTCTTATATAGCCTGGCGCCGGTTGTGTGCTTTTTGAACTGACCGAACAGGAAGGGCTATCTGCAAACCCAGCGGGAGCTGGTACAATGTCTGGAGTAGCATCTGCGTATGATTCCTAAAATATGAAAAAAGCAATAAATACACCCTATAAACATATACGTAGTCCCGATCCAACATTAAGATCAATGAAATCTTGTGTCATCAGAATCCACGAGATTTTTTTCAGTCCCACAAACAAAATGTATCTCTTAACTGGGTTCGTCTCGCGGCCTCTCGTTTCTCAACCTCAATGACCAGCGCTACGACAGCTGTTAAGATAAACTTGTAATTTGAATGATATATGAGATTTTTGTCTTTCATAAACTTACGTCAGTATGAGAGGTTCTTGAAGCGACGCTATCGTGTTCATGCGCTGCTGTTATAATGTGTACTTCTTTGCCACAGTGCAGACAATGTGCTTTAGCCTCACCATCTGCACCAGTGAGACTTTGTTCCGTTTGTTCAGAGTAGAAAACTGAATCAGATCCCGGCGATACTGAACGTAGAGATTCGGCTGAAGCTGCTTTTGCAAATTTACCATCTGAAAAATGCAGGTATTATCAGCGGCATTATAAATCCAACTGTTTTTTTTTTGGCAATGTATGGCGAGAAGAGCATGCCATATGCTTGATGATAAACTATAAGGCCGCTCATGGACAGTAGCAAAATCAAATAACATCATGAATTAACAAAGCCATGCTTGCTTATTTATCGAATATACGGGTTCATGTAAACAGCAAAGTCATGATCTTCGTAACGAAGTAGTCTTAAGAATTTTCTAATAGGAAACATATGATGAAGTCTTCGTTGTCATAAGCTGTTTTATTTTTTCGGCAACATTACTTAAATTGTGATGCATCGACCACAAAGTACCCATCATATTTTAGGTTGATCGGACTTAAATGAAGACATGACAAAGTAATTTTATATTATGTTTCTTGAAGTGATGTTACATAGTAACTAATAACCTTTCTTAGAAAATATAGCACGTCTATGCACGTACCTCGATCTTGCTTTCGATGGTGACGCGGTGAAGTAGTAGGGCTCCTGATATACCGCAAAGGAGTAAGTCTTGAACCAGCGCTCACTAAAGTTCTAGTAGTTTCGATATCTTCTGCTTCCAAAGAACTAATACATGGAATTGTAGGAATCGATTGCTTTCTTCTCGGCAAACTACCAGGCAGTGATATGCTTTCGTTTGAACCACTTTTTCGACGCGGTCTACAACAAAAATCAATAATATACTAATAACCATAAAAACATCGATATACGGGTACATCAAGACTGCTACCGAAAACAAAGCTGAGAGGTAGTTTTAGTGACTTCAGACACAATGCAACAAAATTTGGTGCAAAAAATTGAGTCTTATTAGAGTGATAAATACATAGTTTGCTTATTAAATAATAGTGTACAGCCTTGACGCTATGGTACGCAAGGGTTTAAATTATTATTTGAACAAAAACTATGGATTTACCACCCAAAACCGACGATATTTAAAAAATAATAAAAAAAGTCACTTAAACTACCAACCAGCTTCGTTTTCGGTAGCACTCTTGATATACCAGGTAGAATAAAAAAAAAAGATTGTTAATTTTACCTATAACCAGAATGATTTCCTGATGTTGGAGACTTCACGTTATTAGAAGTAGCTGCAGTTTTTCTTCGCGGACTATCTCGCAACCTTCTATGTTTTCTTGGAGATATGTTTCCATTACTTCCACCTGTAATTTTTTTGTATAATTAACTCACGGTTATTTAGAGACAGAGGGTTAATTTAAGAAATACATAGTATATAGAGTTACCTTCTTTTCTATATTGTTCACTGGAATCATCTGAAGTAGGAATATTTAAGTGCAGTTTCATGTTAGATCCCATGGTTTCACGTCTGTCGTAGTGTTGAGGTCTATAACCATGACCTCCCTCTATAGTCTTGCTTTGAGTAGGACTTTTAGGTTTTAACTTTGTTCTTTTTACATAGCGTTCCCTTTCAGCCGGTCGTTTTGTATCTTCTTTCTCTTTAATAGGTTTTTCTTTTAAAGATTTTTCGATGTCAATTGGTTCTCTTGGTGATGATTGTACACTCTTTGGTTTCTCTACAAAATGAGTTTTCTTTTTCCTTACTTCTGATTTGTCTTCTGCAGGAGACTTAAGATTTGAGGCTTTTGTGACACTTCGCTCAGATCGCTGACTAACACTATCGGGTTCTTTAGATTTCTTTCCCCAGTCGTCTTGTGAAGTAGATATAGAATCGTCATATGATTTTGAAAATTCTAACGTAAACGCCTTTTTTTTCCTGCGTTTCTCTTCGCTAAGCCATAATTTGGGCCTACTTGTTGATCTGTACTTTTGTGAGTGCTTATAAGCTGAAACATAAATGTGGTTTAGATCAGCTTAATGTATATAAATTATTAAAGTATAAAATAGATTTACTTTTCTTACTCAAGCCACCGTCATCATCATCATCAACAGGACTTTCGTAATAACCAGAAGATGAGTAATGGACACTTCGTTCATCATCTGATAGTGAACCCTGTAATAAATGATCAAAGAAATAAGCAAAAGCAATAATTTTGTAAATAACTTTTCTATAGTTCACAGATTACCATCATTTTAGGTACTAGTTGTTCTTTTTCTCGTATGGGACTTGTAGTTTTTTCTTCTTTTGTTTTTGTTTCTACTTTATCCGGTAAATCCTTTTTCTTTTCTGTAGGAGTTTTATCTTCAACGTCTTCAGTAACATTTGGATTAGAACCACCTATGCTATAACTTCCACTTGAACTACTTTTGCCACTTATTGTACCACGTATAGACTAAAATAAGTATAAGTGTTTATCACTATGATAACGCAAATAGCACATTATTATATTTCTTTTATACATAGGTGTACTTACCTTAGAAGTTTTCGGTATATCATCTTTAACTTTAATATCAGTCTTATCTCTCTTGATGTGTTCAATGGTCGGATTAATTTCAGCTTTGACTTCTATTTTTTCTACTGATGTTTTTGAAAGTCGTTCAGGCAAGGGTAATGGCGGTGAAGATAGATCAGGCACCATAAAATCATCATTTAATTGCAATGGTGGTGAAAAGCTTGGCACTACAAACTCTTCAGGTATATTATCTGTTCTAGTAGAGGAATATAGACTTGAAGCGCTTTCAAAAGATGAACCTTCTTGAGCTTTATTATTTTCTTGACCTAAAATAAATAAACGTTCGTGTAAAATATTGTCATTCAATAAAATAATAAAAGGTAATGGAAATATACCTACTTTGATTATGAGTTTTACAATTGCTCTTCTTAGAGCTATCAGAATTAGCTGTGACGTAATCTTCAGTCGTCGTTGTACTTTCGGATACATCCGTTGTATTAATTTTACCAGAATCGGTCCTAGCTAAACTTGTTTCACTACTAGCAGCTTTAGCCAAAGAAGGTTCTGATGGTGATTCTATTATTTGATTTGGTATTGTCCCATTTGGTTCTTTCTGCATAGCTTTGCGTTGTAAATCTCTTCGTCTGGAAGGACTGAGTGCTCTTTCTCGTTTTTTGTTAATGAAACTTGGAGTTCGTTTAAATGGTACGTCTGTTAGATCTAAACTTGGGTGAGTAATGGCGATCGCTGGTGTATGGTTCGCCTTTGGTGGAGCTATTGGTGATATGACCTTCGATATAGTTGGCTGTTTTGTTATTGGCAAAGTAACACTTGGAACAACTGCCGGTGGAGACAATGAGGCTCTAGCGTGTGCAGAACTTGAACTAGATGTATCTAGTTTATTTCTTGGTGAGGTGGGAGACTGGCTCTGAAAATGAAATATAGTAGTAGTATGGTGAATTGATATTAATTATTAATCAAGTTTATTATTTAGGTAGAGCAATTTTCCATTTTGATAGTAATTTCATATAAAAGTAGTGTTTTTTGCTATGCGAATTTTACCTGTGAAGCGTCAAACTCTTCGTCTAAAGCATCAGTATCCAACGATGATCGCTGCTGATGTTGTAGTAATAAAAGCTGTTTTCTTCTCGACGTAGGAGTTAATAGTGCTAGTGCTCCAGGCGAAGCAGCCAAAGAACTTAAATCTGAAGAACTGTAATTGAACAATTATAATATTTAGTTTGCATAGATAGATTTAAAATAAAAATTGATTGACAAAGATTAACATACCTAATCACAGTGCCATTTTCTGTTCCCGAGTCAACTTGAAGAACTGTTGTTTGTGATTCATTCCACATACCATCGGAATGATCCCTGAAAATGTATAAAAAAAATACAATGACGCTTTGTTTTTTTTAATGTGTGCAGGGATAATATCTAGATAAGATGTAAAATACATACCTCGTAGGGTCTACAGTAAGAGATTCATTTGATGCGCAAGGTGAAGATTTGTCTAAAGGCGCTGGTATTGTTGTAATATTGTTAGATATAACTGCTCGTTTTACTTTTTGGTCTGCATCGGTCTCAGGTTGTATAGGCTCAGGAGAACCAGGACTTGATTTGGCAGTACTAAAAATATGTAATATGATATTAATATAATTATTATTGATAACATATTTACAACATTCAGATGAAGTATTTTACAGATCATTATTATTAAAATTCTAAGCAGGCCTTACTCTATGGCTATTGAATTGATGGATTACAATATCTAGCGGAAAAAATTGGGCCAATTGTTCGCAAGCAAATTATTAAATAGAAAAGCTAATATGTTTGCCGTGCATACCTTTGTGTTGTAATATCATCCCTCCTACTAATAATTTCTGTTGGTTCCTCAAAACTTACGCTTCGATTTCTAAATGGTTCATGCTTGTAACTAATATATTTTTCGTGAAAATCTTCATATGGTGCATTCCCATCTGAAGAACTATGAAGAGATTTACATGAATGAGAATGAATGCAAGCAAGCATACATTTTTAGAACCACTATATTTGCAGCAGTCAGATAAAAAGGTGAGAGGCATTGCAACTATAAGTAATTGTGGAAATTGTGAAGTGTAAAAACGCACTAGTGTGTTGATGTAGAGTTGTTTATGCTAATGTATACTGTCAGTGCTGCGATTTAAAAGAACATATTTAATTGTATTCTTACCTAAAAGATCCGTCGGGTTCAAATCCAAATATGCCTTCGTCTTTGATTGGCGTTTGACTGTAATTTTGAGCGATGTATTGCCTATACATTGCTTCTCTTTCCCTGTCTTCTCTTGTCATGTTCTCTTGACTAGTTGACATGACTAGAGGAGCGTCTTTTACACCTTCCCCATTGGTTTGCAGTTCTGTCTTCCTTCTGAAAGTAATAATGCAATTATTAATTTATATTTCTTGAACTAAAGTGCAAATATAGCAACCAATGTATTTGGTGCTACCTACATTCGTTCTACAGTAGAATTAAAATGATACTTACACATCCAGAAGAATTTCACCTTCCGATAATGTTTTTTGTAGCATCCTCCTGGTTTTCCTACGAAGCGTAGTGAACGGTATAGCTTCGTCGTCAGGTCGTGGCTCGAAGTCTATAATAATTTCTTTTTCATTTTTCTCGCTATCATCAGTAGTTGTTGCAGATGTTTCTGTAGAAGGTTCTGATTGGAATGTAGAAGTTTTTGAAAAAGGATGCGAAGAGTTAATGGTTTTTTGTGATGCATCACTAGTACTCTTAGACAAGATAGACCTAAGCGACTTATCAGTTTTCGCTTGTTTTGCAATTTCTTGTTGTAGATATTCTAAATTCCTACGGTTTAACGCCATACTCTTTTCTATAGTTTCTATATCGTCGTCTATTGTGTCATCTCTATCACTTTCGTGAATAAACTGAAAGTTTTGTTGGAAATACTCTTGAGCTTGCCTCTGTAACGCACTCAGTTCCGAAGACTTATCTATTTGTGATGATGCTACGGATTTTACAGACGATGAGATGTCATCAGAGTCCCCTCTTTGCATAACAGGTGACGATGGCATCATAGCAGTTGGAGATCTGGGAGACCTAGGTGGTTCTTCTGATTGCGTCCTGTGGAGTTTTTCGTGATCATTTCCAATAAGGCTGTAAATTTGACGATTGTCTAAATTAATACACCGCTTTTCTATGGTATGAACATACACGGTCTAAATAATTTACCTTTCAACATTAGTAGCAACATCAGTTTGGGTATCACGACCCGCTAACCTATCACCTCCTACTTCTGAAAAGGACTTGGTTAATCTTCTTACTCCTACAGTATACCCATTTGTTTGCACACCGGCCGCTACCATTTTGACCTATAATTCATAGAGGTTAATATAAAATAATCTAAATAATGTGTAGTTGGACAATTAAAATGAATTACCCTTTTGATTGTTCGCGGACTCAGCGACAAATAGTTTGGTGGTAATGGTTTCCTTCCTAAACAAACTTCTGTCTGTGTCGCTTGTGTCCTCATTACTCCTTTCTTTATTGAATCTGGAATTATTTGTTTAATTTAAAACACCTAAAGCTTTTGTTTTAAAACAATAATTATTCGACAGCATATTATGATCTAAATAAAATGTATTAAATTTGAAATAGTCCATGTCCAGAGGCACAAACATAATCATAATATCTAGGGGAAGCCTATAAATATAATTTGTCATAGTCCATTGACTGAGAATATTTCATCAAACATCCTTTATTAATCCTACATATTTTGGACTCTTACCTAGCACGACAACTTTAGGCTGTTCAGTTTGCGTGGGTCTTACTGAGGTGGCAGGTATCGTCGGCATCGGTGCGATTGGCGGGGGGTAGTGGATCGGCGCCGGCGCCTGCGCAGCTATGAACTGGGGGTACGGCGGGAAGGGCTGGAACATCACCGGCAGTGTTGCGTACTGCTTTGTTTCGGGCTGGAAGTGAATTTGTTAGTTATTACAAGAGTACAGAGATAGTAACGAGAAGGAAACAGCTTGATTAACAGTTGTATTGAAAAAACACGTTAGAAAAATAATCTCTCAAAACAATTCAGTTTTGTGTTTTTTTTTATAAACAGAATCCGATGCCCAAATTCTTGAAAAGCTAAAAAGAGGTGATACACCACCTATATTGCCACCTATATTTTAATATAATATTTGAT
Source organism: Hyles vespertilio (assembly GCA_009982885.2). Classification (NCBI taxonomy): domain Eukaryota; kingdom Metazoa; phylum Arthropoda; class Insecta; order Lepidoptera; family Sphingidae; genus Hyles; species Hyles vespertilio. Next base: position 7,038,506 of record CM042806.1, on the reverse strand, counting down.
TTCTATTTTTAATATAATATTTAATTTCTATTCCAACGATGATCAGGTGCTAAAATATTGAGAATTACGAAAATGGAGAATAGTTAACTTATATATACGTGCCTTACCTTAACAACTCTTCCATCGATTAACCTCTCACAGTCCCTCCTAAATCGACTGCCACCGACTGCCGCCGGCATGACGGAGTCGTCAAATGTAGTGAGAGTGTGAGAACGGGCGAACGATACGTGTTTTGTTCTGTAAAAAAAAACCAAATATATGGAGTTATTGATCACATCTGTATGACAAATTAAATAATAGAGAACCAGACCAAGTTCGCAAAATGCCAGATTGTATTGCTAAATTGTATTAAGATGATGGTAAGGGATAACAAAAATCTTACGGTTGATCACTAGATGCAAACTGTTACAAACACGCTGTTTTGGTTAATGATATTACGCTACTAATGATGAAAGATGCTTAAATATTTATTGTACCATATTATACAATATTTTATGTACTATCAATTGTTTTTGAAATATTTTATTTGAGACTGTTCATGTAAAAGCCTTGCTGTTGCACGATGTACTAAAGACTTGAAAAGGGCAACGGGTAGTGGATGTATAGGTTGCTCAAGTCTTGGACGGATGGCGCTTATTTGGGCCGGCATATGTCTAGCATTGGATGACGATAGGTTAAATACATATCAGGTATGTCCAAAATTCTACCAACAACGAAGCCAGGTGGTAGTGTGACTTGCACAATGCAACTATTATTTATTATTTACGAGTATATCATCCATTTCTCTATTTCCTTCTCTTCTATTTAACCCCTCGTTGTCTGGTAGAAATCGTCTAGAGCGATAAGACCGCCACTCGTACTATTGACTACCTATTAATTCTGTATATTGTTCTTTATTCGTTTATGTACAATATAGTATATATAAGTAATAAATTAATAAATAACGCAACGAAACATTTCGCACAAAAAGCAAGGTTTAGGAAATTCTGTAGTCACTAAAACCATCACTTTACTTCGTTTTCGGTGGCAGTCTGAATACAACTATATAAAGAAGCAGTTTTCTGATCACCGATGAACATATTTCTTATGTAACTGTGTCATTACATATGGCTATATATATATACATAAATATACCTATGTGGTGGTATGGTGAGCGGGGGCGGCGGAGGCGGCGGCGGGATCGGTGTATGGGCAGGACAGCTGAAACAATGTGATGGATCAATCCTGCATTCTATACACGTTACGGCTTCGTGAGGAAAATGATTCTTCATTCAGGTTATTTATATGAGATTGGTGAGGTTTGTTTCTTGGTATCGGCTGTATGTGCAGGAAGTAATACATTCGAATGGAAAGGTGCATTTAAATTAAGAGAATATGATTTTATCCATCTAAACTCATACAGTACAGTAATCTTTATCTCCCCATATACGTCCTAATGTAAGGCACGGATCTCCTCTACAAACGGGAGTACGGTTGAGAGGAGTCAGGTCATATAGTCCACCACGCTGGCCTAGGGCGGGGTTGGCTGACTTTACTTACCATAGAAAATCTTATAAATCGCTATAGTATTTCAGGTTTCCTCACGATGTTTTCCTTCACTGTTATAGTAGTATAAGAACTTACATGCTGTCCCTTTATAAGCAAAGAACGTATGTAGATATAGGACCGACATAAACAATCTCATACGTCCACTTTATTTATATACGGTGAAACATTTTGTTACTCTTATTTATGACTCGGGTAAATAGTGTTTTTGCGACCCCGGGGACGAAGTAAAAGCTGTCTGGCACAAGCCAATGTTTACTCCGAAACTAGTTCGCGTATCCATTATGAGTTCGTCGAAAACAAGTAATCAGACTACCGACGTATAAAGTTTTTTTATATTGCTCGAAAAAGCAAGCGACTAATCTAGTCTACGCTCTCAAAAACTAAGAGTAATTGGGGCTTACCTGGGTTTTAGGGAGGGTAGGAGAATTAGGAAATATATTGTGGCTTCAAGTGATGTTATTGGTTAGACAAGGGTCAATTTTTATGTTATTAAGTCAAGCCTGTTTTCTGCAAAAATAGGACAAAGGTGGCAAAGTAATAAAGGCTAAATAATGGATTAAAACTAATATGTTAAATTAAGATACTTTATCCAAGTACCTATGGTTTTTATAAATACCTACAGAAATCCTAGTAAATTGATATCAAATAAGTTTTTTAAGATAACAATTCTCAAATACCAATAATAAATAGAAAATATATAAATTGACATTACGAATAAAACTGAACAAAAAAAGCTTCCATTAATATTTGCTCATTACTGAACGATGCTCAAACATATCTTTGAAAGTATATTCTATCTATCTATCTATATCAGCCCATATACCTCCCCCCACAGGGCACGGGCCTCCTTTACAATCGAGAGTACGATTGAAAGTGGTTGGGCCATATAGTCCACCACGCTGGCCTAGTGCGGGTTGGCAATGAATGCAATGTTGAAATTATATTGTATCTTGCAAATACTTTAAAACTCTTAATAATGAGAATACGTCCAAAAATAATTTCTATGTTGAAAATTGATAGCTGTAATGGATTTCTCCAGTACATTTGAACATTACGGACACTACAAATTACTCTTTCACGTGACAATGCCCCATATTCAATTCCCATTGAACGCTGTATTTACTGAAGCTCAATGATTCCCTGCGGAATTATATATAACAGTTGTACATATCTTTATATACTTATTGGAGGATTATAATGGATGGATGCTCAAGGGAGTCTTTATTATTGTTTGTTGTATCGCGTTTTTCTTTAGAATGTATGTTATTATGTATATAAAAACTCCAAGTAATACGCTGGTTGTGTATTCATATTTCCTCTATTATTTTCCAACATCATGTACATTATCACAAGGCTTTCTACAATATACAACATATTTAAATCGATTCAACCTACTCCTGAACCATCAGTGGAATCTCCCGACTCGGCCATATCGGCTGATGTGAATCAGCCGTTGACAACTCCGTTCTGTATTCAAATTATCAAATCCTTATTTTGTTCTTAATATAACTGCCAGCACCATCGTCATACTTAAATGGGACTAACTTACTGCTCATAAAAATCACCCGTTACATTTTGTATAATCACTGGTTAGAAAATAAAATTTATATTAGTTTTGATTAATTGTTTACGCACCTACCTCTTCTCATCTCTGCATCACCTTAGATTCGACTGATAACGAATGCCTCGTGCATTAAGTACACATATACAATTTTTTTAACGTCTGAAGTTGTTTTATAAAAAAGGGAATCACGAGCAAATTCCCGGTCTTAGGAAATTCAGACCTGAAATAAATGAGTCTGGAGCGCCCATTTGTCTCTATGTAGCTACCTGGTGTGCCGCAGTTAAGCCTTGCACGCCACGGAAACGGGCTACGATGAGGCATTGAATGCTATAGTCAGACCGACATTTTGTACTGATGATATTTTTTTTAATTTTGCTTCTACTCGTATACATACTTTATTTTCTTTATTTATTTTTATTCTTTACTTGTGTCTTGTATATACAATTGTTTACAGGCAGACTTAATACCGTAGGATTTTCTACAAGTCACCCTTTGGAAGTTGGTAGTTGAAGTTTGTAACATAAACAAAAAACAAGAATATATCTTTGCGGTTATTTCATTACCGGCCTTAAATCATTGTTTATTAATAATAATAATAATTACGATTTTATTACAGTAAGTCGGTCACTAATGCCATCCTCATATCGCCCAACTAATAGTGTCTGTTTAAATAGTATCACCATTTTGGTCACAAATTTCAGGCCCGGTAGCTTATACAAGATTTATGAAGAAGAACTGACTAATTGACACATAGTAGATCCCCGGACCCTTTAGATCTAGAGCCCATGGCCGCCAGACTTTCGTCATACTATAAAAGCTAAGAGTTTTTCGGCGCATGCCTCTAACATAAGCATCACACAATCAGCTAAGTATTATGAAGTTCTTATCGTGGTTGCTTTGAAAGTTATGAGCTTCAGTGGTGGACGTCCTACGCTACGCTTTCCAATACGTAGCCTTCATTCAAGAACTTTTTAGCCCCATCCGTTGTCAGTTCTCTGCGCTACTTCAACCCGCCCATAGCCACTTCAACTTGCTAACTGTAATATTAACTAAAATATTAGTAACTCTTATATAAGTAATAATTAATTAAAGCTGAATAGCATTGCTTGTGATAAATAAATGTTTATTTCTTTCTAAACAGACGCGCTTACAATTACGGAATAAAGTGACCTCATTAAACACATTTATCTGTAATTTTATTTGCAGCTCCTTGGTATAAAGTGTCTCATCTATTTACTTTTGTTAAGCTAAAACTTCCTAATGCTTTGTTAGTAAAACACAATCCACGTTAAACTTTAAAGAGCCAACAGACCAGTAAAGTCAATTTCAATCCCCAACTAAAACGTAGATACTGTCCAAATCCCTTTCCATTGTGCCGGCAACTGTAAAAATGGTAATCCTTTCCGGATTCGAGCTCAGCCGTTGCGTAGTATTTTTAAATTTATATAAGGGTATACGGAAATTCTTTTTGAAAAGTGTTTGCTGTTTTTTTATTGCTTTGAATTGCGAGATTAGCAGCCGTTCGCCGGATGGTGAGCGATACGACCGCTAATAAACAGTAGAAAAACCAAACAACAGCTTGAATTGGCATTCCACTGCGCTCGCTATCCTGAGACATAAGATGCTGAGTCTCAATAAGTCCTCAGACCGAAACACAGCAGTGCTGTTTGGGCGAATAATAAGCACTGCGGTGGTACCCACCCAAGCGGCTTCTCACGTATGAGAGACCTACCAGTAACATTTAGCATTCATAATTTTTTTTTGGTTATTTTTTTGGAGTTAGTTAGCCAAGTTAGTAGAAAGTCTTAACATAGATTTGTCAGTTGGCCTTATTTTCTGTCTCAACCGTTTTTTATGATGCAGTGGCGGACTCTCAATAACCATACCCGGTTGTGCTCACATTATAATTTTGATATCAAATCTAAATACGTTGTACCGATTTTTCACACTCAAATTAGAAAAAAGAATAATTATATACTATAACGCAACATTGCTAACAATACAAAGTCATTTTCATTACAATCCCATCAAAACATTGTACTGTTCTCTCATGCCGATACTACCAAAATAATCACATTAGGCTGCCAGCATCTAACAACCCAAACATTTCGGACATAGCAATTTAACCCTATCACATCAGTAACATCACGGATCCGTACAAAAATGTATAGCCCGGGTCATTATGAACATAACACTAACATAGTTTTGGTGTTCATACGATGTAATTACGCGGTCTATTATACCCATCGGACTACGGTTATTAGTGTACGTGCCTTCATAGCCGCAACGCTGTGAAATGTAGGGGTATGAAGCAAACAGCGTCGCCGCTTGACACAGATGTATGAATTGAAAGCAGGGTTATACACGGGTTATAATTCTATGTTTAAGTTTTATATTTTGTTGGATTTATGGAGGGTTGATGACACGGTTTTTATGAGTTTCGCTGAGAAATACTGGTAAATAGGGCTGGGTTGGAGCTTTCATTTATTCAGCTTACTAATGGGCTTGACCTGGCTTTAGCATAAATTGTTTGTTAATTATTATTTCTATAAAACGTACGTAACTATCATGAAAACATTTTAAGTAAGGCATTTTTTTAGATAAAATCTACCGGGTATCTCAAGACTGCTACCGAAAACGAAGCCGGGTGGTAATTTTAGTGGCTACAAACACAATGCAATTAAAAATTTCGCATAGAACCGCGACAATTATTTTTTATGATTTTTTAAATATCGTCATTTTTGGGTGGTAAATCCATAGTTTTTGCTAAAATAATAATTTAAACTCTTTTATACCTTAGAGTATTTATAAATAAAAGGGCATAAACTATTATCTTAGGAAAAAATGTATTTATCACCCAAATATGGAAATAGGAAAAAAATAACAAAAAAAAATTTGTCGCTTTTTTTTGCAACTTTTTCTGTTGCATTGTGTCTGAAGTCGCTTAGACTACCACCCGGCTTCGTTTTCGGTAGCAGTCTTGATATACCCTGTATATGCCGTAAAATCTATTTTTAAATAATACGCTCATTGATGATGATTGATACCTTAAAAATTAAGATAGTGCAACGTGATATAAAATGTGCATCCTGAATGACATATTATGAAATTAAATTATGGTTTAAAAACTAAAGGGTGGTGGAGGATAAGTACAGGCTGTAAGCACCCTACGCTTTATAACAATAAAATGTATGTATTTTACTCTATTTTCCAATATTAATATCATTATCAATTATTTTTTGCTATTTAGTTGGATCGTTTATAGAAGCGTGTTTTTTGAGTTTTTTAAACTATAAATAAATTGATTGCACTTAAAAAATCTACGGCTATGTTATCAAAGGACGAGAGCTGCGTGCAAATTACCCACTATTATTTTTTTATAATAATTTCTGAATATTCTCGATAAGATAAAGTCACTATACTTTTTTTATAATTGTATAGTCATCGGTCCTGGATAAATATGAAGAATTGCGAGTCAATCTAAAGATTTGATGGCTCAAAGATTCCGTTACACACTAACATACGTCTGAAGCTAATACAAGTGTATTAAAAATACTAGTTATTAAACCCAAAAAAATATAAAAAATTCCCAAACCTTCCAACATTACATAAATCCAGGCAAAAATCAACTATTAACATAACACTGATATTGTAGGATCAACAGAACCACGTGTAGATCGGACGAACCACTAGTAGCGAACGAGGGTCGAATACTGAGCAGATTTGACCTTTCATAATTCGCGACCTTTACTCGGTTGACATATTACTGTAAAAATAATCATCGAGGAACATCGAAATGACATGTTGGTATAAAGGGCACGTGTTATAAATATATCTTTGATTTTGCATTACATAATGACAAGACTGCCTTGGTGGCGTAATTGTAACTGCAAGTGCAATTGCAAAGTTTAAGTCTTGGGTTTGAATCTTGGGTCGGCCATAGTGATATTGGATTTTTCAATTCATTATCAGCCCGAAGTAAAGAATTTGTGCTCGAATTCTTTACTCCGTTTAAAAAATAAAAAATTATGATATTTTATATTTTTTTTGTCGTCTTAATATATTTCACGTCATCAGATCGTAAATTTCGCCACTATAAAAAAAAATAGCGAGGATTTTTAATAAATAGTCTAATCTAAAACAATAGCGTACACCCTTTTATTATCTAAGACGCATTATTACGCAGGGTTAAAATTATTATTTTAGAAAAAAACTATGGATTTACCACCTAAAAATAAAAAATATATATTGTCGCGTTTCTTAGCGAAAATTTTACTTAAGTTATGTTTGTAGTCAAATCTACCACCCGGCTTCGATTTCGATAGCAGTCATGATACACCTTGTATAGTTTATGTTGTGCTTTCCTACGATCGGCTTCATATTGCATATTAACAACTACGATCCCAAAGCTGTATATTCTAATTAAACTATAGAGGTATATTGTTATGATACAGCGTTCGGGCGGATCGGAGAAAATTGATTCCTGGCTTAGGGCAGGGCCGTCGCTTTGAATGCACTTAGTATTCAAGAAAACGAAGGGGGGAAGTCATAAAGTGCAGCCAGCAACTTTCAGTAGAAGATATCATAATTGGCTTTTATGTTTTATATTTTAAAGTAAATATAATTATTAATAAATGTCTGAATACAAAACGAGTCTTAAATGAGTTAGGTGTTTTTAATGACAGCTGTGAAAGTTTTATATTTTAAGTGCTTTTGCTTTAAAAATATCATACTGGATTTAATTCAACTATTTAAAAAATCTCGACAAAACTGCCTTCAGGCTAGCTATAAAATAATAAGCTTAAAGAACGTCAAATATAAATTAAATTACTGTAGCTACGAGTAGGTGGAAAAAGGTAGATAAAAATAGAACTTTCATACATATTTCCATACTAAAAGGTACTTATATAACCTTTTTTAATTAGGTGTAATTTAAGCAATTTGTACATTATTATGAATTCAAGGACGACAAAGTTTAATGTTCGGGTTGACTGCCCAGGGTTGCGAGTCGATGTCACGTAACCTCGGAGCTAAGTCTTAACCTCCCTTACTAATGCGTAAAATTTCCATACATTTAATTGCAACAATACCGCAGACAAAATAGTTCTTTACAAAGACCTCTCATTTGACGTTAAAAGCTACCATTAAAGGTGAACTTATGAGGTTCCTTTGAGAAATAACTATGCAACTGCCTTAAACTTCGTATAAGTTAGGAATACATTTGTCGTCAAAATTTAGTGCCGGAGGTATGCTCTGGAAACTCCGCCTAGCTGTTATGACGACTCATACAAATTGTAATTGTGTGAAATTGTGTTTTACGCCGCCCTAAAAATATATTATAATTAAGCAAGGCGCCATTTCAAATTTCCTATGAAACAAATTCTTCGATAAAGTTGTAATTGCATTTTTTTTAATACACTTAAATATTAACTTAAGTTTTAATCTCAGGTTGATTTAGAGTTTTATTTAGTATTTAAAAGTATTGCCACTTTGTATAAAATAATTCCAGTAAAATATGAAAAATGACTGCAACTTCATAGGTAAATCAACGAATAAATAAAGCAACAAAAACTCGATAAATCATGACAAAAACCTTGTTATAATATTTACCTATTTCCTCTCGACCCGCTGTTTTCTTTCCCCTGTACCGCGCGCACAGTTTTTGTTCATTATGTCTGCTCTACCTCAATGGCTCCAACATTTGACAAACGGCATAAAACCCAACAAATACAGAAATACCAGATTCCAAGCAGTAAACGCGGTCGTTTCTCATCTGTTCGTGCTAGCTGTTCCTAAGTTATGTCTACGTCTATAAATAAGTAGTTGACAGAAAATATCTTACGATGTATGATTTGCTACGTTCAGAGCATTTGTGAGGTACCACAATGTATTTTATAGTATCTATATTGGAAATTGTACTAGATATATTTTTATATTTTTTTATTTTGAAATTGTCTTTACTACAGATGTGCTTCGAAACTTTAGGTTTTGCCAAATGTCATAAATTTAAGACGATCGGAAATACCTCATAGGCTTTAGTTAATAGACAGACTAACAGTCATACTACTTACTGACCCTACGAGGTCCTCACTCCTCACATTTACAACACCACACAAATAAATATAAAACAAAATGCTCAGAAACAGTAAATCGCCCACGATCCGAAGTTTACGTTGCTAAGTGTTCTGAGTAACCTTTATTGAGACAGCTCAAAGGTCGGATTATAATGCACGAGCGCGCCGCCATAGCAGAGTGAATTGTAAAGGTTATATATGCTCACCCTACAGGCTACACGTGGGTGGTAATACAATACTACATTTAGAATTGTATGTTTTTCTGTTGTTATGATAGCGGCGAGTATTTGCTGTATTAGTTTCATCCACAGAGTACATTTTACATACTAAGATAGAGACGTCACTCAATCAATTCAAGGCACCCTCTGGCATTAAGTAAGAAAAACAATCCCGTAATATGTCTAAACGTACTTTCATTGCGTTTATATACGAAATAAAAGATTTAGGGAGGTTTGGACCTGAATTACATCCAACGGAATCGATTTGAATGTTGTCTATTTGAAACAAATTATTCTATATAGGAATACGAACATAAAAATTCTCATTTCCGCATGAATAAATTTAATAATTGTTTTAAAATAAAATAATCAGCAAATAAGCGAATCAATGTTGTTGGAAGTAATTAAGGGCCAATAATATCCGCGTAAAATATAATCTACATAAAATGGGGAAACCCGTAAAAACCAACCTCTGGTGTTAAGTAAGTCAAACCAATGATTAGAATTGGTCGTAGTTTGTTCTAAGTTATACCACCGTGGTTTCATCAGTGTATGTAATTAAGAAGTATTGATATTTTGTATTTTATTTTCTAGGTTTAATGTTTTCCACCTGGAAGAGCTGATTAATTTGATAAATATGATAATGTATGAATCTTGATGAATTTGATCTGAAGACCGTACATAGATTATTATACCAAAGTTAAGTATTTTAATATAGAAATCTTTAATTTGTGATTTTTTTAGTATTATTTCATCAAAATATCGCTTAGCTCCCTGCAAGAATCTACTGACTTATTGTAAAAGCAGGCCTCTTTTCAGAAACTTGCACAAACGAAGTTTTATTGAACCAACAGCCGCTTTTGTCGAAAAGCTTTAAAACACGTCATGCACACTCTTAAAACAATCGTTTTTCGATTCCGAAATGATGGATGATCCATCGCGACGTTCATTTGACGGATTTATGATTTTTATTCTTCCTAACTCTATGAAAGCATTGAAATAATGGTATTGCACTGAAGATTCCAATCCATTTTAGTCGATCAGAAATATATACCTATTTACATCCGGGATATTGAAAAAAAAATCTCGTGCTGAAATAAATACATATAATAATTAGGATATGCCTACTCCAGGCAATGTATGCTCACTAATTTATCCTCAAAAGTTATTATTTAAGCAAATTTTTAGCTTTAAATGCTTAATGATTATTGAGAATGTCTCAGTATCCAGATATATTTGTAAAAAGTTTATGTAACCTGTGTAATGACTTAAAGAAATATATATTATTATATTTTATCTGTAGTTCCAAATTTTGCCACATTCTGAATTTAGATTAAGTTTACATATTATTATATAAATACGTCCTTTTAAATTAATTTTTTGTTACATTCCTTCTGTTTGTTTCTTTTTGTACTTGTGTCGTATATGTGTCGTAATAGTGTAAATATAAATCCTTTTCTATTCTGAAAGCTGCTTACAAAATCTAGCATCTAGCATAAATATATTTGCCCTTGTTTACATTCGGATAGTCGTGAAGGTCGTTTGCACCCTTTGAGCGGACGAAATGCCAACCCAAACAAATAAAAACGTCCTAATATAACAAAGTGGCTTACACGATCCTGGCAAGATATTATCAAACACACAAGTGCTAATTTAAGCATCGTATTTACGACTTTTCTTCGGTTTTGCTATTTTTATTTTCTGTTTTGTAGTGTTAGCTGAATAAATATCATGAAAATTATCTGTTTATTTAGTTAACTTTCTAAAATATGTACCAAAAATAGAAGAATGTTTACGAGTCACTTGTTTTTTAATATAAATTCCTTCTGTGTTGCTTCGTAGGTGTTACGAATGTATAATTATTCTGTGTGGTCAATTGTACAATAATTGTATAAGTATTGAGATACGGCTTCACTTAAAGAGAATTACTGAAGAAGCTTATATAAACCGCTTATATTTTAATAGAATAACAACGACACTTGTCTTGAGAGAAAAACCTTCGCTTCTCATGAATTTAACCACCACCAATAAAAAATAATAAGCTCAACACTTCCCATTTGGGAATTAGTGCCGATATCCCTCAACCAATATATGTTACGGAGCATCTTTCGCCTGAGAACAAACTCATCCACGCTGCAGCGCGCACACGATCTAAAGAATTAGGGTATAAGTTTCTGTGGGTTCGAAATGGCAGAATCTTCATGAAGAAAGACGAATCTTCAGATACTATCCTGGTCAACTGCTTGGAAAAATTAAACAAAGTAAAATAGTTCTGATATTGGGTTTGATTATCCATCTGTTTGATTGAGGATTATATTTATGTTAATATTATAAAATTCGATTGTATTAAATTCTATTATCAAAATACGAGAGGCTTAAATAGCAGTCTGGCAAAACTGCGTCAACATTTATGCAATAGTGACTATGATGTCTACATCATGACTGAGACTTGGCTTTGTAATAGTGTGTATGATTCCGAATTATTTGGTGATAATTTTTTGCTCTACAGACGGGATCGGGAAACTTCCTCTTTAAATAACCACAAAAAGACAGGAGGGGGAGTTTTAATAGCAGTATCAAAAAAATTAGACTCACGGCGGATTTCTCAATGGGAAAGTAATTGTGAGGATCTGTGGGTTACCATTGACTTACATAACGACAATACTCATAAGACACTAAAATTATGTGCAGTATATTTACCCCCGCCCTTGCGTAAAGAATCATTCGAACATTTTATCGATAACTGCTCTTCAGTAATGGACATTAGCAGCAATAGTTATACATTGATTGTAGGTGATTTCAACATAAGTAGCATCGACTGGATACAGAACGACTGTGATTGTTCCCATGCGTTAACACCTTCTTTTGGTTCTGGTTACTTTAGGGATACCCTTATTGACTTTATGGATCAGCATAACATGCAACAATTTAATAACATAAAAAATTCTCAGCAAAAAATTTTAGATCTAGTACTATCTGACATAGAAATTATAAGGGTCAGTCAATGCATCGATCCTATAAGAGCCATAGATAAATATCATCCTCCAATTGAATTTATACCTTATATCTATATTAAGACGAAAAATAAACCTAAACCTCTAGATAAGTATAATTTTTACAAAGCAGATTACGAGTCCATTACCGGAGCATTAGAGAGTGTTAATTGGGACGAGGAATTCAAGTTGTGTACCGATGTGGATGCTATGGTTGATAAATTCTACATCATAATCAGAGAAATTATCACGAAGCATGTACCCAAAACTGTATACTATCGCGGAAAATATCCTCCCTGGTATACACCTGCATTGAAAAAGTTACTAAATCGTAAAGCGTCACTACATAGGAAAATTAAAAAATATAAAGACCCACTGGATATAATAGAATTTAATTATTTGAAAAAGGACTCCAATATACTATTGAAGCTGTGTTACAAAAAATATATCTCCAGTATTGAAACCGCAATAACAAAGCATCCCAAGTATTTTTGGACCCACATAAAAAATTTACGTAAACAGGAGTCATCTTATCCGGCTCAAATGTATCTGCAAGAAGAATATGCAAATAACACTACAGACATATGTAACCTATTTGCTAAACAATTTTCATCTGTGTACGAACCGCGAGACGGCAATTTAATTATTAATAAGAGCGTTAAGTCCGATACACCTGAAATTGATGATATAATAATTTCTCCTGATACTGTTGTTAAGAAGCTTTTGGCACTTGATCTTTCTAAAGGTTCGGGTCCTGATAACTTACCTCCAGTTTTCCTAGTTAGGTGCGCTACTCAGTTATCTACACCGCTTATAAATATTTTTAACACTTCCCTAAAATCCGGCAAATTTCCTAGTCAGTGGAAACATGCTAGAATAGTACCGATTCATAAAAGTGGCGGTCGCGAAATAATAAGTAACTACCGTCCAATATCAATTTTATCTACAATATCTAAAGTCTTTGAACAATTAGTGTATCCTATTTTTTATAATCACGTAAAAAACTACCTGTCTCCTCATCAACATGGTTTTATGAACAAGAAATCGACCAATACTAACCTTGTCACATATGTTAGTAACCTGTCAGCAGCCATAGATCAAGGCTTGCAAGTTGATGCCATATATACCGATTTTTCGAAGGCCTTTGACAAGGTAAACCATAATATAATCATTCAAAAGCTGCAGCTGGTTGGTATCACTGACGTTGCGTTGCAATGGTGCTGTTCTTATTTAGAGAATAGACTATCATCTGTTGTTATTGATGGGGCGGTGTCGAGATCTTTCGTAGCTACATCTGGCGTACCGCAAGGTTCAAACTTAGGCCCACTATTTTTTAATATATTTGTAAATGATTTAACGAATATATTTAGATATTCTACTCCATACATGTTTGCTGACGATTTAAAATTGACCCGTATAATATACTCAGAACTTGACACCCAATTACTGCAGACGGATTTGGAGGCCTTAAATCATTGGTGTGACAGAAACAAAATGCATTTAAACTGTAATAAATGCTATCACATTAAGTTTACGCGCAAGCGAAATAAAATTAAGTCCGCATATCACGTACAGGGAACTCAACTGACAGAAGTAGGTGTCATCCGAGATCTAGGTATTTACATGGATAGTGAAATGCGTTTTACTGAACATTACGATACAATAATACGCTCAGCCCGCAAGGCTCTTGGTTTCGTTTTGCGTTCCTCGAAAGAATTTAAACAACAGACAACAACCATATTGCTTTATAACTGTTTTGTGAGGAGTAAGCTAGAGTACTGTAGTACGGTGTGGAATCCCTCATATCGGGCTCACGTGGCTAGAATCGAGAGTGTACAAAAGGGATTCGTCCGAATCCTAGCATCACGGAGGAATGTTAAAAGATCAGTAAGATCCTACAAAAAACGACTACATTTATTTAATTTAATGTCTTTGCAGTCGCGCCGCGATTCATCTGATCTCATTTTTCTATATAAACTCTTAAATAATTATATGGACTGTCCGGATCTATTAAGCAAGGTATGCATAAATGTGCCTCAAAGGATACCTCGCTATACTTGTCCATTATTTAAAGCACCTAGGGCCCGAACCAATCTCGGAAAACATTCGCCAATAGCTAGATTGGCGTACAAATACAATGAAATATCAGTTGCCTCACCAGACCTAGATATTTTTAATAACACATTACCAAAATTTAAACAACTCATTAAAGATGCTTTAATGAGTAATAAGAATTCGACCGAATAAATGTTGACGTAGGATTTGATTAGATTGCATAAAATAAAACAAAACTAAACTAATTTTAAGAGAATTTGTTAATCTGTTCTTTTGTTCGCCTTTTGTGTTTAATAAATATATGTTTTAATACATTTTAAGCCATATTTAAATTTTAATGCGATAGAAATAAGTTCATTTCTTTGTATTACTTTTTATTTTTGCCGTTGTTACTTTTTATTTATTATAACTTCTCTAAATTTATCTCATTAAGATTTTTGGATTGTTTTAATTAAAGATTACTTAATTAAAGTAACATAAGTAACATAATTTACAATTATCTTTTTTCACATTTTCTTAATGACCATAATATTGTTATTACTATTTAATATTTTGTTCAAATGTTTTTTGTTTATTATTTTCTTTGTTTTTGATTGTATTCTTTTTTTTTAATTTTATTTGATTGTATTCTTTTTTTTTATTTTATTTGATTGTATTTCCCACAATTTGAGCAAGCTGTGTCATCCTGTAATTTAAGACGCACAGAGATCAGTTTTTTAAATTGTGTAATTTACTGAATGTATGTTATGTGTAGTCTTAGTTGGAGACCAATAAATAAATTAAATTAAATTTCAAACATTGAGAATCGTAGTTGTGATTCAATATTTTAAGGATAATAGGGAAGGATGGAGAGAGTTATTGGGAAAATTTAATTATGATTAACATAATATGCAATTATTTCTCGTCGTGTATATTTATTAGAGGCGTCACACTGGTTATGTTATCATATCGCAACAACAAGCAACTAAATCTAAATTGAGACAACTCATACATTTAGAATTTTGAGTTATACCTATAAAGGAATGCTTGGTTATTTTACGCAATGGACTGACTAAACAAGTTCAGTAAAAGTTTAATAGATTGGTCGCTACATCGAGTTAGCTTTCTTTTGTTTCATCAACTCCCATGTAGCCCCTCAGACCTTAGCAAGTATGCTGTTAGTTAACTTAATTATCGTAATTAGTCCATGTGATTTCTAATGTGCATTTCTATTTTGACTCAAACTGTCTTGATCGTTATCGCCGTTCTACTTAATTATTTTTAATTTCATAGTCTATGAAGCTCACTATCACAAAGAATATATCCTCGCCGGTTTTATGCGATTCGAATATGACCGCTCAAGGACAGTAGCAAAACCCCTACAACTACGAATTACAAACCAATGTCCGGCATTCCATTGCGTTCAACATCCTGAGACATATGTAAGTTGTTAAGTCTCAATATGGTCAGTAGTTACTCTGGCTACAAAATTGGTTGGTTCTTATAAATTATCTAAATTCTAGAGAAGTGAATACTCACGGTATTATAGAAGGCGGTCTCGGCAGAGAGCCACCACGGCTTACTGACGCGATTTGGTCCACATTGTAATTCTGGGGCCAACCCGCGTTATCTTCTATTACCGATCTGAAACGAAATCACATCATTACTTAAATTAAATGCAAGGTACAGTTAGTACTAATATTTTTACAGACCATTCTCCATTCTGGGTGTGATGTTCCGGTGTTTAGGTGGGTAGTTTCAATAAAACACTGTGATCGATTTCAAGTGTTTGAGGCCCGTTCACTCGGTCTGACTTCTGTCAGTGTACTAACCGGTGGCACTTTTATATATTTCTCATACATGATTTACATCTACCTACAACTTTTTAGTCAGTACGTCACACGGTCGATAATATGAAGGTCCTTTTTATGTGAATAAAAAGGAATTTAAAAGAAATAAGTGGAAGAGCCACGCTTGTCAGTCATGACTGACGTGTCAATGGGTGGGACCGCTGTATCACAGGAAATCAACGTGAACCAAAGAACACCATTTAGTTTTTTTAAAGGGAAGCTTGGCATTTCACATCGCTCGCCATCCTGAGACATAAGTTGTTAAGTCTCAATATGTCCACTTATTCTGGCTACAATGTCCTTCAAACAGGCACACCACAGTGCATTAACCCTGCTGTTTGGTAGGAGAAATAGACGTTGCGTTCACCCCTACCCAGGCGGCGACTCACATATGAGAGACCTACCAGATCCAACCAGATCCAGAAAATCATTAAATACACTTTTTACAAAACCCACAAACTTTTTTAAAGTTCGTTTAAACGTAAATTTTCAGACAAAGCGGCGGTGCAGTTAGTTTACAGATGTTGTTCATAATTTCTCATCTAAAGAAGCAAAATAGTTTTAAGTAGTTAATTGTTCGGAGCGGCTAAAGATCTACAAAGGTTCGTTTACCAACGCTAACCTAACTGGCTTTGTGAATCCCTCTTGGCAAGACTTATCCTTCTGTAGGGTAGATACACTTTCAGTAAACGACGGATTTTTGCATATTATAACAGCTTTGAGTTGAAACATGGGATCACAGAATATTAAACTAACAGAAGTCAAGCTCCATACAAAGCGCGCTAAATCAACGCACACATTGACAGCGTTCACCGACACGATATTTCAAACCAGTCGAGACCAGTGCGAGCGCGAGTGTCACCCGCTTCGCGCACGCAAATAGTGAGATGTTTTGTGCAAAGATGGAGCAAATGAATTAAAGTTATTACACTTTTATAAACAATATTATAATTTATAATTTATATAAGATTATAATAATTGAATATAAATTTCATTAAAAAAGCATATATTATACAAAAACAATAAAAAAAACTTAGAATAATGACATACACATTCTCAGCGAGTTCATAAATAAAATTAAAATTCATTTATTGTATTATTGTGTTTTATATGTATTTTTTTAAAACTTTAATCAAACGATACGAGTGCTATTAACACGATACTTGTTTTCGCATAAGCCAGAGTTAACAACCCTTGCGCGAACGCCGAGCGTAGTGTGAGTGTGGCAACAAAAGTGAAGTACATACACAAGCTTGACTTCTGTTAGTATTCTGTGATGGGATCGAGTGTTATATATACAGGGTATATCAAGACTGCTACCGAAAACGAAGCCGGGTGGTAGTTTAAGCGACTTCAGACACAATGCAACAGAAAAAGTTGCAAAAAAAAGCGACAATTTTTTTTTGTTATTTTTTTCCTATGGCCATATTTGGGTGGTAAATACATTTTTTCCTAAAATAATAGTATATACCCTTTTATTTATAAATACTCTAAGGTATAAAAGAGTTTGAATTATTATTTTAGCAAAAACTATGGATTTACCACCCAAAAATGACGATATTTAAAAAATCATAAAAAAAAATGTCGCGTTTCTAGGCGAAATTTTTAATTGCATTGTGTTTGTAGCCACTAAAAGTACCACCCGGCTTCATTTTCGGTAGCAGTCTTGAGATACCCGGTAGTTAGATTGACGAGTGATTGACATTTTGATTTATAAGATACTTTTGTGAACGTTAAGCTAAATTTAGAAGTAAAAAATCATAAAAACATATTATTTTGTAGGCTACAAATCATACGACCCACAGACCTCCAGCTAGGTGGAGTGACGATTTGCAAAAGGTTGCTGGCAGGTGCTGGATGCGACAAGCCGAAGACCGAAATGGTGCAATTTGGAGGAGGCCTACGTCCAGAAATCTATATATTAATACGTGATGCAAAATCTTTGGACCCCTTTTTACGAAAATTGCGCGGACGCAGGAGCATAAAATTTGGCACACTTATAGTTTATATGTAGGAGAAGTGCAGAACGCTAATATTTTTCATTAATAATGCTTATAAAGTACATTAAATTAAAAAATAAAACATTACACACACTACCATGCATTTCACACACACATACATACAAGTATTTGTACACGCATACATACTCTGTTGTCAAATTGTATCTTTTCTTTTTCATTTTGTTCTTCTGACATAGACATATCAAACAAAAAGTTTTATTTGCCTCATTTAATATAAATAATGATTTTAATAATAATGCATAAAAAGTACATTATATCAATAAATAAAACATTACACAAACCAGCATGCATTTGACACACGCATACACAAGTATTTGTACATACTCTTTGGTCATGGGTCAAATTGTTTTTTTTTGTTTATTATAGACATAGTTGACATGTCAAACAGAAAAGTTTGTTTACTGTGGTTTTATTGAATGTCAAACAGAAAAGTTTTATTTGACGAATACTACGTGAAATACTGAGCGCTTATACAAATTGTGTAGTAGTAAGATACATTTAAATGTACACGAACTATCATTATATTGCATAAAGAAAGATCTGTAGCAGCAATCTGCAATAACAACATATATATAATTTGCTATTGCTGGTTCAAAGCAATTATTGTAGTTTACGATTTTAGTAATTGCAAATATTTCAGGATAAAAAGTGATTTTGAGAGATATGTACATTTAAACGTGCACGAATTATCAGAATAACAACATCATCATACAGGTAAAAACTTTTTCTCTTCTTGATTTGGTCGAATTTCAACCCCTGGGCGACCACTAGTGAACTATAAATAGCTGATGATGATGGTGATGATGATAAGAACTTTACTCGCACCAGTAATTTTATGTCGAATCTAAACAGCATAACAATATTTTACTGCTACTAATTCGATCCCCACATTGTATCAGCCCATATACGTCCCACTGCAGGGCACGGGTCTACTCTACAATCGAGAGTACGATTGAGAGTGGCTAGGCCATATAGTCCACCACGCTGGCCTAATGCGGGTTGGCGGACTTACATACCATAGACATCCTTATAAATCGCTACGGTATGCAGGTTTCCTCACGATGTTTTCCTTCACCGTTTCATCCCCACATTGGGACAAGTAAAAATGCAAATGGGACAAGTAAATAATGAACGGACCAAACGTGGCTGTCAAAATGTTCACGTTGGTCACAGGTTGAAATCCTGGGGTATACCTCAGACTTTTTAAAGTCATGTGTGTATAAATTAATCACCACGCACTATGACGGTGAAAGAAAACAGCGTGAGCAACCTTAGCATAGCAATTTGTAAGAATTTATATTCTATGTAAACTCTGCTAACCCGCACAAGGCGTGGAAGATTATATGGCCTAATCACTCATAATTGACTGTAGAGGAGGCCAGTGCCTTGCAGTAGGATGAATATGCACTGAAGATAGACAGATTGGAATATAATGTTGTTATTGGTCCGCAAATCTTGTAATTCAAAAGGTACCTCCTAGTTTCTTACTAATGAAAAAACCCATTCAATTAGAATCATCAAGAGCTTAAAATAACGTAGGTAACAACTGGGTTTAGACTAAAGTTAGTATGTAATTCTATAATTTGATAAAACTGAAGATATCCTCCGAACACGAGTACGCAATGTAATAACAATATGTTTGGTATTTAAACAATTTGACAGTACTGAAGATATTCTCCGAACACAAGTACCCAATGTAATAATATGTAGGTTTGGTATTTAAATAATTTGACAGCATTGAACATTACGAGAGACGACAAATCCATATTGAATTCCTCAACTATAATAATATGTATTACACCAATAAAGGTCGTCATTCAACTAACACAACGTGGCAACCCTACCGTCCCAGCTTATCACACCCTCAGCGTAACATTCTATAAATTATGAGGTTTCCATAATAGATACTTGCACACATCATAGATAATATCTAGGGCTGACACCCAGAAGGGCCGCTATGCTATGCAATTGGAAACCGACAACTTAATTTTGTTATGAATTGCGGTTTATCAAACCTATTGTTTTAATTGCTTTATGTATATAATTCGTTTTATTGTTTTATTTGGAGAAGTTATTTAGGATTAGTATTTCGAACAGCGATTGAGCATTCGATGAAGCGAATAAGGTGTAGGAATACTGGTGGTAGGTCTCTCATATGTGAGAGGCTGCCTGGGTGGGTACCACCGCAATGTCTATTTCTCCCGTCAAACAGGAGTTTAAATGCACTGTTGTGTTTCGGATTGAAGGAAATTGTAGCCAGAGTAACTACTGGACATATTGAGACTTAACATCTTGTGTCTCAGGATGGCGAGCGCAGTGGAGTGCCAAGCATTGCTTTGTAATTCAAGGTGTTGTTTGGTTTTGCTACTGTTCATGAGCGGTCGCATCGCTTACCATCAAGCGAACGGCATGCTCGTCTCGCCATTCACTGCAATAAAAAAAAAAGGATAAATTCACTAGTAAATATTAATGCCTACTACGTGCTATAAAGCGCTAAAAGTTACGGCTTAAAGACATAATTTTCACTTCTTTAACTGCCGTATTATTTACATTGTTCAGTACTATAACTACTTGATTTTTTCATTACTTATTATCAAAATTTGATATAGATGTGTTTACTATTTAAAACATTCAATTACAACAATTCATTTTTATGATATACGTATACAAAGAAGGGACAACCCAAACACACAGACCTGAAAAATATTTGTTCCAAATATTTGTTCCAATGCGTGGATCAAAGCCGCGACCCTTATCCGCTTCTCGCCCAAAGCTCCATCGAGATTATGAATAAATAAATAAAATACAAACTTATGCCGAAAATTATCCTAACCTCTCAAGAGACCCTTACAGAATAAAATATTCAAAACAATGCGCAATTATTTAAGAAAAACAAACAGGAGAGTACGGTAGCACTCACTTACATTTTCATATTTTATTTGTGAAAATGAAGAGACCAGAAAAAAAAACCGCAAAATCAATTACGGTTCGAAAAAGTAATGATAGCGAATAGGCGATGCTTATGTAAAGGAGGTCCTCTTAACATTATGCCGCCATTTACCCAAACGATCGAACATCGGAGATATTTTCCTCACTCATTAGAATCCCATTAAAATCGGTCCCTGTTTAATGAATTCGATTAACTATGCTTTTTGTATGTGTGTGTTCCGTTACAATTTACTAGATATTATAAGAATCTCTGACTTTTCGGAGTCATGTGTGTATTGATAGCCTATCACCACCCACTATGACGGTGAAGGAAAACATCGTGAGGAAACCTGAATACCATAGCGATTTATAAAAAATTGTATGGTATGTAAGTTCGCCAACTCGCACTGGGCCAGCGTGGTGGACTATATGACCTAACCACTCTCAATCGTACTCTCAATTGTAGAGGAAGCACGTGCCCTGACGTGGAACGTATATGGGCTGATACAGTATAGGAATATTTTTTATATCGACATCATAAAAATAATAAGAGTATCTATTGATGAAATGTGACGTACTCTCTCACTTTAGGGTTCCGTATTAAAATATAAAAATGGGTCCTATTACTAAAATATTAAGGGGGTCCCCGTAGAATAAACGTGTTTATATCGTATTTTTTTTACTCGATATTAATAAGTGCGTGGTGGCCTGTTGGTAAACGGACTAGACGCGGCTGCCCACATGATCACGGTGGTCGCGGGTTCGAATCCCAGGGCACACCTCTGACTTTTCGGAGTCATGTGTGTATTGATAGTCAATCACCACGCACTAAAACGGTGAAGGAAAACATCGTGAGGAAACCTGCATACCATAGGGATTCATAAGAATTTCTATGGTAAGTAAGTCCGCCAACCCGTACTAGGCCAGCGTGGTGGACTATATGGCCTAACCACTCTCAATCGTATTCTCGGTTGTAGAGTAGGCCCGTGCCCTGCAGTGGGACGTATATGGGCTGATACAGATACAGATATTAATAACAGTAATAGGTAGACGCTTAAAATTTATACAGTGTATTTAGTTGTATGTTACCTTTCAAAATAAATAATTGAATAAAAATAAAGTAAACATTAAAGGGCTCCCATAAAATAAACGTAATTTTATAAGCAATTTTTAACTTGATCTTAATAAACAGGAACAAACGTGATTTTATTATATAGGTGACTAGGAGCCCAGCCCAGCTTCACCCGGGTTTAGATTTCAGTCCAATAATATGTAAGTATTATACACATAAACCTTCCTCTTGAATCACTCTATCTATTAAAAAAAAACGCATCAAAATCCGTTGCGTAGTTTTAAAGATTTAAGCATACAAAGGGACATAGGGACAGAGAAAGCGACTTTGTTTTATACTATGTAGTCATGGTACAGAACCCATCGTACGCGCATCCAACTCGCACTTGGCCGGTTTTTCTCTCTTATCGAGTCTGTTACCAGGTGCAACAAATAAACAGCAGAAAAATGAGTTTTATTTTAAAATGCATAATATTTTATTTCAGCGCCTCTGTAATTAAATTTATACTCGGTCATTATTAAAATAAAATAATGCAGAGAAGCTCAAAGTAAAGTAATAAAAAGTAAATTAAAACACATGAAATTGTACTGAGTTAAAACCTATAAAGCCTATCAACTTCTAAGAATAGAGTACAAGTCATAAAAACACGATTTTATGTCTATTTATTTACTGAAGATAGGTCTGTCATATGTAAGAGGCTGCCTGGTACAAACGCCATGTCTATTTTTGTGTGTATGCACTGTTGTGTTCCGTTTTGAAGGACATTATAGCTAGAGTATCTGGATATATTGAGACTAAACTCTTATGTCTCAGGATTGTGAGCGCATTTGAATGCCAAGCTTTGTAATACGTGATGTTGTATGGTTTTGCTGCTGTCCATATTTATATATTTATTTTATTTATGCTTTATATACAATATTGTATAAAGGCGGACTTAATGCCTGAGGCATTCTCTACCAATCTACCTTTGGATGGTGCAGAGAGAAAACGAAGTAGGCGCATAAATTAACACAAAATTCAAGATAGTTATAATTTTATAAACAAAACATAATATATACATACAGATACAAAAATGCAAAAGTATATCCATATCGGTCGTATCGCTTACCATCAGATTAATTACTCGTCGTCTCACTTTTCGTAGAAATAAAAAAATGTAGATAACTTTTATGTTTAAACTCAGACAAAAAGAAATGGAACCAACATTACTTCGGTATTTCGCAGGAACTATTCGCTCGAAATGATAAAAAGTATTTGTTGCATAAAATATCACAGACAGAAATAAATAAGTCTGTACCTGCTGTTCAGGAGATAAAATGGAACATACATTACATTTTTGTTGCAAGTAACAAAAACGAAATACAAAAATGAAACGTAGAGTTAAATTTAAACGAAAAAATAATTTTTGCATGCATTCTCAAAGCTAACCAGCAAGAATATCAGTGTTCATGAAATTATAAAGCTAGTGGAATATTTTAATCACACGATATTTTATTTAACAATAAAAATTGAAATAAAATATTGTAGTTGACAACAATTTTTTTAACAACAAATACTACAAAAATAATGTTGAGAAAATTGAAACAATTTACGATCTAACAATGAAATTTAAATACAACTATTTTAAAGCCAACGTAACCATTTCGAACGTAATTTCTTTTTTAAAATTATCGCATGTATTAACATAAGCTGTTAAAAACCGGGCCGAAAACTAAGCTTAAAACTGGTTTGATGTCTTGATATATCTAAGCCTGCAAGCACATGAATATTGCGTTTCTTCTCTTTGTTAAGGCATTTTATTGAAACAAGTTATAATACACATACTGACACAGGCACAGGCAGATGAATGACGGATGGATTATGAATTTTATTAGTAGAAACAATCTTTTATGTCATGGTATCAACTATCGTGGCAAAAGAGTAAGTTAAAAAACATTCACCCAAACATTTAACTGTATCGTCAAATTGTTAAAGTTGATTAAATAATCATAAACACGCGTTACAATCACATTCACACTTCTGACCACTAAGATCGAGTCTTGTGTCGTGTATCAGAAACTACGAGACACTTTTCGGTCTCACCCACACGGACTCTAAACATATACCGTAGTCCACACAAACATTTACCTTGGTGCGGGAATCGAAATTGTGACCTCTCGTTTCAAAGCCAGCGTCTAACCAACTGCGCCACAATGGCAGTTTTTTTTAAATTAATCCAAAACGCTAGTATCATGTATGTCTACTCACTGTGGCCACTCCATCCGGGTGAAGTCTTCATCCTCAGGCATCCAGGTGTACCGCTTGGGGTCAGGTTGGCTGCACACCGACCTTGGACGTCGGCGGAAGTACGAGCACTCCAGATCGGCGTCGTAGGCACATACCTCGGCCGGAGCGGGGGAGGGTTGGCCAAACCTTTGGACAAACGTTTGATCTGGATTATTAGGTTAAAATGATGCCTGAAGTTGGTTGTAGCGGGTGATAGTAATATCTTATAGTAAAGAAACAAATTAAGGTACCTGCCTAACTGTTCTGAATGTATTAATAAATTAATCTACTTTTCCGAATTTAGAAGAAAATAAATTTGTAATATCTAAATTATGTTAAATGATTTGTCGAAAATGAAATGTAGTACAATTGATGGTAAGTGCAATATGTATATCTAAATAAACCTTGTTTGAAATCCTATGAAATGTGGCTGATTGCAGACGCAATACATTTGCATTTGTCATTGCTTATGGCTTCAAACCTTGTATCACATGTTTTTTTTTTATAATGGCCTGGCATAGTGGCGGCATTGCACCTGATGGTAAGTGCCAATGCCGCCCAGGCAGAGTATCCATTGGCATCGGACGGCAGTCCCATGCCAATGGAAACAATTATGCCGGCCTGCAAAGGTGCCTCTTCACACCACGGCGGAAGGACCCAGGATTGTAGGAAGGTTGTGGTAAGAGAGTCTTCTAAAAGTACTTATCTATTTAATTACATTTATACAATTGTAAAGGCTGGTTTCATACCAAGGAGAATAAAAAGCAGTATTCTAATATCTCAAAAATTAAAATAGTACTGTACAATCGAGGAAAATCTACAGATTACCTGGGATACCGCTGTATGGGTGCATAATCGGTGTTGAGATTCTCATCCGAGGGCACACGCCGCCTGACGCACACGGATAGAAATGATGCTCTGGAACAAACATATGTACTATATTTGTATAATTATTTAAATTTGCATGCTGTGGTCTCCTATAATTGAAGATCACGTTGAAATGTAAACCATAACAATGCTATACCATCTTCATTATATGTCACGACATAACCGACGACCTCCAACGACGGATACACGTATCCGTCGTTGGAGGTCCTCAATTTAAAAAATAAAATAAAATACTATTTTATAGTTTTATCACCACACACCAAAGACTGCTTTTTCTCTCTCCTTTCTCTTAAGAGATTAACAAGTGCAATAAGGCCGCCTATATTATTTACTTTACATAAAATCATTTCATCTATTCTCCTTAGAATTTATGCTATTTTACAAGGTCATGAAATCGGGGGCAAATTGTGAAATGGATAAACAAAGCTTTGTACTTTGAAGAGACGATTTTTTCACTGTTAAACGGGCTTTCGGGCTTGGTGTTGACAATAAATACATATGTAGGTGATCTCAAAAGGTCAAATTTCATGACTAGTATTTGAACCTCAATGAAAATCTACATCGATCCCGTTCTGTTCGTCATTATCCGGCGAACTACTGCTTTTTGACGAGTCCTGCATACTATTAACAATGTTTTCTTTGCAAGAATTCATATTATACAGCGTATATCCACTGTGACCGAAAACGAAGCCGGTTGTAGTTTTAGTGACTGCAGATTAAATGCAACATTTGTTATTATTGATATTTCAAATATCATCGTGTTTGGATGGTAAATCCATAATTTTTGCTCAAATCATAATTTAAACCCTTGCGTACTAAAGCAGCGTCTTTGAAAATAAAAGAGTGTCATTATTATTATAGGAAGACTATGTGTTTACACCCACAAGTTTTTGGGAGTATTATTGTCCAGAAAATATTATATATGTAGTGGTGTTACTGCATTCATGATTGATACCTGTTTTGCGTTTCGTTAAATAGATTTGCTTAGAACTCATATTCTCTTCAATTGAGGAGCAAACTATCCTTTATATACCAAAAGACTAACTCATCTGAACAGTAATTTCTACGAAATATACGAGCTGACAGGAAAAATTAAATTCAGGCAGTAATCTTGTGTAGGCTGAATGGAAATGGGAGCGTTGGATTTACACACAAATGAGAAACAAGATTAAGTAGGTGAAATGAAATTAGGTCGCGTTATAGAAAGTTAAGATGCTGCCTCTGTATTGAATGCTAAATTATAATTATTTTATATGTAATATTTGCACTAATAAAGTAGGGGCAAATGTAATGACATTTGCCCCTACTTTCGACAGCCTCCGTGGCGCTGACGGTTAGACGCCGCCTGTGAAACGAGAGGCCGCGGGTTCGATCACCGCACCGAGAGAAATGTTTGTGTGGCCCACAAATATTTCTTCCGGGTCTGGGTATTTGTGAGACCGAAAAGTCTCTCGTAGTTCCTGATACCCACGACACAAGACTCGATCTTAGTGTGGGGTCAGGACTATGTATGTGACTGTTGGGTGTTATTTATTTATTTATTTATTTTTATTTGTAAAACTTGATAGCCCGTTTTAAAATCTAAAATCGGTGTGTGAATTGTGAATGTATTCGATTTTATTTTAAATGGACGTTGAACTAATTTTTAAAAGAGGGACAAATTTCTAGTACAGTAGGAAAAGCATCTTAAATATAAGTATAAGGGAAATAAACGACGACCCTACTGGACTGATGCCCCTCATCCCCACTCCAACCAAAACAAGATTACAAGGGTGAAGAATAATAAAAAGGCCAATTTGTTACTTTTACCTTCCCTAAAAGGAGCCTATTTATCTCCCAATCAATTTAGGATGCCACAAGGTGTGCGATTAACCGTATTTACGTTTCGCAATGAATTAATGTGATAAGTAAACTTCAATTTTTTTGTTCTTGTAGTCAGAGAAAAATATTGAGACTCAATATCATATGTCTCAGGATGACGTGCGCAGTGGAATGTCAAGCATACATTTGTAATTAATTGTGTTGTTTTTCCTACTGTCTATGAGCGGTCGTATTGCTTACCATCAGACGAATGGCATACTCATATCGAATTACATGTCAATAAAGAAAAATTATACGTGTTAGATGCGAGATAGGTTTCCTATACATAATACTGCAAATCTGAGAGGAATGCATTTTTGTTTTAAGAGTGAATTAAGACATTTTAATTTTTTTTATTGCAGTTAATGGTGAGACAAGCCTACCGTTCGCCTGATGGTAAGCGATACGACAGCTCATGAACAGTAGCAAAAACAAAGCAATGCTTGGCATTCCACTGCGCTCACCATTCTGCGTCATAAGATATACAGTCTTAATATGTCCAGTAGTTACACTGGCTACAATGTCCTTCAAACTGAAACACAACAGTGCATTTACACTGCTGTTTGGCGGGAGAAATAGACATTGCGGTGGTACCCGCCCAGGCGGCCTCTTACATATGAGAAACCTACCACCAGTAAGAATATTCCATTCCGCTATTTAACGTCTAGGAAGCATCGAGTATATAACTCACTTAATCAATTCAACGAAAATTCAGCTTTGAGGTGATTTCTCATCGATATGAGTTTTATGATTTATATTGTTAGCTTTTCACTATCCTTGCTTGTAGTCTCAATACTCCTAAAATGCACTTTTTTTATTTTTATTTGCGTATCAAAACAGCTATTTACGTTTAAAAAAGGTAATAATTGGTACTACCCCCCTTAAGATACATCGTAGTGTCATAAATTTCAGCAATCGCGAGAGATTTTTTGTCGCATGTGACCTTGATCCGAAACAAATATTTTAAAATATTATCACATGTAATATGTTTAGGTATGTAGATCGGACCCTCTTGTTCGGCGTCTTAACCGCTTGCTCCATTAAAAGCTTATATTGCAATGAAATAGCCGAAATAGAATCCTACCAATTTACCGGTATTCCAACCAATCATACCAATACATACTGCGATTATAACAAAGACTCTTTAACCCATTGGGTAAGCTGCAAGAGTAAAAAAGGTATCTAATTCCATTTAACCATACCTGAAATTTAACAAGTACCTGATGAATTATAATAATTTCATGAAAACCGAGATGAACATAGTTTTTATGAGTAAGACGTATGATAACAACCATATCAAAGGATATCGGGTTGCCGTAAATTGTTGCTTTTGGATTTATGAGAATGGTGTAACCATTAGAAAGGTGTAACTCGTAACCGAGTTTCATATGGCAAATTGTAACTCAATAACAATGATCAGCGACGTATGGCCCCTCGCCCACGGCGACTTTTTGTAGCGATGCAGTCGCGCGTAGCATCGATACAGACGCGAAGCGGTCGCTAGCTGTGTGCCCCCGCTCACGGGACCAGATTCAGTCGCGATGCAAACGCGATTTGGTCGCGATGCAGTTACGACATAAAAATACCTTGGATTAGTACAGTTGCAAGATGGACTCCGTTGAGGCAACATTAGTCACGTTGCTTAGTGCTGCTTTTACGTAAGCAGCCGAAGCGTAGGCAACGGAAGCAGCGTCAATATAGCATGCTTTTACTCCCCCCTCTGTTCTCTCTCCGATGTCGTCCGACGCGGTCGCGCGTTTGTATCGATACAATCGCGATACAGTAGCGCGTTAGTAGCGCATTGGCATCGCTGCAAAAAGTCGCCGTGGGCGAGGGGCCTGTTACTTTGATAACCCTTTTGCTGGGTATGAACAAAATAAAATGTTTTTCTAAGCACTGAGATTTTGCTTGTTGAACTGTTGTGAGAAAGTGTTCCGAATTAATCTTATTGTGGTGCAGTACTATCGAAAAATAATATTAATCGGCAAGATGGTTACTCTTCTTTGGTAGTCTGCATGAAGTCTAGCCAAATTTGAAACTACATACGAGGAATGTCGAAAAATGCTGAAAGGAAAGGAGCCCGAGTCTGAATTTTATCTTTTTTTATATTATATCAAACTGATATTGTTTCTTCCCTCACCTTAGCACCAAGGCTCTCTTTATGACATATAAAAAATATATATGCAAAGATACCGAAGAATATGAAACAATAACAGATAATTGCTTGTAGGCAAACCCATATACCAACTCAACTGTTGCAAACACTTTATTTTTTCAACTCATTTCTCTAAGCAACCGGGGAACAATATTTCCCTTTGTATACGTGAATGCTGATAGCGAAAGTTTGCTCATACCTTATGCATGGAGGCAGTCTACCGAGTAATAGCCGAATTGGGAATTGTCAAGAAAGTAATATAAAGGAGGCTCAATTTCGGTCACACAAAGTATTCGACCGTTTTATGAGCGTTTCACAATTTTTCCGGTTTAATAGACGGCTGCTTGCGGGGAATAATGAATAAAATGCCTCGACGAACTGAAAAGGCACAAACGGTTTGCTATATGAACTGAAAAGGAAGAAATCAGTGCGTTTGTTTGTGATAATCAGGTTTGATGTATGTGGGTAATGCTTGCAAATAATGTACAATGACTTGATGAAGTGAAAAATAACAATTTCTGCTCACGAAAATAAACCTCAACATTCGATGTCTATGTCATACGAGTATTTGCAAGCAATGCGAATAGATTTATTAATGCAGCATCTAATTACTAAATCCGAGATTTTTGGAGTAGAACTTTCCTGATTTATTTGATATATGTATTGAAAGTAAATATCGTGAGCAAACCTGCATACCATAGCGATTTGTAATAATTTCTATGGTATGTAAAGTACGCCAACCCGCACTAGGCTAGCATGGTGAATTATATGGCCAAACCACTCTCAATCATACTCTAAGTTGTAGAGGAGGACCGTGCCCTGCAGAGGGACGAATATGGGTTGATGAAGTTTCCATAATCATCAACTATAGCATGTGTATTATAGCACTAGCCTCCTCTTATGGCCGTTCTCTATATGCTGTCTATCTTTAACAAGAGGTTAAAATGGATATCGTTACTATGTCGATACCACTGTATGCTTCAATATACAAAGATAGACATACAATATTATCTTGCCTAGATATGTATAAATATATGCACCTTATCTAAATATCTCTGTCTTTCTTTACTGAAGCAAAAAATGTATCGAAATTTCGAGAGAAATCCCTTGTTAAAGATAGATAGATTATAGAAACCGGCCGTAATACTCTTTGTCTTATCTGCCTATAAGTATGGCCGTCCCACTGAGTACCAGGTCTTCACAATTATATCACAAAGAATCTGCTCTATCAGCCATTAATAACTAGATTAATCACCCCACCCACTGCTAAAATATTTACGTCTTAATTAATAATCTCAAGAAATATGTTTTAATAATACTTTAATACCCAATTAATTAACACGGAAATACCTTTAGATTTAAGCGATATCCGACCTTAATAACGTCTTAAACAAATTACAGAGGCTCCTCCGTTTTACTTTAATAAATCACTTGTAATCAGCAAACGTTTTAATATTCATCCATACTAATTCACGTACACTGATTGCAAATTTCTGTACTTTTCAAACGGAATACGAAATTAAATAATTTTATTGATGTTTACGTATCTTGACGGTTATTCATTACTCTTTTCATTAAAGTATTTATCCTTTCTTGCACCATACATAGAACTAGTTACATTCAAGAAATTTTTCATAATGAAAAAGTACAAAAGGAGGCCTTATTACATTGAGTAATCTCTTACAGGCAACCTTGGGGCAGATATAATATAGGAGAATTAGAGGGCAGTCTAAGGAGTAAATAATTCGTATTTTGTAGTAAATATTGGAAGCATGAGAGCAAACTATCAAAATAAGTACCTGAGCCAGAGTAACTACTGGACATATTGAGACATATCAGGATCGTGAGTGCAGTTGGATGCATGCTAAGCATTACTTTGTAATTCATGGTGTTGTTTGGTTTTGATACTGTCCATGAGCGGTCGTATAGCTTATCATCGGGTGCATGCTCGTCTCGCCATACATCACAATAAAAAAATATGAGTGCAGATGTATAGAACTATAAATATATAAATATAAATCTAAGTGATGGTGTGATCTCCAATTTAGTTTAAAGTCTGCTTATTCTATAATTAAATATACTTCGTAATTAATACCCACAAAGTATTCTGAGAGCCAAACATCACAAATTCCATATAGTTTGATTCGAATCTAATATGAGTAGACATTTTGCTAAATTCTCAATACAATACATTTCAGCAAGTCATGAAATATAAGTTTTAATACAGCGTAGAAAGCGCACAAAGCGAATAGGAACTGCATACTCATTATATGAAACGATGCATGCGAAACACCGAACAATGAAAGTCGATGTTAATTGCAAACGATTTATTTAAAACTATTGTTTATTTATAAGGACATTAGTACGAGACAGTTTACAAATAAATGCATATTTTGTTGTATTTTTTACATAGGGTGAACAAGGAATAAATTCATTTGAATGTACATTTACATGCATTGATTTTTTTTATGGAACAGCATTGTTAAAGAGACACTTTAATAAAAAATTATATTTCAAAAATAAAAGACATAAATAACAGAACAACTAACTTCGGACTGTAGCTAGTTACTTTTATTTTAAACGTTTTTTAAATACAATATTTATTTTTATTTTATTTGATTCATTAGAATCTCCAATGAAGATAACACGAGAGTACAGTATAACATACAGAATATTACTTTAAATTTTAATTAAATAATCAGAAAATACAATTTAATTTAGACTTAAAAAAGTGTAAAATAAGAATAGCATTGCACTTTTAGTTGTCACAAAAGCGGTTCCATCAACACACTCCAGAAAACTTGAGCAAAGTCTTCCAAGAGGTGCAAATATTTAAACTGCCGCAATAAAAGCCATTTTACCTAGATCTCTTCTAGACACTAGCAAATCATCTTTGCGGATTTGCTTTTGATCGTAAACGTTAATCTTTTCATTTTATAAGTTATCATTTATACCACTAGCAATTTTTATAAACTTACTTCAGTATTCAATAAGATTTAATTTTAATTACATGATTAGTTACTATAGATATTACGAAGATAATCTTTACTTAGGGTTAAGCGACAATTTAATTCAAATTCAACATCTCTGAGTGCGGCTGTTGAGTCTTTTACTAGTATTTTTCCAAATTAAACTTTGCCTGAAAAATAATCCAGTATGTGATTCACTGTTTATCAGCTTAGGTAACAATAATTCAGTCATTTATAGATGCAAA
This sequence comes from Hyles vespertilio, assembly GCA_009982885.2. Classification (NCBI taxonomy): domain Eukaryota; kingdom Metazoa; phylum Arthropoda; class Insecta; order Lepidoptera; family Sphingidae; genus Hyles; species Hyles vespertilio. The sequence goes on along the minus strand of CM042806.1, from coordinate 7,005,822 downwards.
CTAGCCGATAATCTCCTACTATAACATGACACTTCTCAATGAGACGAACCCGGTTCTCTTGAGTTCAGTTGACAAGACTATCTATCACGCTGACCTATTGCGGTTTGGCAGATTCCATATGCCAGAGCAATTCTATTGAAGAGAAATAAATAAATAAATACACCCAACAGTCACATACATTGTCCTGACCCCACACGAAGATTGAGACTTGTGTCGTGGGCATCAGAAACTACGAGAGACTTTTCGGTCTCACAAACACTCAAAAACAAATACCTCTGGCTTACACAAATATTTATCTCGGTGGGATTGAATCCGCCACCTCAAGCCGGCGTCTAACCTACTACGCCAGGGATTCGAAATCTCTATGATATGCAAGATTCGTCACGATGTTTTCCTTCAATCTAAAAGTGTGTGAAAGAGTATATAGGTTGAATGTTAAACCGTTGTCCGTAATACATTTGGCTCCGGTGCAATATGGGTCAAAACAATTGAACAACTGGAGCGGACACCTCAAACAAAAACGGTTATAAAAAGTTCACAGTTCATTAGGCCGGCCCTTATAGTTTCAAAGCTGCTTTATTAGATGTAGAATTCATTTACCATATTTTCGTTGCAGTGCTAATAAAAAGAGCCACCGATTTAATAAAAGGCTATAAGTTCAGAAAATACTGTATCAACCCAAATACGTCTCACTGCAGGGTCGCCTCTACGATCGAGAGTACGATTGAGAGAGGTTAAGCTGTACAGGGTATATCAAGACTGCTACCGAAAACGAAGCTGGGTGGTAGTTTAAGCGACTTCAGACACAATGCAACAGAAAAAGTTGCAAAAAAAAACCGACAATTTTTTTTTGTTATTTTTTTCCTATGGCCATATTTGGGTGGTAAATACATTTTTTCCTAAAATAATAGTATATACCCTTTTATTTATAAATACTCTAAGGTATAAAAGAGTTTAAATTATTATTTTAGCAAAAACTATGGATTTACCACCCAAAAATGACGATATTTAAAAAATCATAAAAAATAATTGTCGCGTTTCTAGGCGAAATTTTTAATTGCATTGTATTTGTAGCCACTAAAACTACCACCCGGCTTCGTTTTCGGTAGCAGTCTTGAGATACCCGGTATAGTCCAACTAGCTATCCTAGTGCGGGTTGGTGGACTTTACGTGTCATGGAAATGCCTACAATTTGCTATGGTATTCCAATTTCTTCTAAATATTTTTCTTCATCGTTATAAGGTGTGTTGATTATTCAATCAACAAAGCACATCTACAATATACACACATGACTCCAAAAAGTCAGAGGTTTGTCCTGAGATTTGAACCAGCGGCCATTGTGAACATATTGGCAGTCGCGTCTGGTCCGTCACCAACAGGAAAACATGAATAAGTTATTTTAAAAACATTGCAAACGTAGATCGTGTAAAGCGTTTTAAACAAAATTGTAACATGTACAAATATACTCGGAATGCATGAAATATGGAAGTCAAAATTGAATATTCGAAGCGCATTTCTCTGTATAAATTGTTCGTGAAACTGTATACAATAAATGATGTTTTCGAGGAAACATGTTTTACGCTGTCCGATGTATTTCAGTAATGACATATTCTATGTAGTTCATTTATGCGTTTCATGTTAAACATTTAACACTATGTGAAAATGTTATGACTTTTTGCCTTTCAAAGTTATATTTTCGATAGATTTATAGTGTTTACAAAAGTAATATTTGAACTATTTTATATACGTACTATGTGGTTATAATAAAATTAATAGCCTAGATACACGCAGAGAGTTCGCGGTGAGAATCATATGCCATTATGGAATAACATAACAGCAATAGATTAATCAATAATCATCGTGTTTGGCTGTGTTTGACAAACGTTTACACGATGCAACTTTTTTATAAACTTATGATAATCGTATCTTCGAGACGAGAAACTGACCTCTTGTAAATAGGGCTTAAGGCTTAAAATAAAATGTCTTAACACGTTTTCTCAAATCTATGTCTTGCCAATCACAGTACAGTCACGCTAGGGCGGCGCAAGAAAAACTGTTTAACTAAGACTTACTTATGAATATTTTAAAAGAATATGCAATCATATTAACAAGTTATGGCCAGTTCAGTAATCCTATGATATCTGTTGCCACATAAGGACCACTTAAAGCCACATGTTCTGTTGCCACATAAGGCCTTAGGTAAATGCCCTCACTTGGGATCACAGGACAAAAACCTATTTTAATTTCTACTACACATCATTAAATAAATACACACAAATAAATAGTATCATCGTCCCACATAACTTCAATTAAATGCGTGATATCTCGAGATTCCGTTACTGGGTTTCATATTCAATTATCGATATCCGCCGCTAGAGGGCCCCACCAGCCCCTACGCCTACGCAAGTTCGGCTATTTTCGGATAACCCGAAGTCCTCCAACCAATAAAAAAACGGTGTGGAGGGGCCTGGCGGGGAACAAGGCGCTAACGGACAAGAAGTCAAAGAAGGTTTCCAGAACCGACCCTCCAGCGTTTGTCCGGGCATGCAAAATCCAAAACCGTTACTAAATATTTTATCGCAAGTTTTAATTTCGCTCAAAAATTCGAATATCCTGTGTTTTCGACTGCAGGGCGGCCTACATTGCTGAAACCGGACTGGAATTGGCGAAGGTGGTGAACCCGAAGGCTACGGTGAGTGATAGTTGAATAAGTGCCCAGTTCTGGAACTCCGTTGTAGCGCGTATTAATTGAAATCAGGTAGAAGGTTCTCCCATCGGCAGCTGCCAACCAGCTGAACATCTTGTCCAGCCTCATCGCTGGTACATAAATAGTCCTGACCCCACTTTAAGATCAAGTAAGTCTTGTGTCATAAGTACAGTCAGCAATATAAGTATAAGCATATAAGCATCCAAAATAATAATGATTTTTAATATCGTATGACACTTCTCGGCATAGATGACTTTACTTGGTTATATTTTACGACTACAGAGTAGCACGTACAAATTTTAATTTATAAAAATGTTATAAAAAATGTGAAGTGTTTAGCTACTTATGTTGCTGACTGTACCTGAAACTACGAGAAACTATTCAGTATCACAAAATCCCATACTCAAAACGAATTTTTGCGGTTCACACGAACTTTTGTCTCAATGCAGGGATTGAATCCGTGATCTCTCAATTCGAAGCCAGCGTTCAAACAACTGCTTAGCCTTTACCCCCTGGTCAAGGCTTAGTTAAGTAATCCTATGATTTATGTTGTCCACTAAAAATCATTGACGATGTTAGCCAACTGCTGATATAAGTGGTATAACTTTCTACCAGCGAAGTTTTAGTTTGTCACAGTGTAATCCCAGTTCAGTCCTTAAATTTTTTAAACGGCTTTCCGTTATGAAAATCCCGGACCATATTAATCTAACTAATACTTTCGAATTAAAATTTTAATCTTCTATTATTTTTATTTGTAGATTCATAAAGTATCCACTTCTGTTAGTTAATTGGATATATTTTAACGTTTACATTTTAGAGGAATGGTTTAGCCACTTTGTCGTGATGAGTATTGTTTTCATAATTACAAAGATAATTTCAGTGAAATTAAATTAATTAAATAATGAATAAAATAAAGATTCTAAACTGACTCATGCAGAACACTTATTGTAATATTATTATATTTATATTAATTCCTAAATTTCCTTGGTGGTTTACATAATATTTGGTTATAATGGTTATGCAAACACACAGAGATATACCTATCAGACGCTTGTTATATCGGATTTCATCAATTATTATAGTCAATTGGTTTTGAGATGGAATTATTCCCTGGCATTCGCATTTCAACAACCTCATATGAATTTACGTGGGCTGGAATTTGGGCCCGGCTTATGCGATGGGTTCGCCTCTTTATTATATTTGGGATAGACATAAACTAGGTAGACTATGGTGGGAATAAGTGTCAAATATCCGTACCTATGAGTATGAGTATAATAAAATCACTGATATGTAACTGCTATACAAGGTGTCCAAAGAAAACCTATATATATTTTAGTAAATCGTGATTGCGTCTAGATTGGGATGAATTTTCGTAGTTTACTCTGATAATAACAAAGATGGCGAGAAATCAAGAATTAACATCACACATGCTGCCTCTTAACAAATCACGCCAAAGTTCTCAGAGTTCATGACATCGCCTATTTGTAAAAAGTGATAAGGCGAAGTCCATGAATGTTTTGTTGCTGTTATAAATGGTTTTCATGGTACTATACGATAACCATGTAATTAACAATGACTCGTGAAAATACGTATATGTTAAAATTTTGTTCCTTACTTTACAATTGGTTTTATACTTATACTTAAAAATACTTAAAACTTTAAAATATCATAACTCCCAAACGGACAGATATTTTCCAAATATAATTTATTTAAATTTTACAATGATTTCATCCGTGGTGCTTTACAGTTGGCTTCTCCGACTGTAAGTCTTTTTGCGAGGTTATTTACCTCTTTAATTCATTGTGTTCTCACCCGCTTTGCATGAAGGGAAGTGGACTATAACTTATTTACAGCTCCTCCTATTAATGTAACTTTCTAATTGATTTCGTTGCGGGTTAAAGACAAGTTAGACATTCCCGGAAACTCGGCGAGCTTCAATGCTCGGTGTCATTACAATGCGTGCCAGTGTTGATCCTGGCTTACTGGAGTTAAAGTGGTGTACCGTTGTAGGTTACTATAGGGTAATATATATATATATATATATATATATATATATATATATATATATATATATATAATAAGTACAACGTAATCATACTGATTAAAAATATATTATTTATATACTATATCTGTATCTGTATCAGCCCATATACGTCCCACTGCAGGGCACGGGCCTCCTCTACAATCGAGAGTACGATTGAGAGTGGTTAGGCCATATAGTCCACCACGCTGGCCTAATGCGGGTTGGCGGACTTACATACCATAGAAATTCTTATAAATCGCTACGGTATGCAGGTTTCCTCACGATGTTTTCCTTCACCGTTTTAGTGCGTATATACTATACGCACTAAAACGGTGTTCACACATTATTAATGAACTGCTCTTATTGAAACTTAGTTCTAATGTTGTATTAATCGAAAAGAGCAATACTAGAGTTTCTTGTCCGTTTTTCTCTAGTAAAAACCACTTTTAGAACCGGGTAGAGGTAGAATAGAGAAAAAATTACTGAATCTAAATGATTCAGAACATTTTAAAGCTTAAATAAAAAAAAAAATGTTGTAAAGAATATCACAATATTTCAGCGTGTCATAGAATTTGGCAACCTTCGGGGCACAATTGGATAAGTCGCCGAATGTGAAACGAGAGAAATGTTTGCGTGACCTACATATATATTTGTTTCGTGTCTCTCAAAAATCAGAAACTTCTAGAAAAATCTCATTGTTTCTGTTACTCACAACACCACACTCGTATCTAAGTATATGAATACGTGAAATTAAATTAAATGTATATATTTTCATGTAGGTAATTAAAGTGCTCTTATGACAAATCAAGACACATAGCACTTAATCTCTATGTACAAAATACGAGTATTTTCTATACTGTAAGTATTATTTGTATTCATTTCTTACTTTAATTTATTTATTGATTTTATTTCGTTATTTATGATGAATTATATTTATTTATTTAGTTTATTATTAGAATTTATAAGCATTAGTTACGAACAGGCAAGCGAATGTCGGACGCCCGTCTACAAGGTGGACGGACGGCCTGGCTAAAGTTGCAAGTCACTGGATGCAGGCCGCTTCCAACAGGTCGATGTGGAGATCCTTGGGGGAGGTCTATGTTCAGCAGTGGACTTCCTGTGGCTGATATGATGATTATGATGATTAGTTACTACTTTGAAATGTGTATTTGTTATTTACCTGTTGGCTCTCGAGCAGGGGCTCTCGATGTGATATTGGGAGAGACATCCGAGGAATCTGTCCTTCTTGGACTTCTCCAATTCCAGCAGATCCAGTTGTTTGTTGTTGATACAGTACTGTTCTCGGAATTCCTGTACAAATAAAAATGAAATGGAATTAATAAAGTTCAATGATTAATGTAAGTATTTGCGCAATTTATAAATAAGGCGCTGTGTACACAGAGCAATTTTAGTTAAAAACCGTAATATTCTATGAAATTTACAATCACTGCAAATGAATTGTTACTGCAACTGTCAACTTTTATCGAAAACCAGAAAATGTTCACAGTTTGTTTAACCAAAGTTTCTCTGTATTCACAACTCCTAAAGATGTATTCGCTTTACAAGGGCGTATCTTAAAATTCTGACTAGCAAGATCTGATATGAATGTGAACATATCATCTGAAGATTCACATAGTAATTAATCTCTTTATACAAAATATTTGGTTAATTGAGTAATAATAATTCTACGACCTATTTATAAGAGTTAATCCGTAGGTTTTGAACTGTCCAATGCTTGACTAGTAAAAAGGTTTCTTACTGATTTAGTTGCTCACTTTTTTAGTTAAAAATGTAAATCATGGACAGCACTTTTACTTGTTAGATTGTCTGGAAGATACACTAATTGCTAAAGCCACTCGCCAGCACAATTTATTTATTACCTACTTCACTGTTTAAGTGTAATTCTTCTCTGTTTAAGTGTGATTCTTCTCTGTTTAAATTAATTATGAATCGTCTAAATATTGTCGCTTATCCATTGACGGTTTTTACATTTACATTCATAGCAATTATAAAACCTATTTTCGTTATCGTATATTTAGACTCTTTCGAATAATTTTATATTCAGTTCAAGCGAAAAAGACAAAAATTTCAATAATCAAAATAGATTTTAAAAATGACTACGAATAAGACCGATAATGTATTTTTAAGTTCTTTATAAAATGTTTCGTTGCTTACATTGTATCAGTAACAGTTTCAGTATAATGTCGTAAATATTTGATGTGATTACTGTGCCTTGAGACATGATCCAAGATTAACTTTTCACAGCGTATGCCCACGTTTTATCAGGTATTCGCAGTCCATTTAGTTTTCAGCGTAAAATGTGACGAAATTTTCAATTAAATATTCTTGAAGTATTTTTGGGATATTCATATTAGATAGTATTAAGTTTCGTATTATTCTTTAAATTTCTTCTACTAATTTTCAATATGTAATATGAGTTACGTTTCTTTTAAAGAAACACGGTGTTTTATTTATTGTAAAAAATATTTTTCTTTTAATTTCATATTTAGTGTATTGTTTAACGCGATTCTCAAACCTATTAGTTTCCTTAATAATAATGTTCTTAAAAGCTCTTATTTTAACAAGTTAATTATAATTTTATAATATAACAAAATAATTTAATGATTTCATCACAAGGTTGCATCATCAAATAAAATCTTCATAATCATCTCAGCCACACTAAGTGCACTACTGAACATAGGCCTCCCACAAATCAAATACAAATTGGCTATTATTACAAATTGGTTTCCAAAAGCCTTCCTAACCAACACCATTTTCCCTCCCCCTTTGACTTTAAAATATACTAAGACTGGTTACACGTACTAACTTAAATATGTCTAAAATGTATGGCGATGGTATTTTCAAAGGCAAAGGTATTGGCAAAGTTAGTTTGTACAACTCTGCCTTAGTGTCAGATCCCGCTCTTACAAAAGGCCGCACGAATAGATACCGCTTTGTTTATTCCTGGCTCCAACCAGCAGTGTGTAAACACAGTTGCGTTCCGGTTTATGGGACAATGTAGCCAGTGAATTTCTGGGTATTAGTAGACTTGCACCTAAAGTCTTTGTGATAAGCGCAGTGTCATGTAGCGCTTAGAATTATGTTCTTAGTTGTGTTGCTTTTATTTGACTCCGTGGCTCAGTTGGTTAGACGCCGGCTATGGAATGAAAGGCTGTGGGTTCTATCTATGCGCCGAGACAAATTGTATTTACAGGTATATTTTTAGTGCTATAAACGGCGAGACTAGTTTGCCATTCGCCTGATGGTAAGCATTATGACCACTGATAGACAGTAGCAAAACCATACAACATGAATTAAAAAGCAATGTTTTGTTTGTAATTTGTTTCGGGTATGGTTTTTTTTTTTGAGACCGAAAGTTTGTAGTTTCTGATCCACGACACAAGACTCGATCTTAGTGTGGGGTCGGGACTATGGCTCTCTTTCTAGTTAATAAAGATAAAGTTAGAAACTCAGCTCGACTGTATTACCTGCAGCGTATCGGGCTGGAAGGTCAGTGATACTAACATACCCCTTCTCCGGGGTACTGAAAGAGGAGCTTGACAGCTTTCCTCTAGACACAAAAAAGGCGTATTTATTCATTACACCTCATGAATAATTCCCCTACCATCAGGTGAGTGACTCCTCTCATAATTCCTACTAACACAAATAAATAGTATTCCGAAACAAACAAACAATAAAAACACATTTATTAGATTGCCTTTTAAAAATCCATAAGTATATTAACCCACACAGCCGCAATATCATAAAAGCTCCAATAGGGATAATTGATGTTTCCATCAAATCAATTCCACATAGCGTTATGTATAATCTTCTATCGCGATCCCTCAGTGTCGTCATGAATCAAAATTCGTTCAATTTATCATCCGTTTTGACACACCTCAGTATCAACTACGAAGTAGGAATAATGCAAAAGAAAATATTATGCGTAATGGCGAAAAAATTCTATAGAATTTTTCAGGTGCAAACAGATTTGGACCTGTATGATTTGTACCTAGTTTTTTTTTTTTGTATTGGTACTGAAAGTGCTCTTTAACACAAAGGATGCCATAAATAAGATTATTACAGATTTTTGAGAATCTGAGATTTAAGAGTGGAACCTACTTACAATGAACATATGTGAAAGAATGGGTCTCTATCATTACTTCAAAAGTTATTAAATGGATTTCGATGAAATATAGTATTACCTAGTCAGGTCATAAATTCTGTCACATGTTTAATATAAAATAATTGAAACAAGTTTATTCATTATGTAACCATTTATATACCAAAATGAACTTAACAAAACATAGATTCTTATGACACTAAAATTTATACAAAATGACCTCAGTGATTTTGAATACAGGCCTTCAATCTGCGCGGCCAGTTGTCTATCGCAGCACGAACGAGGTCCATGTCAATATCGGCGGCTGCCTTAATCAAAGATGTCTTGAGTGACTCCAAATTGGGATGACGCTTTGAGCACGCCTTTTCCTCCAAGTGTTGCCATATCTTGTAATCTAACGGATTGGAACAGCCAGTCTTGTGTGCTCTTCGCTCTATGAGCTGGCGCCGAATCTTGTTGGAATACCCAGTGCCTGTTATTGAACATGGTATGAGAAACAGGTTCCACAAGTTTCGTCAGGACTGTATTTTGATACACAACTGCATTCGTTTTTACACCTTTCTCACAAAAATGTACCTCTGTTAAGCCCCAATAAGAAACTCCCAACCATACCATGAGCGAGGATGGAAAATGACCTCGTTGGACACGCGGAATACGGTTGCTCACTTCTTCACTACTGTGTGCGTACACCTTATCATTTTGTTTGTTGTAGCTCTCTTCTACGGAAAAAAATATTTTATCTGAAAAAAGAATTTCCCGATATTTTTTTCCCGCGTACCGCTTCAACAAAGCGCGGCATCTCTTCAGTCTCAGGTCCATTAGACGAGCATTCAAACGATGTCCTGTTTTTCTTCGATATGCCCGAAGCCCTAAGTCTTCATATAACGCCCTTTTCACCGTGGTTCTGCTTAACCCCATCTGAAGGGCCAACAGTTTCTGCTTATGTTTGGATTTCTTTGAATTCGCACCTTCACAGCTTTTATCACTGCTGGAGTCCTAACAGACTGAGGGCGACCACTTCTTGACCTGTCATCGACACTAGTCTTCATTGTATCGTTTGATGGTACGATAAATGAATCTTTTGGTTATATTCAAATTTTTCAGTAAGTCAAAAATTCGAATTGGCGCGTAACCGCAACGATGCAACGCAATAACTGCAACACGGTCTTCTTTAAGCGTCCACTCCATATTTAAAAATGAGTGAACTTCTAAAAAGTATACATTTTTATTTTCATGAACAATTCGAAATTCGAATTCAATAAACTTTTTTGTGGCCAGCATTCTAAAAGAAAAGTTTTTACTGTGTGACAATACTTATGACCTGACTGTGTATAGCTTATCGGTCATGGCACATAGCTTTAAAGATAGGTAGTTTGCCGTATTTTATTACTTTCCAGAAATTAATCCTTATTAGCAACAATCTCGAATTCTGTAATAATACAGTATGTCTTTTTTTATATATCATATGATTTGATTTATCGCTAGAAATATAGCTTTATCAAAAATCTAAGTATGCATATTAGTTTTCAACAAAAACGGGTCAGTGACTCTTTCAGCATTTTTTAAAAATTTCTCAAATATTCGGAATAGGACACACATGTCTACTTAAAAATTACATACATACATACATACATACATAAACTCATGCCTTTTTCCCAGAAGGGATAGGCAGAGGTGCCAGGACACTCACATTTCGCCTTGTATGTTCCGTCCCACCATGTGATAGGTGGCGAGCCTATCGCCATATCGGGCACAATTTCCTGACTCTGGGCTGATGATGAATAGAAAAATCCAATATCACTATGCCCAACCCGGGATTCGAACCCGAGACCTCAGCTTTGTAACCGTACCTTAGTACATCTATGCCACCGAGGCAGTCACTTAAAAAGTTACTTAAAAATTCACCCTGTATAACAGAGTTGCATATAAAAGTATGCCATATATAAAATACTTAAAACATAAATCGTGTTATAAACGCGCCGACGTTCCTACAACAATAACATGTTAGGAAATAAGTGGTTTTTCTAGCTACTCTTTATATTTCCTTTTATTGTAACTTGTATGACATGTTTTCCAGACGGGTCAATTTCGCGTGGTTCTTATTACATAATTTACTCCAGTTATTTATCAAAGACTTGTGTAATTCATGACATTATTTTATTTATATTGTGTTAATATATATCACGGTTTGGGAAGTTTGTTGGCAGTTATTAGATGTTTTTGTTTTTCAAAGGTTACAGTTTTGTTGTTGCTGTTACAGAATAAAGTTTAGATAAATCAGCCAACTCGATGATAAAACTGTCTGGAACAAAAGCGTTCTTTTTTTATACAGGTTCCAATATCCAGTGGCGTAACAATAGGGTGGCAGAGTGCGCAAAATGCCACGGGCCCCCCGCCTTAGGGGCCCCCGGCCCGGCAGGGCCCTAGTCCGACAGGCTCTCAGGCCCGACAGGGCCCAGGGTCGATAGGGCCTCGGGCTCAAGCCCGACCGTATGTAAGCAGAGAATAATGTAGCACTAGAAATAAACGAATGGACGAAACTAAAAATTATATAATAGCAAATCGCGGCGGTAGTGAATATTCAGACTCAAAACAATCACAATCAAGTATGAATAAAAATGAAATTAAAACATGTTATCTAATAGGAGTAGAAAATATTAAATCTCCATATGTTACAGATAGGTGTACCTAATTAAAAAAAAATAAAGACGATGTGAAACGATTTGTGATTAAGAAAGGTCACTGTAATCTCAATGGACCCTTCTTATGAGACAGTGACAATAAATAATTAAACAATAAACAAACGTAGAGGACGTTTTGCTGACAGTATGACAGTATAGTCTTGAGGGCGAATCCGCTGGAGGAGCTGCAACAGATGCTGCATGGCCTGGTTTCAGCTTCGCAAGGAATATATCATAGAATTAACTTCGACAAGACCAAAGTAATGATCAACCACCACTTTGATCCAAGACCTGCTGTATGTGGTATGTTGCTGTATAATGATATGCTCTATCATAACCGTTGAAGTAAACGTGATTTTGAGCGGAGACTGTGTCTTGGCTGCTGTAGTGTAGGACATTCTACGGCTAGGTGGAGTGTCGATTTGCAAAATGTATCTGCCCGATGCTGAATGCGACAAGCTGACGACACGGTGAAATGGCGCAATTTGGAGGAGGCTCATTTCCAGCATTGGGCAAGAAAAAGATGAAACAGAAGTTACAGCAAAATGTGGTCTTGATTTAGAGGAATTGTTACTTAAGTTCAATGGCCAGATGAAATACTTAACTCCAAAAATAAAATGAGATAATTGTTATTTTGGGCCTAAATTGACACCATTATATTTGATACAACTCAAGATTAGGTATTTCGGTACCGTGTCCTAAAAAGAAATGAAAATGGAATTCCAAAAGCAATCTTTAATCTATTTAATAATACTAATTTAAATTATTAGGGAATCCTTTAGCTTAGATCATTGATTCTTCAGCACGCATCGGTCTCCGGATGAATCTGGATAAAACCAAAGTACGTATTGATCCGGAACCTATTGTTGTGAACGGAGCTCTTTTTGAAGTTGTTTCAGAATATATCTACCTCGAGCAGAAATGGAAATAAGGTAGAAACAACTTTGAGAGTGAAGCTCGAAGAAGAATCCAGCTGGGCTAGGCGGATTTGGGAAACTTCGTTGGGTCTTCTCGTCGCCAATACCGCAAAGCTTGAATGCCTCCTACCCATAATAACATACTGTGCCGAGACTTGAACACTGACGGTGGGACTGGTTCACCAATTCAACGTCGCTCAACGAGCTATGGAGCGGGCTATGCTCGGCGTTTCCATGAAGGATAGAATCAGAAATGAGGTTATCCTACAGAGAACCAAGGTGATCGACATAGCTCAAGAGATCAGCAAATTGAAGTGGCAGTGGGCTGGGCACATTTGTCGGAGAATCGACAACCCTTGGGGTAGCCGTGTTCTCGAGTGGAGACCACGCGTCGGCAAGCGTAGTGTAGGACGCCCTCCAACCAGGTGGAGTGACGATATCCGAAAGATGGCTGGTAGCGGTTGGAGACGATGGGCTGAAGATCGAGCCCAGTGTCGTGCCTTTGGGCCTATGTCCAGCAGTGGACGTGAATAGGCTGATGATGATGATGAGAGAATCCTTGCCAGATTTCATGAACTGAAAAATATGAAGTATGAAGCCATGCCATTAAAAAAGATTCTTTACTGTACTGTATCAGCTCATAATTTTAAGTCCCACTGCAGGGCATGGACCCTATAGTCTACCACGCTGACCTAGTGCGCGCTGGCGGACTTAACGTACCACAGAAATTCTTTACAAATTGCTATGGTATGCAGGTTTCCTTCGATATTTTCCTTCACCGTAGTTCGTGGTGATCGACTAGCTATCAATACAAGCATGATTCCGAAAGGTCAGAGGTGTGCCCTGGGATTCGATCCCGAGACGACCTTGAACATGTTAGCGGCTACTTCTGGTCCGAATACAAAGAGGCTAGCTTAAAAAAAGTATCATAAAAACAAAATTACAATGTTAAGTTTTACATTTACGAAGGGCCCCATATGATGAAGTTTGCCACGGGCCCCCGATGGGGTAGTTACGCCACTGCCAATCTCATATTACCACTATTTTTGCTGCACGTACTATATAGGAGTTCAATGATTTTTACATTATAAATATATAAATAATGAATAATTTATTCCTATACTTTATTGTAAAACGTTTATAAAAATGAAATAATAAACCGGATAAAAATACATTATAACTAAAGACAGTGTTACAATGGCCTTATCGCTGCAATTCCTTCCAGTCAACAATTAAAAAAAAATTATAAAATTAAACTCTTATTTTAATTCAAAACAATCCCTGCTAGAATTGTAATAGTAGGTATATTCTCACCTATCTCCGGCGCTATTAATATTTCTTAAATACCTGTATCGGATGATGGATAGTTCCAATAAATATTACATTTTATCGCCCAATAAAGTGGAAGGAATTTAGGGTTGTCCGCAACGACATCGAGCTCGCCAATGTGGAGAACTCCGTCAAAAGATACATCGATATGTTTTATAGTGCCTTACAAAGAATGCCATAATATTGGGAAAATGTTTAGGGACCTTTTCATGATCGACTTAGGCGAAGGTTGAGTGTAGGATATCGATATAAACTGGTCAAAATGTTCTCTTGCCTCAAATAAATACATACGCGATCTCACCAGATTGAGACCAGTTCTAGTTCAGACCAGATTGAGACTAATCGATAAAAAAATCTATGTAAAAAAACAGTTTTAAATGTAAATAATTTGATGTTTTTAATGACTCGACATAATCGTGTTTTAGTTTCTTATTGTCACGGCACAATAATTAATTGACCTAACTGTGGCTGGACAGAGCGATATGTTAGGACTGTGTATGTGGCTTTTGGGTGTATTTATTATTTATATTAATATTTGATTGTTTGTATTGAATATACTCTGATATTTGTCGGCCGATTTGACAAATTATTTTTCCATTAGAATTCTTCATTATCCCTGATGAATGAACATAGGCTATGGAATATTTTCAAAAAAGCGTATTTGCATCCAGGCGGAGTCGGGCCGAGTTGCTTTTTTTATTATTGCCTTCGTAGGCGGACGAGCTAGCTGCCCACCTGATGTTAAGCTACTAGCGCTGCTCATAAACCTCTGTAGCGCCAAGGGGCCACCTCAACATAGTCGCTGACTATCTTAAGAAGAGTACTCTCTTTAATCCTCGCTTGGAGTTGGACAGATCATAGCGCTGATTAAACGCCGATACAGGGAGTTCATTCCAGAAATTGCTCAAGATTTTTTTTAAACTTTGGAAACTCACGGCTACTAACAGAATTATTAGACACAGTATAAATAAAATAGCGGTAAATAACAAGTTTTCACTTATAGATAAAATGAATTTTATTTTTTATATGTGAAAGAAAATATGTACATCATTGGCTAAAGAAACTGTGGCTCAAACGCCTTTAAGTTTAGTATACAAACTGTACTGACCTGTTTAGAGTACATGGTGGTCTTGCTGGCTGGCCGGTCGTCGCTGGCCCTCTGCCGCTTTCTGCCCGCGTTCTCATCCTCCGATTCGTATCCTTTCGCCGAATGTGCTATGTCCGCCTGAAACAATTATATCATATTAACTACTCATATTTATTTATTATACAGTTGTTTCATTTCATTTGACAACCTTGAAACGAGAGGCCGCGGGCTCGATCCCCATATCTTTCGTCAACATTATTTTTCATATAAAGTATTCTATGTTATTTTTAATACCCTCAAGAATATATGTACAAGTCTCATGATGATTGGTTTTGTATATTTCGTGTGAAAGCGTAACAGACAAACTAACATAAACATTTATAATATTAGTATAGAAGACATAATTATCCGTAAAAAACTGACTATAAATTCCTTATAGCCAGTTTCTCCGCAACCTAGTAAATTAACTGAGAGGAAACACGAAGGATTCAGCCGACATAGGAGCAATCAATCAGCTCGTAAAAATCAATGACACGTCCTCGGAGGTGCGTTGAAGCCATAAAAGTAATTGAAACAAGAAAAGGTGGGAGATATATTGTACCAATTTTCTAAATGTATTTACGGATTTATTTGGCTTCTGGCTGGTTGGGAAGCTTCCTCTACAATATTCAGTTATTCTATATTGGTATAATCAATCATATACAAATATATCATAGGCATATAAATCATAGGCAGAAATTTTGTTTGTGTATTCTATAATAATTGTGTATTATATAATTTTAACCAACCCGCACTAGGCCAGCGTGGTGGACTATATGGCCTAACCACTCTCAATCGTCCTGTCGATTGTAGAGGAGGCCCGTGCCCTGTAGTGGGACGAATATGGGCTGATACAGATATAATTTTAAATTAATTTTAGGTAATACCCACGGTCCTAAAACCTCTTAAGTCCTGGGTGACTTTCTAAAGAACAAAATGGCGATCATCTATTTATGTGTGTGACAAAATTATGCCCGAATGTCCTTCTAAAAGTACAAAATTGATGTGTATTTATGTAAAACGATAATGTTCTATTGATAGAACGTTCGCTCATAGTACTAACTGTAAGTTCAATATGGTCAGGTCTAAACAATGGCTGTCAATTTGTCCTACAGGAAGCCATTACGATTTTTATATGAAAATATATTTCAAAATCCCAGGCCTTAGGAGGTTCAATATCGGCACTTACTCGATTCTAATTGCCGACCAATTTAGTTAATCCAATCATTGCATATTTAAAGTGTCAAGAAATATTCCAATGAAGATCATTTCTACGTATCAATTAAAAATTGGATTCGGATAGTTAGGATTCTAATGAAACAGAAATTCGTTTACACATCTATAATCACTGCCAAGAAATGTTCTGAATAGGTACAAGAAAATAAAAAACAAGCCTTACAATAATAATAGAAGCAATAAAGAACAAAGTTAACGTGATGTTATAAAACCAAGTAGGAACTGCATGAATTGGGCTATAAGTTGCTAAAGGCCACGAGAACACGGCGCACTTTGCTAACGAACAAAGTTCTAGAGAAACAAAACTTCCCTTTGAGTTGCTAATAGCTGTTGACGACACCGATGTTTTAGAACCGGACAATGTTGCTGATAATAAAAGGGCAGCAGAAGTTCTACCTCTAGATATAATACTAGTTATTTTTTAAATAAGTAATATAATCAATCGTTCTCTTGATTGGATGAGGGGGAAGGGAGTCAGAAGAGCCCAGTACCCTGCAGTGGGTCGTATATGGGATGATAGAGATATAGAAAGAAATCAATAAGGTAGCAAAAAGTTCATTGAAGCAGGCCGTTTTCAACAAGCTATGGAAATCCATGAGAAAAGGCTACGTAAAGGTAAAGGTTATCTATAGACTTCTTAGTGCTGAGACAATAAAGAAATATCAATGCAAATATCTTAAAATACAGTTTACTTTATATTTAAATGCTTCAAAGTCTTTATAATAAGCTAAAACAGAACTAGCTTTAAATGATTTTTTTATGTTTTCGAGTACAGTACAAGTCTAAGTTTGATACGTAATTCATTGGAGATATTTTGTGATACATAAACAACCATGTAAAAAAACATTTTCATAAATGAAGACATTGCCTTGCTATAATTTTCCATTGCAATAGTCTCAAAAGTACCTGATTTATACAAACATTTACTAGGAATGAGACTCAATGATTATATTCGTAGATAATGAGAAACAAAAATAGAGGAAGAGAGAGAGAGAGAGAGCAATAAGAGTTTTTTAAGAGTAACAGAGATTAAAAACAACGAAATATGTTAATCAACACTAGATCTTACCTCCATTAGAGTAAACAAGTACTTTAAATAGCCTACTCTAAAACTCAAAAGCAATTGAACGAAGTACAATCCAAACACAAAGAAAACTACGTGAAAGTGAAGTATTCTTTGCAAATCGTGAGTACACAGCCCTCAATAATTGCAATCTTAGAAGTTCGCCATTTGCATTCGCGATGAGTCGCCAGGATTTTGAATGGAACCTGGCGTTTTAAAGAGAATTACTTCTATTCAACTATTCATGGAATTGTAAGGGACAGTGTCCATTGGACAAAAGATCTTTCATCCAGGTGAAATGCTTTGGAGAGCGCTGTCTTCTTAATAGAATCAATTGAGAATTTGAAAATATGTGGATTTTTCCTGCTTTCGCTCGTATAGCTTATTAAAATTCATGATTGATAAGTGATAATTTTTGATGATTCTTAAGAAACTAAAGAATTATTTGATATTTTAACCAGAGTAACTACTAAACATAAGACTTTACATCTAAGTCTCAGGATGGCGAGCGCAGTGGAATGCGAAGCATTATTGTAATTCATGATGTTGTTGTGTATTGGTTTTGCTAATATTCACGTGCGGTTGTATCGCTTACCTACACAATGGCATGCTCGTATCGCAATTTAGTAATAAGAAATAATAAGAATATCTTTTAGCAATAGCTGCTAATTAATATTTGAGATATTTACTTAGATTTCTTGCATTGAGTTTCTTTGGATATATTAGCATATACTATTTAAATAATAGGAAATCGGTACAATATTCCATTTAAAAATGTTATGGATGCTAACATATATTAGTTTTGTGCTTAAATCCAAGCTTTTAACAAGGAAACAACAAAATAGAATTCAGGAAAGTTCTAGCTCGAGTCTAGTACGTTTCACAAGGTTAAAAAACAAGATATACGACTGAGTTTCTGTATTGCGATATATTTTCTAATTACAGTGAACTTCACAATGAAACAGAGCAAAATAAAACCTTCTGAAGGGACTTTCCATTTGAAACAACGAGGAGAAATGAGAAAATAAATCTTTAGTAGCAAAAAAGTGAGACCACAAAACGAATCCTATTTTAGTAGTATAATTCTTTGCTTTTCATCTGGCACATTGGTGCAGAAACACTATTTTTTTAGGTATATTTGGTTATTTTTCAAAGAATAATGCATGAAATGCAGCACTTTGATGCTGTTTGAATTATCAGAGACAGGATAAAACTTATTGCTTTGTATTATTTTCTAAAACGAAAGTTGTTTGAAGTTTATCCGCGCTCTATTCCTTCAATTTGAATCTCATCTATGCAAACTGTCTTCATTTGCTTGTTATGTATATTATGCAACCTTTTTCGCTTATATTGTGTTCTTTTTTTATCCTGAAAAAAAAAATTGCAATACGTTTTTCCCTTAATTTATTTCTGCTTTATTTTAATACATGTTTAAGAACTTCATTGAATCAATTAAATGTATGTATATACCCTCCGGTGGCGAGGCTAAAGTTTAGAGCGACCTGTCACCACAATACGTTTTTATTAAGATCATGTGTGTTCAAGATTAACTAGTGCAAAAACACAAGTGACTTTTACTACTCATATTATTTTATTACTTTGTTTCACTAATTGTTTTGTTTCATAATTTTATTATTATTATTTGTGTTTTTGGCTCCTGTAACGTCACTTTCCGGCCTTGTGGAAGACTAGCGTTGGTTTTGTTACTAACACACGCAGAGTATGAACTGTTTTGTGACAAGCAATATTAGTTACATAAGTCAATAAAAATGTAAACGATGGCTTGTGAGTTGTGACAAATAAATGCTTTCTTTTTTTCTCATCCAATTCCTATTCAGCGAAATTCCAAAACACAAAATGACTTAACCAACGAACCCACAAGCAAACCCATTGTTATTTAGAAGATAATAGAAACACTATTACAAAGCCAGCTTCAATAGGTGAAAGAGTTGACAAGAACAGTTAATGAGCCGCGTTCAATTGACTGTCCTAGACTGCACCAGTATTTGCATAGGCTATTTCCACTGCCACCCTCGGGACTCAAGCCTTTGTGCGGCTGCAATAACGCATAATTACAATAATGGCTCGTGGAATGGAAAGATTTTGAAATAGGTCTGTGCTTCCGTAGGCACAATCAATGGAATGTATCTTTATCTATTTGAATTGTTTGAATTGCTGATGAATTTAAAATTGATTTCAAGTGATATGATATGACAATCATTGGTTAGGTAGGATTTAAAAAAAAATGTATTATCTCAAAATGTGTTGGGATTCAATGGTATCTTAAAATTTTAAAATCAAAAACACATTATAATAACAGCGTAGTGCTGAAATATTTCAAAGTCCTGTCTTTATGAAGTTACTAGCGGTCGGGCCCGGCTCCGCTCAGGTGCATACACGTTTTAAAATGGCAGTCAAAATATCAGTTTAGAATATCGACCAATCGGACCACGAAAAACCAACAAAATTTCCTCGTATTTGCTAGAAATATCACTACTGCTTTCCTCCTATAGGTCATAGCGTGATGATATATAGCCTATAGCCTTCCTCGATAAATGAACTACCCAACACTGAAAGAATCATTCAAATCGGACCAGTAGTTCCAGAGATTAGCGCGTTCAAACAAACAACAAACAAACAACTCTGCAGCTTTATAATATTAGTATAGATATAGATAATAATAATGTCGATGCAATAATCATTGAAGTGCGTGGCGGCCTTTTGGTAAACGGATCAGACGCGGCTGCCGACATGTTCGGCAACGGTGGTTACGGGTTTGAATCCCAGGGCACACCTCTGACTTTTATGAGTCATGCGTGTATTGATAGTCAATCACCACGCACTATAAAGCTGAAGTAAAACATAGTGAAGAAACCTGCATACCATAGCGATTTGTAAGAACTTCTATGGTATGTAAAGTCCGCCAACCCGCACTAGGCCAGCGTGATGGTCTATATGGCCGAACCACTCTCAATTGTACTCGATTGTAGAGGAGGCCCGTGCCCTGTAGTGGAACGTACATATATGGGTTGATACAATACGATACAGTACCGTAATTATCATATGACCTAAACCCTATGTACAATGATTTTGTAATACGACATTTAATTAAATGGTTGTTACAAACTATATAATGTTACTACGGGGGTTGATATATGTGTATGTGCTTATAAGACCACTAGCAATATAATATACTAAAATTATAGCAAGAAACATGTACATACAATCAACAATACCTTTGTACATTAATGTACGGGTTCCTAACTTGTCTATTTTGAGACGAGTCTATTGTGTTCGCATAAAAGACGTTTTTGCTAAAAGGTTTGCAGTTTCTGGATCAAGGACACTATATTCAAGATGTTACAGTCTAGCAGCCTTATTCATATGCAGTTTTAAAACTTAATATATTTTGCAATAAGTAAAACACTTTCAAAAGAAAAATTAAAGGAGATTTGTTGTTAAGAACTTATAAAGCTGCCTTTCTAATACACATCGATTGTTACTTTACTTATACAAATTAAGAAATGTATCTTTTCCCGTTATCTTAAGCACGTATGAAAGCCGCGAGCAAAATGTAAAAAAAATACATAATATATATAACTATACGGATATCTGAATTAAAACAGTCTTGAATGAGTTTCAGTGCAATATTTTAAATGTCCTGCCTTTGTAAATATAACAAAGGAAATGCCGATAGAAATGTAAGGTATTGTCGACAGGGTAAAAGAAAGCGCAGATTCGTTCTATTGTGATTTAAGGATAAGCAATGAAGGACGATGTCAAAATTGACGGCGCTTTCCAATTCGTAATTAATGAAGAGAAATGGAATTAACAAAAATATTTCTTTTATCTTATTTTCATTTATTAAGCAAATAATTGTATAGGGTATATCGAGACTGCTACCGAAAACGAACTAAAAATTTCGCGACAAATCTTTTTGTGATATTTTTAATATCGTCGTGTTTGGGTGGTAAATCTAAATATTTTTTTATAAAATAATTTAACACTTGCATACTATAGCGTCAGCAAAAATCTATGTATCTACCCAAACACGACGATATTAAATAATAACAAAAAAGCGTAATATTTATTTGCCCTGTGTCATAAGTCACTAAAACTATTATCCGGCTTCGTTTTCAGTAGCAGTCTTGATATATCATGTAAAATTATTAATTTAATAAATGAAAATCAGATAAATGAAAGATTATTGTAAAGTACTGTGTTGTAATACAGACTACCGTTTTATTTATTTATTATTACATTATTTATTTATTTAAACCAGTTTACGGCTGCAGGGTACAAACATCGTCCAAAATCAAGAGTTCGATTAAGAGATGTTAGACTGTAGGCTACCCTACTGGCCTAGTACTGGTGGTTGACGGGCTTCAAAACGACAAATGAATAGAAGTTTGATCTTTAACAAATAATATTATACTAATAATATTGCCATCGTGTATTCGTAGAGGTCATAAAAATGTGTAAATATGAGTTTTCCGCATATTCAATAAAAGGGAAAGGAGAATGGGCAGGATCGTCCGGGGCGGTACCGCTGTCTCGCAGGTGACTGACGTGAAGCGACAGCCTTGCTGTCATATTTCATTCAGTGAGTGAGATCGCCGGCTACCCAATACCTCTTTCCTTTTCCCGTCCGTAATACCGTTGTATGTAATATTATCTAATGGATATTATGATTTCTGATTTTGTCATTTTGACTTGGCAATGAGTATAGGGTATGAACTGCAAAGTTCTGATCTACCTAGAGGGGTAACTCTATAAAAAAGTAACGAACTTCGAATGTTCGGACGCCGTACATAAACCTACACTAATAAATAAATAAATAAAATAAATAACACCCAACAGTCACATACATAGTCCTGACCCCACACTAAGATCGAGTCTTGTGTCGTGGGTATCAGGAACTACGAGAGACTTTTCGGTCTCACAAACACCCAGACCCGGAAGAAATATTTGTGGGCCGCACAAACATTTCTCTCGGTGCGGGGATCGAACCCGCGGCCTCTCGTTTCACAGGCGGCGTCTAACCGACTGTGCCACGGAGGCCTGTCAAATGGCTATATAGGTACTTGAACGAGACCGCCTTCGAACAGCCTCGTTCAATTGTAGAATATGTTCGGGGGTGCTGGCTGCGTGGTAAATAATACCAGTGATTAGAAAGTAGAAACTTTATTCGCACTGAGAAGTACGTTTTACAAAGTGACGTAATTGCGGCGTAATTACGACACGTAACTGCGGCACCGTCGTGATGTGGCTGCAGAGCTTCGTTCTGGTATCTCCCGGCAGCGATTCTGCTTAATTCTTCACTACTTGCTGACTACTTGCTGACTTGCTGACTACTTGCTGACTTGCTGACTTCTTGATGTTTTCTTGACTGTAGGCCGGAACCGAACTGATTTGCCCGACCCAGGGTGCCGATCTATATTCCCAATTTTGGGCTAATCCCTAGGGTCGGGCCCGCGATCGTCACAGGCGCGCTCGGCCAATGAGAGCGCGCGCTGCGGGGTGTCGCTGTAGCGACTTGCGGGGCGGTAGCTCGGTCATGCGGGGAGTGCGGGGCCGCGAGGTGTAACTCCGCACCGAATTTGTGGGAGGCACCTAAGTTCGGCGGACCTCGCACCCGACATCATGCTTAAATCAGTATATATACTAGGTTTTGACAATATTGTTCTAACTACTCAATTATATAATCTCTGGTACATAAATACTCTAGTATATAGACTTATGACAAACTATTACAATTCCGAACGATATAAATTAACACAACAATTCACATAATTATAACAAATATGAGATTTTACACATTTACACATAACAAATTCACATAATATTGCACATTAGGCTAACACATGATACATAACAAAGTATATACTCAAATTATAGATTATAGTTCTATACAGTTCATATGTGTAAGCTTATTTCTAAGGGAACGTTCTATCTTTATTTATTAACATTACAACATAAGAACATTTACAAACTGATAACTATTTACTAGTAACATGATACACTTAACTATTAAAAATTAGTCTTCGTCCTGCACATTCTCCCGCCGTGTACCGTAGCGACGCGACGCGACGGTGCATCTTCATGGGGTGCAGGGCGACTCGTCGTTCTCGACGCTCTGGATTACGACGATTTTCTTGGATGGGCGTCGTAGTACGCCGCCCCTCGTGGCGACGTCGATGGTTCTGATGACGCCATCCGGTCCCGGATACGTGGCGCAGATGCGCCCGCGCACCCAGGTGTTGCGCGGCAGGTTGTTGTCGACGACCCGTACAAGGTCGCCGACACGAAGTTCAGTGCCCCGTCCATGGGGCTCCCGCCGGTTTCGGAGCTCGGGCAGGTATTCTTTGAGCTAACGCGCCCAGAAGGCGTCGGCGAGTGCCTGTGTCGCACGCAGGCTGGCGTACGGGCTGGCGGTGTGGTCCGCTGGCAGGCCCGCAGTGGCGAAGTGTCCCTGACCGCCCAGCAGGAAGTGGCTAGGCGTCAGGGACTCAGGGTCGGCAGGATCTACCGACACATGTGTTAGTGGTCGACTGTTTAGTGTAAGTTCGACCTCGGTGAGCAGGGTGTGGAGAGTTTCTTCATTGGGGCTCTTCTGGTGGAGCACCGTGGTCAGCGCGGTCTTCACGGACCGCACCAACCTCTCCCACGCGCCTCCCATGAATGGAGCTCCTGGAGGGATGAACTTCCATGTTATATCCCTTTTTGACGCTTCTTGTTTTGCACCGGAGAGAAGAGTTTGGCGGATTTCCGCATCCGCCCCGTGGAAGTTCGTCGCATTGTCCGACCAGATCTCGGTCGGACAACCGCGTCGCGCGATCATTCGTCGCAACGCCATGATGGCTGATTCAGTGCTCAGCGAGGACACCACTTCGAGGTGTACTGCGCGTACGGTGAGGCATGTAAACAGTGCGACGTACCTCTTCTGCGTGCTTCTTCCGACGGTCACGGTGAGCGGGCCGAAATAATCAAGACCTGTGTAGGTAAATGGTCGTTGGTGGTGCGCCAACCGGCATGTCGGCAGGTCCCCTGTGGCCGGCCTCGGAGGTGTCGCGGCCCTTGCGCGACACATTTGACATTTTGACAGCACCATCTTCACTGTCGGTCGTAGTCGCACGACCCATTTGTACTGCTTTACCTGGTTTACCGTAGCCTCCACTCCTGCGTGATGTAGAGTCCTATGTACATGAAGGATCCATAGTTGTGTGGCCCGGTGGTTTCCATCTATGACTGGAGGGGTTTTTACTTCTTCCGGTACTCCAGTGGCGGCGTTGATTCGGCTCTTCAGGACGATGATGTCGTCCTCAAGTCGAACACTGAGCTGGTGTAGTCGGCTATGTCTTCCGACCTCCTTGCCGGCTCGCAGCGCCTTGAGTTCCTCCTTGAACGCCTCTTCTTGGGCGTTCTTTATTTTAAGCTTTTCCGCTTTTATCTGATACTCCGCTGTTAATGTGATGTACTTATCTGTTGTTGCGGGTTGGCGTGTCCTGACTGTTGGGTTGGTTGTGGTGTTCGCGGCTCGCCAATCAGGGTCGCGACGTGGACCCCTTTTCGTTCGCTTGTAATGGACTTGTTCAGTCTTGCGCCGGAACATAGCGACCGCCTGTAGCACCCTTGCTGTCGCCCTGAGATATCTCGTCCACGACGAGAAGCGTGTGACGTCAGGTATCACGCTCGACTGGTCACTGGTGCAGATGACGTTTACACGTTCTTCACCTGAGGTTGGCGGTGAGCTCGGTGTCTCCACCGGCCATGTGTCTGGGTCGTGTCGCAGGAACTCCGGCCCCTGAAACCATCTGTGGTTCGAGTCCAGTTCTTCAGGGACGTTTCGTGTGGCGTCGTCCGCCACGTTCCAGCGTGTTGGTACCCACCGCCATTCCGACGTTTTTGTGATCTCTTCGATGGCCGCTATGCGATGGGCCACGTAGGGCTTATAACTCCTGGCCCCGGTCCGGATCCACGTGAGCGCGGTCCGACTGTCCGTCCAGAACGTTGTCGCGTCTGGCCTCCTGGTGTGCTCCTCTCTGACTGCGGCTGCCATCCTGGCTCCCAATAGGGCCGCTTGGAGTTCCAGGCGCGGGATTGATAACAATTTCAGAGGGGCTACCTTGGCTTTCGTGGCGACGAGAGTGGTGGACACAGCTCCCCTGTGGTCCACTGCGCGCCAGTATAGCGCGGATGCGTACGCCTTCTCGCTGGCGTCGCAGAACACGTGCAGCTCCAGTCGTTGAGCCGCGCTGTAATTGAGATATAAACGGGGAATTATTATTTTGTTTATATTTTTGAGACAGCTTATCCATTTTCCCCATTCTGAGGCTAAGTCACCCTCTAGGTGATTGTCCCAGTCGACTCCTTTTCGCCACACTTCTTGTAGTAGCTGTTTCGCTTGTATTGTTATAGGAGTGATGAGACCAAGTGGGTCGAATATCGACATCACTATCTTCAGTGCCCCCCTCTTTGTGGGGGGTCCTTCTAGAAGGCTCGGTGGGATGCGGGTTGCATCCAAGTCGAACTGAAAAGTGTCCGCCTGTGGTTCCCAGGTGAGGCCGAGCACCCTTTCAGTTTGTCCGCCTTCAATGTTCACCGTTGCGTTGCTTCCAACGTGCTCTCCGATTTTTTCTAAAAGTTCGGGCGAGTTCGAGGCCCATTTGCGCAGTTGGAAGTTAGCCTTTTGGTGAATTTCTTGTATTTGTTTGACGACCGTTTCCGCTTGGTTGATGTCCACGAAGCTATCTAGGTAGTCGTCCATGTAGTGTTTTCTCTTTATGGCCGCTGCCGCCTCCGGATATTGTTCCGCGTGACACTCTGCGTTCTTGTTCATCACGAATATGGCTGTGGCGGGTGAGCACGACGCCCCGAATATTAGTGATTTCATCCGATATTCTTCAGGCGGAGCGTCGTCCCGACGTTCCCCTCGCCACAGGTACCTCAGGGCGTCCCTGTCTTCTTCACGTAATTGGATACGCATAAACATTTCCGTTATGTCCGCGGTGATCGCCACTTTGTGTTCCCGGAAGCGCATTAGCACCCCTGGGAGTGGTTGCAGGAGGTCGGGACCGGTCAGGAGCATGTCGTTCAGTGACACGCCCCTGGTCTTGGCGGCTGCGTCGTGGACCACCCTCAGTTTGTCAGGTTTCAGGGCGTTGACTACGGCGAAATGCGGTAAGTACCACGTCCTTCCTGGCATCTTCTTGGCGGGCGCTGGTTCCGCGTAACCCTTTTGAAGTAGCATGTTCATTTGTTCGTTGTACTTCCTTTTCAGCAGCGGGTCTCTATCAATTTTCTTCTCGATGCCGTGGAGCCTTCGCAGGGTGTTGTCGTAGTTGTCGGGGAGCGTAGCTTCCTCCGACTTCCAGAGGAGGGCAGTCTGATACCCGCCTCCCGGCAGCTGTGTTGTGTTCGCCTCGAGTATTCGGAGCGCTTTATGCTCGGGGTCGTTTTCCGGACGTTTCGGGTTCAAGTACGTGTTGTCGGTCGTTATGTATTCTGCCACCATTTTTTCAATGTTTTCTTCGGATGTGTGACCGACGAAGTTCACTTGATGCCCGAGTGTTCGGGTTCTGCTGCCGTGTACCACCCAGCCCAGTGGTGTGAGTGAGGCCACTGGTTGGTTTCTTCGACCCGATCTTGTTCGGGTAGCTATTAATAGGTGCCAGTTGTCTTGACCTATTAATATTTTCGGGATCACTTGGTCGGTGATTATCGTGTTCGTGATTCCCTTTAGATGCGGACAGTTACTTATCGCTTCTGGCGATATTTTCTGTGCGGCTAGGCGCAGGTCAGGTACTGTCCGGGCTTGTATGTGTTGGTTATGTCGGTTCTTGCCTCGGAGCAGTATCTTCACACGACGTGAGGAGTGGTCTTCTTTAGTGTTCCCGTCGTATGTGCAGATGCGTAGTGGGTCGTCCGGTCCCACTGCGCCTATGTCGTCCGCGAGGCCTTGGTCGATCAGCGTTACTGTGGACCCGTCGTCGAGTAACGCGTAGGTGTCGCGGGCTCCCGCCGGTCCCGAGACTTGTACTGGGGCAATCTTCAAGTATGACACGCTTGATGCCCACGTCGAGTTCACCTTTTCTTCCTCGGCGTCTTCATTTAATTTCGGCGGCGTGCTTCTTTTTGAGTGCAGCAACTGGTGATGGGGATGTTCGCAGCCATCTATTTCCGCACTTCTTCGTCTTGCATGTGTGCTGTTGAGTGCGGCGTCGCAGGCATCGGAAACAGGCGCGGTGCTTCTTGGCTGCGTCCCATCTTTGGTCAATGGTTAAGTTCTTGTATTTGTAGCACTCTGTGATCGCGTGTCCCTCTTTGTCGCACATAATACACGTGGCGTTAGTTCTCGGGGTGGCGGCTGTGTTGAACAATTTTTGTCTTGTTTGACTTGTTCGCGGTCGTTCGGTGACCATCTCTGCAGTCGCGTATGGGCTGCAGATTTCAGCTTCCCGGTGAATGAAGCGTTCTAATTTGAGGAGGTCTGGTTCCTCCCTCGGTTGCAGTGCAGCGAACTCGTACCACTTATGTTTCAGCGTGGGTGTTAATTTTTCCACAACGGCCCGTGCTATCTCCGGATTGTACATGTAGTACATGCATCGTAAGGCCCGAAGTGTGTTCACTGCATTACTAATCTTTGTGGCAAACGTACAGGTGTCACGCGGCGCTTCACTTAGGCGTGGTAATGTTCTGAGACGTTCCATCTCGGCTGTCGCTATGGACTCTGGTCGGCCGAAACGTATCTCGAGCGTGCGCATGACGCTGTCCGGGTCCGCGTTCGTTATTAAGAGGCCTTGCACTGCCTCTCTGGCGGTCCCGCGCAGGCTCCGGCGCAGGCGGGACATGTTTTCTAACTTCGAGAAATTATTCACTGATTCTTCATACGAAGCACGGAACGTTAGCCACTCTTGATGATCACCGTTAAAAAATGGTAATTCCACATACCTTGTTTGCTTTACTTGCGCAGCTTGTACTGCGTTGGTGATCGCTGCAGCTAGTTGCTGCATCTCCGTCCTCTTCGGCGGGACGGCAAGTGCTCCGTCCGACATAGCTGGTGCGAGCGGAGCGGTGGCGCCGGGCTCCAATCCCGGCGCAGTGTTCGGCGGCGGCGGCGGCGGCCGCGGTTGCGGCGGCGGCGCGGTGCGGCTTTGATGCCACGACGCATTGGCGTTCGCGGCGGCTTCAAAGCCGGCCGCGGTGATGGCGGCGGCGGAGTCCCACGGCGTGGCTTGCGTAGGCGGCGGTGGCAGCTGCGCGACCCCGAAGTTCGGTCGCCAGGACGCGGCAGTGGTCGCTGGCGGAGGGGCGCGTGCTGCCTGTTCGGCTAGCCAGGCGGCGACGGCGGGCGGCGGTTGATGTGCAGCGCTGAAGTTCGGTCCCCAGGACGCGGCGGTGGTCGCTGGTGGAAGCGCGTGCAGATCGGCGAGTAGAGGCGCGGGTGCGCACTCTACTGTAGACGTCGGCGGTAGGTGTGCAGCGCCGAAGTTCGGTCCCCAGGACGCGGCAGTGGTCGCTGGCGGAGGCGCGTGCAGGTCGGCGTGTAGAGGCGCGGGTGCGCGCTCTACTGTTGACGTCGGTTGCGGGTGAAGTGACGACTGTGTGCACGGCGGGTGTGCGGCGGTGACTCCCGCCGGTGCGTGCGCGGCGGCTTCGGTGTGCGGCGCTTGATGCGGCTCACTATCGATGGCGAGCAGTTGGCTATTTTGTAGCCATGTGTGGACGCGGAGTTCTTGCTCAATCTCCGCGACCGTCGTGTTGTCGTCATCTTCGGTGCTCGAGTCCGCTTCAATTTGTTGGACTCGGGCGGCGGCGAGCTCGACTTTTAGTCGAGCGAGTTCGGCTCGGGCTTCGGCAAGGCGGCGAGATTTCGACGTTTTCTTGCTTCTTGATCTTGACGGCGCTTTGCTTCTCGGTTTTTCTTCAATACCGGCGGCGATGGTAGGTTCCGCTACCATAGGTTCGTTCGCCGCGGGTTGTTTTGACTGTTCC
Organism: Hyles vespertilio; assembly: GCA_009982885.2. Classification (NCBI taxonomy): domain Eukaryota; kingdom Metazoa; phylum Arthropoda; class Insecta; order Lepidoptera; family Sphingidae; genus Hyles; species Hyles vespertilio. The sequence continues at coordinate 6,976,623 of CM042806.1, read as the reverse complement.
GAGTTTATCGTGGTGGTAGCATCCGTGCCGGTGCCGGTGACAGTCGTCGTAGTGCATGACGCACCCGTCTCGTCTGTCGTGGCAGTGGCGGATGTCACCGTGGCAGACGCCGAGGCCGAGGCCGAGGCGGTGTGCCTTCCCACTGATCTAGTCACTGGCATATTTCCACGCAAATCCGGCGAACTGAAGGACCAGAATGAACGAGACCGCCTTCGAACAGCCTCGTTCAATTGTAGAATATGTTCGGGGGTGCTGGCTGCGTGGTAAATAATACCAGTGATTAGAAAGTAGAAACTTTATTCGCACTGAGAAGTACGTTTTACAAAGTGACGTAATTGCGGCGTAATTACGACACGTAACTGCGGCACCGTCGTGATGTGGCTGCAGAGCTTCGTTCTGGTATCTCCCGGCAGCGATTCTGCTTAATTCTTCACTACTTGCTGACTACTTGCTGACTTGCTGACTACTTGCTGACTTGCTGACTTCTTGATGTTTTCTTGACTGTAGGCCGGAACCGAACTGATTTGCCCGACCCAGGGTGCCGATCTATATTCCCAATTTTGGGCTAATCCCTAGGGTCGGGCCCGCGATCGTCACAGGCGCGCTCGGCCAATGAGAGCGCGCGCTGCGGGGTGTCGCTGTAGCGACTTGCGGGGCGGTAGCTCGGTCATGCGGGGAGTGCGGGGCCGCGAGGTGTAACTCCGCACCGAATTTGTGGGAGGCACCTAAGTTCGGCGGACCTCGCACCCGACATCATGCTTAAATCAGTATATATACTAGGTTTTGACAATATTGTTCTAACTACTCAATTATATAATCTCTGGTACATAAATACTCTAGTATATAGACTTATGACAAACTATTACAATTCCGAACGATATAAATTAACACAACAATTCACATAATTATAACAAATATGAGATTTTACACATTTACACATAACAAATTCACATAATATTGCACATTAGGCTAACACATGATACATAACAAAGTATATACTCAAATTATAGATTATAGTTCTATACAGTTCATATGTGTAAGCTTATTTCTAAGGGAACGTTCTATCTTTATTTATTAACATTACAACATAAGAACATTTACAAACTGATAACTATTTACTAGTAACATGATACACTTAACTATTAAAAATTAGTCTTCGTCCTGCACAGTACTAATGTACCTATATAGTCCACAAAATCTTGGAATCTTCTTTCGTACGTCGCAACCATAGACTAAGGTCGGAGAAAATATATAAATAAATAACACCCAACAGTCACATACATAAATGATAAGTATCATAGAGAATATTAGTGGTAATCTTATATCTTACTCCGACGACGTCGAACATCAGAACATTCGATGTTCGTATCGTTTTATAGAGTAACCCCCTAGGTCGGGTACTCGAATTTTTAGTTTGAGAAATTTTATATGGCATGCTGAGTTAGTATTTTGTGCTTAATTATCTTGGAACGGAGCACCACACCAAAATGTATGTACCACAAGTTACAATTCTACCTGGCCTCTCAGTGATGTAAGTATGAGCGCGTGCATATTAAATATAACGTATTTTAAATATCAAACTATCAATTCAACAGCTAATCATAAAATGATAGTCATTTATAGTTGTTTGTTATCATATTTGACAGCCACCGTGGCGCAGGCGGTTAGACGCTGCCTGTGAAACGAAAGGCCGCGGGTTCGATCCCCGCACCGAGAGAAATGTTTGTGTGGCCCACAAATATTTCTTCCGGGTCTGGGTGTTTGTGAGACCGAAAAGTCTCTCGTAGTTCCTGATACCCACGACACAAGACTCGATCTTAATGTGGGGTCAGGACTATGTATGTGACTGTTGGGTGTTATTTATTTATTTATTATATTACTCCTCGCAGAAGTAGCAGATTCTTCCCACTAATGTAGGTATTTATATATTTAGTTGTTTATGTATATATTTTATTTATATATAAAATTATATTAGTAAATATATATATATATATATATATATATATATATATATATATATATATATATATATATATATATATAAATAATAACAATTTTATATATCCGTTTAAATATTATTATTTATATTTTATATATTTTCTCTTTTCGTTTATGTTTATTTGATTAATAAGCACCTGCTTCCGTCTCTCTGCATTACCTTATGGTTGGCTGGTAGAGAATGCCCTTGGGCATTAAGTCCGCCTGTACTACGTCTGTGTACAAAATATGTGTAATACCTGAATAGACAGTTCAATCAAATGTTAATCTGTTTTAAGCTGAAATGCATCACACGTTCTACAATTTAAAGATCTATACAAATTATTGTAGGCAATTAGTTCCGAATATATTAGTTTGTGGAACGTCAAAGGAACAGCAAAGCTGCAATGCGAAGCAAACGCTTTACGAAACATGATATTGGACATATGTTTAGATATCAAACGTTTAATAGCATTTACTAGAATATCTAAACCTTTGATATCTTAGTACTTAGCTCACCGTTTGATATAACGAAGGTATTAGGCTGAATATGTGGAGTTCAGCGATTCGTATGTGCACCTTCATTAGTGTCCTTGATTTTCTGTATTCATTGAAATAAAAATAAATATTATTTACGGATTTTATCGCGGATTGGTATATTTTTTTTTAAATTTAAATCCAGAATGTTTTATTAGTTTACAGCTTTCGTGGTCACGGGGCAAACCCCCGCGCGATTAAATGCTTAAAAAATATTTTTATTTCAATGTTTAACATTCATTCGTAAATCAAACAAACCATTATTTTTGTATTCATAATTAATTCTTTTATAGTCAAAGTTATGAGGCATTTCTTTTATTCAAATTCAAATTTAGGTAATGTCTGTCTAAATTATTTAGGCGTGTGACGAAATTTGGTACTACAAATAAAATTTAAAAAATATATAGTTATATTAAACGCATTGTTCGAGATATTTTTCATAATATAAGCAATAAGCATTTATACGTTTAAGCTAATATTATTAAAATGTCCAATATGATAAAATGTGAAGAAAAAATAAAGTATCTAATATTTTGACAACACCTTGAGAACAACGCATTCAGACGCCAAAAATCGTAGACGATGTCTAGAATATCCGTTGGCAAAATAATATCTTAAGACTTGTTTTTTCGAAAGAAACGATTTAATATAAATAAATAAAATGCTTTCCAGTCATAGCCTCTCATTGTTTCTTTTTTCTAACTTTTCTCTCTCAGTTCTTTTTTAATTTAATTCACCACTACCGACTCTTTCGATCAGTCGTAATTGAAAACAGTAGATACTTGTTTTTCTTGTTAAATAACTTTTTACCGTATTCTCTCTAAACAACACTCGGAGTATGATTAAGTAAATTGTTAAGTTTAAAAAGCACTCAAAGAATTGATTACAACTACCTAGTTTTGTATTATTTTGAATTGAAACAACATAATTTAAGAACCGTTTCAGTACATGTAATTATTTAAATTCAGTATATTCGTAAATAGCTATTGAAGTTAAGAATTAAAAAAATAATGAATAAAATCGATTTTCCTGTTATTTTATCAGCGTAAACATAATACTTAGATGAAAAAGCAACAGTTTCTTTGTATAAAGTAATAAAATAAAATATACCTCATTTAATTCCTGTTAATTTTACAATACTAAACGATACACTAAGCGATGCAATTAATACATTTAATTGGAGCACTACGATATTTGCAAATGCTAGTTTTTGTGCTAGTTTCATCCACAAAACAAACTAAATCAAAACGAGAGCAGTGCTGGCCACAAAAAATTGAATTTCATGTTTTCCTGGTATTAATTGAAGCAGTAATTCCAGAGAAGCTGCGGTTTTTTGGATGTATATTTTGTTTATATCGTAATGTACTTTCTGGAAATTTATCAACATCGCTTAGAATTACACGAATATTACACAATGAAATAAAAAAAACGGATTTTATCGGGAATTATTTAATTCTCACAAGCTGCCAAGTAATCGAAGCTTCGAGAGCTAAAAAAAATTTAAATTAAACCGAGTTCGCGATAAAATTCGTCAACCATATTTTTAGTTCAACGTATCAACATTTTATTGGCGAAAATTGATATACTATGTGTTAGATGTCCAGGACATGTCATATTAATAGAAACTTGTCACCCAAATACTCGTCCTTAACGCAACAGCTTAAGACCCACGTGTCAATTTATGTTGGACATTGGTGTATTAGATATAATACCGTAATTAATCACCTTGAGAAGGACGGAATTAGTGAGCTCTCCGTTAATCTTTTGAAATTTGTAACTAAGACATAATTAAGCACGTAGAAAATTAAACAACAAAGCCTTTGTAAAGGCCGCAAATGACACCTTCATTTTGGCCCGAAATGAAAATAGAGCTTTCATTACGTAAAGATGAAATTGGCTTGGCGTTGAATAACGACCTGTCTCACCGTCGCACTTATTAGTGGGACGATTCTATTTCTGACGGTAAGTAAGTCTTCGTTAATTTGCGAGATGTAGTCTATCTAGGCCTCTATCTAGACTTTATGAGTTTGCGTTTTTTCAGTTGCATTAAATTGTCGGTGACCTCATTGTCATTGTAAATTATAATTATTTTAATAAATACATGCAACGGTTACATACATAATCCTGAGTAATAACCCCACATTATGATCAAATAAATCTTGTATCGTGGCAATCAAAAGCTACGAAAGATTTTTGGAGTTCACAGAAACTTAGACCGGAGGTAAATACTAATGGCCTATCAAACATTTGTCCCGGTACGGAGATCGATCTCGCGGCTTCTCGTTTCACAGCAGTCTAACCAACTGCGCAACAGCAACTATTCAATCTTTAGCTTTAAATTCATAATTACCAAATTATAATTATTTCAGTTTAGTTTATCTTCATAAGCATTGTTAACGTTACCATAATTGATTTCATCATCAACAACAATCGTCGTGTTGTTACATCTTCAATAGCCTCGACCGCAAACTAACAAACAAAATTGATTGATAACTTTCATAGTATTTATATTTTCATGGAATCTCTACAAACAGGATAAAAACTTTAAGTAATTCCATCCCGCAAGAAAATATGGTAACTAAAATGTTGATCTAAAGTTAGTTCTCGGAGCATCAGTTTAAGTATTCATGTTAACATCGTTATAAGTTTTATATCTAAACTTAGTCCAAGTTCTCAGATTAAGTTGACTGTAGCGAGTACTTTTAAATTAAATTCAATAATTGGTTTCAATGGAATATATCATTAGTGCATGCTTATCGGATTAAACACGATGGATCAAATAGCATAAAACCACGATTGAAATAATGAGGTCACGTGGTTTGTAAACTCCTAAATAATTAATCAGCTTAAAATTTTACAAATTACCAAACATTTTTAGTGATGTCAAAATTTTAAAAGTATCTGTGATGCAGTTATTCACGATCTATGAAACGAGAGCGGGTGTGATTATTGCACAAAGACAAATGATTGTGCAGTCCAAGTGCAGTCAATTATGGTTTAAGGTTTGTCTATTGTGACACCGAAAAGTATTTCGTCGTTTCTATTTCCCACGACGTGAAGCAAGAAGTACCTAGTGGGAACATGTGTGTGACTATTAGATATATTTATTTATTATTTATTACAAAGCCTACCAATGTTTTAACTGGTAGTGGGTCTCTAATATACGAATGTTCATCTGGGTGGATGCCACTGCAATGTCTATTTCTCCCGCAAAACAACATTGTAAATGCATTGCTGTTCCAGTTTTAAAGACATTGTAGCTAGAGTAACTACTTGACGTATTAAGACTTAACATCTTATGTCTCAGGATGGCGAGCGCTGTGAAATGCATAGTTTTGTAATTCATGGTTTTGTTTGGTTTTGCTCCTGTACATTAGCGTTCGTATGGCGTATCATCAGATATATGGCATGCTTGTATCGCTATTCTGTGCAATATTAAATATTCTTAGAGGATGAGCCCTCCCCACGCACTCTGCCGCCGCCGCCGCTATAAAACTAACCGACATACCGCGCGCGTTCTTTTTCGTTGGCGTGCTCTCGTACCGTGTGGTTGTCTCATATTTGTGGATCATATCTCATATTTCAAATCGTGTGGTTGTAACGAATTATTTTTCAAATAAAGTTGTAGTTTTGTTAAGATATTTCTTTTTTTTTTTAAATAAATAGATTTCGGTTTTACAAGAATATAATATATATACTGATTGATACTACGCATGTTCAACCTAAGATATATCACTTATTTATTTTGTTGCTGGACATCACGACCCTTATTAATTAATTGGATTTAATCCAATTATTGTTTCAAATTTAAAATGAAATGAAGCAAATTGTTCTAACATTGTGCCAGAAGAGATTCAAAACGATCTAAAAAGCAATTATTTTCTTTTAATCCGACATCAAAATTGACTTTTGGATAGAGGGGAAATTCAATTTATAATATTATCGACTATAGTTAAATGAAATTTATTGTGTAAGCCCATTTCAAAGGCAACCTGGATGTTTGTATAAAACGTAAACTAAGAAGTTTAATTCTTTAAATGTAGACACTTAAGAATCTTCGTTTTTTTTTCATGATATTCGTTTTTCTTATTGCAATTAATGGCGAGACGAGCATGCCGTTCGTCTGATGGTAAGCGATACGACCGCTCATGAACAGTAGCAAAACCAAAAAACACCTTGAATTACAAAGCAATGCTTGGCATTCCACTGCGTTCGTCATCCTGAGACATAAGGTGTAAACTCTCAATATGTCCTGTCTGGCTACAGTGTCCTTCAATCCGAAACACAACAGTGCCTTTAAATCTCTGTTTTACGGGAGAAATAGACATTGCGCTGGTACCCACCCAGGCGGCCTCTCACATTCACTCTATATACGTGACTAGACTACATTTGATCATAAGTTTATTGCCGATGATTGAAACATGAGTCATCAATGTTATCAGTCCTTTGTTAGCCACTGCTGGATATTTTCCTCCTCCAAATTGTGCGATTTCATACATCTCTCACTAATCTATACAACTGTCCGTACAATTACTTCTTCATACTGCGCGAGACTACACCTGGCTGAGACATTACTAGTGTTGGAGAAATGTAACCTGCGTTGTGGTTATTTTATATTTAAACACTGGATAGTAGAAAAATGTATTATGATAGATATAGCAATAAAGTGGGTGAAGTAAGATTTTTCAATCCGATCAATAGGGTCAGGAAAATGAGTGGACCAGTTTCATTTGCATGTAATTTTCCCTTCCCAAATCGCTCCCCATACCCTTAAACAAGTGTATCTGTATCAGCCCATATACTATATGTCCCACTGCTGGGAACGGGCCTATTCTACAATCGAGATTGCTATTGAGGCTGGTTAGGCCATATCATAGGCCATAAAGTCCACCATGCTGGCCTGCATAGTCTCAATCTAGTAATAGCCAAGATGATAAATTCACCGCTATTGACTTGTGACTTTAGAAGTGCCATATTATGAATACTTTATCAAACTAAGTAGTTCTTGAAAATTGTCATGTATCCCTCCCTGTATTGGGATCAGTCTTTTACCAGAGACAGTACTTGATGTTGTTGCCAATAAGCCTGATATTGTGATAATAGATCGATTGGCGCACCGTGCAATACTTGTTGATATTACCATTGCGCATGACGATAACCTCGTTAAAACTGAAAAAGAAGAATTAACTAAATATTATATTTGGCACACGAGCTTACTGACGTGTGGGTTCAACAATTGTAGTCCCGATTGTTATTAGTAAGCACATGGATTGATATCAAAATGTCTCGACCAACTTATTATTTTCCCGTTGCGTCAAGAGTTTTATGTAAAAGTTGGTGTTGGTGGACACGGCACACATAGTGTGTAAATTCCTCACTTAGGTCTTAAGCCTCGCCACCGCAGAGTTAATTTTAGTTTTGTATTTATAATTTATTAATACAGAACAAATACTTTAATAGTAAATTACTATTTTTTCAGCCATGCGCATAAAGAAGTTGCAGCATCTTGCGTTCACGGGGTTTTTCGGCAGGTATATTGGGCAAATAATACACATAATACAATTCATTTTTTAACTCTTAATTACAAAATCTTGAATATATTATCAAAAACATATATTTAAAAAAATCGAGATTCATCGTATTTTATTAATAATAACATAATATGGTTGTATTGCTTGTTATTTGTTGTATATAAATAAATCGATGGGAAAATTATGGCCTCACATAATGCGGGTTGGTGGACTTATATACCATAGATATTCTTATAAATCGCTATGGTATGCAGGTTTCCTCACTATGTATTCCTCCACCGTTTTAGTGCGTGTTTATTGACTATCAATACACACATGACTCCAAAAAGTCAGATTTGTGACCTGGGATTCGAGCCCACGACCATCGTGAACATGTTGACAGCCGCGTCAGGTCCATTTACCAACAGGCCACCACGCACGTAACGATACATTTTAGTTTATGATATGTGCTTACACCTATTCTACTAGTACGTACAAAATTCTGTTTACGTGGAATTTATTTTGAAAAGCTGACAACACAAGCCTGTGGTGGCAGCTAAGCGTTGATACAATTTTTCGAAGGGTATTATTGGTGTCTGAAGACGCTTATCTTCCTTCGTAAAATTGAATACCTGGAGTATAACGTTCCTAGAGTCACTTTTTAAAGATTTCGGCATTTTTCACTAATTTTTAATAATGCAGGAAAAATAAATACATTGAGTAAACAACCAATGGCGGTTATGTCAGTGAGTGGCAGGTAAATTGTCAATCCCAAATGACGTCGTTGTTTCCACTTTTGGCTACCGGGCCAGATAAGTTTGTGGCTCTATACTTCAATTATACACTTCTGTCAGTCAACATCTCTTTTTATTTATTTCAATCTTTATATATTTAACATTTTAATCTTATTAATATTACAAAACCTAAATTTATATGATTTCCACTACTATGAAGATATACACGCAGACGATGTTCTAAATTGTAACCATCCCCGTTCTTGAATACAGACAACCTTCACCTTTGAAAACCAACATGTGTTGCAGTTTATAATTCAACTAAACTAATAGCTGCTGTTTCACATATCCTACTTTTCAACTTTCAAACACAATTCCACGGTTTTAGGAAAATTATCTATTTTTTGGTTGATCAAAATATTAATGAATTTTGTGAGTTAAGCCTGTACAAAATTGTTTATACTTGAAAAGTATGAAACTTCAAACAGTACATATTAGTTAAATTAGATAGTGGGATTAAATAATAAAGTGGTGAAAACACGGTAATCAAAATAAATGAAATACTTGAATGAAAAAAGTGAATTGTACGAGAAAGACTTAAAATCCACCCTGACATTCAAAATATTAATAAAACACAAAATTTTAACAGGGAAAGTTTAAGGTTTTGAATTGGAGACACTGTCGGCTGCAGTCAGTTTTAAATTACGGATGAAGTTTGCAGCATTTTAAAACTTTGAAGCTGAGTATTTGAAACTGGATACAGTGGTACACGGCAAAGCTTTTAGTTTACCGTATCTGGTTGTTGAAAAGACTTGTCGGACGAATGTTTTGTTGTAGTTAAATACGAATCTTAATATAAAGTATATTAATTTATGCCTGTGTAGGGATGGGTAGTTGTGGTGTATTGATAAATTCATACTCTTAGCATCTGTCGTCTCGAACTATACACTACGCGAACCAAGGGTGAATGAGATAGATATGGAATGAGATAGATCATAGACGTGGAGGACGGAACGGGGTGAAGACGTGGTGTATAGCAAACGAGCTGATAAATATTAATAATTGTATTCTACTACAATGTTACACATATTAACCATAAATAGTAACTATTACAGTAGTGACTGTAAATCATAAAGTGCTATGATCCAAAATATGTGTTGCCCTCTTAGATTTCACAATTCATCATCAAATTATTTTTTATTTATTAAAAATCTTTGTTTTTATAGGATTTTCTGAAATTTTGTTCACCGACACTGCCATTTGCTTTGGGACCATAATCATTGTAGTCCGTTTCCTTGCATCCATTCCGTGGATATCTGATAATTTCTAATCTCGATTACAAGTCCTGTCGAGGAATCCCATGACTAAAATGAAAGTGATGTAGACGAAAATATCATGTTAATAATTCAATGTCTAGAATGAATTAGAGATATAATATTGGCCGAGAAAACAGGAAACCGAACAGAAATACATCGACTACGAATAAAGTCTTAGCTACATATGTATGTTTATAGTACGTAGTATACTAGTACGTAGTATAATACGAGGGGATAATAAAAATGCTTACTTTATTATGTAGTTAAGGCCAGTAAACTCAATAACATTTGTATATTATTGACCCGTATTTTGCTACATCGAGAGAGGCTTATTTTAAAAATAATCATTATGTTGAAGTACGTCCAGATTAAAATCCCAGACCTCCAGACGTTACCTATTTTCTGCTTGATCGTATTTTTATCGTATCGTGTGGATTATTTATTTAATATTATTCTAATAATAAATAATAAACAATTCTTATACCTCGACAATCTTAAATACATGTTTCATCCATTACTCGGAACATTCTAGAATCGTGTTTCGTGATTTATTTCCTTGAGCTAAAACTCGCGGTGCACCTGAGCATTGTTTGAACCATTCTTTACGTTCCAAATAAAATGGCAGGCATTTGTATACTCAGTAATGGAGTAAGCCGGTTGCTTAATGGCCTTGCTTATGTATTTATAAGAGGATGTTAGAATATATTTTTACTGAAAGCCTCCACATATAAAAGTGTATATGCGTGCTATATTAATATTGTTTTAGAAATCTGATTCCGTTTTCCTTCTACACTCAACATTGCTTATACAAATTGTATATTGAAAATGATACTTGAAGTATGTTCAGAATTTTGTTGGTCTTGACTTAATAAAAACGAACGGCTTTATCAATATAGAGCTTAGTTATTATTCTTATACATCTATTCCTCGAAAATATATGTATTTTGCTTCCTTGAAATTAATGGATTTTGACATAGAACAATTTGGACAAACAACTCATGGATAGTAGCAAAACCAAGCAGTACCATGAATTACAAAGCCAAAAGATTGCTTGGCATTCGCTGTACTCGCCATCCTCAGACATAAAATGTTACGTTTTATTGTCCAGAAGTTACTCTGACTTAAAAGTCCTTAAACCGGATCAGAATAGTGCATTCAGACTGCTGTTTGGCTCGAGAAATATATACATTGTAATATTTTCCATGTTTTTTCTTCACGACCTCCACAGCTCATAACGTCGAATTCGCTTCAAGGCAAAGACGTTTTGTATCCTCACGGCAACTGGTATTAAAATCTACAAATAGCTCTGTAAAGTGTCAGAAAAGTTATGGAGCGGCATATCCAATTTTAGATATGTTCCTCAAACTCTTGCATACGTGATATTATGGGGTAATTATTAACACTCTTCAAGATAAAGTTAGAGTATGAATATAATTTTATATTGAATATGTGGCAAGGAATATAATTCAATTTGACACAAAAGCTATGAGCAGGTAATTTAAATGTTATATTAGTGCTTTCTATTTAATAAATAATAGAATAAAAAGACCATAGAAATAAGATTATTATACATTTAATTTTTTTTTTTTTATTTATTTATCATGATTACAAAATATGAAGTAAAATAATTCAGTAGGTATTTCAGCATTTATAAACCACAAAGGTTTGTCACAATGCTAACTATCTACAACAAGTCGACGCAAGGCATTTGTACAAGTGCCTGTCAGGTTTACAATCCGAGTACGTAGGTGACAAGAGCTGGGTAAGTCGGCACAAGTGGAAGACACATTAAGTACCAGTTGGTGTTATTTGGTGAATAAAGTATAGTTTTAATTTAGATTTAATGTTTTTTTCTGTAATATTTTCTTTTAATGTGGAGGGTAGCTCGTTTATAAGCCGAGGAATTAAATACCGCGCAGTCCTTTCACCGTACGTGTTGTTTGCTTTTGTAGTACACAATAGTTCTCGAGCCACGGCACGAGTGTATATAGGGTAAGTAAATTTATTTTGAATATTGTTATTAAAAAAATGTTCCTTGACAAAATTAACCTTAAATTGTAGGTGTACCGGTAGGATGTTGCAATGTTTAAACAATTCAGTTTCATTATCCTTGTACTTTAATTTAACTGCTGGGGAGACAATATTTTTTAGTATTTTCAATTGCAGTCTGTATATGCTGTCCAGATATGTTTATTTATTGATTTATTGATGTTTAACCACTGCCACCCGAATTCCCCAAAAAGGTGGGCAAAGATTGCCGCTCAATAACCTAACCTAAGGATGGGAAGAGGCAAAATAGCAAATACAACGCTAGATCTCTAAGTCAGTGAAATAACAACAATCATGATACGCATATTACCCAAAAACAGCTGAAAATGTTTTTTTAATTTGTTGGACACATAAAAACTGCATCATATGGAAGTAACTCTTACAACCGTTATGCTGTAATAACTAGTTTCGTTGATTAAATAAAAATAAATAAAGTAAATAAACCACACAGGCAAAAGTTTGACACATAAACAATGAGCAGGTTCCTAATTAAACTGCGACGTAATGAAGGCAATTCTTTACGCTAAATTGTGACTAATATTTTCACAAAATTGTTGTAAGCAACGGAAAACGTATAATAAATTATGATAAACAAATTGTATTTACTCTATAATAAATAATTCAAGCTTTTACGTCATTTTTACAACTAATACAAAATATATATTAAAAGAATTCACAAAAAAAATCTGAATCGAATCAACCGAATGAACGTCTCTAGAGAAAAAGAGCCACGAATAAAATTTTAATTAGTGTTACAATTTTGACATCTAAGAATCTTTTAAAATAGATAAAGATTTTTGTTTAATATAGAAATATCAAGCGTGACACTTAGCGGATGGTTGGTAATACTCCGAACATGCAAGCTGAATAAAAATCATTTTAAATCAATCCGAGAATTTCTAGCGTAAATATCTGCTGAAATCTGTTAGGTAAACACAATGTTCTTTTTTACGGCCACTTGTTGCAGTTTGACAGTAGCTGGCTGGTAACACCGGCGGTATTCATTCATTCCACCGATTTGTATCTGGTATGATGGAAAAAATGTAATGAAATTGCTTTACTGTACTGTATTTTATACTGTAAAGCACCACATTGCACTCTGTATTAATAAACGTAGTGCAAAACTAAAGTGATAATTGATTAGATTAATTAATGAGAGTTGATCACCCCTCATCGTATTCTAATATACTCGTAATTAAAATGTGAAGAGGGAAAATCTGTTCCTAATATTTTGATAACAGCACGACAACAACGTATTTGGACGGGAAAAGATCGTAGGCAATCTATACAAGGAATTAAAAATTCATTTCATTCCCATTCAATCAAATATCATCATCATCATAAGCCCACATACGTCCCACTGCAGCCCACGAGCCTCCTCTACAATCGACAGTACGATTGAGAGTGGTTAGGCCATATATTTCCAATCAAATATACTTCCAAGAAATACTTATTACAACCTTCAACATACACACACCTGAAGATTCTAGAATCCGGAAGCACATAAATCTATTCATATTCGAATCACCACGGGATTGAAGACAAAGTTGACGTATTTAATCGCAACTCAAACCATTTGGAGACGGTTATGTCTGAACTAACGTGACTCGGTAATGACATAAGTTTTAATTGCAATCCAACTATTTATATGCACATGCATTCGTTTTCGTATATTGCTTTGAGATATAATAATTTTGGCTAAATTGTTGTTTGTTTCTTTCTAATTTCATGTTCTATTCAAGGTGTACGGATGACGTAGTTAAGGACGCTGGAAGTCGCTGGATGTAGGCCACTTTCAACAGGTCTATGTTGCGATTTATGGGGGAGGCCTATGTTTAGCAGTGGACTTCCTTTGGCTGCAGAGATAGAGAGAATTATTTTTTATTATTTTATTTATTGCAGTGAATGGCGAGACGAGCATGCCGTTCGCCTGATGGTAAGCGATACGACCGCTCATGAACCGTAGCAGAACCAGACAACACCTTGAATTACAAAGCAATGCTTGGCATTCCACTGCGCTCGCCATCCTGAGACATAAGATGTTAAGTCTCAATATGTCCAGTAGTTACTCTGGCTACAATGTCCTTCAATCCGAAACACAACAGTGCATTTAAACTGCTGTTTGACGGGAGAAATAGACATTGCGGTGGTACCCACCAAGGCAACCTCTCACGTACGAGAGACTTACCAGCAGTAGAATTAATAAAAAAGAAACTTACCACTGATGATTGCCATCATATGGTAATGGGACAGTTTACTGTCATCATCGTATGCCTTGGTCGCGATTTGGTAGGATACCAATATGTGACCAGACAAATATATCTAAATTTACATTGCCAAAACGTTTTCTACTTGAAATAAAATTATCTACTAAACGACAAATTAATCTTCGAACAAGCAATTAACACAGTGAAGCATAAAACAATTACTTTAACTTCCTCAAAACCATTTACATTCCATCAAAAATATTTTCTTTATCGAACCATTAGCGTCTCTCGTTTAAAACACAATTTAGCTTAATGAAATTCCGACTGGATCATAAAGATTGCTGAAAACCCTTTATACTCAGGTGCCTTATATTATCTACGGTAATAAATTAATGATGATTATCGTTTAGGTCCTTTGAAGTACGAGTATCATAATTTAACTATTTGATATATTTTATTCTTGTATTACTTAACATAGTTTTTAACCAAATTAAAAATACATAATGTATTACATAACATTAATATTATATACCAAAATGGTCTGCCTTGTGGAGCTGAATCTTAGGTCGGGTAAAATGATATTGGATTTTTCTATTCACTACAGCCCAGAATCAGGAACTTGAGCCCAATGGCGACAGGCTCTCCCCTATCACACCGTAGGACGAAAAACACGAGGCAAAGCGTAGGTTTCCCGTATACTACCAGAAGAACCACTGTTTACCCCTTCTGGGAAAAAGGCGTGAGTATATGTATATGTATGGATTTAATAAACAAGCAGAATAATAAGTCTGCTGTGTAATTAAACCGTAGTACTATTTGTTTACCGAGGCTGTCAAAAGTATACCAAATAATCGAAATTATACCAAAACAAACCATTGTTTTAAAGTACCTCAGATACCTCATAACTGAATACCCATTACGAATAACGACGTCGACTATAACAACCTTAGCAAATTTCCCGTACATTTTGTTGCTCTCCGGAGATTTGTCAATACGCAGCCTTCAGAACAAATTTCCACATTTGTAAGCGAAATGAGTAAACAATTCCGAGCTTTGTTATTACGTCAGAAGTCTCTTTTTATAACATTTCATAAATAAATAATAAATAAAATAAAAAACCATTTATTGCTTTCTTACATCAATCTTAAACTAATACAAATTAATGCTTTTACATTATGTAGAAGGCAAAAGGAGGTGGCTCAGCTCGTGCTGACCGGGACCTAGATACCGGGCAGCGCTGATTTTCAGCCTCTCCTGACTTCCTAAGTTGTTGAGCGGTAGTCCAATAGCGGCGGCCTACTAGGCGACATTTACTAATAAAACGTTGTGACATTTATTAATTGGAAACCAGAAAAAAAAAGGAAAATTAACATTGTAAAATGTGAGAGAGAATAATATTAGAGAATAATAATGTGTGTATGTGTATGTGTGTGTGTGTGTGTGTGTGTGTGTGTGTGTGTGTGTGTGTGTGTGTGTGTGTGTGTGTGTGTGTGTGTGTGTTTGTGTGTGTGTATGTACTTGTGTATGGGCGTACTTAACCATGTAACTGTTATTCAAAAGTAGTCGTGCAGATCCAGAAATTGCCAGTGGGAATGAATCAAGTTTTCTGCAGCAAGCTGTCTTTTAAGTAAAGCTTTTTTGTACTTCGATTTAAATGTAAATAAACTCATCTTTTTTCTTAACGGAGGGGGGAGGTCGTTCCAAATTTTTGCTGCAGTATACTTGAAACTAGTTCTGTATCGAGCGGAACTATGAGCTGGAATTTTGAGAGTATCACAAGTAACTGATCGGAGACTTCTGTGGGTCATATCATTTACCCAGGATAGTTTTTCGAATAAATAATCTGGATTTTTATTCCAGATCACTTTATGAACTGTGCATGCGTATTGTAATTTCCTCCTAGCAGACATGTTGAGTATAAAAAAAAGGGTTATGTTTTCCAATAGTGATGGAAAAGGAAAATATAAAACATCTTTGTTCAGATTTGTGTTTCATTTTTTTTACAATAATGAAATTTTCGTAGAAAGAAAGCAAAAAAGCCCTTCACCTAAAGCTATCGTGTCTTGGCAGTTAAGATACGTCTACTTAATTTTACAAAAAAAAAAGAGTACAATGGCGGTCTTATCGCTCAAGGCGATCTATTTATAGGTACTGTTTGTTTCGGTGCGGGAATCAAACATATTACCTCTCTTTTACTTAATGTGGCAAATTGTTACAATATTAACTGAAAACAAAATAACTCAATAATTTATGGGTCTCCAATGAATATTGTGGAAATGGACAAACGTCCACTGAAACCCATATTCAACAAAATTCATCTTCATTATTCGCTATTTATTAGCCGTAAAACCGGAGCATTGGGATATAAAGAAACAATTTATTGACGAACAAAAATATCAATAAAATTTCACAGCTTTAATTGACTCATAAAAACATGGAATTAAATTGAGTAATTGCGCACAATGAATATTTTGATTTGGCGATTGAAATTTTGATTTGGTTATAATTTAAACTGACTGCCTCGGTGGCGTAGTTGTACTACTGTACGGTTACAAAGCTGAGTTCTCGGGTTCGAATCCCGGGTCGAGCAAAGTGATATTGGAATTTTCTATTCATTATCAGCCCACAGTCAGGAATTTGTGCCCGATATGGCGATAGGCTCGCCACCTTTCACATCGTGGGACGGAACATACAAGGCAAAATGTGGGTGTCCTGGCACCTCTCCCTACCCCTTCTGGGAAAATGCATGAATTTATGTATGTATGGAAACTGATAAAATATCATTTATTATTCTTCAGTCAACTATGATTCATAAAGTTTACTTCGGAGTAAAAATTTGTTTTATATTTTAAAATAGTGTTGGAAGCGTATATTCTCTTTATTTTATATCCTAATTTATTAAATAAAAAAATACATATAAAATTATAAATGGATGACTAATCCAACAATGGCAATGCTCGATACCCAAGCCACCGGTGGTTAGGACACTAAAGTGAGGAACCGCCTCACAATACGTCCCGTGTCAAGCAATACTGCCTTCTGTATCTGACTCCTGAATTGACAGTCAATTGAGAACTTCTTTAGTTGTTGGTACAGGCTCTTTGTTATCAACCCATAAATCTTCCATTAAACACTATGTAATAAAATTACCATAACTTAATTATAATGAAAGGTGAAATAATCTTTCTCTGCCGCAAACTTTCAAATCTTTTCAGGTACTTTCTTTAAATAAATGAGAATTACTCAAAGTCTAAAGATTCTAAGACTCCCAAAAACATCCGTTTAAGCTGCTGTATCTACGTGCTGCTTAATGAGTTCCTTTGTTCATTAATTCTGCATTTAAAGGTAAGGGTCCACTGAGACTCAAACACAATTCATGTATGTATATAGTCACTCGCAATATATGTATGTAAAACACCAATATATATTAACAGACAAATCAAGGTATTGGTTTTGTGAGACTACTGGTACTATTTTTTGCTTTCTCTTATATATAATAAATAAAAATAACCCACATAAATATATCTGATTTTAATAATATGCTTTACATAAAAATGTTATTTATGCACTTTATTGTACACTAAAATTTATAAAAAAAGAAACATAAGCAGACATAATACTCAAAACTAAAAGCATTGTAACTATTGGTTTTATCAACAATAACAAGTAGAAAAGTCGACCCGTTACTGTCCCGTCTTTAATAGACGTCAAGCTTTAGCAATTCAGTACTCTGTATAATCTGCGCAAAGAAAATTATTAATAAAGTAATAAAAACTCACCTGCGTGGAGACGGATACTCCCAACCCGCCGGCCCCGCCACCTGGTGGAGGAAAAAAATAATTAAATATTTTAAGATATAAATGGAAACGAATTTTCAAATACATTTAGTATCAGTATTTTGCCTTATCTTGGTCTGGCTGCATAACTTCTACGAATTCTGATTTACAAACCTAAGGGTATTTTGTTATTTAAATAAAATTAATATTTATATAAACCCAACACATTGAATCAGAAATGAGGAAATCCGTAGGAGAACTAAAATAACCGATATAGCCCAGCGGATTAGCAATTTGAAGTGACAATAGGCAGGGCACATAGCGCGGAGAACTGATGAATGATGGGGTTGGAAAGTGCTCGAATGGAGGCCACGTAGCGGAAAGCGCAGCGTAGGACGTCCACCCACAAGGTGGTCAGACGACCTGGTAAAAGTCGCTGGATGCTGGCTGCCTCCACAGGTCTCTGTGGAAATCATTGGGGGAGGCCTATGTTCAACAGTGGACTTCTTTTGGCTAATGGATGGATGGAAACCCAACAGTCATATACTGAGTCCTGATTCCATACTAAGATCGAGTCTTGTGTAGTGGGAATCAAAAACTGCGAGAGCATTTTCGGTCTAAAAACACCCAGACCCGAAACAAATACTTGTGGGTCACACAAATATTCGTATCGCTGCGCGGATCTAATACGATCGAATACGATCGAAAATGTCTCACATTACATACTCGGTGTCCACCCAACTGCGCTGCGGAGGCTGTCATTTGAACATTTGACAAGTAATAAATACATTTATTGTGGATGTATCTCTACTGGGTGGAATCGCTTATCGTCACGAAAAAAATTGTGCATGGCAAGTACATGATTTAGAACACTTTGGCATACTTATTTTAATTTTTTTATGTTTTTGTTTATGTAGTGTAAAATTTATTTACCACTATTAGTTACTAATTTAGAATAAGTTATTCATAAAACAACGTTGTTTAGAGAAAGGTGACATAAATGAAAAAAATCTTCATAAATACACATTATTGTTACCCTACTTTATACAATATGAATTCGAGTAGAAACTTCTAAATCTAAGTAATAAAATCCTTTGATCGCGCCGCGCCGCCCTCACCGCCGCGCCGCCGCAAGCGCAAGTACAAAGCGTGCCGCCGCACCGCGCCGCCCGCTCCCGCGCCGCCGACACCTTCCAGGGATCTTGCCACTTCCTCAGTCGTGCGAAATTCGGTACCGAGTGACGTTGTACGAAATTATTTTGGTTATTGGTTAGTTTCTTGCGGTCAAAATGAGTGATTACACGAACAGTGAGTATGTGACAATAATGACATGCTATGTTCGAACCAATGAAAACTTGGGTCATGCAAGAAGGATGTATGCAGATCCAGAACATCTGCAGTCTTTGCGTAGGAATGGTATCCACGAGTTCCCAGCACAAGAACTATTTTAACGACTTATCCGAGGCTACTCGATCATGGTAAGTTCAGACTTCCTAATCATGCAAGAATCCGTGACCTACGACAGCGAAGTCGTCTATTCTCGACTTTATTAAAACGTTTAAATAAAAACATATGCAGCTTTTTCTAAGATAGTAGGTACGTTATGAAAATAATAATGTAAATCTTAACAACTTACCAACAACTAAATTTACTTAAATGATCCTAACACACTAAAATTCTAAATAAATCAAAATGTTATATGGTAATATTTAGAGTAATAATACCGATAAATAGGCGCAAAGTAAGTTCAAGGTCGATGCGCGACAGTCAGCTGTTGTGTGGCGTGACTCATACACTCGCGCGCCTGAGTATTGACATTTCGTTGCACTTTTAAGTGTAGGGTGATTTAGATAATATGCGTTTTGGGGATATCTTGTACTGATGTTGTTTATGGGGTAGTTTGTAGTTTTTAATGATAAATCTCGTATATAACGTTAATTTCACATACACAATACACTATTAAATTTTCCGGACGATAAGCGATTCCACCCAGTATAAAATACCGTAAGTATGCTTCATGACACGTCAAATTATCCTATTACCAGCGCAAGATACAATAAAACACATTCAAATCAAACAAACTTGCCACTTAGTAGTTTTATCGCCCCTTAAATAATTGATTCGTCTATAACACGTATGGTTTTAACGTCGAGGAACTAAGTTTATTCTCTGGAGAGATGCAGGTGAACATCACGCGCCAGTTTATAGTATTACGATGTTGTAAAACTTTGAGTCAGTCTGCATTGTACGAGTACGCAGTAAAAGTAACATAATGACGCACGAAATTAATATTGTTTGAGTTAAATTCTTTGTTTTGTGTAGTTTTTATTGCAATGGCGAGACGAGGATACTGTTTGCCTGATGGTAACTGCCGCTGATGGACAGTAGCAAAACCAAACACCACATTGAATTACAAAGCAATGCTTAGTTTTCCACTGACGACCAAGCCATCCTGAGACATACGATTTTAAGTCTGAATAAATAAATAAATAACACCCAACAGTCACATACATAGTCCTGACCCCACACTAAGATCGAATCTTGTGTCGTGGGTATCAGGAACTACGAGAGACTTTTCGGTCTCACAAACACCCAGACCCGGAAGAAATATTTGTGGGTAGCACAAACATTTCTCTCGGTGCGGGGATCGAACCCGCGGCCTCTCGTTTCACAGGCGGTGTCTAACCAACTGCGCCACGGAGGCTGTCAATATGTCTTATAGTTACTCTGGCTACAATATCCTTCAAATCGGAACACAAGAGTGTATGCTGTTTGGCGGGAGCAATAGAAACTGCGGTGGTACATATATGAGAGACCTACCGCCAGTAAAGTACCACGGGTAGTATTATTTTATTTTTATTATAGTTTAAAGTCATCATCATATCATCACACAAATATCCACTGTTGGACATAGGCCACTTACCGGGCGACCAGCACTTTAATAATAATTAAAAAATACGCACTAACAAGTATTACCACATAGTGTTCACAATGTGAAGCTAAGTCACGTAGCGTAAGCTTGTGGTTGCTGAATAAGTAGTTCTGCCCTAGTTCCGACAAACAGACGGGGCGGTGCTGTATCTAATTACGTTTACAACCTGCAATCCGGAGTACAGATGGAAATGGTGGGCGATTTCATAATGGAACATTTTGTTAAGATTGGATTTAATATTTCATTGACACGTTGTATTTTAAATAAAATTGAAAAGCATTAAGCGAATGTTTTTTTCTGTCACATTTTCTGATGAGCCACTGAAAATCCACTCTTAAATATTCTTCGAAGGATTTTTGAATTTATTACACAGATAAAATAAAACTAGATTTAATTGCGTAAACGTATATAACGTTACTTTTAAACAGATTTTTTAAAGATTTTTAATCGATCTACTTTGATAGCAGATCACTAAAATAATTTGAATTTTCACCATGCAGTAGTATCTGAGGTAATATATAATAATAGCCTTTATTCAGAAAATCTTAATCTAGTAACAAAATTTATTCTAATATATCCATCTTAGTTATTTTTTGAAGATCTGTTTGCCCATCGGCAAAGGCCTCCTCCAACCGTTTCCATTCTGATCTCTCTTGCGCTACTCTGTTCGACATCACCCCTGCTACTTTTCTTATGTCGTCATCCCACCTTCTTTGTGGTCGGCCCCTCTTCCTTTTGCTTTCCCTTGGATACCATCTTGTCACTTTCTTACTCCATTTGTCATGTCCTCTCATCATATGGCCAGCCCACCTCCATTTGAGTCTTCTAATTTTCTGTATTATGTCTATGGTTTTAGTTTTATTCCTGATGACATTGTTTCTCATTCTATCTGACCTTTTTACATTTATCATACTCCTTTCCATAGCTTATAGTAATCTGAGGTAATATAGTACATATTTATTATTAATTCGTATCAAACATACCCCCAGAAAACTAAATAAGGCCAAAGAACACAGCAAAGCAGTGGCTATTCAAATCGACTCGTTACTCAAAAATGCACACGACTTGCAAACAGACCCAAGCAAATATATCTTCCTAGTCCGCCCATTTATACAATAGCGACCTTTTCTTATGAATATTTAACCTTTCAGGGCAAGGGCTTTTAACGTCTGTACTCCTAGACTCACTCAATATTGTACCTCAGTGAATTTAATTAACGTAATTTTCTCTTGGAGGCAAAAGTCGTATTTGTCGACTAGAAATATTGAATGGAATAGATCCATAAATTATACAGGGTATATTGGAAGTGCGACTAAAAACGAAGTCGAGTGGTAGTTTAAGAGACTACAAACACAATGCAACAACTTATTTTGTGATGTTTTAAACATCATCGTGTTTTAGTGGTAAATCCATAAATTTTGCTAAAATAATACTTTAAATCCTAGCATACCATAGCGTTTTTAAAAAGGGTGTACATAATTTTTAATTGAGATTATAATTCGTTGTGTGCAATATTATTTATTGTTTAACTTCCAATAGAGTAATTTTAATCTAATACGTGTTCTGTCCTGCACTGTGTTGTATAGCAACAAAAGTTTAGTAGCAATTGGATTAAAACACAATACGGAATGTAATAGAATTAAATTTCTCAATTTTTAATCAGATATAAAATGTTGTAATGTACTGAAAGTAATAATGCATTAAAGCTGAACAAAACATAAATGCCGAAATTGAGCAATCACACCACCATACATCAGCTACCAGTTAGACTGACGGTATTGAGTGAAGAGCCGGCTGTAACTAGATACAAATAGGCCAAGAAAAGAACAAACAAAAATACACTCAACAGTGAATGCTTATGGTATTGTGCGTAAATCACAAACGTTACGAAGTTTAATCTCCTGGTTGGAACTGTTTGGATTCCTTACTTAAAGCTTATAGCTGACTAGCGAAGAAAATGAAAAAAACCAGATCTATCTCAATTCGTGAACTCCGCTGATGATCAAAATTAAATAATTGCGCCTCAATTTATTCTGAGTTGACGATAAATACCCAATTTCAAATGAAGGTTTTCAATTCCAATATCCCGCATCGCCTGAAGGTAGAAATGTAACCAAAGGGGCGACACGTGCTGCTTTATGGTGCCGTAACGTGTAAGCAATCAAAAAAACATTTGTCTATCCAAACATGACGGTACGTGAAAAATGAAAATGGAATTTTTAGATTTCTCATGCGATCTTTAGTTCCATATTGGAATCGCTCCTTTTTATTTATCTTTATTAGGATGCAAATGATTCCCAGTAAGTTGGACAATAATATTTTGGGAATCAGTTTGATTGAACAGATACAACATTTAAAATTTGAGCAATCTATTTTAGATATTTGAGTTGACAATGCTATGAATACCTAGATGAATGAACGCCTATATGGGAAGGATAGTACGGAAAAACCATGCAGTATAATGAAAAATCTTCTGTGTCTGTATCAGTCTATATACGCGCCACTGCAGGGCACGGGCCTCCTCTTCGTCAAGAATACAATTGACCACGCTGGCCTAGTGCGGGTTGGCAGACTTTACATACCTTAGATTTTTTACTAATCGCCGTGGTATACAGGTTTTCTCGCGATGTTATTCTTCACCGTTACAGTACGTTAAAAATATCTTAATTCTCCAGTTTATAGTATAATTCATTTGAATATAAATATCGCCTTCTTAAACTTTTTGACCACAAATATTATAATCGTTGTCCACCAGAATTAGCTTACGTCATTTTCTCACCCCAAATCTCCACATACAATTAAAATTATTATATACTAGCGGCCCGGCCCAGCTTCGCCCGGGTGCATGTAGATTTCTCTACCATAATATGCACGTATTATACACATAAACCTACCTCTTGAATCACTCTATCTATTAAAAAAAACCGCATCAAAATATATATGGTCTCGCGAAGATTTTGTAGATATTGATATATTCTAATAAATAATATTGTCGAACATTTTTTTATCCTAACATTAATACTCTTCGCAGCGTATGCGATGAAAGACATTTGATGGCTGATTTTTTTACGCCTTCGGTTGGTTTTAATAGGAATTACTAAAGATTTCTAGAGTAACCTACTACTAAATATAGCCTATGTTACTCAGTGATAATGTAGCTTTCTAATGAAAAAAGAATTATTAAAATCGGTCCAGTACTTTTTTAGTTTATTCGTTACATCCAAATTACAAATCTTTCCTCTTTATAATATTAGTGTAGACTTATGCGGGTACTAAAACAATAAATGCAAACTAAACCCTGTCTTATTACAGTACTGATACCTTCTGATTACGTTCATTTTATATTCATGAGGGGCAGATTCACAAAAATGGAATTATTTATTTTCGATTTCCCCATTTATATGTAGATAGTGACATGATGAGGGTCGACTGACGGTCGAAGGTGTTATCTTTAATACTAACAACTTGTTTTTATTTACCAATTTTTTTGCTTCACTATTTTCAGAAATTATGTTCCAGAAAACGTGAGGTATGTGTTCGATTTTCAGCAGAAGCAATTCGATAAAATTGTGATTTATTCGATTTCAAAAAAATTCATCATTTTCATACAGGCAGTCCATTGTTGGACGAAAGCGTTCTTATAAAAGACACCGCTTTTCTATTTTGGCTACGCTATAAGTCATAGTATTAATTTATTTATACATTACTGAACACACATAGAAAAATCTAAATACAACATCAAACATCAGTTTTAAAAAAAATAGATATACATTACAAAAAGTACCTATAGTTCGCGGTCTTATCGCTAGACGATTTAATAATATGAAGGTTTACAAATGCTCCACAAATGGAGATACTAAAATCCCTTCAAATCCAACTTTTTTCTCAACAACATTATTCTTTATTCTTTCCACAACATCGTCAGAAACGGTCAAAATGGTCCACTAGCGTCCGGCAATAAGTGTCCACGCATTAACTTGCTTTTAGTTTTGTTAGGTTAACATATTGAATTTGTTACAGTAAGGGAAAATGGCGACACTTGGAAAGCTTTGCTTGAGTGTTAATATTGGCTACAATTATTTGTGTAAGTGTGATAAAGTTTAAGTAAACATTTTTATATTTAAAACATTCAAATGGTCTGTGATTTTTTTTGAGTGATTTTTGTTTGATTATTATTGGTGATGGAATGAAGACGTGGTTTTGCCACAGCTTTCAAGGTAATTCGTGTATTAAAGGTGATGCCCAGTGGTTCAATATTCTATGCTCTCATAATAAATACGATTTCTCATCATAATTTAGTAATTGACATCAAGTCTTTAAGTAGCTCGGTTACAACTTATCGGTTATAAAACCATTTAATATTACATTTAAATAAAATTCTAAATTGAAATTTATTGAAATACTATTGCAACACAAAAGTGAGACCAGTAGTTACCGAAGATCCCAATCTCATATTGAACCCACAAAGGATTCAATATAAATAAAATAAAGTTTACAAGTGGGAATATTGGTCGTTTTAAAACTAATTTTCAAATATCGATTAAATAAGAAAAGGAATGACATTAAATAAATAGTTGGGGTTACTAGTGGCTTTTCAAATATCGATAAAGGTTTAAGATAAGAAAGAAATAAATATTTGGGTACTGGTGGGTTTAAAAATCTATAAACGTTTAGGAATACAATACAACGCGGAACCTGACTGCTGGCACCCAGAAAGGATTACCGCTAACGTCACAGTTGCCGGCAAAATAGAAAGAAATTTAGAAAGTATCTACATTTTAGTTCGGGATTGAAATTGACTTTCCAACTCTTTGTGTTTTATGGGCTTTGAAGTTTAATGCGATTTATAAAACATGGAAAACGAAAATGAGAACATTTATTTATAGAAATAACAGATCAGTATTACAAAATTTTTGTACATACATATACGCACGCCTGCGTCCCTTTGGTGTAGGCAGAGAGTATAGAACGGTATGTGCTACGGTCCATACTCTTTCGCTTTGTCATTTAACTCTTCAAGTAGTTGTTTTAAGGACTCCATATTTTGTATTTCTTTAACAGTTATTATATTTGGTCTCTACAGGGTATATCAAGACTGCTACCGAAAACGAAGCCGGGTGGTAGTTTAAGCGACTTCAGACACAATGCAATAGAAAAAATTGCAAAAAAGATAGACAATTTTTTTTTGGTTATTTTTTTCCTATGGCTATATTTGGGTGGTAAATACATTTTTTCATAAAATAATAGTGTATACCCTTTTATTTATAAATAATCTAAGGTATAAAAGAGTTTAAATTATTATTTTAGCAAAAACTATGGATTTACCACCCCAAAATGACGATATTTGAAAAATCATAAAAAATAATTGTCGCGTTTCTATGCGAAATTTTTAATTGCATTGTGTTAGTAGCCACTAAAACTACCACCCGGCTTCGTTTTCGGTAGCAGTCTTGATATACCCTGTATAGTACCGCAGCGATGTCAACGACCGAAGTCACCACCTATTCTGCATAAAGCTGGCCAGTCTTTTATTAGTTTTTTATTTTGTACTAGTTATTTTAGTTGCCTCCAATTCTTCAATTAACTAGTAACAATCTACAAAATAAAGATTGTGAATAAGCATTCACAAATAATACAACAAATGATAATAATATAACGTCAACTAAAAGACGACATTGAAACTAATAAATCTAAATTACTCCTAGGCAATACAAATTATTTATTTATTTATACAGTTTATTGCACACAAAAAAAATACAAATAAAACGAAAATCACAATAAAAAAAAGTACAATTGGCGGTCTTATCGCTCAAAAGCAATGTCTTACAGACAATCATGGGATGGATTTTATAAAAGGACTAGCGGTCGGGCCCGGCTCCGCCTGGGTGCATACATGTCTTAAAATGGCGGTCAAAATGTTTAATTCTGACTATCAGCTTAGAATATCGACCAATCGGACCACGAAAAACGAACAAAATTTCCTCGTATTTGCTAGAAATATCACTACTGCTTTCCTCCTATAGGTCATAGCGTGATGATATATAACCAATAGCCTTCCTCGATAAATGGACTACCCAACCCTAAAAGAATCATTCAAATCGGACCAGTAATTCCAGAGATTAGCGCGTTCAAACAAACAAACAAACAAACTCTGCAGCTTTATAATATTAGTATAAATAAATAGAGGGCCGTCTAAAGTGTAAGGGATAGGAGTTACAAAATAATTACTAATTAATATTAAAATATATATACATCAATGCATATATATAAATATATATGTACTAGCGGCCCGGCCCGGCTTCGCCTGGGTGCAAATACAGATTCCAGTCCATATTTTATTTAAAATCAATATGACAGCCGTTGTCTAAACTGCTTATCCATTTTCAATCCCATCCTGTACCTATTCTTATGTCCCATTTTATCCACCTTATATTCTATTCTATCCCATCTCTCCAGATTCAAATCATTATTTTGCTGTGGAAATATTATAACACTGTTACTACTCCGACGACATTCATTGAAATCAATTAAAAGATACCATAGATGACCCGACCACGCTTCGCTATGGCTTAGTTATTATATGATGAATTTTATATTGAATTATTTAGCATAGCAAAAAAGCCCGACCCACCTTTGCCTGGATGCAGATATTTTTTTATTTTACTCCATACCAAATACATGTTATTTTTCGTATAAGCTCTTGTATACCTAAACATGAATTGGCTATCCTACTGTCCTGCTCAATTCCGTCCCATCCCGTCTGTTCAGTCACTTCCCGATACGTCCCGTCTTTTCTCTTCATTGACCATCCCGTCTTATACCGTGCATTTACATTTCGTCCTATCAAATGTGTCAGCTATCCCAGTCCTCTCCCCTACCTCCCACTCTATTATATCCCGTTTCTCCATATCCAAATAGTGTGCCTTATAAATTTTTGACATTAAACACTTTAGCGATTTTGATTATCCATGCAATATTCCATCCCTTATTTCACCCCCAGTATGCTGTTTTCCAAAAACATTACGCCATTACTTTTTGTTAGTAATAAAGAGATTAAATATAAATTTTCATAGAAATACACTCACACACACAATTAATGTAGTAACGGTCATTGAGTAACGGTAGTAACAATTATATATAACTGGTTTCTCAAGACACAGACAACGCCTAATTTGAGAATCCCTGCAATATTCTCCATAATTATATAAAATTGTTATTTTATTCAGTTCAGTTCAGTTTTATTTTTATGTGTTATTTTATGAAAGATTTTTCATTTTCAAGTGACATTCTATCTTGAAAAGAAGTAAAACTTCTTACGTGTGAATATTATTTATTTGATTGTCCTATATTTATTTAGCTTCATAATATACTCTTTAGTTTACACAAATTAAATTTCTGAACGTATGCATAAATATTTGACAACCAATTTAAATGTCAACCACTTTTCATTACTGTCATTATTTTACATCTTTAAAATCTAAAATACGCCATTAATCGAATATTGTGGATATATGTTGTCGATTCGAAACCTTTATTTAAATACGTTATTTAATTTGAGGGAAGAGTTTACCGTATTGACGGTATGAACATTAAATGTTTGACAGTTACAAACCCATGAACATTTTGTATGGTATAACCATTGACTTATATTCATGGGTATAACCAAAATCAACAACTCCTTATAAATAAGAAATTAATTGAAAAAACATTTTCCAGTAGACCAAACTGTAAATCTAAACCATTCTCGAATCTCCACGAACACACACAAAAAATTTCATCAAAATTGGTCCAGTCGTTTAGGAGGAGTTCAGTCACATACACACGCACACAAGAAATATATATATTAAGATAACAAATATACATACATAAATATATAAATTAGCTATAATTACAAAGGATCTAAAATTTTTGCCAGAGGTGCGACAAGTGAATTTATATTCTGCTAACGATATTTTTACACGAATTTCATGAGGGTGAAGTTATCACATAAAACGTTGGCACCTGGGCTTGATAATTTTGTAGAAAGTTTGAGCTGAGCAAATGTATCATAAATTAGAAACCTTTCTGAAGTATTATAAAAACTATTTCATAAATTTATACGTGTGTGTGATAAATGATATACGAGTAGAATTTAAGAAGCATAAAACAAAGTTTTGACCCATTCATACTCTCACGTAATACAAAAAGATTAATTTTTTTTTATTATAATATTAAGGCACACTTCAGTAGGCCGGCCAACCCGCACTAGGCCAGCGTGGTGGACTATATTTCCTAACCCCTCTCAATCGTAGTGTCTATTATAGAGTTCCATAAAGCGAGACGTGTATGGGCTGATACAGTAGAGCACACTCAACGTTAAATTAGTAAAGCTTTATAAAAACGAACTACTGTTTCTAAAATTCCTCTATTCGTTTTACGTTTTTACTGCAGTAGCCAGGAGAGCACAAAAGCATTTTTTCTGTTCACTTAAAAAATAAATTAAGCGAAAATTGTTTGCTTCATAGAATGTTCTCAATAAACTTGGGTCAACTAAAGGAAAAATTACATGTACGTAAATCGAGAAACGCAAAGGGATCGCTGGAAAATGAAAATAATAATATTTTTTTATAGAAATACCTGGAAAGACCTGTTATTTTTAAGTATAGTTATAATCTTTTGCTAGATTTTAAAATAATTCAGTAACTAGTTGATGAAAGTTGAATGAATGGTTTTCAAACTTTGAATGCGTTTTCTTGAAGTCAGACAATAAGTAATTATTACTGGTACTAAATCGACTCTCTGAGGATTTAAAAAATTGTGAATCAAGAGTGAAAAATTTAATTTGAATTATTTTTGGAAAAATCTAGGAACTTTGTATAACCTTCACATTTCTTAAATTACGGTAACGCAGATTTTCTATGTCAAAAGGAAAAGCTGTAAAACTCCCCGGAAGAACCTGAAAAGGGTATGTCCGTGTCACCAGCCCGGCACGCTAGGAATATTGCGGCCAACAACACGCTATTAATATCTCTGCCATTTGTTTTGGACGACAACTACTACTTGTTACTTACTTTTCTCCCGCCAAACATCAGTTTAAATGCACTGTTTTGTTTCGGATTGAAGGACCTTGTAGCCAGAGTAATTACTGGACATATTGAGACTTAACATCTTATGTCGCAGGATGGCGAACGCAGTGGAATACCAAGAATTGCTTTGTAATTCAAGGTGTTGATTGATTTTGCTACTGTTTATGACCGCTGATTGCCTTGCTCGTCTCGCCATTCGTTGCAATAAAAAAAAATACTTATCACCAAGACTTCCTTCTACTCGTTTGACCCTTATGAAAAGAAAACTCGGCCATATTTTGGAGATTACGATGCCGATGTGCAACCAACTACATAAAAACGAAATTTAGATAACCTCCGTAGCGTAGTCGGTTAGGCGCCGCCTGTGAAACTAGAGGCCGCGGGTTCGCTCCCATCTCATCATCACGATTACGCACAAAGCGAGCAAACAATATGTACGGTGAAAGGACTACCCACTTTTTGATACCTCGGCTTATCAATGAACTACCCACTACGTTAAAAAAAGAGTTAACACATCAGAATATTAAAACTAAATTAAAATCGTATTTCCTTAACACTGAATCGAGTTAACCTCTTGCGCTCTTGTTATTTTTTACTTATCAAATTATTATTATTATTATTATTATTTTAAAATAATTTTACGCTTACGTAGCTCTTGTCTTCTGTCTAAAGATAATTTTAGTACTTACTCCTATTACCAGCGTTCTTGAAGTTTCGATGACGGATTCTGATCATAGCATTGTTGACAAATCATTGTGGTATTTTCAATGCTTACTATTGTGACAAGTTAAAATATGTTTATTTGTAAAAGTGATAAATAAATTAAAAAAAAAAAAACTAGTGAAATGTTTGTGCGGCCCACAAATATTTCTTTCGGGTCTGGGTGTTTGAGAGACCGGAAAGTTTCTTATAGTTCCTGATACTCAGATACAAGACTCGATCTTAGTGGGGGGTCATCATTATGTATGTGACTGTTGGGTGTTATTTATTTATTTATTTAATCCTTTATGGCACAAAATACAAATTAAAAAAAACATACAGTAAAGAAACAACACAATAATAATAGTACAAGAGGCGGCCTTATTCTAGGTAATTTCTTCCAGGCAACTATCGCAAAAGAAAAAAAATATTAAAAAATAAAATTCTTTCCAATGCACCAACACACTTTCGTTATTTCACACACGTAGTTCAAAGCAATCAAGCGTAACATTTTCTAATGACTATCCGGTGGCTTTAAAACGTAATGAGATTTTTGCGGTTCCCATCTTAGAGTAGAGGAAACAGTTTTCCTACGACCCTACTAATTAAGAACGGCAAGGGTCTCGAGAAAGGTAACTCTTTCGAGGGCCATTGTGCTCTATCCCTTAATGGTATGTGTGGAACACCTGTAATGTATTTTAAGACTTTTATCCCATAAAGACTTGATATATGAATGAAAATATTTTATGAGCTTAAAAATAAAGTTGAATTGAAATCCAGTGTTTTAAAGGTCTCTTCAAAAGTAAAGTATTGAATTTGATTGGTACATTTTAGACGCCGTTTGATAAGGAAATTTGTTTAGAATAAAACTACGTATAGCAAGATTTAGTAATTTCTCAAAAGAATTGACATGAAGAGCTAATGTATGTATTTATATTTCATTCCATATACGCCCCACTGCAGGGCACGGGCCTACAACAATCAAGAGTACGTTTGATAGTTGTTAAGCCATATAGTCTACCACGCTGGCCTAGTGCGGTTTGGTGTACTTTACGCACCATAGAAATTCTTACAATAAGCTATGGTATGTAGTTTTTCATGCTTACTCATGATTAACTGTCAATACACACATGACTCCCAAAAGTCAGGGGTGTACCCTGGGATTTGAATCCTCGACCACCGTGAACATAATATTGGCCGCCAGTCTGGTCTGTTACCAACAAGGCGCACTCACACGCACAATGATGAGCTAAAGATCGTTTTAACTGGTGTACGAATGGATCAAAATACGGCAAAAATAAATAAATATTGAAGTAAGTCAATTTTTTTACGAATATATATATATATAAAAATGAAACCCGTTTCGCGTTGTCACGGCATCACGTGTGAACGGCTGAACCGATTTCGATAATTCTGTTTTAAAAATGTTTGTGGAAGTCCAAGGATGGTTCTTACGGCGAGAAAAAATAGAATAATTGCCGGAAAAACCCTAAAAACAGCGCTTTTCTTTTTCCCATACAAACGTTTTCTAACTAAAACGTAAAGTCAATTTGAGCTTTATTGCTATTGTATAAAGTTCATATTAAATTACAAGCACTCACTGTTGTTTAAACAATGTAGGTATGTTCCTAACGTCAAAGAGTCAATTTGCACTTTATTACCGCTAAACAAAGTTCAAATTCAATCATATCTGTCAAAACAGTGTGCGTGATTTTCCCATACAAAATGTTCATGGGTTTGTAACTGTCAAACATTTAATTTTCACCCTGTCGATATGGTAAACTCTTCCCTCAAATTAAAGAACGTATTTAAATAAAGGTTTCGAATCGACAACACAATATTCGATTAATGGCGTATTTTAGATTATAAAGATGTAAAATATTGACAGTAGTGAAAATGGATTGACATTTTATTTGATTGTAATTGTTTATGCATGCGTTCAGAAATTTATTTTGTATAAACTAAGGAGAATATATCAAGCTACATTAATATAGGACAATGAAATAAATAATGTTCACACGTAATGGTAGATTTACATGTTGGCTGAGGCTGGGCCAACGTCTACCAATTCCAAGCTATTAACTATGAAAAACATAATGCCAAACACTCCGTTTACACGCTGCCGTTGGTCGAGGCTGGCTGAGGTTGGCCAAGCGTGTAATGCAGCATAAGAAGTTATAGTTACTCCTTTTCAAGATCGAATGCCATTTTATCACGAATTTTTACAGTGGCCTTTCCTTCGCTATAATTCACTGATAGAAATGTACATCGTATCGGAGTGAGATAGGTTATATTATACCTAAAGGGGGTAAAAAAGGGTTGAAATGTTATGTCTAAGAAAATCGAAACCACTGAAGTTATGTCTATGAAATTTTATATTTCAACTCTTTATTACTAACAAAAAGTAATGGCGTGCAATATTTTTTGGAAAAACAGCATTTTGGTGCTGAAATAAGGGAAGGAATATTGGATGGACAATAAAAAACGCAAAAGTTTTTAATGTCAAAAATTCATAAGGCAATCTTTATATGTATATGTATATGGATGTATATGGAGAGAAGGGACATAAAGTAAAATAGAATGGAAGGTACGGGAGAGGGCTGGGATAGATGACAGATTTGTTAGGACGAAATGTAAATGCACGTTATAAAACGGGATGGATAATAAAGAGAAGGGATGGGACGGATTGGGAAGAGACTGAACAGGCGGATGAGACGGGATTGTGCCGGACAGTAGGATAGCTACGTCAAGTTTAGGTATACAAGAGTTTATACGAAAAACAACATGTATTTGGTGTGGAGTAGAATCAAGAAATATATGCACCCAGGCGAAGCTGGGTCGGGCCGCTAGTTGTATAATAAAATTTTGATTTATAGCTAACATTCGTGTGAATTTAAGAAAACATTAAATAAAATCATTATTTAAACTATTACACTTACGTAAAATATCTATGTCGTTATGTACGACATATATATTTTACGTAAGTGTGTATTCTTATAAATAAATTTAGTAAATGGACGCAAAGGTGAACCAACCAAGATCAATATTTGATTTAAGGTTTACCAATGTTTGCTCAGACATTGTTCGTCAAACGTTCAATGTTCATAAAATTATTACTAAAGTTTTCAAGACAGCTACCTGAAATTCATTATTTAATTCGCTGCTTTTAAGAAAACTTTATTGATTATGTTCTCGAAGCTCTAACTTTGTAATAAATTATTATTGTTTTATTAATAAGTGACCAATTAACTTTGGATTATATATTTTCGAAGAGTTTCAGAAACCATACAAGTTTGTACGGTTTCTGAAACTAAGTGGTGACTTCTAATGAGTTTCTGTATTGTTTTAATCAAACATGAAATCAACTTTATTGATATAAATAAATAAATACACCCAACAGTTACATACGAAGTCCTGACCCCACACTAAGTTCGTGTCTTGTGTCGTATCAGGAACTACGAGAGATTTTTCGGTCTCACAGACACAGGCATGCTCGTCTTGCCATTCATTGCAAAAAAAAACATAAATTATTCCCAACTATCAACTAAAAAAAGTAATTTAAAACTGAGTTGCAAAAATGTGTCCCGATATATCGGAATTCGATAGTCGATGGAGTTAAATTGATTCTGCCTCACAGTCGACTTGTAATATCCGGTGCGAGAACTCATTTTGTCGATCTCGTTTCTATATAAACAGTTGATCACTCTTCCGCCAGTGCTATTGGGATTCACGGAACTAACTGCTGCGGGGGATTCCGATAAAATATTTTTTATGGCATTTATTGATGCGAAAAAATATTTTTTATTTATTTTATTTTATATTTTTATTGCACATTTATACACCAAAAAAATCAAAAACAGTTGTAGATATATTTAAAGTATAATAACAGGCGGCCTTATTGCACTAGGCAATATGGCAATATAGGATAAGAGAAAGGAGAGAGAAAGTATATAAGTATAGTATATTTAGATGTAGGATTTGAATGTTATGAATAAAGATGAGTAGAATTAAACAGTAGACGAATTACTGATATGGAACGTGTTGTGTGAACGTTAACGACTAATGATAGTAGTCAAAAGTTAAATAATAAATGGTAAAGATGTTGAATGGAAGACTATGGAAAACGAGCGAGAGACGAGGATTTAAATACGTATTTTGAAATTATTAGATTTAAGATTATCTCAACAATAATTGTTTGATTTGATCCGAGATGGAACTATTCTCACATGGCTATGTAGCATTCTAAAAAAGCTGGCTCTGAGAAAGGACATGAAAGAATCAAAAAGTTTCAGGTTAAAATTGACTAAATTTATAACGGTAATTATTATGGAAAATGTTGAGTAAAGCCTTATGTTTATCATTGGACATACAATGGCAGAATATAATCATGTTTATTCAAATAATATAAAGTAATTATAAACTACAGCCCCTTTACTAATCGTATATTCGAATGATTAATAAAGGCACCTAACTAATCTTATGATTTTTACTGAAAGTCCTCACCTGAACAATAGAACATCAAACGGTTTATTCTATTTTCAAAGGATCTACGCAACTTAGTATTCTGTGACATAGCTTTGATTCTCCAGTGTGCGAGTTTGCCATTTTTTCATCTGATTTTATGTTGTTAACAAAACGTAAACCGTACTGTTTTAGTACACTGTAACACGCAAAAAAAGCTATCCTAAGCACTCATTGTGGGTACATTCCTCTCAATAAATTGCCACAAACCAATACGTAACGTCAACATTTATTTTACGACCTTAGCGTAGGTTCACACTGTTTAGTACTGTACGTTTTTTGTTTTATTCTACTTTAGGGAATAAATAGTTTTGTATATATTAGACATGCAGGGTATGTGCAGACTGTGACCAAATCCAAGTAAGGTGGTAGTTTTAGTGACTACAGTCACAAAGTAACAAAAATTTTTGAAAAATAAAGTGAATATTTTTTTAAGTTTATTTTTTAAATGCTACCGTGTTTGTGTGGTAAATAAATATTTTTTGTTAAAACTACAATTTAAGACATAGCGTGCCAATGCGTTTTTAAAAATAAATAAATGTACATTGTTATTTAACGAAAACCCACGTAAAAATTATAACAAAAAAAATTGTTGCCTGTAAAGTCGGTTTTACGGGCGAAGATTTTACGTGACAACGTCTTTTTCTCGGTAGAATATTTATTGATATGAATATAATTAAATTGCACAATAGGAACAAGGAATTGAATGAAAATAAGAATTGCACAAATTTTAACTATAGAAATATATTTTGTTTACTAAAAAACATTGTACATGTAATGACGAATCTAAGCACTCCATATTTTCACTACAGACACAGCTGACGATACTTTAACCACACGTGTGAACTTGTATTGTGACGCTTTCTTGTTTTTTCCAACGCCAAGAACGTTCGAGAAAGACAAAGACAGAGACACAAGCATGCGCCGATTCAATGCGCCTAATTCTCTAGTGCTGCGCGCGCGGCAGACCGATCATAGTTGAGTGGGGAGAGAGACGCAAGGCATTCGGCGGGCCTCTCTCTCGTTCGGTGACTCATCGTAACGTTACCGGGCGTTACACTTTTTCATAAGTGACTCCCAGCCGCAACCTAATTTAAGACGTTGTCACGTCAATAAATTTTTTGGAGGTAAAATATTTTTTTTTGGGGGGGTAATTTTTTGCGTAATTTGGGATTTCTGGCGGGGTCAATTTGTAGCCCTCACCAAGACGGTTCCGAGGATACCAAACTCGGTGGGTCTACGATCTATATTGGCCGAGATAGGATTGGGGGGGTGAGGTAAATTTTCGGGGTGGGGGTAAGGGAGGGGGGGGAGGAAGGTTTCGTGGGGAGGCTAACTTAAATTAATTGTTTTGGAGGTAAAATATTCTTTTTTGGGGGGGTAATTTTTTGCGTAATTTGGGATTTCTGGCGGGGTCAATTTGTAGCCCTCACCAAGACGGTTCCGAGGATACCAAACTCGGTGGGTCTACGACCTATGTTGGCCGAGATAGGATTGGGGGGGGTGAGGTAAATTTTCGGGGTGGGGGTAGGGGAGGGGGGGGGTAGGTTTCGTGGGGAGGCTAATAGGCACTATTTCGGAATAAGGGTGGGGGAAGGCAGGGGGGGGGCTATGGGACAATTTTGGAAAAAGTGGGTGAAACTGAAAAATAATTCTCTAGTGCTGCGCGCGCACCGTTACGTTACCGGGCGTTACACTTTTTCATAAGTGACTCCCAGCCGCAACCTAATTTAAGACGTTGTCACGTCAAAAAACGTCGCTTGTGTTTGAAGTCACTAAAACTACAGGCTGGCTTCGTTTTCACCCGTAGTTTGCATACCTTTTTTTGCAAGGCAAAGGCCGTGTCTACATTTCTACGTATTCGATAAATATCGAAGTCAGAAAAAACGTGCAGTATTCTGTAAACACAATCTTTAATGTTAAAACAAAGGACTTGGCGACTATGTTACCGTTTTACTACTTTTTTACACCCACTCGTAAAGGCCAACGAAAAAAAAAATCACCGTAAACGGTAAAATTGGAGTTTAATTACCGTGATGGGACCTTATCTACGTCATGAAAGTCATGAGTGTGACACGGTCGCCGTTAAACTTTTTACATAATTTTGTCGGTTAACTGTCGACTGATGGAATAATTGTTTGATGCTGCTTAATATTGTTGTTTACGATTTATTTAACATGTAAGGCTGGTGATATATTTGGGATCTATTTTTTGATGTTCTTCGCTAATTACTGTATTAGCTTTTATAGCTGAAATAATGACGAAGATACAGGTTATTTGTATGTAAGGTTGGTAATGTTTCGAATCTTCTTTTTTATGTTCTTCGCCATTTTTTTTTTCTTTTTTTAATCTGGCCTGGCATAGTGGCCGCATTGCGCCTGATATTGAGCGCAAATGCCGCCCAGGCAGAGTGTCCACTGGCATCGGACGGCAGTCAATTACAAAAATTAAAATACGTGGTGTTTGGTTTCGAAATCAGTCATTATCAAGGTTGTCATATTTCTCTCGATTGTCCAAATATTATTTTTATGTACCCTATTTATTATTTAATCTAGAGTTATAAATTTAAATTAGTTTTATTTAAAAAAATATTTTATCACAATTAATTATAGACTTAGGTACCTTTAATACATTTATTTCTTAATTTATAACAATTATATTTAAATTGGAATGTTATAAACAGAAAGACAGTAATGGCTCAACGTCCGTCTATTCTCGTTGTCACGATCCAACTGAAGCGATGCGCTGGCGTTGCCCTGAGCTATCCTCCCAGCATTCCACAACACTCCTTCCACAGCCTCTCCTTCCACCCTTCCACAACTAAAGTGACGTCACACAGACCACGCCCCTTCCAAAGCTTTATTTTTCCTTATTCTAGATATTTTTAACTTAAAAGTATACAGTGATTTTGACGCAAATAAATAGAATTTTATTTATCGTGAATAAGAGAGATCTGCAGATATCTCACAATTAAACTATTACAATTTCTTTATTTTTTACAAGCACGTTGGTGAATATCTCTTCATTCCTTCATAAAAAACTCCACATCTATTAACAAAATGACTCTTATTCCTACATACAATAAAGACCAAAAACCAAATCCTAATCCTAGAATATGTTATCAGCTGTTAATTCAATGCTAATTAATAACAATGTCATGAACAGTATTACATACATCAGTGTGTCAAAGTTGGAAACATATATGTAATACAGCGATTAGCTATACATGTGCAACAATAGACATTAATATAAATAGATGCCGCTTAAAGGCATATAAAGGCCTAGAAGGGCATTTCTCGATACCGCGACATCAATTTAAAACAATGGAATTTATGTCGTATTCCCAGTAGATAAGTTCGAATATTCTTTGGTAAAATTTGAATCCCTTGTCATGCCCTCTTATTCTGCGCTGGCATAAAGCAGCATTTACACGGGAGCATCCGCACCGAGAATCGTATGCCATTATCGCCGCACAAGATTATCATATTTGACAAGGGTATACACGATGCAGTTTTTTTATACCTATTCTTAGGATAATTGCATCTTTGAGGTGAGACGCGCTTCCCCTGGAAATGGGGCTTCAGTGTGCCGGTAGTTATTTGGGCTAGTGCGTGGTGGCCTGTTGGTGACGGACCAGACGCGGCTGCATGTACACGGTGATCGCAGGTTCAATCTCTGGTCACATCATTGTAGAGTCGTGTGTATTGGATTTTTCTATTCATTATTATTATTATTATATATATGCGCCCGATATGGCGATAGGCTCGCCCCCTATCACATCGTGGGTCGGAACGTACGAGGCGAAATGTGTGTGTCCTGGCACCTCTGCCTTCCTCTTCTGGGATAAATACAATGTATGTATGTATATATATATATATATATATATATATATATATATATACATACATACATTGTATAAACTCACACCTTTTATCCCAGAAGAGGAAGGCAGAGGTATATATATATATATATATATATATATATATACATGTATGTAAGTAAACCAAGCTTGATTTATACTCGTGGAGCGTGTACATTTGTAGCATCCATTTGATGTATTGTCTGTCGTAACAACAATGCTACATACGACTGCAAACAAAAGGCACGTCTTGATGAAATTTCGCTTAGAATTAAGCTAAAAGCTTAGACGCGCTGAATTGCATTTTCAGATGCAGACACTGCGTTGTAAAAATTTATTAGAAAGAAAGAAGAAAAAATATTTTATGTTATTTTGTAATAAACTTACACAGTAAAGTTTTGTATGATTGAACGCACAGAAAAGAAGTAAATGAAAGATGCAACTTTAAGCATATTAATATTTCACTGTGTTATTTTTGTAACGGATTTGACTATGATTATAAATTAAATTGTCTGAATTATCGATCTCATTCGGCTTAAATTTTCTAATATGTGTGAACTGCTGAGAACTAGCATCCTTGATGACATTTTTATCATATATTCTAATTGGCACTTAATAGATATTATTATTAACCACAGATTCGATGGAATTGACGTCAAAAGTATAACTGTATTAACATTCAGTATTGAAGAATTGTTCACCAACCAATATATAAAATATAATAATCACACTTTATAAGCGGTATTACATGCACCAGTGAGTCAGAAATACTATATACAGAAGACAACAATACATAGATTTACTAAACAGTATACATGTACACACAATGTGTTACATGCAACAGTCAACTGCAAACAAAAGGTAAGCCTTGATGAAATTTTGTCTAGAATTTAGGTTAGAAGCCCTGAATTTTGCATTCACGGTGCTGCAAAAAGGTATTATGGTACTTTTCTAATAGGTTTTACTATGATTAAAATGAATACGTGTTTACTTCATGTGAGAAATTTGAAGCTGCCTTGGCTGAAAATTGTTGTCCTAAGGTAATATTTGAAGCTCCAACCGCTACCAACCATTCTTCGAATATCGTCACTCCACATAGTTTGAGGGTGTCTCCACTCAGTCTATCCTCACGGTTGTCGGTCAAACTGACCGGCCCACTACCATTTCAACTTGCTATTCCGTACTTCTATAGGTCAAAAATTTAATTAAATTTAAAATAGCGGCAAAACTTCTCTATAAACTCAATATTTAAGAAATATTCCTAAAATTCCTTTACATCTGCCCTAATTCTCATAGTGATCGAAAAGTACCCTACCGAAAATAAGCTTCCTTCAAGTATTTCCACAGTAAATCATCGTCGTGTTTTCGATTCCACCCATTATTAGATCATGTCTATACTACACATACTTAGAGATCACCCGAAATAGAAATCTAAGCTTGGATTTCACGCATTAGTGTTCATTTTATGGACCAAGTGATTAATCGGGCATTATTCATAATGCCCGGGCAATATGAATAATGCCCAATAAGAGCGGCAATGTGATTATAACCAATGAATTTATCACATTGCCCGGGCATTATGAATAATGCCAAGTGCCTATTGGGCAGAGTGATGTAAAGCGAATCAAAATGAGCCGAAGTGGTAGAATTTAGAATAGGGCAGCACGAGGGGGTGGGTTAGGAGGAGTGGAGGGGGAGGGGGAGTGTCGCATCTCCCCTGGTACCACTCCCATGAAAAGATAACGCACCATTTCTGAGAAATATCTATTATAGCAACTTAACCCTTAAAATACTTGTTGTCAATACAAATTAGCATCAGCACGTCTCCGACGCTACGGGAAGTTCAGCCCCTTCGCCCTTGCGTAACAAAGGATAAGCACCCTTGCTCACCTCCGCAGCTCCGACTTGCTGCCATTCATTTTTTGAATTTCTCAAAATCAGCAAACAGCGCGACCTTTTTAATTTTTCTGTGACCTCTTGACATGCCCTCCTAACGATTCATTATGTGAAATAAGGGTAGGTCTTTATTCGGAGGGCAATTTACATATTGACTGAACTAATAATGAAATGCAATTTCGTAAAACAGCTCGACAGAGAAAATACACAACGGTTTGCGTTTTAATTTACTAATTAATTAATAATAATTAATGCTTACAACTGGCTGGCACACATAGCTCAAAAATACATTACATAAATAAAACCTATTAACACAAAGGTTTGCACAATAAAGTAATTACATACATTATAATGAAACGCTTTTATTTCAGGCAATAACCCATAGTACGTTACGTAATTAAATGAAAATATGTATTATACAATGGGACATTTGTCTTTTATAGATTTTTGGTGTTATTTCGCTTACAAACACAAATAAGTTAAAAATAAAGCCTTGCTGTCAAAACAGTCTTTTTTCTGTTACACCTGGTTACACCCACTACAAGATTTAGAACGTTTCTAACTTATTTCATTCTACTTGGATTTTTAAATGTGTTTGTTTAATAGACCATAGCTATGTACATGTTTTGATAAATACAATAAAAAAATGGAGTGAAATACCCTATAGTAAAAGTTGTTAAAAAAATAACAAATGTTGGAGTAAAAGTATGCATGTTTGGGACCACGATCAAAACATTGTCAAGACTACCCGCATTAGAGTAATGACTGTTGAAGTGCGTACTAAAAACACATGTAAGTAGCGCCAAATATGCGGAGGCCCTTCACGCTTCAGGCAGCTCTCTGGCAACCACTTTAAGCGAGATTTTTTGTACATTACCCGATAAAATGACCTAACAGAGTAAATTTATACAGAAGGGATGTTTTTCGGAAAAAAGTCTTGGAGTTACAATGTAGCACATTTAAGGTAATTGTTTCATCATGATTTTACGAAGATTATCTGTGTCCAAAAACTATAAAACATGAAGTAAGTAATATTTTTGAAGTAAAAAATAACTTAGACAAAGTGGTTCACTATAACTGGAAATAAAAATGAACATCATGATTTTTTAATTTCACACCGCTGGTAAAGCGACATGGCAAAAACATTAGTACACTCAAATATAAATAAATATACACCCAACCGTAACATACATACTCCTGACCCCACACAAAGATCAAGTCTTGTATCGTGGGTATCAGAAACTACGAGAGACTTTTCCGTCTCACAAACACCCAGTCTCAAAACCTATGGATCACACAAATATTTGTCTTGATGTGGGAATCGAACCCACAGCTTCGTGTTTTCAACCGGCGTCTAGCCAACTGCAACACAGAGACTGTCAAGGCTTTTACTTTTCATTTTATAATAACTCGTAGATACCTCTTAATTTACTAGTAATACATGGACAGAATAATAGCGTTTCATTACAGAGTCGAGCAATCTCCTTCAGAAAATTATCCAATTCTAAAAACTCGACCTGTCTGCGATGATATAAATTCTATTAAATGTTGTCGACGGGCTGACTGGTCTTAAAATGCATAGCAAAGATATGTTGAGTCATAACATACAAATAGGATACTTAACGACAGACTAAGATGAGCTTAATATTAGGTTAAACTAACCACCTAGACAATACCTAATCTATTACATTTTTATGTATAGATAATTTGTAAACCTACCCGTATTGTAGCTATTAATTAATGTTTCGTCCCATTGGAACGACTTTTGAATTCAGTTTGAACAAAGAAAACTCATTCGATAACTAAAATTGTTTTATAAATTATCTATGAATGAGCACGCTAGAATCTCAAAAACTTCAAAATGTAGAAGACAATAAAAGTAGCCATACCTAAAAAAAGTATGAATTCATCAAAGTAACAAAAGCCCACACATAATTCTTAAGAAATTATCACAAAAGTACCTAGTCAGGTCATAAATTCTGTCACATGTTTAATATAAAATAATGGAAAC
This sequence comes from Hyles vespertilio, assembly GCA_009982885.2. NCBI lineage: Eukaryota > Metazoa > Arthropoda > Insecta > Lepidoptera > Sphingidae > Hyles > Hyles vespertilio. The sequence goes on along the minus strand of CM042806.1, from coordinate 6,933,534 downwards.
AAGTTTATTCATTATGTAACCATTTATATACCAAAATGAACTTAACAAAACATAGATTCTTATGACACTAAAGTTTATTCAAAATGACCTCCGTGATTTTGAATACAAGCCTTCAATCTGCGCGGCCAGTTGTCTATCGCAGCACGAACGAGGTCCATGTCAATATCGGCGGCTGTCTTAATCAAGGATGTCTTGAGTGACTCCAAATTGGGATGAGGCTTTGAGCACGCCTTTTCCTCCAAGTGTTGCCATATATTGTAATCTAACGGATTTAAATCTGGACTGGAGGAGGGCCAGTCTTCGTGCCGGATGAAGTCGATTTCACGCGCCGCCAGCCAGTCTTGTGTGCTCTTCGCTCTATGAGCTGGCGCCGAATCTTGTTGGAATACCCAGTGCCTGTTATTGAAGATGGTATGAGAAACAGGTTCCACAAGGTTCGTCAGGAATGTATTTTGATACACAACTGCATTCGTTTTTACACCTTTCTCAAAAAAATGTACCTCTGTTAAGCCCCAATAAGAAACTCCCAACCATACCATGAGCGAAGATGGAAAATGACCTCGTTGGACACGCGGAATACGGTTGCTCGCTTCTTCACTACTGTGTGCGTACACCTTATCATTTTGTTTGCTGTAGCTGTCTTCTACGGTAAAATTTTTTTCATCTGAAAAAAGAAATTCCCGATATTTTTTTCCCGCGTACCGCTTCAACAGAGCGCGGCATCTCTTCAGTCTCAGGTCCATTAGACGAGCATTCAAACGATGTCCTGTTTTCTTCGATATGCTCGAAGCCCTAAGTTTTCATTTAACACCCTTTTCACCGTGGTTCTGCTTAACCCCATCTGAAGGGCCAACAGTTTCTGCTTACGTTTGGGATTTCTTTGAATTCGCGCCTTCACAGCTTTTATCTGTGCTGGAGTCCTAACAGACCGAAGGCGACCACTTCTTGACCTGTCATCTACACTAGAGTCTTCATTGTATCGTTTGATGGTACGATAAGCGAATCTTTTGGTTATATTCAAATATTTCAGTAAGTCAAAAATTTTAATTGGCGCGTAACCGCAACGATGCAACGCAATAATTGCAACACGGTCTTCTTTAAGCGTCCACTCCATATTGAAAAATGAGTAAAAATCTAAAAAGTATACATTTTTATTTTCATGAACAATTCGAAATTCGAATTCAATAAACTTTTTGTGGCCAGCATTCTAAAAGAAAAGTTTTTACTGTGTGACCATACTTATGACCTGACTGTGTATAATCCGAAAAGAGTTCCTTTTATGTATTATGAAATGTATGAAAGGAATTTCCATATGTCTGACATATGATGACATAAGTTATACAACAAACGTATCAACATAACACCTGGAGTAAATAACAGCTCCCCTGCTGTTTCCTTGACACAAACCCACGCTTTTTCACTATGCCTGCGCCTTCCTAAATATTCCTTTTGACATCGCGTTCTCATAAAAGCATATCATATATTTCTAAGTAACTGTAACGCGAAACTCTCGTATTATTTGTATGCACAGCGTTGGAGATGAAATATTTTGATATTGAAGTTTTGGTGGGGAAGTAAATAGTTATAACTTTGAGGGTAGCTGGACATATTCCAGAATTATCAGGCTTGAAGGACCATAAAAATATTACAAAAATATTATTAATTTACCTGTGATGTGTAACTTAGTGATTGTCTATTTTTCTTTACATTCAATAAACATATTACAAGGATAATTTTTCAAAACAATTGCAATTTATTCGTTCAATGTATCACTTAAGCAAATTCATGTCCAAGGTGCAATCGAAGTTAAAAACTGAAAATCTAGAAAGATAGCAAATCTATAAACTGAACATTTTAGCTAGCTGAAGTTTCAAAAGTTTAGATTACTTCATGCTACATGAAACAACAAAATTACCATAAAAACATACAGGAATAAAATGAGCACGTGCACTGCTGCATGTTGATTAGAATTTCCGTTCAAAATGGCGCCTATTTGTGGTCGACATTAATATGAAATATGTATAAATGTGCAGGCTCATCCGAGGTACCACTGTCAGAAGATCGATGTAAAGTCACAGCTTTGCTGTTGCGTATCATTCGATGAGTGAGTTAGCCGTATGCCCAGTACACCTTTCCTCTTCCCATCCTTATTCCTTCTCACTCATAAGCGTTGTGGATGTTCATGGCAAGCAGTTACCACCTTCTAAACTAACTAATAATAAAGTTAAATATATTTTGATCCTTTTGCTCAGTATAGTATGATTCACTCTTCAGCGTAATTGGAATACTATCAGCAACTACTTCATCAAAATCATCACCCTTACTCCTCATCTCTTCATGAATTGCATCACCCATAACATGTCTGGTAGTGATAATCCCGTCGCTTATTTCCGCTATCTCTTCGAAATAATCTTGTATTTACTGTGTTACTGGAAGAACCTGTGAATCCATCAATTCGCGGTTCAGAGTGTAATCGATCGGAAGCGCAATATCCGAGTGGGTGAGTTCCGCATGTCGCTATTCCAGTTAAGCTCCGATTTGATATTCGGTTAATGAAATTTGCTACTAATCTTCGCTAATACGTATTTGGATTACGGATTACATTTGAATATTGAAATTATTTATAGGTTTAGGTTTTTATAATTTGCTAAGTACCAATATTATTGATCTACGTAATAATGAGTTAAGCTTATATACACAGTTGGGAGGTTATATAATTTTCCAAATTTAATAGTCGTTAGATTTAATTAATTAATCTAAGTATTTCGACTACGGTGATTCGTCAGATTCTAGGATTAGATACATAGTATTCTTATTTTTGGTTTCTGGATAACTTAAGCCCTTTAGAACATCTAATTATAGAAATAGCTATTTAAAAATTGCCGTTCTTTGTTTTAAAATAAACATTCGATATCTGTATAATTCATGAAAAGGATTATTCGCGTCTTTGTTTTTAATCTAATCTTACTCTCTTATCAACATTTCCTTACAGTTTAAGTAGTTGTTTCATGTAGCATTAAATTTCAATGTTTGTATAACATCAATATAATAAGTTGCCTTAACATTAAAATAGGTTTGCCTAGTTGGCGTACATATTATATTTTGGCATGAACTGAATATTATACATGAGACTATTCTACTATCTTTGTAAAATCAAAAAAACTATAAGAAAATAATTTGTCTAACATAAAAGAAAAGTCTAAGACTAAATGATATCATTTATGAATAATGGAGATGATGTTTCCTTTACAGGAAAAAGCACCGTAACTCTAGAACCTAAATCTTCTTTATAAAGATTCTCAAAGATGAGCGCACCAAGAAAACGTGTCGTCTTTCACAGCGACTTGAACTAATGTTTATTAAAACGCTGTTAGAATGCTTTTCTCTATTTTTAATTATATCGGTACTTTAAATTTTCTCAATTTTAATAAATACGTTCATTTTTTAATCATATGTATTATACTGTATCCTTATTTTGATATCGTTGTTCTCGCTTAAAGAGATTTTCTACCATAAATTTAAATAAAAAAATAATTTATCTTCATAATCAAATAGTAAAACATAAATATATTAACAGCATATTGACAGCCTACTTTGATTTTATATCTCCCGACATCCAATATTTTACATATTGAGCCATGATTAAATATTAAACCAATAATCTTCCATTCGAAATTTTCCGTGTTTATCATACGAAGCACTGAACATGACGTGAGGTGTAATGGCGTCACTACGGGACTCAAATTAAAATGCAACGTTGTTAATTAAAACATAAATTGGATGTCGTTGCAATGCTCAGGGGAAGATAGCGGGAAGTAGGGAATGAATTCTACCTCAGAGAGATAAACAGGAAAACTCCGATTAGCTTCTCGGAAACGTAAAAGGTAATCTAAGGAACATATTTACTTTAAACTGTACGGATAGTCCGTTTTTTTTTCCTTAATAAACAAATGCTATCGAGAAGAATACGAATATCTTACTATCTTTTAATAAAATCCATGGATTGTGATAAACTCTAACTTGACACTGAAATAAATACAGCTATTTTTACTTTTAAAATTCTGTATCAGCCCATATACGTCTCACTGCAGGGCACGGGCCTCCTCTACAATCAGACAGTACGATTGAGAGTGGTTAGGCCATATAGTCCACCACGCTGGCCTAGTGCGGGTTGGCGGACTTACATACCATAGCAATTTATATAAATCGCTATGGTATGAATAGAATAGAATAGAATAGAATAGAATAGAAAAACCTTTATTTGTTCATTAAAGTACACATACACTGATACAAAACTAAAATACAAATCTATTACAAATTACAACGGACAAAACGATTAAAAGAAAGATAAAAAAAAATACAAGAAAAAAAAAGTGTAGCAGCATATGTGTTGCAGCAGAACAAAAGGGTGATGACTCAGCATACGTTCACTCACACGAGCAAACACTGATATTCTGCCATTACCCGGCTGGAGAATAGTGGCGGAGTAATGAATTCACCTTCTCACTAAGCACATTCCTTATTTGGTATAAAATCTTAAGACGACAAAAACACGATCTCACCAAGTTTATTATATGATTTTCGAAACGCAACTGACTGTCAAACAAAATACCCAAATTTCTAGCCTCGTTCACCCGTTCAATATGCAGGTTTCCTCACGATGTTTTCCTTCACCGTTTTAGTGAGTGGTGATTTACTATCAATACACACATGACTCCGAAAAGTCAGAGGTGTGCCCTGGGATTTGAACCCGCGACCACCGTGAACATGTTGGCAGTCGCGTCTAGTCCGTTTACCAACAGGCCACCACGCACTTTTAAAATTAATCGTTTTAATTAATTTATTCGTTGGCATAAAACGATTTCTTTTTAGACAGCTACAGAGAACGGTTGCGTCGTACTGTTACTCTAGCTTATACTCGGGTAAAGTGCTAACGCAGCAATCACGCCATCGCGACGGGCTGCGGACCGCGATCGCCGCGATGACCCAGAAATCACTTCTGCAACGCATGCTAAAAATCTACAATAACAACTGTTAAGGCCAAGCAATATTTATTAACTAAATATGGCAAAGCCAAAAAGTACTATCACTATTAAAACTGAATCGGAACAAGTGTTGTATCAGTTGTACAATGAAGAAAAACAGCTACGGGAAAAATTGGAGTGCTTAGTAAATGAGCTTCAAATAAAAGTTGAGAATCTCCAACAACAATTAAATAAAGCTAAAGAAGAAGACAAAAAACAAGCCTGTGAGAATCCAGGAGCCAGCAAAAAAGTTCATTCAGCAGTCCAATATGAAACAGACGAAGAGGAACTCGCGAAGGAAACTGAATGGATACGTCAAGAGAGTAGGAAGAAAAGAAAGCGGAACTCATCACCTTCCCCGTCTCATCAAGCCGAGCCTAGCAAAAAGCCTCGGAGAAGCCAAAGGAAAAGAAGGCACCTCTACCGCCTCCTATTGTTGTAGAAGGTATCAAGGACTATCAGAAACTTTATGATTTTCTAGTTACCTGTATACCTAGTGAATCATTTACTATTAAGATGATGAAAGGCGAGACGGCCAAAATAAACACAAAAAATGAGAACTCATATAAGGCCATTACAAAGCTCCTAATAGATAATAAGAATCACTGGCACTCGTATGAGAACAAACAGAATAGACCAATTAGAGTGATGGCAAAAAATCTTCACCACACGTATTTGCCTGAGAGAATTATTGAAGACCTTAAAACTAAAGGAATTAAAATCATAGAAGCAGTTAATAAACTAAGCTGGAGGACTAAAGAACCTCTCAATATGTTTATACTGTCATTTCAAAAAGATGAAGACATAAACAACATTTATAATATACGCTCAATTCTTGGCTGTAAAGTGGAAATACAGCCAATCAAATCATCAAAATTGATACCGCAGTGTAAAAAATGTCAAGCTTATGGCCACACTCAAAAATATTGCAATAAAGAGCCTAGATGCGTCAAATGTACGGGTAAGCATCTTACTCGTGACTGTCCAAAACCAGCGGATGCAAAACCAAAATGTATACATTGTGGTGAAGCACACCCTGCCAACTACCGCGGGTGCATAGTAGCCAAAGAATTACAAAATATGAAAAGCAAGTCGATGAAAAATAGCGCAAAAGCTGTTCGAACTCCAACTACAAATGGAGCTAAAAAAATAGTTAATACTCAAAGCGTCAAAAAAGGTGTGACGTACTCACAAATGGCTAAAGCTGGACAATCGCATATACAGGCACAAGCACAGTTACAGACTCAGCCACAGCCACAACCAAAACCGCAGGAAAATAATATCGAAGATAAAATCAACAGAATTTTAAATTTTATGACTTCATTCGACAATCGTCCTGAAAAAATTGGAGCATAGCACCAAAACTGCTATCCTACCAAATTCTAAACAATGATGGTTAAAATCATGGCATGGAATGCCAATGGATTGCTTCAACACATAAATGAAATAGAAGTCGTCCTAAACAGAGAAAATTTCGATATTTGCCTCATATCAGAATCACACTGCACTAAGGAATCAATTATTAAAATCAAAGGATACAAAGTTTATCACGCCTTACATCCATTTAATACTCCTAGGGGAGGCAGTTCTTTAATAATAAAAGACAACATCTGTCACTACGAAAAACTAAAGATAGAGGATCAAGACGTACAGGCTGTGGCGGTTTGTATACAAACAAAACACTATCCTGTAACTATATCAGCCATATACTCTCCGCCTAGGTATTCGCTAAAGGCTGAGCGATATATACACGTATTTGAACAACTCGGCTCCAGGTTTATACTAGGCGGTGACTTTAATGCGAAAAATACCTTTTGGGGGTCTAGACTTACAACAACCAAAGGTAGAGATTTATTATCAGCCGCTAGAGAAATCAAATGTGACGTCATATCAACAGGCAAGCCTACTTATTGGCCTACGGATACTCAAAAGATTCCAGATCTAATAGACTTTTTCATAGTGAAAAATCTCTCCCTTAATACCCTACATATTGAAGAGGGCTATGACATGAATTCAGACCATTCACCGATTATCCTAACTCTATCCAGCGGAATAATTCAAAAGGAAAATCATCTCACATTGACAAATAAACACACTGACTGGGAAAGTTTCAAGCGCGACTTAGAATCTATAATTGACCTTAAAGTTCCTCTTAAAATTCGGAGCAACTCGAAAGGATTTGAGACAATTTATAGTGAGCATTCAGCAATGTGCCTGGCAAAATACACCTATGGTGAAGACAATAGCGCGAAGCCAGTCTTATCCAGTAGAAATAAGGGACCTTATAGCTGCAAAAAGGAAACAGAGAAAACAATGGCAAATAAACAGATATCCAAAAGACAAACAAATTCTTAACATACTCACTAAGAGGCTCACAAGACTAATAAAAACCTTCAAGGACGAATCGATGAATACTTACCTTCGTGGACTGACTGGCGACCGCACGTCAGATTATTCACTGTGGAAAGCTACCAAAAACATCAAAAAGCCAATCATGCAGGTCCCTCCCATTAAAACACCGAATGGGAGCTGGGCCATAAGCAACGAACAGAAGGCAAATCTATTTGCGAACCATCTTGAGCATATATTTAAACCTAATCAAGGTACCGCATTGGACTCCAACCTAGATAATATATCACAAGACGACCAGGCAATAAAACTCGTACTCCTAGAGAAGTAAAAAGTGAAATAAAAAAAAATAATCAAAAGAAATCTCCTGGTTATGACCTGATAACAGGAGAAGTACTGAACAATCTTCCGCGCAAAGCAATTGTCAAACTGACCACATTGATAAATGCCTCGTTCAGACTGAAATATGTACCTGATATTTGGAAATTTGCTGAAGTTATCATGATACCTAAGCCTGGTAAACCTCCGCATGACGTGAAATCCTATAGGCCAATCTCCTTGCTTCCAATAATAGCCAAGTTATATGAAAAATTACTTTTAAAAAGGCTTAAACCTGTTATAGAAGAGCGGAAATTAATCCCCGACTACCAATTCGGCTTCAGAGAGAAACACTCAACAATAGACCAAGTCCACCGGATTACTAATTTAATCGAAAAAGGCCTAGAAGAGAAAAAAGTTTGTTCGACGGTTTTCCTAGATGTGGCACAAGCATTTGACAAGGTATGGCACCACGGCCTCATTTACAAACTAAAGAAAATGCTGCCCAAGCAATTTTCAGAAATCCTGGAATCTTATATTTCTGAAAGAATGTTTCGTATAAAACATGAAGATTCTTATTCAGAAATAAAGTGTATAGAAGCTGGAGTACCACAAGGAAGTGTATTAGGTCCGGTCCTGTACTTATTATACACCTGTGATATGCCTAAACTTGAAAACAATGCCATTGCAACTTTCGCAGACGATACAGCAATTATAGCTACAGGTTCGACTCATAAAGAAGCAGTGGAAAAAGTCCAAACAGCTGTTAACATCATCTCTAACTGGAGTGAAAAATGGCGGCTGAAAATAAATGAAACAAAATCTGTTCATGTGGATTTCACAAACAAAAGACCAAATTATGAGCCTGTGTTCATAAACGGTACAACCATACCATATGAAAATACAGCCAAATACCTAGGCATGACTCTGGACGCAAAACTTCGCTGGAAAGCACACGTCAAAAAGAAACGAGAAGAGCTGGAGATTCGCTACAGGAAAATGTATTGGTTACTGGGCAAATACTCCTCGTTGTCGATATACAACAAAGTACTTTTGTACAAACAAGTCCTGATGCCAGTATGGACTTATGGTATACAGTTGTGGGGATGTACCAAACCAAGCAATATACTAATAATACAACGATTCCAGAACAAAGTACTGAGGGGTATAGTAAACGCTCCATGGTACGTAAGAAACGAAGATCTCCATCGGGACCTTAAAGTGGACTTCGTCAGAAATGTTGTGAAAAAATATGCCGAAGCTCATGACCATAGACTTCATCATCATGTGAACGTCGAGGCAATCCAGCTCCTCGACAACACGGACCTTGTAAGAAGACTAAAAAGGACAAACCTTTTGAGTTAGTGCAATGAATAATTAGTGCAATGTAGTGTAGTGAGTGCTATTGAAAAAGAACACGCGAACATTGTGTCTTCCCCTTAATAGAGACAATAAGAAAAGTGTTATTGGACATGTTCTTAGTCATAGTCTCTTTAGAAATTTAGGTTAAATTTAAATAACTTATTAGTCATAAGACTAGATTGTTATTAAAGGGATGTATTAAATATTTAGTACATTACATATAAAAAAAAAAAAATAAAACGATTTATGTTCCGTGACATGTGTATGCACTGAAATGTAACCGTACATGACGTCATTGGTGCTGAATAATTAAAAAAATAACGAACACCATTTTTCAGTATATGAATAGCCGAACCTTTGGCCGATACGACAAGGCGTGAAAAATATTTGTCAGCGTTCCACCTCAATTTTGTTTACAATTTAAAAAATAAAACGCGATCCTGTGCAGCGGTGTATGCTACATAAGTTCCAAAACTCTTAATTAAGCGAAATCAGTGGTGCTCGTTAAAATTATTACTTTCTGTCTACAATTCCATTTGCATTTATCATATTACAGGATTGGTCTTTTTGTATTCCATTATAAATAATTGTAGGTTTTTATTTATTTTAGCCATCGGCAAAAAGCTGTTCATTAGTTATTTTCCACATATACATTCACTGTTCAATCGAAAAGGCCTTTAGAAACCAGACCTTTTTAATGGAGTATAAAATGGCCGTAGTATATCAAAAATAATCGACAAAATATAGTCAAATAATTTTAAAACCGTCGATAATACAATACTTTATTTTCCTAGGGTATAATGCGTCTCTGTATTCCACATATACTCACAATGTACCTGACTACTAAAGAACAAAGGTTTTTTTGATTTGTATTGAATAGGCTTTGAAACTACTATTGGAATAATTATTTTACCATTAGAATTCTACATTATCCATAATGACCTTAAGCGTTAGAATGGAATAATTATCTATAGCTATGCAACGTTGCAAACTTCAGCTACTGAAAAGTATATTATTAGTGAAAAACTCCACGAAGAGCATCTAAAACATAATATCATATAATTGGTACTTAGGTACGGCAATTAAACTAACATAAATCCAACGCATTCAGGTCAGATAGAAATCCAAAGGCTTTTTTGTAATTGCCCTTATTTTGCTTTAAGCTAACTCAGCTTAAAGCAAAATATATTCCATTAGAATCTCTCCCGTTCTAATTTGATACAAATTACGAATTTATACGGCTAACTGGCTTAATTTAAGTCAGAGTGAATTGAGCGATTTAATAAAGTTTCACTTTCAATTGATCTTGTCCCGCGAAGTTTGTAAAGGGGTCAAGAGCGGACGAACTGATGCAAACGCTACGCATTAAATATATTGTTTTATATTTTGTAATTGAAAGACGTTCATATTTTTATTATATTCATATTTTTTTGCATTGAATGTAGCATGCCGTTCTCCTATGATGAGCGATACGACAGTTCATGAACAGTAGCAAAAGCAAAAAACACCTTGAATTACAAACCAATACTGGGCATTCGTCTGCGCTCGCCAACCTGAGACATAAGGTCTTAAGTCTTAATATGTGACATATGAGAAACCTACCACCAGTAATTTTAATTCAAAGCGCCGAATCTACGAAAATAGTAGATTTGTTACTTGATTTTAGGAATAGTGTGTTAATTTCTATACTTTCAGTTCATTCTGGGTTAATGTATGGAAACAAATTATATTCACATATATTACACGTGAATGACTCCCAAGTAGCTCAAATAATAAACCTAGTTACGATTTATGATTGACATGAAGAAGAGGAAAATAAAAATAATTTCAAGGCTACAAGCAAAACCCCGCGAACATTAAGGCTGAGTAGTGAAATCTGAAGTGAAATATTATCTGCCAGTATTTCCCGTAAAGGCCGCACAAAGCAATTTCGAAGAAGCAATCTTTGACGTTAGTATGTTCATACTAAAATTCTTTAGATGTTTTTATATAACGTTGTTTTTATTGGTGATATTTAGTAAATTAGGTACAGTCAGCAACATAAGTCGCTACACATTCACGAGATTTGGAATTGTCTTATCATCCAAAATAATTATTATTTTCAATATCGTATGGCACTTCTCGGCATAGATGACTTTACTTGGTTATATTTTACGACTACAGAGTAGTATGTACAAATTTTAATTCAAGAAAAGGTTATCAAAAAATGTGAAGTATTCAGCGACTTATGTTGGTGACTGTACTACGGTATTAAAATATTTTATTATACTAAAAGCTACAATAACAACAATTTAAAAGGATATAATTATCCCAATTATGTAAAATTACAATTTGGTTCAGTTTATGACAACTTTATTGACTAAATCGATTGAGAAGATTGTCCCTGAGATATCTGTGATAAACCGCTTAGAGCGTTAAGATCCCCATCTTTATATATAATTGTTAAATCTAGATTTACTTGTCTAGTGTGTGCTGTGAATAAATAAATAAATTGATACCCGCGATGAATATGACTTCATAATTTTGTTGAAATTAATAGCGAGATGAGCTTGCCGTTCGCCTGATGGTATGCGATAACTATCCAATCAGCACCTTGAATTAAAAGACAATGCTTGGCATCGGCATATCCTGGGACAAACGATAAGAATGCCGAACGCAGTGAGTTAATGGTTATGTTAAGTCTCAATATATCCAGTAGTTATTCTGGCTACAAGGTCCTTCAATCCGAAACACAACAATGAATTCACAATGCAGTTTGGCGAGAAAAATAGACACTGTGGCTCACAGGAAACCTATCACATATGAAAGACCTTAGACCACCAAATTATATCGTATATGAGGACCCTACCATCAGTGAATTAAAATTCCTCTCAATTAGCAAACGATAGTGCTACTAAAGCCTTTACTTGATGAAAGCAATTGGAATTCCTGGTAGAAAAGTCATAGTAGACGCGCAGTAGAAGCTTCAACAATGAGAAATAGTTGACCGGTTAACCTCGTAACACGTGGGAAATTAAAAAATGTTGGAAAAAAAAGTTTGTAGTTTCAGAGTTACACGGGAGTTAGTGCGATCTCTTGCGATGTAAAAGAGCTTGTGGTGTAATTAGTAAAATGATGTTAAAGATTTAAAAATTGTTAAAGTAAGTAATAATGGTATTAATTTGTTATTCAAAGAAGCTAAATCAAATAAAAATCATTTTATGTATCTGAATTTTTAAAATCAATATTGTTTATTGTATTGTTTTATGTATTTTATTTTCATAATCACTCAATGCATTCCATGTTTGAAATTAAAGACACAAGTACACTGTTATTAAAATTACAAATATAAAAAAACAGCACACAAAAAAATTGTAAGAGAAATAACTCTACGATACACGCTCAAAATACTAAAAAAGAACTTAAAGTCCAAAAAAATCAAATATACTTATTAAATTTTCCCAGATAGGCACATGTAAATTCAAAGCAGCTGTTGAATTTTTTCACGCACCTCCAAATCAAATGAAGTGATACAAAGGATTTAATCTCCATATGGCAGCTCTATAAATATTTATGAGACGGTATACGGTATATTGGAAAGGTTAAACGTAATAACGCTACGGCAAATTAATTCTTGGAATATACGATGCCTAAAAATTTATGGAAATGATCAGTTAAACACTTCGCAGATTCTTTGCGGAGCTCGGTCGTGACATTTTGTTACATAAATGTACTGGGTGTGAGGAAAAGCGCGAAGTTTTTATGGGCTTATGAAACACTAGCTTTTGAATGAGATTTTGCTCGCATTAATGTATGGATAATCAATAAATTGAGGTTATTGATAAGGGTGCGTTGAAATAAAAACGATAAGTAGTACAACAGTAAAAAAATATGAACTGAAATTTCATCAAGAAATGTTTGGTAGTAATCACGAATGTATTGCGCACCAAACAACAACATTGGTATTGTGATATACATAGTTACGATTGGCGTTAAGATCTATTAGCGCAACAGCTAGTAAGTTAATTTTCTGCATCAAAGCTTGCAGTTCCGATCTTTCCTCGAGATAATTGACCTTAATGTTTACTACCACAATCGTTCGCTTAACCAAACTTAATTTAAACCTACATTCGATTCCGTGCCATATCTCTCTAATATATAGGTAATGATGTAATGGTCTATAAACAAGTCGTGCCTATTTCCACGATCTAATTAATGCATTAAATTGTAATAACATATACGAATTGACAGCTCCTGTGGCGTAGTTTGTTAGACGTCAGCTGTGAAACGAGAGGCCACAGGTTCGCTCCCTACAACGAAACAAATATTTGTGTGAAATACAGGTAGGTATTTGTTTCGGGTCTCTGTGTGTGTGAGATAGATCAATATCTTGATTTCCCTGATACGATACGACACAGGACTCGATCTTAGTGTGGGTTTAGGACTATGTATGTGACTGTTGGGTGTATTTATTTATGTATTATTATAACACAAACATTATATACTTAAAATTTTAACATACCTAAAGAATTAAGCCGTATTACATAAAACGAACCCCGAAATGACGCGCGAATAACTGATGCGTCCACGTATTCCATTAAGCTATTAATTTAAGAGCAACAATAAGTATTAAGAGTAAAATCCCATTACACGGCGTTCCTGAAATTTCGCACCGTGATAAATATGACACAGAAACGTTAAACAATTTGCCTTATTACTGCGTGGTAATAAATGTGAAGTTTATTTTTAATAGTCTCAGTTAAGGTAAAAGAGTAGTGTATATCTAATAATATTACATACATAAACTCACGTCTTTTTCCCAGAAGGGGTAGGCAGATGTGCCGAGACACCCACAGTTCGCCTTGTATGTTCCGTTTTACAATGTGGCGAGCCTATTACCATATCGGGCACAAATTCCTGACTCTGGCCGATAGTGAATAAATAAATAAATCCGCCGGAGCAGTTAATCATATTAAGATGCTTTTAACCTAAATTTTGACTGAATAATAAAATCGAAGCCACCTCATTAGTTTCTTAATATACCCAACAGTCACATATTACATAGTCAGGACTAATAATTGACCTTAATGGGGGTCAGGACCCCCATTAAGGTCAATTAAGTCTTGTGTTGTGGGTATAAAAATCTACGAGAGACTTTCCGGTCTCATGAAACACCCAGACTGGCCTGAGACAAATACTTGTGGGTCCTCACAAATATAACACCCGTATTCACAAACAATACTATGACGACGCATAGTGTAGCCAAACGCACAGAATTGTCAATTTTGATTCATAAACAATACTTGAGTGATGAGTGTCACTATGCGTTCACTTAAGGAGGCCCTCAGGTAAAGAAACTCAACAGCTATTTTACGCAACGCATAGTGTCGATTGAAAACGTAAAAGTGACAGCTGTGAATGTATATATGCCATTTCATTTTATGTATTTTGCACTAAGGTTTTGTATTAAGTTTTTTCCATTTTCAATAGAATGGATTACAGCAGCGAGGAGAAGTTCGACAATTATATTGATGATACTTATCGTCCTGCGTTCGGTAAGGACACCGAACGCAGGACGATAAGTGCAAGAAATATTATTCGAGATTTACAAAATCCTTTTGATTTTTACAATGACAAACAATTTAGAAGACGCTATCGATTTACTAGGGATATTGTTCTTCATGCACTTTTGCCACTAGTCTGAAAGAGACCTTTCAATACCGCCTATTTACCCATTACTTGTGGCCTTAAGATTTTATCCATCTGGGAGTTTTCTGCTGGTAAACGGACTAGATGCGACTGCCAACATTTTCACGGTGGTCACGGGTTGTGTGTATTGATTCTTTGATAGTCAATCACCACGCACTAAAACGCTGAACGAAGACATCGTTACGAAACCTGTATACCATAGCGATGTATAAAAATGTTTATGGTACTTTAGTCCGCCAACCCGCATTAGGCCAGCGTGGGGGACTATATGGGCCTAACCACTCTCAATCAATCTCTCGATAGTAGAGGAGGCCGTGCTCTGCAGTGGGGACGTATATGGGCTGATACAGATACGGGAGTTTTTAGGTTAGTAATCATCTACGTATTTGGATCCAGGCTGCCTCCAACAGGTCACTGTTGAAATCATTGGGGAGGGGGGAGGCCTATGTATGTTAACACCCACAATTTACCGCTCAAAAATGTGGGAAATAAATTTTATTAAATATTTGGAACGTAAATATTTGAAGTTGTCAAAGACGTCACTCACGAGTAATTCGCGGGACATGCGCGGACACCAATTGTCAAACACCAGAGAGAAATTAGCAACAGTAATTGACCAATGACTGATCCGCATTAGACACTGTGCGTTCCCATAGTGAAAGGGTGACTCAAGTATTGTTTATGAATAAAAAGGCTGAGCGGAACGATCACTATGAGAAATGTCTTACTTAGCATAGGGTTACTTCAACACTGAGTAAAGTATTGTTTGTGAATACGGGCCTTAGTCTCGGAATCAATTTAAGGGACTCTAGTTTCACAGCCTGCTTCTAAACAATTGTGGCCCAAAGGCAGTTCGTAGTAAAATTGTACTTGTGTGTAATTCGTATTCCAAATATTGGAAAAAAAAAATATTTAAAAAAATATTTTAATCTCAACAGTTTAGCATGATCTCTAAAAAAGGCGAAAGGAATATGACCATTAGTAAACACAAACTTCATTTTTTTCTGAGTCCCTAAAATTGTTATGCGCAGTCCAAATGCTTTGTAATAACACATAGTGAAAGAATGACAACAACAAAACTTTTGTCAAAGCAACAATCCCGGGTACACAACAAGCAAATTTTACGCAGACTAGAAAAATGTTTTACGGACGTCAATAAACCCGTCCTTTTTAATTAAACCCAATCTGATAGTTCACTATTTCAGGACATAGCTTGGGTGCTGTAATTTTTTTTTTGGATCATAAAATTGACGAGGTCGTAAAATTTCTGCTCGTTATTCAAATCCGTCTTGTTTTGTTTTACTGATCGACCGCCAACTGTGCGTTGGAGCACAGAGATTTATCGAGTTTCGGCAAGTTTTATAGACCGTAAAAGCCACATTTTGTAGTGATTTTTTGGTTGGGTGTTTTCGAACAAAGTTGACGTTTACTTGAATGTAGTTATTGGTTGCACACTTTGTTGACACGTTTTTTGCTGAATTAAATCGCCTGTTTTTATCTCAATTGTATGAATATTAAGTACAGTATTTTTTTTTACTAAGGGGGTAACCGTTGTGATTAAACTAAATCAACAAGTTAATGGTTTTAAAGGACTCTTAATAACCAGCGAAACGGAGGAGAACACACGATATACTAGAGAACAAAATACACACATATTAATTTACTCTTGCTCTTATCCCACAATTACATATTCAATGTAATATCCATTTAATAAATAATCTAGCGTCACCTCTGCCTACCCCTTCTGGGAAAAAAAACATGAGTTTATGTATGTATGTATGTCTAGAATAACGTGGTTCTTGATTTTACATCTGGCTGCCAGCCCTTCAAACGTATCAGGTCAAAATAATAAAATATTTCATGTCAAAAATACCTGCGCTAAAAATAAATCAGTTGCAATTTTATTTTATGCACTCAAAAATATTTCCGTCGCGTAACGTTTTCATGTCATAAATCGACACTGACATAAAATATAAAGTTACGTTTGCCATTCCTCATTTTAATCCGTATGCGGCACGATAGTATAGATCACTCGTAAATGTAGACTTTTTACCGGTTTTACGGTCAATAAAATTCTGTGAAACTGTAAGGCTTAATCAGCGAATTTCAGCGCTATTTTGGATATCTATTGGACGGGAAAATGTGAAGAAGTTATATCGGTTGAGGTTTTAAAATCGAGGTCGCTCCTATAATAATGTTGAATAAGCATTTTATTATATTTCAATACTTTTTCAAATTCTATTCACTGACCTAGTGCCCTATATATTCCCTAAAAATTACAGAGCTTGTGACGTTTCTAAAAGTAAGTACAAACACTGTACGGATTCCAAATACCCAGACTCGAAACAGATCCATGTTTCATAATGTGTATAAAATGTAGGTTAAACCGAAATTGTATTAAAACTTACAAGACAAAATATTCTGTCATAAATATTCAAGAAATTCCTACATCTAGCTTAATACTAACGAGAAATTTAATTAAAAGTAAATCATGCAGACAGTTAATAGCATTTGGAAATGTATAATTAATTTCCAAGACGTGCTTTCGGTTTGCATATCATGAGACAACTAAACGGAGTAAACATGTTGAAATTGGGTGAAGTTTAGCTTTGGCAAAGTTTTGCAATAAATAGTTTCGTTTATGTTTCGATTAAAATAATTAAGCGTGGTATAATTAATGTCATTCAGAAATACTTATTTATTTGCTCTATCTTGTACACCCAGAAAATACGACATAATATTATATAGAAATAACAAAAAAAAGTATAATAAGATTGGCTACTGCATTTTTTTTTTGCATTGAATGGCGAGACGAGCACTCCGTTCGCCTGATGATAAGCAATACGACCGCTCATAAACAGTAGCAACATTCCACTGCGCTTGCCATCCTGAGACATAAGATGTTAAGTCTCAATATGTCCAGTAGTTGCTCTGGCTACAATGTCCTTCAATCCGAAACACAACAGTGCATTTAAGCAGTGTTGTTTTACGGGAGAAATAGACATTGCGGTGGTACCTACCAAGATGGCATCTCACATATGAGATACTTACCACCAGCAATTGCTGTAAGGTAGTTAATCGGGTGCAGTGGTTGGGTTAAAGCTTCGTTCAAATTCACACTAGATACAGGGTCCGGAACAAAATCACACGCTAAAAGTGTCCGAGGTTGCTTATACTTATACATTTGAATATCGAACTACAAGATGTAGCAAAAAGTCTTAAATTATAATCAACTTCAGGTAACAACATACCTTATTCCTTTAAATTAAAATTTATTGTGTTTTTGGGTATATTAAAATCAAATAAGACTACACGCTTATTTGAGCTCTTATTTCTCCTGCCGTTTTTTAGGCCTTTACTTATAAGCTAGTGTATATTTAATCGAAGGGTTAAAGTAATGTTATCTCCGTGTGGTACAGATATGGACTGGTAGTTTAGGATGTAGCCAATTGTATAAATGGACTGGCTCAATCACATCGACAACATCGAAACAAAATGATAGAATATTAGCTAAATCACTTCCGTTTCATAAAGTTCATCACTGGACCAAAATGTATGTGTATTATCGATCGAAATAAAAAAAATGGACGAGTTTTGTCGCAGTTTTATGTATAATTTTTAATATATCTTTTTTTATTTTAAAATCCTGATGTTTGGAAGTTTTTATACGTTTTGCAAACACTACTCACACTACATGGATACTAATAGATTTAGATATTTTTTTTCACATTCTTCGAAATTACCAAAACATCTATATTTTTATTTCATTAGGAAATTTCAAAACCCCATAAACTTTATGCGTTGCGTTAAACTTGATGTGAACTTAAAAAGAGCGCTTCATAACATAATAACGTTTTAAGAGTTCCTTTTGATGCTCTAACAGTATCGGTTTACGAACCTGTGCGTATAAAATGTAACTTCAACCAATGGAGGAGATACGATGTTGTACTATGAAAGTGAAATCATGCGTGTAAAGATGCTCTATTTTACTCGAGATATTTTCTTTTAGAAGCATATTTTTGAATTAATTATGTAATTGATTGCACCAAAAACATATACGGCTGTATAATCAAAGAAAGACAGCTGCGTGCAAATTACCCACTTTTAATTATCAATATTTTTCATAAAATGTAATAAACTGCATATTCTGGATAAGATAGTCAATTTATTTTTTATTTTTTTAAGGTCATAATTATTCAACATTTCCAATTATTTTTTTATTCCAATGTGTAACATTCGCGTAAATCTAAGAAATCATTATGCGAAGCGTCTTTGATTGATTTTTTTTCGCATGACAAAGTGTCGGCAGTATAAACTATAGTAAGTGCAATTCAACCCAAGAGGGCATCAATCTACAAGAAATTGTTATTTCCCATTAACCGCTACATTTAACGGCTAACCTAAAACCAGCTGGACATAAACTTAACCTAAAACGAGAATTTATAACGGCAGATTAAAAACCTATCAACGGCAAAAGTTACCACAGATCATTCATAAATCACACCGTAGAAAAAAATGTTTAAGTATATGATATGCTCTGCCACATATCACATAGCCACGATACATTCACTTTGTCGCTTGTTCCCGCTTAAATGTATTGAGCCGCTATCTGCCTTATCAAGGTAGCCCAAAGTAGAGTTAGGATTCCATTGTATTGTAATCAAATATTATGCTGAATAAAGCTGTAGAATTGGTGACACAGATAATAATACAACAGTAGATAAATTGAATTACTCTGGATAACTGTAGAAACAAACTCGCGCGTTTGGATCGGTCTACTACTACTGTCTAAGAAAAAAACAACCTAAAGCGATGGTCTACTGATATGTAACGTATAGTAAATGAGGTTGCTAGAAGCCTAAGCTATTTCCACCTGACTTTCGTTCACATTCTCTTCCTGTTTTGAGAGAATGACAACGCACATGTGGTCAAAATTTTGTTGGTGCCCGGGTTATAATTATCTACTTTCAAGTGACTTTTTCGCTATTCTGGTGGTGGAACTGCAATAAAAATATTATAATGTTCGGTGAAGGCGGAGGTCAAAATAATAATAAATGAAACAGTAAAATGCACGAAGAAAGAATCCTTAGTTTTTAAATCGTCGACAAAGTTCGAATCTAATTTTGTCTGAGAGTAGAAACCAAATGGTCCTAATGGACGAGCATTACCTGACCAAATTGAACAGTATTCCAAAAAACTTACCAAATTGAGAACTAAATGCAATAAAGCGTGCAACATCTGTGTTTAAGCATAAACGAAGGACTCTTCAATAACAATTCATAGTAAATATTGATGACTTCATCCATTGTTATCTTCGGTATGGACGAGAGTTCTCGATTGGTCCATAAAAAGTCAGCTATTGAACGAAACACAGAAGTGGTTTATTGCAAAAATCATAACATTTTATTGGAACTCATAAAGTATACTTCTTCCGGTCTTCTATTACTGTAAATGATTCAAAATAGAATGAGGTCAGGAAATGATTTGAAGTTCTCTCTTTGAAGTGGATGAATATTTCAAGGATAGTATGATAAATCGATATATTAAGCCTAGGAATAGGATTTTTGAACAGTTTTATGTTCTACGCTATTTATCATCAACAAGGGACCTACTGTTGAAAATAGTCTTATTATAATTTATATTTTGAAAATCGGTCATGAGGGGTCATACCGTCAATCGAATAGCAAGCGAGTCTTTCTTTTTTTCATAGCAATTAAAAAAATCAATAAGTTCATTCTATATAAGGCCTCATTTCGAAATCAAATCAAGAAAATATAAATATAAATATAATAAACAACATTGATTACCATGACGAGAGCGCGAATCAAAAAATCGATTCCATCAACGTACCAGCTGAAATTGGTTTTAGCTCCAACTGAATTTCCGAGTTTATGAACGGGGTGCCAATTGCTCCAACTGAGCTGGCGCTAACGAGGAAAATAAACCTTGAAAATATCGCCGTACAGTTGGGCTTAAAAAAGGTGTTTTTTTTCCTAACGATTTCCGTACCATTGGACATTCGTTTTGGAAAGCACCAAATTGTTCGCGAGTATTTATGGCGCTTTGTTTGCTTCTGGTTTTCGCAGTGGATCATTCATAGTGTTCCAATATTGGCGAACTAAATAATATCATTTAGTCTTTGTTAGTGTATTGTTATTATACTTTCCTTTTTTTGTACGTCAAATGGTACTTTTTATAGTTTCTATCATTATGAATCTGTTTTGCTATAACATAGGAGTTTTTAAATCGCAATGAATGAAAAGTACAGCAAATTATGTCACGGCTCCCGTGTTAGTAATCACCGCCACCCATGAACGTCTCGAAAATATGATCTATAAATGCGTTACCCCTGTGTCAAATGAGAAGGGAAAATTACGGGACGAGGAAAAGGGTATTTGCTTTCCGGATATTCTGCTCACCAAACGTAACATGATACTAAATCCGCCGCTTCATATCGGTTAAGTTTGGTCTTTGAGATAGCCCGAGGAATAATAGTCTTACAGCATTGGTTTTTCACAAATCAAATTTAGAACTAGTTGCGGTACTATCTTCCCTTTTCTACTTTCGCATATTTTGTAACGTCTGATTAGAGAGAGAAATAATCCTGAAATTCAAATTTCTTTGTCTCGAAGTAAAGCACAGACAATCAACATTTAGGCCATAACAATTTACAATTCATAACAGAATTACTTCCGACGCCGCTTTCTAAGTACCATAAGAACTGGCAAAGAAATTTTGAGCTGAAAATTCCTGTGAAGTATCACACACGGGACTAATTTTGAAACATTCGCTAAAATGAGATTGTGTGTTGCGGTGCAACATATTTCATATCGCGAGATGAAAATGTGTTGGAATTGCTTAGCAAATTTTGTACCGCGTCACCAAGGTGCGAGTCAATTTTCTTGCTTTTGCATATAAATGATAACTTTGCGTCTACCCTCAATAAGTTTTAGATGCATGTTTGTGCGATAGATTTATTTATTTATTTTTTAGGACAGCCAGTGGTTGTTACAATAGAACTTAGACTAATAAAATACACAATAAATAAATTAAGAGTAACACCCTTTGAAGGCGGTCACAACTTGCACTATTTGTGATAAAACAATATGCGTTTACAAAATGCAATAAAACAAAAATAAAATAGGTAAACCAATGTTACAAATATCCGAAAACATTAAGAATATTAATAATAAAGAAGTTATACAAGGCAAAGTGGGTTAACACTTAGTATGTAAAAAACATGAGATAAAATTAAAATAAAATCGGGCAAAATAATTATAATACAATTATGCATGGCAAGATGAGTCAACACCTAGTATTAAGAATTGAGATCAAATTAAAATTAACAAACAATATTATCATCACAACAAATATTTAAACACCAAAACACTCTTAAAATACAAAAAATATATATCAAAAAAAAAATTAAAACATCAATAATAAAATTATACATAGCTAACAAGGCTAAAAATTTGTAATACAAAGAGAGAAAATTTAAATTAAAATAATAATAATATGCCCTAAAATACGGTTTCATTAAAGAAAAAACAGCTTATTACAAATATAAGCCTCAAGTTATATTAGATAATACTAACTATAAGCTTTACTGGGATAGAACTATAATAACAGATAAGACCATTAATTGCAATAGACCGGACATCACATTTTATTATAGATGGCGTAAATAAGAGTGGTCTTGAATAGTTTCAATGATGCGCAATTTAATTTTTTTTTAATGAAAGTGGAAATTATTTTTATAAAAATATATTTAACCAGTAAACACCGGCGGTCAGAGGGAAGGAATCGAGGCACTTCTTGGCCTGAGATATCCAGTGACGTCCAAAATGCGCACGACGGCTACCGGGTTTTTAATCAGTATGCTGGCGTAGGTTTTTGTTAAGGACCCAACTCGGCCTCAATATCTGCAGCATCCAGGGCTGGAAGACTAGTGACCCTGATATACTTTCAGCAACCAAAGGGCTTTGATACAAGAAAAAAAAAACAGTAAACAAAAGAGTCACTCCTAAATTAAAGATTTAATTTAAACTTTAATGGAAATTATTTATTCCTGAGTAGTGTTTGTATTACTGGACTGTGGACAAGTTTGATGATGCTAACAAAAAGTACAACTTTTCGCAACTAAACAAGATTATAATCAAATATCCAACATCGTAGTGACAGGTCATAGGCGATGTAACACTTAACTAATATTAAAATGACTTAATACATTGACTTTCCTAGAAAATATTCCAGCAAGAAAAACAAGGTCAGTATATCAAATTGCACATATAGTGATATCACAAGCAAACCAGAAACAGCAGAAAGGCGTACACTCTGCCTTGAAATCTAGCCTAACGTGCAGTCAAATATACGGCCTTTACCTCGTCCGCTGAACAAAACTCTCTTCGATTTAATTGTTTTCAGCTAACGCATCCACATGGAATAAGTCTTCGTTTTTCTTTTCCATGACATAACTCAACATTTCGTATGTTATGTACGTCAATTACTGTCGTTTTGTGTATTATTGTTGTTGAGTTATATTCAGTTGTTTAGTTTTCATTGGTATTTCATTTGTTAGGCTTCATTACGAGTATACTTCTTATTTAATAAAACAATACTATTATCCTTCAACAAATATAAATAATTCAAGGTTGTTGGTTTTCTGAATTCTTTGATAATGGCTTTCTTTTTCTTTGATAAACTACATTTTATTGGCTAAAGTACAGTTCGTAAAAACGTTTTATATAACATGCAATAAACATCTAAATGTCAATACCACATTATAATTACTATAAAATTATAATTATAATATCCACAATCTCTTACACATATTTAGTCAGCAACGTTACTCTAACATTTAAAATCGTTCCAGTTATTCTAGAACATTCTTAAGAGACAAATCGAATGCTCTTTAGAATTGATTACACTCGACAAGAATACATCACTGAGATTTTTCAATTGGACGGGTATACCTATATGACCGATATGAGGGTACTCCACTTTTTGATATATATTGTTGAAGAGGGTACTATAATCCTATTTATTTGTTCACAGCACACTAACTCGTAGCCAAGGTTCTTTTTACTTGACGTATCTGGATAGTGTTTCGATGGGGCCACAGAAACAGCGAGATAAAAAGTCGCTGAGTTTTAAAAAATTAAAAACTCCGATTTTTTGAGTAAGAGATACTGTTGGTAATTATAGTCAAAATAATAAACCATCCACTGAGTGATGATTTTCAGGGTCATCGACCTCAAATTTGTTACAAGTTAAACGAAAAATGCTACTCTTTTCGACTGTCATTTTCTTTATATTTCGAAATCTATACTAATATTATAAAGCTGAAGAGTTTGTTTGTTTGAACATGCTAATCTCAGGAACCGCTGGTCCAATTTGAATTCTTTCAGTGTTGGATACTACATTTATCGAGGAATGCTATAGGCTATATAATATCATCACGCTATGACCTGTGAGAGAGAAGTAGTAGTGATATTTCTAGCCAATATGAGGAAATTTTATTCGCTTTTGTGGTCCGATTGGTCGATATTCTGAATTGATAGTCGGAATTGAACATTTTGACCGCCATTTTTAAACGCATATCTGCACCCGGGCAGAGCTGGGTCCGACCGCTATAAAATATAAATATGCACACAAGCTCACGCCTAAACCCCAAAAAGGTTAGGCAGAGCAATCTTGACTCACAGTTCGCAACATCACTTCCCTCTCAAAATACACAAAATACAAAATATTTTCCTTATTACCGCCTATTTCGTAGCCTCGTGCTTACTGAAGTCTACTGTTTCTTATCTGAGGGCTATTCGTTTAAGGACCTCATAGAGCGCAGCTGTTCGCGATCATGAGACCCTGAGTATGTGGTAATGACGGCGAGGAAATAAAAGGATACCCATATTTCTTGTCGGTTCGAACGGTGTGGTAATAAAGATCATAGTCGGGTATATTGGGTGTTTGTAAAACAAAGCGATGTGGTAAATTATGTTGGTGTGTGACCATTTAGTATTAGTTATCGGTTATTTAGAACTTGTTCGGTTATAATACAATATCATATGTCGAAATGAAGAAAATAGTTAAACTTAAATGCCGCCAAAATAAGAATTATAACATGGTCTTCGAACTAATTTGACACAAGTAACTACTAACAAAAAGAAGACAATGATGATCGATATTTTCCACAAACTAATATAGTTAGCGTTAATAAAATTAGATCAAAATTTAACGTACTGTATGTACGTGAAGATAATTCTCGGATTTCACATTTATTGCATTATTCTTACTTAGAAATAAATTTCATAAGGAGAAGTAATTCCGTTACCAATCAAGCTAGCAGAATAAAATAGATCCATCTGTATTGCGGTTATAGTTTCAAAGAAAGCTAAGTAACGGTCGTACCAGATTCTTCTTAGTAAGAAAATTATTACCTTCACCCAAAAACACTACCCATTTCAAACCACCATAAACAAGTAGACGACTTAAAAATACTTCCAGTAATAAATCACGGAACTCTATGCTCCATTAATATACCGGCCATAAATCATAGTCTATGGCTAATTGATTCGAAAACTTTCAGGTAAGTTACCCTCAATAAACTAAGTACAGGCATCACAGTTTCAAACAGCTCTACCACTCTACCTCGGTAGAGCATGAAAAATGGTCATACGGAAATTGAGGGTTTACGAGTATATTGCATTTTAATTTTGGTTTGAGGATTTCGACTCTACATTATCTTGTAAGTTTGTTTATTTTAAGATATCAAACAATACTGGATTTATTTTAGTGAAAATAGAATTTAACGTTTATATTGAATTTTGATTTATGGTTTGAAGATTTTGACTGTAATTTTTCTTGTAAGTTTGTTATTTTTAATTTTGAAACAATGCTGGATTTATTTTGAAGTAGCAGAACTTCATAAAAATATTAATTACTGTAGTTCTGAAAATACATTTTATGAAAAATTTAAATCTTTATTTAGTATCTCGTCATAAATTGAAAATATAAATAATTTTAAGAAGCCAGCCGCGTGTTTATTTCACATTATACCGAATAAATATTTTAACGGAAAATTTAATGCTATCAAGAAGGAAAATATACGTACAAAGTTTGTACATGTATAACGTATTCCGGTTTCAGCAAAAACTCGATATAAAAATAATTACTTTAAAATATAAAAATCCGAAAACGGTTATAATTCTTCAGTAGTCATTGTCTTAATTAACACTACCCTTCATAATATCCAACGTGTAAAATTAGGAGTTCTTGGATATTTTTCTCACATGAGTCAAATCAAATTGACTTTCTTACAAGATGCATATATAATTCCTTAATACAATGCTAGCCACTACTAGTAGATGCTCAACTATTAGTTCCTAATCGCTAGTCAACGCTGATTGGGCTTCTCGGTGTTCGTCACATTAATAATGCTCTTTATGGCACACCATTTGATGTCATGAGCAGATGGATTGCCTCATCTCCCATCCAATCCAACCATCGCTGACTAAACTTGTAGGATCACAAAGTCTAATAAACATACGTATCGTATATACGTATTGTATATACGTATACTGGGTTTTTCCCAGGGGGTAAGGCAGGGGTAAGCAGAGATGCTATCGAGACCCGAATGTCACCATGGGTGTTCCGTCCCACTATGTGACTGTTTAACTACCCTTATATTACAATTATTAAATTAAAAAGTCAACTTAACAATCCGCGATGAAATCTGTAAATAATAGTTTTATTAGCACTTAATTTTACACTTTCAAGAATGAATGGGTTTATACTTTGTATTCGAGCCACAATTCACATCAATAATATAAAAACCTCATTTCCATTTGTTTAATCCTGAAAGCGTTTTATTTAAATGTTTCCCATGACGACAATTCCAACAGCAGGTTAATCCCGTTAATATATTATGAATTCTGTAGCACCATTTTCCTTTTTACGTATAAATGAGAAATAAGCGTGGTTTATTAAGAAGTTACGCACACATACTTCTCCTACTTTTTCTGATTAAGAGTTAATTTAAGGAAAATCGGAAGACTACAAAATATGTATTTTTTTAATTACAATCAATGGTGAGATGAGGATGCAGTTCGCCTCATGTTAAGATTAGCAAAACCAAACAAAACCATTCCACTACGCTCGCCATAGGGAGACATAAGATGTCTCAATATGTCCAGTAGTTACTGGCTACAATAGCCTTCAAACCGGAACATAACAGTGCATTTACATTGCTGTGTGGTGGGAGAAATAGACATTGCGGTAGTACTTATCCAAGCGGCCTCTCACCTAAGAGAGACCTATAACCAGTTTTAATGTCAAAAAAAGTTAGTTTTCAACAGCGAATCTCTATTAATTCTCTGTATAATTATTCCTATTAAGTCTTCAATAATTAATTGTTTCTTAATTAGGTTTTTTAGGAAGCCGCACAACAAACTAAGAACCAACAGACATTTTCACCAAAACATAAAAATTGATAGTTATTAAATTTTATGTGGAACTGATAAAATAAATCCAATAGAAAACTAAACTCAACAGAACCGCAACAATACTTTACTTAGATTGGTACTATCCTTGTCTCGACAACTGGGAAACAATAAAACTAAGAAACTTATTGCTTGTACGCTCATTCTTGTATATACCGACGCCTTAGATCAAATGTAACAAGTAGCTTAGAAACTATCGGCACCTTTTTTGGTATCTTCAGTTTATGTCTTGGTAAAAATTATGATACGCATAATTTTATTTTTCGACAAAGAAGTTGATTTTGGAGTCGCTGGATGGATTTCACTTCCAACAAGTATGTGGCGATCCATAGGGGAGGCCAATGGTCAGCGGTAGACATCTTGTTGCTGAAGACACAGAGAGTTAGAAACAGAGAGAGAGAGAGAGAGAAAGACAGAGATCGACAATGTGCCAATGCACTGGATGGTAAATGTGCTGTGATTCTAATATAATTATATCCCGGGAGAAGCTTATCTCACAGGGCATATGGAGCCACAATTACGCAGGGTAGCACTGAATCAAAGAGCAGACATACAATTATGTGGGATACCATGTATGCTGACCGCTCTCTGTGTGTAAAAATCCAACCACGACCTGCAGGATTATTAACACGAGCTAAAAGGCTTTTGGTGGAAAATGGAAATACTACTACAATAATATCGAATAATAGTTATCCGATCGGCGACCTACACGTTGTAATCCTGGGCCTTTCCTGTAATATTTTGTGAGGTGATGTGTTTTGTTGGTTTGGTGATGGGTTTTATCATCTTTATGAATTTAATGACAAATTTAGTGTGCAACTGATAAATTATAGTGCGTGGTGAATGACTGTATTGATAGTCAATTACCAGGCATTATAACGATGAAGGAAAACTTCGTGAGATTACTAAAAAAAAACAATCGTATGTAAAGTCCGCATTAGGCCAGTCTTTTGGACTATATGGCCTTACCACTCTCAATCGTGCTCTCGATAGTAGTGGGGGCCTGTGCCCTGCAGTAGGACGTATACGGGCTGATACCTACATACAACCGATAAAAGATAATTGATTCGACTGTTGAGCGGTCTAGTGTGATAATGCAATCAAGATGTAAAAAAGCACCTAATGACTTTTGCCTTGCGCTTAAGTCAAACAACTGAAAACCAAAAAACTGTTTTGCCCACAAAAATCGCAGTCACTACCAATTCATAACTTGATTCGTATAATTCAAGTAATTTACATACCACTAGTTAAGTAAGCCTCCCCCAAAACGCCAATTACACAATTTATGCCACAATAACCGGTAAAAGGACACACGTCTAATATATATTCAAGTTGCTTTTGAGTAGGGTCGCCATGATCGAACGTGAAGTGGGACAGTCCTATTCCGGTTCACTTTTATCGAGTTTCGAATTTATATTTACTTCTCGACTGAGCGCAGTTTTATCCGCATGTCCTTTAGGTTTAAGTACTTAGAAACTTTGCGAATAAATTTTGGAGTCTGTTTCTTTAAGACAAATAAAGAATTGCATATTGATTTGTTTTAGAGATGTATAAATGACTAGATTTTGCTCACGGATTCGACTGCGTCATGAAGATGAATTGGAAAGAGTATTTTTTCTTGATTTGAGACTTTCGTCAATAACATCATATTTGCCTCGAGATACACTATAGGCCCCGATTTCTATTAGACAGACAATTAGGTGCAATTTATGTTACATGTTGGCAGGCCAAGTTTTTATGTCAGATTATCGCTGTTCTCGAGGACAGTAGGTACTTTATTTTCAGACAGAAAGCACACTATGTCCTTTTGTATAACTTTGATAACATATATATGCAAATTTAATGATGATCGGTTCAGCAATTAAAGTATTAAAGCTTAACAAAGACATAAACTTATTTTCAGATTTATAATTAAAAAAAAGCAACATACAGTCGAATTGAGAACCTCCTCCTTTTTTTGAAGTCGGTTAAAAAGGATTAAAAATTGTCTTGTAAAGTTATAACAAAAATAAACATAACATTCGCATGATTCATTTAAGTGAAATTACTTATAAAATGGTTTTACATAAATTCAGAATTTAAATTTACTTATGTAGCTATTGCGGCTTAATCAAAGAAAGAAGAGCAAATTTAATATTTTGGCAAAAGTAATGGTTCAAACGATTATTTATACATATATTTTTAAACTATATTCTTTATAAATGAATGTCAGTTGGAATATACTTATATATAATATTATACTGTTAATATTTTTGTATGTATTTACTTATTTTTATTGTTGTTATCTTAGTTAGTTCTTCTTTGTTATCTTATCTTAAAAGAGTGTTCTTTTATTCTGCATCTCCAAATGATGGTAAATAAAGAATGGTATTCAGTCCGCCTGTACAACACGCTTGTATTAAGTTTAATGAATAAAAAAAAAATTATTTGCAACACATATTTCTTCGTGATATTTCTTTAAGTTATATCTCAATATTGTGAACAACGACATAATTTTAACATTTTTGTCATAAGTCCTTTCATGATACCATACTTAAACCCGGTAATAACGTAGCTCTGAAATTATATATAATATTTATCAGTAAAAAGAAGTGCGTGGTGGTAAACGGACTAGACGCGACACGTTCACGTTCACGGTGGTCGCGGGTTCGAATCCCAGGGCACACCTCTGACTTTTCGGAGTCATGTGTGTATTGATAGTCAATCACCACGCACTAAAACGGTGAAGGAAAACATCGTGAGGAAACCTGCATACCATAGCGATTTATAAGAATTTCTATGGTATGTAAGTCCGCCAACCCGCACTAGGCCAGCGTGGTGGACTATATGGCCTAACCACTCTCAATCGTAGTGTCGATTGTAGAGGAGGCCCGTGCCCTGCAGTGGGACGTATATGGGCTGATACATTTGGACGTAGTTATGCAAAATGGATCCAACCCACAAAAACTACTTTTTGAGTTACTGTCATAAATGGCATCTACACAACAAACTTTGTATATGCAAAAAACATCCAAGCTGCAAATTATCTTTTTTCTAATAAAAAACACAAACGTTAATGATACCAACAGA
Organism: Hyles vespertilio; assembly: GCA_009982885.2. NCBI lineage: Eukaryota > Metazoa > Arthropoda > Insecta > Lepidoptera > Sphingidae > Hyles > Hyles vespertilio. Next base: position 6,903,227 of record CM042806.1, on the reverse strand, counting down.
ATATTGTGCATTATTGCAGAGTTAAAATAGAACCATGTGTCATGGTGACCTAGATAATTGTTTAAAAGAATAGAAAAAATTCCAAACTACAAATACGCAAATGTTACACATTGAAATAGAACTATTGTTTACGGATTTCATCGCGGATTTGGTTTAATTTTTACATTTTTTGAGTTCCCGACGTTTCGAGTCCGCCCCGTGACTACGAAAACTGTAAAGTAATCGAAACGTCGGCAACTCAAAAAATGTAAAAAAAATTAACGAAATCTGCGATAAAATTCGTAAATAATAGTTTTATTTCAAAAAGATCCATCCCACATTTTTAATATTGTAAAAAAGATCCAAAGACAATTTTACTAAAAAAAAGTATATTAAATAACATAAAACTTATTAAAACAATACTATATAGGAAGCAAATAACAATACCCAATATTTAAGATGCATTCGAAAACAAACTACAGTATTGTTATTTTGCTACATCAATTTTACTAAAACTCCTGTTTTCTCAAAAGTAAGTTTTTGTGGTTGGATCCATTTTGCATAACTACGTCCATTTATCAGTATCGTATTTCTAAAAATAGAAACTCATTAACAAAAAACAACATTACATCATAACATTTTCCGTTACTACACACCGGTATTTTCCGGTATTATCCTGTTAGCTCATACAAGCAAGACATCCTACACACGTGTACAGTACTAATTAGTTGGGAAACTTCGCAAACAGGCGAGTAATTCTCGTATGTCTCCCATGCGAACGTCATTCATAAGTGCTTGATTGCATCCGAATTATCGACATTATATCACGTTTATATACATTCGATTTGGCACCTAATTAAATCAGTATTATTGCGATATTTGCTTGTTTGTGTATACAAAAGATATTATATTAAAAATATATATTTGTACTAATATGGAATTTGATTGATACATTCATGATATATGCCACTTGACGAAATGGTAATTATGGTTTTACAGGGGTCTTATGAGGCGGTAATTACCATTTGACCGCGACAATTGGAAGGATAGGAGGGAGGCCTTTACCTTTGAGCAATGGGAATTAAAGGGCTTAGAATAATAAATAAATATGAGGGTTATAAACTACAAGGTGCGCTGAAAATCTTTGAAAGAGACTCGCTCAGGCTGTCTTGGTGACTATTGATATAATGATCCTAGTTTAAACGAAAAGTAGAACAAGACCGATCGAATAGTATTAATTCCATTTCTCAATCACCTTACGATACGATTTTTTGTAAACAGAATAGATCATATAACTGACAAGTAAAACATTTTATTCGTCCAATAAAACACATATACTTTATTCGTTGAGGGGTTACAATAAAATGACCCATGCGTCACGCACAATAATATTTCGGCTGTATCAGCCCATATGTATCCCACAACAGGGCACGGACCTCCTATGGCCACCACACTGGCCTAGTGCAGGTTGGCAGACTTTATATACCATAGAAATTCATAATCGCTATGGTACGCAGATTTCCCAATATATGTTCCTTCCTTTTAGTGCGTGGTAATCGACTATCAATAAGCACATGAATCCGAAAAGTTAGAGGTATATCCTGGGTTCAAACCCGCGTCCACCATGTTGGCAGCTGCATGTGGTCCCTTACTAACAGGCGACCACGCTCAATCAACCATATGTAAAACCCTTAGATTGAAAACCTAATAGCAAATTCATCAAAATAGCTTTAAAATATACACTAATTTGTAAACTGCATCATCGTTACTTCAGTTCACATAATAATAAACATACCTTCAGGATTTCATTACATAAAACCTAAACTAACGGTGAAATTCCAGATCAAAATATTCCAAGTTGTTATGCAAAATTTAATATGCTTTCAATAGAGAAATGCAACATTCACATCATTGCTTCAGCTGTTAATTAAATTAAGCGGTGCAAATACCAAGCTCGGGAATAGTTGGAATGTTTTGCTTCAAAATCTCATTTTAGCTATAAAAACTTGAGGCTTTATTCATAGTTTAGTTTAGTATGTATTTTTATTTATTTTTTATTTCGTTAGCAATATGAGTATACCATTTAGCTGATGGTAATATGACGATATGACCCCTCATTTTTCATTTCCATCTGTGAAACGAGAGGCCTAAAATAATAGTGTATATCCTTTTATTTATAAAGACTCTAAGGTATAAAAGACTTGAAATTATTATTTTAGCAAAAACTATGGATTTACCAACCAAAAATGAGGATATTTAAAAAATGACAAAAAAAATAGTAACGTTTCTTTGCGAAATTTTTAGTTGCATTAAATGAAATGAATGAAAATATTTATTGAATCCATAAAATGTCATACACTATTTAGATTCAGTCATTTTTTTTTTCCACTACCACTCAGTTCACAAGGCTGTTTTCGCCAGAGAAGAACGGGCAAGAAACTCTAGCGTTGCTCTTTTCAAAATAAGTTTACAATACAGTGATCATACAGGAGTTGAAATTCAGAGCAGTTCATAAATTATTCATAATAATAATTATATTTTACGGCTGAGTTACATTGTGTTTGCAGTCACTAAAACTACCACCCGGGTTCATTTTCGGTAGCAGTCTTGATATACCAGTAAGTAGTAAAATTACTTTTATCACTTACAGAAATTTGCAGTATTAATGACAACCCAAAATCAGAATTGGCCACCCACAACTTTTCTCAGAAACTCTCCATTGCCAAATTGCACTAATAAGGACCGACGGTGCCAAGAAATGGGTAACAGATGTCTATCAGACAGGTGATTGTATGGCTGGTGCAACTTAATACACAATCATTACAGCGTTGTTTTACATATAAAAAGACCTCCACCAATTCGTCAATTTTCTAGGACTATTTATTACCTCAGGTAAACAATATGTTGTCTAGTCATCACAACAATTACAATCAATTACATCGTTTTTATACGGGTATTATAAATACCATTCTCCTCTGATATAATAAAAACAAATATAAAATAAAATAAACTACAAAAATAAACTGAAATATTATATTAATATTTTAAACAAAGAAATTTGCATATAAAGCTGGCTTATAAAAATGTTCGCATCGGAATACTATTGGACCGGCGTAGAATATTCCTGAACTATTTTCCTAACTGCGAAATTTTGCCTCCAGGAGCTACGTATGTTTAATTGCAATACGTGTTTTCGTTTCCATTTTCCAGTGGGATTGGGATGTTCATGGATTGTAGTCCTTATCTCGTCAAATATAACTTGTGAGAGAATTATAATTATCCACTGTAGCACCAATTTAACGATATGCTGACGATGTTTTTTAAACCTAAAAATTTGAGATATAGAAATTAGAATTAAAATTAATTAAAATTAGAGAGATTATAAAATTGGAGATATTGTTCATACGAAATCTGTTTCTATGCTTTCTCTTATTCGTTAGTATTAGGAAATGTAATATTACTAAATGACGAGGAATCTCTAAGATATTATTTTCTATAACCTAAAGCACGGGCGAGTATGATTTAAGTCTTTATTTAAACCATATTGTGTCAACTATTTCGTGTCTGTAAACGTGTCTGTCATATGATAAATAATATATTTCATTTCGCCCCTATCACATGCTGTGATGGAACAGACAAGGTGAAACGTGGGTAGTAATTCTACCTACCCTTTCTGAGAAAAGGAGTGAGTTTATATATTATGTATGTATGTTTTATTTCCAGTAATAACTTATATTACAATCTATTATATCAAAGCTTAAAGCATATTTTCTTGTTACTTGTTTCTTCTACTTTATAAAAAATCTCAAAATTTTCTAAGAAATTAATTATTCTTAACTCACAATTTTACCTAGAATTTAAATTGAGCAAACCGTCGGTAGCGTTCCTGCGATATTTTATTAGAAAACGTTGATGTTCCGGCCATTTTAGAAGGAATTTCTTGTTCCAAACACTTCGGGTATTAAAGGCCATACTGCGCCGAAAAGTTTGAATAGTTCCGTCGTCACCAAATTGTTTGGTAGTTGCCTTTTAACAAGATTCTTGGTAAATATTCGGCTGCCATTTGATAGTTATAGTATTCTTGATATTACCAAATTGTATGTTTGTGGGCTTAATGTTTGATCCTCGTACATAGATAAAGGACAATAATAAATATTATTAGAATCAGTTAAAGGTATTGTGTTACTAAGTACTCACACACTTCTCGGCCTTTCTTTTACCCCTGTAAAAAATATAATTTTTTACAGAGGTATTGGACGTCTTTGCGTGCGTAGTAGGTATCTAAACAAAATATTTTAAGCAAGAATTTTTTATAGCAAGTATATCTTCAGATATATGAGAAGAGTTACGCAGCACATTATAATGATATTTGTACATAATGTAATCTATAAAATATGTTCATAAATATACTCTATATTCAGTACAATATGCTATTGTATAAAGCGCCTACTCGCATTTAACCCTTTAATATACACTTTCATGCGTTCAAAGCAATGTTGGTCACAAGTACCAAACTGAATGTACACTGACATCAATCATAGCCTAATCCATTTGCGGATAAACGCAGGGGATCCGTCATGACGGGTTATAGACTCGTATTGTCCACACAACAATACACGAATTTGCACGTGGTGTTGAAATAAAGGGATAGCCGGGCGGGTCGAATATTCATACTAACTTGAAAATGTGACAAATATTTAAATACCTTTTATCTAATCTAACTTTTTATAACTGATACTGTATATTGTATTTTTTATTCCTTTGTCTATGATAGATATTATAATATAGAGTAAAATAATTACATTATGGTAATTGAGCACTGCAATTATTAGGGATACGTCTACACAATATTAAATATATCCGAAACTATCTATCTACGCTCTCGAATATACCTAGTCAGGTCATAAATTCTATCACATGTTTAATATAAAATAATTGAAACAAGTTTATTCATTATGTAACCATTTATATACCAAAATGAACTTAACAAAACATAGATACTTATGACACTAAAGTTTATTCAAAATGACCTCCGTGATTTTGAATACAGGCCTTCAATCTGTGCGGCCAGTTGTCTATCGCAGCACGAACGAGGTCCATGTCAATATCGGCGGCTACCTTAATCAAGGATGTCTTGAGTGACTCCAAATTTGGATGAGGCTTTGAGCACGCCTTTTCCTCCAAGTGTTGCCATATCTTGTAATCTAACGGATTCAAATCTGGAATGGAGGAGGGCCAGTCTTCGTGCCGGATGAAGTCGATTTCACGCGCCGCCAGCCAGTCTTGTGTGCTCTTCGCTTTATGAGCTGGCGCCGAATCTTGTTGGAATACCCAGTGCCTGTTATTGAACATGGTATGAGAAACAGGTTCCACAAGGTTCGTCAGGACTGTATTTTGTTACACAACTGCATTCGTTTTTACACCTTTCACACAAAAATGTACCTCTGTTAAGCCCCAATAAGAAACTCCCAACCATACCATGAGCGAGGATGGAAAATGACCTCGTTGGACACGCGGAATACGGTTGCTCGCTTCTTCACTACTGTGTGCGTACACTTTATCATTTTGTTTGTTGTAGCTCTCTTCTTCGGTAAAAATTTTTTCATCTGAAAAAAGAATTTCCCGATATTTTTTCCCGTGTACCGCTTCAACAAAGCGCGGCATCTTTTCAGTCTCAGGTCCATTAGACGAGCATTCAAACTATGTCCTGTTTTTCTTCGATATGCCCGAAGCCCTAAGTCTTCATTTAACACCCTTTTCACCGTGGTTCTGCTTAACCCCATCTGAAGGGCCAACAGTTTCTGCTTACGTTTGGGATTTCTTTGAATTCGCGCCATCACCGCTTTTATCACTGCTAGAGTCCTAACAGACCGAGGGCGACCACTTCTTGACCTATCATCTACACTAGGGTCTTCATTGTATCGTTTGATGGTACGATAAACGAATCTTTTGGTTATATTCAATTTTTTTAGTATGCCAAACATTTGAATTGGCGCGTAACCGCAACGATGCAACGCAATAACTGCAACACGGTCTTCTTTAAGCGTCCACTCCATATTTAAAAATGAGTAAAATTCTAAAAAGTATACATTTTTATTTTCATGAACAATTTGAAATTCGAATTCAAAAAACTTTTTTGTGGCCAGCATTCTAAAAGAAAAGTTTTTACTGTGTGACAATACTTATGACCTGACTGTGTATATTGACAAAGATATTTTTTTTGCTTGACCAATATATTCAAAATGAAATTATCATGTATTTTAAAGTTGATGATCCAAATAAATTAAAATTAATAAATTGGATTCCTGCTTTCCGTAAAATCAGCCAATTCCGTACGGTATATTGCGATGCTTTTAAATTAATGGTTTTGCATACATTCGGACAAGTAATTAAAATAATGCTTGTATATGATGAATTTTTCGATTGCTTCTCATTGACGATAATGGTGGGAGAAATTGACAGTTGCATAATCCGAATTTAATTTCAAAGTTACCTTTTGTCTTAATAGTTTATTCATAATATTTAGTTGGGTTCGAAGTAATATACAAATGTCGTGATGATTCAAAGAAGTTTTTAATTTATTATATAGATTTTGTCCGTGATGATAAAAATATTCTCAAATTATAATGTAATTTTTCATACATATTTTAAAGTCCTGCGCAGCCTTCCTAGAACTATGATGGATTTTATGCCCCACTCGACTCCAAAATACATACACCATCGATATAACAATAATAAAAATATGTATATATAATGTATGATAAAAATACTAATATATCTATATCAGTATCAGCCCATATTCATCCCACTGTAGGACACAGACCTTCTCTTTAATCGAGAGTACGATTGAGAGTGGTTAGGCATTTTTTATTCACTTAACATACTTAGAAATTCATACAAATTACTATGGTATGCAGGTTTCCTCAAGATGTTTTCCTTCACCGTTTTAGTATGATAGTGACTATCAATACATAACATCTAATATATATCTATGTGTATATCGTGAAACATAGAAAATCAAATTCATAAAATGTTTGTGTTTTTCAATTTTCTAGATCGGGTTTTGCACTGGATGAGCTCAAACAATTCAGTACCACTTTGTTTAGCTTGAGAGTTTGAATGAAAATATATAGAGGACGGGGAGATTGGCCCGAGTGTGTGGCGATTAGAAATGTTTCATTGTTAAGTCGTACTTAAACTTTTATACTGAATTCTAATGCAGAATCTTGTTGTTCTTGATGGGAGCAGTATCCTTGTAAGATATTAAATTATCGTGACTTTCGCAAAGAACCAATAGCAGATAACAAAATATTCGCCCAAATGTTGACCTTTGTTCACGGTGGTGTAAAGCTGCTATTTAGTTATACATATAAGCGTTTCGTTTTTTTTGGTTTCAGCCTCTGATTTTCTCTGTATTTCGACTGGCGAGAGGTACCTATTAATCTCCTCCAATGAATGGCGAGACGAGCATGCCATTTACTTGATGGTAAACAATACTACCGCTCATGGACAGGAGGAAAACCAAACAATACCATGAATTACGGAGCAATGCTTGGCATTTCGCTCTGCATCCTGAGACATAAGACATTAAGTCTCAATTTTTCCAGTGGATACTCTGGCTACAATGTCTTTCAAACCGAAATACAACAAGGGATTTACACTGCTTGTTGGCGGAAGAAATGGACATGGCGGTGGTACCTACCCAGACGGCCTCTCATATATGAGAGACCTACCATAAGCAATGTGGTAGGATGCTGCCTTTGGATGTTCTACTGGGATTTAATTACAACTATATGTAATATATTTTATCGTTTCGTTACACAAACGTTCAAACTTACCAAATATGGGAGAATAGTTGTGTCTAGTTGTGAATCGTCTTGTGTCAAATTAAACAAATATTGATTTCTGTATCAGCCCATATACGTCCCACTGCAGGGCACGGGCCTACTCTACAATCGAGAGTACGATTGAGAGTGGTTAGGCCATATAGTCCACCACGCTGGCCTAGTGCGGGTTGGCGGACTTACATACCATAGAAATTCTTATAAATCGCTATGGTATGCAGGTTTCCTCACGATGTTTTCCTTCACCGTTTATAGTGCGTGGTGATTGACTATCAATACACACATGACTCCGAAAAGTCAGAAGTGTGCCCTGGGATTCGAACCCGCGACCACCGTGAACACGTGGGCAGCCGCGTCTAGTCCGTTTACCAACAGGCCACCACGCACTTACCAATATTACCAATATAATATGGGAGAATAGTTGTGTCTAATTGTGAATCGTCTTGTGTCAAATTAAACAAATATTGATTTAATAATCTTCAATATATTATATTTTATTATTTTATAACGTATTTACGTCATTCGTCGCCTGTCTTCCATACTGTTCTCCGCTATTCTAGCCTTCCATAATTCAACATCTTAATCATTCATTTTCTAACTCTTTGCATTTTAAGCACTTTCATTTGTCATCTCTTTCGTACAAACTATGTTCCATATCAGTCTTTGTCTAACGTTTCATTCTACTCATCTTTCTTCATAACTTTCTAATCCTACATAATTATATATATATATGATAAGCTTAATTGCACCATTGTAACCATTCAATCGATGTGGTATAACTCATCCCCCTCATTTTAATTTATTAATTCCTTAAAATATAAAGAAATCCTATCGAACCACAAACGTCTTCTTATAAAACTTTTATACCTAACTTACATAAACATTAAATATGCAACTACTTTGTAACAATACTCCGCTACCTCTCATAACTTGAGGATTAAACTAGTCTTTAACTTAAGCCGAGTATATGAACGAGGGGTGAATGCACGTATGACGTCATCTTAAAAAATAGAAGAGACATTGTCGGGACACCATCTGCAAGCGTTCCGAAATAATCTTAAAACGCCTGTTAAAAAGTGGATTTTAAATTCCCGTTTAAAATGCAGCAGAAATATCTTTCATTTTCGGTAAAGGCGAAATAAAAGCAAAGAGTATCGCGTAAAAGCTCGTAATGATCTTTTAATATGCAAACACTTGTGTTTGTTTAATGGTTTATTCCAAATGATTTCTTTATGATATGGGCATATGGTACAGAAGTTGGATTATGACAGCCTCCGTATCGTAGGTGGACGCTGATTGTGAAACGAGAGGCCGCTGGTTCAATTCCTGTACCGAGAAAAATATTTGTGAGTCTCTCGTAGTTTCTGATACCCACGACACAAGAGCCGGGTTATATATTACGGCATACTGTTCTGGTTATCAACATGTGAATTCTATAAATATTTACGGTACACGTCGATTATTACAAACCTTTTGACGTGATATCGTGTCCCTTCGAACAGAAAATTTCTAAGAAAACCGATGTCGAGATGAAGAAATATTATTTTATCTGTATTTATAAGACACATTATTACAATATTTTGTAAACAACGCGAATGTTTTATAGTGCTTTACGTATAAATTTTAATTTCCACAGATTTATACATCTCAAGATATCACTCTTACTAATTCTTAATAACAATTCAATCCACATATCTTCATCGTATTTTTTATTTTATTTCGCTAAGAATATTCATTATTAGTAACAGTAATTTTCTTTCAAAGGAGAACAAAATTTAAATAAACACAAAATGCTTAAGGATTTAACCACAATTAAAAAATATTTATATATGATACATGAAGTTCATCTAAGCCCTAATTGAACTTTCAATTGTAAAAGTTGTCGATCATAAGCGTATGTGAGCTGATTTACTTAGTATTTCTCATAACAAAATTACGCCAAATCAAATAAAGAAGAAGAATCTTTCAATGCCTCACGCACAATAAGATAATCCGCTCAAAAGTCAACAGTCATAAACAGTCATGAACAATTACAAATTACTTATAAATTTTTCAAAGAGCTAAGTCAATTTTTACATGTGCGGAAAACTTCGAAAGTATTGGAATTAACGCACGCCTTTGACACGGAGTTCTCCGCTTTTCTTTTGAAAGTCTTTCCGGAGCAGTCGGCTTCTTTCAAAGACTTTGCCCGACTTTTGGATGCTACCTAATGTAGTTCTTGAAAATTTTCAGTCGATTTTACGGTGAATATTAATTTCTAATTTCTTTTGCTGTTTATTCAAACCACTTCAAAGTGTAATTTAATAAAATAAAGTCGTTTATAATTTAGTTTTCTTTGTTTAACGTACGGTCTAACCCTGATTTTTGCATAGCTCTAGCTATATAAAATGGTTTATTTATGAAATTTTAATATAGATATTTTATAATACAGTACCTAAACGTTTTGTGGTTCATGAACGAACAGAACAGAATCCAAGACGTGGCCGGAAATAATTATATTTCTAATAGACCGGCATGATCATATTGCAGCACCCTTCATCAACAATCCATAGGGTTAAAAGTACTTAATCTTGATGGTTTGAAAAATTCATGTCACCTACAATTTCGTCACTATTTTATAAAAAATCCTCAAAGATTGCAAACTCCACAATAAACCAAAATATTTCACATCTCATGATGAGGCCGGCATAAAATTTCCTTTGCCGTGACGTACATTGAGAACCCAGGCTCGTTTGCAACCCAGCGCTTACCCGGAGGCGCGACTTTGGTGTCCTCTGCGTCTCTTTTTGAATACGAGAGACTAGTTTTAACTTTGCCTTTGCGTGGCTTTGAGCACAAATGCTTAGTTAGGCACAGGATCATTTGAATGTTTTTAGTTGAAGTGTGATTTTTAGGCTGATTTCGATTTAAGGATAGTTTAATTTTTACTCACGCAATATCATTTGATTAAATCGAAAATGTGCGTTTTCGTAAGATAATCTTGAATAATGGTATCCCATGGTTGTCTATAATACATTGTCTTTGAGCGATAAAACCGCCAATTGTACTTTTTTTATTTTATGGTTTCCTTTTTGTTTGTGTTCGTTTTGTGTGCACAATAAAGTGTTGAAAAAATAATAATATTTTGACGGTTTGGTACATATTATGTTCCATATCTCCGACTCAAATGTGGAGTGTCATAGGCCCTTGGCTAACGTCTAGACAAAGTATTTTTAATTCCTAATACTCAAAATCTGGATAATTGCATTTAATGTATTTTTGATTAACAAGTATTAGTGGAATTTATCTCTCCCAGACCCGAAACAAGTGACGTACTATAAAAGAAGTTGCGCACAGAGCAACGGGCTCATTCGGTTTCGGTCGGCAACGGTTGAACATTTGCTCTATCGCTCTAATATTGTTATTCGGTCTTCATATTTGCATTTTTATGAATGATTGGTACATTTTGCAGTAATTAGAGTTTTAAACGAAATAGTATGAAATAACTTTTGTCCTATGTTAAGTTATAGAATTTTGATTGTTAATAAAAATAATTTATGAATACCCACTAGTGCTTTAATATTTTTGTTAAAAAATCGTCCTAACTTCTGGTTTGTAAGACAAGAATTAATTCCAAATTTCTTTACCTTGAACCCGAAACTTCTACAAGTTACCAAAATTACCTGTAACAAACAAAGTCACATTAGAACAGTCCTAATACTCAAGAACCAAATTGGTACCAAAATTTTAAAACTCAAAGCTCGGTAATGCAATAACTTGGTACCTAGTTACAGGGACGTGAGCTTGCATAATAAGGAGGCGGTATGGTGGCAGCATGCCAAAACTAAACCTTATTGTAGAGTTTATGGGTTGTGGTGAACGTGTCGGCAACGTGGTTTTTGCATAAATAGGTAAGAGTTATTGTATTATAGTGGTATATTGCGAGTAGTTTAATGGGTTTTGATTTTTAGAAATATTTTTATTTATTTATTTTATTTGTTTTAGGGAACCAATAACAAAAGTAATATTCACATAATACACACATATACAACAAAATTAAATCTTTATTTAAGCCTCTATCCGGCACTATATGTGATATGTTTGTCAGAACCACACAGAACAGTGCCGTACATAAAAACAATACAGCCCCGGACCCGATACACTTTTTTTTTAAATATTCTACCGCCTATGTTGATTCATATAATGTAGGCTTGTAATGATGAAATAATTGTTAAAATTAGTCTAGTAGTTTGAGAGCCTATTCAATGCAAACAAATAATTAAATCTTTCGTCTTTATACTATTAGTTTGGATGAACATAAAATATATTTGATTGAATTATACAATAGTCATATCGATAAATGACATATCTTGGAAAAGGTCTTAACGTCGAGAAGACCATTCTGCGTTATAATAGATTCGTGATAAAATCATTATAATGTTTTATCCATCAAATTGGTAGTAGGTTTTTGAATATTTCAAACTCTGGATTTCCAACCATGACAATTCAAATTGTGTTTCTTTTTCTCATAGGCAGAAAGTATGGCATATTATCATATTACATTCAAAAATACTAAATATATTTCTAAGAAAGCCTTTTTTACCAAAGCATACGGCATTTTTCCAACTGCAAGCTAGTCGCGACACGTTCTGTGTCGCACTTGGAAATCTTTTGAGAGGATTAAGGGATTCCAGTTTTGTACGGAATGTGTTACAATTCCAAGCGCATCGGTATTGGGCTATTGAATATTCAGTTCAATGTAATAATACCGAACATCTGGTACCCGTAAATCACCATAACAATTCCAAAGAATTTTTCTTCGTTTTGTAATAATATGCCTGACGATAAAATTATATTCTGCACAAATCATCCCTTGGCGAGATATTGAAACTTATTACTTTTCATTAATTGACACAAGTATGGAGCTCAGACGAATTTACACTTCACCCTATACTAAATATAACATCACTCAAAAGACTAAAAAGTTCCAGCTTTATAAGGCCCGATTCGCATGGACGCTATTTCAACGCGCGTTAAAAAAAAGTTGCTATATAATAAATGTAAATCCATTCGTTTGTTCACACAAAGGCGATTTCAAAACGCGATGCTTTTTTTATCGAGCGCTGTCGGATTTTCGACATTTTGCGTTGAACGTTAAATGTTCATTTCATATGAACATAAATATTGGGATCGGTAAAAAACCGTCGAAGTCGACGCTTTTCAAGCGCCAGTGTGTTTGGGGCCTAAGTATACCTCAATTCCACCGCCGGCAATCTTACTATAAAATAATACGATTAAAATTTCGACCCTTGTTGAATTAACAGGGCTGTGTCTACATGATTATTGTGATAGAATTTAAATATTCGATATTTCAGTAAAAATACAAGTAATACGATCTTTTCATGTCATGAATAAAGGTGATAAAAAATGACTTTTTAATATTATGAAAATGGAGAAGTATATATATACTATAAAAAGTACTGTGTCAAAGTAAAATAAAAAAAACTAATATTTGCAACGCTCACACTAAAGTCAAAGGTCTTAGCGACAAATGTAAAGACGTCGCGCATAATGACTCCAAATAAAAGAATTAAAAAATAAAGCGCCGTCATAAAAATAAAGTATATTATTACAGCAACGCAAAGGTCACAAAAGACTCGTGAAAATGAATAAACAAACGGTATGCAAATTTCTGAATAATTTTGCTACGTAATAGAATTACGAGGAGACATCGAAAGACGTCGGTAAGGGGCGAACGTCACGGATTTATACGTCTTCATGTTTTCCTTGTTAGAATAATGAACGTGATTATTGTGATATGAACTTGGTAATGTAGTTCAACTGACAACTAGCATTTTATGAATTCATCATCATCATCAGCACATATACGTCCCACTGCAGGGCACGGGCCTACTCTACAATCGACAATACGATTGAGAGTGGTTAGGCCATATTGTCCAGCACATGCTCACAGAGCAAATGCGGAGTTTGGTACTGCCACCATAGGTTATAAATACTGCCACTCGCTCACGGCCCGTGACGGTCAATGCGAGTGTGAGCATGTGCGGCGTATGTTAAACTCAACGATAGTGCCGTACTTTAAACTGCCCATGGCAATTTCCATTTTTTTCGGGATAAAAACTAGCCTAAGTGTTAATCCAGGGTCATTTTTTTTTTTATTGCAATGAATGGCGAGACGAGCATGCCGTTCGCCTGATGGTAAGCGATGCGACCGCTCATGAGCAGTAGCAAAACCAAACAACACCTTGAATTACAAAGCAATGCTTGGCATTCCACTGCGCCCGCCATCCTGAGACATAAGATGTTAGGTCTCAATATGTCCAGTAATTACTCTGGCTACAATGTCCTTCAATCCGAAACACAACAGTGCATTTAAACTGCTATTTGACGGGAGAAATAGACATTGCGGTGGTACCCACCCAGGCAGCCTCTCACATATGAGAGACCTAGCACCAGTATAAGAAATAGACATTGCGGTGGTACCCACCCAGGTCTCAGCTAGCTCCTTGCCCAATTTCGTCAAAATTGTTGCAGCGGTTTGACCGTGAAGAGGCAACAAACACACAAACTGTCGCATTACAATATTAGTAGGATTATGTTATGTTTATATTAAATAGTCATTTTTATTTAGTGAGACAATTTTATAAAGAAATAAGTAGGATCTAAGTAGTTTTGATGAATGAAATAAGCTTTGACGTGTTGTCTTTATTTGGACCTCCTAACTTACTTACTCACGCTTAATTTGGTGTTATTACTTCAAAATATTTATATTTAATATGTAGTTATGCGGGCTGTACCCACGTCCTCCATATACCCTAACATTTCTATGTAACAATGGTAATGTATATAAACCATGTACATGACACATAAGTGCATGTACATAAGCACTGGACACCGATTCTGTTCCATGAATGTATAATTAAGATCAACTTGCTATCAATTACTAATGGTCTTCTACCTGGTGTTCTTAGCAGAAGCCATTATCCCCTCCAGTGTTTATTACCCATTGTTAACATACTATATAAGCCGATGCCTGCGGGGCATCCGTGTGATTCGCTTGACATCTCTCTGTCTACGAACAGCTAGTTTACGTTACTTATAAAAATATCTTTGTATTAATTTATTAATAAAGTATTTTTTTAACAAATTCTCACAACTCCCAATTTAACTGGCGCAGTCGGGTCGGATAGTTAAAATTTACCAAAAGAAAGTCATATTTTGGGTAACTATTCCGTGAATCTACAAACAAATTCGTTGAATTTGGAGAAGAAAAACGTAAAAGAGTGTCGCGATCTCCACAGAAGCATGAAGGCGTGGCTGTGAGTATCCTTTAATACATCCTTCCACTTCCTTTGTCTATATCAACTTGTGTAGTTAGGACAAACATTGCCTACTGTCACAATTTGGACTGATAATTGCCAAACATTTTTTTTAAATATCCGTAAACATTTTGGACAAAAAAATTGCCAAATATTACGTTGTTTATTTACCCTAAAAGTGAAAGATTTTATAGTGTGCTATACTATAATTATATATATAAATATATAGTAGTTATTTTATATTTGTGTCAAAATGAACACAAAGTCGATTGTAAACATTATTCCAGGTGATTTTTTAAACACCATCCCACGTTTTGATGGAGATGAGTTGATGTTAAATTTTTTTATTGAGAAGTGTGAATATGTTATTAGAACATCCAAAACGGATGAAAATCCATTGCAGTTAACGTATGTCTTACACTGCGTAACAAGTAGGTTAGTAGGAAAAGCCGCTAAGGCATGTGCTGGAAAAATTTTTAAGACCTGGGATGAGTTGAAAGCAAATGTTAAAAATAATGAGTCTAAACAAGAAGTGCTTAGTCAGCAAAAATGTGGGTCATTAAATAGACCACAAATTAATCATAATTTCAGACCCAACTTTAATCAAGGAAACCAAGGGACACAATTTAGATTTGGTATCCCACCACAAGGTTTCAAGATGCAGCCAACTTTTAGGCCTGCACCTTCTCAATTTCCGAGAACAATGAATAATTATAAAAACTCAGGGTTCTTTAAGGCAAACCCAAATAATCAATTTAAATTTGGTATGCCACAGTCTCAAAGACCATACTATAATGACGTGTCGATGAGAACTGTAAAGAACAATATGTTACATAACAAGCAAAATTCTTTACCAATAAGGGAGGATTTTCAAAACAAAGCCTCGGTAAAGAAAGAAATGTGATAAACATAAATATGCATAGTATATTCAAGTTACCTCACATTAAAATTCCTGAGATAAAGGGAAATTTTATGATAGATACTGGCAGTACGAAATCATTTATAAGTCCAGAAAAAGCAAAAATTTTTTTTCAAGCATATAAGTTCAGGGAACCTTTTGAAGTAATTAGTACTCACGGTAGGAGTTGTCACAATGAGGCAATATTAATGCCATTGACTAGAACGTTTAATACGAACATTCTACATAAATTTTATATCTATAACGTAGATAAACGTTACGATGGTCTGATAGGTTCAGATTTATTAAAAGAGTTAGGAGCAAGAATCGATATGCATAGACAGATATTGCATATACGAAATAAACAAATACCCATATTATACAAGTCAGATTTACAAAGTAATGTAAATAACATGAATTTAAAAAGTGTGTTACATAATAACTTAAAAAAGTTAAGATTAGGACACTTAAATTATAACGAACAAAACGTTATAAGAAGGGTATGTAATGAATATAAAGATATATTCTTTAGTGACGAAGTACCTTTGACTTTCACATACCAAGTGAAACATAGTATTCGTACAATAAACGAAGACCCGATTTTCATTAGGCCATATAGGCATGCACCCAATGAAAATAAAGAAATAAATAACCAAGTGAATAAAATGTTACAGAATAATATTATCAAAGAATCAAGTTCACCTTGGAGTGCACCAGTGCACATAGTACCGAAGAAATTAGACGCTTCTGGCGAACAAAAATATCGAATGGTGGTTGATTATCGCCGATTGAACGATAAGACAATTGACGATAAATATCCGCTGCCAAACATTTGCGATATTTTCGATAAGTTGGGAAATTCAACTTATTTTACAACATTAGATCTGGCAAGTGGTTATCACCAAATAGAGGTTGAAAAAACTGATCAAATGAAAACAGCTTTTTCAACACAACATGGCCATTACGAATTTAAACGAATGCCGTTTGGGCTAAAAACAGCGCCAGCGACATTTCAAAGGGCTATGGATAGTGTTTTACGGGGTCTTGTAGGAAAAGATTGCCTAGTATATCTAGACGATATAATTATATATTCAGAATCATTAGAGGAGCATATAGAAAAGCTCAAAAAAGTTTTTGATAGGTGTAGAAGGACTAATTTAAAAGTCACTCTCGATAAATGTGATTTCTTAAAAAAAGAAATCTTATATTTAGGTCACACCATTACAAAGAATGGTTTAAGGCCAAATGATGAAAAAATAAAGGCAGTTTTGCAATTTCCATTACCTAAAACAACTACGGAAATCAAGAGTTTCCTAGGATTAATAGGGTACTATAGGAAATTTATAAAAGATTTTTCAAAAATAACACAACCATTAACAAGTTGTTTAAAGAAAAATCATAAAATAAATATAACGACTGATTATATTAATGCTGTTAATAAATGCAAAGAGTTATTAACAAACGCACCATTATTACAATTTCCTAATTTCGATAAAACTTTTTTACTCACAACTGACGCATCAAATTATGCACTAGGAGTGGTATTATCACAAGGGCCTATAGGAAGTGATAAGCCCATTGCCTATGCAAACAGGACACTGAATGACGCGGAGGTCAAATACAGTGCTGTCGAAAAAGAATTGTTAGCAATAGTATGGGCTTGCAAATATTTTAGACCATACTTATATGGTAACAAATTTTTAATATTGAGTGATCACAAACCGTTAATATGGTTAAACTCAATGAACGAACCAGGTTGTAGATTGACTCGGTGGAAGTTAAGGCTTTCAGAATTTGATTTTGAAATAAAATATAAGCCAGGAAAGCAGAATAAAAATGCGGATGCATTGTCAAGAATTAAAGTAAATGTAATAGACGAAAATATGTCTATGATAGCTAATGTAGATGATCAAGATAATATAAGAAATCTTGAAGATATAAATAAAGTATGTAAAGTAAAAGGAAATAGTTCGCCTATTGAAATATCAGATGATGAGTCACTTAGGGATATTTTCGTGACGAAAGAAAATAAATATCCAGTTCCATCTCTGAGTAGTAGTGAATTTTCACAGTCAAAGAAATCTTCAGATAATGTTACTATACATTCTGAAATTAATATGGACTCAGCAGACGTTCCAATATTAAATGAAGCGATTGACACAAAGTCAAATCAAATAATAATTCATACTTGGAATAGAGATAGGTATGTAGTTAAAGATTTGTCTCGAGATAGGCAAAAAGTATTAGAGGTTCATATGCCTTTAGGTAATGAGGAGTTAATAAAAACTTTTCTAAAGAATTATATTCGTCCAAAAATTAAATATTACATATATTTCGAAGATGCGGAGCATAGAAAGTTATTTTCAAAAGTAATAACAAATCTTTTTAAAAAAGATTCTATTAAAATAGTAGAATGTACAGAGAGGACAGTATACATTGAGGACGAAAATGAACAAAGAGATATAGTAGAAAAATACCATGTAGGTAAAACATGCCATAGGGGTATAAAAGAAACAGTAGCTCATATTAAGAGAGCATACTACTGGCGAAACTTAGAAAATACAGTTTCCAGTATAATAAATTCTTGTGCCATTTGTAAACAAATGAAGTACGATAGGAAACCGTTTAAACCAGAGTTACAGTTAACTCAGACACAAAGAAAACCATTCAAAGAGGTTTTTATAGACATATTTAGCATAGAAGGAAAATTTTATTTAACTATTGTCGATGCTTTTAGCAAAATAGGTCAAGCAATCGAAGTAGATAACAGAACAACGCCTGAGATTGTTAGAGGGTTGTTAAAATATTTTGCATTCTATGGAGTACCGTCTAAAATAAGTTCGGACCCAGGTGCGGAATTCAATAATAACTTGTTGAAAGAAATGTTATTATTTTATAAAGTAGATTTACATATAGGAACGCCACACAATCCAAATTCAATGGGAATTGTTGAAAGGTTTCATTCAACTATATTAGAAATATACAGACTAGCTAAATATGAGAGAAAGAATTCTGATGCCGCTACAGTAATGACTTATGCAATAATGGCATATAATACGTCAATTCATAGCTCGACGGGGTTGACACCGTTCGAGGTAGTATTTGGGCATACAGATTTATCAGATGTGTTTAATTTAGATTTTACTAAACATTACACACAACAATTAGTAAATGAACATAGAAAGAAGGTTAAATATTTATATGATTACTTAACAGAAAAAATGTTAGAAAAGAAGGAAAAGGTAATTGAAAAGCGAGGGGGAGAAAAAGAATTTAATATTCAAGAAGATGACGTAGTGTTTATAAAAGGGGTAAACGTAAGGCGAAGTAAAGATAAGCCGCGTTTTCAAAAAGCTAAAGTGATAGGTGATATTGTTAGAAACACTGCACATGTTCAAGCACAATATAGAAATAAAAAAGTGCCACTGAAAGATATTCGTCGTCCTCCACAGATGCGTGATCGGGGTAGTAATCCAAGCAGCCCAAAGCCAGGCACTTCAGCTGCAGCAGATTACCAATAATCCGGGCATTTTGCCAATAAAAACAGGTAGAGCGTTACTTAGTTTTAACAACTGGAATATTGTTAAGAAGACTAATTTAGAATTAATATATGAAGGAATAGTGTATAATAAAAATAAATATGTCGAAGTAACAAATATTATAAACAGTAATAAAGATATTTACATGATAGATGGAAATATTGTAGACGCTCAGATGCAAACTGAGTACATTATGAATATAACTGTTGAAAAGTATAGAGAATTAATTCCAAGCGTTAAAGTAAAACGAGGAATTGTAAATCCATTAGGATCTATGATAAAAGTTATTACAGGAAACTTAGATAATGAAGATGCATTAAGATATAATGAAATGATAAATAAGATTGAATCTAAGCAACATGCAATGGAAAATAAAATGACTATAGTAACAGAAATAGTTGATACTTTAGTAAACTTAACTAATTCATCAAGAAATAATTATATAATACTAGAGAGAAATATTGATGAAATGGAAAAGATTTTAAATGAAACAAGATTTCAAAGAAATAAAGATGTTGTGTTAAATACTTTCAATTTATTGATACATAATTTTGAAATGATTATATTAAAGTTAAATGAAGTAGAAAATGCAATCGCATTTAGTAGAATTAATATTTTACACCAATCTATATTTAATACTAATGAATTATACAATATTTTAAAAACTATTGAAAGTGTAGATAAACTTATATTACCTGTAAAACTAGAAAATATTCTTAAAATAGAACAGTGTATAGAGATAAAAAGTTTTGTGAAGGGTAAAGAAATAACCTTTATTTTAACTGTACCGACAGTGCAATCGAATGTTCTGAACTATTATAGGTTGATTCCTTTCCCGATATATAATCCTAATGAAAATATAACTTACCTTATTACTCCTAAATATCCATATATCCTAGTTAAAGGAATATACACAGTTCATGTGAAAACGCCATGCAAAGACGTTAATGGAGAAACGTTTTTATGCAAAGAAGAAAATGTAGTAAGATTATGGAGAGGATAAATGTATATCCGACATAATGAAATATGCAACAGATATAACAAGTTGCGCACCAATTGTTGTAGAATCAACAAATATTAAAGTTAAAACTGTACAAGATAATATGTGGATCTTGTATACAAAAAATAGTATTTTAGCAACGGAGTTTTGCGAAGAAAATACAAAGCAGTATGAGCTAATAGGAACATATATAATTAATATGAAAGAAGACTGCGAAATAAAGTTAGCAAACATAACTTTGCGAAAACGGAAAATAAGTATAGAAAAGGAGATTTTAAATAGGATGCCAATGATTAATTTACCAAAAATTAAAGTTATTGCAGCATCCCGAAGAGCAGTCAACTTGGACAATATGAACATGGAACACTTGCAACTATTAACATCAGTGTTAAAAAGTGAGGACTTAAGTGAAAGACAATATGGTGTTAATTTAAAAAGTGTTACTTTAGGTACTATTGTACTGTATGTGTTTTTATGTATTATATGTGTTTTACTATTGTATAAATATCGTAATAAGTTTTTAAATGTTCCTACATACTGTGTACAAAATCGTTCCTCTGAGGAAGCAGCGGAAGATTTTGAGCTTAGGGGGGGAGGAGTTATGCGGGCTGTACCCACGTCCTCCATATACCCTAACATTTCTATGTAACAATGGTAATGTATATAAACCATGTACATGACACATAAGTGCATGTACATAAGCACTGGACACCGATTCTGTTCCATGAATGTATAATTAAGATCAACTTGCTATCAATTACTAATGGTCTTCTACCTGGTGTTCTTAGCAGAAGCCATTATCCCCTCCAGTGTTTATTACCCATTGTTAACATACTATATAAGCCGATGCCTGCGGGGCATCCGTGTGATTCGCTTGACATCTCTCTGTCTACGAACAGCTAGTTTACGTTACTTATAAAAATATCTTTGTATTAATTTATTAATAAAGTATTTTTTTAACAAATTCTCACAACTCCCAATTTAACTATGTTGTACCATCTCATACACGTTCCGATGCAGGGCTAGGACCTCACCTACAATTGAAAGCACGATAGAGAGGGCTAGGATGTATAGTCCACCATGCTAGCTTAGCGCAAGTTACCGGATTGTCATATAAATCGCTGTGGTATGCAGGTTTCCTTATGATTTTTATGATTTTCCTGTCTTCGGCTTGTCGCATCCAGTATCTGCCAGCGACCTTTCGCAAATCGTCACTCCACCTAGCTGGTGGGCGTCTTACACTACGCTTGATAAGACGCGGTCTCCACTCAAGAACACGTCTGCTCCAGCGGTTGTCGGTTCTTCGACAAATGTGGCCAGCCCACAGCCATTTCAGCTTGCTAATCCTATGTGCTATGTCGACGACTTTGGTTCTCTGTCGGATAAGATCGTTACGGATCCTATCCTTCAGAGAGATTCCAAGCATAGCCGCTCCATAGCTTGCTGAGTGACCCTGAGTTGGCGTGACCCTGACCTTAGGTCATAACAGGTAGGACGCACTGGTTGAAAACTTTAGTTTTCAGGCATTGCGGTAGGGGTGACGAGAAGACTCGACTTAGTTTGCCAAATGCTGCCTAGCCCGGCTGGATCCTCCTCGTAACCTCCTTCTCAAAGTTGTTCCTACCTAGTTGAACGGTCTGCCCAAGGTAGGTATATTCGAAAACAACTTCGAGCTGGTGGCCACATACAGCGACAGGTCTTAGATCAAGGTGATGGTTGATTATAACCTTGGTTTTATCCAAGTTCATTTGAAGATCTATTCGCTGTGAGGCTGAAGCCAGGCCGTCCAGCATCTGTTGCAAAATTACAATAAATAAATAATATAATATATGTTGAATCACACTTGAATATCACCTACCAAACGAAACGCGATAGCAAAGCTGTCGCTTCACGTCGATCTCCTGTGAGACAGTACAGACAATAAAGCCGCTAATATTCAGATCACAGATACATACATCAAGTCACACCTTTTTTTCCCATAAGGGCTAGGCAGAGGTGCCTAGAACCCCCTCATTTCGCCTTGTATTTTCCGTCCCATGAGGTGATAGTGGGCGAGCCCATCGCCATATCGGGCACCAATTCCTGACTCCGGGCTGATAATGGATAGAAAAATCCAATATCACTTTGTCCGACTCGGGTTTCCAACCCGAGGCCTCAGCTTTGCAAGAGTACCGTAGTACAACTACGCCACCGAGGCAGTCAGGTATATAGAACATGCAGATACTCTGTTTATTTACAAATAATAATATCAATCCCACATTCACGCTCCAATACGCCGCGAACATGACGTAAAATGCCGTCATCAGTAACATAACAGAGATTATGCGTGGAAACAAGATATATTCGCCTGACAACGCTTGGATTGATTTATTCCTCCGTACGCAGTGACAAGTTTGAACAGCTGTTATTTGGTACGCAGGAACTGTTGTTTTTATTTTATAGTTACTATACTTTACTGGTGGAAGGTCTTTCATATGTGATAGGCCATCTGGGTAGGTACTACCGCAATGTATATAACTCCCATAAAGCAGCAGTGTAAATGCACTGTTGTGTTTCGGATTGAAGGACATGATAGCCAGAGTAACTAATGGACATATTGAAACTTCACATATTATGTCTCAGGATGGCGAGTGCAGTGGAATTTTGCTCCTGTTAATGAGAGGGCGTATCACTTACCATCAGGCAAACGGTGTGGTCGTCTCGCCATTCATTGCAATAAAAAAAAATATTGACAAATGGGCTTGGTTGTGATCGTGGACTACGCGAGCTTTTCTGTCTCACTAACACCCAGACTCGAAGCTAATAATTATGGTTCACAAAAATATTTGTCTCGCTGCAGGGATCGAACCTGCGACCTCTGGTTTTACAGCCGGCGTCCAACCAACTGCGCTACATGATCAGCTGAAGAAAGAAAACAGATTAATTAGTTACAACAATACATCTTACACAATCACACTACATACTTTAACACAAAAATATATGTGATTATTCATCTAAATTATATTTCTTCGTATCAAAAGTTTACCTAACTGATACATTGTTGTAATTTATTTAGGTAACACATTATAATAGCCTAAATGTAACAAGGTAAAGAATGTGTAAAGTTAATCATCTCATCGTTGGAATTAACAATACCCCCAAATGTAGAAATGTTAAACTCAATTTAACCCTAAACTCTGGGCTTTAGAACAGTGCAAAACCTATTAAAGTACTTTCAGTGGTTTAGGAATTTCGTTTTGTTCTAAATTTGCTTTCGCCAAAGTTGCTTTTTAGTAATTATAGAGGTTTTTTGATCTCTTAAAGTTAAATGGATTGTAATTAAAGATTTAAGCTCTGGTTTAATTTGTGTTTCGTATATTATTTGTTAGTATTATTTTGTTTCCACCATGCGGTGGCCTGTTGGTAAGGTACCAGACGCGACTGCCAACATATTCACGGTGATCGAGGGCTCAAATCGGAGTCATGTGTGTATGGATAATATTATAAAACGGTGAAGGAAAACAATGGCAACGTATGATTGGTGTAGTTTTATTTGCCTTTTTAATCGAACATTGTCGAAATCTGTATCTCCGTTGCCGGAAGTGAATTGCTGATCGTAAGGAAAATTTAAAGGAACAATTTGGGGTTTTTTATGTGAGAGGCCGTCTGGGTAGTGTTACCTACCCAAAGTATATTTCTCCCGTCAAACAAATAATGTCAAAAAAACGAATCGCTGCAAGCTTCATAAAGACGTCCGAATTTGTGAATTAACTTTTTGGCTTCCACAGAAAATCTTTTGGTAGGTTTAATATTTTAATCATCCGGGCCATATTAGTAACTTTTATTTATTTATTTTATCCTTTTTTGTACACCAAATAAATCTTAAACTAAACGAATCTTATATCTTTATACTAGAAAATCTTGTATATATATATATATATATATATATATATATATATATATATATATATATATATATGTATATATTCTCTGAATCTCGGAAACGGCTCCAACGATTTTCATAAAATTTTGTATAGGGGGTTTCGGGGGAGATAAATCGATCTAGCTAGGATTCATTTTAAAAAAATGTTATAAACAATAAAAATATAAACTGATAATATTACTCTTCCTGACATCTATTGGCGAATAATAATACTATTTGTTTTATTGTGTGCAACTAACTGCATAACCATACAATAACACTAAAGATATTCCCGCAGATGGCTTTGTTAAGCAACGCTAAGCCAATGAGTGGTATTAGCTATTAGGTTTTATTGGGATATATGCCAAAACTTTAAAAATAGTAAGTGAAATTGGTAATTTGGCGTTTAATTTTGGATATGGCTATTTGTTTGAATCATGGATTATTAAAGATATACTGCCAGATTGAGCGAGTATTGAATCGAGAGAGAATATATTATATAAAGTGAGGTATATTCCGCGGAGCATTATCACTACATAGTATAAAACAAAGTCGCTTTTTCTGTCCCTATTTTTCTTGTTCGCTTAAATCTTTAAAACTACGATTTTTTCATAGAGACTTTCCCGCCCTCACACCCGCCACTGCAACTCCCGTCAGCCAGGATCAACAGTGGCACACAAAGATATGACACCCAGCTCCGGAGCTCGGCGAGTCTCTCAGGGACACTAGTTTGTCTTTAACCCGCATCGAAATTAATCAGAAAGAAAAAACAAAAGAAGGAGTTGGAAACAAATAGTTGTTCACTTCCCTCCGCAGCAAAGCGGGTGACAAAAAATATTGAGTCGAGAGGTATGTATCCTCTTATATAAAGATATACAACTGGAGAAGCCAGATGTATTAAGCACCACGGGATAAACAAATTACATGGGTCCTATAGTTTGAGCTGCTAAATTTGGGTCCAATAATAGGTATGGCAAAAGCGCCGGAAAGCACGGAAGTTCCTCCTAGATTCTACGAGGTCCGTATAGTATGCAACACCAGAAGTTATTTGCATATTGTTCAACATTATGCCGCGTTCATCGGACCAGCGATCACACTCCCAAAGTATATGATGTGCAGTTTGTTTGTACTCACAGTCAGGTGTAGAGCATTGACACGCAGGCGATTCAACCAGCTTAAAAGTGAATAGTTTGCTCTTAAAGTTGCCATGTCCCGTTAGGAACTGTGATACACAGTGATCAATTTCTAGCCACGATTTTCTTAAGCGATCGCGAACGGACTGGAAAGTATTGATATAAGTGACGCCCCTTTGAGGATATATCCCACCGGTTCTGCCATTCGTCAATTAATTCAGTGTACGCAGCAGAATACGGTTTAAATAATCTGATAATCTTTAAAAAGTCTCGGGATGCAATAAAGTTAGTGTCTATTGTCTCTCTATTTGAATAATATAATGCGGCG
Organism: Hyles vespertilio; assembly: GCA_009982885.2. Taxonomy (NCBI): domain Eukaryota; kingdom Metazoa; phylum Arthropoda; class Insecta; order Lepidoptera; family Sphingidae; genus Hyles; species Hyles vespertilio. The sequence continues at coordinate 6,877,286 of CM042806.1, read as the reverse complement.
CGTCTTTGCACCTCCAGATCGACCGGAAGCACACCCGCGAGAACCGGCAAAGCCTCTGTACTAACGGTTCTGTAAGCCTTACACAAGAATATCAAGGCCAGGCGTTGACTCTGGAGCAACTTCCTACGAACAGCGCCAACAGTAGATCTATCGGCCCAAACTGGAGAACCGTAACAGATACAACCCAAATAAGTTGCTCCATAGATAACTTTCAAAGTATTAAATGATAATCCTATATATAATCCCTACGTTGCCCTTGATACTCTCGTTAAAGCATAGAAGTTATTTTTCGATTTTTCTCCGACGGTTCTAATGTGTTCAATAAATGAGAAATTTCTCTCTAAAATTAATCCGAGGTAACAAACTGATTCCTTTCTTTTAACTGGTACATTGTTAAATTTAATACGCGGGGGTGTTTTAAATATCCCTTTTAACAACATTTGAAAAGTTTTTTGAGGTGCGAATGTTAGTCGATTTCGTTCACCCCAGTTCAAAATTAAACGCAGACTCGTGTCAGCCGAACTCTCGAGCCCGGCTCTACTATTGGATTGTATAAGTAGGAGTCCGTCATCTGCGTATCCAGTTAAAGAACAACCCGGCGGAAAAGGAATTGAGAAAATATCATCGAACCCCAAATTCCATAGATATGGACCGATAACCGAGCCTTGAGGGCAGCCCATAGTCAGCGCCTTCGATACGGCATGGTGGCCAAGTTGTAATTTGGTTGACCCATGACAAAAATAGGAATATATCATAGAATATATATTCCTAGGGCAACCTCGGATCTTTAATTTCAATAGTAATATTGGCCACCAGGCATTATCAAATGCGCCGGAGATGTCCAAGAAAATTCCCAATACGTACTTGTGATCCGAGTTGACGACAATTCTTCTAACCGATAAAGCCGCGTCCACAGTAGATTTACCTTTGGTAAAACCGAACTGTAGGTCATGAAATTTTGGACCACCCGGTAACAGACGAGGGACAATAAGCCTTTCAAGTACTTTACCCAAAGATGGTAATAATGTAATTGGGCGATATGACTTAGGGTCTTCAGGGGGCTTATTTCCACTTTTAGGTATAACACGAATGAAACCGCAACGCCAAACCCGGGGAAAAATGCCCTCCTCAATACACCGATTAAAAACTTTCAGTATAGTGTCACCCGACGACTTACACGCTTCCTTTATCATTTTATTCGATATTTTATCTTCTCCCGATGCTTTGTTAATTGGCAAAGAGTTTACTATGTTAAGAAATTCGTTAAGAGATGGATGATCTGATTTTGGGGAAGAAGGTAGCTCCGAGGCCCAGAGTCTTATTTGTTTTTGGTATTCGGAGTCATTATCTACACAATCGTCAGGTATAAGAGAATTCAAAAGAAAACTTAAAACTACGATTTATCAAAATAATGTACTACATATTTGTACACATTGAAAAGGTCTACAGAAAACTCCGCGATGGTATATGTCTATCTCTTATGGATATCCCACAATATCATTTTTTTGTCATTTACTTTTTACGACAAATAATGGCTAATTTTCGAAGCGATTTTAACCAAAACAGCATTAATCCTTATCCAATTAAATAGCTTCAATAAATTGTTGATTTAATATAGATCTATGTGGTCCTTTACAGCACAAGATTTAAATGAATATTTTCGAAGATATCACAGATTTAAAATTGCGGGACGTAGCGCTTGCGGCGGTACTGGCCGGCCGGGGCGGCGGCATCGTGCCTATATAGGAATGTTTATATCTATATATATAAAAATGAAACCCGTTTCGCGTTGTCACGGCATCACGTGTGAACGGCTGAACCGATTTGGCTTATTTTGGTCTTGAAATATTCGTAAAAGTTCTGGGAAGGTTTTAGTAATGAGAAAAATTGGAAAATTTCTAAGGAAGATACTAAAAACCTTTTTTTTGGGTATCGCTCAAGCGTGATGCGTCCAGCCAATATAGGACGATCTTTGTTTGTTTGACGGGAGACGTAAAAGACGGTCCAGCTTCAACTACCATCCAACGTAAAATGATCTATCTTTCCATTGTCTTTCATTGACGGCTGACGAAATAGAACAAAATTCAAAAAATGTGTACAACGTGTATATAATATTATCTAGATACGGCGTCTTGCGCGTAATTTTGTTAAATGTAAAATAAAACGATGTCCATATCCACCAAAATAGCCCATTGTTTTTTTAGATTATTGCAACAGTTTTAAACAAGGTATACTCTATCGTAGCGTTTTGCCGGAGTACACCAAAATATATCTAATTATAATTTTTCGTTTTCATAAACGACATTGTTTTTTGAATTGATACTTTTAGATGCGCTGGGGGACAAAATTAAATTCCGCATTAGTATTGTTTTCAGACTCAAGAATTAAAAAAAATGGTACGTTGATGCCGTATCTAGACATTATAATGAAACGATATGCAGTTTTATATTTTTAAATATTTGTTTTATTACTTAAGGCACCAAAATCGCCGATGTGGGACAAACAGCTGCCAAGTTGAAGTGGAACTGGGCTGGCCATGTCTACCGCATGTCTGACGAGCATTGGGCGAAAGCCACCACACAGTGGCTCCCTAGTAGCCGAAACCGATTACGCGGTAGGCCTAGAAGAAGATGGCGTGACGAACTCGACCTATATCTTCCAAACTGGCGGCAATTAACATCTGACCGTGACAAATGGAAAGAAAGGAGGGAGGCCTTTGCCCAGCAGTGGGAATCAAAGGGCTCATAATAATAAAAAATAATAATAATAATAATAACTTAAGGCAGTATGAAGGTTTTATTAATTTGTATATAGTAACGTACTAGACGCGACTGCCAACAAGTTTACGATGGTCACGGGTTCAAATCTCAGGGCACACCTCTGACTTATCGGATTAATTTCTACGTCAAATAAAATCCGCCAACCCGCACTAAGGCAGCGGGGTGGACTATGTCTTCTTCTTCTATAATATAAAAATGAATCGCAAAATGTGTTGGTAAGCGCAAAACTCAACAACGCCTGGACCAATTTGGCCAATTCTTTTTTTAAATATTTATTATTACTTTATTACTAACAAAAAGTAATGGCGTGCAATATTATTTGGAAAAACAGCATTTTGGTGCTGAATTAAGGGAAGGAATATTGGATGAACAATAAAAAACGCTTAAGTTTTTAATGTCAAAATTTCATAAGGCAATCTTTATATGTACATATACAGGGTATATCAAGACTGCTACCGAAAACGAAGCCGGGTGGTAGTTTAAGCGACTTCAGACACAATGCAACAGAAAAAGTTGCAAAAAAAAGCGACATTTTTTTTTTTTGTTATTTTTTTCCTATGGCCATATTTGGGTGGTAAATACATTTTTTCCTAAAATAATAGTATATACCCTTTTATTTATAAATACTCTAAGGTATAAAAGAGTTTAAATTATTATTTAAGCAAAAACTATGGATTTACCACCCAAAAATAACGATATTTAAAAAATCATAAAAAAAAATTGTCGCGTTTCTAGGCGAAATTTTTAATTGCATTGTGTTTGTAGCCACTAAAACTATCACCCGGCTTCGTTTTCGGTAGCAGTCTTGAGATACCCGGTATATGGAGAGACGGGATTTATTAGAGTGGAAGGTACGTGAGAGGACTGGGATAGCTAACAGATTTGATAGGACCAAATGTAAATGCACGTTATAAGACGGGATGGATAATAAAGAGAAAGGACGGGATGGATCGGGAAGAGATTGAACAGACGGATGAGACGGGATTGAGCCGGACAGTAGGACAGCTACGTCAAGTTTAGGTATACAAGAGTTTATACGAAAAATAACATGTATTTGGTGTGGAGTGGAATCAAAAAATATATGCACCCAGGCGAAGCTGGGCCGGGCCGCTAGAGTATAATAATAATACGTACATATTATTGTACAAAAATCTATTTGTACCCGGGCGAAGCTGGGCTGGGCCGCTAGTTAGGAATAATTTGTAAAAGAAATTAAGACTATGTTGAACTGTATTGAAATTATAAATAGTAAAAAGTACAAGAACACTTTTAGTGGAGTAATTCCTTCAAGGGTGCAATTACTTAAGTCCAAAAAAACCGAGCAAGGCTCGGTCATCCAGGTACTACTTAACATAAGAGTACAAATAGTGGTCGTATCGCGCGAGGCAATCTCTTACTGGCTGCCATGGGATGGACATAAGAGAAGAAGAAATAAATATTGGATAGTCCAAAGTGTCTTACATGATACAAATAGAAAATAATGAATATATTTAGCTTGATAGATAAAATGTATACAAATATCTTAAATTAAACAACATACATCGATTTAATTATTAATAAACATTCATAGATAGATAAAAATACCTAAATTTATACACACATACAACTTTTGTTCTACCAACCGAATAAAAATTCCGCTCATTCGAGTAATAATGTATAAAAAATTCAGTGGTCTTCTTTACAAAGTTGTTAACTTGGAGGTAAGTTTAACATATAAAATTGTAATCGAAAAATTGTACAGGTTAAGAAACGCATTTCTGAAAATTCAGTGAAAGCAAAATTTATCATGATTTAAGTCAGTTTTTGGTGGAATCCATTATTTATGTCGTCTAGCTAGACAGGAGAATTTCTCTTGGTTTGGTTTTAGGACATTTCACGGCCAAATGGAGCGACGACCTGCGAAAGGCAGTTGACGGCAAATCGATGTAGCACTGAATATTGGCCCAAGTGATCTTGGAGAGACGAAAGTGCTTTGAACCGGAGTTTGACCGAACTTTCTAGGAAATATTAATTATGAATCAGTTTATTAATAACCTTTGAAAATAGCAACGTAAAATTCAGCATATTGCAGATTTTTTAAAAAGAACTGAATTATTTATTTTTATACCAAGAGTAAAATTTAAATTTATGAAAAGAAAAACAATATGGTTTAAACGTAATTGAAAAAAATATTAAATAATTTAAAACACCCAAGAAGATCCACCGAGGCTCCTATCAAATGTACTAATAATTGGCAGTTTTATAGATACGTGAATAATTGGAGATATTTAATTGCTATACTTATTTCTATACATTATATTGAAGTTAGATAATAATAATAATAGCTAAATACCTTATACCTCCACTTATTAATGACATACCTACCGACTTAGCTAATAAAATTACACCTACTAATATTAAATATAATTTGAAAACGTTCTTTATTAACAATCAATAACTTTGATGTATCTACAGTGTCTACTGAATTTGGAATGACCTACCATGTATTTGTGAAGTGCTAATTGATATTATAAAGTACATTTTATTGTCGTATTGTTGCTGTTGTAAACTCTTGTTAGCTCTAGTATAAACCTCTGTGGTTTGTTAGCAGCTATACTGTAAATTATGTATTTATATTTAAAATAATAAATTTAAAAAAAGTTATTAATGACACCCCCTACGTATACACTTAGGCGTATTAAAAATATTTTATCCATATTCAATTAACCCACGTACGATTTTTTTAAAACATATAATTTTGCTTTTTATTCGGAACGGTTTAGAGAGCTTAGGTATTTTGTACATTGAACTAAATATCGATATAGTTTATTTAGTAGCAACAATACATAATTATTTTGCAAAAATAATACTACAGTACCCCCTGGTAAGTAGACGCGGTAACATGGTTCTACGAACTTAAACCAATCAAACCCGAACCAAAATAGGTTGGAAGATCAATGGCAACTTTGGTTTGCACACACATCCTTTCACCCCAAACCTTCGATCAAATATATACTACATACAGCGTCCGGAACAAAATCACACGCCAAAAGTGGCCGAGGTAGGTGAGGAGAATTTGTATTAAGTTTACTATTTAATCGATATAGGGATCAAAATTGTGACTTCTTATTTCACAGCTGTTTAACCAAGATGTGACACAGAGGCTGAATTTACGTGTCGCCAGGCAAAGACCACATTTTGATCCCCACAACAGCAATCAATCTGAAAAAGACAGTTTCAGGAGAAATCTAAACAGAACTGCGATGACTCCAGCACGGCAATGAATTTGCTATTCTCAGTGCCTGTTTGCCAGGGCAATTAGGTCGCGGCCCCAACAACGAGTTAAATGGTCGTACATTCCCAGCAGCACAGTGAACAGTCGGCCCATTTTATTTGCGTTACAATCGCACGCCTATTCGCATAACTGGAAATTGACTTTCGTCGAAGGCTTGATTAATTTTTCCGACTTTCTCTTTGCAATGCGTTCTTTTTTATTCAGCTTTGCGTTGATTGATCGATGCATATTGAAGATAGCTGACGTACGGTTTATAACGCGAGCAATATTCTCACATTCAGTATTTTGCGTCTTTTAATCTGTTTAGACAGTATTTTTACTTTTTATTATGATACTAGCGGCCCGGCCCAGCTTCACCCGGGTACAAATAGATTTCTGTACAATAATATGTACGTATTATACATATAAATCTTCCTCTTGAATCACTCCATCTATTTAAAAAAACCGCATCAGAATCCGTTGCGTAGGGATATAAGGACATAAGGACATAGGGACAGAGAATTATACTATGTAGTGAAGTGGCAGTTTTGCTAAAGTACACACTCTAGTATAAAGTTCTGATGAAAAAACCAAGAGGTCAGCGTACTACGCAAGCAATCTGCATGAAAGGCGCAACCCGAGCGGCAGTTTGCACAATAAATCCTTTTTTACTGAATGTTTTTATTGAGATCCCAACGATATTGATTGATTTTATGCCATTGTTGCTGCTGTAACAGCAAATATGTACCCACCTTTACTAGGCCTATTAATAAATACTTAATTAATGATCACATTAAATCAATTCTAAGGTAAAATAGAATTATTAGTATTTCATTCATGACATTTTTATTAAATTAGAATATTTTTTTGGTTTAATTGAGAGACAATGACCTGCAAAACCTTTTTGCACCAGATATTGGAAGCTGCAAGATCTAATATTAACCTCAGAAGAAAAATACTATAAGGCTGCGCACGACGCAAGTAATATACGTGAAAGCCGCAACCCAAGCGACAGTTTGCACAATGAATCCTTTTGTACTGAATGTTTTTATTGAGATTCCAGCAACATTGATTGATTTGATGCTGGTGCTGCCGTGAACGTAGATTTGTTGTCTTTATTGGGATCATAAATCAAGGTGTTTCTTATTAGTCTCGTATAGCTAATGTGGATTTATCTAAGCATAATGCTGTTTTGAAGTAATAATAATAATAACTCTTTATTATAACACCATATACAAAAGATAAACAAAAGACAAAAACAAAAGAAAAAAGAAGAAAACAATAGTTATAGAAAAATAAAGTTGGTGATATAACTGGCGGTCTTATCGCTTTAAGCGATCTCTTCCAGACAACCGGTTGGTAAAGGAAAGATCCAATGGTTATGGACGGTGCTTATTATTAACAATAAACTTACATACAATATAAATATATAAATACCGATATAAACGAATAAATGCAAGATATGATACACTTAAATACAATATAATACATAAACATACATATACCGGGTATCTCAAGACTGCTACCGAAAACGAAGCCGGGTGGTAGTTTTAGTGGCTACAAACACAATGCAATTAAAAATTTCGCTTAGAAACGCGACAATTATTTTTTATGATTTTTTAAATATCGTCATTTTTGGGTGGTAAATCCATAGATTTTGCTAAAATAATAATTTAAACTCTCTTATATCTTAGAGTATTTATAAATTAAAGGGTATACACTATTATTTTAGGAAAAAATGTATTTACCACCAAAATATGGCAATAGGAAAAAAAAAAAAAAAATTGTCGCTTTTTTTTGCAACTTTTTCTGTTGCATTGTGTTTGAAGTCGCTTAAACTACCACCCGGCTTCGTTTTCGGTAGCAGTCTTGATATACCCTGTATACATAACAATAATAGTGAATGATGATAAATCTATTGCGAAAGGTAGAAAGCTTTCACCCTTGATTTAAATATTTCCAGCGAGGACGATCGCTTAATTGTAAGAGGCAAAGCGTTCCACAGCCGCACTGCCTCAACAGTAAAGGAACGGTCATAAAATGACGTCCTATGTGCTGGAAACTGCAACATCAGATTCTCTGATGACCTAAGACAATGTGAATTAGCAGTATGTAGGAAGTTAAAACGTTCCTGAAGGTAGCGCGGAGAAGAGGGATTAAACAGAACACTGTAGAGAAGAGACAGGATATGAGCATTTCGGCGACGACGTATAGGGAGCCACTTGAGCCTGTTACGATATTCAGAAACATGGTCATATTTGCGCAAACCAAATATAAACCTGATACAAAAATTTTGAAGGCGTTCAAGCTTATTTAGCTGGGCCTCAGTAAGATCGAGATAGCTGGTATCGGCATAGTCGAGAATAGGGAGCAAGAGAGCTTGTGCAAGCGCAATCTTAGTGGTAGTCGGAAGAAAATTGCGCAATCTACGCAACGAACCAGCAGAGGCAAACAATTTACGACTAACTGCCACTATTTGAGGGCCCCAAGTTAAACTGCGATCGAAAATAACACCAAGATTTTTCACAGTGTCGCTAAACGGGACCACAACCCCTTCTAGCAGCACGTGAGGCAAAAGAGACCAGTCGATCTTGCAGATAGTTCTTGGGCTTCCTATAATAATGGCTTGTGTTTTTGTTGGGTTCAATTTAAGGCCATATGCTTTACTCCACTCGGATATTGCACTGAAGGTCGCTATTCATCAGACGAATAGAGTCATTCAGCTGGTCGAGCGGAGATTGACGATAAAGTTGAAGGTCGTCTGCATAAAGGTGGTAGGAGGAAGAAAGATTACAAGAAATTGAATTAATAAACACTGAGAAAAGAAGGGGAGATAGGACGCCACCCTGAGTAACACCGGCAGATGTGTTGCACCACGAGGAAACCGAATCCCCTAGGCGAACACACTGACGGCGACCAAACAGGTAACTATGAAACCATTCAATCACACTTGGAGATATGTTGAAGGAGCGAAGTATAGCTATGAGAATGTCAAAATCAACCGTGTTAAATGCATTGCTAAAGTCTAGGAGTGTCAGCACAGTTAACTGACTGTTTTCCATCCCCAGACGAATGTCGTCGGTGATTTTGACAAGTGCAGTAACTGTGCTGTGCCCAGGACGAAAGCCGGATTGAAGGGGATTGAGGAGATCATGTTTGGCGAGGAATGAGCTTAACTGGTTATAGACCAGACGCTCGAGGACTTTAGAAAGAAAAGGAAGAATGGATATTGGACGATATTCCGAAAAAGATTTAGGGTTAGGTTTTTTTGGTAAAGGAATAATCTGTGCTTCCTTCCAGGAGCAAGGAAACACAGCATTGGAGATGGAATAATTTAGTATATGACAAAGGACAGGAAGAACGGAATCTAGGATGGGAAGAAGCATATTGCGGCTGATGCTATCCATCCCAACTGCATTAGATGCTATTGAGACGATACTCCTCCGAACATCACAAGTAGTAAATTGACGAAACACAAATGTAGAAAGGCCAGGAGTAGAACTTTGTGAAAGGTAATTAATAGTGGATGCTTTAACTGCATCATCAATATGTGAAGTACAGGAAAAGTGCTGGTTTAACAAATTAATGTCCAAATTGTTTGGAATAGTCTCTTTACGAGGTTTACCAACTCCTATTGACCTCAGGAACTTCCAGACTTTAGCCGAGTCCTCGACTTGAACAGAATTATGAATATGGCGTCGTTGAGCGTCCCTACACACCATATTGCAGCAATTTCTAATTTTAGCGTAACGTGCCTTGTTTGCCTCTGTTGGATGCAACTTATATCTGCTTTTGGCTGCAGACTTCTTACACTGGAGGTCTTTGATGTCTTTTGTGATCCAGGGAGCAGGTAAGTGTTTTATTTTAATAGCTCTTAAAGGAGCATGAACATTGTACAATTGAATAATTGTCGAGTTAAAAATTTCAACTTGCTCATTGATTGAGTTAGCCGTTATCACAGGTGCCCAATCAATAGCTTTAGCATCCTTTAAGAAATTTTCTTCGTTCATACCACCAAAATTGCGTTACAGAATAACTGTAGGTTTTGATTTAGGAGGCCGAAGTTTATATGACAGAAAAATTAAGTTATGGTAGGAAAAACAATCAGCTAGGCACTGACCATACTTGGCCACATGCTCTAGCGATGAAATAATGATTAGATCAAGGAGAGAAGGGGTCGAGTTTGGAAAATGATGGGTAGCACAAAGAGAAAGTATATGCATGTTGCTCGACTTTACAATTCTTTCTAGAGAGGAGGAACGACTATCTTGCTTAAGTAGGCAAGTATTAAAGTCACCCATAATTAAAGTATGACTATAATTGGGTGTTAAGTCCTCTAAAATCTTTTCGAAAGACGAAAAATAGTTTACTCGCACAGAGGGGCTATAATAGACTCCGAGAAGTACTTTTGTATGGCCCAAAGCGACTTCAATAAAAAGATGCTCACCGACATTGGGTTGAGGTGGTTGGGTGGAGGCGCTAATCACAGAGAAAGGAATGTGTGCGCGTAAGTAAATAGCTACTCCACCACCGCCACCACCAATCCTGTCATTACGTATTAGGTTAAACCCGGGTAGGGTATAGGATATAGAGGGTAAACAGGGTTTAAGCCAAGACTCGGAGACTAATATAGCATGGATGTTTTTTACGTCAAACGATACCAGCATATCAGAAAAATGAGCCGGAATGCTCTGCGCATTAATATGAACTACATTCAAATTCTTAGGCACATCAGAAAAATGTGAATCCAACGTTTCCGAAAGCGTAGGGAAGTAGTGGAAGTATACCAATGGATGATACAAAAAGTTATTGGATAGCTACTTGCAAGTCTCAACCCTCAATTTTGACATTTAGAGGCTTGTCAATGTCAATATCTCAGCTTTATGTAAATAGAAATAGGGTATATTTTAAAAATTTACATTTGGCCGTTGACAAGTGCACGTGCAAGTTATTATAGAAATATTAAGATTGAATTCTTAGCTTCTCATTTCAAACCTGGCTTTTTATCCAATTTCAATGAAGAAGGTTTCAAATTTTCTGAGTTATCTATCTATTAATAATTTATTTCCGAGAAATGTTTACACAATTTACGATGAAATGTATCAGAATTATAGATTAGAGAAGTACTCGTGATATGAGTGTTGTTCGCAGACTAATGCTACTAATGATTAATAATCCGATTACGACGCTCGTGTCCAATTATTTGGGCTAAACGCTATATTCCGATAAATACTCAAACACGCTTCTTGTATTTACATCATGAAACGGTGTCTTTTTTAAAATATAATATCATTTAACATTGATTATAATTCCTATAATATCACAAAATAAATAATTAAAGGACTTTATTTCCACTTTTTGATGCATATGACACGCTTGGCTTGGGTAGGAGCAAAATTAACAAAGCAATGTTTGGCATTCTACTGCACTCGCCATCGTGACACATGAGATGGTAAATCTCATGTGTCAAAATGATATGAATAGTTATTCTGTCTACAATGTCTTTGAAACCGCTACATAACAGTGCATTTACATTGCAATTTAGCGGGCGAAATAGACATTGCGGTGGTACCTAGTCAGACACCCTTTTAGACGCTTTTTCTAGACGCTGCCCGTGCTTCGCACACCCTCACACGTATAATAGAGTAGGACAAATATTGCAACTCAAGGGATGCTCAAAGCACTCTTTACACACACACACTCACACACACATACACCCATACACAATACACACACACACACACACACTGGCATGTATATATAGATTGTAGCTAGCTCATATAACTAATTTATGTACCTTTTTAATTACGTTAGTCGTTTTATTATAATATTCGATTCTAAATTTATTGTAAATCGCACTCTCGAGTCTCAAGACACAAGCTTCCATGCTTAGTCTGAGACTCGTAGATGTATGTTGTACATTGAACCATGTATTATTGTGAATAAATAAATTAAATTATTAAATTAAATTATTATTAAATATATGCGATACCTACCACCAATACCACCACTTTGCTAGATCCTGGCACAATATTTATATACTTTTATTAATCTTATAATTAAACCTGGCTCCATTTTAGTACGTTACCAATTTGGGATATTCTCTATTATTCCCATATTTTGTTTGTGTAAACACAAATTTTGGGTGGTCCACATATATCTGTTTTGCTTCTGGGTATAAAGAAGGGACATCAAAAATCTTCCGCACTTTCTAATATCCATAACAGAGACTTGAATATCAAAGTCAATCAGGCTTACCTGTATGACTTACATACATATTTTTCTTTATTAATACCACAATACATGATATTGAATCAAGAAATAAATAAATCAGTAAGAAACTTCACGCGACACATTGCAACAGAAATGTCCAGGGATAGCTTTTCTATATCATCGAGTAACGAGTTTCTCTAGTGGCGATCGCAACGGAAGAGAAAGTTGGATAACATTACTCGATAGACAGGCGGTGGACGCAGGTGATATTAAAATACTGATTTTATAGCATCACTTTATTGTTGAAAGAATAACATGGTATTTTGATGTATTTTTTACTGAAATGAAATTAAAGAAAGAAAGGAAGAAAAATCATTTATTATAGCATGGCCATCATAACCAGTAATTTAATATACAATTTAATAATTTAATGCATATATATGTCGCCAGACTACAATGATCCCCCAATCAGATATAAAGTTTTTCTTTAAAGGTTTTTGTGTCGCTGGCCTGGTGAATGCATTAAGGCATTGCATAATGATGGGTCATTAACTTGATTAATATTAGGATTAGACGCATCGGTATTACCTATCTTCTTGAGACAGCTTCTAAAATCTACAAGATAAATAGAAGAATAAAGCAAGCACATTTTCTCAACCTTTTATGACCGTGTAAGAAATCTTATGGAGCCTTCAACGATATAAGACTCAATTTCTTGGTTTAATTAAACGGAAAAATCTTCAACTACCATGATAATCTTCGTAAATTAAAACAGTTAGTTTTACAACATTCAGAATAATTACAAAAATATAGTGAGTTCCACAAATCATAACACAAATCTGAAACCTCCTTCGTTAAAATCACATCACAAAGACTCATGGAATTTCAGAACACTTGTTCATTTTTCACACAATACAAAACAATCCCTTGCCAATATCAAAAAGATCTTCAATTACGAGGGCAGACGAAAACTCCTTTATGTAGAAGATTAAAGCCTCGTCACGCTAGATGTTATCAATATCATACATGTACTGGCGAAATTAATTTAATTTGCGTAAGCTTAGTACGGAACGGCTTGCGTTATTAAATTTTAGGATGGACATTTTTGCTATACGAAAATGTAATAAAATGTTCATACGTGGTACAGAGTTTCATTTTAAGCATAATGATAAACTGGTGAACGTCGTTGGTGTGAATAAATTTCAGAGTAACCTAGTGCATTCTAATAACTTTTAAGAAGATTATTTGAATGACTTTTTTATGATGAATTAATGGAAACATTTTGACATGTGCCAAGTTAATCGGGATAAGCTGCAATATGTTTTTTATGCATGCTCCAAACCCTTTGGCGTACGTTTTTTCCACCACTTATTTGATATCAAGTCTTGCGAGAAATAATAAACTCACAGAGACATAACGAGTAAGCCCCGTTTTTCTAAATCCTACGTACCTACTAACCTGAAAAACTGATTTAAGAGTTCGTCGTTGAAAGTCCACATATTCTTTTAAATATAGCTATTTTTTTTTTTCATTTATTTGGTTTACAAAACTGGATACAATCTTAAACTTATATGTAATATACATGCTATAACAGAATATGTTGTGATAAGATTACATCCTGCTAGATGCAAACACAGCATGCAATGTGGGGCAATGTTAAGGGTACGAAAGAATAAATTATTAAATTATTAAATTATCGTTGTTACTTATAATTAAATTGATTAGGTACTCGGCTATAAAAATGATTTGTATTAAAGACCGTACATTACATGTATTTTTTTTCCTAAAAGAGGCTAAAGAATCGTGACGGAAGATGTCAATATTTCCGCGAATGTTATTGTATAAAGAGTTCATTCGGTACATAGGAGAATGCTGGCTATGATTCGTTCTCGCATCTGGAAGGTAAAAGCTTTTACGGTTAATCAAACGACTGCTACAACGGGGTACGAAAAGATTTACGCGTTCAAGATATTTAGGTACATCAACATGGTTGTGAAGAAGTTTGTACAAAAATATAATGTCGGCTATTTTGCGACGTGTGCTTAAGGTTTCCATTTTATAAAAAGTAAGACGTTGTTTGTATGAATGGAATTGTAAACATCTGTTATCGCTATATGTCAGCTGGTATAAAAAGCGTTTTTGTATGCGTTCGATGCGGTCGATGTGAACTTGATAAATGGGGCACCACACGCTACTGCAATATTCCAAGATTGAACGAACTATTGTGTTAAAAATTAAAATTGTAATTTTGGACTGACCAAATACTTTCATTTGTCGATATATAAAACCGGAAAGACGAGAAGATCGAGCGATAATGTCATTTATGTGAAATCTGAAGCTCATCCCACTATCGAAGGTGACCCCGAGGTCTCGTATAGTGTGTACTTCAGTTAAATAAATGTTATTTAAAGAATAACTAGTCAAAAAGGGCTGTTTTTTTCTTGTAAAATTAATAAAATAACACTTATCCAAATTAAAACACATATCATTTTCAATGCACCAATCTTGAACACTGTTTAGATCAGACTGAAGAGATACTACATCAGATTTATTTTATTTTTATTTTATTTTTTACTTGAGGCACTCCTGACGGAACTGTGCAAATCTGTGATTTAAAGCCACGAATACAAACTAATTGAGAACGATTACGTATATATGATTCGCACCATCTTAGCAGGGAGCCGTGAATACCCATATCAGCTAATTTCTTTAAAAGGCGGTCATGATTGACCAAGTCAAACGCCTTTTTAAAGTCGGTGTAAATCGCATGAACTTCACCGCCTCTATCGATCGCGTCCAAGATATCGGATGTATATTCGATTAAGTTTGTAGTAGTAGATTTTCGAGGCAGAAAATCACTAAGTTTTCTTTCGATTTATTTCAAATGTTAATTATATTGAAAGTGAATTCATCTGAAAGTCTTTATAGCGTGTTTCTTTATCTGTAGATAAAAAATATGTGCAATTTACTTCTTTTTCATATCAATATTACCTTTACAGTCCCGTGTTGCATTTATTTTCTCGGATTGTGTATTTGTATCAGTCTATATACGTGGTGGACTATATGGCCTAACCACTCTCAATCGTTCTCTCGATTGTAGAGGAGGCCCGTGCCCTGCAGTGGGACATATATGGGCTGATACAGATACAGATATACGTCCTACTGCAGGGCACTAGGGGCCTTTACAACCGAGAGTACGATTGAGAGTGGTTAGCCCATATAGTCCACCACGCTAGCCTAGTATGAATTAGCGGACTTTACAAAAACATAATAGATTTTTTTAAAAATCGCTATGGTATTTAACAAATTTAATCCCTCAAAACGTAATTACTCTTATTTTATTAATATAAAAATTATTATAATTTGTTAAATAGGGCAAGAGACTTTAACACTGCTCTTTTTAAAACAAGTTATTCTCATTCCTTATCTATCCTTAGATCATCATCTACTTCAATTATCCTTCCATCGTTTCTGGATTTTCCGATATAAACAACCTCTTTAATTAGTTTCCAACTACAAAATTAAATGTACGTTCAAAAGGCCTATAAATTGAGGTAAAATATAGCTCAAAGCTTTCTAATTTGGTAGGGTCCAATTGCTTATTAAATAACAGCTGTGCCACAATGAAGTTGGCAAGTAACCCGATTACACTCAAGTCTGGATTAGTAAACTTAGTTCTATTTATTTACCAAGCCTAAGATAAACGGATAAAGCATTGGGCCTCGGGACTTTCATCCGAATAATTCACATTTACGACTATCGGGCCGACATGTTTGAATATATTGGCAATGTTACTTATGCCTGTTTTGTGTTAGCTGGATATTTGTCTATTATGTAAAATGGAAATGGTAAATTAATTGTATGCAATGTGAAGTATGAAAGTACGTGATAGGTTTTGCAAATAAATAGTATAAAATTTGTTTAATTTTATGAATGTTGAGTACATCTTAAATTGGCATACATATCAGTGGTCTTATTGATGTGTTTGCTGTTGATGTACCTATTTTGAATGAAATAAAATAAAAGATAATAAACAGGATTAACTAAGATTTAAAAATATATACAGTTCACAGACAATGAGGAACGCATGTCCAAAGACTAGCGGAAGTAAAAATAACTTCAAAAAACGTAGACTACACAATATTACAACTAGCATATACACATACAATGTTTTAACATCCGTAATAGATGAAGAGCCCGTGGCCGTCAGACCTTCGTAATTTTATAAAAGCTGAAAGTTTGTCTGAGCATGCCTCTGACATAAGCATCACACGATCAGCTATTATGAAGTTCCGATTGTGGTTGCTTTGGAAGTTATGACCTTTAATGTTTCTGGCAAGATGAAAGAACCATCAAAAGTGACTGAATACCAAAGAAATATTTGTTTGTAGTTGCCTTAATAACATATATAAAATTCGGCTTTTATACTATAACTTCGGCAAAATTACATGTTATTAAATATTACGCTATCTTCAAACTTTAAAATAATGTAATTTGTCAGCGTTAAAATTGTGTGAAATATTTATTATATTATCACAGATGAAAGAACCATCAGGTTCTTTCATCTTGCCAGAAACATTGAAGCTCATAACTTCCGCAGCAACCACGATCGGAACTTCATAATAGCTGATTGTGCGATACCTATGTTAGAGGCATGCGCACACAAACTTTCAGGTTTTATAAAATAACGAAGGTCTGGCGGCCACGGGCTCTTGGTCTATAATACTGGAACTTATATCGATAAACTACAATATTACTGACACTGGCCTTACTTACTTACATACTTACTAACACAAATATTGTCGACAATATTAGTTACAATACTTTACATAGTTTTGTAAGTGATATAAGCCTTACAATAAAACTAGGTCATCAAAAATATAGTAGGAATAGTATCAATTCCAGGCTCTGTAAATGTGATTTCGACAAGGCATGATTATGTCGATGGGCGACAGATTGTTGAGAATATAAAAGTTTATTATCGATACCATCGGAAATTACATATTAAATGACAGTTTAGAACTCTTTTACTTCTCCAGTCTTCATTGTTTATGGGAACTAATTTAACAAAAAAAATATTCGTTTAAAAAGTTCAGTGATTCTTCAGGTACAAGTTCATTGAGTTTAAGTATTTTTAGAAAGGAGAAAAACATTTTTTTCAATATTTGTAGTGTTTCTATTTTTTCCCAGTAATTTTCTTTATTCATTTAGCTGTGAAAAAGAAAAAATCGCAGAAAAAGGACTATTGAATTAAAATATATACCAAATTCAATGGAATTTCAGAGCCGGAATCTGTAACATTGTTTCTTAAAAAATTCAAAAATATATTTCAAACTTAAAAATACAAAAGGAACCTATTCATAATGTAAAAATAAAACAAAAATATTTCTACGGGTAGATCATTTCGACTCGGAGCACATCTTAATAACAGTTTATTTGTACAAATAGCGAGAGTTAATGAAGCAAAGATAAAAAAGTTTCCCCGGTGAGACTTGGCGAGTTTCACCGCGCCTCGAGAGATTTCCATTTAATTAAAAATACACATCTGTGTCACACTTTATCAGGCAAAAGGAAAT
The DNA here is from genome assembly GCA_009982885.2 of Hyles vespertilio. Lineage (NCBI taxonomy): Eukaryota > Metazoa > Arthropoda > Insecta > Lepidoptera > Sphingidae > Hyles > Hyles vespertilio. The sequence continues at coordinate 6,859,464 of CM042806.1, read as the reverse complement.
TACGAGTTTCGCGCCCAAATGTGCTGGGATTTTATTAAAAAGAGTAATGCTATACCATCGCCTTTTGACGTAAGTGTTGAGTCGAAAGAGGTTTTTCGCGAAGAAAATAATTATGCCGTACACATTATTGCGTATTAAATAAGGATGATTTGTTAAGATTATTAAGTCTTGTTCCTTAATTAAACCCTTACTTATTTAGTTACGAAATTCACAATCCAGATGACAACAAATTAAATGCATTCAAAAGAATATGAGAGATATTACATAAAAATAGATATGAATAGAATAGAATATTTATCTATTCAGATAAATATTATGTCTCATCTATCGACCTGATTATGCAGGTATTTACCTAAGGACATAAACAGGTAGAACCCGATTATCGACAGCTGTCTAGGTCACTATTAATGACGGGCTTTTCTCATCGTGTATGTTGGGCGTTGGGCAGATTTGAATACAACGTAAGCTATAAAGGGCTATTTTTATTAGAGTATTCCAATTTCGAGGGGAGGTCATGAATATACGATCATGAATATACAGATACACGACACTTTATTAAAAACCACGTAAAAAACTTACAAACAAATATAACAGAGATACCTTATAAGTAAGTAAACAATAGGGAATATGCATGTCATTATTTATTTTTTCGATTAATAACATACTTATTACATTACCGGAAAAACCGGTGCGTGGTGATTGACTACAAATACACGACTTCGAAGTCAGGCGTGTGCCCTGGGATTCGAAACCACTATCATCGGAGCATATTGACAGCCGCGTCTGTTTACCAACACTACGCTTATAAGAATGTATAATATTACTCGTATGTATGTAAATCTCAATTTTCGCGGTAAGGTCGGATTCAGCACGAGATTATATCAATACACGATTTAATCGCAATGATATCGTGTCGGCATGTGTGAAGGCGCCGCTGTTAAATCCCACTTGATAGATCGCTTTTTACGCTGAGTGAGCGATCGTGATGTCCACAAGTTTATATTCTAAGGAAATTCTTTTTTACAATAGAAGCGTCACGCATACTTCCGCGTGGCTTGCGCTTTTTACGCTCACCGCTTGGAATGCTTACGGATTGCTTGGAAAAGCGATAAGTGTTACTAAGAATGTTTTATTGAGTAACAAAATGTTTTGGTGTTTAACATCTTACTTATATGCTTTCTAATGGCATCTTTTATTATGGTCAGACCTACATATATATTACATACAGGGTATATCAAGACTGCTACCGAAAACGAATCCGGGTGATAGTTTAAGCGACTTCAGACACAATGCAACAGAAAAAGTGGCAAAAAAAGCGTCAATTTTTTTTTTGTAATTTTTTTCCTTTGACCATATTTGGGTGGTAAATGCATTTTTTCCTAAAATAACAGTGTATACCCTTTTATTTATAAATAATCTAAGGTATAAAAGAGTTTAAATTATTATTTTAGCTAAAACTAGGGATTTACCACCAAAAAATGACGATGTTTAAAAAATCATACAAAATAACTGTCCCGTTTCTTTGCGAAATTTTTAGTTGCTTTGTGTTTGTAGTCACTAAAACTACCACCCGGCTTCGTTTTCGGTAGCAGTCTTGATATACCCGGTATATATTATACATAACATATATATACCTACATATATGTAGGTCCCTCTCAAGTTTTCAACAATGATCTGCTAGATACAGCCTACTTTAGCTACTTCCTACAACTTTCATGTCTTCTGTCAATCTCGTATTTTTCAATATGACAGTGACATTTTAATTTTTCATATCTATAATCGAATTTGAAGTTTATTTAAGAATATGACTAATTTACCATAGCTTGGGAGAATAAATTAATTATATCCGTTACTAAATATCCAAATATTAATATTAATAATACTAAATATTCAAAGGTCTTCCTTATTAGAAAATAATTTTAAGAAGCAATAAACAACGCATACAAATATATTTTGTTACAAGAGTACCTGTAATAATGATAAACAAAATATATTTATTTAAAAATAACGCTTTTAAATGACAAAAAGAAAACCTAGGTAAAATTTCTACATCAATTTTAATGTAAAAACATTTTATACAATATAATAAAAACAGACAATGGAAAATATGTTTGACTGAATAATATACGTAAAATAATGATGAAATATAACTGAAATAGACAAAGGAATGTTTAAAATGGTACAAATTAACAAAGGTTGACAACGACAGGAATGTATTGTGATTCGTATTTGTATCGCGTGTCAGCTATTGAATGGGTTTTCCGTATTACATTCGAGCCGATTCGAGAGTTTTTCTTGTTTGTAATATGGAAAGGTCTTTTTTATAAAATTGTAGGGATTTTTTTCGATGTATTGGTTTTATATGGCTATGAATGACAACACTATCTATCTACTACTCATCAAAAGTAGCAAAAGCAAACACCTTGAATTACAAAGCAATGCTTGACATTCCACTGTGCTCACCATCCTGAGACATAGATGTTAAGGCTCAATGTGTGCTGTAGTTACTCTGGCTACAATTTCCTTTAATCCGAACACAACAGTGCATTTACCTGCTGTTTGGCGGGAGAAATAGACATTGCGGTGGAGCTTACCCAGGCGGCCTCTCACATATGAGAGACCTACCACAAAAAAAATAGGTTTGGCAGTTGAGAAAACCACCCACCTTTCAGTAAGTGATTATCATTGCCCATAAACTTCTTCAACACTTGACCGTTGAGCAGTTGGCGAACTTGTACAAAGGGAGGAAAAAAATATTAGTACCTATAGTCAACAAAAATTTTCAGAATTTGAGTGTTTGTAGGTGGTATATGTTATTTAATGATTACTTAGATACGAACATCAAATTTTATATTTTATTGAAAATTTGCCAGTGCATTAACAAAAAACATCTGGTAATCGAACCTAAGACACTACATTTCTAAGCCCATATATACAGCCATGGGAAAACAGCGTCTCATATATGTAGTAATAAAATAAACATTAACCCAATATACAGGGTATATCAAGACTGCTACCGAAAACGAAGCCGGGTGGTAGTCTAAGCGACTTCAGACACAATGCAACAGAAAATTTGCAAAAAAAAGCGACAATTTTTTTTTTTTTGTTATATTCTTCCTATGGCCATATTTGGGTGGTAAATACATTTTTTCCTAAAATAATAGTGTATACCCTTTTATTTATAAATACTCTAAGGTATAAAAGAGTTTAAATTATTATTTTAGCAAAAACTATGGATCTACCACCCAAAAATGACGATATTTAAAAAATCATAAAAAATAATTGTCGCGTTTCTATGCGAAATTTTTAATTGCATTGTGTTTGTAGCCACTAAAACTACCACCCGGCTTCGTTTTCGGTAGCAGTCTTGAGATACCCGGTATATTACACGCTTCTTAATGAGATTCTCCAAAACAAAATTATCACTAATACCCTTGCGAGCTAATTGGGAAATTATTTATTTCCATATAAAAGATAATATGCGCCTAAACGAGCGAATAATTATCTCTCTCTGTTTGTAATGTACATAATCATTTTTATATTTCTTTGCATTAGTGGAGAAAAATAGCTACAGTACTAATGGTTTCGGTCACCTTTATCAAAAAAATATAAATAGCTATTTCGGAATATTATTTTTACATATTATAAATATCATCTTAGCCACAGGGAGTCCACTGCTGATCTACCCTAAGGATCTCCACATCGACCTGTTGGAAACGGCCTGCATCCAGTAACTTCCTAAAACTTTAGCTAGGTCGTCCATCCACCTTGTAGGCAGGCGGGCGCCCAACATTTCGCTGGACTGTACGTGGTAATACCAGAATGCAATACCCTTGTGTGGTAGGTATATTACGAGATTTTTTTATCCCATTCGTACAGTGACCACAATGCAAATACATTGATAATTAAGTAATATGTTTTCGGTTAAAGATCCGTTTACATTTGTCAGCACACAGTTTGAGTAGTTCGATACGATTTACAGAACCGATTCCATTTGCTCAAATCAAACACAAGATTTCCTCGATATCTGATTACTTCCTGTAGAAGCGATACCTGGATCTTGAGTCGTAGTTTAACCTTCTCTAAATTTATATAAACATTTCTGCTACCTACACAATATCGTTAAAGTGCTATAAAATATGTTTAATATTGTGTAAACTAATATTAAAATAAATTAAGAACGTACTACATACATACATAAACACACGCTTTTTCCAAGAAGGGGTAGGCAAAGGTGCTACCAGGATACCCACATTTCGCCTTTCATGTTCCGTCCCACGATGTGATTGTGGCAAGCCTATCGCCATATCGGGCACAAATCACATCCGGGCTGATAATGAATAGAAAAATACAATATCACTTTTTCCGACTTAGGATTCGAATCCGAGTCCTTAGCTTTGTAACCGTACCGTAGTACAAATACACCACCGAAGCATTAAGAGAAAATAACTTATTCTTAACTTCTTAAGAATTAAGAAGTATAAATCTAGGGAATGTTTTCTAGTTTCAAATTGGGGCGAGAAAATTTAATAGACTCCTCACCGCAACTTCTACGGAACAATTTGAAGCCGCAAATATTTTCTTGAGTGAAAAATTTCCGTGCAATTTAGCAGAAACCCAGGCCGAAGACTGATCGCTGTCGACGAGCTGTCATGGCGTATAAATGATAACTTTGTTTACCACAAACGTAAAAACATGCATTCAATTCAATATTAGAGTTGAGACGTAAAAATATATTTATGGAGCTTCGATATTCATTGCCACCCGAATATCGCCCACTGGACATGTCAGACCCAGTCATAGTGTCGCGAGTATGTAATATTTTGGTTTACCCGACATAATTGTGTTAGCAACTTAGAACTATTTTAAGTCTGAACTGCAATTTATACCACTGATTCTATAACATCCCATTTATGTCCGACTGCATATCACGGGCCTCCTCTATAATCGAGAGTACGATTAAGAGGGGTTAGGCCATGTAGTCCACCACACTGGCCTAGTTAGGTTTGACGAACTTTATACTATCTGGTAGATTTTTACTTGGACTGGCACAGTAAAGTTATTCCTGTTTCAAAGTCAAAAACTAGAAGCAACGAAAGAATTTAATTGTGATAGGCAATGCTTTACCCAAAATCTCGTTTCATTCTTGCATGGGACGGGAGCAATATAATCGTCAAAAAATAATAAAGAAATAAAAATACCTAGCAGTCACATATACTGGTGGTAGGTCTCTCATATTATGTGAGAGGCTGCCTGGGTGGGTACCACCGCAATGTCTATTTCTCCCATCAAACAGCAGTTTAAATGCACTGTTGTGTTTCGGATTGAAGGACATTGTGGCCAGAGTAACTACTGGACATATTGAGACTTAACATCTTGTGTCTCAGGATGGCGAGCGCAGTGGAATGCTAAGCATTGCTTTGTAAATCAAGGTGTTGTTTGGTTTTGCTACTATTCATGAGCGGTCGCATCGCTTACCATCAGGTGAACGGCATGCTCGTCTCGCCATTCAATGCAATAATATATATATATATATATATATATATACAGCCCCGACCCCTCGTTAAGATCAATTATTGTCGTGGGTATCAGAAACTCAGAAACAAATACTTGTGGTAATATTTATCTTAATGCGGGGATCGAAGCCGTGGCATCTTGTTTAATAGCCGGTTGCACAACAAAATATGTTCTTATTAACGCCATGTCAACCTTCTTTAACATTTGGCCACGTTCCATTAAATGCCTTCCCTTGAGAAGTAATTAAAGAAAATCTATATCAAAACTTTATACTTTAACGATTACCAATTGAATTTAATTTAGTAGTCTAAAGAGCCAGGGGAATAATCCTCATTCCACCTTCGTTTTAATACTAATTCCTACAGAAAGCATAGAGACGATATAATGTTAAAACTTTTGCTTAAATGATTACCGATTGAATTACATCCACTAAGAACTTGTCGGGTAAGCGAAAAATTTGTCTTAAGAAATAGTTTTGCTGTAACGAGTTTGCAATAACGTAGTTAAGCGCCATTTATATTTAAGTTGCGTTCCAGTATTTGGGCATATTTGTCAAACAACAATGTATATGCAATGTTGTGGTTTGGTGCGAAGGACATAGCAGCCGCAGTGACACTTAAAATCTTAAGTCTCGGATGGCGAGTGCAGTTGAATTCCAAGCATGCTTTGTAATTCAAGGTGTTTGTTTTTGCTGTTCATAAGCGGTCTTATCGCTTACCATGAGGCGAATGTCATGCTCGTCTCGCCATTTATATCGTTTTTATTTTATTATCAAATGAGCTTGTTGGTTTAATCATAATTATGAATGTCGAACATAATTATGTAATATGTCAGGATTTTTATATACAGAGTATATCAAGACTGCTACCGAAAACGAGGCTAGGTGGCAGTTTTAGTGACTTCGAAATTGAAAAAAAAAAAAACTGACTTGTTTTTTTTTCTATAATCGCATTAGGGTGCGTGGTGGCCTGTTGATAAAACGGACTAGACGCAGCTGCCCACATGATCACGGTGGTCGCGGGTTCGAATCTCAGGGCACACCTCTAACTTTTCGGAGTCATGTGTGTATTGATAGTCAATCACCACGCACTAAAACGGTGAAGGAAAACATCGAGAGGAAACCTGCATACCATCGGGATTTATAAGAATTTCTATGGTATGTAAGTCTGCCAACCCGCACTAGGCCAGCGTGGTGGATTATATGGTCTTAATCGCACTGTCGATTATGGAGGAGGCCCGTGCCCTGTAGTGGGACGTATATGGGCTGATACAGAATACAGAATCGCATTAGGGTGGTAATACATGTTATTTTCTGAAATAATAGTGTACACCCTTTTATTTTAAAACACGCTATAGTACACAATGCTTCAAATTATTATTTTAGCAAAAACTATGGATTACCACTCAATCTCGACGTAATTTAAAAATAATAAAAAAAATTGTCGCGTTTCTTTGCGAAATTTTTAGTTACATTGTGTTTGTAGTCATTAAAACTACTACCCGGCTTCGTTTTCGGTAGCACTCTTGATATATCCGGTATATATATATAAGATCAAGAGTTATTTCTTCTTAAAGCATAACATAATGTGATTCATCTAAAACAGAGTTTTATTCATTAAATATAGTAACATTTACATATCAAATATCAACTATTGAAATACTTACTAACCTAAAACAGAGAATCGACAGTTAAATGTCCATGCTTTACTATTATTACTATATAAACTTAAATAATCTTTCGCATATTTAAATTAAAGGAAATTCACAAAAAAATACATCAATTATTTCAATTTAAAATATTAATGTCAGTGTCAATGACAATACACAGCAAAAAGAATATAATATTATATAAGCAGGCCGAAGGTTACATCTCCCCCCTTCGAAAGGCAAATTTTTTCAACATTAGTTGAGTAAAATTTTGCTGCGAAATCTAAATATCAACAAGCATAGGAATAAGCTTTGTAACATGATATAGTCCAATAGATCTTGTACCACGACCAGTATTTATTTTAAAAACTGAATCCGATATTTTGACGTGACAACGTCTTAAATTAGGTTGCGGCTGGGAGTCACTTATGAAAAAGTGTAACGCCCGGTAACGTAACGGTGCGCGCGCAGCACTAGAGAATTATTTTTCAGTTTCACCCACTTTTTCCAAAATTGTCCCATAGCCCCCCCCCTGCCTTCCCCCACCCTTATTCCGAAATAGTGCCTATTAGCCTCCCCACGAAACCTACCCCCCCCCTCCCCTACCCCCACCCCGAAAATTTACCTCACCCCCCCCCAATCCTATCTCGGCCAACATAGGTCGTAGACCCACCGAGTTTGGTATCCTCGGAACCGTCTTGGTGAGGGCTACAAATTGACCCTGCCAGAAATCCCAAATTACGCAAAAATTACCCCCCCAAAAAAAAATATTTTACCTCCAAAAAATTTATTGACGTGACAACGTCTTAAATTAGGTTGCGGCTGGGAGTCACTTATGAAAAAGTGTAACGCCCGGTAACGTTACGATGAGTCACCGAACGAGAGAGAGGCCCGCCGAATGCCTTGCGTCTCTCTCCCACTCAACTATGATCGGTCTGCCGCGCGCGCAGCACTAGAGAATTAGGCGCATTGAATCGGCGCATGCTTGTGTCTCTATCTTTGTCTTTCTCGAACGTTCTTGGCGTTGGAAAAACAAGAAAGCGTCACAATACAAGTTCACACGTGTGGTTAAAGTATCGTCAGCTGTGTCTGTAGTGAAAATATGGAGTGCTTAGATTCGTCATTACATGTACAATGTTTTAGTAAACAAAATATATTTCTATAGTTAAAATTTGTGCAATTCTTATTTTCATTCAATTCCTTGTTCCTATTGTGCAATTTAATTATATTCATATCAATAAATATTCTACCGAGAAAAAGACGTTGTCACGTAAAATCTTCGCCCGTAAAACCGACTTTACAGGCAACCATTTTTTCTTCAATTTCAAAAGGACCAATTCTAATTTCATCCATCTTTTTTTGTTTAATTTGTTTCCATAATCAACATATACCTTATCTCCTTTTTTAAATTCATGTTGTATTCTATTCTTGGCAAATAAAGCTTTATTATATTCGTGTGACTTTATTGACCTTTGGAGTGCTATTTTCCTGTCTTCTTCCAAACTTTTTGTTAATATCTGTTTTTCTCTTAATTCACGTGGTAACAAGTCTGTAGACTCACCAGATAGCAAATATTTAGGAGAAAATCCTGTTACAGAATGGTTTGTTTCATTATATCTATTTCTACATTCTTCTGCTATTTTTGACCAATTTGTTTTTCCTTTCGATTCATTCATTTTGCATCTTATTTTGTTTACAATAGTCTGGTTTAGCCTTTCGTTTAAACCATTTGAGAATGGTGCATCTACCGCTGTAAGTATTAATTGAATATTCCTGTCCTTAAGGTAATTTTTGAATTCATTCGAATTAAAAGCTGGATATTGATCAGAGAGTAAGATGTCTATTTTTTCTTCTTTAGGAATTTTTTCTATAAGTTTGATGAAGTCTCGAGCATGTTGATTCTTAGAACACAGGATGTATGCGTACCTAGTGAAGTGGTCTACTAGTAGATGTAAGTATCTTTTTGTTGATCTTTGACCCCCAAATCCTCCTATTGTGTCCAGTGACATTATTTGAAAGGGTTTATTAGCTGGACCTAATTGCGACATAAAGCCATATTTTCTATTTAGTCTCGTTTTATTTTTCAGGCATATCTCGCAGTTCTTGCATATATGTTTAATATTTTCTGATAGATTCGGTGCAGTATAAAATGGTTTTATTTTAGATTCTGTTTGATTTATTCCAGTATGACAATATTTTTCATGAGTCTTTTTTATTATAATTTTACTATAATCTTCACTTAGAATTATTTTTTTCTTATTTTTCCCACTTTTTTTGTAGTAAATTCCATCTAGTAATATAATGTTTTTTTTAAGTTCTTTTATTTGCAAATTTTGTGCTTGATCATATGTTATGTCATGAATATCAATAAAATTTACCGTTCTTAAGTTATCTTCATCATTTGCATCAATGCCCAATACTGGGTTTCTGCTGAGACAATCTGCTTCTGTATTATTTTTTCCGGGAAAATATTTTATTTCACAATTATATTGTGACAGATAATGAGACATATCACCTAATTCATCGTCTGGTCTGTTTCTTATATTTAACTTCTCGAGAGGTTTGTGATCTGTATAGACAGTAAAATAGTTTCCAATCAACCAATATTGCCAAAACTTAATGCTCTCTTTTATAGCTAAACATTCTAAAAATATCGCTTTTTTATTTTTCTGTGATTCATTTAATTTTTTAGAAAAATATGCTACCGGTTTTTCTTCGCCATTGTTCTGAATTTGTTTCAAAACTGCTCCTATACCTATGGTACTGGCATCTGTATAAATAAATATTGGTGCTTGTGGATCATAAATGGCTAGTATTGGTTTGGAACATAGATACTCCTTAACTTTCCGGAATGCATCCTCACACTGTTCTGTCCAATTAAATCTTTGATCTTTTCTCAGCAATTTATGTAAAGGATCAAGAACTATTGAGACACTCGGAATATACTTTCCATAAAAATTTATTTTTCCTAAAAATTGTCGTATCTGTTTTCTATTTTGAGGAGCGGGAAAATCTTTTATTGATTTTAAATTGTCCTTTAGAGGTGTAATCGTATTCTTCTGTAATATATGACCTAAATACTTAACTGAATCACTTGCAAACTTACCTTTTTTTACTTTTAGCCTGAAACCTTCTTCTCGAATAGCCTCCAGCATTTTTTTTAAGTGTGTAATATGTTCATCAAATGTCTTAGAGAAAATCAGTATATCATCAATAAAATTCACTGCAAATCCTGTCAAACCATTTTTCCTTATAATATTTCCCAAAATCCGTTGAAATATGGCTGGTGATGTCTTAAGGCCGAAAGGTAAACAGGTCCATTGGTAATGACCTTCTTGAGTTACAAAAGCAGTTTTGTATCTGTCTGTAATTTTTAATGGGATAGACCAAAAAGCTGAATTTATATCCAGAGTTGTAAAATAATTACAATGTATTGTTTTTGTTATTAAGTCTTCTATGAGAGGAAATGGTTGTGATTGAGGTATAATTATTTTATTCAAATCTCTGAAGTCTATGCATAATCTACTTTTTTTTCCTTCATCCCTTTTAAAAGCTAAGGTAACAGGTGCCGCAAAAGGACTGTAAGATTCCTCGATCAATTCATGTTTTAGAAGTTGTGAAATTTGATTTTCTATTTCTATCTTGTCTTGGATTGAACATCTATATGGTCTTTTATAACAATATTTTTCAACTTGCAAGTCTATACAGGCTTCATATTTCTTCACTTTTCCAGTGTCATATTTATTTTTAGCAAAAATTTCCTTGTAATTATCCAATAATATGTTTATCTCTTGTCTTTGCTCAGTATTTAAGTATTTTGTATCTATGTCAAATTTGTTTGTATCTATACCTTCATTAAAATTAACTGCGTATTCTCTTTTCTCTTTATTTGTTTGAATATTTTCAATCTCTCTATCTTCAAATATATTTTTACTACTTATTTCAAAAATGTCATATTTCTGTATTTGGATATTTAAATTCTCGTCATGAGTCAACCCAAATTTATGTATTGAATCTAATCCTAGAATTAGATCATACTCAAAATTCTCATTTTCAAAGATAAATGCATTTATTTTCATCTTCTTATTCAATAACTCGGCATCTATAATACTATTAACCCTTTAGTCTTACCTCCTCCACTTATTGTTTTTATTGTGTTATAATAATAACTAGGCTTCATATTCGTCACCTGAACCAATTTTGAATTTATCAATGTTATTCGTGAACCAGGGTCATACAGCCCCTTGACTTCTAACGTATTATTTAACATCACCATAATCTCAATTAGTGGAGGGAAGTTTAGTTTTTTGGATCTTCATTACTCAGTTCAACTTTTAATATTGAATTAGAATTCATGTTTTTGTCATTAGTTGTTTTTTTCCCGTAATTATACCAGCAAACATTCTCTGGGTGAAATCTACTTAATTTTCCTTTATTCTCACAAATCCTGCATGGTATTTTTTCAGTTTGTTTTATTTCTTGTTTATTGTATTTATTTCCTACACTTTTTTTTTCAATGTTAAACTTTCTAGTCCTCTTATGCAATTAAATAAGTCATCTACTTCTTTAAGATTTTCTCTGTCTATTCTATCCATTATGAAGTTTGGTAGACCGGTGGTAATCAAATAAATTAGGGTTTGTGTATCTATTGATCTGTTTATTTCTAGTAACAGTCTCTCTTTTTTAAGAGCATATTCTAACATTGACCCTTGTATATATTTAAAATTCATAGCGTACCTGATCGGTGACCAGCCTTTATCAGCAAATGTATCACTTAAGCTTTTCTTCCATACAGACCAATCTGAATCTACAGTATGTTTAATAATCATTGATGTATACCAATCTATACAAGTATCTTCCAATAGTAATCGTAGAATTTCTATTTTTTGTAAATCTGTATCTATTTGTAAACGGGCACATTCACTTTCAAAAGTATTTAACCATTGTTTAACATTTGTTCTATTACTTGAAAACTTTTCTATAGAAAATTCTCCTACTAATCTCGTCTTATTTTCTGCTTTTTTTAATAATGTTGGTTCCATTGATGACAACTCGTGACCTTGTTCCAATTTTTCAAGTAAAAACCCATCAAATTGTAAATTATCATCATCTAAATATGTTTTCCTCATTTCTTTGGTTAATGTTATCCAAACCTGTCTCTTATCGTGCCTTTTCTGGAGTGATTTTTTTTATTTTGTCAAATATTTCATGCTTTAATATTTCTCTGTGTAAATTCACTGATTGATACTCTCTAGGCATAAGAAAAGTTTGATTTTGTGTATCCGTGATGGAGGTTATGGTATAAATATTTGTCTTAGTATCATCTGGTTTGGCTTTTACAACAAATTCAAATCTTAATTTCTCCATTGTAAATATATATTTTTTCACATGTAAGTAAATTGTCGATTTATAAGATCAAGAGTTATTTCTTCTTAAAGCATAACACAATGTGATTCATCTAAAACAGAGTTTTATTCATTAAATATAGTAACATTTACATATCAATATCAACTATTGAAATACTTACTAACCTAAAACAGAGAATCGACAATTAAATGTCCATGCTTTACTATTATTACTATATAAACTTAAATAATCTTTCGCATATTTAAATTAAAGGAAATTCACAAAAAAATACATCAATTATTTCAATTTAAAATATTAATGTCAGTGTCAATGACAATACACAGCAAAAAGAATATAATATTATATAAGCAGGCCGAAGGTTACATATATAGTTCATACTTGATTTATGTAAGAATTTGTAGTACGCAAGTTATTTCAAATTCAATTCCGTTCTCCTCGAGGGCTCAACGCCGGAGGCATGGAGTAGGAGCGTGGTGGCCTTGTTCTTCAAAAAAGGTGATAACACTTTGCTGAAGAACTACAGGCCCATCTCGCTCCTGAGCCATGTCTATAAGTTGTTTTCGAGGGTCATCACAAATAGTCTCGAACGCAGGTTTGATGACTTCCAGCCTCCCGAACAAGCCGGTTTCCTAAAAGGCTTTAGTACCATAGACCATATCCATATGCTTCGGCAAGTTATACGAATAACCGAGGAATATAACTTGCCGCTTTGTTTAGCGTTTGTGGACTATGAGAAAGCCTTTGATTCGATCGAGACTTGGGCTGTGCTACAGTCTCTCCAGCGGTGCCATATCGACTATCGGTACATCGAAGTGTTGAAGTGTATATACAACAACACCACCATGTCGGTCCGAGTACAAGATCAGAGTACGAAGGCTATTCCACTACAGAGAGGCGTGAGACAGGGAGATGTCATATCTCCGAAACTGTTCACTGCCGCGCTGGAAAATGCCTTCAAGCTCTTGCAGTGGAAAGGATTCGGCATCAACATCAACGGCGAGTATATTACTAACCTTCGATTTGCCGACGATATTGTAGTCTTGGCAGAATCGCTGGAAGACCTTAGCACTATGCTCATAGACCTCAATCGAGTCTCCCAACAGGTGGGTCTTAAAATGAACATGGACAAAACGAAGATCATGTCGAATGTCCATGTTGTGCCCACCCCCATCGGTGTTGGGGGCTCGACTCTTGAAGTTGTTGACGAATATGTCTATTTAGGACAAGTGGTCCGGTTAGGCAGGTCCAACTTCGAGAGAGAGGTCAATCGTCGAATCCAACTCGGTTGGGCAGCGTTCGGGAAACTACGCGACGTCTTCTCGTCCAAAATACCTCAGTGCCTTAAATCGAAAGTCTTCGATAGTTGTGTGTTGCCAGTGATGACTTACGGCACCGAGACGTGGCCTCTATGGGCCTTATTAGGAAACTCAAAGTCACTCAACGAGCTATGGAGAGAACTATGCTCGGGGTTTCCTTACGAGATCGAATCAGAAATGAGGAGATCCGTAGGAGAACTAAAATAACCGACATAGCCCACCGGATTAGCAAGTTGAAGTGGCAATGGGCAGGGCACATAGCGCGGAGATCTGATAACCGATGGGATCGGAAAGTGCTCGAATGGAGGCCACGTAGTGGAAAGCGCAGCGTAGGACGTCCACCCACAAGATGGTCAGACGACCTGTTAAAGGTCGCAGGACGTCGCTGGATGCAGGCTGCCTCCAACAGGTCTCTGTGGAAATCATTGGGGGAGGCCTATGTTCAGCAGTGGACTTACTTTGGCTGATGGATGGATGGATGAAGTTATTTAAAAGTGCGTGGTGGCCTGTTAGTAAACGGACTAGACGCGACTGCCAACGTGTTCACGGTGGTCGCGGGTTCGAATCCCAGGGCACACCTCTGACTTTTCGGAGTCATGTGTGTACTGATAGTCAATCACCACGCACTAAAACGGTGAAGGAAAACATCGTGAGGAAACCTGCATACCATAGCGATTTATAAACAAAATCTATTTTATGTAAGTCCGCCAACCCGTACTAGGCCAGCGTGGTGGACTATATGGCCTAACCACTCTCAATCGTACTCTCGATTGTAGAGGAGGCCCGTGCCCTGCAGTGGGACGTATATGGGCTGATACAGAAGTTATTTAAAATATAACCTAATTTTATACATATTTATTTAGGGCTAATTAATGAAACCTAGATTTAATAAGCGTCTACAATATTTCCGGACCAATTTAGTTTACGCTTATAATTTTTCTCAAAGTTAATCAAAATAATAACATTTATTTTGGTACACAATTTAATAGCGCCGATTATGGCTAACCACGGTTTGGTTAACCCTTCCAAACTTTTTCCATCTAAAGGTCCGTCGCCGATCAAAAAAGATAAAACTTTTCTCAAGTAATTAAAAGACAAGTGAATTTTGCAACTTTTTCGGATTAATGGATGAAAAATACAAATACAAATTTAATAACGTAGACTGGATTTATATAAGCAAAAAATCTGTTATTAATATCATTGAGATTACAAGTTATGCAGTTTAAAATTCGTAGAAGATGAATGAATTAGTCAATTTTTTTTTTTTTCAATATTCTTTTTTCAAATTAGGTTCAGTAAGGTAGGTAGATAACTATAAACAAGCGTTAATGCATTAACAATGTATGATGTAACAATTTTTTATTTAATCTACAGATAATTTATTGGGATTACAAACATATTAAGTAATAACATTCTTGAAATGCCTCGTGACCATTTGCTCTTTTACCATCCCTAATCTATTAGAGAGTTGTTAATCTATCTTATAATCTTTTGCGTAAGTTTTTCTCAAAACTCCGTCATAAGACGCTTAGTTTTTCATACGGAGAAACAACTACATATTTGATGACTACATATACCTCTTGCCATTTTCGCCGTATGCATTTATTTATAATTAATAAATAGTCAATACACCTAACAGTCACATACATTGTCTTGGTTCCATACTAAGATCGAGTATTATGTCGTGGGTATTAAAAACAATGAGAGACCTTTCGGTCTCACAAACACCCAGACCTATAACAAATACCTGCCGATTACCCAAATATTTGTCTGTTATTATTATTATAATGAATTAGGATCGCAGTGTACGGTTTAAATCAAGCCGATAAACTGCGCCCACCAAGAGATTATCGTCTCCTGTAAGGAAGATTATTGATTTATGGGCTCTTCAATAATAAAATAATTTTAATTTATTTATTAATTTTTATTTACCAAAAGAAAACACAAACCATTATTGCTTAATCCTAAAATCTTATAATTAGATACAATTTTCACTTAATCATATTCCCTTTGCGCAATATCCTAGTTATCATATTAACCGACATTTTGTTATAAGCAGACGACAAAACATAAAAAAAAATGTTTTATCTTAAATCATAAAATGAAAGAAATAACATTAATAAAACATTGGAGTTTGGGACTTACACTTCGATTATTTTTATTTTTATTAGAAATCCAGCCTGGCCATTTGTAATAAATTTAAACCACAGATGAATTCTTAGTAATTCCGATAAATTCAATACCAGGTAAATAATTTGTTTCAAACTTTTATGAAAGAACTGCTAATTAAACTTTGTGAAACATTCATGAACGAAAAACGTTTATTTTACCTTTCAATTCATTGTACTATGATCATTCTCTTTTTGGTTCTATAAATTTACTATTGACAGATATTTTTAACCGACTTCAAAAAAAGGAGGAGGTTCTCAATTCGACTGTATGTTGCTTTTTTTTTTATGTTTGTTACCTCGTTTCTCTGTACTGTGTGAACCGATTTCAATCATTCTTTCTTTGATTGAAAGCTGGTGCTTGTCGTTTGGTCCCATAAAAATATGGTGAAGATCTGATGAATATCTTCAGACCTGGAGAGGGGAACTCCTTAAAATTAAGGAGAATTGCAATGGTTCTTTTTGCATTACGTTGATTAGAAAATTTAAGTTACAGTGAGAGAGGGAGGGGTGGGGGTGAGGGGGGGTGGGTGATAAAATTAAAATACACGTAAATACTAATATCTTCAGCAGCTTATAACCGATTTTAGTGATTTCTTTTTCATTGGAAAGAACGTATTAACAGGTTGATCCCAGGAACACAACATTAAGATCTGATTATCATGTTCGGACCTGGAGAGTAGAACTCCTCAAAATTTAATAGGATTTCAACGGTTCTTTTTGCATTGGGTTCAGTAAAAAAGCTAGGCTACAGTGGTTGAGGGAAAAAGGGGTAGGCGCGAAGGGAGGGGGGGGGAGCAAAAATAATAAACATGTGAATATTCCAATATCTTTGGCAGCTTTTAGCCGATTTTAGCGATTTCATTGTCATCGGAAAGAACATATTCCTTGTGGGGACCAAATCTTCTTCATTTAAATGCCTATCAACACTAAAAAGATAAAAATAACTAAAATTTTTAATAAAAAAAATAAAACCGACGTCAAAACAAAAATCCACTAAAAACCAAAAAATAATAACTACTTACCACTCCAAAGCAAAAAAATAATATTTATTTCATAGAGCTCGTGCATGTTGATTAATTTGCTTAATGACTTGACTAGCCAACAAATCAAAATATATGCGTAACATATTGAAGGCGGGTCGCCCAGTACCAAACATATAGATATTTAAATTAATATAAGGCATAGGTCCTACATGTTTGGTACTTGGCGGCCCGCCTTCGATATGTTACGCATATATTTTGATTTGTTGGCTAGTCAAGTCATTAAGCAAATTAATCAACATGCACGAGCTCCATGAAATAAATATTATTTTTTTGCTTTGGAGTGGTAAGTAGTTATTATTTTTTGGTTTTTAGTGGATTTTTGTTTTGAAGTCGGTTTTTATTTTTTTTATTAATTACTTATTTGTTTGTTAATAGATTTTTTTTCTGTACACATAAATTAATTTCCAAAACATGCTGTTTTCTTGAAAGGGTACTCTTTTGTAGGAATATTTTAAAAATCCTGCAACTCGGATTTTTTTTGAACCCTAAGAAGAATATTTTTATAAGCTAATATCAATCGTCGTGGACTATATGGCCTAACCACTCTCAATAATACTGTCGATTGTAGAGGAGGCCCGTGCCCCGTACCGTATGTGGGCTGATAAAGATATCTATCTATCTATATCAGCCCATATACGACCCACTGCAGGGCACGGGCCTACTCTACAATCGAGAATACGATTGAGAGTGGTTAGGCCATATAGTCCACCACGCTGGCCAAGTGCGGGTTGGCATTGGATAAAGATATACATACAAGCTAATAGCAATCTGCAATGATAACTACGATTAGTTACTTAAAAAAATAATATTTCTACCCACATTACTAACACTATGACTACAACATATTTTTTTTTTCATTTTTCAACATATATTTTTTTATTGTAACTGACCACGATATCTAACGGGCTTTTTAAAACATAAAGTTAATAATACATTCCTGCTATATGACAAAATATTTTTTTATATTTTTTACCACGCGCTGATGTAATGAAGATAAAAATATGAGCCGAAATCGACGCCATTTCGCAACTGATGACGCCAATGTTGTACCTTTTACCACCGATATTAAATTAACGAGAGCATTAGACCTTCATCTAAAAGATAAAGCGCTTGAAAACAAGTCCATTACACTGATATTTTTGAACGAAATTTTAATTTAATACAGCAAATACTTCATACGTACATGATAATGGAAATATATTCACAATTCACGCTCCTTATTCAACCTGCACACATTGGGTTTCAAATAGACTGACAAATAGGGTGGATCGGGAAAAGATGGTCATCTCACACCAATAAATACTTACTAATATTTTAATTCCACTGCAACCACTATTTTAGTACAAGATTATATTGTAGTCACTTTGTTCCAACAACAAATAAAAATCTACTCAGTAAAACCACATTGATCGGGAATTTCCCTGTCCCTATAAAATAAATCTTGATCTATAACTCAATGTTTTGGCCAACTGTAACACGTAGGCTTTGTTCCGAATCAAAGAACATCCAAACCGTTTTGTCTCTTATTACAAGGATGTAGAATACATAATGGTGTAACAGCGTCCTTCGATGATCTGATACAAAATTTGGGTGTAAGTAAAATCGTCTAATGTCCTTTGTCCCTCGTGAAGTTAGACCAGCGATTTGCAAACTACTTTTTTCGTGTCAGGAAGTTTTCTCGTTCGGAAAATTCCTTAAGGTTGTTTGTTTTCCTTTTCATTAGGATGAACTACGGCTTCTATTGGATTACTTCACCTCATTGGAACTGATGTGGTCGTGAAGGCGGAAAATATTCCCTCATACAAGTAATGTGTAATGTTTGTTTTTGGTTTATCGCTATCAATTGAATGTTCAATCGAGTCTTTTATTTAGTGGAACGAAAATAAGTAGATTATCAGATTTAATCCTAATTGTATTAATTGGTTTGATGTTTGAGAAATTAGATGCTATTAAGAACTTTTATTAGCTATAAAATCCTGTATTTACGCGCAATTTTTCTTATCGCAATTATTGGAAAGGCAAGCAAGCTGTCCGTCTGATGATAACCAATACGACCGCTCATGAGCAGAAGCAAAAGAAAACAACACAGCAATGCTTATTATTCCACCAGTCTGCGTTCGCTATTCTGAGACTTAAGATGTTAAATAGCAGTATGTTCCGTAGTTACTTTGGCTGCAATGTCCTTTAACCGGAACACAACAGTGCATTTACACTGCTATTTAGCGGGAGAATTAGACATTACGATGGTACCTAACCAGACTGCCTCTTCCATATGGACCCCCTAAAAGTAAACCTTAATTTGTTATACTATCGCATCATTAGCAGAAGATGTTTCGATCGGGATTACATGACGAAGCAATTCGGTTGGGAATTAAAAGCTTGCTAGATTAATTGTAACATACATACATTTTATATAGCCTATAGATGTTTAATTATTGCGAGTATTAATTGGGCAATAACTGATTTTAGAGAAGTATGTAGGACAAAAACAGTGTCCTATATACTTACTAAAACAGTGAACGAAAACATCGTGAGGAAACCTGCATAGCATAGCGATTTATAAGACTTTCTATGGTATGTAAGTCCGCCAACCCGCACTGTGCACTGGTGGACTATATTAGGCCATATTATATGGCCTAACCACTCTCTATCGTATTCTCGATTGTAGAGGCCCGTGTCTTATAACGTATATGGGCTGATACGGATACAGGACACAGAAAAATAATCCTAGTAAAGGACATTATTACACATCCTTCGCTTCGAACTAGTGATTAATAAATCCAAATTTACTTTTATTTTATTCCATCGAATTAAAGGTTACCGACATAGCCCTTAGGACTAGCAAGTTGAAGTGGCAGTGGGCCGGGCTCGTAAAACCGATAGCCGTTGGGGCCGAAAGGTTCTAGAGTAGAGGCCACGCACAGGCAAGTGAAATGTCGGATGCCCGCCTACAAGGTGGACGGATCACCTGGCTAACGTTGCAGGAAGTCGCTGGAAGTAGGCTGCTTCCAACAGGTCGATATGGCAATCTTTGGGGGAGGCCTATGTTCAGCAGTCGACTTCTACATTATATAAAGCGCATTCAAGTTTATGAAAGATTTTAAAATAGGAACGAGTCTCAACGACGTGATATATGAGCAAACATCTATATTGCAAAGAGTTGTCGCTTTAAGGTATAAAAATGTGATCAAAGATGTGTCTGATGTCAAATGAAGTTCCGGAGCGTTCCGAATCGATGATTTCTGTCACTGTCGCCTTTTATTATGTGGACTCAGGACTAGAAACATTTATGTACATAAGAATTTGCACTAAAAGTTAGTAGCAACTGATATAAACATATAAGAAAAAATGTATTGTCTCGGGGCGTACTTGTACTACGGTCCGATTTTAAAACTGAGGTCTCGGGTTTGAATCCCGGGTCAGGAAACGTGTTAGGAATTTGTGCACGATATGGCGATTGGCTTGACCCTATTACATCGTGGGAAACGTACAAGGTGAAACGTGGGTGTTCTGATAGCACCACTGCCTACGTCTCTTGGGAATTAAAAAACTAAAAAAACACGCTTGCATAAAAGATCCAACTAAAAACTAAGAAGTAATTGATAATAAGTTTAAGATTCGAAAGAAAATGGAGTAAAATACATACATTTTCTTGCTATAAAGCGTGGGGTGCTGTAGGATAAGTAATTGTTGTAAACACCACACGCTTTGTAACAAGAAAAGGTATGTGTTTTACAACATTTTTTATTTTTTAGTTGGATCTTTTATGCAAGCGTGTTTTTTAGTTTTTTAAACTATAATTTAATTGCTTGCACTAAAAATATTATCAACGGCTGTCTTATCAAAGAAAGACAGCTGCGCGCAAATTACCAACTTTTAATTTTTTTCCCCAAAAACATTTTTGTTCGTTTCTGGATAAGATAATGTCATATACTTTTTTAAATTATTGCGTTGTCATCGGTTCTGGATAAGTATGCAAAGTTTGAATTTAAACTGATCGTTCTAAGTAGGGCAAAATCGAGCTCAAAAGAGTCGGTTACATACATACATACAAACATACAGGTAAAGCTAATAAAAGCGTGTTAAAAATGAGTATAAGTATATTATGTGGTATGTATGACAAAAATTAGAAAATGACCTAATATCTGAATCAATTACGCGGCGCCAGCACAACATAATCCTTATAGCTGATTAAAAATAAAATCACTTTCAACTTTAAAATCAACTTTGCCTAATACATCTTCGCATCTCAACCACTACTCGTAATTGTCAGATAAATCAATTACAAGTCTACCGGTTGATTATTTACAAAGCGAATACTCAACACAGCAAAACAACGCAACAAATCGACTCAGCGAAATGCTAATCAAAATAACGAAGTGTAAAAATCCTAATTAGCACAACGATGCCATTAATTCCGTGGGGGTTTACAAAAATCGTGTTTTTTCGTCTCTCACCTACTCAACAATTTGTCTTTATCACGCTGATGTAGGAGATTTTCAACGTAATTTTATACGGGATCGACTCTGCCACGTCGGCGAAAACTTTCTAAATTACACGAATATTCAATGGGTATTTTGTACCTACGCATTGTTTGAGGTATTTTGAGTCCATTGTTTCGTTGTTCCAGTTGATTTTCAAAGCCAGAAAGTGTGCGGAAAATTGTGGATAATTTTTGCATGATATGCGTTTTGTAAATTACTGTTTTTGTAAATGAATTTAGCTTTGTAATTTACAAATATGACAGGTTTCCAATACATTTATATAATAATGTACACTATTATGGTAATTACAATATATTAAACGTTAATTAAATTTATAATTTTCAAATGTACAAATAATATTAATCAATTTGTATTAATTGCAACCGTATAGATAACATACGAGTATTCATTTATTTTGGATTGATCAACAATACAAAATCTAATGTACGGCTGTAGAGCGTGGATATTAAAGAGGAAAATAAGGTTCCTTTCCCCTATTTAAATATCTATCCCATTGTTACCTGTAAGAAATTACGCAGTGTGATAAGGCCGCTACATGTACTATCATTATTATTATGTGATTTCTTTGTTGTTCCTCTGTAAAGTG
This sequence comes from Hyles vespertilio, assembly GCA_009982885.2. Taxonomy (NCBI): domain Eukaryota; kingdom Metazoa; phylum Arthropoda; class Insecta; order Lepidoptera; family Sphingidae; genus Hyles; species Hyles vespertilio. Next base: position 6,837,312 of record CM042806.1, on the reverse strand, counting down.
CTAAAAAAATATGAATAAATAAGCTTCTTGTTCTACGTATGATCCTAGGACCAGTCAGGAGAGAAGATGGTAGCGAATAAAGAAAAGTTCAGAATTAGAAGATCTGGTGGCACAACCTCACATCATCGGCAAGATAAAGACTCATCGTGTGGATGGGAGCGAATCGGAGTATAAAGGAAGAATACTTGGATCGATCAACCGGTCGGCAGACGGTTAGTCGGCCCAGTATTGCTAGAGATATGGTGGACGGTGCCCTGCAGCAATAAATCAGTAATTGGCGAGAGATGGCGGAGAATTTTGATAACTGGCGAACTCTGTTTTCAGGAGGCCACAACCCATTTTAGATCGCTGAGCTACCGGAGTGACATTGTTGATCAATCTATCACTGTTTGTACTATCCGTATATTATATACCGGGTATCTCAAGACTGCTACCGAAAACGAAACCGGGTGGTAGTTTTAGTAACTACAAACACAATGCAACTAAAAATTTCGCAAAGAAACGCGACAGTTATTTTTTATGATTTTTTTAAACATAGTAATTTTTGGATGGTAAATCCATAGTTTTTTTGCTAAAATAATAATTTAAACACTTTTATACCTTAGATTATTTATAAATAAAAGGGTATACACTATTATTTTAGGAAAAAATGAATTTACCACCCCAATATGCTCAAGGGAAAAAAATTACAAAAAAATGACGCTTTTTTTTGCAACTTTTTCTGTTGCATTGTGTCTGAAGTCGCTTAAACTACCACCCGGCTTCGTTTTCGGTAGCAGTATTGATATACACTGAATATTTTTCTAGCATCACTCCTAAAAATTATAATTTTAAATTCTAAGCATCTCAAGTCTTACGTACGTACACATAAATTTATTCCAAATAAAATGTAAAAACCGTCGCTCCCCGCCATAATTTATGCAGATAGCATTTGTTTTATTTTCCCTCATCAGAGCGATAAAACACCCAGGTGCATAAAGTTAAGATAATTACTGCAAGTTACTGAAAGTCGGCGTGCAGTTATTGTGAATAACGTCTGTTATTGTTGCACGATTGCCCGGTATGAAACGCCAAGCAAAAAACAGGATTAATTTGTTAAGCCCGTGACGGAATAGGGGCGACCGCTCTATTAATTTTTAACCTACTTTTGTGGTTCGCGAGAACCCATTAACTTTCGGAGAGAGTTGTTTTTTTTTTTGCGTTTAGTTTCTTTTTCATTTCATGTTTTTTGACAAGAATTTGTGATGCAGTTACTCTTTTTTTAATTGACGAAATATATACGTTAATATACTATTTTAAACGCCTATTTCTAATGAGTTAATTAAAACTAAAAATAAATATTAAACTCGAAGGATTGCCAACTTTGTTCTTGTTTTCGGAAAAAGGAAAATACCATTAGTGGCAATTATATCTAGCCCCTCTATGTCTACACATATTATAACATTGGGTCTAGTTGTTAAAATTATGGTAAGCTTTGCAGCTGTAAAGCTGTTGTACTTTTGTTTGTCTTGATTTGACATCTGATCCATGTAATCATTAGATGTATTAAAGTTTGGAAACTGGAACATGTAACAGCTTGTTTATAGCGCAGAAGCTTACTCCTTCGTACTGAGAAAAATATGGAAAAAATTAGATACTTGAAACTATTTAAAAAATCTAGTATAGCTACATAATATTTGTTCAGTTACCGAGGACAAAAAATCCCCAGTTATTTTGCGAAAAATACGTTCCATTTAATGAGTCTCAAACCGCTTTCAATATCTTTTAAATATCACCTCCAGACATTTAAATATTTATTCGAGGAATTTTTCTTAAAATAACAATTCAGCATTCGCAAAATATATTTACAATATCCAAATTCTCACAAAAGAATTGTAAATGTTTAACTTTAGATAGTGAAGCTCCAATTGGTTTTCCAATTTCAAATATAAGACTGATTTAAACAAACGCTTTTTCCATCGCCGTCGGCGTTAAATTCTCATTAGATTGATCAATTCACTTAGATTGTTTCTCTGCCAACGCTCTGTAAGTGAAATTGTAACATTTAAATCAATCGAGTACGCCGGTTTAATTAGATTCTTGATATTGTCTGGATTTGCTCCGGTGATTGTGGTATGTCCTCTCTTGCTCTCGGTTCGATAATGGATTTCGATACACCGCAAAAGCGAACTACAGTCGATTTTATTTTTATCCGAGTGTAATATTGTTTTCTTTCTTGTTTTGTAAATCCGTTTCACGATTTATTGTATTGTAAAGCCATTACGTTTCGAACGTCGAAAAATAACATATAACACTTTGTTTTCATGATAAGTGTTATAAAATAATAATAATAATAAATACACCCAACAGTCACATACATAGCCCTGACCCCACACTAAGATCGAGTCTTGTGTCGTGGGTATCAGGAACTACGAGAGACTTTTCGGTCTCACAAACACCCAGACCCGGAAGAAATATTTGTGGGCCGCACAAACATTTCACTCGGTGCGGGGATCGAACCCGCGGCCTCTCGTTTCACAGGCGGCGTCTAACCAACTGCGCTACGGAGGCTGTCGAAATATCTCTATTAACGATTTTTATAGTCCATGAAGAACAAAGTATTGAAGAAAGAAAACGGGTCGTAATCCAAATACACCCAACAGTCACATACATAGTCCTGACCCCACGCTAAGAACCAGTCTTGTGTCCTAGGTACCAGGAACTACGAGAGACTTTTCAGTCTCATAAACACCTCCCGAAACAAATAACCGAGGGTCACACAAATATTAAATCATACGTAAGATTTTGGTTCCTCTAATGATCCTGCCAGTCAAAGTTGAAATGGAAAATATATCCATTATTATCCTCACGATTAAAGATTCAATTACTTTCCGTCTTTGGTTTCAATACGTACACGATTTACCATGTTCAAATAGTTCTTGAACATATAGTAATTACGTTTACAAATAGAACCACGTTCACAAATATGTTCTAAGCAATTACCTATTTGTCAATTTACTTGAATTCCCACATAGCAATCATGCTTAGGATATTATTAAGTAAATTTCACCGAACTGGTTGCGCTATAAACTTTGACTGAGGAAGTTTCAATGCGGAATTAGGATGTCAACGACATTATTTAGTTGCATAGTTTAGTTTAGAGAGAGAGAGAAAGTTTATGAAGATGTGATATGTTCATTTAGTTTGTAGTGAATAGAACTTTGAAGAAAAAAAAAACACTTAATTTTGCAATTTCAGGATTGTAATCGGCCCTTTTATTACGAAAATGGAAGATGGATCAAACATTATTAATTTTATTCCACCTTTAATACTGTTATTCAAAATATTATTCTTTGAACTTTGTTTATGTTTGCTTCTGATAAACAATTACTTTTCCCCTAAATCACTTCGAGAAATAAAAATACTGTATACAAGCTCTGAGTACCTTCAAATTTTTATAGAAAATATACCACCAATGATACATTTAAAGTAAAAATTGATCACTTTTTAAAGCCCGAAGCAGATGGATGAGTAAAATCTTTCACAACACCTAAGTGGAGCTAACTTTTAATTGAAAAAATACAGCCTTACTACTATACAAATCCACGCATAGGAATTCCATACTTACAAACAAATATCCAATGAGCTAACCTTAATTATTACTCAATCCACCTTTGAAAGGTACCACCGAACCTTTTAGCTGCAAATCAGTTTACCGAAACGCGGCCATTTTGATCTTTTATTCCAATTGGATTTTAATTGAAAAACTTGAGCAAGGGTTCCGGAGTTTGTACAAGTTTGAAACGGAACCAGGCGTTGAACGGGAGACGGATCTCCGAAACTGATTCCGACGCGTCAATTATGTATTCGGAACTTTTAACTGGCAACGATGTTAGTGGAAAGGTTTAAGTTGAACCTGATCGTTTAATAACTGCTGGATCTATAAAGTAGCAAACTTCCGGAGCGATAGTTGTTTGAGAAAGTATATGTTTTAACTATCGCGGCTTTGAAGGTACAGAGTATATCAATGTTTTGATGAAGTATTTATTGATAGGAGGCAAAAAAGTATTCACCCTATTGTCTTACATTATATTCATCTAACTACCCCGTTTACAAAGGGTAATAAAGCAGTTATGATTTCATGTACTCCAGTGCATTGGCGTAAGGTGCACATATACAAAAATATACTTAAGGAATATAAGTCACCAAATAATATGCCATAGTAAATAATGTATTCTGTAGTAGCCCATATACGTCCCACTGCAGGGCACGGGCCTCCTCTACAATCGACAGTACGATTGAGAGTGGTTAGGCCATATAGTCCACCACGCTGGCCTAGTGCGGGTTGGTGGACTTACATAACCTAGTTTTTTTATAAATCGCTAATGTATGCAGGTTTCCTCACGATGTTTTCCTTCACCGTTTTAGTGCGTGGTGATTGACTATCAATACACACATAACTCCGAAAAGTCAAAGGTGTGCCCTGGGATTCGAACCCGCGACCACCGTGAACATGTTGGCAGTCGCGTCTAGTCCGTTTACCAACAGGCCACCACGCACTTCTAAATAATGTATTAATTGCATCAAATTAAGTGTTGAGATCTGACGTGACGAAATATCCGAATATAACATTTCTTAGTATTTGAAAATTGAACCGGAGACTTCACAGCCCTTCACGTCCCTCAAACTATAAAGGTTCATCTATCTCTGTCAGCGGCTTTCAACATTTCCTCCCAGTAACCCAGACAAACGACTTCATATTCCTAAAATCTTTAGATTAATATTTTTTGTCTCCTCTTTGCTTTAGAGAGAGTTTCTTGTGGGTATTTTTTTTGTTTGAGTATTTACTTTTAATGTGATATTTTTCGGCTGATCTATTTCTTTGTGAATTAAAAGGAAGGTAAGTTAGTTTATAGCACAACAATTTCGATATATTAATGCCGATACTAAAATTATTTTTATGGCCTTCAAAATTCACCGGCAAAATTTAGACTTTTGATTTAATTTTGATCACCTTGTTTTTCATACTTACATGTTTATTTTTTAAAGTGGTAAATGCTATTTTGGATATGCAATACTTAGTTTAAAACATTTCATTAGGTATGCCAGTCTGCATTTTACGTTAAAATGCAATTTATATTGGTAAGGTTATAAAGCCATCCGTTTAATAGTTAGAAGGTATCAGAAAATACGAGAGATCAATAAACTCACAACATTCAGGCCCTCGACAAATACTTCCATACCACACAAACATTTGTCTCTACACGTATCTTAGACGTGCGGCCTTCGTATTCACAACCGGCGTCCAAACAATATCACATATTTGAGACGGGGCGATCTCAATATTAAGAACCTCTGACTAGACTATTTACTATTGACGTTAGTTCCCACATATTGTATTCCGTTTGTCACGAGTAAGTTTACCTTTTGTTTGCAGTCTCCCCTTTCAGTCACTACAGGGTTAAGTGCTCGATTGCGATTTGATTTTGCACTTGATGTTAATAATTGATGTACTCCTTTTGTGCGGGCTTGGCAAATAGTGAAATTCGTTCAGTAGGGTTGTCAGACAAAAGGAATGAGGTTATAGTTGCAAATATTGACGGGATGAATTTATTAGGGTTGTCGGATACTGAAATAGCTTTCAGTGGAAATTAATTTATAGTTAGGCCTGTATGAGAATTAACCCGTGTCTTTGAAATAATATCGAAGAAAATACGTTTTGTGCTATTATATTGTGGAGCCTTTAACATAAAATGTACACATACAAGAAGTAATGAGAGGTGTGTTCAATGATATCACAAAACGTCAATTTTATTTTAGTTGGAAATCGTAACGTGTCATTGCCATGTCGGACGTAAATTCTAACCTAACCAACTCAATATTATTCAAACTAAATGACCCACAAGTGGATACACTTATACTATAACTTACAATTATCGTGTACGACACTGTATCAGCCTATATACGTCTCACTGCAGGGTTAGAACACAATCGAGGGTACGATTAAGAGTGAGTTAGGCCATATGTAATAGTATTTAAAATAAATATTTAAATAAATAAATACTTATTGTAAATTTACAACAAATTATTATTAAACTGCTCTGATTTAAACTAACTTGTAAATTTTGTAAGATTTCACTACATTGTAAACTGGTTTTGAAAAAAGCAACACTAGAGTTTCTTGCCCGTTCTTCTCTAGTGAAAACCGCTTTTCGAACCGGGTGGTAGATAAAAAAATGACTGAATCTAAATGATGTTGAACATTTTAATGGATTCAATAAATATGTCTCATAGTCCTCCACAGGTTTCCCCACAATGTTTTTTTTAAACGTTTTAGTGCATGGTGATTGACTTTCACTATACACATCACTCCAAAAAGTCGTAGATATGCCCTTAGATTCGAACCCGCGACCAGTGTGAACATGTTAGCAGCCGCGTCCGGTTTACTAATAAAACACCAAATACTATACAATAAGCCATTCAATAGTTTTAAATTCAATTGTAATGGAAGAGCACGATAACACCAGCTTGGTCGTGTAATAGATTGGCAGGAGGAAATTGCAATGGCTGTGTCGGAAATAGGAGCTATGCTTGATATTCTCCGCTTAGGAATCAAAGACTACTACTAATTTATAGACTTCTTTTGTAATGCGATATTAGATAAGGGTCTTATTCTGTCCGTCCGTCGTCGTCGGTAAATAATAAATCTCTGTTTTAGTAATATACTGGTGGTAGCAACTTACTTAGGATGTATTTGTTACGGATCTCCCCTATGGGCTGATAGGGCTACTATCGGCGCTGTGCGAAGAAAACTGCTCCAGAGCCAACGCTTGGCCTTGATATTCTTGTGTAAGGCATATAGAACTGTTAGTACTGAAGCTTTGCCTGTCCTGGCGGGTGTACTTCCAGTCGACCTGGAAGTGCAACGTCGCGCCGCCATGTATTACTCTACTAGGGAGAATATGGATAAAAGTTTTTTAACCGCACGTGAACTTTTAAAAATTGATAGATTATTTAAACCGCTTTCAGTGGTATATAGCGAACTATTAGATGAATGGCAAAATAGATGGGAGGTATCTTTGAAGGGACGACATCTATATCAATATTTTCCTTGCGTTCGTGACCGTTTGACAAAGACTTGGTTGGATGTCGATTATTGCGTATCACAGTTTCTCACGGGCCATGGTAACTTTAGGTCTAAACTTTACTCTTTTAAGCTTGTTGAATCGCCTGCATGCCCATGTTCAACACCTAATTGCGAGTATGAGCAGTCCGCGCATCATATACTTTGGGAGTGTAGTCTTTGGCAGAATGAGCGTAAAACTATGCTGGATAGTATGCAGATATCATCTGGAGTCGTATACTACATGGACCTTGTAGAGACTAGGAAGAACTTCCGTGCTTTCCGGCGTTTTTGCCATACTTATTATTGGAATCAAGTCTAAAAGCTCACATAATAGGTCCCATTTAAATGTAGTGATGATGTGATCCGTGGTGCTTTACAGCTGGCTTCTCCGGCTGTAAAAGTCTTTTTACGAGGTTATTTACCTGTTTAGTTCATTGTTTTGTCGCCCGCTTTGCACGGAGGGAAGTGGACAATAATTTATTTCCAACTCCTCCTATTAATTTCACTTTCTGATTAATTTCGTTGCGGGTTAAAGACAAGTTAGACATTCCCGGAGACTCGCCGAGCTTCAATGCTCGGTGTCATTACATTGCGTGCCACTGTTGATCCTGGCTCACAGGAGTTACAGTGGTGGGTGTGAGGATGGGACAGTCTCCAACTGTAGAAAAAATACTGGTGGTAGGCCTCTCATATGTTAGACTCCTGGGCAGGTACCACCACAATGTCCATTTCTGCGGCCAAATAGTAGTGTAAATACACTAATTTATTTCGGTTTGAAAGACATTGCAGCCAGAGTAACTACTAGAAATATGACTTAATACATGTCTCAGGATGGCGAGCGCAGTGGAATGCCAAGCATTGCTTTGTTATTCATGTTGTTGTTTGGTTTTGCTTCTATCCATGAGTCTTCGTATTGCTTACCATCAGATGAATGGCAGACTCGTCTCGCCATTCGTAGCAACGAAAAAAACTCCGCCTTGGTAACAATATGCTTAAGAAGAGTCTTTAAGAATAATATTTAATTTTAGTCTTATAATGTTTCAACAGTATTCAAGATAACTTCTAACAACCTTTTGTTTCATTGCACAAATAGATCTAACTAAGAAAATGATCGGATTCTTTGGAATCGAATATTTTGTTACGTTTTCTTAAATATGTTTTTGTAAATCATGATAATGTTTATGTATTCTATTTTTTGTGGTCCTGGCCAAATCCTGGTTGCGTTTCATAGATCGGAAATTTCACTTGTGCATGTATTTCTGTTTGAGAATCTCATATGATGCCCCGGATTGGAATTCGTGTCTATAAACTAGCTTTGTATTACATATTGGAATGGAAATGTACTCTACAAATTCTGGGGAACCCTAGCACCACATCCAACCTACTCTGTCTTGAAGATATAAAGTGGCAGCAGTTTTTTGTAAGACTTTTTTACATACAGAGCAAAATATGATATGATTTTGTGCGCAATAGCTAAAATGAGACTCCCATCCGTTTTTTTATAACAAGCACGTACAGATTTACTCGACAGATACGTCTACCAGATGCCTGCTTTCTTTTCGAGCCCCAAACCAAAGAATGATAATAAAATCAGGATCACAACTGATACCGAGGCTGGGTGTGGTGAAATCAGAAATCTGATCAGAAACGCGTAATACTACAATTCTTCATATATAGCTACAGTAATACAAACCCTACATATCATTTATGCCGTGTTCCAGATTAAAAATACTGTAGTTCCACCCCGAGATCTTATTCGTAACCATTTTTATACATAAATACATGCATAACTAACATCACTGGTGGTAGGTCTCTCATATGTGAGAGGCCATCTGGGTAGGTACCACCGCAATGTCTATTTCTCCCGTGAAACAACACTGCTTAAATGCACTGTTGTGTTTCGGATTGAAGGACATTGTAGCCAGAGTAACTACTGGACATATTGAGACTTAACATCTTATGTCTCAGGATGGCGAGCGCAGTGGAATGTTGCTACTGTATATGAGCAGTCGTATCGCTTACCATCAGGCGAACGGCTTGCTCGTCTCGCCATTCACTACAATAAAAAAAAAAACTCAAGCTTTTTGCCCAGAGGGAGTAGGCAGAGGTGCTACCTTTACACCCACGATTCGCCTTATGTATTCCGTCCCAATGAATAATAATAATGCGATAGGGGCGATGCTATTGCCATATCAGACACATATTTCTGACTCAGGACTGATAATAAATAGAAAAATTTAATATCACTTTGCCTGATCTGGGATTCGAACCCGAGACCTCAACGTTGAAATGAAATGAAAATATTTATTGAATCCATAAAATGTCATACACTATTTAGATTCAGTCACTTTTTTTTCCACTACCACCCGGTTCACAAGGCTGTTTTCGCCAGAGAAGAACGGGCAAGAAACTAATTCCTTGACTATCAAAGGTTGTCAACCTCAAAACTTCTCTATGAACTTTGACAGCCTAATTGTACAGACGTCATATTGACGCTTTTGAGCCTTCGATCATTTTGAACTGTGAAAGTTTATCGCAATCTCGTTAATGATTTATATCAATCACTTTACCAGTACTTGGATAAAGGGTAAATTGTTATTAAGTTGGCTATTAAAAACATAGAATTATCAGAAGTAAAAACTAGCATAATAATAGCGGAGTAGATTACGTCCATCGACCATTGTTCACCATCCTAGCCTATAACCGGTGGATGAACTTCACATATTACTGATATTCTAGTGAAAATCTATATCTAAGAAGAAGAAAAACATCGTGAAGAAACCTATAAACTATAACGGCTTATAAGAATTGGACGTGTAGAAGAGGCCCGTGCCCTACAGTACCACTGTAGTGATATACATAGAATGGGCTGATACAGATGAAGATTTCATCATGGTATTTCCCTGCAACTTTTGAGTGCGTTATAGTTTTGTTTTTTATTGCCTTGAATGGTGAGACGAGCATGCCGTTCGCCTGATGGTAAGCGATTCGACCGCTCATGAACAGTAGCAAAACCAAACAACACCTTCAATTACAAAGCAATGCTTGGCATTCCACTGCGCTCGTCATCCTGAGACATAAGATGTTAAGTCTCAATATATCCAGTAGTTATACTGGCTACAATGTCCTTCAACCCGAAACACAACACTGCATTTAAACTACGGTTTGGCGGGAGAAATAGATATTGCGGTGGTACCCACCCAGATAGACTCTCACATATGAGAGACCTACCACCAGTAAATTAATTAGTTGACCTAAAATACATACATGACTCCCATAAGTCATATTACCATGGCCAGGTTTTTCGAACTACCATCCCGTCCTATGGCCACACTGAACATAAAAAACAACTTTCACATAGTATATTGTCTCAAAAGTATCGCAATTAGTCTCACGTCTGGGATAAAAGAAATTTCATGTTATTTAAATTCACATAGTGAACAGTGCTGCCATCTTTTAATGAGATCATTAGCACGGCAGCCACTCAGAGTATTTTAGACTGTTACTCACTGCCGTCATTAAGATAAGTCAGCAAGTGCGAGTGTACTATACACAATGATTCGTTTAAAAAAAAAACAATGATTTTTTTTTGTAGGTCATCTATTTTCTATTGGCGAGTGGCGAAATATGGAACTAAAACTAAAATTGAAAAATATCTATTTAATGCATTATGTGGGATACGTTCTCGTAGTACAAACAACAAAAAATTATGTTAATAATCTAATAGTATTAACTTGTGCATGATGTCTCTAAGCTGTGTGTCAAAGGGTCCTGATTTAACGATAAAGCGATTTATACCTATAACCTATGGACCTTTAAAGATATGTGAAGAGAGAAAAACTGTTCCCTAAATTTTGACCACAGCTTGACAACAAAATATTCGGGCGCCAAAAGACCACATAAAAGATGAGACCATTAAGCCGACTTGTATTAATTGGTCATACTTGCATAAAAAGGATAGCGGTACTTAATAATAAATAATTATCATAGTCAGCCATGGAGGATGGAGGATACAAGTGGTATGAGTAAGGAAAGGGACAATACAATCTCTAAGAATTTATCATAAATAATTATCATAGTCAGCCTTTGAGGATGGGGGATACAAGTGGTATGAGTAAGGAAAGGGACAATACAATCTCTAAGAATTTATCATAAATAATTATCATAGTTAGCCTTTGAGGATGGGGGATACAAGTGGTATGAGTAAGGAAAGGGACAATACAATCTCTAAGAATTTATCATAAATAATTATCACAGTCAGCCTTTGAGGATGGGGGATACAAGTGGTATGAGTAAGGAAAGGGACAATACAATCTCTAAGAATTTATCATAAATAATTATCATAGTCAGCCTTTGAGGATGGGGGATACAAGTGGTATGAGTAAGGAAAGGGACAATACAATCTCTAAGAATTTATCATAAATAATTATCATAGTCAGCCTTTGAGGATGGGGGATACAAGTGGTATGAGTAAGGAAAGGGACAATACAATCTCTAAGAATTTATCATAAATAATTATCATAGTCAGCCTTTGAGGATGGGGGATACAAGTGGTATGAGTAAGAAACGGGACAATACAACCTCTAAGAATTTATCTCACTCTTCAACCAGTTCTTATTACTCCCATTTGCCATCTACTTGTTGTCTGGAAGGTATCGTTCCAAGCGATAAGCCCGCCAGTTGTAATACCTTTAAGTAATTATATCAGTTTTTTTTTATTGCTGTTAATGACGACACAAGCATGCCGTTCGCCTGATGGTAAGCGATGCGACCGCTCATGAACAGTAGCAAAACCAAACAACACCTTGAATTACAACGCAATGCTTGGCGTTCCACTGCGATCGCCATCCTGAGACATATAGATGTTTAGTCTCAATATGTCCAGTAGTTACTCTGGCTACAATGTCCTTCAATCCAAAACACAACAGTGCATTTAAACTGCTGTTTGACGAGAGAAATAGACATTGCGGTGGTACCCACCCAGGCAGCCTCTCACATATGAGAGACCTACTACCAATAAGTTTTGTATTTTTTTGGATTATTCATCATTAAACATAAGTGCGTGGTGGCCTGTTGGTAAACGGACTAGACGCGACTGCCAACATGTTCACGGTGGTCGCGGGTTCGAATCCCAGGGCACACCTCTGACTTTTCGGAGTCATGTGTGTATTGATAGTCAATCACCACGCACTAAAACGGTGAAGGAAAACATCGCGAGGAAACCTGCATACCATAGCGATTTATCAAATTTCTATGGTATGTAAGTCCGCCAATCCGCATTAGGCCAGCGTGGTGGACTATGTGGCCTAACCACTATCAATCGTACTTTCGATTGTAGAGGAGGCCCGTGCCCTGCAGTGGGACGTATATGGGCTGATACAGAAACATATTGTATTCATCGGGTTAGCACTACATACATTTTCAGGCATATCTCACAAGAAATTGAATTGCAATTTTACGTCGGTTCCCCACCTTATATAAGCCCTTTTAGGAGCAAGCCTTAGTTTCCCAGGTTAGCTTGATGCTTTTTACGTGCTTCCTTTTTTTTTATTGTGGCCCGGCGTAGTGGCCACATTGCGCCTGATGGTGAGCGCAAATGCCGCCCAGGCAGAGTATCCATTGGCATGGGACTGCTGTCCGATGCCAATAGATACAATTATGCCGGCCTGCTAAGATGCCTCTTCACACTACGGTGGAAGGACCCAGGATTATGGGAAGTAGGGAACACGTGAGACGGCAAACAATTTCACAGCCTGAAGGTGCGGCACAAAAAAAAAGAATTACTATTGATATTGGTTATGTCACGTAAAATTATTACCGGGAATGATAAAACGAGTCGATCGCACGCCTCAGCAGGTGCAACACAGCCCAGAATTTATTGTGAATGGACTGCACTTGTCATGACAATTTGTTTGGGGCTTGGATAGACAAAAGTTATTTTTTGTGGCCTGTTTCACTTTAATTTACGAAAACTTCTATAGACTACTCATATAAGTTATAAACCGCAAAGAATTGAGATTATTTATATTTTAAAGAATTCTCATGACCTTATTCTTTGTCATTTGAAAACATATTTTAGTTATTAAATGTTCCCTTGATTGAATTTCCCTTTTTTGAATTTGGAATGAATGTCCCTTTCAAACAACTTTTGAATTCTATTTGAGCGAAGAAGATAAAACATTTGATGATTAAAACACGTTTTAAAGAGGTCTATGAATGCGACCGTAGGGATATTATTGGATTCACAATTCTATGATTATAGCTACATCTGGTCTGGTTGCCTTCGACGTATTAGAGGACTTTATTTCCAACTCCTCCTATTAACTCTCTGATTAATTTCGTTACGCGTTAGAGCCAAGTAACGGCCGGTTTCTATAATCTATCTATCTTTAACAAGAGATTTATCTCAAAATTTCGATACATTTTTTTGCTTCAGTAAAGAAAGACAGAGATATTAAGATAAGGTGCATATATTTATACATTTCTAGGCAAGATAATATTGTATGTCTATCTTTGTTTATTGAAGCATACAGTGGTATCGACATAGTAACGATATCCATTTTAACCTCTTGTTAAAGATAGATAGGATATAGAGAACGGCCGTAAGACATTCCCGGAGGCTTGCAGAGCTTCAATGTTCAGTGTCATTAAAATGCGAGCCACTGTTAATCCTGGCAGGAGTTGCAGTGTGGCTGTAAGGGTGGGACAATCTCCAACCCCGCCGACGTGACAAGGTTGAAAGATTTAAACCTTTGGATTTAATCATAAACAGTTTTAAACGCAATTTTAGTGACCGAATGTCTTTTTTTTAAATTACTTTTGAATTCAGTTTGAACGAAGAAGACAAATCATTCGATATTTAAAATAGGTTTTTAATATGTATATTAATAAAGCCGTAGAAAAGTTCCCTCATAGAACTAGTAGTAAAATGAACGAGCTAAGAATCTGGATAATCTGAGTACGAATCCTAAAACGGTCAATTACATTTGAGTGAGGTTTTTGGTTTAAAAAGTCTCATGAATAGTAAACTGGAGTTTATGCCCAGCTTGTCAGTATCTGACTACAGTTAGACTCCATTCAATGACATTAATTTCACCTCTATCCGGTGTTCAATGTATCTAAAGAAAGTTTTAAATTGATTTAACTTTTTGTTTAAAATTTAACAATAAAAATAAGTATTATAGGAATAAATAAATGAGAAAGCAATGCACAGCACCAAGTTAAATTCCGTTTTAAGTTCCACGTTTAAATTTTATTCGCATCGACGGATAAATGGAAATGTCAATACAGGCAAATTGAAAGTCGTAAAGTAAAGAAATGAAAATTGAAATTATTATGAAAGGATAAATATTATTTTTCAACATTTCATTCGGAAAATTGAATAATAAATTGTTACATGTCTCTTGGGGGCAATTTCGTCATAATACCCCGAAGGGTCTAAAACAACTTACCTTTTATAGGTTCACTCCTTTTTTTGTAAATGTCTACATAAACACGAAATATTATGTACACTTTATTACAATTATATATTGTTCCACTCTTTAATTAACCACTAATATTTAATAGTCACAGTTCAATTATCCAAAGTTTTTACACTCCAATTAAATTATTTTTTAATTAATTATTCACTGAAAACTAAATTACACTAACTATTAACGGTTTATTCAAATTTTAAAAGTTCAAATATGGAATGAATGTTCCAATGTCGAGTCTGTATTTTGAATTTGGAACATCGCACGCGGCTTGAACGTCCCGCGTTCGTAGAGCGACTACCGCGGTGACGGGCGCCCGTCCGACACACAATGGACTCAACTGCCTACTGTTGCACTCACTATACTCGATTGTAACAATTCTGCAACACAAAACTGGGTTACTTTAAATTAACGAAAGATTTCTTTAAAACTCCAGCCTTTTTAGTGTGAGCGTTTAATTCGAAGATTCTTTTATATTTATATTTAATATGGATATTGGAATTTTTATTTTCTACAACCTTTGTATTTCACTTCTACTCGTATATCGAATGTTCGTGCCGTGAAATAGCTTCAAATACACTGCCAGCGTTCCAATCAGTACGTCAGAAGTGAATTTTATAACGCTGAATGAGTTTTCTATAGAGAACATTTCTCGATTTTAAATCGCTTTTGTTCCTTTCGGGATTCGAACCCACCGCCGAGGCTGTACCATTAATATAAATCAGAGGTAGTAGTTTTGAACCGAGGCATTCATATTGAACTCTTACGGCCGTTCTCAATATGCTATCTATCTTTAACAAAGGGTTAAAATAGCTACCATGACTATGTCGGTACAATACTACGCTTCATAAAATAAAAATAGACATATATATTTATATAATTTAGCTATCACACATACATATTATTTATAATATGTGCAAAATGTTTCTACTTCTTTATCTCTGTTAACTGAAACATAAAATGCATCTAAATATGTAACGAAATCTCTTGTTAAAGATAGATAGATTATTGAAAACGGCTGTTAGAAGTTACGTCTATAATCTTAGCTAACTATAGCCAAGTCAACAGGGAATTAAGATAACATATTTTAAACCTAACCACGGGGCGTTTCTCTGCCATGATTATCCACAACGCTTGGATCATGGATTTGTTGCCTGCCCATAAAATCGGTATGTGGGCGTAAAGGAAAAAACGATGGAAGCAGGAAAGCGGTATTGGGCATCTGGCAATGAAATGAAATGTATAGGTCATGTAGGCAATTAAAGAGCTCCTATGACAAGTCATTACACATAGAACTTAATCTCTTTTTACAAATATTTTCTATACTTAGTATTATTTAAGTTAATTTCTTATTTTAATTTATTTATTTATCTATAAATTAATTTTATTTTTTATTTCTAATTAATTTTTTTTTAGTTTTTATTAGAATTTTATTTAAAGTATTAGTTGCTACTTTATGGTAATTTGTTTTTCAAAGAAATACATAATTTACGTTAGTCAAATTAATCTCAGTCACCCAACCTGCTACAGCAATGCTGTCGCTTCAAGTCAATATTCTGTTTAACAGTATTCAGTCATGACTCATGGCTGACTAAAGCGTGGCTCAACCACTTTGATTTAACTTGAGATCTCTCAATGAGAATGGCAATTGATCAGTCTTAGGCTGTATACAGTAAGATATAAACAGATAAATCATAAAAATAATATTAGTAGACTAACTTCTTTCATTGTCTAAGTGTAGTTATTTATTGAAATAAAACTATTATTTACGGATTTTATCGCGGATTTGGTTTAATTTTTACATTTTTTGAATTCCCGACGTTTCGATTACTTTACAGCTTTCGTGGTCACGGGGCGGACTGAGGTATTAGTCTTCCGCTCAGTGACTGTTACAATTTAACTACCCTTAATTTTGAATTATTAAATTAAAAAGTTAATTTAAATAACTAATCTGTTTTTGCGTTCCGATCCACGCAGAAGGAGCTCACTGTGTCTTGAGGTCTGGCAGTTGGTCTTTTGGGTTCCGATTTAATTAAGTGTAGAATTGGATCCCATGCTTGTGCAAGCTTCAAGCCACC
Organism: Hyles vespertilio; assembly: GCA_009982885.2. Classification (NCBI taxonomy): domain Eukaryota; kingdom Metazoa; phylum Arthropoda; class Insecta; order Lepidoptera; family Sphingidae; genus Hyles; species Hyles vespertilio. The sequence goes on along the minus strand of CM042806.1, from coordinate 6,820,657 downwards.
TTCCCTATTGAAATTTGGATGTTTTTTAATTTCGATAGCCTCACGAAACATCCTGGGCAGGAAACGGTGTTCTTTCGCGAGGATTTGGGGCTGGTCAAAACGAAGGTAATGCTTGGAGCCTTCTTCTATGTGCTCAGCAACTGCAGACTTATTTCAATGTGTAACATTCGCGTAAATATAAGAAACCATTATGTAGTTATTTAATTAAAAAAAAATTTATAAAACCATATAGACGTTGGTTTAAAAATAATATTACAACTAATACAACTTTTCAAGCGCCAGTGTTTAAGATATTAATACGGCTGCTATTTAACTAGATACATAAGCTTACGCCTCTATCATCAAAAGAGTAAGCAGTAGTGTTGCCAGTGCAACTTATACTTCGCCCAATTTATTACGGCCCAAGATTTGTAAGGATACGAATATTACGCTATACAAGTAGACAGCAATCTGGTTATGCTGGGCCCCTGGCACTCGAAGGTCCATGAGCTGCGGTTACCACTTACCATCGGGACCGCTTACCATAAGGTGGACCGCATGCTAGTTTGCCATGCCATGGCTTTAAAAAAATAGATAAATACTGGTCACATAATCGAATCCTGGATAACTCAAATAAAAAAATCCAAACCCAAAATATATCGCATAGTCGATTTCTTTACTTGGGAACCTAGGATAAATACTGGCCACTAATTCGAATCCTGGACAACTCAAATAAAAATGTCCAAATAAAAAAAAAAAACGCATAGTCAATTTCCCTATTTAGAAGCCTATTTTTTTTTATTGCCCTTTAGCAAGCGAACCACAAAACAACACAACCTACCACAGAAATTAGCGTTTCATAGACTGTGTTAATATATCTATATCTAGATAGAATCTTGGAAAAATAATTTCATTCATTGTGCAAGTGTTGTTATCTAATTATGATTTAATTTATAAAACCAACGGCTTGGAAATATTAAAACTACTTGGAGTTTTCAAGCGCCAGTCTCAAAGGTAAAAACACGACCGCAACTTTGTAAATACGGGATTTTTCCATCTCGCCAGCGAATGCCAATGTTTAAATTCTTTAAGACGACTGTTCCTACTATCCAGATATAAAATCATTGCCATCTCATAGTTTAAAAGTAATATTTAAAAATACCGGTTTTAATCTAGAGCGTATATTTTTAGTCCGATTTCTAACCCTTGACTGATACAAAAGTTTGTGTAGCCTCTATTTATCTTAGGTGTGAGTTTGTGTAAGTGCGTGGTGACCTGTTAGCCAACCTCAAATGCCAGGGCACACCTCTGACTTTTCGGAGTAATGCGTGTATTGCTAGTCAATCACCACGTATTATAACGGAGGAGGAAAACATCGTGAGGAAACCTGCATGCCATAGCGATTTGTATGAATTTCTATGGTATGTAAAGTCCAACAACCCGCACTAGGCCAGCGTGGTGGACTATACGGCCTAACCACTCTCAATAATACCCTCAATTGTGTAGGGGGCCCGTTACGTGGCCTGCAGTAATACGTACTCGTATAAGATACAGGTTTATCTCGCATCTGGATGTTGGCGATCGAAAAGTCACTCTCAGTTTTAGATTCCCACTACACAAAACTTGCGGCTAAGTGTAGAATAAGGACTACGGGTATGAGTAAATATTGGAAGTATAAAATATTAATTTTAAAGGACACATCTGAGTTGGCATTATCAATCACTGAATTTAAAATCGATCCGTGAAAATCATGAGATTAGAAACTACCAGTTACTACTATAGAAAAACGACAAGTAAGCCCGGATACGAATAGATTTGATAGCCAGGTGTTCATAGATTTATGGACATCTCCCATCAAGACAATGGCCGGGTTTCGCCGGGACAAAATGATCAACGACGCTGTCCCTGAACAAAGGATTGCCGTTCGAGAATAGCCCCTTTTCATTCGACGTTCAGTATTATTTCTTTGTAGGGTTTAATGAGTTTAATGGACATTTCTTTTGTACATTATTGAGACAATGACGAGGGCCTTTGTTAGAGGACAATTCTTGGAGCAATACAAGTATATTATTTTGATTTTGGAATAAAATAAAACTTGAATGCGTACGGGGAGGCCTATGTTGAAGTAGCGGCCTTTTTATAATGAAACAGGAATGAATAATGTTACGAGTTTGAAAATGATATCATATTTAAAAAAAAACATATAAGCCCATGTTCGTCGCATTGCTGGATGAAAAAAAAAACATATTTAAATTTTTATACGGTACAGATACATATATACAGATGATATTTTTTTCCAAAATCCTTTATATAGCTCTGTCTACCTTTTTATAGCCATTTGCCTTGAACAACGCAATATCTCATATTTCAAAATATCACAAGAATTTGGTAATGAAGTCTGAATAAATAATGATGTGTTCTCTTTGTTAGTGAATCTACATAAACCCGAAGAAATATTGGTCCTTCGAGCCGGATCAAAGTTTCCACGTTTAAATCTCAGCTGTTAAAGGCAATATTCTTAGTGTAAATCTCATATCCTTTGATATGCGATAGTTTTATGGAAACAGTTTCCCTTAGTTCCTTTACCAACCCAAGTTTCCACGCCCATAAAACGTACCCAGCACTAAAATCGAAGCCTATATATTTTATTTGAATATGAAGGAATTTTGAACACATCTTCAAGATTGTCGGGCATAAAAACGTCCGTTTTAGCATCATTCGCATATTTTCATTCCATTGTTGAAACATGAATAACCTCGCCTTGAATACATGAATATGTAATTAATCAAAAACTCATACGCCTGTTTTGCTGCTATTTTGGCTCGGTCCTTAACTAATACAAAATTTAGACGTCGGACCTTAACAAAGGATCCGATATACTGCGTAACACCGCAAATACTAAAGGCTTTAAAATTCATAGAATTTGCTATTAATTTTAAGCGTGGACAAATTATAAGGGATGGTATTTTGATACAAGGCTGGCTGGCGTGCAAAAACGTGCGCTTTAATTAATTGGATAGCGAATGGTGCATGCAATTTTGGTAATTAATTTTCACTCATACTTTTAGTGCATTATTTATTTGAAGACAAACAGTGGTGGTTTATAGATATATTGTTTTTATTAAGATTCTTTGGAAATGTAATGTCACAGTTTTACTGGTAGTGAGTCTCTCTTATTTGTGAGGCCACCTGGTTGTATATAACCGCAATGTCTATTTTTCCCGTCAAACAGCAGTTGAAATATATTGTTGTGTTTCGCATTGAAGGACATCGTAGCCAGAGTCACTACTGGACATATTGAGATATTACATCTTGTGTCTCAGGATGGCCAGCGCAGTGGAATGCCAAGCATTGCTTTGGAATTCAAGGCGTTTTTTGGTTTTGCTACTGTTCATGAGCGGTCGTATCGCTATCAAATTCAATAAAAAAAATACAGTGACTAACGCCCATAAAGTATTGTTATTTCGGATCTAAGTACTATAGAGTGGCAAAATGTTTGTTTAATAAATACCGATGATGCCTACAAGACTTTGTAAGTGTACTATACCGGGTATCTCAAGACTGCTACCGAAAACGAAGCCGAGTGGTAGTTTTAGTGACTACAAACACAATGCAACCAAACATTTCGAAAAGAAACGCGTCAATAATTTTTTATGATTTTTTAAATATCTTCATTTTTAGGTGGTAAATCCATAGCTTTTGCTAAAATAACAATTGAAACACTTTTATGCCTTAGATTATTTATAAATAAAATGGTATATTTTAGGAAAAAAATGTATTTACCACCCAAATATGGTCATAAGAAAAAAAATACAAAAAAAAAATTGTCGCTTTTATTTGCAACTTTTTCTGTTGCATTGTGTCTGAAGTCGCTCAAACTACCACCCGGCTTCGTTTTCGGTAGCAGTCTTGATATACCCTGTATATTATTAGGAGAGGAGACTACTTGTTCAAATATTAGGAGTATGTACATATTTATCTAAGCTTTAATATAATTGCGAGATATTTTCGTCCCGATGGTTTGGGGAGAAATATATATGTATGTTACAGGCAATTTGATAAGTCTGGGCACTATTAACAATGGCCGGTCTGTATTCATAATGCCCACCACCCTTTCTTGGGCAAAGTAATAAAATAGGTGAACTGTAGTGTTTTGTTTTGATAAAAATATTACTTAAGAATATACAAATAATTAAGGACTGTGCAAGAAAGACATTAAGATAAGAATTATTTATTCTTGCAAGATTAGTTTTTGTGACATTTAGATTGCAAAGAATGTTTGATTTCTTGGATTTACAACGTTTTGAAATGCAATTACCAATACAGTTACAATGCTGGAAGGCTTGTCCATCAAAATAAGAGTCTCTTCGAGCACACACTCGAAGAGTAATATCAACTTTGGAACATCGTCGATCGAAATGAACTTTCCTTTACACACAGTATACTCATTTCTGGAGTACAGTTGGTTTAAAATACCGTGTTTAGTACCAAGTCTGTACATTTTTTTTTCTACAGATATAATAATAGCAATTACGACTATCCGTCTTGGCTCGATCTACATCTGGTATCCTTACTCGAACGCTTTGGCCTATTTCGGTAATTGGAAATTTTGCATTTGAACGCGCCAACATTTTTTCGGCTTGCTTATCAAGACACTTATTACATGGACCACGGGTCGTCACGGGTCGTGATAAATTAATCACTTTGCTCATCGCTCTTGTTTATTTACGTTGCCCGTAAAATATATATACAGGGTATATCAAGACTGCTACCGAAAACGAAGCCGGGTGGTAGTTTAAGCGACTTCAGACACAATGCAACAGAAAAAGTTGCAAAAATAAGCGACAATTTTTTTTTTGAAATTTTTTTCCTATTGCCATATTTTGGTGGTAAATAATTTTTTTCCTAAAATAATAGTGTATACCCTTTAATTTATAAATACTCTAAGATATAAGAGAGTTTAAATTATTATTTTAGCAAAAACTATGGATTTACCACCCAAAAATGACGATATTTAAAAAATCATAAAAAATAATTGTCACGTTTCTATGCGAAAATTTAGTTGCATTGTGTTTGTAGCCACTAAAACTACCACTCGGCTTCGTTTTCGGTAGCAGTCTTGATATACCCTGTATATACATACTGAGATACCCAGTATGTATATACAGGGTATATCAAGACTGCTACCGAAAACGAAGCCGAGTGGTAGTTTAAGCGACTTCAGACACAATGCAACAGAAAAAGTTGAAAAAAAAAGCGACAATTTTTTTTTATTTATTTTTTTGCTATGGCCATATTTGGGTGGTAAATACATTTTTACCTAAAATAATTGTGTATATCCTTTTATTTATAAATACTCTAAGGTATAAAAGAGTTTAAATTATTATTTTAGCAAGAACTATGGATTAACCACCCAAAAATGACGATATTTAAAAAATAATTGTCGCGTTTCTATGCGAAATTTTTAATTGCATGGTGTTTGTAGCCACTAAAACTACCACCCGGCTTCGTTTTCGGTAGCAGTCTTGAGATACCCGGTATATATATTCGTTGTTAATGTACGTATGGAGTTCGCCTCGGCGATGCTCAACATTGTTTTTTTTTTTTAATATTAAACTTTCGCCTCCTATCACATCTTGAAAAACAAGCTCAGCGTATAACGTGATATAGTAGCTTCATCTCCACATCCTTTTGGAGATACAAGTAGACTATTAGGTATAAACACATTAGAATAGATATATTTCTTATTAAACATTGCATTGCATTCAACAGTTTGATCCATCGTGCTTTACAACTGGCCTCTCTGGCTGTAAAAGTCTTTATCAGAGATTATTTACCTTTTTAATCCATTGATTTATCTGTTTTGCTACAGAGGGAAGTGGACAAAAATATTTCCATCTCCTATTATTTACTTCATGAATAATTTCGTTGCGGGTTAAAGACAAGTTTGAAATTCCCGGAGACTCGCCTTCAATGCTCGGTGTCATTAAAATGCCTGCCACTGTTGATCCTGGCTTACAGAAGTTACTTTCAATGGCGGGTGTTATTTTTAATGCAATGAATGGCGAGACGAACATGCCGTTCGCCTGATGGTAAGCGATGCGATCGCTCATGAACAGTAGCAAAAACAAATAACCTTGAATCACAAAGTAATGCTTGGAATTCCACTGCGCTCGCCATCCTGAGACATAAGATGTTAAGTCTCAATATGTCCAAAGAGCGTGGTGGCCTATCGTGGTGGTCGCGGGTTCAAATCCCAGGACACACCTCTAACTTGTCGAAGTCATGTGTGTACTGATAGTCAATCACCATGCACTAAAACGGTGAAGGAAAACATCGTGAGGGTGTGAGGGCGGGACCTTGTCATAAACATTGCATTAAATCATCAAACTTATTTCATTATAAACATAAAGTTATAAGGAAGTACAAGTAACTACCCGAGGTCAACACTAACGCCAAGTTACAAGGCTTGGCACCGACAGGCATTACCATAAATGGAAATTAGAAATTATGGCGCGGAACCGAAATGTTAAATGATTCATAGCTTGGAATAAAGGGTTCCACTGGAACAGATTAGGAAGCTGAATTATATTGAAGGGTACAGTTATGAACACAATATATATTCAAGTTTTCTATGGATAAGATAAGTTATTAAGTGCGTGGTGGCGGGTGGCTTGTTGGTAAACATGTTCACGGTGGTCGCGGGTTCGGGTTCGTGTATTGATACTCAATCATCACGCACTTAAACGGTGAAGGAAAACATTGTGAGGAAACCTGCATACCATAGGGATTTGTAATTTCTATGGTATGTAAGTCCGCCAATGCGCACTGGGCCAGCGTGGTGGACTATATGGCCTAACCACTCTCAATCGTACTGTCGATTGTAGAGGAGTCCCGTGCCCTGCAGTGGGACGTATATGGGCTGACACAGATGGATAAGAAGTATAGTAATTTGTATGAATATATCAGAAGAATGTTAATAAATAAACAAAATAGCAAATAATTTTAATAATATAGCCTGAGTATTATCATGCCTATTTAAATTGGTTAAATATTGATATGTCTTGGCGTGATAACAAAACTATTTATTAAAGCAATAATATATTCCAAAATATATATTATTTACATACAGCGTAATAGTGCTGGCTGCTAGTAATAGTTTGGTTGTTAAAATTGCTGGAATTAAGGCTTGCTTTTGTCGTATGAGAGATTGGAGTGGAACCCCGGCGAATGATTTGGGTGAAATTATTTTGTTATATTTAAGGTCAAAAGATTTTAAAATATTTATGCCATTGCAAACAGACCATAAGATCGCTTTGATGGTTTGAAGGATCGTTTATGCCATTAAAGGCATTGTTAGTTAATATTATATTTTATATTTATTATGTATTTTCGATTACTAAAGGTTCTTGAGTGGAGACCACGTACAGGCAAGCGAAATGTCGGACGCCCGCCTACAAGGTGGACGGACGATCTGGCTAAGGTTGCAGGAAGTCGCTGGATGCAGGCCGCTTCCAACAGGTCATTGTGGAGATCCTTGGGGGAGGCCTATGTTCAGCAGTGGACTTCCTGTAGCTGAGATGGATGGATTATGTATTTTACATTTCATCCTATTTCTATTCCGATAAGATAATGACCATATCTTACTAGACTAACACTACGTATAGAACATTTTCCAGGAACACAAAACACAGGAGTTGCAAAAGGAGAACAAGGCATACAAGTTTAAACTTACTTTCTATGAACTTAGAGTTTACATTGGCGTAACATATACAGTCATTGTCCAACTTGCTCTACGTGTAAGAGTTGTAACTTTTAATGGGTTTATAGACAATTTATGCTAAAATTATTGTGCTAGTTGAAGTTACCAAAGATGGACAAACCAACAAGCTAAGGTTGCAGAAAATAGAAGAACGCTGGCCTTACACATTATGTTATACAAGACCCTAAGGGACAATTATCCAGCAGTGGACTTTTTGTTGTAGAAGAGAGATAAAAATAAAATTGTAATTTGCACATTAAGATTAGTAGATGTATCTAAAACTCTGACAGACATTAATTTCATAGCCTAAACTTATACAATTAATCCCAAAAAATCTGCCTCAATACAAAGATCGAACACATAACCTCTCGATTAATAGAGTTACCCAATTACGACACGCAGGCCGTCGAACCATTGAAATAATTTACTCAGAAGCAGTTCACAACTGTTATACAAAGCTGTTTGTTCCTTGGAAATATCCGGGGAAGTGTAAACATAGGATATTTGTTCAATAAACTATAGGTACACTAGGAATTAATTATTTAGAAGAAAATCTAGCGTTGGAAAGAGAAACTAAATATTGAGTTCGAGGAACGGAAATAATCGAAACTTTATTGGTTCAAACATTTGAACATTGTAGCTTAAAATATTTGGATGAAAGACAATATTTATATATTTGTTTTTTTTTTTCAAATTAGAGCAAGAATAACGCAAGGAAAAAAGTATTCTGAACAGAGCACTCGTTAGCGTAATTACAGTAATAAAAACAAAAATTAATCATTGAAAAAAACCAATAATTTAGGCTCTTTCTTGAATCTTGGCCTATGCTTAGGAATCACCGATAGTCCAATTATTTATTACCTTTATAACCATCTTCTATGCAAAAAAATCCAACAAAATCACATATTTTCACTACACACAATTATAATTAAAATTATAAATTATAACTAAATATATAATGATTAATTAATGCCAATTAAAATCATATGACGACCGATCGAGAAAACAAATAAAAATAATAATATGGCAAATCTTTGTAAGACAAGTCACAAATATTATTTTAGTAAATTGACCAAAACCAAGCCCACTGAGTTTGACTCGCTGGATCTACTCAGAAATGGGTCGCGCCGCGTAGTATCCAGTAGTAAAGTAAAGCCCGCTGAGTTTGTTCGCCGGGTCTTCTCAGTCAGGGCCGCGTTGGATCCGGCAGTAAGCCTAAACATACGGGACGTTTCGGAAATACTTATGGTCGTTGTCTTAAATTGGACCCAAAACAAGCCCACTGAGTCTTATTCGCTGGATATACTCAGGATTGGGTCGCGTCGCGTAGTTCCAGTGGTAGTGTAAGCCCACTGAGTTTGTTTCGCCGGGTCTTCTCAGGAAGGGCCGCGTTGGATCCGGTGGTAACAATAAACCGCTACGCACCGTTGTAATAATATTCATGGTCCATTCATTAATTAATTTAATTTAATTTAATTTGACCAACGTACATATTGTATTTCTTTGAAAAATAAATTACCATAAAGTCATAACTAATACTTTAAATAAAATAAGAATAAAAAGGAAACAAATAAATAAAACGAATGCTAAATAAAAATAAAATTAATTTAAAATAAATAAATTACATAAATTAATTAATTAAACCAAGAAATTAAAATAAGTAATACTAAGTATAGGAAATATATTGTTTATAGAGATTAAGTTCTATGTGTATTGACTTGTCATAAGAGCTTTTAAATTGCCTACGTGACCAATAAATACATTTCATTTCATTTCATTTCATTTCACACGCAACTATAGTTTGTAATATCACCCTCAAAGTTGGCGATATTACCCACAAAGCCAATACCAATGTTGGAAGACAAGCACCTGTACCGACGCTTATGTAATAACTTGCACATAATTATTTTAACCCAAGGCGTGGGGAATTAAACATTAATTCAATTCAGTCCTGACGTTGTCGTAACTTTTGATGATGAGGGTACTTGAACAATTTCGGACGAACGACATGGACCGTTCAAAAGTAGGTTTAGGAAAGTTTAGGAAAATTGTGTACAAGACACAGGTATAATTACTCTGTGTGGTTCTGGCATTACTCTCTCTGAGTTCCTCACGAAATCCAGACACGACATTTTTATGGCGGCACGAGAGAAGTTCGGTGTAACAAATTCCTGGACCCGGGATGGGAATGTTTATGTTATAAGTTCAGGCACCCGGCATCGCGTGGTGTCGCTCACTCTGCTTGATCAGATTGCTGTGGACACCCCCGCAAAGCCGAGTCCAGTGAGGAAAACTATTGCTGTTCCCAAGACTCGACGAGCTGTGACGTCCAAAAAGTGAAGTGTATTTTTATTTTTTATTTCGCTTAGTTGGTCCAGGCAAAACTTTGTAGTTTGTTTAGTTATAATACTTAGCATGTTACTCATGTTTTGTTTATAATAATTAATATTAATTCCACCTTCTTTTGTAAGTAAATTGTAAACACTCAATTGTCAACATAACCTTACAAACTTTTTGACAAATGCCAGTTGTTGACATTTAGCGTTTTGTTACTCCTTGCATTAATTGTTATATCATTCTTTAATTAGTTTCTAAGCAGCCTCTTGCCTGGACTGATATTGTTATAATTAATTTAATGGTGTGCTGTACTTTTAACTTTATTGCTTTTCTGTTTTATCAATTTTTCCATCAATTACCTCTGATAAATCTTGTTTATATTTTATTATTAGTTGTAGTTACAAATATTTTCAAATAGAAACGTGATAGCGTTTTGTTAATTAACACAACCGGCAGATGGATAACTGTGCTCTTAATTTTTATTTTTCAACTTTTTTATTTATTTAATTATTTTTTGTTCATCTTTGAATTTTTAATCTATTATTATTTTGTGTTTAATTTAGGTTTGTTGTTTCTTTTTTGCTTCTATATTGTTGTTTATCATAATGTCTGAGCAATACGATAGTAGTGACAATGAGTTCTTCTCAGTGTGCAGCGATGATAGTTTTGTCAGTGTTCCATCACTTGCTGATAATCTTGTGTCTCAGTTCTCTGATGTTCCCAGGAATTTTAATGTTGTCCATATTAATGCCCAGAGTATTCCGGCTCATTTCCCAGATATGCTGGCTAGTTTTGACTGTACTCATATACATGCTATCCTGATTTCTGAATCTTGGTTAAAACCATGTCTTTCCTCTTCCGCTTATTCCCTCCCGGGGTTCCACCTTATCAGGAATGATCGCACGTCACGTGGTGGAGGCGGGGTTGCTATATATCTCCGAAACCAATTTCGATATGCTGTAGTTAGTGTATCCTCGCAACCCCCGCCATCTGACGCTGGTGAGCATCTTTTCCTAGAGGTGGAATTCTCGCTAAAAAAAGTACTACTCGGTGTTTATTATTGTCCCTCGCTCCATATTGACTTCTTCTCTTCTCTAGAAATTATCCTTGAAAATCTTGTTCCCATGTACAGTCAAACCATAATCATGGGTGATTTCAACACCTGTCTCCTTAAGAACGACCGTCGTTCTTCCTGCCTACAGAATACCATCCAATCCTGCAACCTTACTATTCTTCCACTGTCTGCAACCCATCACTCTCCTAACTGCTCTCCTTCTCTTTTAGACCTTATCTTTGTTTCTTCCCCAAACCTTGTGGCTAAACACGGACAATGTTCCGCTGACGCCTTTTCCTCCCATGATTTGCTATTCCTTTCTTTTCGTCTCCGTCCTCCAAAGGTCCTACCCAAAATCCTTCTGCAAAGAAACTTTCGGGGTATGAATCTCGTTAATCTTCGTAAGGATGCCGCCAACCTTGACTGGAGTTCTCTTCTCCTTGCGAACTGTATTGATATGAAAATTCAAATTTTCAATAATAAGATGGTTGAGCTATTTGACCTACATGCACCTGTTCGGCCCGTAAAGCTCAAGCACCTACCGTCTCCTTGGCTTACTCCCGATATTAAAGAGCTGCTTTCCAAAAAAGCATCGGCTAAGACCAGATATAACCGTAGACCCAATGAAATAAATTGGCAGAAATACGTCAAAATTCGGAACCATTGCAGTAAGGTGTGTAGGTATTCTCAACGCCGACACATTCACAATTCAGTCGAAAACGGAGACCCTACCAAGGTTTGGAAATTTCTTAAGACACTGGGAGTGGGTAAATCCCGACGAGAGTCCTTTTGTAAATCCATCGATTTGAATTCCTTAAACCGTCATTTTTCCTCGTCGTCTTTCTTTGACAAGTCAATCAAAGACGACACCATTAAGTTCCTTTCGACCCTCAAGACTCCCGATTGCTCTGCTTTCGTCATTAATCAATTTGCTGCTTGTGATGTTAGGAAGACCATTATGCTCATCTCATCTAATGCGACGGGAAGTGACTGTGTCAGCCGTAATATGATTCTCCCTATCCTGGACGAAATCCTTCCTATAATTTCCCATATCCTTAACCATTCTATTTCCACTAGCACCTTTCCTGCTGCTTGGAAACAAGCCCATGTTATTCCTACTCCTAAAAATCCAATGCATCCAATTTTACTGACTTTCGTCCTATCTCAATTCTTCCTTTCCTCTCCAAAGTCCTTGAACGTCTCATCCATACTCAGTTAAACTTTTTCCTCTCCAAGCAAAATCTCCTAAATCCTCTCCAATCGGGGTTTCGTCCTGGGCATAGCACGACTACTACTTTGACTCATATTACGGATGGCATCAGGTCGGGTATGGAGGAAGGCAAGCTGACTGTCCTAGCATTGCTGGACTTCAGTAATGCCTTCAACACTGTCGACTTTGATGTATTACTTGCTGTAATGTGCTCTCTTAACATATCTCCAACGGCAATTGATTGGTTTCGTAGTTACCTGTATGGTCGCCAGCAACGCATCTGTTTTGAGGAATGCTTTTCTTCCTGGTGCTCTGTAACTGCTGGTGTCCCTCAGGGCGGCGTGTTATCTCCATTACTCTTCGCTGTTTTTATTAATTCCATCACTAATAATCTTCGCTCCTCCTACCACCTCTACGCTGACGATCTGCAAATTTATACACGGGCACCGGTGGACAAGATGGTCGATGCGATTCGAACTATTAACGATGATATCCAACATATATGTACTTGGAGTAAATCCTATGGACTGAAGGTGAATCCGTCGAAAACTCAAGTGATTGTTGTCGGTAGCCCCAGGATGATATCGAGACTTGATTGGACCCAACTTCCATCCGTTTACTGTGACGGTGTTACTGTCCCATATAGCGATACCGTAAAAAACCTTGGCCTATACATAGACAAGTCTTTCACCTGGGGTCCGCAGATTCGGGAGCTAAGCCGTAAGGTTTTCGCCTCCGCTGGGTCCTTGCGAAGGTTACAAAATTTTCTACCCATTACCACGAAGATTTCCCTTGCACAAACTCTCCTACTCCCCATCCTTGATTATGCCGATGTCAGCTATCTCGATCTCACCGAGGACCAACTTAATAAACTTGAGCGTATTCAAAATTTCTGTATTAGATTTATATTTGGTATACGCAAATATGATCACGTTTCTGAGTTTCGAGCTAAGCTCAAGTGGTTGCCCATACGACTTCGTCGGAATGCTCATATTCTATCTCTTCTGTACAATATCTTATTTAATCCTCTCACCCCTTCATATCTCAAAGAACGTTTTGTATTTCTTCATAAATCTCATTCTAAGTCCTTGAGGTCATCGGAGAATCTGAAACTGAGAATGCCGTTGCACACTACAACTTTCACAGATAAGTCGTTTGCAGTCCAAGCTGTACGACTGTGGAACGAGTTACCAACTATAGTAAGGCAGGCTCAAACACTGGTATCGTTTAAAAAAATGGTGAAAGACTACTATCTCTCTCACTAAATCTACAGACCGAGAAGTATAGTTTCTACATATAGAAAATAAGCCTACAGGCAATTTATAGTATTTATAAGTATTTATGCATAATCATAGTTGTATATGTGTATGTATGTGTGTATGTATGTATGTATGTATGTATGTGTATATGTGTGTATATATATATGAATATATATTATATATAATATTAATTATAAATAATTCGTCTATAATTCTTATTTTACTGGAGCTTGTTTCCTTTATTTCCTAGACTGCCCCTCTCTTCTTCTCCTTATCTCGTATCCATCCAAAGGTTGTCTGTAAGAAATCGCCTAGAGCGATAAGACCGCCTTCTGTACTTTTTATTTTATATTATATGTTAATGTTGTCCTCTTTATGTGCAGTTAAGAATAAATAAATAAATAAATAAATAAATATAATGACGAACGAATGAGCTAGATTTTCTGTTTACATACTCTAGGTAATCTAAAGTCACAACTTTGCTAATGGAATTTGCTTGTCATTGATATTTGTATAGGCTCAAGTATACACCTATTTAATATTAGTATCAGCTCATATACGTCCCACTGCAGGGCACGGGCCTACTCTACAATCAACAGTACGATTGAGAGTGGTTAGGCCATATAAAATACCACGCTGGCCTAGTGCGGGTTGGCGGACTTACATACCATACAATTTTTTTATAAATCGCTATGGTATGCAGGTTTCCTCACGATGTTTTCCTTCACCGTTTTAGTGCGTGGCGATTGACTATCAATACACACATGACTCCGAAAAGTCAGAGGTGTGCCCTGGTATTTGAACCCGCGACCACCGTGAACATGTTGGCAGTCGCGTCTAGTCCGTTTACCAACAGGCCACCACGCACTTCCTATTGCCTTCTATTAATCGGAACCAACATTAAATCTGCGCAACCCGACATATTTATTTATTTATCCTTTTTTGCACCATACATACAATTAGTTACATAAAAGAAATAACATAATAAAAACGTACAAAAGGCCTTATCGCATTGGGCAATCTCTTCGAAGCAACGTTGGGATGGATATAATAATAGGAAAATGAGTAGGCAGTCTTAGGATTAAATAATTAGCATAATAATTATTAAACCTAATTCTTTTTTAGCTGGAGATATGTGTATGTTGCCGATCCATTGAGTATGGACTTCGTTGCGCCTTCTATTGGAAGTAGTGCAGTCACCTCAAATCACCTCAAATTTCTTTCAATGCACCTAATGTTAGATCATTCCGTAAAAAAATTCATGTTGTTGAAAATTTGTCATTATTGTTAATAAATGGATGATATCCTTGGGGAAGACCTATGTTCAGCAGTGGACTTCTTGGCTTGGCTGAAGAGCGAATGAGCAAAAGAGAACCCGAAATGCGAAACTTCCGTGGATTAAAGTATCCCGTTTTCTATTTGAAAATACGATGACCATTATCAGACCAATAATTAGGCCTGTTTTCCATGATATATTTTTTCACCGTACGATGGAATATTTGTATAAACAACAAAACTTGCGAGCTGACATCCGCGCCTTACACGATGAATTTACCGTAGATTTTTACGCCAAAAAACCATGTCTGAAAAAGAGGGCTTAGAATATATTACAAGTATATTGAGTATGACATTGAATATGATTTAATAAAGAGAAAATGTTTCCAGTGAATTTTGTTGCACGTTGTACAACATTCTTTGCAATTTGTTCGAAGAAGAATCACTTGAAACGTCCTTTGTATAAGTTAAATGGAAGTTAATATTAACTTTTAAAGGTTATAAAATTTTAAGGTGTGGCACCGTCACAGTCAGTTACTGTATGAATATTGTTCTGGTTTTCTTTTGCATAGAAAGTAATATCTAATTTTGAAAAACTGGTGATTACCATTGTAATGAAAATATTCTTATTTTATTGGGAAAGTCCGCCTCATTAGTCTAAAATTCTAGAGGCAGCAAGCATATTTTGGACTTATGACACTAGTGGCATCCATTTCTACTTCGGGGGTTTTAGCGATTTTTTTTATCAATTCGTTTAATAATAAAGCCTTTTATCATTAGATTGTTTGATAATATATCTATCTTTAGGTAATTCAAATAAAACTCATAAAAAAACGACAATGTTACACAACCTAGTATTATTACTTATAATTAAATCAAACAAAATATATGAAGTTATACATTTCTGAATTTAATAATTAGATGAGAAAATAAGACACCAATTACTAATTACAGGCACTTATATAAAAAGTACACTCAACAAATGAATAAGCAAGTCGCGCTGAACACAACCGTCCATGCGATGGCAATAATGCAAATGACCGCCTTAAAGCAGAGTCCCGCCTTTTATAGTCTTTAATTTAAATATTTTTTGTATTTGCTGATTCTATATTATTTGGGAATTTACACAAAATATTAAAATAACCTAAACAAACTTTCCAATCAACAACACTCCTGAGAATTACCTGTAGACAATTACAAAGCAACAAAAAATCGGTCAATAATAAATATATTTTTACATTTACGAATAAACGTACCAAATTACGTCCACTGGGAGTTTGTTTTTGTAATATTTTTTTACAAACCTGTCCGGAGAAGTTTGTCTAAATAACAAAGTTGGTCCGAAACTTTCCAATTTCTGTTGTGATTACGGTTCGTAGAAACATTTTTAAATGTAAACACGATATCTAAGCTGATACGAAATGACACTGAATTATACTTTTTGCTTAAATTAGAAAATTTCGACATTAACAAAATAAAATTTTAACATAATCTTAAATTAATATATTTTAGTATACAGGGTAGGTATGTCAAGACTGCGACCGAAAACGTATCCGGTGGTAGTTTTAGTGATTTTAGACAAAATAAAACTAAAAATTTTGCAAAAATGGCGACGTTCTTTTGTATTTTTTTCCTATCGTCCTACTTAGGTGGTCAATACATAGATTTTAAAGGCGCTCTGGTACGCAAGGGCTTAAATTATTATTTTAGCAAACTTTTTCTTAACCTAAACCATACTTTAACTATATATAAATATAGGTAGTAAATCTTATTTTAACATTAGGTATATAGATGTCTACGCTGTTTTTTTTTCATACATACATACATAAACTTACGCCTTTCTCCCAGAAGGGGTAGGCAGAGGTGCCAGGACACTCACATTTCGCCATGTATCTTCCGTCCCATAATGTGATAGGTGGCGAGCCTATCGCCATATTGGGCACAAATTTCTGACTCTGGGCTGATAATGAATAGAAAAATCCATTATCACTTTGCCCAACCCGGGATTCGAACCCGAGACCTCAGCGTTGTAACCGTACTCTAGTACAACTACGCCACCGAGGTAGTCAGTTTTTTTTTTCACTCATATTATAAACAAAAAGGTCAAATTAAGTATAAAATGCTTCAAGTCAAATGTTTAATGTCTCAAAAGATCGTAAAATAAAGATTAAAAATCGCATTAAATCATTTCACCATTTCATTTAATACTGTTCCGCTGTTAAATCACATTGCTCGACTTTAAGTGGATTTATTTAATTTATCATTCTAAAAAAAATCATAATTTAACTTTGTCGCTTAATACAACACTTGAAGAACTTTGAGGTCTTTCGTAATCTTTGGGTTAATTATAATTGGGACCGTGAATTCGAATGAGAACTGCGTGTTTGAACATTGTGGAACGACGACCAATCGGTGCAAAAGTTAAACCATATACCTCGAAAATTGATAACAAAGAAATAATTCATTTCATATATTTTATGCATATACTAGACGCAGAATATCACAGTCCTCATTGAATGTCCGAACGTCTAGGAATATTGGACAAGTTACTGAACTTTCATATCGATTGGTGGGCTCTTGAAAAACTTACTAGCATTTCGTTAAATTATTACTGTTTATCGGGCTGTGGTTACATTGGCAAGTGTGCAATCTTCTCTTTATGATAATTGCCAATTTTATTTATTAACTAACACTGCAATGTAGATACCAATATTTAACAATAACTATAGTTTTTCACATCTATAACGGTAAGTTGGATAATGCGGTACTTATTTACTAAAATTCATCTCAATAATTTTACAATTCTGCCAAATACATCTTTATTAAATAAAAAGGTTGAACGTGAGAAAACACACCATTAATACTAAACACCTTTTACAGTCCGCACAAGACCCACAATAAAAAGGAAATTGGTATATCTAGTTTCATCTAAAAATCGCTCCAGACATATCTATCAGGGACACGCTAGGACAAAAATCAGTATGTAGGACACTTTCCCACACGACGTTTCACTTAAGAAATCCTGTAGGATAAAAAGAGACGGTGATATGTCATTCACCTCCTGTTATAATTCACGACACGTTTTTTCCATCGAATATAAATAAGGCTTTGATAGTTTTGGTAGTACATGACAAGGTGTGAAGGCTCAAGATTCCAGACCGTACGAAGTCTCATTTCATTATTGCGAGGACCTTTTGAAGGTAGATTCGTGACTTGAACACAATGATATTTATTTGTATACCTCGGAATTTTTGTTAAAATCGACTGACATGACATGTGGGCAGAGCTCCAACCGATGTATAGAGTACATAATTTTTAATAGAATTGATATTCCCATTTAGACTACGTCTGTGATTGTCACCAATATATTATGTTCATAATTGATGAATCAATGCTTGCTTTTTAAATTAAAGAAGTATATATGTTTCAGACATTTAAACTTACTAACAATTATTCGATACGAAAACCACACCTTAAATTAGAAAGAGGAGTTTTGACCACTTAAGAACAAATTATTTAAAACCAATTTTTCCTTGGTTCAAAAAAATAATAAATCTGCCCTTTGGAGCAGACTGCTCTTTCATATTTCCATGTAATCAAAGTTCATTCATAAATGTTTTTGAAAAAAGGAGCTAGTCCGAAATGGCAACGCTGCACGTATTTTTTTGGTCAAGCCAAATAAAGTCAGAATATGGCACACTCCAACTTGAATAAACAAAGAAATAAAAACACATCACACAGCTGGCTTTACCACGTATTAAAAACTGTATTTTCTCGGAATGAGAACTATATGATCCGCGTTCCAACATCACGAGTAAAAAACACCGAACATGGAGAATTTCATGAAATTATTTTCTAGATTTGAGGAAACTTGAAATTTAAATGAAACGATAAAAAAGCACAGCTTGTTAGATATAGGCTGAACGGAATTAAAGAAGCATGATTTAAAAAAAAGGATTTATTCCAAGTGAACAGAAAATTAACTAAAGTAGGATAAGATTCTCGCCATTCACTAACGACTCAGGTAATAGGTGCATTACCGGACTTTATGTAAAGAATGGAGAGTGAACAAATAAAAAAGAGCGTGGCTATTTTGATCCTCTAGATATTTGAAAATATGAACAAAACATGACCACTAGTTAGGCTAGCCTTTTAATAATAATCAATTCCAGTCACAGAAAGTCTTATAAATATTGGTTTCCAAGAACAACTTTTTTCATTTGAATACTGAAGTGCGTGGTGGCTTGTAGGTAATAAGTTCATGTAAAGGTTCGAATGACTCCTCTGACTTTTCGGAGTCATGTGTGTATTGATAGTCAATCACTACACGCTATAACGGTGTAGAAAAACATCGCGAGGAAAGCTGCATACCATAGCGATTTATATGAACTTCCATGGTATGTAAAGTAAGCCAACTTGCACTAGGCCAGCGCGGTGGACTATATGGCCAAGCCACGCTCAATCGCACTTTCGATTGTAGAAGCGGCCCTTACCCTGCAGTGGGACGTGTATAGGCTAATACATATATTGCGACTATTATGACCGCTTCATTCTATATTCAAAAATCAGCTCTCAAATAACTAAAAATGTTGCCATCTAAAATCCTATTTCCAATAGTAGAACGATTTCGCATTATCTCAATAAACATCGGCATAACTTAACCCATTTATTTAAATAGAGATTTATACTATCATTGTGGACCTGTTTCGATGGCTAATGGCTCACGCCCATTAAACCTGCATTCAGTTTAGGGTTACATTGTTACCCAACTTCAGATGTTAGGAAATGGGTGTGTTGTTACATAATCGTAACACCAACAATGCTAAACTAAAATGATGGATATTGTTGATTTATTGGGGCTTCGAGGGTTTATGGCTTAATATAATAATAATATTTAAGACTATGACTGCCTTGGTGCCGTAGTTGTACTACGGTATGGTTACGAAGCTGAAGCCTCGGGCTTGAATCCTGAGTCGGGCAAAGTGATATTGGATTTTTGTATTAATTATTAGCCCGGAGTCAGGAATTTGTACCCAACATAGCGATAGTATCTATCACATCCTGGCACGGAATACCCAAAGCGAAAAAAAAGTGTCTTGGTACCTCTGCTTCCCCTTTCTGGGATTAAAAAGCGTGAGTTTCGGAATTTGAACCCAAGTCCTCGTTTTTGCAATCATACCGTAGTACAAGTACAACTGCGCCACGGAGGCATATTTAATATTCATTATTTTATTCTCTTATTTGAAATAAATTCACTAGTCGTCATCATATACCAACAGAATAGTAAAAATATCAAATTCAACAGAAAACGTGTAGAACAAAAAATCCACGCTCGAGTTCCAAAGCACTCTACACTATACTTAGATTTAGAATAAAATAAAACCTAGCCAATGGCGCATTTGCTTGAAATTCTCAGCGACAAGAAACTCTTTTTACTAAACCTGAAGCAAAGACTCAGTTGAAGACAATACTGATTGTATCTCGAGACCAAACTGTAGCAATGGATAATATTGTACGTCTTTTGTGGTTTTGCCTCTGGAAAAATGCTTTTGTATGCGATTTTAGGTTCAGGGTTTTATGTGCTACGACAGACGAAAGAGTCTGAGTGCTAAAGTACAATGGTATAGGACCAAATAGGATACTAAAATATTCTCACTGGTAAGCAAAACTTAGTGTTGCCTACTACTTTCAAATTATAACTTTAAAGGTTAGTTTTATTAGATCTATTTTTTAAGTTATTAGCAATCATTTTTTATTTGTTATATTTAACCAATATGTAACTTGAGATGTAGAAAAAGAAGTATAAATTAATAAAATATAGGAGCGAGTAGTATGGTAAGGGTAATATTATTGTATTAGTTCATTTATATTCAAGAGAATTAGGGCCGAACAGCGAACTGCTCATATTATTTTCTGGCTAAAATAAGGCTCAATATGAATTAATATATTGTTATCATCACACTTACAAACACTCGTCAATTTTATTATTGTCGACCTCGTTCTCAGTTGTTTACCTGCAAAAAAAGAAACAAAATTAAATCAATTGCAATATGGAATGTTTTTAAATATAAATCCAGTTCTTATTTTATATTCTTGCAAATAGTGTTGTAATAAATAGCAATAGCAATCATAAATAGCGAGTGAAGTCGATAATAGCATTTCAGAAATTACATAAAAAGCTAAATTTTGCGATTTGCGATTGTAATTCATAAAGTCGATCGGCTAATATGTGGAAACGATTTCGTGTAATCTATGAAGGAGTGAGTGTTTATTACCAACCCATTTAAAGAAGAAACTGGATAGTAAATGTTGTGTGTGTAATTTTAAATTAGAAAAATGCTTATCAGGTCAGTTTTTTGTTTACAGATTCTGTGTGTCGGGCAATTAGCTATAGCAGAAATATAGAGCATGCTAAGGCTTCGAAAAATAACAAGATGGTGATGTTAATTTGAAATAGCAATAATTCCCATTATTACTTGCAAATAATACCTACTGTTAATGTAACATATAAGTAAATGATGACACATCTACTAGTGGAGCGAGCGGTAGTGGTGGGGGTGTGGTGAGTGCAGTGCCTGCACTCACCGGACACTTGCTGCTGGTGCGCCGTACGAATAGTGTGTCTGTCGGAAATCAAACTGTGTTTCCTTTATATATAACCTATACTGAATAGCGAACTCTACATGTGGCGACCCTGCCATCCACAAATTAAGGTTATAAAGGTATGTGCCAAACAATTTAAAAAAACTAAGCATGAGCTTAGAGGTAAATCGGTAGCAAATCAGTTTTGTTAATATTCGTGCCCTACATAATTGTTTCTGCGTTTTATTAGCATCTTTATAGTATTTATGGGCATTGAATCGTCGTAACTGACTTAAGTTGTTAAATTACATCTATAACAAGGCACTTGTTATTGCAAAACGGAACTGATTTAGTTACTTTGATTGGTACCTAAATATGTAGCACATCAATGACTAAATGCTTTGATTATTGGCAAAGACAGATTAGAATGTGGGTTTTGCTCAACAAGATATATTTAAACTTAAAGCAATAAAACGATTTTCTGGAAATAAACTATAAACAGCTGTTATTTATGATTGTAAGAATGTTTAAATCAAGATATTGTAATGGACTTGATACAGTGTGAAATATTCTTCGATTTTTATGATTAATTATTATCTACCCACATTTTCTTTTATTGGTTAAACGCAAATGTTGAACATTGGATAGCATTCGTTAGTTATCTCGATGTCGATGTTCAAATATACACTTTTTAGTCTGTCAATAATCAAAGTTAACATTGTTGTCAGAGGTAGTTTGCTTATGCAAACAGTACCTAAATGATCTTACATTGTATAAAGAACAGGCTAAATTGCCTTAAGTTAAATACAATAAGATCAAGAGGTAGTTCGATTTATTCGGAACAGTACCTAAAAGGAAATTACTCCAGCCTTCTGGGTAGACCATAAATATGTCGCAAACACCACCTTTGGAGTCTTTTGACTGTGACAGCGACTCAGCTTCAATTGGTCTATGCTGGAAAAATGGGAGTGTGCACTACTAGTGTAAAAGGGGACAAAGGCCTTGCTCCTGCATATGGACGGGTCAACCCTACAAGAAATATATTATAATATTCCTGGTGCATATGGTGCATATGTAGAAACTACTAGTAATAATAATACTAGTATAATGACAACGATGTATTTATCGTCGCTGTCAACATGCTAAAGTTTAGCTAAACGGATACTTTTCCTCCAAAAAAAAATAAAAAAAAATAATAATAAAAAAATAAAAAAGTGGTATTTATGAGCGTCACTTGTTTAGGCTCATCAAATAAGGAAGTGGAGGAAAAATAATGACAATATTCTCATAGAGTTAGACACTGGTGTCTTCAGTGAATTTACATTTAGAGCTCTGGAGCTCTAAATGTAAATTCACTGCCCCTAACGAACACGTGATTGTTCAAGTCACAGAGAAATGTAAGTCAGCCAAATTAAGGGAAACAATTCTAACCCTTACCGATGATGTGACTCTTGACAAATTATTTCCGAAACCAACGCTCTAGAGGAGTGAATCGACAAATTAATAATTTTGGTTTGTCGAAATCAAGTAAATACCTAACGGTTAATATAATGGTGGGTTCAAAAAAAAAAAAAAAAAAAAACTTGAAATATCGAGTCCCGTGGACGTTATGACGACACTATTAAATGTACGCTAGGGGGGTGTCAAAGTTGAGATTGTAAGAGATTCCGGTCGTAAATGCAATATTACTAATGATGTTACATGGCAAGTTCTCAAGAACAATAGGGTCCTAGTTGAAAATCAAGTGAAATCTCCAAACAAGAGATTCATGCTAATGCATGCAATACTTTAATTATACTAGGATCTTTTGAATCATTACAATTGGCAGCAACTACCCCCGAGCCGAAGCCACCTTTTATGTAGTTAAAGATGGTCATGGGAATTTGCTAGGAACATATTATACTGCCACGTCCTTTGGCTTTCTAAAAGTTGGATTAGTTTCCAAAATTTAAAGATGTTCAGATTCATATCTTTTTAGATAAATCAATCAAATCAGCTGCTCAGCCTTGTCGTAAAGACCCTGTTCCTGTTGAGTCTAAAATTAATAAGAAAACTTAAGAACTTATCGAGTCAGATATTATAAAGCCAATTAATGGCCAGCCTGACTGGATCTCTCCCTTAGTATCGGTCTTAAAAGCAGATGGTGATGTACGCATCTGCGTAGACATAAGTAGAGCAAATAGAGCTATCATTATGGAGAACTATCCTTGCACAATATGGAACAGTTTATTCCAAATTTCAGAAATGCTATCATTTTCTCTTAAATTGAAAAAAAAAAATAATAACTGTCCACCAGCTAGAGCTAAGTAAGGACAGTAGACATATCACGACATTTTATAAATGTGTAAACGAATGTTGTGTTCGCCTGTTATTGGCACGTGTACGTGTGTATTACACCAATGGTTAATTTACTTAAGAATATTATGTATACTGTGCTGTTGGTGTACCAAATATACTAAAATACATTCACTTGTAGCCGGGGACTATCTCTGCCTGTTTAGGTACAAACGCGTCATTTTGTGAAACTCGTGTGTCTCGAATATTAAATATAAAAAATAAATAAATTAGAAAGTATCCTGTTGCCTTGTACAGGAGTCGCCAACTTTATTGGTGATATAGTCGTTTATGGTAGCAATGAGGCCGAGCCTTGCACAAGACTACAAAGTTTTGTTAAACGATACAAAATGTGCATTCGAGTAAATCAAATAGATTTTCTTGGTCATCAGCTATCTTCCGAGGGACCTAAGCCTTTTAGACAAATATGTAAAGGCAATCGAATTGTTTCGAGAACCAAAAGTTACGGGAGAAGTGTCAAGCTTTTTAGGGCTAAGTAATTACGTAGGAAAATGGATCCCTAACTTAGCTACTTGGACAGAACCTTTGCGCTAACTTCAAAGACTAAAACAAAGCAAAGGTGTAAATATCATTTTATTGGCGCAATAAACAAAATAGGCGTTTGAGGGGTCGAAAAGCGCTATGACTCAAATTAAGACCTTAGGCTACTACGATCCGCTTGACTGTACCCAAGCCTTCGCCAATGCTAGTCCAGTCGGTTTAAGAGCTGTGCTCGTCCAAAATGGCACTAACGGGCCTCAAATTGTTGCATACAGCAATAAAAAATCTGACAGACCGTGAGAACCGGTATTGTCAGACTGAGAAAGCTCTTGCGTTGGTTTGGGTGGTGGAACATTTTGATACATACCTATTTGGGAAAGATAGTTTTGAACTTGTCAGTGATCACAAGCGATTAGAGGTGATATTTGGACCTGACTCTAAGCCGTGTGCAAAAAAATGTTTTGCGCTTACAGTCATATAATTACATATTGCCCTTAGGCATTAAGTCTGCCTGTACTATTAATTTGTACAAAGTGGGTAAATAAATAAAATAAAAATAATTTCAAAGTGGTCTATACTGTGTCAAGACTGTGGGTGATAAGTCACCACAGCTTTTGATGTTAATAATTATTCGAACTTGTTGTTGACCAATATCGACCTGTAGCAGAGTTACCTTGCATGAGTCAAGAATAGTTTGCGAGGGAGCCTTTAGAGCTAAAGTTAGTCAGAAACGGAATATATAACAGCTGGGACCAGAGTGCTAACGCTTATAAGGTCTTTGTGCAGGAACTTCGTTCTCGAAGCAATTTACTATTACATGAGAATAAAATTGTTATCCCATCATGTTGAATCAAACTTTCTAACAGCTGCTCATGAAGACCATCCAGGCATTGTAGCTATGAAAATAAGACTACGTTCTAAAAGTGCCTAGGCCCAAAATTGATAGAGATGCTGAACATTATATATGAGCTTGCAAGGGTTGCACTCTGGTTTCCGCTCCAAATTCTCCTAATCTCATGCGCAGAAGAAAACTGCCAATCAACCCTGGGTTGATACAGCCATAGACTATCTCGTACCTTTACCTATCGGCCATTATCTTTTACTATTATAGATTATCTTAGTAGATATAAAGAAATCAAAATTACTAAGAACATCGATTCTGCCTCGGCGTAGTTGTACTAAGGTATGGTTGCGAGGCTGAGGTCTCGGGTTCGAATCCTGGGTTGGGCAAAGTGATATTGGATTTTCCTATTGATTATCAGCCCAAGGTCAGGAATTTGTGCCCGATATGGCGATAGGCTCGCCACCTATCAAATTGTGGGACGGAACATACAAGGCGAAATGTGGGTGTCCTGGCACCTCTGCCTACCCCTTGTGGGAAATAGGCATGAGTTTATATATGTATGTCTCGATTCTGCTTCATCGATTCATGATAAAGAGATTTTCCTCGTTTAGGCTCGCATAGGTATTACCGCTGACAATAGTTGGCAGTTTGTTCATACCGAATTTGAAGTTGTTGCAAAGAATTTGGAATTCGGTTGGACCATAGTATTCCTTATTGGCCTCAACAAAATGGGAAAGTTGAGAAGCAGAACCGTGATATATTGAAACAAATACGGGCGTCAGTTTAAAGATAAGTTGCCTTCCGTTGTTGATGTTTAGTTTACTGACCTAGAAGCAAGAGACAGGGATACTCTAACGAAAAACAAGGAAAAGAATACACAGATAGAAAGAGGCAAGCAACGGAATCTAATATTGATATTGGAGAGAAGGTATATGTTTAATATACAGTGAACAAAAACAAGTTGTCGACCATATAGTAGTAATAAGCTTTATAAAATGTGAAAACATGTTAATTGTTAATTGTAATTTTAATATTGTATATTACCTAGATATATAACTGTATGTTTTCCGAATAAAATAAAATAAAATATTATAAGAACGGTTACGTAGAAATATAGTACATTCCAAGAGGGTTGAAGGAAAGTGAGTAGTCTGCACAAATGGTGATGATAATTCTTCAAATAACGACACCACCGATGACGAGGCAAGTGTCGAAAATAAATAAGTGATGTGTTTAATATTATATAACATACATAGCGTTTGAATTTAATATTGTTCGATGATTGTTTTGATAAACTAATTTGTAAAAAAAAAGAGTTGTGAAAAGAGCAACACTAGAGTTTCTTGCCCGTTCTTCTCTAGTGAAAACAGCTTTCCGAACCGGGTGGTAGATAAAAGAATGACTGAATCTAAATGATGTTGAACATTTTAATATTTGACTATAAAAACTAATTCTACTTTTTTAAATTTTGTAAAAGGTAGATGTAACATATAAGTAAATGATGACACATCTACTAGTGGGGCGAGCGGTAGTGGTGGGGGTGTGGTGAGTGCAGTGCCTGCACTCACCGGACACTTGCTGCTGGTGCGCCGTACGAATAGTGTGTCTGTCGGAAATCAAACTGTGTTTCCTTTATATATAACCTATACTGAATAGCGAACTCTACAGTTAACATCTACAATAATTAAATTATCTAAAATTTTCCGTAGAAGCCACTGGCGTCATAAGCATGAAAAGAGTCAATTCATCCATTAAACGCGGTTCTTTGACAACATCAAGTCATGAATAAATAAACCATTCGTGCAAGCTATTAGCATAAAGGCTGTCCATATAATCATTTCACAAAGTTGCATTTTAATCATCAAATCGTTTTTGCGAATATTTTAATACGAAATTTTTCGTAAATGTGTATTTTTGTAACGGCGCGGCGTGGTCAATTTGGCCTGATGAAGTCAAGTGAAAAAAAAAAAACTTTTTTTTATTGCGATGAACGGCTAGACAAGCATACCTATGTCGTACCACTGACTTAGCTTATACATGAACGAAATTCCCTCATTTTTTAATCAACTTAAAAAAATATATATTGAATGATTACGAAAAATAGAATGTGTGTAATATTGTCATTATTTCATATTTTTTAAATATGTTCGCCTATATACACTAGCTTGTAAGTGGATGTATATTTGTATGTTAATATGCGGACATCTTAAAAAAGTCAAATCGCAAAAATGGGGTATACCTATTTTTGCGATTTGACTTTTAAGTATTTTATATTTTATAGTTCAAGTTGAGAGCAGTGTAGATTTCATCAAAATCAGTTCAGCAGTTTTTGAGACAGTATACACGCGCATACATGTTTACCATTTTGTCTTGGCGTTCTAACTTATCTAGCTGGTCGAAATAGACCAATATAATAATAGTAATTAGGTGTTTGACTGCCTCGGTGGCGCAGTCGGCTAGATACCGCCTGTGAAAGAGATGCAGACCACAAATATTTCTTTCGAGTCTGGGTGTTTTTGAGACCTAAAAGTCTCTCATAGGTGTCGACATGCACGACACAAGATTCGATTTTAGAGTGGGGTAAGAACTATGTATGTGACAGTTGGGTGTAATTTATTTATTTATGTATAATTCACAACGAAAATGTGTACTTGGCTTCACAAAAAAAAAACGGTAGCACCTAAATAGTTTTAATTACTACAACAGAAACAAAAAAATAAGACAACCTCTTTATTAGTTACATAAGCTTTGACCGGGTCAAGAATTTATAATGATCAAATATTCACAATCGCAAAGAACTTAGCACGAATGAATCTGCAAATAAAACGTCCTTAACCGAAATAGAATTCTTATTCCATTGTGTTTATTCTGTTAGTACTCATTGTTCCGAGTCTCAAATGAAATCTGTTGATAGTGGTAATTTTTATAACAATACCACCGAGGTTCGAGTATCAGGGTTATACGATTAACTGTAAATAGCATTGATTTCTCAACTAAACTGTCTTTTAGAGCAGAGGTTCCCATACTTATTTGTACCGCGACGTCCTTGAAAAACTGCTATTTTAAAGAACTCAAGAAAAAAAGACCAAAATAAGCATTAACTGTAAAGCATAAAAGAGCATATTAAGACTTCTACCGAAAACGAAGCCGGTTGGTAGTTTTAGTGACTATTAACACAATGCAACCAAACATTACGCATAGTAACGCGAGAAATGTTTTTTGTGATTATTTAAATATTTCGTTTATAGATGGTAAATCAATAGCTTTTGCTAAAACAACCCCTTGCGTACCATAGCGTCTTTAAAACTAAAGAGGTATACACAATTATTATAAAATAAACTGTATATTTTCCACATAAATACGAAGATAAGGAAGAAAAAACAAAAATTTTAGTTACATTGTGTCACTATCACCCGGCTTTTTTTTCGGTAGCAGTCTTATTATAGCCTGTATAATTATATTACTATTGGCTAATAATGGAAAAAATATGCTGGTGTTTCTAAGTATTGCTTCCCTAAACGGGGTCCAGTTTAGCTCATTTGACTCGGTCGCATTAACACGCGACGCCCCTGGGACGATGGAGCGATGTCCTAGGGCGTCGCGATGCACAGTTTGAGAAACCTAATTCTAGAGAATTTAGTCAATTACGAGTTTGTTAACAATATCTGAGAACTAATGGTGAATTTCTTAAATATTTTCTTCGTTCTAGGATCTACTGCATCTCTGTGTTAGTTGAGAATAAATATCAATTTCTGAATAATTGTTTCAAGGAAAATATTCTCTCGATACTTGAAGCAGGTCTAGGCTATAAAGTGATGGAAATATTAAATTCAGGAGTATTATTTATCGTGAGATTTTATTACAGGACAGTTTATGGAGCAGTATTTTTTTTATTTTATACAGGTAATATTTGCATATGCTCAAGGCTGTATTCTCGAAAGGGGGGGCAGGTAGAGATGTCACTAATAAACCACCAAGGATATTTCCATCTAGACTTAATTGGGGAAAAGCCTAACGCCTTCGCTAATTAGATTGCCTGACATGGGAATCTAACCCAGAACCTCGCATTTCTCAGTACACATACGCAGGTTCATTTAATTCAAATTTAAATTGATAAAAAACAAAGTACCTAGGAACCATTGAGGTATTATACTAGAGCGGACATCGAGAACAAAATCTCTGCGTATGGTGCGGTAGACGTGACAGAGACAGAAATAGAATGTACCCTTCATTTTGTTACAAACATTTTGTTTGCAGTGTCCCCTCTAGTATATTATCTCAATGCTAGGAACTAAATTAATTCAACAATCATCAACACCTACAAACTAAAACTATCAATAAAATTATACTCCATTTACTTTGTCCGTCAAGTTTTCAACGTAGCGAGAGTAAATTCAAAGCAAAAATATTTCGTTCAGTGTACTTGCACCGGCCATTCAAATAAAACGGAGCAAGTTATCGAGTGGAGTGAACTATCGATACAGTGGCCCGCTTCGGTGCTTTCGAAAATGTTACACCGTTTTTGCAAAGTATTCTCTTGCTAATCTGTATTTACACTGAATGTCGAGTTATTTATGCTGCTATTGAAACTTTTGCTGCATCAAAATTTATCTATTTGATTTTTTCAATGCGTTTGGATGGTTATTGAAAGGCAAGGTATACTTAAATGTTGGGATATAAAGGAACGGTGATTTTGGAACTAAAATAATCGTTTGAGAAGAAATGAAGACCAGAGGTAATTATTAAGATTTGAAAAGAAGTAAACATAGAAATGATTAAAGAAGAAAGATTGTTAGAAAATTAAAAAAGACACGGAATATACACATAGATAGATATAAATAAAGAAGAAATAAAATATTGGGAAGACCAGTTATACAATAAAAGTAGGGCTTGTAATGTACTATAACTATTAGATAGATAGTTTTGTAAATCATTTGACAATCTGTACTTCTTTAAAAGCATTAACGAATACGGCAATTAATGAAGCATCGAAATTCACAATCAATGGAATGGCAGGAGTTGAATCGCGAAGTGGCCGTCCGTTCGGATTGTTCTCGATTGTCGTCGGATGAATTGGAATTATTCTGGGCCTCGTGGCTCTTCAGTTCTTGACGAAAATGTAACATCAAGTTTAAAATAAACTACAGGATATAAGGAAGTCAAAAGCAATGACCACGTTCAAAAAAGTTCTTATGAACCACATAATAAAATAATTAACAACATAGATACATCAAGAAAATACATCTATAACAATTTAGAACCGTCCGTATACATTTTCTATAAATTGGAATAATTAAGTTTATTAAGTTTACTCAATAATTAATATTGTCTGCTAGTTCAAATCCAAGTATCAATTAAGTAAGCAAGCAATTGGTACTGCTCGCAAATTTTTAATCTCGTTATTTGATTTCCATTTTACCTCTCTTGGTTTTCTATGGATGTCCGAATTTTCACTATATATTTAACAATAAATTAAGCAAATTCCACTACTCTTTCTTATACATTAGCATGAACAACACAACTTTCCTGCACGGTCATCAAAATACACTTATGCGGAACGTTTAATTCGCGCTTAAAACGCAGAATGCATGTATCAGCAATGTTAATATAAACTCATTTGCAAAAAAAACGGGCACCTAAGCAATGAACCATTTCAAATGTTACTATTGGTTTGTTGATAATTATAGGTAGTCTTACTTTCACAATTTTGTAAATTAATAAGCAAATAATCGTTTTCGTCAGTATTATCATAAAATTTTGATAAAATTTATGGGTTTTAATGCTAAAGTTCAGTAGTAGTGTATGCTCGCTAGTAGTGCATATGCTCGTGAAGTAAAAGTTAACAAAGATTTTTGTTTGTTTTTTCTTTAATTAAGGAAAAGCAGATAAATGTTTAGTATCGAGTGTGACCCCCTCTAGCTGAAATCACAGCTTGAATTCGTCTGGGTATGCTAGCGAGGATATCCCGGATACTTGCTTGCGGAATACGTTCCCACTCCGCGGTAATCACATTCTTCAGCTCTCTGATGGTTTGCGGAGCCGGTTGTACTGATCTCACGCGTCGTTTCAGAACGTCCCAGACATGCTCTATAGGATTGAGGTCGGGACTTCGAGCTGGCCAATCCAAACGACGAATGCCGACCTCTTGCACATACCCTTCCACATCGCCAGACCGGTGGGCGCGAGCGTTGTCGTCCATAAAAATTAAGTCTTCGCCTAAAACGGCCAATGCGGGTTGTGCATGAGGAATTAGAACTTCCGTTATGTATCGATGTCCAGTCAGTGAGCCGTTTTCAATGAAGACTAACTCTGTACGATCCATTGATTTTTTTCCTGCCCAAAACATAACAGAGCCCCCACCATAAGGTGTGATTTCTTCAAAACAAGCCTCTGCAAAGAGTTCTCCTCGTCTTCGTAGCACTCGCCGACGTCGATCTTCACCGAACAGAGATATCCTGGCTTCATCGGAGAACAATACAATATTCCAGTCTTCTTGAGTCCATGACTCACAATTTCGAGCAAACCTAAGCCTGGCAACTCTGTGCTCACGGAGTAACTTAGGGCCGCGGGCCGGGCGATGACTGCGTATATTGGCCGCGAGAAGCCTCCTCCTGACCGTCCATAGACTAATATGCACATTTCTTACTTCTTCGAGGTTGTTCTTAAGGTCCACATACGAAGACTTGCGATTTCTTAATGCGCGACTCACAAGAAAACGATCATCTCGTGGTTGGGTACATGGTTATCTTCCAGAACCAGGCTCAATCCTATAGAGCATGTCTAGGACGTTCTGAAACGACGCGTGAGATCAGTACAACTGGCTCCGCAGACCATCGGAGAGCTGAAGAATGTGATTACCGCGGAGTGGGAACGTATTCCGCAAGCAAGTACCCGGGATATCCTCGCTAGCATACCCAGACGAATTCAAACTGTGATTTCAGCTAGAGCGGGTCACACTCGATACTAAACATTTATCTGCTTTTACTTTATTAAAGAAAAAACAAACAAAAATCTTTGTTAACTTTTACTTCACGAGCATATGCACTACTAGCGAGCATACACTACTAGTGAACTTTAGCATTAAAACCCATAAATTTTATCAAAATTTTATGATAATACTGACGAAAACGATTATTTGCTTATTAATTTACATAATTGTGAAAGTAAAACTACCTATAATTATCAAACAAACCAATAGTAACATTTGAAATGGTTCATTGCTTAGGTGCCCGTTTTTTTTTGCAAATGAGTTTAGCTTCGCTCGTGCCCCAGCCTTAGTTTGCATAATATGTTTACCACTCCAACCGCATAAAGGTACCCGCTATTTTACGATAGAATTTTAATTTTTAATAATAATTTATGGAAGCAACGGCCATTAGTGGTTTAATTATATATGAGCAAGTTGCTCTTTATTTTAATTGGAATTTTAGTTTTCATTTTAGGTTGTTAACATTTTTATAGCGCATGAATATGCAAGGATGTGAAATTGCATCATGTGGAAAATTAATTCTACTAGAATCAGAAATGTATTAAAACAAATAAACATTAAACTTAATTGATATTAGGTCTCCCATATGTGAGAGACCGCCCGGTTAGGTACCATCGCAATGTCTATTTCTGCCGCCAAACAGTAGTATAAATGCGCTGCTGTGTTCTGGTTTGAAGGGCATTGTAGCCATAATAACTAGTGGACATTATGATCCCAAGCATCTCATATCATCAGCATTGTTTTTATTTTATAGTGTTCGGTTTTGCTATTGTCCATGACCGATCATATCGCTTAAGATCAGGCTAATGGCATGTGCGTCTCGTCATTTCTTTGAATAAAAAATATAATAATAAATAACACCCAACAGTCACATACATAGTCCTGACCCCACACTAAGATCGAGTCTTGTGTCGTGGGTATCAGGAACTACCATGAATATGACTCTTATTAATATTTATCGCTTTTATATTTCACCGTCAATACTTCAAGACCGTAATGTGCTTCGTAAGGTACAATATTATCATTTTGCCATAAAACAATACCAAAATTTTCACACAAAGGTCTTTACAAATCCAATAAACACTCCATTCAATTCGATACAGAATCCCTACAAAATCAAGATTGCATACCACACACGGTTAAACTCGAGACAGTAGTCGAGTAAAATTGAGTAACTTGTCCACAGACCCAAAAGGATACAAACGGGACCTCCCTACCATCTCATCTTATTATTTAGGCTAGTGAACAGACGTCCCTTACATCCTGAATTCTAAGTGTCCAGCCTGTTACATAACGAGCGGGCTGGTACCGCTCCAAATTGGTGTTTCAAACTACTAACATAGTTACAAATGCAGCTGTCCTTTTCTATCTCATTGTTGCATTTCGTTTGTCTCTTTCACTCGCCAGCTAAGAACGGGTTCATTTTGCTCCATTCACATCGTAACATTGAGTTACGCGAATTTGATCAGTAAATATAATTTTATTTGCCATGTCAGATAATGCTGAAACCGTGTTTCAAAGCTTTGCAATGTAGCTTTTTGTATTGTGTTTATTAGATTCATGTAATAAACACAATACAAAAAATAATAATAATAGTTATTTTTATAGGAGGTTTTATTGATTTATACAATTTATAGGTCGGAGAGTAAAGTACATATGACGAATTTTGGTAATCCGAAAATTCATTGAAAGAATCTAACGTAGGTTGAAAGTTTTACAATATAAAAGAAAGAGATATATATTTTTTTAATTTGATATCAATTATTTTAATTTATTTTTATGTGAAATATAAATGCAAAGTGGCCTGTTAATAAATCGAACGTGATATCGTGAACGAATAGGTAGATTCTGTTTCGAATCCCAGGTCATACCTCTCATTTAAATTCTTGAGTCTAGAGGAATTCTGTGCCCAACAGTCAACTATAAGGCCTTACAAAATAAGTATCAGCGCATATACGTCCCACTGCAGAGCACAAGCTTCTTCAACAATCGTGAGTAAGATTAAATAAATAAACACACTCAACAGTCACATACATCCTGACCCCACATTAAGATCAATTAAGTCTTGTGTCGTGGGTATCAGAAACTACGAGATATTTCAGTCTCATAAACACCCAAACCTAACACAAACATTTGTGGGCCTCACAAATATTTGTCCTAATTGGGAATCAAACCAGCGATTGGGGGGGGTTAGGCCATATACACCATGCTGGCCTAGTGGCAGACATACTACAATATAGTATAGTAAAGTAACATAGACAATTATTGGTAAATTCATTAGCCATTGTAACTGTCCACTAACTAACATTGTGTTAACAGAAGTTGTTGACTCAATTGTTATGCGCAGTCCAAACGCCTGGACAAATAGATAACGCCCACTGATTTCACATACATACATATACATATATACGTATATATATTATTGTACTGTATTATATAGCTTTCATGCCCGATTGGTTGCTAAACAATATAAAGGGATTGCATGATTGCTTTCACACAATCATTACACATCCATATATGGAAATGATGTGGTAACAATACTGTAGGTACGATTAATAAGCCCATAGCTAGGTATTATTAATTTGAGCTTGGCAATCTTTTGGAACTAGGAAGAGAATGATTGTAACTTTGAAATTCTTTTAGAACTTTTTTGTACATGTAATTTAAATGGCAAAATAAATCTTCTTGGCAGATCATTCTTATGTATACAACGAAATAATAATATTTATGAGTTTATTCATACAGAAATTCACGCCCTTTCCTAGTAAGGGTAGGCCGAGATGCCATCAGTAAACCCAAGTATCGCCTTGTGTTCCATCCCATGATTTGATAAGGGACAAGTCTTTTGTCATGTCGGGCACAAATTCCTGATTATTTCCGGAGTATTGATGAACATAAAAATCCAATATCACTTTGCCCGACTCAGGATGTCAACCCGAGACTACAGCGCTGTAGTACAATTTCGCAACCTAGGCCGTCAACCATATTTACTAAAATTTATTTTGCACTAATTGTGAAGTTGAACTTAATTTCATAAAACAACCACAATTCTACAGTAGTTTAAGAAATAATTTACCAACATTACTGCCAGGACTCGGCAAAACTCCAATCATAATATTTGGAAACCGTAAAGAATTAAATATTAAAGCTGATGCTCTCCTGTTTAAATAAAGCATTCTACAAAAAATAAATAACATTTACCGTATGTATTTAATGGTCAGGCAAGTTTTTAAATAAATATTAAGGTTTTGTAAGTGATGCTATGATGTAACTAATCCTGCATAAATTTACTAAAGTGTATCAACTTGTTCATACTAATATGTATTATATTTTTGACAGCCTCCGTGGCGAAGTTGGTTAGACGCCGCCTGTGAAACGAGTGGCCGGGGGTTTGATCCCCGCACCGAGAGAAACGTTTGTGCGGCCCACAAATATTTCTTCCGGGTCTGGGTGTTTGTGAAACCAAATAGTCTCTCGTAGTTCCTGATACCCACGCCTAAAGACTCGATCTTAGTGTGGGGTCAGGACTATGTATGTGACTGTTGGGTGTTATTTATTTATTATTCATCTTAATACATTGCCATTAGACAAAGAAGACCCGGGTTCAATTTCCACCTCGGGTAATACAGTGGGAATCGACTGAAAATACACAATTTGCTTAGTACTAATCGGTTTTTCCAAGTGTTTAATAAGGCAAACAGCTATTGATGACGTTATAACAGTAAAAAATATTAGCGATGAGGCTTTGAATTGTAACTCATAAATATCATACCCTTATATTCACATTGTTTAAAATTGTGAACTTTAAACAATGTGAATATAAGGGTATGATATTTCCATCACCTACAATATTCTCTGTAAAGGTTGCAAAAATTAGGTCGAGATTAAAGATATTGACATTAAGGTTATCCTCCTGTTGCCAAGGTCAGCTTGACTCAGCACCGGCCACTTAAGCCGAATTTGCATTTATTAGGTGTATCATGAACCTCGTGTCAGCAAGAACTTTAGTACTTATTATTAAATATATCTATATCTTTAATCTCGACCTAATACAATGACCTAATATAAATAATGTATGAATTTAAATAAGAATATTTGTTGTGCTTTTTTAATTATTTTGATTATTTTATTATGATACGGCCGCCTGATTAATCTACTGGCAGAGTGTATGCGATGTAAAGCGTCACTGACATACCCCTTTCGGCCTCCCCCGGGGTACCGAAAGGGCAGCTTAATAGCTTTTCCTCTTGATGTAAAGCGTAAGGTCATGGATTCGATTTCCAAATCAGGCAATCACTATCTATGGGTATTCTATGGCTACCAGGGAATATAATTTGTTCCCAGCATAGGGGTAAGGTCTTTAATCATTTTCGGAAAGGAAATAAGTTCGGCAGGTACGAGTGACACTAGCGATACCTCCACCTATTTTGTTGTATCTTAAAACCATAAAAATATTCAAAAAACTATGAGAAAGCCTTTGATTCGATCGAGACTTGGGCTGTGCTACAGTCTCTCCAGCGGTGCCATATCGACTATCGGTACATCGAAGTGTTGAAGTGTATATACAACAACGCCACCATGTCGGTCCGAGTACAAGATCAGAGTACGAAGGCTATTCCACTACAGAGAGGCGTGAGACAGGGAGATGTCATATCTCCGAAACTGTTCACTGTCGCGCTGGAAAATGCCTTTAAGCTCTTGCAGTGGAAAGGATTCGGCATCAACATCAACGGCGAGTATATCACTCACCTTTGGTTTGTCGACGATATTGTAGTCTTGGCAGAATCGCTGGAAGACCTTAGCACTATGCTCGAAGACCTCAATCGAGTCTCCCAACAGGTGGGTCTTAAAATGAACATGGAAAAAACGAAGATCATCGTCGTCGTCGTCGCACGTCGAATGTCCATGTTGTGCCCACCCCCATCGATGTTGGGGGCTCGACTCTTGAAGTTGTTGACGAATATGTCTATTTAGGACAAGTGGTCCGGTTAGGCAGGTCCAACTTCGAGAGAGAGGTCAATCGTCGAATCCAACTCGGTTGGGCAGCGTTCGGGAAACTACGCGACGTCTTCTCGTCCAAAATACCTCAGTGACACTAGCGATACCTCCACCTACTTTGTTGTATCTTAAAACCATAAAAATATTCAAAGACTATTGACAATAATAGAGTATAAATTTTTGCATAAATGTATAATTTTTTTCAATATAATCATTACTGTGTGAGAAGCAGAACAGAAAATTTTACAACATTACATCTACGTAAATACTCCACAAAGAAGATATTACATACAAAGAGCTTAATGCCCGAATACCGGTCGTAGAAACCGTAGCACGATATTCGTAGCCCGCCGCTATTGGTGCTACGAGCGTAGCTGTGTAGCGCAAGCAACCGGGGAACTTTGGAGAACGTGAGATAGTACGTCTTCTTTGTAAGACAATAATACAATGAATTATTGTATAAGGTTACGAGACAAAATGAACATTCAGCTATTTTTTTTTTCTTTTAATTTTACTAAATTAGTGATGTTATTACAGAAAGCAGGAAATTGACAGTGTTATTAAACTTCTAAGATATTTGATTTTATATGAGATATTTATTAAAAGATTAAATAACATACTGACTTGTGATCAAAGCCTCTAAATTTAATAACGAAAAGAAACTTACTGATTTTATTCTTTGTTTTGAAAAGTAATTAAAAATATAATCAGTACGCTTGAACATAATATGTTATAATACTTTATATCAGATTTCTAGTAAACTCTACACAAGATAATAAAACATATTCGTATTTCCAAAGTTAGTAAATTTTGTGATGATACAAGTATTGACCGAATTCGTAATATATTTCAGAGCAAAATCAACATCTAGCCGTCCAAAAAGATAACAATGTCATGTACATGTATAGAATATTTTGAATACTGGTAGATTATTTTATAGTCATAACCCAATAACTCCATTGGTGGCGTAGTTGTACTATGGTACGGTTACAAAGCCGAGATCTCGAGTCGGGCAAGTGATATTGGATTTTTCTATTTATTATCCATATTGATATGTTGATAGGCTGGCCCCCAGGTGTGAAAGGTGAAATTCGGCACCTCTGCTTAGAGGTGCCTTCCCCTTCTAAGATAAAAGGCGTGAGTTTATATATGAATTAATGAAACCCAAAATAAATCAATTACTATTTAACCGGAGAATTGATTTTAATTAACATTTAAGATTAGTTTCTGAATTGTATCCATTGTCGATTTTATAACTTTCATTTATTTTTATGTTTTCATTTTCATAACATATTTTTTATTGCAATTACTGGTGAGACGAGCATGCCTTTCGCTTGATGGTGATTCGACCGCTCATGCATAGAAGCAAATGCAAATAAGACCATGAATTACAAAGCAATTCTCAGCATTCTACTGCGCTCATCATCCTAAGACATAAGATGTCTGACGCCCGAATACTGGAACGCCATTCAAATAATAAGTTGCTCTTAACAGCGCACGGCCCACTTAGCCAGTACATTTAATCGGGATTAACGTAGTTAAGCGCCATTTATATTTAAGTTGCGTTCCAGTATTTGGGCGTCAGTGTATCCAGTATTTACTCAGTCTACAAAGCCCTTCAAACCGGAACACAAAAGTGCATTTACACTGCTGTTTGAAGGAAGAAATGGACATTGCATTAGTATCTATCCCATCGGTCTCTCGAATAGGACACATAATCAATAATAATAATTCTGTTAATCTATAACTATGTCTAATATTTATGTCTAGAATTTAAGTATTAATTTAAAACAGATTTTATTTTATATCAGCTACTCTCAGCAAATGTTAGTACCTAATTTTTTGACAAATATGTTTGCTAAAATACAGGGTATATCAAGACTGCTACCGAAAACGGAGCCGGGTGGTAGTTTAAACGACTTCAGACACAATGGAACAGAAAAAGTTGCAAAAAAAAGCGACAATTTTTTTTTTGTTATTTTTTTCCTATTTCCATATTTGGGTGATAAATACATTTTTTCCTAAGATAATAGTTTATGCCCTTTTATTTATAAATACTCTAAGGTATAAAAGAGTTTAAATTATTATTTTAGCAAAAACTACGGATTTACCACCCAAAAATGACGATATTTAAAAAATCATAAAAAATAATTGTCGCGTTTCTATGCGAAATTTTTAATTGCATTATGTTTGTAGCCACTAAAACTACCACCGGGCTTCGTTTTCGGTAGCAGTCTTGAGATACCCGGTATATCTTCACTTAACAAAATTCAAAATTCAGTCCCAAACATAATAATATCTAGGTATCTCTCAATAGCCAACATTTCCGAGCCCGAACGGATACAAACTCCAAATCGTGATCAACTACTCAGCCAACTCGACAGATGTGGCCAACTGTCGGTTAACGGAGTGTTCTACAGTATCGAACCGCCCAAGATTGGTTGCGTTGCTATGCATTTTCAAAGTAGTTCATATTACTAAGGAAAGCTGAAATTGAATATAAAAGGTTATTCTGCAGATGTTTTTAATAGAGTTAAATTATAATAATATGGTGTTTGGGTTTCGTTTTGAGCTATGAACTGAGAGGTCTTCCGTTCGCGTGTCGAAGAGTTAATCAAATTTCTATAATTTGGGTTTGAGAATTTGCGTTGTATTTTAATTTTTAATTTTTAGTTAACAATCTGGCTTTTCAATTACATACCACAAATTAATATCAATATCTATGATTTTTTTTTCTCTTTATTTCAAAGACGGTTTTTTCAATTATGAAAACTTCAGCCCCGATATTAAATAAGTACAACAAAAACATTACATTTATATTTAAGTAATTAATATCTATGTTATTAAAATATATTATTATGAAATATAACCACTTTATAACCCCATAAATAATTAAAATAAACAGAAAATTCACTAACAAACATTTATAAAATCCAACAGCATCGTTATACACTTAAAAATAATTTAAATATACACCGTACAAAAAAACATACAAGTAATTAAAACAAACTGAAATTCACTAACAATATTTTTGTATCCACCAGCATCATCATCAGCAGGCATTAAATATTTATTTAAATGTACAAAGTATAAAAAATATACATAAATATTAAACATTTTCATATCGGTAGCTAAAATCGGGGCAATTTATACAATGCCATTACCTCGGGTAAATTTAAGCACTGGCCCGTTATTTATTGTAACTGAGGTTGGTAAAATATTACTATTCGATTACAGAGCAAAATAGTTAGCTAAAACCTTGCACTAATGTTCTGGTTTTAATTAACCGACTTCTCAAATGTTATGTATACTAAACAGCTATTTTTGACCGACATTTTATAGGGGTATACGCAATTTTTTTTTAAATTTAATTCAATTTGCCACCACATAATATTTGTTTAATAATTGTGTTTTGGAGATTCAAGTTAATAAAAGAAATAACAATCTTTAATATCATATTATCAAGACGACGATATTTTCAATATTTTATTATTAATTTTATCCTAAATTTCTTTTCATATTCTATGAAAGCCCATCTATTGTGACCAATTCCCTATAATAACCAAGGTATTTTATTCGCAACAATGTGGGTCACTGCACGGTAGGTAATGTATTCAAATCCCGAGGGGGACAAATGAAGTTGCCGTGTTCCATAGAGATAATTTAGCCGTCGCGTCAGGCCAGGCTGCTACCAAAACCGCGATCTTTAGCGCAGCTCTGAGTAGTTAACTTGGCACTATTTAGGAGACCTAGAATTAATTTATGTATCAGTACATCTTGCCGACTTGGTTTACGTATTGAATTTGTGTAGAGTATCAGAAATTACTAAGAACATGTTTACATACATACATACGTACATAAAGTCACGCTTTTTTCCTAGAAGGGGTAGAGGTGTAACCAGGAAAGACACATATCGTCTTGTATATTCTGGCCTATGATGTGATAGGGGGCGAGCCTATTACCAGGTCTGGTATAAATTGTTTGCTCACGGCTGATTGAATAAATAAATCTAATATTACTTTGTCCGACCCGGGATTCGATCCTGAGACCAAAGCTTTGCAATCATAACGTAGTTGAACTGCTCCGCCAAGATAGAAAAAACTTCCCTCTCTAAATAAAGTATACGAAACTTGTCTTGGATATTTATATGGAAAGAGAATTAACATAATAATAATACTTAAAAACATATTTTACAGAACCCACAAAAGTTCAAGTGCGATATTATAGAATTCATTTACTCCCGGTTTGCGTAGCTTACAGCTTCTCGTTTCGCTAGAGGTTGTAAAGCTCAAAAATGTCGTATAAATCAATATTGTAAGGCATCACAAGCTTCCATGCTTAGCTTGAAACTCGTAGGCATATGTTCCATTTTCCCGTAAATAATAAAAAAAGAAAGTACAATTTTGCAAAAGCATCTAAAATTACGGACCAACGTGGTGGATCTCATGCTATTTTACAAACTGAAACGCCCAAACTTTAATTCTGAAATTGGTATTTGATTCAAGACAGCACGTTCACCGCCCATATTCCAATCGACCAATGACTTATCAATGGATATTCATATACATTAGACATTATAATTATTCATTAAGTATATAGCTCAATTTCATCCCTACATCCTACCCAGTATTAAAACAGATAATTGCTTCACCACAGGGAATAAAGATATAAATTATTCCCTGTAATAAACAGCGCCAGGCAATACGTTATCAATGCGTGATCCTGGAATACGGGATTACGCAAACCTCCGTATTAATGGAAAACAATATAATGATTTTACCTGCACCGTGTTTGGAATAAAACGGGCTATAAACGAAATGTACGTGTTTTAGAGGGGTCGTAACTCATTTGTTTTAATGTCGGCGTGTTTCGAAGTCAGATAGGGGTGAAGAGGGAATTTTTATGAAGGCAAAATTATTAACCTTGGCTTAAAGACTATTCTCGTATTTAATCTTTCGTACACCGCATAATACCTTAAAACTGTCGTTTCTTCTTATCCATCCTGTGGTTGGTTGTCTGGAAGAATCGCCTCGAGCGATAAGACCGCCTTTCAAACGTTTTGTTTTTTTTCTCTTAATTCTGTTTTGTAAGTCACAGGTGCACAATAAAGTATTAAATAAATAAATAAAGACTTACTTAAGGTTTACATTTTTTATTACTTAATAAGCAGGTGGATTTTATCGTGCCGCCCACACAAACATTACAATTTCTGTGAGCAAAATGGGTAATAGCATGCAGAGGAATCCTAACTAAAAATGTCGCACGACTTTTAACCAGTGACGAAACTAATAAGAAAAAACAATAGGAGAATTTTGAATCATAAATTTGGACCAATATATTGAATTACTAACAGCTAAATACCAATTTTCAACTCACATATTATATTCCCACTGACATCACGAATCGCATTATATCGATTAATCCGTTCTAGTAAAATTCATATAAAAATATTTACACTAAAGTAAATAATCATGTCGGCAAAGTCTTAGAAAACTGCAAGAAAACAATAGCAACTGTTGCCTTTCAACGTTATTTCTATAAATATCCAGTGTTCAGCATTCATTGAAAAAAGGCAAAGGAGAAACGTTTTCACTTCGGCCAGTGGCATCAGGCGATCAATGCGATATGACGTCAGCAGACAGGAAACGGGCACCGATATTGGACACCATTGTGCTGCGGATTTGCGAGAACTATGCTTTGTGATATAATTTAGAGGGAATGAATGAATAGTCCAGGGTTTCCCAACCTTTTTCTAGTGCGGACCCCTAGCG
The DNA here is from genome assembly GCA_009982885.2 of Hyles vespertilio. Classification (NCBI taxonomy): domain Eukaryota; kingdom Metazoa; phylum Arthropoda; class Insecta; order Lepidoptera; family Sphingidae; genus Hyles; species Hyles vespertilio. The sequence continues at coordinate 6,777,763 of CM042806.1, read as the reverse complement.
CCACTTTATTATGATTAGCGGACCCCTATAAATAGTACGAAAAAAAATCTTTTATTTGCAAAAAAAAATCCATGGATATATTACTTACATAAATTATTTTACTTTTTTTATTTTCTTTGACTGCCTCGGTGGCGTAGTTGTACTAGGGTACGGTTACAAAGCTGAGGTCTCGGGTTAAAATCCCGGGTTGGGCAAAGTGATATCGGATTTTCTATTCATTATCAGCCCAGAGTGTTGTGCCCGATATGGTGATAGGGTCGCCACCTATCACATCGTGGGACAGAACATACAAGGTGAAATGTGGGTGTCCTGGCACCTCTGCCTACCCCTTCTAGGAAAAAGGCGTGAGTTTATGAATGTATGTAAATTATTGTAAAAATGCGATGATTGATGTTGCCGTTTTGCGGCCAAAGTTGTAATATTTGGGTCATTGTTGCTCAGTTGGAGCCTTAAATTTGCTTCTATTTGTAGTCTATTTCTGTATTTTAAAAACCCTTTTCGCTTAAATTTGTTGTGGGGAAAGGCAACAACTGCTTCTGCTTAATCATATTTAAAATTTTGCCAAAAATTTGTCAAAGCATATTCTTTGAATGTCCTCTTTAGTGTCGAATCGTAACTTATTTCAATTAATTGATTTTCCTGAACCGTTGTAAGGCCTATGACGTCTATAACATTGACACGGAATGGGTCCATAAACCTATTGTCAGCGCGGTCTGAATGTGGAAAATAATCTCGAAATGAAGACTTCAAAGCTCGCAGGTGCTCAACGATTACTTCCTGAGTCTCCTTTTGCATCATAGCCCCGCCAGTTGATAGCAAAAATGACGAGAGAGTAGGAAAATGATCAAAATTACCTTGAGAAGAGCGATTTGTTCATAAATCAATTTTTTTATTAAAAGTTTTTTTTTGTTGTCGTAATTTTTATGTTGTCTGCGGACCCCCTGAGAACGGTCCGCGGACCCCCAGGGGTCCACGGACCCCAGGTTAGGAAACCCTGGAATAGTCTATTGACGGTTCATATATTTGATAGCTATTTTTTATAATTGTATTCCACTAATGTTGGCGATCAGTGAGATATGACGGCAGAAGACAGGGAGAGAGAACCAATATTGGGCACCGTTGTGTTCCAGATTTGCGACTATGTTTTGTGATATATATGGGAAAATTGAAAAATATTAATAACATAGCAAACCATATATATTTATGCCTCAATTTAAAGAAAACAGAATATGCGAAGATGTAATATTTTACTTGAAAATGGGGTTGGGCTGTAACTTCGAAAAGCTCCTGTATAATTAATAGCTTGTACATGTAAGTTGCAGTTGAGACTCGCGAAATATTTCCATGAAAAATATCAAAGAGTTAGAAATGTCTTCGTGTATTAGAATATTTTATATTTTGGGGAACGTAGTATACTTAAAAATTATAATTTTAGTGCATATTTTGGGAATGCAGTTATGTAATTTATTATGTTCGGCAAGTGTTCTATTGCTATTTTTACTACCACAACGATATAAACTGTATTACAATAAGTAATTTGAAAAATAACTTAACGATAGCGTTTTATCAAGTCATAACACTATACAGCGATTGATACAGCCCTCATAATTCCTATAACATACGGTACAAAATACCAACGTAAGTTCCGTGAAAACCTAATTTATACCAAATATATAATAGCATCAAATTGGACCCGGTGGCAACTAAATTTGCAAGAGCACACGAATTACAGACCAACTAGATCTCGTAACCGTCCTAATCCGTAGGATATGATATTTTACACGTTGCACCGGCTGAACATCTCATAAGGGACCCTTTCGATCTCCTAACGCACTGAACGTGTTAATCCACCAAAAATATCCACCAATATGTTATTTAGTCATAATAACAGTCCATAAAATTTATATGCATTGTACGAACATCTAGTTTTTAATCATTACCACTAAATCATTTTCTACCTTAATATGAGGATACCTACAGTGATAATACCAACATGCTCCCTCATTCCTTCGTCATAAAAACTTGTTATGGTTTTACTTTATTGCTCTTTTAACGAGACTTTCTTAAGCCTCGTGTTTTATCTAAATCCGGATACATAATAAAATAGATATCCGTAAGGGAATATTCCGTATGTATCACTAGTTCTATACGTGCAATGGAATAATAATTGTTTTCTTCATTGATTTCAAAGGAAGACTAAGTATATTTTCGACTTGGATGAGGCAGGACAACACAAAGGGCGCAAATTCGAAACCTAATTAACTCATATGAATACTCATATTTTTCAAACCGAATATCTCATACAAAGGGCACTTTATGATATTTTTTTATTATCAAATCTATCCCAGGCCCTTATAATTGTTATATCTATCGGCGGAGTAATAAGGTGGCAAAAATAACATTGAATATGTTTCCAGGCTTACAAAGGCTGCTTTGGACATAGTATCAGTATCAGTTATACCGGGTATCTCAAGACTGCTACCGAAAACGAAGCCGGGTGGTAGTTTTAGTGACTACAAACACAATGCAACTAAAATTTCGCAAAGAAACGCGACAATATTTTTTTATGATTTTTTAAATATCGTCATTTTTGGGTGGTAAATCCATAGTTTTTGCTAAAATAATAATTTAAACTCTTTTATACCTTAGATTATTTATAAATAAAAGGGTATACACTATTATTTTAGGAAAAAATGTATTTACTGGGAGCTGGAAGAAAATAGGATGAGAAGAAGCAAGGAGTATTGGGCAACCGGCAATCTCACTCACCGAACGTAACGCGACAGTTTAGCTGTTGCATCACGTCAATTTCATGTACGTTAGTGGTACCACCCGGACGAGCCTGCCCATCCATTCTCAGTCATGACTGACAACAGCGTGGCTCTACCACATTTAAAAAACCTTGTTTCATATCCCATTAGAAGAACTATTTTAACGATCATTCTTTATTTTTTCAGATCTTCAGTCAGTTCATGACTAACAACAGCGTGGTTCTGCAACTTCCTAAAAAATTTATGTTTTAAATTGGTTCGATTAGAAACCTATTAATTATCCCTGATACTTGGGAGCAGTTAAGCGCTTAATGTAATCCAGTTGCATTTGACCTCTGTCTTGTAACACGTATTAGATAAATGGCAGTCATTAATTTTAGATTAGTTGCCCCGTCTAAGTGCAAGAGTATTAAAAGCACCAGTATAGATATCTTTACTAGATTTTATATGAGCTATACTACATTTTTAATTTATTTTATTTTGAAGATTTCGAATTTTATCTTTATCAACGACATGATAAGTATATTCTCGAAATATTTCAAATTAGACTTAGAACAGAAAAGATTTAATATTTCGGTTTTCTGTAACCCTGTACATAAGATATCATGAACCAAAACATATTCTCCAAATTGAAAAACAAATCCAGAGCAGGGCTGGTATACTACATTTCTTGCTTATACCTGCAAAGAATTGCTCAAATAAGCCTATGAATCTCGTGGTTCACCTAATTCTTGTTAGAAGACTTCAAATGGGTTTCAAGTTCTTGACGTAAAATCTTAGGCATGAAAATATTAATATACAAATTACTGTATTTCATTCATTTTCAAAGAAGGTAAAATCCATGTAACCTAAAATAAATCTACACTAGTATTCAAAATTCCTTCAAAAGATCATTATACCCTCTTCAATAAATTCCGTCTACAACAAACTGAAACACATGTCACTAATCTTTTCAATTCTTACGCCACATTATTCGACGATATAAAAATACTCGCCAAAAAGAATTGGTCACATAAAAGCCAAGTCCACTTATCTGATTAACAAGGGGATGGACCAACAAACTAAGTAATAAAAGATCATTATTACGCCCCAGTTTGCAAGGAGCGAGCAGACATCAATTCAGGGTTCCAGCGATAAAACTAAAAAAAGTTTAGAGAGGCGATATTAAGTTTATTCTTTCGCATTAATATTAGTGACTGGGTTTTAAGTAGGGTAATGTTTTGTTTCATGTTCACGACGATCGCGTTCCAATCCCAGGACACAAAACCTACTTTTCCGAGTCATGGGTGTATTGACAGTCAATCACCACGCACTACAACGGTGACGGAAACATCGTGAGGAAACCTGCATAGCTTGGCGATTTGTAAAAATTTGTATGGTATATAAAGTCCGCCAGCCCGCACTAGGCCAGGGTAGTGAAATATAAGTTCAATATGGCCTATTCTCTCTTAATCATACTCTTGATTGTAGAGGAGGCCCGTGCCTTGTTGTGATACGTATGTATATGGTCTGATACAACTTTTGATTAACATCGTCTGCGGTGTTATAAGTGAGGTTTTGAAATCTATATGTATTTCATGGTTATTGATATCCATGAAAAAAATATGCGTATTTAACCGTTCGTGAGTAAAATAAGCCTATACCTACTTAGATACACAATGGGTATATATTATTAATATACGTCTACAGAATTCTGAACAAATCAAGCACATTATGTTAAGATCCAGTCTGTGTACAATTGGTTTGAGCAGGTTAGCTTGACTGATCGACAGACCACCGACCCAACCAAATCGGAAAACTATATCGCCGACATGGTAACGGCATAATGAGGACCATTTATATGATATTATGGCGAACAGAACGCTTGCGTTGTTGAAATGTCATGTCAGCGGGCAACACGTGCGGGCGCATGTCGCCGACATGATTATTTTCTTATAGGCCGCGGGGCTGCGGCAGCTGTCACCGGCTCGGTGGCTTTAGTATGCAGTGCGCTTTAAATTTACCATTGGTAGACAAAATCTTCATAGTGGATATTCTATTGGAATGCACTTCACAAAGCATCAGATCCATTGATCAATTTGCCGTACCTAAAAAAAGCTGCTTTGAATAAAATATTCATCTTATTTATACCACTTTTGTACTATTACTTCCACTCAAAAATAGTTCGCGTTACATAAAATCACTTTAAAAGGGACGATCGGGGTTCATTACTATTCAATTCAGCAACAAATCTTTTAAAAAAACTAGCGCGTGTCTAAAAGACATGAAACTTGCAATATAAAGAGAAGTCGAGCAGAACGTTCAGGCGAATTGAACTGAAGAACAGTTTTTTGTTGTCAAACTTCAAAGAAAGTAGCATAAAAGGGTTCTGTAACATTTGACGTCAAATAAACGTATCTGGGTGGAAGCAAGACTTATTTTTATGTAACAGCGTGCCCAGTGGAGAGACGTATTTAAGATTTTATAAATTGATATGTATAAAAATGCAGATTAGATTCGAATTCGGTTAAATGCGTGGTAGCCTGTTGGTAAGTGCGTGGTGGCCTGTTGGTAAACGGACTAGACGCGGCTGCCAACATTTGCACGGTGGTCGTGGGTTCGAATCCCAGGGCACACCTCTGACTTTTCGGAGTCATGTGTGTATTGATAGTCAATCACCACGCACTAAAACGGTGAAGGAAAACATCGTGAGGAAACCTGCATACCATAGCGATTTGCAAGAATTTCTATGGTATGTAAGTCCGCCAACTCGCACTAGGCCAGCGTGGTGGACTATATGGCCTAACCACTCTCAATCGTTCTGTCGATTGTGGAGGAGACCCGTGCCCTGCAGTGGGACGTATATGGGCTTATACGTATGTAAGTGCTACGAACGATAAATTAGCACACATTTCATATTTTTCGGAATTATGTACTATGTAAGTGTGGCTGCAGATATCTTTCAACTGCGTATTTTTTATTGCAATGGATGACGAGATGACTATGAGATGAATCATGAACAGTAGCAAAACCAAACAACACCATAAATTACAAAGTCATGCTTGGCATTTCACTGCACTCGCCATCCTGAGACATAAGATGTTAAGTCTCATTATGTCCAGTAGTTGCTCTGGCTACAATATCATTCAAACCTGAACGCGCATTGCTTTGCTGTTGTTGTTCTGCGCAAGAAATAGATATTGTGGAAGTACCTACTCAGGCGGCCACTCACATAATATGAGAGACCTACCTAACTACCTACTAAGTATTTTGTATCTGAGATTTTTCCTTAAGAATTTCAAGGTATATTATTTTCTCTAGCCTTGAAGCAGTCAGCAGCAGTAGAGGCCTAAGCTCTCTCAATCGTAAAAAAGTATGTTTGGCTGCTCGCTTGACATAAATGTTTACTGAAAACATTCAAATCCGAGGATTTTATTTGACAAACTGATACGTAGATATCCGCGTAAGCTAGGCTTGAACCCATCATATAACTTTTTGAAGTTCACTTACCTTGCTATCAGGCCCGGATCTAGGGGGGGGCAAGACGGGGTATGTGCCCCGGGCGGCAAGTTCAGGGGGCGGCATATTGAATCTTGGAAGACAATTACACAACTCATCAACAACGTAACACCACTTACACGGACACTGCAGAACTAAATATTTCTTTCACGGGGAATATTAATGAATACGCGATAGGGACGCGTGAAAAAGAGATGAAGCTATATTTTAAAACTCCTTCATCTATTTCAACGGCTACGTCTGGTTTCAAATATCCAGTTTGTGTTAACTAGTAAGTTTTAATTGATTAACCGAACGTAGAAGAACGAACATATTTTATGTGGTACAGGAGTTTGTCCGCGACTTTCTTTACGTGTATATTATGATAATAATATGGTTGTAAAAGCAAACCAACGTTATATCGCTGCAACTACATTACATTGTAAACCCTATGAAAGCTTTTTACAAAAATCAACATTAAAGAGTCTCTTGGGTCCTTCTCAAATCTCATCTTCGATTCAGCTATTAAATTATCTTTTGAAAACCCTATGAAAAACCGATGCACCCTGGTCAGGACGTCATTATGCCCTCGATGTGATTCTCTTTTTTATTAGTGGAATCTTTAGTGGATTCTGTAAAACATTCGTCTGTTATCTATATGTTAACTTTTTTAGTTTGTTTCCCAAATAATAATAAATAAAATAAAATTCCTTGGATTTAGATTACAGCTAATATCCACACCGAGGATATTTAGGTCATTCCGCATTGATAGGGGAGCCCCTGAAGAATTGGGAAGTGAGAGAGAACGGGTATTTTTTGCACACACCTGGGTTTTTTTGGCATTGAAATCAACCATATTCCTAAAACCCCATTTTAGCTCAATGACAAGATCTTCACGTCCCCTCACAGTGTCAATCCGGAGGTCCATAGTGGTATCGCCCATGAACCAGGCTGTCATATTGCCTAGCGACATATCATTGATATGTAGAATAGACAGGGTGGGCGGCAGCACCGAGCCCTGAGGAACTCCGGCATTTATCGACATGAGCGCCGAAGCGTATCTGTCGACGACGACACGTATTCTACACCCATGCAGAAAGCTGGAAACCCACGAACACAGGTTGTTGGGGAGACCGGAAGTTTGGAAAGGTGACTACGGTGCGTCACCCTATCAAAAGCCTTGGCTATGTCAAGGCTCACAGCAAGAGCCTCGCAACGGGGGTCAATCGTTCTACCCCAACGACGTAGGACATACGCTAGAAGATCATCCGGTGATTGATTTTAACGGAATCCGTATTGTCTGTCACTGAACAACGAGTGATCAACTGAGCGTTTATGATCCGCTCCATGACCTTACACATCGCTGAGGTGATAGCGATAGGGTGATAGTTGGTAGAGTCTGACCAATCACCCTTTTTGGGGATCGGTTGCACATTGGCCTCCAAGATTCAGGCACAACACTTGTGCGGTAGGGCACACGCTCGGTAGAGGCGAGTTAGTGCAGGAGACAACTCGGCTGCACAAGGTCTTAAAACCACCGCCGCGCCGGTATTCCATCCGGTCTACTGGCTTTTCGCACATCGAAACACTGTAACTCACGCCGCCTATTACACTGCCTAATGCGGATATCCGTCATTGAGAAACCGCAATCACGCAGTGTAGGCAGCGCGTGAGAACCACGGTCCTCGAGGAGGGAATTAGCCACAAAGAGATTTGCCAGTAAGGCGGCCTTCTCTTGCGACTTGTGAGCCTGTGACCCTTCTGGATACCTCTGCGGTGGCAACGATGGGTGGTAGGAGTTAGACTGAACGGTCTTGGCAAACTCCAATAAGCACGACTGCTAGTTGAGTGATTGGCCAACGCATGCCTAATCCTGCTAACGCGCTGGGCATCCGCTCTAACGTAGGCCTTCTTGCAGATCTTGGTGGCTCGGTTATAGGCTTCTTTGAGGGAACTGATATTGGGATCCTTCATGGCGCGACCCCTGATCCAAGTGCAATACGACGCCTGTTTGTCACAGACAAACAGGTGTCGTACTGTTTGTTTACTGGTGGTAGGTCTCTCATATGTGAGAGGCCATCTGGGTAGGTACCACCGCAATGTCTATTTCTCCCGCTTAAATGCACTGTTGTGTTTCAGATTGAAGGGCATTGTAGCCAGAGCAACTACTGGACATATTGAGACTTAACATCTTATGTCTCAGGATGGCGAGCGCAGTGGAATGTTGCTACTGTTTATGAGCAGTCGTATCGCTTACAATCAGGCGAACGGCTTGATCATCCCGCCATTCAATGCAATAAAAAAAAAGACAGCATCGGCGCATGCACGATTGAACCAGAAGCATCCACGGCCCTTAATGGCGATCTCAGAGGAAGGAATGTAGTATTGCATTCCAAGCCTGATCTCGTCAGAAATAGCGTTGGCACTCGCTCAGGGATCTTCAGCCTCAAAGCAGCGCTGCCTCTAAGAGATGGTTGCAAAATATTCCCGCATACAATCCCAATCTGCCAACGAGTAATGCCAGGCCCTCTGCTTAACCTGCACAGGACACGGAGGTGTAGCGAACGGTACTGACGACCCAACCAGGCAGTGATCGGAAGTGTGGAACCAGCATGATCTGTCTTGGACTCCTTCAAGCCCCAGTTCGTGATGTGCATTGAAATCCCCCAAGACCACCATTTCAGCCGACGGGGATCGCACCCACGCGTCTTCAGCCTGGTTAAGATACCTGAACAGCCGAGTCGTCTCGTCGTCCTCATTGTGAGACCTATAAAGGCACACGTAGATGCGGCCCAGGGGACCAAGATCCACGTGCCCCCCCGAGCGGAGAAGGAAGGGTCCTCCATGCAACGCAAATGGCGACATCAGATATCCGACTGAACATACAAGCATACACCGGCTTTAGGCTTGAAGTTTTCTTGGAGCGAATAACCGGGCTACAGAAGGTAGGAATATTCGGCCGGATAACGAATCTGCGTCTCCGTCAAGAAAAGCAAAGCTGGCCGGGCCATCTCATGATGGGGGTGGACGGCATTGAGGTTCGTATGGAGTCCGTGGACGTTGGTGAACTCCATAGTGAACGCGGTGGTGCAGTTATGCACCGCTGAAAGACCTGCTCTGCTTAATTACACTGTCATGAGGTTAAAGAGATGGCTTTGGTGAAGACGCATCGGGGAGCCTAAGTCCAGACATTAAGAAGGCCGTATGGGCACTGGCACGAAAGGGTCGGTAGGTGACGAATTGATCCGCCGGACGGAAGGGCCCCCGCACCCACTCGTGATGGGCCGCCGGGACCCCCTATCCGGTCACCGGCATGGTGAGGTTCTCGTGGTGGTTAGCCGCGATTGGGCCCCTGTATTGTACCGTGGGTGGCCACCGGACAACCGTTTCTCCGGGTCTCCTTGACCGACGGGCCAACACTCTTCCCTTCGACAGCGACCGAAAATACCCACACGGTAAAACCTCATGCCCGGACTCAAAACTCTCGAAAACCGTAATAACACGGGCTGATCCCGGAACGCAGTCCCCTTACCGGGATCAGTATAGCGGTCTTTACGCCCCGAGGACGGCGGTCACTACCTGGCCGGAAACTTAAGTCCTACCTCAACGAACTGTGTGAAAATTTAAACTAGAGTCAAAGCCTACGGACGCGAGTGACGTTAACCCTCGAAAGTGAAGCTAATATAAAGCATGTAAAAATTTTTAACGAGGTGGTAGAATGGCGTTCTTCCCCGAAGGTCTGTGTCACCAGCGTCTGGTCGCTAAAAATGATGAAGATGATAAAGATAAAAATATAGGCAGGCGGGGGCGGCATTCTTCAGTTTTTGCCCCGCCTCGAACAATATCTAGATCCGGCGCTGCTTGCTATTAGACTATGACACGACCAAATAATCTCTATGCTTTTTTTATTGTAAGGATGGCGAGACGAGCATCACATTCATCGGATGGTAAGTGATACGACCGCTCATGGACAGTCGCAAAACCAAACACAAGAATTACAAATCAATGCTTGGCATTCCACTACCCTCGTCATCCTAAGATATAACATATTTAGTCCTAATATGTCCAGTAGTTAGTCTGGCTACAATGTCCTGCAAACCGGAACACAAAAGTGCATTTCAATGTTGTTTGGCGGGGCATATAACCATGTGCAGCCTAAGATAACTAATAACTAACCAAACCTCGATAGTAACGAAACGAATCGGAAAAAAATTGCCATAGATAACATTTTCTTTAATATTAAATACTTACATAATTGTAAAATGTGTATTTTTCAGAATTTTTCAACTAAAAAAATATTCTTTATTCGAATTTTATTATTATGAATCGCACAATAACTTACAGCTAAACTCAATAGTCTAATAATAAATCAGACAGTAATCTAAATAAGCGATAACAAGTTACTAAGATGCAACACTAAGTAAATCCGGAATCGAAAATCTCAGCTAAACCAATTAGCAAGGATTAACCGAATTACAACGGACGTCGGTTAACTGGTTATACGTAATGGGTTAATCTATTGCTTCGGATTGAATTTAAATCTTCGACGTTAAGACGTCGAAGATACGATAAGTAGCATCTTGTAGTATAAAAAGCTTTAATTTCAAGGTTTTCGTACTTTGATAAAAATAAAGAAAGAAAGAAAGCATTTATTTATCACAAGCAATAGGTTACAGTTATACTCATATTTAAATTAACTTAAGTAAATATAGCATTATTTGTCAACAAAATAGCTCATACTTAGCATAAGCTGGTAATAAAACCAACGCTGGTCTTCTGCAAGGCCGGTTAGTGACGTCACAAGCGCCAAAAACACAATAAAATAAATAAAACAAAATAATTTGGGTAGCTGAAAATTATTATATCACGCGAGAAGAGAGAGAAGTTGAAGTACTGTACATCAGAGTGGTCCTATAGTCGTTAATATAAATGATTTTAACCGCTGACTTTATAATAAGTGAGCTAATGTGATATAAGATAAACTATCCGATACATAACACAGTTTTTAACTGATTCGCCATAAGTGTTATTTAATGTACGACCAATAAACGACATACTTTCCAAGTTATAAACGAAACAAAATCAATTTCATTTAATTAACATGACTATGAGAAATAAACTAACCATAAACACATGGGTTGGCTTAACAGATCTGCATAGACATGCCTCACGGGCAAAACAGCTTATGATCAGGAATAGGTATAATAGATTATACCGGGTATCTCAAGACTGCTACCGAAAACGAAGCCGGGTGGTAGTTTTAGTGACTTCAGACACATTGCAACAGAAAATGTTGAAAAAAAAAGCGACAATTCTTTTTTTGTTTTTTTTTCCATGTTCTTATTTGGATGGTAAATTAATTTTCTTCCTGAAATAATAGTGTATACCCTTTTATTTATAAGGACTCTAAGGTATAACAGAGTTTAAATTATTATTTTAGCAAAAACTATGGATATAACACCCAAAAGTTACGATATTTAAAAAAACATTAAAAACTTGTGTTTTTTTGCGAAATTTGTAATTGCATTGTGTTTGTACAAAATAAAACTACCACCCAGCTTCGTTTTCGGTAGCAGTCTTGAGATACCCAGTAGATATATGTACCTACCATATGCATACTTCAATGCATATGATCTGAATACAATGATTGACTGATAAAATCAAGATCACAACTGATGCCTGAGGGAAATGACATGTCCGAGATGCATCCGACTAGATGATATATGCGTGCATTTGAATGTTATGAAGAAAGATGAAGTAGATTGAAACGTTAGACGAACTAATGAAAGTATTTAAGATGAAAAGAGCACAAGAATGGGAGAACAGAATTGAAGACATCGGAAGATGGACGATGGATGACGATTTTTTATTGCTATAAATGGCGAGACGAGTAAGCGCCTGATGGTAAGCGATACGACTGCTCATACACAGTAGCAAAACCGACGAAAGCCTTGAATTACAAAACAATGCTTGGCATTCCACTGCGCTCGCCATCCTGAGACATAAGATGTTAAGTCTCAATATGTCCAGTGGTTTAAAGTGGTATTTTAAAGAAATTATTATATTTACGATGATCTAAATGACATTTGTTTTTTTACCCGAGAGGGAACTATTCCTATTCTCTCTCCAGATACCTATATAAAGGAATATAATATAGATGAAATCGCACTATCTGAAAATCAGCGTTGTGATGTGGTTTGCACCACATCATAACATTTAGATGAGTGGACACCTGTCGTTCACAGCTTTGAACATCCATTTTTGTTTTATATTTATTACTAGCGGCCCGGCCCAGCTTCGCCCGGGTACAAATAAATTACTGTACAATAATATATACGTATTATACATATAAACCTTCCTCTTGAATCACTCTATCTATTAAAAGACCGCATCAAAATCCGTTGCGTAGTTTTAAAGATTTAAGCATATAAAGGGACATAGGGACAGAGAAAGCGACTTTATTTTATACTATGTACTGATTATTATTTTTCTTTTTTATGAATGATGTTGTGTACTTACCTTGCGACTTGCGACTATGGGTAATCAATTGCCTTTCTTGCTTTCTTTATTTTTATGCGTGTTTTTAAACCATATATTTGTATAATATTAAATTAAGATATAAGAAGGGATATAATTTAAGATCGAAATCGGAACATAGGTACTATGGAGACATACCAAAGTTAAATTATAATATTCATAATTTCTTTAATTTTTTTTTTTCATTATTATTACCCTATTCTGCCATCAAGATGCACTTCAAAAAATTTTTTTTATTAATTTTATTTAAATCCATTAAAAATAAAAATGTTTTTTTTTTCCAAGACGAAAGCACGGGATAAACATAGCTCAAAGTTATGCAAACCAAAGGCAATTATCGAAAAGCCAGGCGTTTCACTCAGCACGATAAACACAGACAATTTACAGGGGTAATATATCACCCGGCTGTATAGAACTCCGCCTTCTACACTACTTTATAAAATATGGCTTTGAAGTTGGAAGAGCGTTGGTTGTTATGCAAGCGGGAGGCGGTCGCGGAAGTTAGATTTGTATAATTTGTAAAAATGAAATTATACTTTGATTAATTCTTTACTGTCCTCATAATTGATCTTAGGATGTAATTCTAGACCACGGCGATAACTACAAGTTCTGTTTATTTATTGTTTAGTACCTTCTACCAACTTCAAATAGCGATACGGTGAAGCTCAGTAACAATAATAATAAGGAAATTTCTAAAAATCTGTTTTTTTTTTTTTTTTGTTAAGATAATATTGATTTTTATGGTATAATTATTTTTACATAATTCTATAAGAAGGAGCCTAAAATTGCAACAGGACAACACACAGGTAATCATCAGATCAGTGCGAGTAATATCTGAATTACATAGCAGTTATTTTATCGTAGCTTTTTTCGAAAACAAAGATAATATTCGACATTATAAATGGGAAAAAGATCAGTCTGCTCAAAAAAATCCTTCGAACCCAATCACTTCTAAAATTAGTTTCGATGAAAACAATAATGAATCGCTGTGTCTATGACCGCGTCCTTCCAGTATATGATAATCCTTGAAAGTTTGATGTGAGCGTAAATTTCAACGGTATTTTAAGTATCTCTCATACCTAGTTAGAAATACAATTTAAGTTTTATTTAACAACTTACTATTCGTTAAATTTATTAAATTATTATGAGCTTACTCAAAGATATCCGCATGTACTACATATGAGGCTATTATAAAATTGACAATTAATAATAAAAATAAGAAAAACAGATTAATCGACACAAATAATAAATCGATCTCGTTCCGGTTAACATTGACTGTCAAACCAAAAATTGTGGATAAGCAATTAAGTGAATTGATGCGTGTATGCATGTTTTGCAAACAAAAAATTCGATTTTCCCGAAACAGATAATTTTTCTCAACAAAATGTTACATAAAATTCGCATTCACCAAACATGTTTTAACATAACACAAAAATGTATAATAAAAATAAAATGCTTTACATTGCTCAGTCACTAAACTAGCCTCTAATCAGACGCCTCCACATGACGCATACATGTAGAGTAATGAAATTCAACTAGTAAAACTATGCACAGCTGTTTGAAAGTCACGTAGGAGTTAAGTTGGGGGAACCATTATTCCCCCTCTCTCCCCAAACGTCTGGCATTACTTAGTGCATCCATCCTTGACTAAAACATAGAAAATTTGTGCTGAATAGGTATTGGCTCATTTTGTTTTGGCTACAATTTATTTTAAAGTTATTGATGTAGTTGGTTAGTCTCATTAATACGGCGAGTAGTTACTTTGGCTACAATATCCTTCGAACCGAAACACAACAGTGCATTTTCGCTGCTGTTTGGCATGAGAAATAGATATTGCCGTCCTACCCAGGCAGCCTCTCACATATGGGAGACCTACCATCGTTAAAAATATATCATCTTCTTATATTTTAACATCATGTATTATCCAGATCTAGGCTTTTCATCAACTGACATATTTTATTCTTATAATTTGTCTACTCTAAACACAGATTTAATTTCTCTATTCTATTTAACATAGTAATTGTGAATGTAATTATCGCACTAATTACACCTATTATGTGGCGATAAAAGACGTTATACAAAATATCCCTTGCTCATGTGAAAGGCAGCTGTGTTCGACAGGTGACGGGAACCTTCGCCTGGCCGAGAAAACTTTTTCTTATTTATCGCTTTTCGTAAACATACGAGAAATTAATACAAGCTATACTTAGTTGCGTTAATGGATATTGTTTCGTGTGATAAGCATCTTGTTTCTGCGAAACGTAATTTGCTGTATCCTTACTCCACAATTAGTGTATGAGCACTTTTTTTTTATTGCAATGAATGGCGAGACGAACTTGCCGTTCGCCGATGGTAAGCGATACGAACGCTCATGAACAGTAGCAAAACCAAGTAACACCATGAATAACAAAGCAATGCTTGGCATTTCACCATACTCGCCATATATATTATTTTTTTAATCTAGCCTAGCGGCATAGTGGCCGCATTACGCCTGATGGTGAGCGCAAATGCCGCTCAGGCATCCTGAGACATAAGATGTTAAGTTTCAAATGTCCAGTAGTTACTTGAATTTAATTGAAGATAATTTCGCAACTACATACAACGTTGATGCGACCGATGGGCATTAAATTACACTATATTGTATACTATCCGTCCTTGGCATTAATTCGGAAACGATAGCGGCGGCACACTAAAAATATTTTTAGAGGTCAATTACGTACGGATCGCACACACACTGACCTATTTCTATTTATTTTACGCGCGGGATGTTTTGCTATGTCTCTTTCACAATGAAAGTGTAGGTGTGTGTGTATTTATTGCTTTCTTGTTTGCATCGGCAACTTTGTAAGTAATTTAGTTGTACTTATTATTATGTGACTTGTGTAAGATCGGCAACAACGCGCAGATTTTAGTACGATCTATCGTTTTAAGGTGAATGACCATGCGTTAGACGCAATCAGCTGTTAGAAAAGCTACATCGTGTTCAAATGGGGCAAAAACTTATAGATTCGTTTATGACTAAACTACTGCTCCTATTTAATTATTTTTAGTACAGAGCTTCAAAATGGTACCTAGTATATGCAGTTTAAAGAAACGCCCATCGGTCGCATCAACGTTTTTTTTTTTTTTTTTTTTTTTAATCTCATTTTTTTAAAGTGGTTTTAATCACTACATTCGATGTGATTATGTCAACCCCATGTGACAAGTATACAAAAAGAAAGGCAAACGCATGAAATAGTGAACAAAAGGTAAAAGTATATAAAAGGCTTAAAAGCTATTCTCTAATCTCTACTTAAACTAACAAATAACAGCTTACAGAGCATCCACGCTTCCTTTGATAAAGGGGAGGCTAATATACTATTACATATCCCTATTTCTGTGGTCGTATTAAGCGTTTGCTGTCTCTGCTGAGTGTTCCTTACGCATTCCATCAATACGTGGTGTATGTCTTCTCTTACATTACAAACTGTGCAATTTGGGGAGTTTGCCCTTCCTACTAAATACGCGAATGCATTTGATGGAATGTGGCCGGAACGCATTCTTAGTAAAGCCACTACATGTTTTCTGTCCATTTTCTTATTTTCAAACCAAGGGCAACGAAGCGGTTGAGGTTGAATAGTTTTGTACCATATGCCTTTTGATTTCGATCTTTCATCATAGTATTCGTTCCATCTTTGTCTACAGAGTGTTTTGACCTGCCAAAGCATATCGGAGTACAGCGGTGGACTTGAAACACATATGCCTTCGTGAGTTGCTTGTCGAGCGGCTGAATCTGCCGTTTCGTTGCCCCCGATTCCAATATGTGATGGGATCCATTGGATGGTAACGTTTTTATTCATTGCACTAATTTTGAGTAAAGTATCCATAATTACTACGGCTATCGGGATCCCTCGAAGACTCGAGGGTACACGAGCCAGATGTTGAATGCTGCTTTTTGAATCAGAAAATATAACAAAATTTTCATGATTTATGTGCAATATATATGAAAGGGCCTCAGATATGGCTATAAGTTCACAGTTCATAATGGATATATTTGAATTAGTTTTGAACTTTGTAATAATATTCAGTTGGGGATCAAAGAAGGCAGCTCCCATATCCTGACCATCCTTTGATCCATCTGTATACAGTTCGTAGTGTTCGCTATAATTATCCGATATCATTTTCAAACATTTGTTTTTAAGGTCCTTTGGATTTATTCGTCGTTTTGCTTTATCAATCCCTTCAATATTAGTCCTAACTGTATCTGTTAAGTCAATGCTGTTTATCCATGTATCAAAGGAAAAAATGTCTAGTATACGACTCGAGTGAATATGTAGTCCTTTATATAATCTATGAGCAGTTACTAAAAGAGGCAGCTTTTTGTTTCTCCAGTAAGATCTTTGGCATAGGGTGGATAATTCTTCTAGTATATGGATAAGGGTATTATTGGAAAAGGATTTTGATCGCAAATAATATTTTTCGGTTAAGTACAGTCTGCGTATAGATAATGGTTGAAGACATAGTTCGCTTTCCATTACGTGAATGGGTGTGGTCTTTATAAATCCCCCTATGGTTCTCATGGCAATGTTTTGAACCCTATCTAGTTTCAAAAGGTGGCAATTTGCACTATTACCGTACAAAAAACAGCTGTAGTCTATCCTACTTCGAATTATTGCTATGTACAATCTTCTTAGATGCTTGGGCTGTAAACCCCATTTTGAGTCAGTTAGAACCTTCAGAATGTTTAAAAATCGATAGCATTTTGAGCTAACCTCGCTGATGTGTTTGGCCCATTTCAAAGAACTATCCAGCCATATGCCAAGATACTTAACATAATTTACTTGTTCTATGAGATTATTGTTGACGGCCAGGTTGATGATTTTCCTCGTTCTACCTCTGCTAAATAAGCAAACTTTGGTTTTTTTGGAAGATATATCTAGACCAAGCTCAGCAATCATATTTTGAAAAGTGAATAAGGAATTTTGAATACTAGAAACAGATTCGGAGAGTTTTTTCTGACTGCTATAAAGGATGAAGTCGTCAGCATATTGCAAAGCATAGATATCGGTTATATTTTTGCAAATGTTAAGTGTAGCAATGTTGAACAAAATTGGAGACAAGGGGTCACCTTGAGGGATACCTAAGCCTGTAGTTCGACATATTAAGGTAGTATCGCTTAAATTAATTTTTAAATGTCTTTGATGGAGGTATTGCCACAGGTAATTGCATAATATAGAGCCTACTCCTAAATTATCCAAAGATCTTAATAGAAATGGTACATTTATATTATTATAGGCATTCTCAATATCTATGAAGCAACCCACCGTTGAGAAGCCTTTAGAAAAGCCGATCTCTATGTTTGCCACTAATCTAGATAAACTGTCACTGCACGACTTAGCTCTTCTGAAGCCGATGGTGCTTTGAGGAAAATATTCATTTTTTTTCTAAAAACCACTCAAGCCTACGGGTCAGTATTGTATGAAATATTTTGCAGAGGCACGATATGAGGGCAATAGGTCTAATGCCTCTGTTTGGTTCAGACTCACTACCTCGTTTAGGTACAGGAATAATTACCACTTGCCTCCATTGTTCAGGCACAAACCCGGAAGCTAAAAATCTATTATATAAGGTGGTAAGAATCATTTTACCAATATCAGGAAGGCGGCTTACCATGGAGTACGTTATACAGTCTTGTCCAGGAGCAGTGTCTGTTTTTTTAATCGAACTAGTGACTTCCTGTACCATAATAGGTTTGCATAGGATACTAGGCGCAGAAGTAAATGTCGGAGTCGCCGGGGTAACAAAATCTGGAGTAAGGTTTCGTAACAATTTAGCAGTTTGGTCAGGATCAGCGATGTTTAATTGTCCTCTGTAACCTTTAATCCACTTCATCCGCTTCCACATTTCACTTGAAGAAATGGAGCTATCTATGCTATTACAGAACTCCTGCAATGACTTTCGTTTGCTTTGTCGTATTGCTCTTTTGGCTTCACTTATTTTGTTTTGTAGATTTGTAAGATTTTGAGGAGTGGGATTACCTCTAAACTTAGATAAAGCTAAGCGTCTTTGAGCCACTATGCGGGACAGGTTTTGATTCCAGTAAGGTTTAGGTAAAAATTTTCTTACTTGCAGAGGGTTTCCACATGTCCTGATGGAAGGTATAGTCTCATCAGCTGCACTGTTTAAAACATCTAGGAGTTCGTTGTACGCAGATTGGTTATCTGAAGAAAGTTTGAAATTGGTTAGTTTAGATTCTATCACTTGAGTATATTCTGTCCAGTTAGCTTTTTTGAAGTTCCTGCATTTTTTTAGAATAATAGGCTCGTGAGTATCCATTTCAATTTTAATTATTAGATGGTCGCTTCCCAAATGTTCATTCATAACATTCCATTTGAATCGGTGCGCCAAATCTGTTGAAGTAGTGGTTATGTCTGGAGAGCTTTGTTGGATAGTTCCATTGACTAATTTAATCCGTGTGTGTACATTCGCATTGAGTGTGAAAAAGTTATTGTCCATGATAGAATCGAAGATCTGATTGCCCCTTGTGTCAGTCTTGATGGACCAGTTTATGTGATGGCCATTGAAGTCTCCAGCTATAAGTGCCTTCCCTGGTGCCAAGGAAAAAAATTCGTCCCAGTCACGTTTTGTTGTATGGGCTGAGGATGGACAGTAGACAGCAATTATGTTTTCCAAAAATGTGCAGTTTAGAAGTTTGATGTGGATGGCTTGTATTTGTGGATTCGAGATGTTTATTGCGCATAGCGTTGATTTAATGGAGAAGTGTGTTAAAATGGCTACTCCCCCGTATCCATCTTGTCGGTCTGCTCGGTGTATGTTATATCCTGAAATTCGAAAGAAGCTACCTGGGTCGAGCCATGTCTCACTAAGGATGGCTATGTGTATCTTTTCTTGACTGAGAAGTGCTTCAAATTCTATACTTTTCGGGCGTAAGCTTTGCGCGTTCCATTGAATTATTTTAAACTGCGTTGCAATATGTTTATTTGTGTTATCCATTATTGCAGAAAAACTCTATAACCGTCTGAAATAAAGGCCAGTCAGGAATATGATCAGCTATAAATATTACCATCCATTCTACGCAATATTTGATGACAGTTTTTACTTTATCGTGGATTGTTGCACCTCTCATGAATAAGATGTCTTTAATTTTTTTAAGTAACTCTTGGATGTGAACAGATTTTCCCCTTTCCTCATCAAGTGGCGTTTCGTTTTGTTGTTGAGTTGGGGAGTTGTATGTATCTTCAACGTCCTCAGACCACACATATGGAGAAGAAGGTCTTCGACGTAGTTTTTTGTGCTGGGGATAAGGAGATTTTTTGCTGTAACCTTTATTATCTTTGGCAACTTCTACATACAGGGTACTGAGTTTCGGCGTAGAACTAGTGGGTTGACAATCGTTCACGAAAGAGTTCTTCATATTAACTTGGTGTGACTCTGTTTCTTTTTGTTGTGGGGTGTGTAAAGTGGGTGGTGGGACATATATTGTCAGTGCCTTTCTATACGTTATATTGAACTCCGCCATGATTTCCCTCAGCTTCTTTTCTTTACGAAACGTTGGACATAAAGTTCTAGCCAGAGCCATATGGCTGCCTTGACAGTTCACACATCTAAAGTTTTTGGTGTCGCAGTTATTATGGCTTCCACCACACTTAGGACATATTGTCTTGTTTAATGGGCACCTTTTAGAGATATGGCCAAATTTCCAACAATTTCCACACTGTGATACTGGAAAAACGTATGGGTTGACTTTAATTCTCAGCCCATCGACTATTACATAGCCAGGAAGAAAAGAACCCTTAAAGCATAATCGTACGGACTCACTGGGCTTCCACCCGCCTTCAGATATATCACGACGATTGAGGCGGTGTACAGAAAGTAACTTCGCATTGCCTGGACACGTTATGTTGGTCATGATTTCTTTCTCGTCTAAACCTATATCTACGTTTCTTATAACCCCGAAGGACATATTTGTCTCCATAGCCCTGTTAGTTCTCCATCCTCTGTTTGTAATGTCTTGGTTATTCTCAAGTTTGGAAGCACTATCTTCATCGTTAAAGTCAACGCGGATTTTGAAAGGAGATAGAAACTTTACTCGTTCAATGCCATCTATTTTAAGTGATTTTAACAATTTTGCCATTGCAAATACCTTCGGCAGCTTCTCATTAGATGAGATATATACTTCAATATTACTTGGTCTGGATTTCATTTTTTTTTCTTTGCTTAACACAGTTGTCCACTCATTTTCTCCTTCTTCTTCTTCTCTTCCTCTCTTACTTGCGGTATGTGAGCCGTCTATATCTTGTTCCATATGTTCGTAGTCATTATCCTCGTGTTCTTCCATATCTTGTACACTCATACACTTCTCACTTTCCAATAAAGAATTCTCAGATTCGACATCACTCATTATGAAGGTGGTTGTAAATCAATTGACATTACTATAAAAGCCCCGGCCCGGCCGCCAGGTAGCGGAGCGGGCGGTCGGTTGCTAATGAGTTGTAAACAACTATTATGATTCGACGACACAGCTATCTCGTACGAGTGCCGTACCGATACTGATCGGTCGCATCAACGTTGTATATACCTAATTAACCCACGCCTTTTTCTGAGAAGGTGTAGGTATGTGTGTTACCTACGTATTGCAGTGTGTTCCGTCCCACGATGTGATCGGGGGCGAGCCTATTACCAGGTTTTATCGAAGTTATTAGCCCTTATCAAATTATGTTAGTCATTTAAAAATATGTAGCACTGAATTATAGGTCTAGTAAGGTAGCCTTGGCGATATATTGGCTCGACTAGAGAACAATCTACTTGGTATAAGTTACTAGAATTTAATGTAAGAAGGTTTGAATAATCTCAAATAAATTAGTGAGTACTGAAAAGCGTGATGCAGGATAACATACTGGGATGAGCATATGATATGCTAAATAATGCTGGCAAAGGTATGTACCTTCTGTTACCTTTCCCCTTTCCCGAATCAAACAGGCAAGCTCTCACTTCACAGAAGGAATCTCATCTTGGTTTTAAAAGTGAAAACCGATAGAAGCATTGTAAATTAACGTCATAAAATCTTCATAAATATCAGCTAATACAATAACACACGACACAAACACTGACCATACCTAATTTAAATTCCACAACACCAAAAAAATAATTTCTAAGATTGGAATTTGTACTAGAACATAATATCGGTGAAATTTTTATGCTATCAATTCGTATTTAATTATAATTTTCATCACATGCTACTCTTGAAATAAAATTATTACTTACGGATTTTATCGCGGATTTGGTTTGATTTTTAACATTTGTACAATCCTCCCCGTGACCACAAAAGCTGTAAAGTAATCGAAACATCGCGAAGTAAATAAATAAATTTTATGTCGATGTATAACATTCGCTAAACCTATGAAACCATTATGCTAGCTAAGAGGTCGCGTAAAGGAAATAAGAATTTCCTTACCGGTATCCCGTCTTCCCGAAATTGAAAACCAAAAAAAAGCATAGCTAATTAACATGATAAAATGTCCATAAATACCCAACCTAAACAAAAAAAAACACGACACAAACACTGACCCTTAACTAATTTAAATTCCGCTACAAAAAGAAACAAATTAGCAAATTAAATTTTATTTGAATGAGAAAAACTTTCTCGCCGAGTAACAAATTAACACTTACTTAAGTCCTTTATGAAGACAACAAAAATACTTCGCGAAGAATCGAATTCAAAACGAGTGAATTTACATACCGACGGAGTTTCGGGTAATGAAGCCTCCTTAATATCTTTTTACCTTTTATTAACTAAATAAACTGAAGTTTTAGTCATTCATTTGTGAACAGTATACGTAGTATACTACTGGTACTCATAAATGAGAGGCCAATTGGGTAAGTACCACCACAATTTGTATTTGTCCCGCCAAAAGCAGTGTAAATGCACTGTTATGTTACGGTTTGAAGGACATTGTAGCCAACGTAACTATTGAACATATTTAGACTTAACATTGTATGTGGGATGGCGAGCGCAGTGGAATGCTTAGCATTGCTTTGTAATTAATGGTCTTGTCTTGTTATGCTACTGCCCATGAGCGGTCGTATCGATTACCATTATACGGAAGGCATGCTCGTCTCGCCATTCATTGTAATAAAAAATAATTATAGAAAGGTTTATAACTTTAATACATGGAATCATTTACAAAGAACTGACATGAATTTAGTACTAACTATCTCATAGAAAAAAGTTACACATTACCAATTCCAAGAGCAGCTGTATGGCCACCATTATTTATATCATACACATACAGTACATCCCAAAATATATTATATTTATATGAGCTAATTAATTTTATAGCAAACTGCTAACTAAAATATTCATGCAGTAATTAATCATTATAACAAAATATTACATCATTTAGTTTTAGCAGGTTAATCCGGTGCATAGTAACAAAACATATTAACGTTGTTTCGAAAACAAACAGTTCAAAATGGATATTGTGTTAAACTTCGATAATGTAGCGAGAGTTTATGAACAATTATCTTAATTTATTAGATTGGACCAGCGAAACCATTAGCTTGGTGCAATTCGAAGTTAATTTTTTTTTTATTGCATTGTATGGCGAGACGAGCAAGCCGTTCGCCTGATGGTAAGTGATACGACCGCTCATGAACAGTAGCAACATTCCACTGCGCTCGCCATCCTGAGACATAAGATGTTAAGTCTCAATATGTCCAGTAGTTGCTCTGGCTACAATGTCCTTCAATCCGAAACACAACAGTGCATTTAATCAGTGTTGTTTCACGGGAATATTAATTAACCATAATAGTGGTAATTTTCTACACTCAATTTATGATACATAAGCAATAATATTACATACATAAGATTAAACCATACATACATTAATTAAAAACTCACGCCTTTTTTCCCAGTTGAGGTAGACAGAAATGCTGATAGCAAACGGTACACCCACGTTTCTCCTTTGTATTGTCCGTCGGACAATGTGATAGGGGGCGAGCCTATCGCCATATCGATCACAAACCTGTCTCCGGGCTGATGATCAATAGGAAAACCCAACATCACAGTGCCCGACCCGGGATTCTAACCCGAAACCACAGCTTGGCAATCATACCGTAGTACAACTGCGCGACTAAGGCAGTCTCAGATTAAATCAGCTTTCGAACACTTGCACTTGGATCATTTAGATTCTTACTCTTTTTTTCAATATATTTTTAATAAAGTTAATTTTGTTGAAAATGAAATATTTAGCTTTATACCATTATTTATCAGCAATTGCTTACGAAAGTCATCTTCGTTTGGGAAAAATAAGGCTGGATATTCAAATGACCTTTATTGGAATTTCAAAATCATCCATAACCTTTAAACGCAATCTATATCAGCCCATATACGTCCCACTGCAGGGCCTCCTCTACAATCGACAGTACGATTGAGAATGGTTAGGCCATATAGTCCACCACGCTGGCCTAGTGCGGGTTGGCGAACTTACATACCATAGATTTTTTTATAAATCGCCATGGTATGGAGGTTTCCTCATGATGTTTTCCTTCACAGTTTTAGTGTGACGATGTGTGTAAATTTTACCGAGAATATTGCTTTATAGACCAGAGTCGATAATTTTTAAAACCAATAAAAATAATAGTAGGATGAAACCCATTAGAAAAGGAGGGGGATAGTATAAAAATGAAAGGAAAAATAATTTACGGGCGATCTGAGGCCGGGAAGGGGGTGGGTTTTTAAGGGTAAAAAACGGTTTTTCTCGATTTCCGGCAAAACTAAAAGTCCTATCGAAAAAAGTCAAATGGCAAAGTTGTAGCCTGTAGGTAATAAAAAGATACTAAAACTTTTGTATTTACACTTTTTTCACAAAACCTCAAAGTTTATGTGAAAAATTCAAAAAAACCAAGTTTTTGGTTTTTTATTTTTATCTTTCACAAAAAAAATATTTTTTTAACGAAATTTGGTGAAAACTTACCTTTTTATGTCCCAAATACGTTGTAATTTATTTGATTAAAAATATTTATTTTTTCGCCTTATTTTGAATTAATATCAAAAAAGCACCCTAATTTTCAATCGAAAATTCACCTGTCAAAATATCAGCTTTTTTCAAAAAATTGGTATGTTTTCTGTTCGTTGAAATCTCTACTTTCCGATGGTGAAAATATATGTATGTTACTATAGTAAATCTTCTCAGAAAATGCAAAGCAAAGCTGCTTTTTTATTTCATACACTTGCTTATCATCTGCCTTATTGCAGATGATACAAACAGATTCATCCATACTGATAATCTGAAACACAAAATCGAATTAATAATGCCTTCACTATGTTATGGTGAGTATATACCCATGAAAAAAAATATATTAAAGAAATAAATGTCAAAATGTATAAAAAATATATTATGAATATATTAAAAAAAGCAGCTTTGCTTTGCATTTTCTGAGAAGATTTACTATAGTAACATATATATATATTTTTTCACCATCGGAAAGAAGAGATTTCAACGAACAGAAAACATACCAATTTTTTGAAAAAAGCTGATATTTTGACAGGTGATTTTTCGATTGAAAATTAGGGTGCTTTTTCGATATTAATTCAAAATAAGGCGAAAGAATAAATATTTTTAATCAAATAAATTACAGCGTATTTGGGACATAAAAAGGTAAGTTTTCACCAAATTTCGTTAAAAAAATTTTTTTTTTTGTAAAAGATAAAAATATATATATTTTTTTTATTGCATTGAATGGCGAGACGAGCAAGCCGTTCGCCTGATGGTAAGCGATACGACCGCTCATAAACAGTAGCAATATTCCACTGCGCTCGCCATCCTGAGACATAAGATGTTAAGTCTCAATATGTCCAGTAGTTGCTCTGGCTACAATGTCCTTCAATCCGAAACACAACAGTGCATTTAAGCAGTGTTGTTTCACGGGAGAAATAGACATTGCGGTGGTACCTACCCAGATGGCTTCTCACATATGAGAGACCTACCACCAGTAAAAAACCCATTAACTTGGTTTTTTTGAATTTTTCACATAAACTTTGAGGTTTTGTGAAAAAAGTGTCAATACAAAAGTTTTAGATCTTTTTATTACCTACAACTTTGCCATTTGACTTTTTTCGATAGGACTTTTAGTTTTGCCGGAAATCGAGAAAAACCGTTTTTTACCCTTAAAAACCCACCCCCATCCCCTTCCCGACCTCAGATCGCCCGTAAATAAATTTCCTTTCATTTTTATACTATCACCCTCCTTTTCTAATGGGTTTCATCCTACTATAATTTATTTTCACTTTTTATTATTTTTAAAGGCTTCTACCCTGGTCTATTAGACGCAATATTCTCGGTAAAATTTGTCCTTCGGAACAAATTTCGTCCTTCAGAAAGACATATAGTAAAGATAGATAGACGAGGTTTTGGTACCCAGATTGAAATCTTTTCTGATATTGTTTAGTTTTTTCATTTCAAAGCTAAGAAAAATGTTTCAAAGCACTTACATAAAAACGAAAACATTTAAGTGTGTCTGCTATTTTACAGAAAAAATATACTACATACATCTATTGTAGAATACAATTATTGAAAGTCTCAGTACATGTATTTTTAGGTTTCATTGTGCAATTACACAGTAACCAACGCTTCGATTCATTTAATAAATTTATAGGAGAAAATTCGGTACGTGGTTAAGTTGTAAATAATTTTTATATTTACGACGATAACTCGGTAACTCGGACGATAAACGGACTTCATTTGCTAAATGATATAATTTAATTTTTAGATGCCATTTCTCGCCCTTTGATAATAAAAGGAGCTACCGAACTATACTATTCGATAAATAGAAACAGTCGATAGCTAATTGGCCTGCTAAAATGGTTCTATCAACAAATATTAGCAATACGATAATCTCTTAAGTCAATGAAAATCAGGGGACTCTCCCGGTTATATTTTCTCAGATTGACATGTATCTTACAGAGCTTTCTTATAACTGTAAACTACACTAATATAATAGTTAATGGTGCAAAATATTAAAAAGAGCGGGAGCATTGATTTAAAACCAGCAATATCATTTGTAAAATAACATAATTTCCCCAAAAGGATAGCTAATTCAAAATTACAGCAAACACTCTATAAATATCAATTCATCCAAATGAAACTTAATTTCTCAACTTCAAAACTTCGCTCATAATATTCTAATCCTAATTAAGAGTTAGCGTTTAAAGATGGTAATAAATTTAAAGGACAGCGATTTAGGCCCGATAGTCGTTATTCAAACATTCACCATTCCAGTTACAATTAACAATGATGGTCTCTCTTGTCTCTTTGTCTATAATGCCGAAAGACAGTCAGTGGTTCTCAAAGTCTTAAAAGAACCAGTGACTCGGGCCCTAATTTGTACAAAAGTGAGCGAAAGTAAAAATGAAAAATATGATTTCCATCTTAAGATTAGTTAGTTTATGTTTCTTTGTTATTTTTACTACAGTAACATCAAAGACGTTCATTAAATAAATTATAACTCGACTGAATTTAAAAGCGACACAAATTGTCAATTTCAATCTTACTTTGTTTTATGTTTTATTTCATCCTAGAACTTATTTTTATTTGATCAAAAAACAATATTTTTAAGAAAGACTATTTATCATTGTAACCAAAGCTAAATTTTTTACATGCTTGTATTTTTTATAGGACAATTCATTATTCCAAAACCCTCTTTATTATGTATATACATAACAATCAAAATTCATAAAGCATCATCCCTCGCAAGGTTAGGACACAACGCTTTTGTCTTGCCTATCACGAAGC
Source organism: Hyles vespertilio (assembly GCA_009982885.2). Lineage (NCBI taxonomy): Eukaryota > Metazoa > Arthropoda > Insecta > Lepidoptera > Sphingidae > Hyles > Hyles vespertilio. Next base: position 6,750,186 of record CM042806.1, on the reverse strand, counting down.
ACGTATTCAATGCCCCTTTACGCCATTATACCCTCTCGTCAAGGGGCGAAGCCTCTTTGAGAACTGGCCTATATTCAATACAGTGGCCTCCTCAATCCAAACAGGCCGCCTTCGTCACGGGCCATTTAGGTCGGATTAAGAGCGATTTCGCGAATGCAAGGGATTTCTTAGACATCAATTCGCTGGATCTCGTTATTATCCTCCCAAATTAATACGGCTGTGCTGTAATGTGTTTATCGAGGGTTACGTAAATTGTTTCGTTGTTATTTTGTGTTTATAATAGGTTTGCAATGTGGTTAATTTTGTAGGAATATTTTTGTCTAGATTTTTTATCTTGTTACAGGGTAGTAGGTTGTTCTTCTTGGGATCTCCATTTTTTTTTTCTTCTCACATTCTCAGTTACTCTTTACAAGAATATTTTTTCTGGTTATTTTTGGTAGGTCTCTCACATGTTAGAGGCCGCCTGGATAGGTGCTGCCGCAATGTCCATTTCTCCCGCTAAACATAAATGTAAATGCTCTGTTGTGTTCTGGTTTTGTAGCCAGACCAACTACTGGATGCAATGCAATGCAATAGCAATCGCAATGCCATGAGCGATCGTATCGCTTACCATCAGGCGAATGTCATGCTCTTTTCACCAAACATTGAAAAAAAAATGAAGTCTTTAAAACTTATATCTCATCCATTTAAAATTCTTAAAATCACACCCACCCATCAACAAAATCCCTTTTTAAATATACATTATTAAACAACAAACCCGGACAAATATTATTCAGCATTCTAACCACAGAGGAATAAATAAGAAAGGTCAACCGAACAACGGGTGTAATGAACAGCACACGTTTGGTAATTACGAACAAATGAGCACCGCGGCCGCAGGCGGAATAAAAAGGGGAGGGTAACAAACTCGGGAAACACGAAATTACTGGACGACTGACGTATACGACTAGTTATTAGTCTTGTTTTTTTATGTTTTAGGGGGCAATCGAGTATGTGGTTCACCTGATGGTAAGCGACCACCACCGCCCATGAACATCTGCAACACCATAGGGAATGGAGATACGTTGCCTGTAAGGGAATATGTCATATTTATTTTTTTATTGCAATAACTGGTGAGACGAGCATACCGTTCGCCTGATGGTAAGCGATACGACCGTTCATGAACAGTAGCAAAACCAAACATCTTGAATTACAAAGCAATGCTTAACATTCCACTGCGCTTGCCATCCCGAGACATAAGATTGTAAGTCTCAATATGTCCAGTAATTACTCTAGCTACAATATCCTTGAAACCGAAACACAAGAGTGTATTTACACGGCTGTTTGGTGGGAGAAATAGACATTGCGGTGATCCTCCCAAATACTCCTCTCACATATGAGAGACCTACCACCAGTGTTATGCTGTGTTTGTGGTCGTGGAACTTGTTAATAAATTTAGTGATAGAATTTATAACCATACTAATAAAAATCAAAACGCCGGAAAAATTAAAAATGTAAAAGTTCAACCAAATCCGATCCGAAATCAGAAAATAGTTTTATTTCAGAATTTCATATAGAAACCGCGAATATCGATACATTTGCAAAGGATATAATTGATTGATAAATGTACACTTAATATACCGGGTATCTCAAGACTGCTACCGAAAACGAAGCCGGGTGGTAGTTTTAGTGGCTACAAACACAATGCAACTAAAATTTTCGCATAGAAACGTGACAATTATTTTTTATGATTTTTTAAATATCGTCATTTTTGGGTGGTAAATCCATAGTTTTTGCTAAAATAATAATTTAAACTCTCTTATATCTTAGAGTATTTATAAATTAAAGGGTATACACTATTATTTTAGGAAAAAAATTATTTACCACCAAAATATGGCAATAGGAAAAAAATTTCAAAAAAAAAATTGTCGCTTATTTTTGCAACATTTTCTGTTGCATTGTGTCTGAAGTCGCTTAAACTACCACCCGGCTTCGTTTTCGGTAGCAGTCTTGAGATACCCTGTATATTTCAGGAACAATGCATTATAAATAAATCGAGAACCAAAACAACCTATTATTCCAATAGTCACAGCAAAGCTAATGTCACTCCACTTCGAATTCCAAAGAGTGAGCATGTGAGGTGACAAAAATCTCGGGCACTTTAGCACGTCAAACGAAACATGCAAAACCCAGTACTAGCAGAAAAAAGGACACTTGAGTTGGTTACCCACTATCCACAGTCACTCGAAGTGAATGAACCATTAATCTCAGCTCTAGTTGTAGTTTACATGTCTTTTTCAGTACTAGAAAGGTAAGGGATTCAATTTGTACTTGTTTGATGTGAAAACTTCACTTTAGCCATTTTATGTTGCAACCGCGATGTGGCTGCGGTTGTGTTAAAAATGTATCTGTGTGTGGTTGTTTTTTAGCACTGATTGAACCAATAAATCAGTCATGGACAGTCGCTTGAAGGAAATCGTATTTTTTTCTATGTTTATAGGTATGCCAGCCTCCGTCGCACAGTTAGTTAGACATCGACTGTGAAACGAGAGCGTCGGTTCGACCCTCGCACTTGACCCAAAATAAATACCTATAGATCACATCAATATATAAACAGGTATTTGTTTCGGGGTCTGGGTGTTTGTGAGACTGAAAAGTCTCAAAATTCCTGATACCGACGACATAAGATCTTAGTATGATTTCAGGACTATTTACCTATATGACTGGTATATTTATTTATTTATTCTTATTTACAATGCAAGGGTGTGTTATTCCTTATACATATATCTAGATACCTATAATACATATGTTATCCATACTATATTATATTAAAATATTCAACCCATAATGGTTTTTATATTGAATTAGAAAGTGACTATTTTTTTAATGCAGTTAATACAAGTAGGTTGACGATGTATATGCATACTCGTACATTATGTAGTAAAAGTATTTTGCAGACTAAGTAATGGTTGCGATGAGATGAGTGTAATAAAAAAATACTCACATACGTACTCGTTACCACGCAATAAGATATTAAGGCTTGCGAAGAGGCTCAACAACGATATACTTTTAGATTTAACAACACCCTAACCCTACACAAGTAAGTATATGGATCTTTCTCGTCGCAGTTTCAGGATCGAACCTGCGAACTCATCTTTCAAAACACTTGAAAACTGTACCACTGATCCTAAAGGAATTAAAGGCAAGGTCCTTCATAGTCCTACACTAAATCATTTACAAATTCCCAACTCCGATTTTAGTAACCTAATCGCATCACAAAACTCAGCGGTGAAAGCCCACTAAACCCGAACAAAGTTTAGCAAAGTTGTCCAATCATGTGGCCATTATTTTAACTATTAAACATTAGGGTGAATAAGTGTACTTCGATGTACCTCCATCACATCTATATTGTTCAATGTAACATGTTTCAGTGCGTAGATGTACCAAAATAACAATTTATGTTTCAAGGTAAGCGAGATTGTTAATTTGTTTTAATCGTAGGTTTATGGTGAGAAACTGAGTACGATTTGTAATAAAATCAAAATCGACAAATATATGTCACAAAATTAAATGGGAGAAAGGAACCTCACAAAAAACTTTCTACTCTCAATATAAATTAAATGGTTGGAATTAACGCTATGAAAAAAACAACAACGGCTTAAAGGAATAGACTGCTTGTATTGATATGCAGCAATCTTCGCCAAGCCGTTTTTTGTACATTTTATATGAACGTCCAACGCTATGCTTTAATTCAAGAATTTTTTAGAGCCTTTTCACAGAGAAAGATGCATTTATTTTTCCTGCTCACAATGTTGCTACATTCAACATTAATTACTAATTCATACACGTCAACATAGAAAACTAATTGTTTGAAAAACAAAGCTGCAACAAAATGTGGAACGCTAATTACTAACCTAAATTTGTTAAAACAATTTACAACGTTACTGCCCTTAATAACGCATTCATTTTAAAATCCTCCGCAAAATCTGAGTAAATGACCACAACGAATGGCGACGTATTAATTTTCCAAAATTAATTAATTTGTAATACCGCAACGCCAATCGAGGAATGGGCTTTGGCTGTGTTGTACCAAACATGGTAAATGTCTAATTTGGAATGCATAAATTAAAATGTTGGAGATGTTGTCAAAATTGCCCAAGTGTAACTGCGCGTGTTAGAATTTTTGTGGGAAAAGGTATATAAAATAATATAAACATGTATATTTCAATAGATTTATCTATAATTATATTTTTTAACCATATAATTTAACATTTATCACTTAACATAATGGTCAATAATTATTATAATGTTACAAAATTATCAATTACATTAAATACTGGTGGTAGGTCTCTCATGTGAGAGGCCATCTGGGTAGGTACCACCGCAATGTCTATTTCTCCCGTGAAACAACACTGCGTAAATGCACTGTTGTGTTTCGGATTGAAGGACATTGTAGCCAGAGCAACTACTGGACATATTGAGACTTAACATCTTATGTCTCAGGATGGCGAGCGCAGTGGAATATTGCTACTGTTTATGAGCGGTCGTATCGCTTACCATCAGGCGAACGGCTTGCTCGGCTCGGCATTCCTAGCAATTAAAAAAAATGTTATTTATTTTTCTATTTATAATAATATGGTTTAATTCAACGACAATCGACAATTACAATGTTACAGAATAATATTCAAATATTCTGAGCAATGAGCTACAAAACATCGTATTAATAACTTGCCAATCCTGGTTGCTACCGGCGTGGATAAGGTCCTTCCTTTGTCGTTGTCACTCGCAAAGTGACGATCCAAGTGAGACAACGCTTTATATTACCGATTCCCCACTACTTGTGAATCATACGATAGGTAGTTTTAATACAATTTATAAAAATTGTTGCGGTATTTTGTGACAGTATTCTAACACGCGCGTATAAATTGTGCATTTGCATCCAGAAAAAAGATCTTCTTAGCAATTTTTAAGTAAGTCTCATATTATGTTAGGGGCCGCCTGGGTAGGTACCAGTGTAATATCTATTTCTCCCGCCAATCAGGCAGTGAAAATGCACTGCTATGTTCCAGTTTGAAGGACATTGTAGCCACAGTAACTGGATATAATGGGACTTGAAATCTTATGTCTCAGGATGGCGAGCGCAGTGAATTGCCATTTGGTTTTCGAATTTCGTTTGGCTACTGTCTATGAGCATTTGTATCGTATTACCACCAGGTGAATGACATATTCGCCATTCATTGCAATAAAAAAGTCTCATAAAATCTCAAGTAATTCCTACATTTTCTAAAGCTGTATGTTCGTCTATACAAAGGTGATTTGATGACAGCGAAATATTCAAACGCGTTTAATTAATACGACCCATCACAAAGTCAACAAATTAATAGCAGGTAAATATAAGCCGGTTTATTCATTACATAAAAGCATTAATGTTAATGGAATTAAATATAACAAAATAAGGATCTTAAGACTTACAGAATCCGCACAAAGGACCAGGAAAGGGCCTCTAATGGATGAGCGATTTCAGTAGAAATTTTGTTGCAAAGAAATTATTTTGCGTAATTTATTCAATGTGAATAAGCTAAATACTATGTTTAAATTACCTTTTGCGTTCTTTTGTATTGTTTTTTACTTACAGCCGTTCTCTATAATCTATCTTTCTTTAACAAGAGATTTTATTAGATAATTCGATGCAATTTATGTTTCCCTTAACAAAGATAGACAGGTAGTGCATATATTTACAGATAGCTGGATGAGATAATATATATGTCTATTTCTGTTTAATGAAGCGTAGAATTGTAGCGACATTTTTATGGTAGCTATTTTGACCCTTTGTTAAAGAAAGATAGAATATTAAGAACTGGCCGTTAAGAGGAACCTTTTAGAAAGGGAGAGAGATAGAGAGACAGAGATAGAGGCATAAAACAACATAACCTATAGTTATATCAAATAGTAACAAGGACCGTCGTTTTAACATTCTTTACTAGATACTGGAAAATCTCAAAGGATTCGACATTTTAGCTACCAAATGCGGCACATCTAAAATGCTCCAAATACAGTACTTATTGTATCTTCTATCTAGCGATGAGTTACCCGCCCCTAAGGAGTTGCAGTACATTTATACACACATAAAATTTTTCCTATGTCGTCTAGTTTCCAGATATTCCCAAGTCGAATGCCTATGTTTTATTGCTCTCGCGTGCACTACGAAGGTTTTTATGTCGCTTCCTTCTAAGGAATAATAAGGAAGGCTTGTAATTCAACATACGAGTGCAGTAAAAATGATTCTATATTGATGATAGGACTTATACTTAGTAACCAGAGCAACTACTGGACATATTGAGACTTAACATCTTATGTCTCAGGTTGGCGAGCGCAGTGTAATGCCAAGCAAGGTGTTTTTGCTGCTGTTCGTGAGCAGTAATACTTACCATCATTATACTTGCAATACAAAGAGACAACAGCATATTTCTATACCGAAATGAGAGCGAGTACCACCTAGTGATAAGTCAGATAATCAAATCTTAATTAAACGTAATTATATTTTCATTCCCTTCGTACTAAATGGCTTAATAGAGAAGAGTGGAAAGATAAAATAGAGGCCTTTGCCCTGAAATAGGATATTATGGGCTCGTATATAAATTAAAAGGGTTTAAAATGTCATTAAAGTCTACTAAACCGCTATAAGTTAGCGATGAACTATGGCCATCGCAATCGATCACTGGACTTTAGAAGAGGCCCGTACCCTGCAGTGAGACGTATATGAAATGGATTATTGATTGTTATAATTCGTATTAAGTTGTCAGCATAGTTTTTTATAATTCAACCTACAACTAAATTAAACTTGTAACATATTTCTTCGGGTACTGTGCATAAAATCCTTTATAGTTTTTATGAAAAACGTTACACGACGGTAAAAGAAGCATTTATAAATGCTAGATTAAATTTCTTACATAGAAATAACAATACAATTTAAAATCTTTGCTACATTTCCAACTTTCATTTTAATGAAGAATATTATTTGTCGAAGAGATTCTGTGTAGTAACTTATACAAAGTGCAAGTTTAAACAAGGTAGTTAGTTATGGGAAAATGCAGTAGTTTATAGTTTTAAATGACTAACATACTTAGACAAACATAAAAATACTTAAAAATAGCACCGAAAACTTTTGAAGTATCGCAAAAGTCTTATAATCTGTACGTTGCGAGTTTCTACTCTCATCAGTAAGTTTTTATATCTAATAGTATCGGAGTACGTAATACCTATTTTTGCTGAGGAGTGCCGGTCACAGGATAGGAACTAAATGGATTAAAAGACCATCTTCGCGAATAAACTATATTGTCGGAAACTAAGTAACACACTACTACATCGACAACCGCGGAAGAGCACACGGGCCACGCCCGCGCACGCGTCTATCCCGAACAACAACCGACTCGACACTCACGAAGGGCGATGGGGTGTGAGCGCGGGCGCAACCCGTAGGCACGGTATGGTACGGGAGCCCGTGGTGCGGACGGGGGCGATACGGGGCCCGCGGGAGCGGCAAGATGGCGCGCTATAATAGTTTATTTTAACACGATTATATTTGTGGAAATAGTTCCGTCTCGGGTCAAATAAAACTAAGATGGTCTTGGTATTCTTCAATATAATTCGTCGTCGTCGTAAAAAATACGTCTTCCCGTCCTTCACGTCTTCCATCGTCTTCCAGACTGTTCTCTTTTATATTCCGTCCTTGCATACTTCAACAATTCCTAATCAAACATCCTCTTACTATTCCATCCGTGCTTTAGTTAGTCATCTCTTTCACACAAACCACGTTCCATATCAGTCGTTCGTCCAACGTTCCATTCTACTCCTGACTACCTCGTGGGTGGACGTCCTGCGCTGCGCTTTCCGCTACATGACATCTATTCGAGAACTTTTTAACCCCATCATCCATCAGTTCTCTGCAACTACCAATCAGATTTATAAAATTCATTTTGCAACCAATAGTTCCGTTGCTCATGGAGTTTATAAGATATATAACCACGCTACGTCCCTTAGGTCGCGATCAAACAAGAAGTTTATACAGCACAAGTATTTCCAAACAGTTTTTTTTTTATTGCTATGAATGGCGAGACGGGCATATTATTCGTCAGAATAGAAACGAGCGCTCGTGGACAATAGCAAAACCGAACAACACTATGAATTATAATGTAATGTTTGGCATTCCACTGCGCTCGCCAATCGATTTATAGTCGGTCACCACGCACTATAACGGTGAAAGAAAATATCGTAAGGAAGCCTGCATACCATAACAAATTGTAAGAATTTCTATGGTATGTAAAAAATCCGACAACCTGCACTAGGCCAGCGTGGGGAACTATATAGCCTAAGATTCTCAATCGTATTCTCGATTGTAGATGAGGTCCTTGATACAGTACAGTACAGTATGAGATAAAAAACAACAAATTCTAAACAAGACATTTTACGTTTTTTACTAACTCTTGACTTTATTTACCGCTCCCATCACGGCATGCTAATAAAGCCATAGTAATTACATCAAGAACAATGCATTTTCTTGCAAATTAGTCCACTTTAATTCACCAGATGTCGCGGACGATTGTTTAATGTAAACGTCACGGTCGCCTCAAGCATTCAGTATAATTTCATTTGTGAACAGAACGGCAAAAACCGTGAAATGAGTTTGTGCCGTTTAAACATTAGCTTAACCCTTTGTTGACTTGGTATTTACATAATTTGCCGCAAAAAGATTACTTTCAACCCCTTTGCAGTTTCATGTCAGTGTTTATTTTATTTCGCGCGTGTGGTACTTGCGACCCACGCTAATATTAATTCTAGATGCTATTTACTATTCTTATATGAACTTTGTCGTTTCATACTCGTTGAGATTATAACATAATTTATATGTGTATGTAAAGAACCGAATAGATATTTTTATGTCCTTTGAAAAATAAATACACTTAACATTAAACTAACATAAAGTTATGTTCTTACGGTGTGGGCAACAAAGTAAGAAACTAAATCTTGCGTCGTGGGGATCAGAAACTATCAGAGTTTTTTTGATTTCCCAAAACTCAGACCTGAGACAGATACTTGTGGATTCATCATATCAGCCACAGGAAGTCCACTGCTGAACATAGGCCTCCCCCAATGATCTCCACAATGACCTGTTGGAAGCGGCCTGCATCCAGCGACTTCCTGCGACCTTAGTCAGATCGTCCGTCCACCTTGTAGGCGGGCGTCCAACACTTCGCTTGCCTATACGTGGCCTCCACTCGAGAACCTTTCGGCCCCAACGGCCATCGGTTCTACGAGCTATGTGCCCGGCCCACTGCCACTTCAACTTGCCAATCCTATGGGCTATATCGGTAACCTTGGTTCTCCTACGGATCTCCTCATTTCTGATTCGATCTCGTAGGGAAACACCGAGCATAGCCCGCTCCATGGCTCGTTGAGTGACTTTGAGCCTTTTAATGAGGCCCACAGTGAGAGGCCACGTCTCGGTGCCGTATGTCATCACTGGTAACACACAACTATCGAAGACTTTCGATTTTAGGCACTGAGGTATTTTGGACGAGAAGACGTCGCGAAGTTTCCCGAACGCTGCCCAACCGAGTTGGATTCGCCGATTGACCTCTCTCTCGAAGTTGGACCTGCCTAACCGGACCACTTGTCCTAAATAGACATATGCGTCTACAACTTCGAGAGTCGAGCCCCCAACTCCAATGGGGGTGGGCACAACATGGATATTCGACATGATCTTCGTTTTATCCATGTTCATTTTAAGACCCACCTGTTGGGAAACTCGATTAAGGTCTTCGAGCATAGTGCTAAGGTCTTCCAGCGATTCTGCCAAGACTACAATATCGTCGGCAAATCGAAGGTGAGTAATATACTCGCCGTTGATGTTGATGCCGAATCCTTTCCACTGCAAGAGCTTGAAGGCATTTTCCAGCGCGGCAGTGAACAGTTTCGGAGATATGACATCTCCCTGTCTCACGCCTCTCTGTAGTGGAATAGCCTTCGTGCTCTGATCCTGTACTCGGACCGACATGGTGGCGTTGTTGTATATACACCTCAACACTTCGATGTACCGATAGTCTATGTAGCACCGCTGAAGAGACTGTAGCACAGCCCAGGTCTCGATCGAATCAAAGGCTTTCTCATAGTCCACAAACGCTAAACAAAGCGGCAAGTTATACTCCTCGGTTTTTTGTATAACCTGCCGTAGCGTATGAATATGGTCTATGGTACTAAAGCCTTTTCGGAAACCGGCTTGTTCGGGAGGCTGGAAGTCATCAAACCTGCGTTCGAGACGATTTGTGATGACCCTTGAAAACAACTTATAGACATGGCTCAGGAGCGAGATGGGCCTGTAGTTCTTCAGCAAAGTGTTATCACCTTTTTTGAAGAACAGTACCACCAAGCTCCTGCTCCATGCCTCCGGCGTTGAGCCCTCGAGGAGAACGGAATTGAAGAGCCTCTGAAGGACTTTCAGTACCGGCGTTCCGCCCGCTTTCAGAAGCTCTGAAGTGATTCCGTCCTCACCCAGCGCCTTGTTGTTTTTAAGTTGTTTGAGGGCCATCTCAATCTCAAACAGGCTGATGTCCGGGATATCATCGCTAAAGTGTCGGATTAACTCGGCTCTCGGGTCTTCGGCCGAGCTAACAGTAGGTTTGGCAACCGAGGCGTAAAGCTGTCCGTAGAACCTCTCGATCTCCCTTAATACCTCTGCCCTCGTCGATACCACGCGGCCGTCTTCCGTCTTCAGCCTAGACAACTGGCTTTGCCCAATAGACAAGTCTCTCGCAAACACTTTGGAGCCTCCATTTCGCTCAATTGTCTCCTTAATGCTCACAGTATTGTGAGCACGGACCTCATGTCGCAAGGACTTCCAGATCCGTCTATTGAGCCGCCGATATGCTTCGGCGTCAACGGAAGACTGCAGCGTCAAAGATCGACGTTCGGCCATGAGGTCAAGAGTGTGGATCGAAAGTTTTTGTGGTCTATCTCTACGGCGAGGTCTAAAATACTTAGATCCCACCGTATGGACAGCTTCTACCAAACCGCTGTTTAACACGTCCACTGCAAGGTTTTCTTTTAGACAATCAAAGCGATTTGTCAACTCGAGTTGAAAGCTCTCAGGGTTTTGGATATGGGCGCGAGTAGGTCGGAGCGTAGACTTCATCAAGCGGCGCCTTTCTAATTGGACGTTGATATTCAATGTGCCCCTAACCATTCGGTGATCACTGCCGGTTTTCACCCTGTTGATCACAGAGACATCACTGAACATCCGTCTATTCGTCGTCAAGATGAAATCTATCTCATTTCTCGTAGAACCGTCAGGACTCAACCAGGTCCATTTCCTGTGAGGCGGCTTCTGGAAAAAAGAGTTCATCGCGAAGAGTCCCTCTTTTTCCAGAAAGTCGGTCAGCCTCTGACCCCTGAGGTTCCGTTGCCCATGTCCAAATTGCCCCACTTTCAACTCTGCATCGCTTCTCTTGCCCAACTTTGCGTTGAAGTCCCCCATAACAACATTGAAGTAGGTTTTGGAAGTATGTATGGCCCGACTAATGTCCTCATACATCTCCTCTACTTCTTCATCTGGGTGTGTCGAGGTCGGCGCGTATACCTGTATGACCTTCAACGAATATCTTTTGGATATTCTGAGTATAAGGTATACTACCCTGCTCGACACACTTTCGATGGATACGATGTTGTTGATGAGAGACCTGTGGACGAGAAATCCGACACCTCCTCGGGACACAAACATAAATCTAGTTTCTAGCCTGCTTTTTTTATTTATCACTTTCACAAAATAATCATATTTAACATATTACAATAGTAAGCATTGAAAAAACCACAAAAATCCGTCAACAATGCTATGATCTGAATCCGTCCTCGGAAATTGAAGAATGCTGATAATAACTATTATTTATTCATTATCATTTATTCCCTGACGTCCCTAACAATGCTAGAGGAATGGAGCTCGGGCTGGTCAAAACTTGAACTATTCGACACGCGGAGTCATGTTTCGTTCAAGGCTTATAAGTCGGTCCACATGAATTTGGGATCGGCTCGTGCTCCACTCATGCTCGACTCACCTAGCATAGACCCAGCTTGAAATACGTTCATATAAAATGGCGTTTAAACCCTAAAAGCAGTATAGCAGTCTACTTCAAACCGCGGACTGCCGTTCTTTCACGGAAAATCCAACGTCATTGGAAGATTTTCTTGGAGTATTTCTTTCGATGAGTATAAGACCAGACTCAATATGCCTGTTCTCGTCTTTTTCTTCCCATTCCTCGTGCCATTTTGAAGGGCTAACAATGCATCTGCGATAAAATTGTTATTTCATATACACTGGCGACGGTAATCCCTAACCATCAGGTAAGCGGTTTGCTAGTTTACCATACCTATACAAAAAAGGCTTAATAACTATAACAGGAATGCAACGAGGGCTCACTTAAGCCGGGAGATAAAGTTGCGAATAAAAGTATTTATGAAAATGCCCTATTCATATTTAAATTTGCAGTTTACGACGAAAATATGGATATTCTTTTCATTGCTATGAATGGCGAGACGATTATTCATTCGCCTGATATTACGGTATGCCTACTCATGGACAGTAACAAAATCAAACATCATGAATTACAAAGCAATGTTTGGAATTCTACTGCACTCGCCATCCAAGACATTCGATCTTAAGTCTCAGTATATCTCATAGTTTCTCTGGCTACTATATCCAAACTAGAACACAACAGTGCGTTTACACTGCTGCTTGGCGTAAGAAAGAGATTGCGGTGGTACCTACCCAGGCGGCCTTTCAAATATAAGCGACCTACCAGTAAATTAACCTTTTTATTTATTAATTGTAAATTAAAACTGACACTGAGCTGTTGAAAAAACAACCATCAATAAAACTATACTATAAAATAAAATATTCTCCATATATAGAATGTACTCTGTGTAAAATATGTAGGCACCACAAAAACTCGTGCAGATAATTAAAGCAATATTTTGTATGTAAATAACAAATGCTACTCGTATATAATTAGAACGGTGTTTATCATTGTGGGGTGGTTTAATTACTTTAATGTGCGACCACAGTCCGCGGCATTTGACCAAACATTTGACCTGATTACACGCTTCCGTAGTGACGTGCGATATATGTAATTACTAGTGCTACATCCCGGGTTTACTTGTGTGAAATTAATGTAGACAAATCTCATTAACACAGATTTAAATTATTTAAGAAATCTAAACATAAACACATTTAACAACATTATAACTTTTATACCGGGTATATCAAGAGTGCTACCGAAAACGAAGCCGGGTGGTAGTTTAAGTGTCTACAAACAAAATGTAACTAAAAATTTCGCAAAGAAACGCGACAATTATTTTTTATTATTTTTTAAATATCGTCTAGTTTGGGTAGTAAATCAATAGTTTTTGCTAAAATAATAATTTAAAGCCCTGCGTACTATAGCATGTTTAAAAATAAAAGGGTGTACACTATTATTTAAGAAAAAACAATGTATTTACCACCCTAATAAGACGATAGAAAAAAATACAAAAAAAAATCATTGCAATTTTTTGCACAAAATTTAGTTGCATTGTGTCTGAACTTACTAAAACTACCACCCAGCTTCGTTTTCGGTAGCAGTCTTGATACACCCTGTATAGCAAACTTATTGCTGTGTTAACTTATTTTGCTTGGCTCCTAAGGAACGTAAAGTCAACATGACTTCTTATGATTAGTCTTCTTCTTCTTTAGCCTATATCCAATATACTGAAACAGAAAACGAAGCTAGGTAGTCATTTTAGTGACTACAGACACAAACTTTGGCAAACCTAATTCTTTTTAAATACTATTTAAAAACATGCAAAAACTATTCGTTCCCTTTTTTTACGAAATGTTTAGTTGCATTGTATCTGTAGTCACTAAAACTACCACGATAAATAAATATCACCCAACAGTCACATACATAGTCCTGACCCCACAGGGAGATCGAGTCTTGTGTCGTGGGTATCAGGGACTACGAGAGACTTTTCGGTCTCACAAACACCCAGACCCGAAAGGAATATTTGTGTGCCGCACAAACATTTCTCTCGGTGCGGGGATCGAACCCGCGGCCTCTCGTTTCACAGGCGGCGTCTAACCAACTGCGCCACGGAGGCGATGAACCCGTTATCGATCATAGTCTGGATATATCCTGTATATCCAACCAATGCTGTGTGTAGGCCTCTTGTAATATACGCCCGGTTGTTCTGTCTAGGGCAGTCCTTATTCAGCTTCTTCCCGTGTCAGGCAAATTGATATTGGGTTTTTCTATTCAGTATCAGGCCGGAGTCAGAAATTTGTGCCCGATAAAGGCAATAGGCTCGACCCAACCGTCGGACGGAAAATACAAGGCGAAACGTGGGTGTGTTTGTCACCTCTGCCTACCCCTTCTGGGAAGAATGCCTGTGTTTGTGTACTTATGTATGTTTAATTCTAGAAAGTTTTTCTCAGATTTTACCAATGTCACAGACGTACTTCGAAGGTCATATCAATAAGTTCGTCTCGAAGTCAAAACTACAATTTTAAATACTTATATTCCTTTGTCTTTTCTAAAGTCTTAATAAAAGAAATTCGACTGTTCAGCGTTTCTGCAAAGTTGGGGTAACGATGTTATTTAGTATCGATATTAGATTTGAGATGGTCTTGTTAAGATAAGTGCGTGGCGAACTTTTCGTAAACCAGATGCAGCTGTCATCATGTTCACGGTGGTCGCAAGTACAAATCCCAGGGCACACCTCTTACTTTTGGGAGTCATCTATTGATACTGAATCACCATGCAATATAACGGCGAGTAAAAACATTGTGAACAAACCTGTATACCATTGTGATTTGGGACAATTTCTATGGTATTTAAATCCGCCAATCCTCACTAGGCCAGCGTGGTGGACTATATGGCCTAAATCGTATCAAGATTGTAAAGGAGGCTCGTGCCCTGCAGTAGAAAGTATATGGGCTAATACAGATCTCGTTTAAGTTACACGTATAGCCAAAAAATAAGAACGATCGCTAATTGATAGCAAGTGCATGTAAAAAAGTATTCCTAATAACGCAGATACTGATTATTATTATGAATAAAATAATTTGTGCAAACAAATATTGTATTCATCGTATGTAAAGCCGAATATGAATATTTATAATAGATATAAATTGAACGAGCTTTTCTTAAAGCCTATAATTTGACTTTACTAGTGATTACTTACATCACTTACACGAAATACATTGTATAGTCTACGTTTTTACTCTTACAAATATTTATATTTTGCAAACACACCTTTTTTGTCATCTGGTAGTAAGTGGTCACCGTCACCCATGAACTTCCAAAAACGCTTGGGTCAGGTGTTGCCGGCTCGTAAAATTGGGAGGGGAGTAGGGAGGAAAATATCCTGTGAGACAATGGTACCGCCCGGACGAACCTGCCGATTCATGCTGAGTCATGACTGACAGCAGGAGCCCTACTATATTCATCCGAAACGAAGTTCGAAACTTCGGACGAACGAAATTTGTGACGATACAAATGTACCTACTCTGTAAATGTTCGGATTTGTATAACGTACATCGTATCCATAAGTCTATGGTTACGACCATAAGTCAATAACGACCATAAGTATATGCAGGTACATTCGTATTGTATATAAACATCGATCATCCGAAGTTTTGAACTTTGTTTCGGATGAATATAGTAGGGCCCCATTCTTTCTTCGATCCAAAGATTGGAATTTCGTGTTACAGAGTAGGTTTCGAAACGAAAAACGTCACGAAGATTCGAATTTCGGATTTATATAGTAGGGCCCCAGCACAGCTATACACATTTTAAAATCCTTTTATAGCCTTCAAACTTAACAATACCATTTTACTAATTCCTTGTTAGTGCCAAAGCGAAGCTAGAAAACCGTAAACAAAAACAAAATCTCTGGGACGTAAAAAGACGTGGCAAAAACTTGGCCGAGTCATAAACCACAGAAGTTGATACTCTTTTTAGGGCAATCTGATTTACACCAGTTACGTCACGATTCCGTTCTCTGCTCTTAAGTGGAACAAGTTATGGGCTGTAGCGATTTATTGTCGCTTTTATGTTAGACTAAGTTATAAGTTGAAGTGGTATTTACGCCGGAATACTCAAACGCCATTCAAATATTAAGTTGCAGTTAACTACCCTGTCTCAGGGTGGCGCAGTGGAATGCCAAGTATTGCTTCATTATTCAAGGTGTTGTTTTGTTTTTCTACTGTTCATGATTGGTAATATCGCTATCAGCCGAACGGCATGCTCGTCTCGACAATCGTTGCAATCATCATCATCATCATCATCATCATATCAGCCACAGGAAGTCCACTGCTGAACAAAGGCCTTCCCCAAGGATCTCCACAATGACCTGTTGGAAACGGCCTGCATCCAGCGACTTCCTGCAACCTTAGTCAGATCGTCCGTCCACCTTGTAGGCGGGCGTCCGACATTTCGCTTGCCTGTACGTGGCCTCCACTCAAGAACTTTTCGGTCCCAACGGCCATCGGTTCTACGAGCTATGTGCCCGGCCCACTGCCACTTCAACTTGCCAATCCTATCGGCTATGTCGGTAACCTTGGTTCTCCTACGGATCTCCTCATTTCTGATTTGATCTCGTAGGGAAACACCGAGCATAGCCCGCTTCATGGCTCGTTGAGTGACTTTGAGCCTTTTAATGAGGTCCACAGTGAGAGGCCACGTCTCGGTGCCGTATGTCATCACTCATCATCATCATCATCATATCAGCCACAGGAAGTCCACTGCTGAACATAGGCCTCCCCCAAGGATCTCTACAATGACCTGTTGGAAGCGGCCTGCATCCAGCGACTTCCTGCGACCTTAGTCAGATCGTCCGTCCACCTTGTAGGCGGGCGTCCGACATTTCGCTTGCCTGTACGTGGCCTCCACTCGAGAACCTTTCGGCCCCAATGGCCATCGGTTCTACGAGCTATGTGCCCGGCCCACTGCCACTTCAACTTGCCAATCCTATGGGCTATGTCGGTAACCTTGGTTCTCCTACGGATCTCCTCATTTCTGATTCGATCTCGTAGGGAAACTCCGAGCATAGCCCGCTCCATGGCTCGTTGAGTGACTTTGAGCCTTTTAATGAGGCCCACAGTGAGAGGCCACGTCTCGGTGCCGTATGTCATCACTGGTAACACACAACTATCGAAGACTTTCCCGAACGCTGCCCAACCGAGTTGGATTCGACGATTGACCTCTCTCTCGAAGTTGGACCTGCCTAGCCGGACCACTTGTCCTAAATAGACATATTCGTCTACAACTTCGAGAGTCGAGCCCCCAACTCCAATGGGGGTGAGCACAACATGGATATTCGACATGATCTTCGTTTTATCCATGTTCATTTTAAGACCCCACCTGTTGCTAAGGTCTTCCAGCGATTCTGCCAAGACTACAATATCGTCGGCAAATCGAAGGTGAGTAATATACTCGCCGGTGATGTTGATGCCGAATCCTTTCCACTGCAAGAGCTTGAAGGCATTTTCCAGCGCGGCGGTGAACAGTTTCGGGGATATGACATCACCCTGTCTCACGCCTCTCTGTAGTGGAATAGCCTTCGTGCTCTGATCTTGTACTCGGACCGACATGGTGGCGTTGTTGTATATACACCTCAACACTTCGATGTACCGATAGTCTATGTGGCACCGCTGAAGAGACTGTAGCACACCCCATACTATTTATCGTTGCAATAGCAAAAATAATTAGCAAGGTCTGCATTAAGCAAACAGGTATAAAAGTCGTCTAGGTATGTGCTCCGAAGTGGAATATTTGAATTTTTAAACATAAATAAACTCACGCTTTTTTCCAGAAGCGGTAGGAAGAGGTGCCAGGGCACCCACATTTTGCCTTGTATGTTCCGTTCCACGATGTGATTGGTGGCTAGCCTATTGCCATGTCGGGCAACAATTCCTGACTCTGGGCTGATAATGTATAGAAAAATCCAATATCACTTTGCCCAACCCGGGATTCTAACTTGAGACCTCAGCTTTGTAACCGTCTGTCTGTACAATTACGCCACCGAGGCAGTTTTTATAAGAGAGTAATACGCTTAAAATAATTATTATCTCGCAAATTTAAAAATAAAAAAAAAAAAAATTGTCCGTACAACGCCAGTTTCGAAAAGTGCGAACGCTAATCCTTTTCAATTTGTAAACGCGTCCAGTTGTGAATTTCATTTCGCTTGTCACGGTAGGCGTTGAAGACTGGACTTTATTTATTATCACTTTTAAAATAATATTGAAACTATATGAAATTTAAACTTGGACTTAAATTTGGACTATATGGCCTAACCACTCTCAATCGTACTCTCGATTGTAGAGTAGGCCCGTGCCCTGCAGTGGGACTTATACCGGGTATATCAAGAGTGCTACCGAAAACGAAGCCGGGTGGTAGTTTAAGTGACTACAAACACAATGTAACTAAAAATTTCGTAAAAAAGGCGTCAATTATTTTTATTATTTTTTTAATTACGTCGAGTTTGGGTGGTAAATCCATAGTTTTTGCTAAAATAATAATTTAAAGTCTTGCGTACCATAGCTTCTTTAAAAATAAAAGGGTGGACACTGTTATTTAAGAAAAAACTATGTATTTACCACCTTAATAAGACGATAAAAGAAAATAAAAAAAAATCGTCACCATTTTTTGCACAAAATTTAGTTGCATTATGTCTGAAGTCACTAAAACTACCACCGAGCTTCGTTTTCGGCAGCACTCTTTATATACCCTGTAGAATATTATCTGGAGAGCACCGCAATAGGTATGAGATGCAGGTATCGATAACCTCGTTAAAGGTGAAAAAGACAAATTGTCTAAGTATTTAGATTTGGCACACGAGGTTACCGACATGGGGGATGTGGACTCAACAGTTATTGTCCCGATTGTTGTTTCTGCACGTGGACTGATGCCAAAGAGCTTCGACCAACACCTTCAGAGGCTCTCAATTGGTCGTTGGGTCAAGAGTCAGATCCAAAAGGCGGTGTTGTTGGACACGGCACGCAAGGAGGTTCCTCACTTTGGATCCCTAACCGCCGGTGGCTTGGGTTTTGAGCCCCGCCACCGAAGGGTTTTGATTTAGGAAACTTGTTTATATTTTTATACGACAAATTGATTTTTTCTTTTATATATTGTGTGTAAAATTGTAAAAAAAAATATTAACAAAATAAAGAGAATAATAATTTACAAGCTACTTAGTTAACATATATTTATGTCATCGCATTTATAAAACTAAGTAGTACCAATTATCAATACTCGGAGACTATCCCTCCAACATCATTGCAGACTTTTTGAATCAAATAATGAATTCGAGTAAAATTATAATTAATCGCATGGAACGTCTACTACAAAACTGAATACTCAAATTCAAAATAATATATGAAGAGTATAATAATATAATAATTAAATTACTCATTGGGTATTCTAAATTAGATAAGATCACGAATATAAACAAAATAATTAAACTACACAGAATAAAACATCAAATAATCCTATAACGGGTTAACATTTAAAATAAAAGTACTTTAAAATTCTATTTTAATAACCCGTTGTGTGAAATAAGGTTTGCGAAGCCAGACGGGCAGGGTCGCAGTGATCAGTCGAGCGTTGCACCCGGTCCGGCGAATCTATACAGGGTTATTCAGTAAAATAAGACGCGGTCGTAAATGCCCAGTTTGGTTGAATACAATCAGAAAAGGGTTGATGCAAACACATTGTAACTTTTTATCTTTTTTTTTGCTCTTTTAGTATCAAATAAATACTACATGCTATAATCCTATAGCATGTAGTTATAATTAGAATATGATCAAAGATCGAGCATCATAATTTAAAAAAATCTATTTTGCTTGTCTTTGCAATTATATTTTGCTTGTATTCCGGATTAGGTCAGTTAATACGTTCCTAAGTCAGGCTACGTTTCGAACACGAAATCCGCAGATAATAGGCATTTTATTCAGAAAGTCGACGTGAAATAAATTCAGTTACAAAACTGAAATAAAAAAGAGGAAGTTTGTGAACAAATTACAAATAGTAAAAGTCTGTACTGGACCGAATTTTTAGCGGAATACCCAGAATATTGCAGGGCGTGTGACGAAATAAAAAAAAATAGAACATCATAAATTGTATATTCATTTGAAAGTAACTATATTTTATTTGGAGTCATTTAAAAAGATATGGTTGATAGTAGTTAATCATATAGAAGTGCTAATACATCTACTAAAACTAAGGTTTTTCTTAAATGCTACCTGCAGCAATTAAGGAGTTTAAGTGATAACTTACCACTGAAACACATTGAAGTACTAAAAGCTATTACTAACTAAAAGCCTTTGGGGAGACTTGATTTAAAAATACCAATAAGTCAGACTCCCATATTTTAATCAATTTATCAATATTTACTGATACAACAATTTTTACATCCAGTAATCACATCATCTGAGAAGAATATAAAAGATATAATGCAGATTTATAGCGTTTTTCATTTTTACTAATAATCATATCACTGAGAACAATATAAAATATACAATACAAATATAACACTACCGTTTTTCATTTTTAAAAATCCACATGAACTGGTAATCACAGAAGAAAAAAGTTTTTCGGCAATGACCCCATCAAACGCGCCGAAGTGGCGGTTCATACAGAAACGCGACGTGGCCTCGTTGATCCGCAAGTGCCATCGCGGCGGTTGCTTTGAACCATTGTCGCGCGAAATTAATATTCATAGTTCAATTCAACAGTTGATTTCAGCTATGTAATACAAAATAAAAATTTAAAGTCCAGATACTAAAGTACGAAAGGTTTTTGTAAAATAACTTATTCATAAACTATCAATATAAAATTAAACGACAAAAATGTATAATGTTGAATTGTGGACTGCCGTTCTTATAGCCTTGTTAGTTTGGATTCTATCTTGCATTAAAGGCAGCACAAGTAATTCCACTGAAATTTTATACTGAAATTTCATCTGAATCAATGGTAATTTAACTAAACTACCAAATTCTCCATATATATTTATAACAAACGTTTTCAAAATTCCGTTCATTTATTAAAGATCGTCTTTCATCTTATGGCGTGCGAAGGCGCTGTTGTCATGCTGGCGTCAAAATATTAGTAACAGTTTTGCTCTCTTCACATTTTTTTAATATTATACATGTTAATACTAACCCTTTAACTGGTAGAAGGCACCAGCCATCCGATTGTAATGAAGCTCAAACAGGCTAGAGACATACTTTATTAGAAAAGATTGGCATCGAAAAAAAATTTGTTTTCTAAAAAAAACTTATGGTGGCAATATTGTTGCCACTACTGGCTAGCACTGGGCTGATTCGTGTGAAATTCTTTGAAACAAGGAATAGCACAGAGCGAAACCTCGCATCTGTCGCATTGAATATTGGACCGTTTGTTATTTGTTGCACTGCTGCACAGTCGACAGCGCCTGTATGTCGATATCGCCTCTGGGAAGTGTTCTCCAAGATTGGAAACCGTATCTCTTCAGGTACATCAAACACTTTTATTTATTTATTTATTTATATAAGCTTTATTGTACACCATAAATAAATACAAAAGGAAACAATACAAACTAGAAAAAAAAAAAGTACAATTGGCGGTCTTATCGCACAAGGCAATTTCTGACAGACAACCATTTGATGGATATAAGAGAAAAGGACGAAAATTGGGGCAGCATCAGGTGTACGAATAATATCTGTAGATATTAGTGTCTATATACAACATATATAAATAAACATACATACATAAGTAAATATCCCATGTAAATATACTTACACAATATACACATATACATACCAACATACATACATACAATATATATACATATATATACATACATATCTACACAACATAAAGGTCATATAATTAAGTATAAATACACAAAGGAAAAGTATACAATTACTAATGTCCTCATTCAGCCAGGGAGTAATGTTCTTTAACCATCCTTTTAAAGATGGGCAGAGATTTGGCCCTTCTTACTGTTACCGGTAAAGCATTCCACAACCGTGCAGCTTGTACTGTGAAAGATTTATCTACAAAGGAAGTGGAATGCACGGGAATTTTCAGTCTTAAGTTTTCCGATGACCTAAGAAACTTCGAATGTGAGTCATGTAGGAATTCAAACCTATTTCTAAGATATGGGGGTGAGAGAGGATTAAAGAGAATTTTAAAAAGAAGAGAGAGAATGTGTGTATTCCGACGAAGCCGTATGGGTAGCCACTTGAGCTTTCTGCGAAACTCTGAAACATGATCATATTTGCGTAATCCAAATATAAATCTAATACAGAAATTTTGGAGGCGCTCAAGTTTATTAAGTTGCTCCTCAGTAATATCAAGACTTTTTTTTGATGAGAATCAATTTCTGTTCTAGTTTTCTTCCTCTTTGCCAAGAATTTGGAGCCAACCGAAAACTTGCGCTTCCGAAATGTAAGATTGTTGACAAGTTCTCTAGCAAGCGTAATCCTGAACATCTTTTGTCTCATGGGATTGTGCACACGTGAATTATTTGAGTACAAGATATACGCATTTGTGATAGCTACATCTACCAAGAAATAGAACAGTCTCTTCCACCATTTCTTGCTTCGACGAGCGACATCGTAAGCAGCTTTTTGCTGGTCAAACCTATCAACACCGCCCATTCGCTTAGAATATTCAAGTACTGAGCGTGGACAAGGATAAGGTTTCTTCTTCCCATCTTTTTGTGTACGTCTGCATGTGCCCTTTTCCTTAGGATGAAAAGCTGTGCTCAGCACAGTCACTAGTTTGGTGTCCTTCCAGATGACAAATCCAACATTATTCCGGACTCTCCATTTGTATTCGCCTTTTTGTAATCTTTTTAGTTTTATATTTTGTCGTTTCATGATATTTTCAACATTCTTCACAGCAGATGGCCTTTTCACAAGAACTGGCATTCCTATTCTATCATTTCTGGCTGTGGCCGTACTGTATATACCGTGATCGTAAAGGTATTGAAGCAGTTCATAATTGATAAAAAAGTTGTCAAAGGAAAGATGCATTGGGACACCTTCTTCGATGAGTGGTTGGGCTAATGTTTTCACGACACTACTACCCAGACCAGTCTCCACTGTTTCACCTTTGCCAGTATATACTTGAAATTGGAATAAATATCCAGTTTTGCTATCTGCCCTAGCCCAAATTTTAAAACCACGTTTGACAGGTTTTAGGGGCATATATTGTTTCAAGGCACTGCGTCCCTTGAATTTTACCATTGATTCATCGATCGCCTGAGATTTTGTATTTTTTGCATTTATTTGACACCTGTGATTTATCTGATCCAACAGTGGCCGTATTTTGTACAATTTGTCATGTCCACTTTCGCCTCTTTGCGGCATTTTTTCATTATCATTGACGTGCAGACACTTGGAAATTCTCTGGAATCTTTGCAGTGTCATTGTTTCTGCTATTTCGGGCACACATAATATAGGATCACTTGACCAGTAATCTTCTATTGATGGCAATTTATGTATTGCCATTTGTATAAGCATTCCGACATAGGCCTTTAGCTCGTCTAGTGTGACTGGGACAATATTCCTAACATTAGATTGACTGGCAAATAAATTCGTTTGTACAAGTATGTTATCAAACACCTCTTGGTCAAAAAATGCTTCGAAATATGCAAGAGGTCCTGCCCTATTCGAAAAATTGTTTTGAGGTTGCAGGTTATCATCAAAAGAAGAAATAATAGGACTATTGGCCCAACTAGTTTTCGCCCAATCTATTTCATCATTTTCTGAATCAGTTTCTTCCAAAGAACTTTCCTCTTCAGGAGCCAACTGTACACTGTTGATGCGGGGTATAGATGATACAGGCTGAGCAGTATTAGCTGAGGATGTAGAATCCAAAGGCATATTTCTGGTTTCCTCAGTCTCCTGTTCGCTCTCACAATCTGTTATATCTTCATCTGTCGCTTGACGTACTTCAGAAATGTCTCTATTAGTTCCTTCGTCACTTTCACCTCCATCTTCGACTTCTTCCCATTCATCCATAGCCTGTTCTGGACCATGCTTTCCGAGCCTTCTCCTGCTACTACAAGTGTTCGTCAACAATGTATCTGCAAAACTAGGTTCGATAAAAGGGGCAACAGACGTATCTTTTGCAGATAACAAATCTAAAAGATTTTCTTCGCCATCGGAATCTTCCAATCCATCTTCTGACTCTTCACCATCTTGGATACCAAACATGTCCTCCAACTCTTTTTCAGCATCAGACAATATTCTATTTTTCTCCATATTTTAGCCTAAAACAATCAGAGAAATAATGTAAAACGCAGAAAAGAAATTAGTTTGGTAGGTGGTCTTCCACTGGTAGTGGCAAATATATTGCCGTCAAGTTTTTTTTCGATGTCTCGAATGGGGGCACTTATGAAACTAAAATATTTATCTCAATTACACTGACATACGCTTATCAAGCTACCGTAAAAGAAAACTTACCGCAATATCCGAAATATTTTGAGATTTAGTTGGATTTCTCGCACATATCAAAATAACCGCTAATCTCAACTGATTTCAAAAATATCTGTCAAATGTCAAATGTCAAATAAATGTCACTTGGTTTATATTTTTTTCTCACTAGTCAGTCTGTTCTCAATGTCCCAAAATGTTTGATACGTGCCAATAGTAAACAGGCATTTTTTAAGAGCAACGAAAACACGCTGGCAAATATATTGCCTCTACCAGTTAAAGGGTAATGACGAGAATAAATGCTTGTTCTATAATTTATGAAAACATGTATCAAACAGTGCGTTATAAAAGTTTTTATTTATATTTTATTCGTAGTTCCAAATTTCGCCGCACGTCAATAGAATGTTAGGTCAAATAACATTTTTTTACATCTAAAACCGTTTTTTCATCGTTCAATTTCTTCTTTAAATGGGTTCGTAAAAAACTTACTCCTTCATTAAAAGCTTTGTGAATCACTTTTATTATTTGTATAGCTTGTGAAATGTTATTATCGACATCACTTGCTATTTGAAATTGCTATTTATTCCAGCACTATCTATAATATTCTGATACCTAAATAACTCCCGTATCCTAACACAACAAAACTAATTAAAAAAATTGAAAAAATATTTTTTGCCCAAACTTTTCGTGCACCCAAATAAACAAATTTATACATAAATAGAAGGTATACAGGGCGATTTAATCTGGGTCAAACCGATATTTGGAAACTCGCACGGAGGTTATTTAGGCCGGATCTCGGATATAAATTGGCAAACGCTATATTGTTCCTAGTTTTATTTGATTAGCAACTCATACCGTATTTTCCTTGATTTACATTCCTATGTTTCACATGGTAGAGTTTTTCTTTTAATTAAATCATTTTATATTCTGTTATGTTAGTATGTGAATTTTGTGTTAATCCTGTTTTAGCACCTTTCTACGTATACGTTGTAGATAGCATATTTTGATATTAGTAAATAAATTACCATGACTATGTTAAATTAGTATTGGTAGATCACTCATAAGTGAGAGGCTGTCTGGGTAGGTACCACCGCAATGTGTATATCTCCCGCCCAATAGCAGTATTAATGCACTGTTTCGTTACTACTGTATAAATTGAGACTTAACATACTATGTCTTAGGATGGCGAGTGCAGTGGAATGCCTAGCATTGCTTTGTAATTCAAGTTGTTGTTTGGTTTTGCTACTGTTTATGAGCGGTCGTATCGTTTACCATCAGGCGAATTGCATACTCGTCTTGCCCTTTATTGCAATAAGAAAAATCTGTATTAGTCCATACGTCCCACTGCAGGGCACGGGCCTCCTCTACAATCGACAGTACGATTGAGAGTGGTTAGGCCATATAGTCCACACGCTGGCCTAAAAACTATATAACCTGAAATTAATTAATACACTTTAGGTTCAATTATTACTCTATAATCAAAACAGTTAACTTTTACATCCATTTTTATGTCCCACTAAAAACACAACAACCTGAGATCATCATTATCTCAAAGACAATATGCAGCAAAAAGGACTACTCCTAAGAGCTCATTAGGTGCAGAAAACCATTGTTCCTGAATTTCACACTTGCTCGGACGTAAGTATCGTCCCGAAAAATAGGTCGCGACAGGCTTCCTACAGCAACTGTTATGGGCGTATCATTTTACGGGAAGGGAAAATCGACTAGTGTGCATTTTATTACTGATTCAGAACGTGACTGACAAGTAATAGGCATAGGATAAACGTTTGCCCACTTACGGCCGATGCCAATAATCAATCGAAAAAATTAGATTGAAGTCAATCTGGATTGTTTTCTACTTTTCGATTTGTCATTTACCATGTTGCCATAGTTTTTTCACTACTGAGATTGATTATTGGCAATATAGTATCAGAAAAAAGATTGAGCTGTCAATCTGAAACGGCAAATTTTGGATTAAGATTGTTTATTGGCAGCGGCTGTTAGCCAAGTTACAATTTGTTCTTTTTCTACAATCGTTAACGCCTGGACGTAAACAATGGTGATTGTACGTTGTACAACGCCATTGGCTAAGTCCCATACAAATGCTATTTAAGGTGCAATTTGATTAGCACAAATTAAACGTTACAACTTACGTCAAGGTGTTGATTGAAGAAAGAGAATATATTGTAACTTGGCGAAGAGAACATATCCCTAAAATGTCTAGTAATTGTCTGTTAATACCATCAATTTACAAACTAAGGCTAAGTCCTTCAGTACATTTGGAGTATCAATCAGAAAGGCGTGATAATCGCGTCATGAATTAGATTTTTTATAACTACTCTGGTCAGAGGGTCATTCTTCTGGCAACCTGTCCGGCTGTCTTACAGAATGGCACGGGCACGCGCTCCCGGCCCCTCGAGCCACCATTGTCGCACTCCACTTCCCAATCCGCGACTTTGGCGTCCCCCTCCCTCCCCACTACTGGTGGCAGGATTTTGGTGTCGAGTCATATTTTTTACTCAATGCTAAATCCGAGCGGGTTGGTACCACCGTCTGGTCTATTTCTACCGCTAAGTAGAAATGCGTTCCGGTAGAAGGGCTGGATAGCCGTTCCCTCATCCATTCCTCCCTCTTCAGTAATAGGTGTTGGTTGTTGCAGGCGATGCTCGTTGATGTGGTTGGGTGTCGGAGTGGGCGCTCGGTTGGAGGTGCCGGTGTGGAGTACAGGGAGACCCGGTGGGAACGGTCACCGCCGGCCGCCTGCCGGTTAGTAGGGGACCTGAACCGGGGGATACACAACTGTCAAACTCCCTCCCCGGGAAGCTGTCCCGCCAACCGGCGAAAATCCCGTTGTGCAGTCGTCGTGCCAGAGTGGGAGACTGGAGTGGATCCCGGCGACTGCACGCGGGGGGGCATCGGGGGCCCTTCCGTGCTCCACACTGGTTCCTTCAATGCCGTGTGTCCGCTTCGCACTATATCCTCCCATCTCGGGTATCGTCATGGTTCAACCACGCTTGTCCTTACCCTATCCCACTCTCTTAAAAATCAAATGAGAAGGATAAAGAATAGCAGGCTCTCCACGGCGGGAAATTCATCCACATTTTCTGTGGACTTCTGTAACGTCAGGGGTCTACATAGCAACCTCGACGCCGTCCACCACCATCTTGAGACGGCGCGGCCTGCCCTGCTCTTTTTAACGGAGACGCAAATATCCGCCCCTGACGATGTATCGTACTTAAATTACCCCGGTTACGTATTGGAACATCGATTCCTACGTAAAGCTGGGGTGTGCGTCTTCGTCAGGGGTGATATCTGTTGTCACCGCCTTCGGGGCCTCGAGCGTCGGGACCTGTCCTTATTGTGGCTACGGGTAGAACACAGGGGTAGGACCCGAGTCTACGCATGCCTGTACGGGTCCCACGCCAGTGATACGGGATCTACTCAATTATTTGAGAGCGTCCAAGTGGGGACTGACCAGATTCTCGAGCAGTTCCCTTCCGCGGAGGTGGTGGTCCTCGGTGATTTCAACGCTCATCACAAAGAGTGGTTGGGATCCAGGACCACTGATATCCCCGGTCGGGCTGTCTATGAGATGGCCTTGGCTTATGGTCTCTCGCAGCTGGTAACACAGCCCACCCGTGTTCCAGACGTTGAGAGCCATGAGCCCTCTTTGTTGGATCTTCTGCTGACGACCCACCCGGACGGATACAGGATAGTGGTTGATGCTCCTCTTGGATCTTCTGACCACTGCCTGGTCCGTTCATGGGCTCCTGGAGCGAGTTCTAGCCGCTCTTCAACGACTGGAACTCGCACAGTTTGGCGGTACATGTCAGCAGATTGGGATGGACTGCGAGAATTCTTTGCGTCCTACCCTTGGGGGCGGCTTTGTTTCTCCTCCGATGATCCTGACGCCTGTGCGGACTGCGTTGCGTATACGATCAGCTTGGGTATGGAGACTTTCATACCCAGCTCAAAAATACCTGCAGGGCGTCGCAGCCGGCCTTGGTACAATCGTGCCTGTGCTGTTGCTGCGCGCCTTAAGCAGTCCGCATACGCGGCGTGGCAAGACGCAAGAAGGCGTCGGGATCCAAACTCAAAGGAGGAGAAACGGAGATTCAACGCCGCCTCTAGATCCAACAAGAGAGCCTTAGCTAAGGCCAAGGCGGAGCACATCCGCAGAATTGGCGAGCGACTCCAGAGCTATCCCTCTGGGAGTCGTGCTTTTTGGTCGCTCGCTAAGGCTGTGGAGGGTAATTTCTGCCTGTCCAGTCTCCCACCACTGCGCAAGCCCGATAACAGTTTGGCCCACAGTGCAAAGGAGAAGGCCGATCTCTTGGCCCAATTCTTTGCCTCGAACTCGACTTTGGATGACGGGGGCGCCACACCGCCGAACATCCCGCGTTTTGAGAGCCTCCTATCTGACGTAAAAATCACCCAGCGTGCTGTCAGACGGGAGCTCAGGCTTCTAGACGTCCATAAGTCGAGTGGGCCAGACGGTATCCCCGCAGTGGTTCTTAAAACGTGCGCCCCTGAGTTGACACCCGTGCTCACGCGCCTTTACCGTCTTTCCTATAAAGCCAACCGGGTACCGGCTTCGTGGAAGGTCGCCAATGTACACCCTGTCCCCAAAAAGGGTGACCGTTCGGACCCTTCGAGTTACAGGCCGATTGCTGTCACATCCCTACTCTCCAAGGTCTTGGAGCGAGGTATAAACACTCAGCTCCTGAGGTATCTTGAGGATCGCCAGTTGATTAGTGACCGCCAGTACGGTTTCCGTCACGGTCGCTCGGCTGGTGATCTTCTTGTGTACCTCACGCACCGTTGGGCGGAGGCTTTGGAGAGTGGGGGTGAGGCGATTGCGGTCGGCCTTCACATTGCGAAGGCGTTCGACCGAGTGTGGCATCGCGCCCTTCTGGCGAAGCTACCTGCGTATGGAATTCCTGAGGGGCTCTGCAAATGGATCGCCAGCTTTTTGGATGGTCGGAGCATAAGAGTCGTAGTGGACGGCTGTTGCTCCGAGACCAAGACCATTAATGCTGGTGTTCCACAAGGATTGGTGCTATCGCCGACACTCTTTATCCTGCATATCAATGACATGTTGTCCATTGATAGCATGCATTGTTATGCAGATGACAGTACGAGTGACGCGCGGTACATCGGCCAACGGAGCCACTCTCGGGATTCCATTATGGAAAGACGGAGTCAACTTGTGTCTGAAGTCGAGAGCTCTCTGGGGCGGGCCTCCGAATGGGGTGAATTGAACCTAGTTCAATTTAACCCTTCGAAGATACAAGTTTGCGTGTTCACTGCGAAGAAGGACCCCTTTGTCATGGCGCCGCAATTCCAAGGAGTTACTCTCCAAGGATCCGAGAGTATTGGAATCCTTGGCGTCGAAATATCAAGCAAGGTCGAGTTTAGGAGTCATTTGGAGGACAAAGCCAAACTGGCGAGCAAGAAGTTGGGAATCCTGAACAGAGCCAAGCGGTACTTTACGTCGGGTCATAGATTGACGCTTTACAAAGCGCAAATCCGGCCCCACGTGGAGTACTGCTCCCACCTCTGGGCAGGTGCCCCAAAATACCAGCTCGACCCACTTGACTCCTTGCAGCGATGAGCTTGCCGAATAGTCAATGATCCCGATCTCATGGACAAATTGGAACCGTTAGGACTGCGGAGAGACTTCGGATCTCTCTGTGTGTTCTATCGTTTGTTCCATGGGTAGTGCTCCGAGGAGTTGTTTGAGTTGGTACCACCGTCGCCTATGTACCATCGCACCACACGTTTCCGCAGTAGAGTTCATTCCTACCACCTGGACGCGTACCGTTCCCGGACGGTACGTTTCCAGCGTTCTTTTCTACCACGTACGTGCAAGCTCTGGAATGAACTCCCTGCATCGGTGTTTCCTCAGCGCTATGACCTGTCCTTCTTCAAACGAGGTTTAAGGAGAGTACTTTCCTCGAGGTAGGCAGCGACTTTGTTGTGCTGATCCCCTGGCACTACGGAGGTCCATGAGCAGCGGTAGCCGCTTACCATCAGGCGGGCCGCTAGCTCGTCTGCCTACAAGGCAATAAAAAAAAAAAAAAAAAAAACTACGTCGAAATAAAAACACTAAAATGTATGTCAAATTAACCTAATGTCTTACATTACATTTTAATACATTTTGTCTTAAGGGTTATAAGTATAACGGTGGTCAAAATAGTTGCAAGCGACGACTTATTTCAGTAACACTTCACTGGAGATGTACTGGAGCGTCGCACCACTTACATCGGAACACTACGCGCTCTTCACCCTGTCCATATATTTATGTCATTAATACACAATATAAGACTCAATCAGAGATGTAACCAGTAATTCGTACCTGAGACCACATCCTAGGCAGGCTTAAACATAATATTAAGTCTATATCTCATTATATTTTCCAATACCTCTTTTCTCCCTATTCTTAAAGCTTAGAAAGACCTTGTTCACGAACAAAAACAACAAACATCCGACTAACAGCGGTGTAATTAGAACGAAAATAAAGGCAAGAACTCGAGTATTTCTCAAAACAGACGGTAAATATATTAAAGTGAATAAAAAGACTCGAGTAACAATTATATGCTCGTCAACGTACTCGTAATCAAGACTCAAATTCGCAATTTCGCAGAAATGACAATTCGTAAGTAGATTAAATTGTTCGCATGTTTTTTTCTGTTGTTTCTCGTATAATTATCCGGTTCAGTTGCTTAGTGAAGACAATTAAATCTTTGTACAAGAGCATTCTTTTAATACAACATAGAACAGGATATATCTTTGTGATTTTCTTTGTACGTAAATAAAGTTTAGAGGCAAAGCCTCGTGCCATTACATAAAGAACTATTTTTCATTGTAATGGAATGTTGCCTCAGTGGAGTAGTTGTACTACGGTTCGGTTACAAAGCTGAGGTCCCGAGTTCGAATCGCGGGTCGTGCAAAGTGATATTGGATTTTTCTATTCATCATCAGCCCGGAGTCCGGAATTTGTCCCCGATATTGCGATAGTCTCGCTTCTTATCACATCGTGGGACGGAACATACACGCGAAATATGGTTATCCTATGACTCTGCCTACCCCTTCTGGAAAAAATGCGTGAGTTTATGTTTATGTATAAAATTTTAAATGTAATTCTGCGAGTAATTTCATTATGTAAAATCAATACCTTATCAAGTTCTTGGCGAAAAAGTATTCTAATTTCGGGACAAAATGTCGCCTTAGTTCGGCTACCTTGTGCCTGATTTTCGTCGCAATTCTTTTAACTTTTCTGAAGGTGAGAAGTAACTTAAAAGCTGAAAGATCACTTCGATAATACGAAGGTCACTTTATTAATTTTTCCACCTTTTCTACATTTCTTTTTGAGGTCAATGCAAAGTTATTTTTACATTCCTAATGTAAGCTCCAAATGCTAGGAGAATTCCAAAACATAAATTAATATAACCTCGAAACAAAACTTAGAACATCATATTTTATTTCAATAAGGCGATTATAAACGTGCTATGAGCCTGTCTTGATGGCATAGTTGTACTTTCGGTTCGGTTACAAAGCTGAGGTCTCAAGTTCGAATCCTAGGACCGGCAAAGTAATATTGGATTTTTCTATTTATAATTAGTGTGGAGTATGAAATTTGTGAATGGCGATAAGTTCATCCCTATCACATCGAAGGGCGGAAAATATGAGGTGAAATGTGGGTGTTTTGGTTACGACTCTGCCAACCACTTCTGGGAAAAAGACGTGAATTTATGTATGTAGATATGTACCGCGTGCTCATGGGACTAGTAGCAACTCTATCCCTCTTATTAGGGATTGAAGCATGAACATATATGTATTTTTTTTTATTGCAGTGAATGGTGAGACGAGCATGCCGTTCGCCCGATGGTAAGCGATGCGACCGCTCATGAACAGTAGCAAAATTCCACTGCGCTCGCCATCCTGAGACATAAGATGTTAAGTCTAAATATGTCCAGTAATTACTCTGGCTACAATGTCCTTCAATCCGAAACACAACAGTGCATTTAAACTGTTATTTGACGGGAGAAATAGACATTGCGGTGGTACCCACCCAGGCAGCCTCTTACATATGAGAGACCTACCACCAGTAAGTATGTAATTAAATATTTATATAGAAGTCATAAGCAAAAAGTTTAATTATAAACCACTCTTTATAACCCCATTTAAATAATTCAAAAGCAAATTATAGTTTACAAAACTAAAAAAACACAAATAATCATTGATAATGAGTTTAAGATTCGAAAGAAAATGGAGTAAAATACATACATTTTATTGTTACAAAGCGTGTGGTGTTTACAAGAATTACTTATCCTACAGCACCCCACGCTTTATAGCAAGAAAATGTATGTATTTTACTTCATTTTCTTTCGAATCTTAAACTCATTATCAATTATTTTTTAGTTGGATCTTTTATGCAAGCGTGTTTTTTTTTAGTTTTTTAAACTATAATTTAATTGATTGTACTAAAAACATTATCTACGGCTGTCTTATCAAAGAAAGACAGCTGCGCGCAAATTACCAACTTTAATATTTTTTTATTTATTTTTTTTACTTTTCTTGATAAGATAATGTCATATACTTTTTAAATTATTGCGTTGTCATCGGTCCTGAATAAGTATGCAAAGTTTGAATTAAATCTGATCGTTCTAAGTAGGGCAAAATCGAGATCAAAGGAGTCGGTTACATACATACATACAAGCATACAGGTAAAGCTAATAAAAGCGTGTTAAAAAATTAAACTATTATAAACTGCTCTTAACCATCCCAGTAGGTGTTTTAACCTACAAACAGAATCCGACACGAAAATGTGCGAAATATAATATTTTTAATAAAACATAAAATATCGGTTTATTGTTTACATTCTATAAAATATTTGACTGTCAACATGAAGCTTATAAATTCAATCCCTATATTCATTATCAAAATAATTGTTACAAATTGATTCAGCCCAAAAAATAGAACAAAAAATAGCTTCTCTTGAATTATAAAATGGACTCCATCGAAACCTGACATTTCTGGGAATCAAAATACATTTCGTACTTCACCAATTCCAGAAGAATTTCGCACTGTGTATTCCGTTCAATTCAATTTGAGTCATGAAACAATTCTAAATTTGAAAAAACATTTTTCTGCTGACCCTCTATTCTATATCTTTCATCCAGTCCACACACGATGTTGTAGAGAGTAATTTGTCACGTCGCCGCCGTTTTTCTCCACAATCAAATTGAATTGCACGGCAGTTTTTGCTTGGCTCACATTAGTCCTGTTTTATCCGTCAACGGCCGCGTGACCGTAATTTGTAAAGATTTCTTGTGTTATAAATATTGGGGCAGAAACGCTTATTATATCTATAGAATACGGTGAAAAATTCATGACATTAAAGACTCATACGAGTATATTTTCAATTACTTATTAAATTAATAAATAACAAACTCGTATGCTATAGTCAACATTAAAGAAAAGGGTGTATTTTATGTATTTTGTTGAATTTTGCCAATTTATTCATATCAATTACTAATAAGGTTTCTTAATAGTAAAGAGTGGTGATCTTGTCTTAACCAACATAAAGCTGCTTTTAGACCAGGGTCGATAATTTTTAAAACCAAAAAAAATAATAGTAGGATGAAATCCATTAGAAAAGGAGGGGAATATTATAAAAATGAAAGGAAAAATATTTTACGGGCGATCTGAGGTCGGGAAGGGGATGGGGGTGAATTTTTAAGGTTAAAAGACGGTTTTTCTCGATTTTCGGCAAAACTAAAAGTCCTATCGAAAAAAGTCAAATGGCAAAGTTGTAGGTAATAAAAAGATCTAAAACTTTGGATTTACACTTTTTTCACATAACCTCAAAATTTATGTGAAAAATTCAAAAACCATGTTTTTGGTTTTTTATTTTTATGTTTTACAATATAATTTTTTTGTGAAAACTTACATTTTTAGGTCCAAAATACGCTGTAATTCATTTGATTAAAAGTATTTATTTTTTCACCTTATTTTGAATTAATATCGAAAAAGCACCCTAATTTTCAAACGAAAATTCACCCGTCAAAATATCAGCTTTTTTCAATAAGTTGGTATGTTTTCTGTTCGTTGAAATCTCTACTTTCCGATGGTGAAAAAAAAATGTTACTATAGTAAATTTTCTTAGAAAATGCAAAGCAAAGCTGCTTTTTTCGATAGGACTTTTAGTTTTGCCGGAAATCGAGAAAAACCGTTTTTTACCCTTAAAAACTCATCCCCATCCCCATCCCGACCTCAGATCGCCCGTAAATTATTTTTCCTTTCATTTTTATAATATTCCCCTCCATTTCTTATGTTTCATCCTACTATTATTTTTTTTCACATTTTATTATTTTTAAAGGCTTCTACCCTGGTCTATTTGTCTAATGAAACGGAACAAATTACCGTCCACTTTGCAATAACTTTACCATTTTAATATAGCTAAAAAAACACAAACAAACATACACAATTCAACTTTGTCTATCTGAGCACAGATATGAAGTGTCGTAATTATAAATTCTGATAGTTTCGTCCAAATATTAACGACGGTTAGAGGGACTACCTACGTCATTTGCCAGTTCACATGACTAACGATATCTGCCTCTGTCGGACGGTTCTAAAGGATTTGTCGAGTTAGGCCTTCCAAATCTGCGCCTTAGCGTTTTTATATCTTGGAATATGCTATGACAACGTTGTCTAACAATAGACGGTGTTAATAAGTGTTAATAATATCAATAGCAATCACAAATAGCAAGTGAAGTCGATAAAATTATTTCACTAGTTATTTAAATAAGCTAAATTTGGCTATTATTGTTATATGATACGTGTAATTTTAGATGTGCAAAATGGTTATAATATATGGTCATTTTTCTTGTTATCAAATTCTGTGGGGGGCAATTAGCAATAACAATAACATAAAGCATGCTAAAATTTAAATAAGAAGAAGGTGCTGATGTTAATTTGAAATAGCGACAATTCCCATTACTAAAAATTTGGTGTTTAAGAGTTTTGCCTAAATTGAACAGACTTTTAGCAAGCTTTTACCCGAAGGGATTACTAAATATCTGTAAATATAGATTATAGTTGCTTTGCCTGTCTTTTAAAAGGGTAAATGCAATGGAAGAATAAAAAACCAGAGAAGACTACCATATCGACTTTTAGAACGCAGTGATGGCCCAGCAAACCGTGAGTATAAAAGTTAACATAGCAAAATCACCCTTATAAACACAATGTAATCTTTACATATTACAAACGAGATAAAACAAATGACTAGCGTTGTCTGCGCCATTTGTCTCGATTGAAAAGTATGCATTTTTTATTTCTATAAGTACCTACATACTCATAACACAACCATACCATAGAATTCATTCTATAGTAAAAACTATGTACAGTAGGAAAATAACACATTTATTCTTCAGTCAAAATTCGATACAGAGCGACTCACTTGCTAAATTAATATTTAAGTGAAAAACAATAGAATATTCTAGAGCCTCCACAATCCTTCAAACACCACAAACATCACTCATATCCTAAAAGACTGTTTTAGAATAAGCATATCAAAAAAAAATATTGCGTACATTTTTTTCCGGTTTCCCCAAAGGCTCACACAAAAATGTGTGTATCATTCTTCAACTTCAAACATTAGCTGTGATGGTACCGCGGTTGTCGCGTAAATATTTATCCCCCTTTCGTTAGGGAAAAGGGAATGCAGAATGTATTGAGTGCTTGGCACACATGACCGGACAAAGGATTCAATCGATGAAAATGTGGTCTTGTCTTTATCTGTAGTACTTTAGCGCGATTAGATTTTGTTTTTCTCTCGCTGACCTGGCGGACTTTGTTATGCTTTGATACAGGAATAACAAAAACAAATTCAGTGATTTTGGCATCATTATTTTTATTTTTGGTAGTCCACTACTAAACGTAAGGCCATAAAAAGTGTCTTAATAACGGTGGAATGTATGTAAATAAGAAAAAAATATTATATCGTATTGTTACTAATTAAACCTTACAATAGCTGTAAACAATAACTTTCAGGAAGAATACATTGTAGACAATTATCTCATTAATTGAAATCGTTCATAAGTTATTCTGTCTTTTTTTTTTTTATTGCAGTGAATGGCGAGACGAGCAAGCCGTTCGCCTGATGGTAAGCGATACGACCGCTCATAAACAGTAGCAACATTCCACTGCGCTCGCCATCCTGAGACATAAGATGTTAAGTCTCAATATGTCCAGTAGTTACTCTGGCTACAATGTCCTTCAATCCGAAACACAACAGTGCATTTAAGCAGTGTTGTTTGACGGGAGAAATAGACATTGCGGTGGTACCTACCCAGATGGCCTCTCACATATGAGAGACCTACCACCAGTAAACTGTCTGTCACTAACAAACACATATTTTAAAATAAAATGTGGTTATATTTCTACATCTCGAAGTTTCGATTACTTTACAATTTTCGTGGTCACGACGTGGTCTGAATTTTTATTCCTAATCCGCAATGAGACCTGGAAAAATAGTTCTATTTTAATGGATATTACCTGCGTAAATCTAAGAGACCATAGAATATACATTTCTATAAATTTACTATTCTCTTTGTTTATCAACTTAATCGATCATTGTCGTTTCGTCAGATTCAGTGGCTTAATATGAAAAATGCAGATTTACTTGGCCAACCATATTGTATGTTGGAGACATGCAAATATATTCATTATTGGACATTTTGTATTCATATCAAGTCTGTTGCGAATCCACTGGATTCATGTTTGTATATTTTTTGTTGAGCATGAAATATGCTGAATTATGTTTGCGTATATGGATTTTTGTGTAACTGCTGGGTTTAATTATATGCTGGACATGAGAATGCATGTATTGCAGATCTGATTGAATCTCGACGGGAGAAGTACTTCAAGTATTTGTTGGTAGACGTCGCTCAATGCAAGTTTTATTTTCTAACAAGAACTTATACGAAAAATAACATGAACTTGGTGTGGAGTGAAATAAAAAAATATCTGCATCCAGGTAAAAGTGGGTCGGGCTATTTTGCTATGCAAAATAATTGACTATAATATGAATCATACCGGGTATATCACGATTGCTACCGAAATCGAAGCCGGGTGGTAGTTTTAGTGACTACAAAACAATGAATTTTTTTTTTTTTTTGTAATATTTTAAATTTCATCATTTTTGGGTAATAAATCTATATTTTTTGCTAAAATAATAATTTTAACTCTTCTATACATTAGAGTCTTTGTAAATAAAAGGGTATACACTATTATTTTAGGAAAAAAATGTATTTATCACCCAAATACGACCATATGAAAAAAATAACAAAAAAAAATCGACGCTGTTTTTGCAACATTTTCCGTTGCATTAAATAAATAAATACACCTAACAACTTTACATATATTGTGTCTGAAGTCGCTTAAACTACCACCCGGCTTCGTTTTCGGGAGCAGTCTTGATATACCCTGTATAAGCCTGAGCCACGGCGAAGCATGGCTGGGTCAGCTAGATTTCCAATAAAATTTGTTGTTTTATTTTGATGGTACTTGTTTTATTGAATCGATTTAAATATATTTATTTCTTAAATACAAATATATTTTTTTAAAATGTTTATTTAAAACAAATAGGAAATTGTTTTTGGTGGCTTAAGTTGATGCTTAATCCAGATTTATTTTAGAGCAATACGAAAAAAATCCCCTTAAAAAATATGTCCAGGTTTATCGAGATCCCCTATCATACAAAAGTTTATATAGACAGAGGCAACGTTTTATTAATATCTCGTATGTTTACGAAAGGCGATAAGTAAAAAGTTTTTCTCACGGCCCACGCGGCAAAGGTTCTCTGTTAGCTGTCGAACCCAGCTGTCTAACTCTATGGTAAGTGATGAATATATCTCTTTTTTTTATTGTTATAAATGTCGAAACAAGCTTACCATTCACCTGCTGGTAAGATGGTAGACGACACGACCACTCATGGTCAGTAGCAATGCTTAGCATGCCAGTGTGCTCATCATCCTGAAACATTCGATATTCAGTCTCAACATGTCCAGTAGTTACTCTGGCTATAATGTCCTTGAAACCTGGACACGACAGTGCGTTTACACTACTGCTTGGCGAGAGAAATAGACATTGCGGTGGTACCTACCGCTACCACCTCCTCAATTATGTTTGCAAGGTACCTGGTTAGAATTTTGTTAATAGAAATAATAGTAGCCAAAGTAAATCTCATGTTCTGATTTTATTATGTATGATATAATTACGTTGAGTTTAGTTTATAGAAATAACATAGGTATTAATTTAATATTCATAGAAACTAGAGAAACAATAATTACGAGATCTCAATTATATAATAATTTCATAAGGGCTCAACCTAAGCACGTTAGATAATCAAATTATTCGTGAAACTAATGTTCCAGGCAATTTTAGGCTGATTGTAATTTAAACAGCATGGCTTTCAAATTCAAAAATAATAAATAAATACCTCCACCCAACAGTACACTACAAACATAGTACCAACCCGACACTTAGATCGAGTCTTGTGTCATGGGTATCTAGAACTACAAGAGAATTTTCCTTCTCATAAATACCTTGCCAACCAACACCTGTGGATCACACAAATATTGGACTCGGTGTGGGGATCGAACCCACGGCCTCACGTTTCACAGGCGGCGTCTAACTTCCCCACAGAGACTGTCAATGGGTTTCGTTACAAAAAAAATATTATATAAATTAACCACGTAAAATAATTAGGAGCGCCCCTAAATATAATCACTGCAACATCTGCAATCTCTATAATATAACCCTGCGAAGATCGCAACTACTAATGACCTATTTAATAGCTTTAATAATTCTCAATTCTTGTATGCCTCGATACTAATCCTTGGGGAACTCTGGGAGTAAAGAAGGCTTTCACACCATCCATCACCATAGGATCGATAAACAATTAGCTCCGGTCGCCATGGCAACCAGGTTGACACCTCGTTAGCTTTCACACTCGTACTACATGGCACCATTTGTGACGTCATTTTGAAGTACCTACCATTTGTAAATAAATTTTGGAGATACCTAAAATGAGTGGTTAAGCCGGCGACTGTGAAACAAGAGATCGGGTTCAATCCTCGCACCTACACAAATGTTTGTGTGACTCACAAATATTTGTGAATATTTCGTAGTTTCTGATACCCACGACACAAGACTTAATCGATCTTAATGTGGTGTCAGGACTATGTATGTGACTGTTGGGTGTATTTATTAGTTATTAAGCTGTACATGGCCTTTCAATAACATCGTTGCAATGTCTACCTACAGTCTCTATTCAACTTTAACCATCTTAACAAAATAATAAACCTTCTAGCCATCATAAAATTCTCAGTTCGCTATGCATGCCTGTACCACAATTTCGTACTGCTAATTTTCAGTTAGCTCTACACATGGAAATATTGATTAATCCCAGGGGAACTCCTAGTGTAAAGAAGGATTTCACCGGCTCATCCATCACAGGATCGATAAACAATTAGCTCCGGTCGCCATGGTAACCAGGTTGAGTTGACACCTCGTTAGCCTAGATACTTGGACTACATGGCAACGTTTTATAACGTCATTTTGAGTATGTTTTGTTCAATAAATTGTGGGTGAAAATAATTATTAGGGGAATATTTAAAGAATAATTTACTATGTTGCAGTTACAAGCGCAGTTAGTGGACGTCAAAAAACAAAGATTGAAACAAAAGCGCACAGGGAAATTAACGCTAAGCGTAGCGACCTAAAGTCTCAACCATATGAGACCATAATGCAAGTATATATGTAATTATGTCGTATTGGTGCTAAGGCGTACTCTTTGTGACCGAACATTCACGGCAAAGATTGGTTATATTAATCGCATAGGAGCACATCAGAGGTATGACTCTCAACAATAGAAAACATACCAAATAGTCGCCGAGACCGAATACGGTCGGTTAATACATAAAATGATATATAGACGACAAAACTTAAACTACGATCGTCAGTATAATTTCAAAATCACCGTTCATTCTATCTAATAGATCGGCAATAGTTCATTTTACATAAGATAGTATCAGAAGGTAGTAAGAAAACCAGTATCAACAAAATAAAAAACAGTACATATTAAAAACAGCCACTATTAAACTAATTTGAATTAGTATTATTAATATTGCAAATAACAACTAGTTCCAAACATTTAACATTTCAAATACAGTCACCATTTAGTATCCAGGGAATTTCACAAATTATATCTCGCATCATCGAATAGTAGTCGCATATTTTCCACGAACAGAACGGATTACCGTACGTACCATAAACGGTGCGGAAATGTCATGTAATCCTACCTTTACATAGGATTAGCTGTAGACTTAAATGTTTTGTAACGCTGAAGAATCCACGACTGATTGCGGCCGTACGGAATTCAAAAGAGGGTTTAAATTTACAGGTTTTGTTGGTAATGGGTAATATTTCAAGAATAACAAACTCAACAACTCTACCTACATAAACTCACGCCTATAACCAGAAGTGGTAGGCAGAGGTGCTACCAAACCCAGTCTAAGCAGAAAACCCACGTTTTGCCTTGTGTCTTCCATATCACGACGTAATAGGGACGAGCCTATCGCCATATCTGACACAAATTTTTGACTTCGAGCTAGCACTCATATATCACTTCGCTTGACCTAGAATTGGAATGCGAGACCTCAGTTTTATAACATTGTCGTAGTACACCTACGCCACCGAAGCAGTCGAGGACGGTTGATACCTTGATTTCTCTCTTCCGTGGTTGATATTGTGTTTTTAGATCCTATATTATGTTGCCGAATGTTTTTTAATATCCGAATATGCTTTTAAT
The DNA here is from genome assembly GCA_009982885.2 of Hyles vespertilio. Taxonomy (NCBI): domain Eukaryota; kingdom Metazoa; phylum Arthropoda; class Insecta; order Lepidoptera; family Sphingidae; genus Hyles; species Hyles vespertilio. The sequence continues at coordinate 6,708,820 of CM042806.1, read as the reverse complement.
ATTTTGTATTCGTATCAGCCCATATACGTCCCACTGCAGGGCACAGGCCTACTCTACATTCGAGAGTACGATTGAGAGGGGTTAGGACGTATAGTCCACCACGCTGACCTAGTGCGGGTTCGCGGACTTAACATACAATAGAAATCCTTATAAATCCGTGTGGTATGCAGGTTTCTTCAGGATGTTTTCCTTTACATTGTAATGAGTGAAAATCTTAACATTTAGAGACTTTCCCGCCCTCACACCCACCACTGCAACTCCTGTCAGCCAGGATCAACAGTGGCACACAAAGATTTGACACCGAGCTCCGGAGCTCGGCGAGTCTCTCAGGGACACTAGCTTGTCTTTAACCCGCATCGAAATTAATCAGAAAGAAAAACAAAAGGAGGAGTTGGAAACAAATAGTTGTCCACTTCCCTCCACAGCAAAGCGGGTGACAAAAAAATATTGAGTCGAGAGGTATTATTTATCCTCTGATATAAAGATATACAACTGGAGAAGCCAGATGTATTGAGCACCACAGGATAAACAAATTACATGGATCCTATAGTTTGAACTGCTAAATTTGGGTCCAATATAGGGTATGGCAAAAGCACCGGAAAGCACAGAAGTTCCTCCTAGATTCCACGAGGTCCATATAGTATGCAACACCAGATGTTATTTGCATATTGTTCAACATTATTGCGCGTTCATCGGACCAGCGATCACACTCCCAAAGTATATAATGTGCAGTTTGTTCGTACTCACAGTCAGGTGTAGAGCATTGACACGCAGGCGATTCAACCAGCTTAAAAGTGAATAGTTTGCTCTTAAAGTTGCCATGTCCCGTTAGGAACTGTGATACACAGTGATCAATTTCTAGCCACGATTTCCTTAAGCGATCGCGAACGGACGGAAAGTATTGATATAAGTGACGCCCCTTTCAGTTGTATTCAGTGTACGCAGCAGAATATGGCTAAAATAATCGGCTAATCTTCAAAAAGTCTCGGGATGCAATAAAGTTAGTGTCTATTGTCTCTCTATTTGAATAATATAATGCGGCGCGTCTTTGCACCTCCAGATCGACCGGAAGCACACCCGCGAGAACCGGCAAAGCCTCTGTACTAACAGTTCTGTAAGCCTTACACAAGAATATCAAGGCCAGGCGTTGACTCTGGAGCAACTTCCTACGAACAGCGCCAACAGTAGATCTATCGGCCCAAACTGGAGAACCGTAACAGATACAACCCAAATAAGTTGCTCGATAGATAACTTTCAAAGTATTAAATGATAATCCCCACCTTGCCCTTGATATTCTCGTTAAAGCATAGAAGTTATTTTTTGATTTTTCTCCGACGGTTCTAATGTGCTCCATAAATGAGAAATTTATCTCTAAAATTAATCCAAGGTAACAAACTGATTTCTTTCTTTTAACTGGTACATTGTTAAATTTAATACGCGGGGGTGTTTTTAAAATTCCTTTTAACAACATTTGAAAAGTTTTTTGAGGTGCGAATGTTAGTCGAAAATTTTAACATTTACACAACATTAAACAATCAATGGCTACAAGTGATCAACTAAATTAAATATTTATATTTATATACCATAAAATAAAAATAAAAAGCATTAACCAAACCGTGTTACAGTTTTTTAAAACAAACATAGGGTCTTCTAAGCTAGGCTTAGTCTGTCCTGGGAAATCATGTAGTAATTTATATATAACCATTCAGCAGTTACATATAATTAAGGCCAAACCGCAATAATACTAATACTGGTGGTAGGTCTCTCATAATGTGTGAGAGGCCAGCTGTGTTAATGCACTGTTGTATTTGGGATTGAAGGACATTGTAGCCAGAGTAACTACTGGACATATTGAAACTTAACATCTTATGTCTCAGGATGGCGAGCGCAGTGGAATTTTGCTACTGTTTATGAGCGGTCGTATCGCTTACCATTAGGCGAATGCCTTTCTCGTCTCGCCATTCATTGCAATAAAAAGTAATATAAATGGTTATGTGAACTCTTATTTGGTGAAAATAAAAGGTAAAAAAAGAGTTACATCTACGCATAACGTATATACAGGGAGCGCAAATAAATGGCGCACTTGCTCAGTTGGGTACAAGGGCATAATATTAATATCATAATAAAAAAATAATATTTGAAAAATACCTATCCGTTTTGAAGTTATGACCGTTTAAAGTTTTAAGTTTAATCACCACTTTTTCGCATAAAACCAGTTGGAATGGATGAAGAACAAGATTTAAACACATACGTACTTTTTCGTTTTGTCGTTAATTGAACGGTTAACGAAATATACCACGAAAACCATTTTTAACAGTATCAAAACTTTCTTAGACATCGCTTTAACCGTTGTTTACAAATGGGTAAGGTTGAACTCTTAGCTGTATAATTTATCCTTTTCTAACTTCAAAAAAAAGAATAGAATAGAATAGAATAGAAAAACCTTTATTTGTTCATTAAAGTACACATACACTGATACAAAACTAAAATACAAATCTATTACAAATACTAATATTACAAATATCTAATAAAAAAAAAAAGTGTAGCAGCATATGTGTTGCAGCAGAACAAAAGGGTGATGACTCAGCATACGTTCACTCACACGAGCAAACACTGATATTCTGCCATTACCCGGCTGGAGAATAGTGGCGGAGTAATGAATTCATTAGTCTGAGACGCAATTCAATTTAAGAAGTACACACTACAAAAATGACACACAAACTACTATGCACACGTAAACAAAAACATGTTATGATTTCTTGGTAGTAATATTAATATGAATAATAATTATAATTTATAATAATAAAAGAAATAGGTAAATAAAACCACACAATACACCACAGAAACCTCTCAATAACAAAACAATACAAGACATTTATTTTGGAAATGATCATAAGTACAAATTAGAGTGAATCACACAGCAAAATCCGCTAACAACCAACCACTAGGTACAAAGGTAAAAAGGTAGGTAAAAAGATATTTTTTGTTTCATTTCAAATAAATAAATCAGTTAAACAGGGACGTACTTAGATTTAAGCGTCAATAATCAAAAACATAATAACTTTAGGTGCAGTTGCATCGTGTATGGATTGACTATTTTGTTTGTCATTATTTTCCTTAGTGTCACAAATCCAAACTGAAAGATACCAAGATAGTGTGATTTCGTCATCGCTTAAATCATGTAAGATTGCGAATTTAATTATAATTAGAAAAGTTTTGGTAATACCTACATAACATTTAAATTATCTAAATAATTAATATTCATCGAAAAAATAATCTGATGACACTGATTAATAAAAAATAAGATTTTTAAAATGATGGCCCAATTCGGCCCTATTAGTCAAAGAAAGCCGCCGGTCATAGTGTACTTCGTCGGATCCAACGCGGCTCGATTATTCTTCCTTTGAGGTTGCCGCCGCCCTTTGTGAGTGCGAGCCGAAAGGCGGCAATTTCTTTGTCGGTAACTTTTAGCATTTTGCAAAGGAACCCCGACATCTTGAGGTGTGCTCACACTACACACTTGATATAACTAAATATGATTAAGTACTCCGACGTAAAAGTTACGTTAAAACAAAAAAGATCTTATTGGACTGACAGAATGGTCCATAATTGCTCAAGAGCTTATAATATTATTTAAATATGTCAACAACCGATCCAGTCAGTTACAAATTGCCTATTTACTTTGCTTATTATTGTATTTAACATTACTTTAATGTATTTTGAAAATAATGTTACTTTAAAGTGATAAAATTTCTTCTAAATTCTTATACCTAGAGAAAAGTCTACCATTATAGCATAGAATTTGCATATGCGACTTCTGTGAGATAAAATTAGTGAAATCAATAAACACTAACTACTAATTTACTGCACTGGAGACCCCGTACCCTGCAGTGGCACGTATATGTGCTGATACAGTACTAATACTAATTGTTCAGATGAATTATTATGAACTCAAATAGAAAAGCTTTGTATCCAATGTGAACAGGCCTTATCTTTCAAAAATCAAAATAATAATTTATTTTTTATTAGTTGAATTCGGATTGCGATCGCGTGTGCATGTATTAGTCGTGTGCATATTATTGTAAATTTGTTTTCAGTTATTTTAAGTAAATTTTATTAATTTCACTATGCTTTGAACATTACCCAATTCGATAGCTTTTGATGTAACTTGTGTTATGTGAAATGTAAAATAAAAAGTGATTTGTGCTACCAAACTGTGACAGTGTTTTCGTGCGGGTTTTGGCGGATCCTGCGCTTCCATCCTTGCCTATCAAGGTCATTACGGTTTACATTACAAGGTCAGTTAACTATTTTAGTGGTCATTAATGACAGCTAACCAGCCCATATGAGTCACCGACGGCCTCCGTGGCGCAGTTGGTAAGAACCGCCTGTGAAATGAGAGACCGCGGGTTCGGTTCCTGCCCCGAGACAAATAATTTCCGTGAACCATAATTATTTTTCTAATACCCGCGACACAAGATTTGTATCTTAGTGTGGGGTTAATACCCATGTATGTGACTGTTGACAGTATTAATTTAATATCTTTTTTATGTACCCTGAGCGTTATGAAACAATCGCACGACTTATAAGTAAATAATGAGATCTGCTTATTTATTGTTGAGTGTCTACCGTTCAGTTGTAAGGTTCAATCACTTTAGCGTAATGTGTTAAGGGGTAGCATATGTAACGTTAGTTTTTTTTTCTCGGCATCTTTCTTAATATTCGCTAGCGCCATGCAAATCCGTCTTAATTAAGATTCCTTCACCATATACTATAATGTATATTAGCAGGTGCGCCGTTTTCTTGTCCATCCTGTATACATAACGCGTTCTATTATCACGCACGCGCGGTTCGAATCACTCAAACGTTTTAGCTTTGACGCACGCAATATAAATAAACGAACTGGCGAACCATAAATATTGACTGATTCATTATTCACAGCCCTTAAAACGCATAATGGAAATAACATGAAGGTTTTTACACCCATTATTTCTGTTAACAGGTGTTAGTAGGTCTCTCATATGTGAGAAGCCGTCTGGGTGGGTACCATTGCAATGTCTATTTCTCTCACAGCAGTGTGAATGTACCGTTCTGTTTTGCTTTGAAGGATATTGTAGCCAGAGTAACTACTGAACTTATTGAGGCTTAACATCGTGTCTCAGGATGGCGACTGCAGCGGAATAAAAAGCATTGCTTTGAAATTCAAAGTGTTGTTTGATTCTGCTACTATTCATGAGCGGTCGTATCGCTTACCATCAGGCGAACGACATGCTCGTCTCACCATTCAGTGCAATAAAATAAAAAAATAAAAAGTACCTCATCTGCATACATTTACCTTCACTCGCGTCGTAAAGATTAAACTAGATTGACAACTTTGTTTTTTCTGAAAAATCTACGTCAGCCCATGCGACTGTGAAATTAATGACGTCATAATTTCTGGGCCGCCGGTCACCCGGCTGAGAATGATCGTCCAACCATTGCGGTGACGTCAGGCGATTTGAAAAAATCACCTTTAAAGGGATTATGGGATGGAAACGGAGATTTTGGGGTAGTGACGCACGCTTGTTTATTTTGGTTGGTTTCAGGTGCTGATGACTTTATGTTAGTATGTATAAGATAGTATTTCTCTTCTACAATTTTGATGACATTAAAAATTCAAGAGTTACTTAATTATGCTTTGAAAGAGACAGACGAAATCATATTTATAACTTAATTATTAATGGTACACAGTATAAAAAATACTAACAAATTTTATAGACATTACAAAACAAAAATTGACGGCCTCCGTAGCGCAGTTGGTTAGACGCCGCCTGTGAAACGAGAGGCCGCGGGTTCGATCCCCGCACCGAGAGAAATGTTTGTGCGGCCCACAAATATTTCTTCCGGGTCTGGGTGTTTGTGAGACCGAAAAGTCTCTCGTAGTTCCTGATACCCACGACCCAAGACTCGATCTTAGTGTGGGGTCAGGACTATGTATGTGACTGTTGGGTGTATTAATTAAAAAAAAAACAGCAAAGTACGAATGGCAGCCTTATCGCTCTAAGGGAATTTCTGCCAGACAACCATGGGATGGATTTATGAGCAACAAAAAGAAAACATTTATAACACCAAACAAAAAACCCTCCAATGCTAAATTCAACCCTACACCACTCAATTAGTGCTCCTAGATTGCTCCTCAATTGAATTTACTAGCTCTTCATAATAATCCTATGCTTAATAGCCATCATACTAGAACATAAAGAAGGAAAGTATATTAAAAAATAGCTCATAATATAACTAAAATAGCTTTCTATATCGGTGCTAGAACGTTCCCCTCCCAGCCAGACGTGAGAGGCGATGAACCCGAGGCTAACATCTCGGCTGGTTAGTTCCCACCCTTCAGGCATAATATACCGATGGTAGACTGTGTTCCGGAACTTAATATGAGTTTAATGCTTAAGTAATTAGCGATTTTTATTTATAGCCGTGAACCCGTAGAACATTGAGGAACTTATGATTAAATTTTTATAATAGTATACATTTATTCCTACAAATGGCAAAATTAACATACCATTCGTTTGATGGTAAGCGATACGAACGCTCATGGACAGTAGCAATGCTTGATATTACACTGCGCGCATCCTGAGACATAAGATATTAAGTCTCATTATGTCCAGTTGCTACTCTTGCTACAATGTTCTTTAACCCGAAACACAACAGTGCAGTAACAACGCTGTCTGAATAAATAGACATTGCGATGGTACTCAGGTGCCCACTTACATATGAGAGACCTACCACCAGTATTATTTATTATTTTTTCATTATTTTCAGCCGTCAGTTTCCCACTGCTAGACAAATATCTCCTCCCTTTCCTTCCAGATTGTGCGGCCTCATGCAATATGCAGTCAAACCTGGGAAAAACTTTCGATTTCATCACTCCACGTACGGCTAAGTCTTGGCGTGCTAAGAGTACATATTTAAAATAATATATATAACATTTTATTACTCGCCTTTGAAAATAATTGAAAGTAAATGTCGTAAATTAAAACCACACAACTGCATCAAACAGTGACATACACAGTCCTGACTCCAAATTAAAATATAAGTTTTATGGTCGCACTCACAGAAATTTAATAGCAAACAAACATAACAGCGTTAATAAAGTTGGTGGTGTCCACCAAAAATACTAAAATGAGGCACAAATAACTCATTTAACTTGCTCTAACTCTTCAGGGTTTGGCCAAATATCTCAGCATTGCTGAAAATATACTGTTAGCATCTGCAGTGTAATTAATGCAATACGCCACCCACAAATTTTAACCCCAGGACAGTGGAAGGTCATAAAATCATCTACCAAATTATTCCACAACGTATTATGTGCATAAAAAATTTATAGCGCTGACTGTTGAATCTGCAAATTGTATAATAGTTATTCTCTTTAAGCACTTACGACTTCTAAATTCATAACATTTAAAAAAAACTGTTTACTTCTTAATAACAGGACAATACTAATACTGTAAGAAAACATGGAATATTTTCTTTACACGTCAAAGAAGTTATCACAACACAAAAATCTTGCCCAGAACTAAATTCGGGCCTTTTGGCATTTGCCCAGCTGCATAATAAAAGTTAACCTTCTATTTCAAGTGACTATGCTATTTGAAGCGATATTTATAGCCACGACAACAATACGTTTGTAAACTAAACAAAAAACAATTTGCGACATCAGATTTTCAAAACATCCACTAAGTGACTAAGCCAAAGATTTGTAAACAGCACAAACTTTTCACCTTTGTTCCATCACTCCTGAAGTAACACACTTACACGCGAACAGTTCAAATAAAACACTATGTGAAGTCAAATGGGCCATTTACTTTTTCATCTCCCTTATATTCGGTTACTTGTAAGCTTTTTTTTCAGATTTACGACTATAGGAATAGCTTCCAGTTTATAACAGTTAACTTAAGTGAGAATATTAACTTTATTCTTATACCTATTCTTACATGTTACATTTAGGGTTAAAATTTGGGTATTTCGACAATACTAAAGCTTTTAAATGGCGTATAAAATGCTTTTATGATGGAAAACACGATTCTATATAGGCATTTATGTCGTCGTTTTCTTTGATGTTATTTGATTATAGGATTTGTGAGTTGTGTTTTGAAGCAAAACTAATTTATTCCAAACAAAATTAAATCTCGGTGGAGCGTGTCTATTCATTCTTTCATTTAGAATGTAGTTATATTTAAGAGCGAAAACCTTAATAGATTTATAAACAAAGCTATTCGAATAAGCAATTTCGTAGTTCTTTTTGTATTGAAATGAAAGAAAGGATATCTCTTGCCTCTCTGTTGAACGAGTGTGTGAGGTCGCATGTGCGGAAACAAATTTTTATGTCATATTGTGTGTCTATAGACCTCCTTCATCAAATATTTCACTATTTTTATCAACAATGGAGGATATTTTAAATAAAATTAAAAGTAATAAAAATTTTCTAGTCTGTGGGGATTTTAATATTGATTTACTAGTTGACTCGGTTGATAAATGTAGGTTTGTGTCTTTATTCGGCTCATTTAATCTTACATGTTTGTTCTCGGAGCCTACTAGAATTACGCCTGAAACTTCGAGTTGTATTGACAATATCATAACCAACTTCGAAGCACTTGAAAAAGGTATAAAGATAGGGGTTAGATCTGATCATAAATGCCAATTAGTGAAATTAGAACATGCTGTAGACAAAACCAGTAGATTAATAACTTTTAGGCCGTTATCTAAGAAAATCCTAGGTCAATTTAACAGTAATGTACAATCAAAAATAGATACTTTTACACTTGATGGCAGTCCAAACGACATGTACTCGTCATTATTTAAAATTATACGTAAAGAGTTTGACCAAGTATGTACCAATAAAACTATTAAAATTAACTCTAAAATAAAATTTAGTGCTTGGGCCACTAAAGGCATTAGACGCAGTAGGGAAATTTTGTATGAGTTGTATGACAAAAGGTCCTATACACCTGATGTCAACTTTAAAAAATATGTCGGATTATATTCAAAATTATTTAAAAAAGTATGAATGCAGGCTAAATCTAATTATATAAGTGAAAAGCTTAGATTGTCAGATAATAAAATAAAAACAACCTGGCAAATTATTAATACTGAAACTGGGAAAAATAAAAAAAATTACAACAAAATTGCTCTCCGCATAAATGACGACCTTATTTCAGATAAATCTACTATTGCCAATTATCTTGATAATTTTTTCACTAACATACCATTAAACTTAACTAAAAATTTAGATTCATCAGTAGATTTAGCGGAATCTTTTTTAAAGGAAAATGTTCCTGGAAATATGCCTCAGTTTAATTTTCAAAAGGTAACCAGTTGTCAAATAATAAAGGCTTTCAAGCAAATTAAAATAAAAACTACAGAAGATATATGGGGACTGTCTGTTAAAGCTATAGAAGCTATTATTGTTAACATTGCACCGTTATTAGCTACTATTTTTAATTCCTGCCTAAGTGACGGTATGTTTTCCGACTTAATGAAAATTAGTAAAGTTGTACCCATTTTTAAGTCAGGATGTTCGAACAATCCGTCGAATTATAGACCCATTTCTATACTACCGGCTCTTAGCAAAATCTTCGAAAAGCTTTTGCTTAATCAAATGCTAGCACATTTTGATGAAAATAAGCTAATACATAGGAATCAATTTGGTTTTGGTCGGTTTTAGAAGCCTGGGAGGCATCTCAAGATGCTCTAGGAGTTTTTTGTGATCTCTCCAAGGCTTTCGACTGTGTTGACCACCAAACACTTATTATGAAGCTAAGGTACTACGGGATCAGTGATACGCCACTTGATCTCGTAATGTCTTACTTGTCGGGTCGTGAACAAAAGGTTTCTTTGGACGGGCTCACTTCGGTAGGATCAAAAGTTAAAATTGGAGTTCCGCAGGGTTCCATTCTGGGCCCCTTTTTATTCCTAGTCTACATAAATGATCTTCCTTGCATGGTTCAGAAGTGGTCAGACATAGTTTTATTCGCTGACGACACCTCTATAATATTTAAAGTTAATCGGAAAGACGATAATCTAAATGCACCTAACAATATTCTTAATTTAATTTCGGATTGGTTTTCTGCTAATAATCTACTATTAAATGCTAGTAAGACTAAATGCGTCCATTTTGCTTTACCGAACGTGGCAAGCGTAAACACGCGTATCGAATTAAATTCAGAAATTCACTCTAGATAAAAAATTACAATAGGGTCCACAAATTGAGAGATTATCAGCTAAACTTAGCAGCGCAGCGTTCGCGGTCCGAAAAATAAGACAACTAACTGACGTTGCAACGGCTAGATTGGTTGGTATATTTTGCTTATTTTCATAGTATAATGTCGTACGGCATTATTTTGTGGGGATCAGCGGCTGATATTGAGTCCATATTCATATTACAAAAAAGAGCAGTCCGCGCTATTTATAATCTAGGGAGCCGCGATTCTTTGCGATCTGTTTTTAAAGAAAGCAATATACTAACCGTGTCATCTGAATACATCTTTCAGAATATAATGCACGTTCGTAAAAATATTAATAAGTTTTACAGGGGCAGTGACACCCACACTATTAATACGCGGAATAAAAATAAACTAGGAATACCCTCGTTTAGACTAGAAAAGTCAAAAAAATCTTTCTTGGGTAGTTGTATTAAATTTTATAATAAACTTCCCAATAGGATAACGCAGCTACCGGACAAACTATTTAGGGCCCATATTAAAAACAAACTTATGACTAGGGATTATTATAATATTAAGGAATATATTGAGGATAAAAAAGCCTGGGATTAGGTGTTCTCTTGCACATTGCGACCTCCTGGGGCCCTGCACTATTCACTCATTACATTCTCTAATTAAAATAATTAAAAATTTTAAACTTAAAAGTAAATCAATATACAATTAAATCAATCAATTAAATTATAACTTTATATATATATATATATATTTATAATGATTAATTAATACCAATTAAAATCATATGACGACCGATCGAGAAAACAAATAAAAATAATAATATGGCAAATCTTTGTAAGACAAGTCACAAATAATTATTTTGTAAATTGACCAAAACCAAGCCCACTGAGTTTGACTCGCTGGATCTACTCAGAAATGGGTCGCGCCGCGTAGTATCCAGTGGTAAAGTAAAGCCCGCTTTACTTTAGTTTGTTCGCCGGGTCTTCACAGTCAGGGCCGCGTTGGATCCGGCAGCAAGCCTAAACATACGGGACGTTTCGGAAATACTTATGGTCGTTGTCTTAAATTGGACCCAAAACAAGCCCACTAAGTCTTATTCGCTGGATATACTCAGGACTGGGTCGCGTCGCGTAGTTCCAGTGGTAGTGTAAGCCCACTGAGTTTGTTTCGCCGGGTCTTCTCAGGAAGGGCCGCGTTGGATCCGGTGGTAACAATAAACCGCTACGCACCGTTGTAATGATATTCATGGTCCACTAATTAATTTAATTTGACTAACATACATATTGTATTTCTTTGAAAAATAATTTACCATAAAGACATAACTAATACTTTAAATAAAATAAGAATAAAAAGTAAACAAATAAATAAAACTAATTCTAAATAAAAATAAAATTAATTTAAAGTAAATAAGTTACATAAATAAATTAATTAAACCAAGAAATCAAAATAAGTAATACTAAGTATAGGAAATATATTGTTTATAGAGATTAAGTTATATGTGTATTGACTTGTCATAAGAGCTTTTAAATTGCCTACGTGACCAATAAATACATTTCATTTCAAATTAAACTAAATTCTATAAAGATCTAAAAGAACGCAATGTTACGCAATGGTAGCTATCAAATATTATACAAATAGATTTATGTACAATAATATGTACGTATTATAAATACCTTCCTCTTGAATCACTCTATCTATTAAAAAAACCGCATCAAAATCCGTTGCGTAGTTTTAAAGATTTAAGCATACAAAGGGACATAGGGACAGAGAAAGCGACTTTGTTTTGTACTATGTAGTGATTACACAGCTTACGCTGACAGTCCTATGAATGTATGAAGCACAACAAAACTTTAAATTACCATAAACACCACTCCAAGGAATACTTAATTCTCCGACACATTGAGGCCAGTATTATTTCTATAATATGTAAGGTCTGCTTACTAGCACTAGGCAAGCGACGTGGACAATATCATGGCCTATCACCTCACATTCGTAGTATCGATTGTAGAGGCGGCCCGTGACACAAGGCGAAACGTGGGTGCCCTGGTCGCACCTCTGCTTACCCCTTCTGGGAAGAAGGCATGAGTTTATGTATGATGTATGTATGTATGAATTTCGTCAGCCCATCGTCTTTTCGGTCTTCCTACCCTTCTTTTGCCAATTGGCCCTTTCCACATGGGCTGACGATATAACCGAATTTATAGGGAAGGACTGGCAATCTATCGCCAAGGACAGCGATGCATGGAAAAGACTGGAGGAGGCCTTCACCCGAAGAGGGGTCCATATCCAATAGCAAAAACTAATTCTTACTAACAATTAGACTATAAGCAAATAACTAACAAACACTAACAAACAAATGTCAAAAAATGTAAAAGAAACAAAGGAAAATGGAATAAAGGCTTTTTTATTTTTTATTTATTTTATTATGTATAAATTTATCTAACTAACGTACTGAGATATTATAATAGAGAAGACATTACAAACAAAAGTAAATCGGTACACGTACCGCTATAGTTTATTCTGTCCCCCTCTCCTTAACTAGTCAAACTATCTTGCATCTCATTCTACAATAACAAAAAGGACTGATCTGAATTAAGTCAACATGAAACTTTCGTACTACATTACACTACATTGTAAAATAGTTTTGAAAAGAGAAATACTAGAGTTTCTTTTCTTTTTTTTAATGAAAACCACTTTCCAAACCGATGGCTGATCTAAAAATGACTGACTCTAAATAATGTTAAACATTTAATGGATTCATTACACTTGTATCAGCCCACATACGTCCCACTGCAAGTCACGGATCTCCTCTATAATCGATGGTACAATTGAGAATGGTTAGGCCATCTAGCCCACCACGCAGTGTGTGTGTACTGGGATTTGAACCCGTGACCATCCACCAACCAAAAAAATGCCTAAATATGCATGATGTTGAACACTTAATGAGTTTAATTATTATTATTTCCATTTTCACTATGTCTCGCTGTCCTGGTACATACGCAGTGCGGACGGGAAATCAATGACCGTTTTCCTCGTGTTTTGTCAACAATTCACAGACAAAACTAACAAAGGGAACCTGATATCAATGTTTTGTACCTATTGCGTTTCGGTTTGTTATAGTTTTTTCTTCGTGTTAGGATTTCAACTGATTTTTTACGCGATAAGTAAGGTAAAATAGTCCGGAGTTGAAGTTTTGTGTAAGCCTTTTCCCCTGGTGGAGTCGGGTAAGAGATTACGTATAAAAAATGTAAGGCTTTGTTTTAGAATTCTATGTAGATAAATACATGTTGGATTGTTGGCAGTGAAGTGGAGTCAAGTCTCTATACGGTAGTGCGGGAACAAATCTCAATACACAATTATGAATTTTTAAAATCTTTTTTTTTTTGTGTTTATCTCAGCATTGGCCCATATACATACCACTTTAGAGCAAGGACGTCCTTTACAATCGAGAGTACGATTGAGAGGGGTATGGGTAAATAGTCTACTAAGCTGGCTATAGTAAAATAACCCGCAATAAGGGTTATTTTTTAATGACATAGTTACTTATCTGGCGCTGATTTACAGCATTTTTTTACTCAAGAAGCAAATATACGTATCATTGGAAAGTTGCCTTTCATATCACAAAACTATTTATGATAATATTACACGTTACTTGATATTACTTTTAACAAAACGTTTCAGGTAATTAACCCGAGCCAGTTATGGATTCGAGCACAACTTATTTGCATGTATATTAGTGTATTGTGTAGTTAATAACTTGTACAAACGGCTTCGTACGTCGACACTTGCGGGAACATTGTTAGGGGTTCATTTACTCTGGATATGGTAGAGGTTTCTACCATCATTGTCTAGATAACCAGAATAATTTGATATTAAAGAATTGATCAAAAATGATAAAAATACTAGTGGTGATGGTGGTAATGATAAAAATACTAATGATAAAAATACTAACTAGTGGTCATAGCTTACATAATAGGTCCCCTTTAAATGTAACAACGATATGATCCGTGGTGGCTTCTCCGGTTGTAAAAGTCTTTTTCTGAGGTTACCTCTTTAGTTCATTGTTTTGCCACCCGCTTTGCACGGAGGGAAGTAGACAATAATTTATTTCCAACTCCTATTAATTTAACTTTCCAATTGTTTTTGTTGCGGGTTAAAGACAAGTTAGACATTGCCGGCGACTCGCCGAGCTCCTATGCTCGGTGTCTTTATATTGCGTGCCACTGTTGATCCTGGCTTACAGGAGTTACAGTGGTGGGTGTGAGGGCGGAACAGACTCCTAGTAGTCAAAGGAGTGCCATACAATTAAAATATCCACATGTTACAGGTAGGGCTAGGGTCTCACTATACGACGTAACATCTACACATAATCTTGAGTGTAATAAAAAAATCCTTTTTTAAACAGTAAATAACAAGAATTACAAATAATTAATCAGTAATGAAAAGTATCTAATTAAATAACAATGCTATCGATTTCAGGTGAATCGAATACTCTTTCTATATATTTTCAATATAGTGACATCTAGCGGCTATCCCATGAACGACTTCAAACACCATACGGGAAAAGCAAAACAGATCTCAAACCATTAAACCTGCATATAAATAGAACTCCTATCTTTAAACGAGGCGGTTAATTACACGAGATCGAAGTTGCCACACGATTACAAGAGGCTGTCCCGGCCTACATAATAATCCATAGATGTAGTATAGAACATAGATCGGCAATGTGTCATTTTGAGCGCGACCAAAACTGATTTACGATTGTGTGCGTGAAGTTTACATGTGTGCTTGACATATAGTGGTGTACCATGCACTTTCGATACCATCATATCGATATCGATGTAACTCGGCCTGTAGTTGTGAAATAAAATGTTATGGATATATGCGACATTTTATTATATATTAACAGAAACATATTGATGTGTTTATTTCAATACAGATTGATAAACACAAAAATAAATAAAGATAAATTGTCATATTATTTGAAAACATTTTGTTTGAAATGTTTTGTATGGGTCTTTATGTTCACCTGAACAAAATTATTTTTTCATTGTGATGTATACATAGTACATACACCTAATTAAACTGAGAACAAAAAACGCTTTTATAAAATAAAACTATAATTTACAAAGTTTTAGCGTTTTCGGTTTATTTTTTTCATTTTTAATTTCCTGTCGCGAAGTTTCGATTACTTTACAGCTTTCGTAGTCACAAGGTGGACTCAGTCTGCAACAAAATTCGTGATTATTCGTTTTTTTTCAATGAGTAACATTCGCGTAAGTGTAAGAAACACATTTTTACTATATGTGTACTAGAGTTAAAAAAAATGTGCTTATTTAAGTCAATTAATTGACTTTTAACACATTGGGAAGTGTTGGACGCCTGCTAGGCCACGTCGGAGGTGTACGGAGGAGCTTGTAGAAAGTCGTTGGATGCAGGCAGCTTACAACAAACTTATGTAGACATTCTTGTGGAAGGCCTATGTTCATTAGTCGCATTCCTGTGGCTGAAGAAAGAGACAGTTTAATAAACTATGAAGCTTTTCTCGATCACGTCACATAAAGTAATGTTATCCCTATGAGAATTATTAATTTTAAACCTATACCTAATGTTATGATAGATGAATAATGTTGCTTCAAGGCTTGGACGATGATACTGTGCATAGAAGTATCGCATATTTTATAATAATATCTAATATGTTCTTGTTTTACTATTATAAATTGACAGCCTCTTGGCAGAGATTGAAACAGGTTCTTAATTCATAATTCACACACATGAAGTTAAATTATTCCACAAATATAAATAAATGAGTAAAAGTAAAGTAATAAGTAATATTGTAGAATGAATACTATAATAATGGCCGGGATAACGCCAGGTAGAAAAAGAAGAATACACACTATCACAACATACTATAGCTCCATAAAAATGTAGGGAAACATGTGTTGTCATCGACTATTTTATCGACAACCTTTTATTGATCGAACCTGTCAGTCAATCCCTAGCAACTTTTGGTTGAAATTATTGTAAATTCACGTATTTGATATTATTTTTTATACGCAATGGATGCATTCAGCGTATTTATATAATAAAATACTATATTCTTTTCTACCGATATGTATACACGGATTTCCATTTAATTCTATAATATCGTCACAAAATAGTATTGTGCAAAAGTGGCCGGTACCTGTGAAAACTTTAATTATTTCGGATTTTTACGCCTGCATGAACCACACCTTGGCACTGCACAATGCACTATAATAAACTACGTTTAATAAATATAACCAAGTACTGTAAAATTAAATAAATTATGAAAATAAGCGAATTTTGTTGCTCGCTTAGTTTGACATATTTTGACTCTGGGTCACTGCAGGCTACTCCTGTGTAAACGTATGGTCGCATCATGCATCTCGCTTTGACATATGAGTTAAATTATTCTATCTCTTTCACATTGCCGATCTATGTTTTATACTAAATCTATGTAATAATCAAATTGGGGAAAAGGGGGGGAGGAGGAACCCCGTCGCGAGACAAATTAGTACCGAGTATAATGTTTGCAAACTTACCGGGGCCGTAATTGTTGGTGACGGTAAATTGTGTTAAAATTGACACAATTTCAACTGGTTCGCCGGGTCAATTAGCGCTTTGTATGCAGTTTGACAAAAAGCTTGTGTGTTCTGACGTTAACTGTTGTTTCATATTAGTTTTAACTTTAAATAATGTTTTTAGTTAAAAGGATTGGTGGCACTACTTTTTATCCATACTTCTATATAGAACTTACTTATATGTATAACGAATTACTAGAATGTAAGTTCGTTATCATGCTGGGTGTGTGCTCTTCATTATGCTTCACAGCTAGTTATAGCTTAGTATTGTGGGCGTATGTGGGAATGTGTCAGATCAAATCGTAGAAAATCATAATCTTACTCACGGAACGCGAGACAGTCTCCACGCTCTTACAGCACTATTTTAAGAGTATAATATTTAATCTCTAACAAACTGTACTGCTAGCTCACAGACCGTTGAGAAGTCTCTGACTTTTCTTTATTTTAGTCCCTGACATCTTCTGTCAATATCTAGCGTAGATTCTGTCGAACGCCTATAGAGAGCGTTCGCATTCCGTTTTTAAAAATCAACTCGATGACGACATATAAATCTGAAGAGTTTGTTTGTTTGTTAACTCAATCAGGAACTATGGGTTCGAATTGAAAAAATATTTTTGTTGTTGGATAGTTCATTTATCGAGAAATTCTATAGGCTATATATCATAATGCTATGACCTATAGTAAGGAAGCAGTAGTGAAAAATCGAGCAAATACGAGGAAATTTTATTCGTTTTCCGTGTTCCGTTTAGACGATATTCTTAATTCATTCTTAAATTGGACATTCTGGCCGCCATTTTGCATCCGGACGGAGCCGGACCGCCACTAGTAGTAAATAAAAAAAAAGAAACATTTAACGGTATTTATTTATTGAAACACCTTTAAGTGGGTTCGTGGCGAAGGCCGAGTGTTATTGTGGGTGATAATCTGCGAGGTGCGCGGGAGCTTTTTGGACGCGAGATGAGCGCATGCGTCGCGAACCGGTGGTCAACTTTGATCGACTGTCGTCGCTCGACTGCGGCGACTCGGGAATGGGGCGCGCTCCCGAACAACCCCGCGCGCTCCCATTGGCTGTCCCGGCTCGTACCATATCGCGTGATGTCGCGTGGGCGCCGCCGGGAACAGCGCGGTGCGTTCGGAAACACGGTCGCGTTATATCCTCCCCCTCCGAGCCACTACAACGTTTAGTAGGGGGCTCGGTATTGGCACCATGACGTGACCGTCCACGAAGGCGCCGTGGCTGTACTGGAGCTGAGACCTGGCCAGACTGACAGTTATACAGCTTCAAATCAGAAGCATGAAATTTCCCCAAAACTGTAGAATCCAAGTCAGTGACTTCGTAGGTAGTTGGGCTAACGATTTTACTTACGCGGTAGGGTCCATCACGTTTGGGCATGAATTTTCGAGTCCTACCTTTGCTGCCATCGCTTAATAAATGAGTGGTGATGAAAACTAGATCATCTACCTGATAGTGAACAGTCTGGCGGGCTCTGTCAGCGTATTTCTTTCTTCCATCCTGACGATTCTCAGCTCTATCCCTAAGAGTATCCCAATTACCAAGAAACCTCCTGAGATATCGAGTTATTTGAGGGAGGAAATTCTCTTTATCTAAAATAGCCCTTAAGTCATGTTGCGCGTCAAATGGAGTACGCATTTCTCTTGCAAACATAACCTGTGCGGGACTAGATCCTATAGTGGAGCACGTAGCACTATTCATGGCAAAACGCACTGAAGATAAGAATTCTGGCCATCTACGATGCTCATTTTTAACTAACATGGATAGTTGTGTACGTAAATCCCGATTCTTGCGTTCAGCTGGATTTGCTTCGGGGTGGTATAAAGGAATCAGATTTTGTTTGACACCCAGGATGAACATGCACTGTTGCATGGTAGCGCTAATGAATTGAACACCATTGTCTGATATGATGCGGCGAGGGAAACCATATCTTAGAAAATACTCATTGATGAGTATGGGTGCGCATATCTCTGCAGTGGCTTCCTTTAAAGCAAACAATTCAACCCACCTTGAAGCTGTGTCTTCAACTAAAAGCACCCATTTTTCTCCATGTTGACCTTCCGGCAAAGGTCCGAAGAGATCAACGGCAAGTACTTCCCCACGTTGATGAAGTATGGGTGTTTGTAACAATCCAGCAGGCTTGTGGTTAGCGGCCTTATATCTCTGACAATCTTCACAATTTCTCAAATAATCCGTGACGTATTTACGCATTCCTACGAAATAATAATTCTGACTGATACGGTTTAAAGTGCGCTCTACTCCTTGGTGACCAGCAGTCGGGGCGTCGTGAAACTCTTTAAGAATCCTTTCACGCATGGTAGCCGGTACGACTAATTGGGGCTGTTCAGTATCAGAGTCCGGGAGATATCGGTACAGAACCCCTTGGTTCATGATATAGCCGATGATATGTCGATTGGTTCGGTATCTTCGAGACTATTGATGATTTTGGCAATCTCCGGATCGTCCAACTGTTCTTCACGTAGTTCGGCAGCATTGAAACGGGGTATATCGACACTAACGCCGCATACATCACAACTTTCAGTGGTGGCATTATCACATTGAGGTCGGCTTAGGGCGTCTGCCACAACGTTGCACTTGCCAGGCATATATTCGAAACGAATGTCGAAGGCCTGCAGTTTCATAGCCCAACGTATTAATCGTCCACTAGGTGTTTAAGGGTCAATAGCCACTTCAACGGTTGATGGTCACTTTTTACAACGACAGGGTGGCCATCAAGATAGCCGCGGAATTTATCTGTTGCCCATACGACTGCCAATGCTTCTTTCTCAGTCGTAGTATAATTTCTTTCGGCCTGAGTCAACAAACGACTCGCATACTCTATTGGGCGTTCCTCTACGCCTTCTCCCTGCAATAAAACTGCCCCTAGAGCATAGTTGCTAGCATCTGTACGCAACACAAAAACTTTCGTATAGTCGGCTTGGACTAATATTGGTGCCGAGGTCAGCTTGTCCTTCAGACACTGAAATGCTTGTTGTTGCTGACTATCCCATCTCCAAAGCTCATTCTTACGAGTGAGTACAGTTAGAGGTTGAGCTACCTGAGAAAAATTCGGAACAAATTTCCTGAACCAGGAGCATGTTTGGAGGAAGGATTTTAAATGCTTTAAATTCTTAGGACTGGGCATCCGCAAAACTGCGTCAATCTTTGAAGGATCCGGCTTGATACCTTCTGGAGTTATTACATGTCCTAGGTAATTTATTGTTGGTCGAGCAAAGAAACATTTTACACGGTTAGCACGTAAACCGAAGAGACGTAACCGGTCGAATACCTTTTGTAAATCATCTAAATGGCTAGAAAAATCCTTAGAGATTATGAGCAAATCATCTAGATATGCTAACAAAATAATGCCTTGTAAACTAGCACCAGAACGGAAACGATCAATTAATCGTTGAAAGGTAGATGGCGCATTCTTCAATCCAAAAGGCATACGCGTAAAGCGATACGTTCCGAACGGAGAAACGAAAGCGGTTTTATCCCGGTCACTTGGGCGTACTTGCACTTGCCAATAGCCCGCCTTCAAATCTATAGAAGACATAAAACAATGACGCTTCGTCAGTTGTAGAAGTTCATCCATTAGTGGCAGAGGATAACTATCAGTCTTCGTGATCGCGTTCAATCTACGGTAGTCTACGCAAAATCGGACGCTATTGTCTTTCTTGGGGACTAAAACTGCCGGAGAGGTCCAAGCAGACTCGCATTCCTCAATAACTCCGTCTTTTATCATTTTCTCAAGTTCAGCTTTCATTAGTTGTTTCTTTGCCGGCGTGAGGCGATACGGTGGAACAGATATAGGCGGATGTTCTCCAGTATCAATATGATGTTCCGCATATGGGGTTGGATCTCCCCCTGATCTAAATATGTCTTCATTGCTTTGTAGAAGAGCAGCTAGGCTCTCACGTTCAGAAGAGCTTAGCATTGTACCCTCGTCTTCCCTGAGGAAGTCAGCAGCAGAATAAGACGCAATGTTCCTGGGGTACTCATACTCCAATTGAAATATTGTTTTTGAACCATGGAAACGCCATGTCGAATTCGCAAAGTTAATTTCTATTCCAGCTGCTTTTATAAAATCTATACCTAGTAAGGTTTCATTATCCGTTGCATCCGGAAAAACATAAAAATCTACTTCTACAACCTTACCTTCTATCTTGACTTCCAGTGTCGTTGAAAGCATTCGGCGTGTTGGTGCTGAACCATCAGCAAGCTTAACACGCATACAGCTAGGCTTGAATGCATGATTTCGCTTTTTCAACAAAGCGAAGAGCGAATATCCGGCGATAGTTCCCTTGGCCGCGGTGTCTATAATACCCCTTCCTCGGATTCCTAGAACTTCAATATTTAATACAGGTCGTCGCGGCGTATCTATATTACGGGAACTTATTGAGGAAAAGGTTACTGACCTCTCATTGTCGGATTTTAAATTTAACAAACTCACGTTATTAGTGTCCTGATCTTGTCCTGAAAAAGTCATGGTCACCCTACTTGGTATCCTGTTTTCCCGAATTTGTCCCGAAAATTCAGGGTAAACCCTACTTCGTGATGGACACTGGGAATTATTATTAGAATGTTTACGATTTAATTTTGAAAAACCATGCTTAGCATACGGACTTACATTTAGGGCACACTGACTAGGTTCCCTAGAAGACACTGACTTAAATTGCTTATAATACTCCCCCTTAATAACGGGACGAGATGTATCTCGTTTAATGTTCGAATATACATCACTAATGCTTTTATAATGACGTGACTGTTTATTACGTGAAACTAAACTATTATTGTTACGTTTAGGTAAACAATTAATAGCACGGGGTGTACTTGCGTTTGTTAAAATGTATCTAGGTTCTTTAGTAATGAGCGTTGTTTTTTTATTTGCACAGGTCGAGCTCTTTGACTTTATACTACGATTTTGAGAACACAAGTTAGGTACAGCCCCAGTGCAAGCCACAGAAAAATCTTTAAAACTACTTACGGGAGCGGACGTCTTGGTCGCATATGATATACCCGAAGTCGTTGACCTTACCGATTTCGATACAGGTGTAAAATCTATGGCGCTAAAATTTTGATTACACTTAGAACAATTCGCCCGTATTACTCCACTTTCCCCACAACCGTAACATGATACATTATTCTATTTACAACATTTATGTTATTAACGCTATGTAATAATTTTCTACAATGATTCCGCGTATGACCGTGATTTTTACAATACACGCAATGTTAACGGTCTAATTAATTAATAATTAATGTCTAAATATTAATGAAGCCTTTTTCTTATCTTATAGTGGAGCAGGCCGTAAATCATATCTAACTTTACTTTTTCACTAATGTCGCCACTGGGTAAACGGGATAGCTGAGCGCGCGCTTTGGCCACGTATAGTTCTGTTTTCTCGTTTGCGCTTTGTGGATTGGAAAAGAGTTTAATATATATCCGATGTGGCGGGCGGCTGTCCCCGAAGGCGCAGCGCAGGCAGGCGCGTAGGGCTCCATCCCATGTGACTATGGTGGTCTTAACTCCTTGCCACCAAGTTGCCGCGTCGTGCGTTAGCAACATGGACAAACCACGTAGCGCATTGGCTTCACTTACGTTGGCACAATCCTTAAATGATTCGATGGCATCTATAAAGCCGTCGAGTGACTCAGTAGGTGCTCCGCTGAATCGAGCCTTACACGAGGCGAAGTTGCCAGGCGTAGGTTGAACGGATGGCATAGCCGGCGCACATTCCTGCGCGGGAGAACAATGCGGCGATCGTGAATCCAATACTCTTGCGAGTAGCGCCTCGAAGCTCGCAGCCTGAGCTTGCTGGATGGACGCCATCATAGACGCGATGTCACTCGCAGTGATGTATGTTGAAGCTTCGATCGCGGGCGCGCGGCGCTCCGCTGACCTTGGCGTGGCCGTTTGTTCGTCATATTCTGGAGCATCCTCCTCCAAGAGCTCCGCTTGACGCACTTGACGTGTCGTGGCACGTGGCATGATCACACACAAACGCACAATATACACACGGGTGCTTCGCCCGCTCGTTGGGCAGCCAGTTTTAACGGTATTTATTTATTGAAACACCTTTAAGTGGGTTCGTGGCGAAGGCCGAGTGTTATTGTAGGTGATAATCTGCGAGGTGCGCGGGAGCTTTTTGGACGCGAGATGAGCGCATGCGTCGCGAACCGGTGGTTTGATCTTGATCTTTGATCGACTGTCGTCGCTCGACTGCGGCGACTCGGGAACGGGGCGCGCTCCCGAACAACCCCGCGCGCTCCCATTGGCTGTCCCGGCTCGTACCATATCGCGTGATGTCGCGTGGGCGCCGCCGGGAACAGCGCGGTGCGTTCGGAAACACGGTCGCGTTATAAACAGTAAATATTTACACTTAAGACTGTACTGTACTGTATCAGCCCATATACGTCCCACTGCAGGGCACGGGCCTACTCCACAATCGAGAGCACGACTGAGAGTGGTTAGGCCATATAGTCCACCACGCTGGCCCAGTGCGGGTTGGCGGACTTACATACCATAGAAATTCTTATAAATCGCTATGGTATGCAGGTTTCCTCACGATGTTTTCCTTCACCGTTTTAGTGCGTAGTGATTGACTATCAATACTCACATGACTCCGAAAAGTCAGAGGTGTGCCCTGGGATTCGAACCCGCGACCACCGTGTTGTGGACCACATGTTGGCAGCCGCGTCTAGTCCGTTTACCAACAGGCCACCACGCACTTTTAACACTTAAGACTGCCCTCTGTTTATTATACTCTTAAATCCACCCCATGATTGCCCACCATGGTTGTCGAACCGTATTGTACTTTTATGTAGCTAAGTGATATCTCTTTGTTTTTGTTTTCTTATTGTACGATAAAGTGCAAATAAAGAAATACATATTTTACAATAATTAAGCGAATTTATTACAAGAGGAAACAAATACAATATGTGTATAGTTTTATGATAAAATACGTGTGTGTATAGTGTTAAAATCGTAGATATTTTTTAAACCAACAATACATACTACTATAGCTCTATTAATTAAATATTATTACCTTTATTTGTGAACGATCTAATAAGATTTATTTTTAACTACATATATATGGATTCGTTTTTTTTTTTACAATGAATGGCGAGACCATTTATGTCGTTCGCCTGATGGTAAGCTATACGACCGCTCATAAACAGAACCAAACAACACCTTAAATTACAAAGCAATGCTTGGCAATCCACTGCGCTCGCCATCCTGAGACATAAGATGTTAACTCTCAATATGTCCAGTAGTTACTCTGGCTCTAATGTTCTTCAATATGAAACACAACAGAACATTTACAATGCTGTTTGACGAGAGAAATAGACAATGGTACCTACCCAGGCGGCCCCTCACATATGAAGGACCTACCAGTAAATACTCACAATCAATACTCTCCTTCATTCTCCCCGTTTCCTTATGACCTCAGAAGGCTATAATTAACAGTTTATGATGGTTTTCGATTAGATTTGAACCCCTATAAACCGAGGTAATAGGATTCGAGCCATAATCACATCAGGAAAGACGAAATGAAGATATACGCATAACCCTTCCGCGAGGTTTTTTTTTCTATTGCTGAGGGTTTATGCTTGCGCAATTTTTTTATTACCTGAAAACAGACATATATGTGATTTTTATATTGGCAGACAAATGACTACAGTGCACCTGATGATCAACACTGTCCAGATAGGGTATCAATTAGATGCCGCCTCCTAAACGAGAGGCTGCAGGTGCGATCCCCGCAACGAGTGAAATTTTAGTACGGCCCACTAATATTTCTTTCGGGCCTGGGTGTTTTTAGGAACGAAAAGTCTATCGTAATTCCTGATACTCGCCACTCAAGACTCGATCTTAGTGTGGGGTCGGGATTATATTTTATTTATTATTATTATCAATTTTACCAGACTGATTGCATCCGGATATTTACTGTGATACAGCCAAGTTGTTGTAGTCATGACTGAGCATGAATGGACAAGCTCGTCCGGGGCAGTACCACTGTCTCAAGAATATCCACATGAAACTATAGCTTTATTGTTGCCTTTCCTTCGGTGAGTGAGATTGCCGGATGCCCTTTTCTTCTTTGTGCCTTCCCATCCCCTCCCGATTTAATGAGCCGGCAACAAATGATTCAAGCGTAATGGATGTACATGAGCGGCAGTGAAATTGAAGTTTATAAATACAGGGTACATCACGGCTGCTACCGAAAACGAAGCCAAGTTTTGCAAAAAAGCTACGTTTTTTCTTGCTATTTTTTCTCCTGTTTAATTTAGATGGTAAATATATATGTAGAGTTCTTAAAATAATAGTGTACACCTTTTTTTTAAGACACTAAGTTACACAAGGTTTAAATGATTAATTTACCAAAAAGTATCGGTTTACCACCCTAAGACAATATTTAAAATGTCACAAAAAAATTGTTTATAGTCACTGAAACTGTCACCCGGCTGCGTTTTCGGTAGCAGTCTTGATATACCCTGTAAATCACATTTCTAAATGACGTAACACCCGCATAAAGATGAATTAATTTTTAAATGTAGCGAACTCACGTTTGATCAGTCAGTGCACCAAAATCAAATCGGAGATAATTTAATTGATACCGCGAATAAACACGGTAAGTTATCTAATAACACGTACAGTTGTTTCCAATTATTTTCGATTCTCTGCTTTAGACTGTACCCAGATCGAACGATCTATTTTGTTGGGATTATTCCGTTTGTAGCTTTTGCAATTGCCTGGGGTTGAATATTGTGGAAGATATGGTGACAGGCGCCTGTTTACATCTTGAGATGATAATAATATCGACAAATTAGCCCTTTATTTAATACATAATAATATGATGATGAAGGAAAACATCGTGAAGAAGCCTGCGTACCTTGGCGATTTGTTAGAATGTCTGTGATATGTAAAGTTCACCAACCCGCACTAGGCCAGCATGGCAGACTATATGGCTGTACGTTCTTTGGTTTTGCTGCTGTTCATGAGCGGTCGTATCGCTTACCATCAGGCAAACGGCATTCTTGTCTAGCTATTCAAAGCAATAAAAAAAATACTAGCAACAAGAATATGGATTAAAACTGTCGCCAATCCACATAAAGTTTCAGCATACACGGAAACATATCTAAACAATATAGGCCAAGAAATTTACAACCTTGTAGAAAAGGCAAATCTTGAAACACGACTCCCAGAAGGATGACTTAAGACGAGAAATTTTACTCTGCAAACTTGCAGCACCCCGGGAATACAACGGGAATACCAGAGCAATCATACTGGGTTGCGGTCAAAACTCATGCAAATGAGGAATATGGATCGTAATGTAAGGATAATAAAGGTTAATATGATATGTGGTATACATGGGCTATCTTAGACAATTTTGAGTTATAAAATAATACGAAAAAGTTTTTTTTTTAACCTGACATATATCTTGGGTATGCAACAATAATACCAGTGCTAACAGCAAAAAAATTGAGGTACAGTCAGCAACATAAGTCGCTACACATTTATGAAATTTCGAATGGTCTTATCATCCAAAATAATAATAATTCCCAATATCGTATAGCACTTATCGACAAAGAAGACATTACTTGATTATACTTTCCGACTACAGACTAGTAATAAGAAATTTTAATTCATAAAAGGGTTATCAAAAATGTGAAGTGTGTAGCCACTTATGTTACAATTATATATTTTGAAAATAAAAGTTAAAACATACCGGGTATCTCAAGACTGCTACCGAAAACGAAGCCGGGTGGTAGTTTTAGTGGCTACAAACACAATGCAATTAAAAATTTCGCATAGAAACGCGACAATTATTTTTTATGATTTTTTAAATATCGTCATTTTTGGGTGGTAAATCCTTAGTTTTTGCTAAAATAATAATTTAAACTCTTTTATACCTTAGAGTATTTATAAATAAAAGGGTATACACTATTATTTTAGGAAAAAACGTATTTACCACCCAAATATGGCCATAGAAAAAAAATAACAAAAAAAAAAATTGTCGCTTTTTATTGCCACTTTTTCTGTTGCATTGTGTCTGAAGTCGCTTAAACTACCACCCGGCTTCGTTTTCGGTAGCAGTCTTGATATACCCTGTATAATTGTTGATAATATTTTGAGCACTGCAGTTAAGATAATACTCGTGCACTAAAAGATCTGATTTATTTAGGTAATGAAGAATGAAATAATGATCATTTTTTAATACTAATAAGTACTTCGCTAAAACATTAGCAATACCAATGTAATCAAACTGAGTTACTTACAAACTCACGTATAAGAATTATTAGTTTTAATATTAGCAAAATAAAGTCTATTTTGAAATGTATCAGATGCGCTATAATAACAAATTTAAAAAATGAGTACTGCAGATAACGTAATGAAGAAGGGTGGAAATGTTTTCAATGACGTTACATTATGTTTGTCATTATACAAGTGATGTTGTGACTAAAACACTCTTAAAAATAGTCGTTACTTATCCTAGGTATGATTTGAAAAAAAAAACACAAGGGTAATGTCTATTATTCTTAGATCTGTACATTATAGTATAGTACATTAAAGTACAGTAATGCTTTTAATACGGTCGATTTTGACGTGCTACTTAGCGTACTGGGCTCTCTTAACATATCTCCAACAGCGCTTGTTTGGTTTCGTAGTTACCTGTTTGGACGCCGGCAGCGAATCTATGTCGATAACAACGTATCATCGTGGTGCTCGACTTCTGCTGGTGTGCCACAGGGCGGCGTGCTATCTCCCCTACTCTTCGCAATTTTTATCAACTCTATTAGTAATAAACTCCGTTCTTCTTACCACCTTTATGCAGATGATCTCCAGATTTATTCCCAGGCTCATTGGCTCCAGTTAATGGTGATGCTGTCTCGGCAATCAATGAAGACATTAAGCAAATAAGTGATTGGAGTAACGATTATGGACTAATGATAAATCCAACCAAAACTCAAGTAATTGTTGTCGGCAGCCCCAGGATGATCTCTAAACTCGACTGGTCACTAATACCACCTGTCATTTGCAATGGAATCACCATTCCTTACAGTGACAGTGTAAAAAATCTAGGTATTTACCTTGACAAATGTTTCACCTCCGCGCTCCGCCCGCAGCTCCGAGAGTTGAGTAGGAAACTATTCACCTCGGCTGGGTCCTTGCGGAGATTACGTAATTTTCTACCCATTGCCACGAGAATTTCGCTTGCACAATCCCTTCTTCTCCCCATCCTTGATTATGCGGATGCCAGTTATCTTGATATTACTGAGGAGCAACTTAATAAACTTGAGCGCCTCCAAAATTTCTGTATTAGATTTATATTTGGATTACGCAAATATGATCATGTTTCAGAGTTTCGCAGAAAGCTCAAGTGGCTACCCATACGGCTTCGTCGGAATACACACATTCCCTCTCTTCTTTTTAAAATTCTCTTTAATCCTCTCTCACCCCCATATCTTAGAAATAGGTTTGAATTCCTACATGACTCACATTCGAAGTTTCTTAGGTCATCGGAAAACTTAAGACTGAAAATTCCCGTGCATTCCACTTCCTTTGTAGATAAATCTTTCACAGTCCAAGCTGCACGGTTGTGGAATGCTTTACCGGTAACAGTAAGAAGGGCCAAATCTCTACCCATCTTTAAAAGGATGGTTAAAGAACATTACTCCCTGGCTGAATGAGGACATTAGTAATTGTATACTTTTTCCTTTGTGTATTTATACTTAATTATATGTCCTTTATGTTGTGTAGATATGTATGTATGTATGTATATATATATATATATATATATATATATATATATTGTATGTATGTATGTTGGTATGTATATGTGTATATTGTGTAAGTATATTTACATGGGATATTTACTTATGTATGTATGTTTATTTATATATGTTGAATATAGACACTAATATCTACAGGTATTATTCGTACACCTGATGCTGCCCCAATTTGGTCCTTTTCTCTTA
The DNA here is from genome assembly GCA_009982885.2 of Hyles vespertilio. NCBI lineage: Eukaryota > Metazoa > Arthropoda > Insecta > Lepidoptera > Sphingidae > Hyles > Hyles vespertilio. Next base: position 6,679,997 of record CM042806.1, on the reverse strand, counting down.
TATCCATCAAATGGTTGTCTGTCAGAAATTGCCTTGTGCGATAAGACCGCCAATTGAACTTTTTTTTTCTAGTTTGTATTGTTTCCTTTTGTATTTATTTATGGTGTACAATAAAGCTTATATAAATATAAATAAATAAATTATACACTAGAGACTCGTAAGATAAATACTTCATTCACTCATAATCCTTTCATCTATTCTATTAAAAAGAAAACATTAGGTCTAACCGTACTTGGACGAAAATGGTGAAAAACAAGCCTTACAATTTAATAATTCATAAGTCTAGAGAATAAAATTTAAGTAAAACTAAGGCTTCACATAAACCGCACGGCTCGCACTTAACGAAACAGTTATTCTTTGTTACGAGGTTGGGTGTAACATCTGCGCAATAAAACCAAGTAGGTCACTTAAATAAATAAATAAAACCGACGTTCACGAGATACCAATTGTGAGGATCAGAAACTGTAAAAGACCTTTGGTCTCAAATTGCCTTGAATTAAATATTTATGGGTCACATTTTACTCAAAATGGGAATCGAACCCACCTTCTCATTTTAAGGCCATCTTCTTATTATTGTATTGAAAAATTCGTCTTATTTTTTTATAAATCGTCTGGTCAACGAATAATGCATAATAACAAACTTTAGACTTAATATTATGAAAAACTAATTAGGTTTACGTCGTTATATTAAAAATCTGAAGCAAAGTAGCAGCTTTTGTGTTGCATACTTTTGTATTATAAACATTCGTAATATCCTTGATTGGATTTTCCTGACGTTTAGATTTTAGATTTCACTTTTCGAACTATTCTCCCTCAAAGATCGACAATACACATGGATTTTTTCCGATTGTGGGTATTTCAACGTTCACACCTGGCCTACAATGTCTTGCACTAAACATTTCTATCGTGATTTTGCTGGCACAGTGCAACGGTTATAAAATTCTATAGCGAAAACGCACAGCTCGGAAACAAGAAATGGTGTTATATTTTACAACAGAACAACAATATTCGTTCGACTCGTATTAGCTGAGGCAGTAACAAATTTGTAGGAGTAATATTTTGTGTTAATTTAGTAGGGATTGAAGTTACAAGGTTAATTGAGAATATTTCTGTTATACCACTATTTTAAGAGTGAGTAGATGTAAAATAAAAAGAAATATGTAAATCATGTTGATGAAAACCGAGTGAGAGCTAAACTCAACCGTCAAACACAAAAACCCGAATTTGTACCAAAAACTCATTTTAATTTTTTATTTTTATTGAAATAGGCACCAACGACATGTATTGTATTGTATTGTATCAGCCCATATACGCAGGGCACGGGCCTACTCTACAATCGAAAGTACGACTGAGAGTGGTTAGGTCATATAGTCCACCACGCTGGCCTAGTGCGGGTTGGCGGACTTACATACCATAGAAATTCTTATAAATCGCTATGGTATGCAGGTTTCCTCACGATGTTTTCCTTCACCGTTTTAGTAACGACATGTATATTAAACATTTTCTAATAATACAATCTAGGACAATCTACTGATATACGTATCAATTAAAGGTGTACACAACATTTGTAATAAATAAATTAAATTGTACATCAAATTAAACTCAAGATAAATAAACAGAAATGTGAATAACAAAAAAACGTAATTGAAAATAAACGCATTCAAAGCATATTCAAAAAGCAAGAAAATTATACAATATGTGTGAATTTTATACAATAGCAACATTAATAGGTTTATATAAAATTTGCAAAATAAATATAAAATAACAAAAAATATATACTACGAAGACGACGACGACGACGATACAAAATTAGTATCGTATCTCTAATTTTTCTCTTGAATGTTAGAATTGGGTCAAAGAAAATATCAATATCTGGTGGTTTAGTTGATATCTCATTAAATTTCATTGCAATCCTACAGACAGGAGATTGCTTGACAATATTGGTTCTGCTAAAAGGCTGTTGAAAGACTCTATTTATGGGTTGCCGTGGGATACGGGAAGGCACTGTTAACTTGAACAACTGAAGTAAGTTATCACAATGCATTAGCCCGTTGACGCATTTGTAAAGGAAAACATTGTCGTGGACGCTCCGCCGGCTACGTAATGATCGGATATTAAAGAAACGAAGACGCTGCTCATAGGGACATCTATGTGAAATTCTCTGGGAGGTGAACGCCAGATACCTAGTGAACGCACGTTGCACCGATTCAATGCGTTGCGAGTGCACATAGTAGATGGGATTCCAAACCACACTGGCAAATTCGAGGTGACTACGGACTAACGTGTTGTATAAAGTGATTTTCGTAGATGTCTGAAATGTTTTGGCGTTTCTCCTCAAAAACCCTAACATCCGAGATGCCGCATTTACAACCTCAGAGATATGAGATGTTAATTTTAATTTGCTATCTAAGATGACGCCTAAATCACGTATTTTTGGTAACTCGACTAAAATCTTGTTGCTTATATTTTAAGATGATGGTAAATGCTGGATTTTTCTGGTGTAGCGAACATAAAAGCATTTACTAGGATTTAGGACCATAAAATTTGTGTCGCACCCAAATTTAATACGATTTAGGTCTGACTGAATTAATTCCACATCTCTATGACTTCTAACAGTAGCGTAAATTTTGAGGTCGTCGGCAAAAGCGCGTATTAACAGCTACGGATCTGGGTTGTATTTTAGAGAGGCGAGACGTGGCCTCTCACTATGGGCCTTATTAGGAAGCTCAAAGTCACTCAACGAGCTATGGAGAGGGCTATGCTCGGGGTTTCCCTACGAGATCGAATCAGAAATGAGGAGATCCGTAGGAGAACTAAAATAACCGACATAGCCCACCGGATTAGCAAGTTGAAGTGGCAATGGGCAGGGCACATAGCGCGGAGATCTGATGACCGATGGGATCGGAAAGTGCTCAAATGGAGGCCACGTAAGCGCAGCGTGGGACATCCACCCACAAGGTGGTCAGACGACCTGGTAAATGTCGCGGGACGTCGCTGGATGCAGGCTGCCTCCAACAGGTCTCTGTAGAAATCATTGGGGGAGGCCTATGTTCAGCAGTGGACTTCCTTTGGCTGATGGATGGATGGATGGATCTGGGTTGTAATATCGTTGATGTACGTTATGAATAAAAGAGGACCCAAATGGGAGCCCTGAGGTACACTAGATACGGCAAGATATTCGCGAGATTCATGGCCCTTTACAGAAACTACTTGGGGTCGACTAAATAGGACTAAGTCTAAATAGGACTGAAACCATAACAACAATGAGCCCTGTATACCGTAACACTCAAATTTTTGGAGAAAGCGTGAATGGTTAACTTTATCAAACGCACTGCTAAAATTCGTATACACGGCATCTACTTGAAGACCTTTGTCGATTTCAGTTGCCAGGTCAGAAACAAAACATGTTAGATTAGTAAGTGTAGAAATTCCGTTTCGGAAACCGTGCTGATGCGGAGAAATAAACTTGTTAATATAATCTGAAACTATAGGATGTATGAGGGCATTACTAGCTATTTCGGATTACTTCCACATGCTTTAACGGTATAGGAAAACATCGCGAGGAAACGTGTATTCCTGAATATACTCGACAAGAAATACGAAGCTATGTCACGTAAGTCTGAGCTGGTAAATATATTTATGTTTACCACGCTAGCTAGGTATTTACCTACACCCAAAAGAGTTGATCCCAGGCAAGCAATCGATTCATCATCATCATCATCTCAGCCACAAGAAGTCCACTACTGAACATAAGCCTCCCCCAAGGATCTCCACATCATCCTGTTGGAAGCGGCCTGCATCCAGCGACTTCCTACAACCTTAAATGATTTTCTTACATCTCTTCCCCAACTTCTTATCCAGTTTCAAACTTCCAGTACTTAGTAAGTAGTAAGTAATCTTGGTCCAAGATAGGAACCTTCGATCAGCTAACAATCTTCTCCTTGAGTGTCCCTCGCATGATTATGAATTTCTTCACTCTTTCAACTCATCCAATTCTTCCTTCTTTATTCAATCTATCCTACTTTTTCATGCGCTCCTTCTCAAAATTAGTACATCTACGACGCGTTTAACATTCAAAATTAATCTTCAAAAACTGTTGCGTTACAGATTGGCAGAACTATTTATTATAATATTATTTAATATATGAATATGTTATGTATATTATATTGTATATTTATAGTGTATGTACTAGCATAAGTATATTTTGTTTGGTTCTCAATATCTATTTATGCACCTTCTTAATTTATCTCTCACCATCCTAAGGTTGGCTGTTAGAAAATGCCTTTGGCATTAAGCCCCGCCTTTATCCAACTATGTATAAGAAGTATTACATAAATAATAAATAAATAGCACAAAGAAATTCAATTTTAACAATTCAGACTTGTCCGCAGACGTTTTAGGTGTAAAATTCCCGGCACAAGTAAAAGTCACATACGTTTTCGTACGTGGCATTGAGTCCCGGCTTGGGAGAAATATCGCGCTCCTTTCCGCCGCAATCGCGCGCCGTATCGGTTTATGTGTATGTCTACTAATATTCGGGACAGCATGGCGGGTGACTTATGTTTTTAGGTAAGGTTTTGGTATTGTAGAAGAAAATTAGATTCACAATGTCTATTTTTGCCGCCAAACAGCAGTGTAAATGTACTGTTTTGTTTAGGTTTGGAAGAATAGAATAGAATAGAATAGAAAAACCTTTATTTGTTCATTAAAGTACACATACACTGATACAAAACTAAAATACAAATCTATTACAAATACTAATATTACAAATATCTAATAAAAAAAAAAAAAGTGTAGCAGCATATGTGTTGCAGCAGAACAAAAGGGTGATGACTCAGCATACGTTCACTCACACGAGCAAACACTGATATTCTGCCATTACCCGGCTGGAGAATAGTGGCGGAGTAATGAATTCATTAGTCTGAGACGCAATTCAATTTAAGAAGTACACACTACAAAAATGACACACAAACTACTATGCACACGTAAACAAAAACATGTTATGATTTCTTGGTAGTAATATTAATATGAATAATAATTATAATTTATAATAATAAAAGAAATAGATAAATAAAACCACACAATACACCACCGAAACCTCTCAATAACAAAACAATACAAGACATTTATTTTGGAAATGATCATAAGTACAAATTAGAGTGAATCACACAGCAAAATCCGCTAACAACCAACCACTAGGTACATTTGATTTTTGCCTCTCTAGAAGCATGGTTAAAACATGCTTTTTAAATAAGTACTTCGATTTTATATGTTTTAAAGGTGGAGGAATATTATTCCAACATTTGGTTGAGAGATAGCGGAAACTACCGGTAAACGCCGTAGTTCTATGAAGACATTGTAGGCAGCGTAATTACTGGACATATTGAACATTAGGGGCCTTATTAATAAACTCGGATGAGCGAGGGTTTAAATTTTAGCCAAAACCTTTAAAATTTACTAATTTATATTGACCGTTCCTTTTACTTTTAAAATCAGTGGATTGCCATAACAGGATTATCATGTCATGTTGAAGAATATAGTATTTTTTTTAATATAGTCATTACTATCTAGCTATTCATAATAATAGATTGAATTCTCTAGCCCAATGCCTAAAGTTAATCCTTCGCTCATCCGAGTTTATTAATGAGGCCGCTTATGTTTCAGGGTGGCGATCGCAGTGGAATGCCAAGAATTTCTATTTAATTCATTGTGTTGTTTGGTTTTGCTACTGATAATAAGCGGTCATGTTGATTACCATCAGGCAAATGCTTGCAAAAATTATAATAGAAAATTAGTAAACGCGAATTTATTTTTAAAATAAAAAAATCTCGATTCCTCCAATTTATCTAAATGTATAGTACGGCTTTTAAAAATCTTCACGTGTTTATCTCGAGTTTTCTACGGGAAAATAAAGAAAAACAAATATAAAAAATATTCTTCACTTTTAAAAAGCTCTATCATATTAGATTCCCCACCAGTATAATAAATAATATTAAGAGATTTGTTTTGGTTTTTGAGAACAAGGAAGCGACATGATTTATGCCTAAAATAATTTATGTAAAAGTAACATAGGTAGTCAGTATTATTAAAACATAGAGACGACCCCTGTATACAGATTTTTAGAAATAAAGCCCTGAGAAAATATAATAGATAACATTTGATTAGCTTTCAAACAACCTGCATGTACCCGTCAATCACTTCAAATCCATTATTAATTTAACACAAAAGCATTCAATCAGAGTTCACCAAACAAAAGAATAACTAAAGTATTCAATTGATGAAAAATAAAAGGTTCAAGATTATATGCGTATAACGGTATCTTCACACTAGAGACTAGGATGCCTTTATTTTTGCATGAAAATGTCATACTATCGTGTATTCCTTATTGACTAGACTATAAAACAAGGTATCTATAGTAGAACCATGTGTATATTTTGAAATAAATATATTTTTTCAAATTTCTAGACTTTTTTAATTTTTTCATTTTGATTTATTCCGAAAAAAAAATGTTTTATATTAATGAGTAATATTTGCGTAAATCCAACAAAACATGCATTATTATGTTGTAGGTACGCGAATTTCTCAAGAACTAAAGATCTGATTCCGATCAGGATTTTTTTATTAAAATTAATAAGTTTAATACTGGCACAGTGATAGGACAGCATTTAGTATATTATCCTTGCTTCAGTGCGACAATCGCACGACATCGGTCGAGCTCTCCTATAAATATTGTAGTGTTAAAAGCAGTGTGGCTGCCACTTTTTAAATGCGGCGTGTCCGATACATGGATATATGACAAAACGATATCGTACGAGATTTCCACAGCAATCAAAAATGTTTTTCCTGGTGCGTACATAGCACTCATAGACAAAAATGCAAATAGACGGTATGTGAATTCGCAAAACAGATTTTGCAGAAGACTGTGATACTAATCAATGCGATTTCGCCCAGCAAAACGATTCTCTAGCACGATTTGGGTGACATTATTGCTAAACTATTAAATTAATTAGCATGTTCTTGTGGTGCGTCGTAGGAGTTTATTACGATACGATGCAACGATGCGTAATCGTAGCTTGTAGCTTTTTACGGTGCGACGTCGCATCGTAGTTTTCTACACGAGTCCTTAGTATGCTACGCTGTTCTGGACAGCGGCCCTAAACTCGATCATCCGTAAAACCTCGAATCTTTTGGCGCGTGAAATATTGCCTATAAAATGTTTTGTCTTGAGTGAAATGGGGGAAAAGTCCGGAGCATAGTCCACTTATTATGAGAGGCCTGCGCCATTTTGTCGGATAAATAAATTATTTCCACGCCAAAGTTATTCCGGCCTATGTGTATTTTTGTTTGGGGCTTTTTCGAGTGATGTTGATTTGATTTTAGAAGCAAAACCGCCAATTTTGATTTCATCAAATCTGAGTTTAATAAAGCAGGTTTATCAAAAAGGCTTTGACATTAATTGGCAATAAATACAGGTTATCTCAAGTCTGCTACCGAACACGAAGCCGGGGAAAAATAAAAGCAACGATTTTTTTTCCTATGGTCGTATTTGGATGGTAAATTCATTTTTTTCCTAAAATAATAGTGTATATCTTTTTATTTATAAGAACTCTAAAGTAGAGAAAGAGTTTAAATTATTATTTTAGCAAAAACTATGGATTTACCACCCAAAAATGACGATATTTAAATAATCATAAAAAAAATTGTAGCGTTTTTTTGCCAAAATTTTAGTTGCATTGTGTTTGTACGCACTAAAACTACCACCCGGCTTCGTTTTCGGTAGCAGTCCTTATAAACCCAGTATAACTCTTGAATACTGATGTCTTCCTCAGTGGCGCAGTTATACTACAATACGATTATAAGGCTAAGGTGTAGGATTTGAATTCTAGTTCGGGCAAAGTGTTATTTAATTTTCTATTCATAATCAGGAATTAGTGCCCAATATAGCTATAGGCTCGCCCGCTATCATAGCAGGACGAAACATGGGTGTCATTGTATCACCTCTGCCTACCCCTTCTGGGGAAAAGGCATGAGTTTAGGTAAATATGTATTTGAATACTGATACAATAATATGTATTTGTGACACGAAATTCAGCTAGTTCCCTAGAACACTAACTGCCTTACGTAACGCTGTTAGGCATTTAGCTCACACATAATATGTACGTACATAAGCACAGTGTGTTTGTCTCATGACTACGACATAATGTTATAGGTAGCCTGAGGTCTATGTTTTCTAGAAATTACTTGACCTTATGGTGCATTTACATGTAATTTAAAATGCAATATACGTAAAGCCATATACATATGCTCAAAACCGCACATATGCAACACAATATGCTTGGGTAAATTATGTAGGTATCACGGACTTTGCTTTGTCACGTATAAACTTAGATCAAATATACACTAGATACAACATGAGCGCTTAGAAAATGGCACCAAAAAAGTGCTTTAAGCACTCTTTCGCCTTCAGTCACGTACTGACCGTTGCTTCTAAATCGTCGCAGAACTTTTGACAATATTATGTGAAAAGCTACTTTAAGCTCCAGGAATAAGGTGGAATTTGTGTTAATATATTTGGAATATGTGATCTTTTGAACCCGCACTAGGCCAGCGTGGTGGACTATATGGCCTAACCACTCTCAATCGTACTGTCGATTCTAGAGGAGGCCCGTGCCCTGCAGTGGGACGTATATGGGCTGATACAGATGTGATCTTTTTGTTTACTTTTTTTGTTTCAATGCATCGGCGCCACTTTTTAACAGAACATTTACAGGGAACTGTGTATCTAGTGTATATTTGATCGAAGCGTATAAAAATGGTCGACATATGGAGGGATCCTACATGAGGATGCTCGGAAACAAAAACTTGAACATTTTTTAACTCTAAATCGAACCCATGACCTGAGGAACTTAAACTAGATATGTATATCTAAATACAGTGTTCAAATTAATAATATTGAAACATTATTATAAAATGTTACATTAAACCAAACAGTTTCAGCAGGTTAATTCTCTGCGGCATTATAAAACACGTTAACATTGTTTTGATAAACTCGCAGTTCAACGTGAATATTGTATTATTTCACAATGTTGCCAGTGTTTATAAATATTTCCCTACATTATTATAATATTGCCATAAGTTAAAACACTACAGGATTGGCTAATATTCCGTTTCGGTGCTGCTTTCGATATCATTAATAAAGATTAAAGTAACAGAAAAACCATGTTTTGTAAATATTTGTGCGGCCCACAAATATTTCTTTCGGGTCTGGGTGATTAAGATACCGAAAAGTCTCTCGTAGTTCCTGATACCCACGACACAAGACTCGATCTTAGTCTGGGGTCAAGACTATGTATGTGACTGTTGGATGTCATTTATTTATTTATGAACGAAAAAGTATAATAATATGAAATTTTTGATTTGTTAGACTTTCTATGATATGTAGAGTCTACCAACCCACACTAGGCCAGCGTGGTGGACAACATGGCCTTACCCCTCTCAAGCGTACTTATGACTGTAGAGAAGGCTCGTGCCTACAATGGGATGTATATGAGCTGATACAGTACGCTTTCGATTTTTTAAGAATATCTAAATTTGTATTTTTAAATCGAGCAAGTCCATGTATCGATACAACCATAAAGAAGAAAATTCCCCGATAGTTTACCTTGTAAAGGCTACAAAAAAGAATTCTATAAATCGCTACATTAGACTACTAAATGTTACATCATTATTTCCATAGCATAAACCTTTATGAAATAAAAAGCCTTTATTTTTCATCTCAACCACAACATATTGTTTGCATAAAGCTAATTGCTCTTACAGACGTCTTTGATATCAACCTTTATCAAATATTTATCCATATCCCGACTACTGCGCATATGTTACTACTATAATATTTATTCAGGGATCAAATAGACTGACAGAATTGGAGACTCTGAAAACCAAGACAGAACATATGTGTTCGTAGTTTTAGTTTTGAATGTGAGGTGATTTAGGTCAAGTCTATATAGTTTTAAGTCAAGAATATTGAATAATGAATCAATAATTTAATAAAATAAATCAACAGTCTTGTATATATTATTTTTAAAATGCAATAAAATATTAAAAAGTGCAGTAAATTCATTAAAATTTCCAGACGCAAAAGCTTACTCTGTGCGTGTTCTATTTGGACGAGTATTATATATTAGATATTAAATTTAAAAGAGAAATAAAGGCGTGTGCCAAATATCAAATCAATTTGCCTACAGGGGGAGGGTCAAAGTGCAATTACGAAAGACCCAAAAAAACATTGACAAGCTTAATAAAATCTTTTAATAACCAAGAAATTGCAAATAAATACGGAAAAGCTCAATATATTCCTTAACAGTATACTTCAATCAACCCCATAACAAAGCAGCAAATCAACAAAACCTCAAAACAACAGCATTTTTTCTACCCTTCCTACTCTAGGAAATGCCATAATACCATTAAACTCATTAACACGCAAAATACTAAATCATGAACACAATGTACGACGCAAATGGGCTGAGAGCTAATGGCATTGGAATGTCAACGTGTATCGGATACTCTTGTATCTTGGAGTTGCGTCACGCGTTTTGGGTATTAAATACCTTCGGGGTTTAGGTAAATACTCGTTTCATGCTCTTTAAAATGATTTATCTTATTATAGACAGTCTTAAATAATGCTTTTTTGATTTTTGTGAATGGTAAGTTTCTCTCTCCCACTCACTCAGGCTATAATGTCGTTCAAAACGGAACTCAACAGTGCATTTACACTGATGCTTAGCGCGAGAAATAGACACTGCGGTGGTACCTACCCAGGCGCCCTGTTACATATGAAAAACCTACCACCAATAAATTATTGATTTAGCTTAACACATCTGGTGGTGGTTTTACTGGTGGTAGGTCTCTCATATGTCAGAGGCTATCTGGGTAGATACCACCGCAATGTCTATTTCTCCCGTGAAACAACACTGCGTAAATGCACTGTTGTGTTTCGGATTGAAGGACATTGTAGCCCTCTGGCTACATATTGGTACAACTACTGGACATATTGAGACTTAACATCTTATGTCTCAGGATGACGAACGCAGTGGAATGTTGCTACTGTTTATGAGCAGTCGTATCGCTTACCATCAGGCGAACGGCTTGCTCGTCTCGTCATTCATTGCAATAAAAAAAAAAGCTTTCGGCAGCAATGGTACTGACACTTAACTTTATGAATTTATATTTTGAGATTCTAAAGTTACTAATTTTGATGCTTACAGAGTATTTGAATAAATATATAAGTATGCAGTAAAATTATTTTTAACTACAATGAAAAGTGTAGAGATTGCTCTCACATCAAAGCAGCTACTACTAAACCCCGCCGCACATGCTCACACTCGCATTGGCCGTCACGAGCCGCGTGCGAGTGGCAGTATTTAAAACCTACTCGTATGACGCGATACCCAACTCCGCATTTGCTCTCACGTCGACATGTGTGTGGGTGGGTGTAGAATACTGGCTCTCCACTACACCAATGATGATGATGATGATGTTAAGACTCAATATGTCCAGTAGTTACTCGTGTATCAGCATGGCGAGCGCAATGGTATGTCAAGCCTTGCTTTGTAATTCAAGGTGTTGTTTGCTTTTACAAGTGTTCATGAGCAGTATCGTTTAGTATCCGGCGAACGGCATATTCGTCTCACCATTCATTGCAAAATACTTTGAATCGATGAAACTAAAAATCTAAACTAGTACATAATTCACAGCTTCCTTTACCACTAGACCAGATTTAAAGTCAGTAAACATGACACACAATTACACATTCGGAGCAACGTCTTGGCGAAGCACCAACGACAATTTTAAATACTCTCGACTTCGAAATAAACAAATATTACTTGAAAACTCAACGGAAATAAATGTCGGAAGGCCTTAGCAAGTTCCGTGGAAAGTTTTGTACGGAAGTATTTAATTTCGTTTTTATCACGACATGGATGCATCAAGTTCGTGTGCGCTTGTAACATTTTTGATGCGAATTTTTAAGCAGTTCGAACGAAGTTGCGCTTTAGGAAACATTAGTAAGGTGAAGTTTTACAGCCTCGTGGAATTTACGTGAAATTGGTTGTGGAAAGAGTAGGCCGCAACCTACAACAGTTTACAGATCTCACTAAAAGACAACAGGCAAAAATTTATTTTGATTTAGGTGTCTTTTGTAAAATACTCCTTTATTAAACTTCAAAATATTATATATTTTTTTTATCCATATCCATAATCCATCGTTGGGTTGCCCCAATCAGTACGAAAAAGACAAGAAGTACGAAGAGACAAAGAAGTAACATTCTCTACTCTAGACGATTTTTCGAATATCGCTGCCATTTCTGTATTTGTCATTTCTCTATTCATTCAAAAAGAAGCATTAACGTTGGTACTACTTGTAAGTTTTATAAAATCGGTTGACTATAATAATTTGATTCAACTCAGAACTTACAATTTGGAAACCGCTGTAGAAATTCTCAAACTACTACAATAATTCAGCATAATTTTTTTATTCACCCAACAATCACATATACAGGGTGTATCAATGCTGCTACCGAAAACGAAGCCGGGTGGTAGTTTAAGCGACTTCAGACACAATGCAACCGAAAATGTTGGAAAAATAAGCGACAATATTTTTTTTGTTATTTTTTTTGTTGTGGTCGTATTTGGGTGGTAAATACATTTTTTCGTAAAATAATAGTTTATACCCTTTTATTTATAAAGACGCTAAGGTATAATAGAGTTTAAATTAATATTTTACCAAAAACTATGGATTTACCATCCAAAAATGACGATATTTAAAAAATGATAAAAAAATTGCCGCATTTCTTAGCAAAATTTTTAGTTGCATTGTGTTTGTAGTCACTAAAACTACCACCCGGCTTTGTTTTCGGTAGCAGTCTTGAGATACCCGGTATACTCGTAGTCCTAATCCCACACGAAGGTCGAGTCTTGTGTCATTGGAATCAGAAACTACGAGAGACTTTTCTTTCTCACGAACACCCAGACCCAAAACAAATGCCTGTGGATCACACAAGTATTTGTCTCGGTATGGGGCGAATCCACGACCTAACGTTTTACAGCCAGCGTCCAACAAACTGCGGCACAGAGATTTTCAGTTTAAACTAACGTTCAATAACCCAAACGACCTAGACTTCAACATTCAGCTTTCTACAAGAATAAGGTGTTCTATATTAAATGCAAGAATCCCATATATTTTACGACAAAAACGGAATTAAATAAAATGGCCTCTCGGAAGGGACGCAAGCTTATGACATAAAATCCTGATGTCGCACCCATTTTCGACTCGACGTCTGTAAGCCCCGCTATTTTATTGGAATTAAGGTTGAATTTTTAGAAGAAATAAAGGTCTCCCTTGGAAATGGGTCGGGATTCTTTCCAAATTGCGCATAGAGTTGAGGGTGCGAAGTTGGGTTGAACTTATTAAAAATTCTGCGACGTATTGCATAATAAAGATACATTCTGTTTGTTTCAGTAGATTAATGTAGATTGATTAAAGATTTTTATATGAAAAAAGTTAAAAAGAAAAATAAGTTTATTAATCACAGACCTTAGAAAAAGTGGAGGTGGTTTTAATTTCTAAGACAATACTTCTGGTGACAATCCCCTGATGATTTAGGATGATGATTAATAGGCCCTCGAACACAGCTATCGAATGTGATTGGTAAAAATAACAAATCTTGAAATATATTTCAGAAACCCTTTAGGGATGCATTAAAACGTTTCATCACTATTAGTACATTAGTAATCATTGTCTTTTATAAACGCAGCTTCTAAACTCTAATATGCTCTGGAATTTAACCACAAACTTGCATAACTATTCCGGTTCAAAATAGGCTGTAGCTCATTAATATAACCTAAAGGACCAAACGTTGACTACAAAGAAACTCTATTGTAAGCTGAAACGACAATAAGGGCAGTCTTGAGAAAAAACAAACTCCTCAAGAAAATGCGACTATGAATAGACATTGTAAGAAATAGAAACGTTTGCATTTATCATAAGAATCATAAACTTGCATCGCAGACGCGCACAATACAGTATCTTAATACAAAACTTTACAATGTTATTTTATGAAATACATACGTTTGCTCTGAAAACGAGATTGGATATAGATAGATAAGCAGGTTTGTTTTGGGGTACAATAAACGCAAAACAGTTTTAAAGACAAGACAATATATACTCGTAGGTGATTATTATGAAAATAAATATGGGATGTTGTAGCCGCAATCAGGCCACAAATCAGCAACATGCAATGCTCCATGGAGTCAATTGCCAGTAATTCTGCTGATACCCTGGTCTACAGTACCAATTGAATACTAAAAAGGGTATATCAATACTGCAACCGTATAGGAAGCTGAGTGATAGTTTTACTAACTACAGATACTGTATGTATCAGCCCATATACGTCCCACTGCAGGACACGGGCCTACTCTACAATCGAGAATACGATTGAGAGTGGTTAGGCCATATAGTCCACCACGCTGGCCTAGTGCGGGTTGGCGGACTTACATACCATAGAAATTCTTATGAATCGCTATGGTATGCAGGTTTCCTCACGATGTTTTCCTTCACCGTTTTAGTGCGTGGTGATTGACTATCAATACACACACACACAGAGGTGTGCCCTGGGATTCGAACCCGCGACCACCGTGAACATGTTGGCAGCCGTGTCTAGTCCGTTACCAACAAGCCACCACGCACTATAGACTACAGATACAATACAACTAAATTAAAAAGTAAAAAAGTGGTTTATCGTTATCATTGTCTAGATTGCCACTGGATGCGGGTCGCTTCCAACATATCTATATATCCATATATGGGAGAGGCCTGTATTCAGCAGTGGACTTCTTGTGAAAATGTTAAGTTTTGTATTACATGTTTTTTTTATTGCAATGAATAGCGAGACTGGCAAGCCTGATGGCAATACGGCCGCTCATAAATAGCAGCAACATTCCACTGCGCTCGCCATCCTGAGACATAAGATGTTAAGTCTCAATATGTCCAGTAGTTACTCGGGCAATGTCCTTCAATCCGATTAAATATGATATCCAAAATAAGTATTTTAATCGCATATACTTTAACATAACAACTTGAATTAATTATACAAGAAACAACAAAGCATAACTAAAAACATCAAAATTAAAGCGGAACATGAATTTGCATAATTCAATTAAAACATTCACAACTAAAAATAACCATAAGGACGCGCAAAAACCTGACCTCGCCACTAAAATTTTTAGCACGCCAGATTAACGAACCACGGAAATTAGATTTCACTCGGCAAATTGTGTTTCAGAGTGCAAATAACTTATTTACTGTTCTTGAATGACAAAATGTCCCGTAAAAACATTTCTTTTAACAACAAACCTTCAGAAAGTTCTGGAAGTCTGAATAAACCCTACCATTTGAGGACAGGAGTGCACTTAGACTCGCTTCTAGGATGCGCCTTTAAATCTACTTTCGAGCGACAATGGTATAATTTGTAAGGAGGGGAGAACTTTTCTTGGTTTTGAATAAATAACACACCTTAGCAATCACAAAGAGTTGTGATCCCGCAGATACGTATCTGTCGTATATCCCATATAAGGTACGTACCTTATATGGGTTTAAGAGGAAGTTGTTAGTTTGGACGAATCATCATAATGATCGTTATGTTCTACTATAAATGAAATTGCTGTTCATCAATTTTTTCCAAGGATTTTGATAGCCATCAGTTGGAAACATTCTGCTTTCATCGCCAACCTGACCATCAACCTTTCTGATTTATTCGCTCGTTTGCCACGTGAATTAAATATTGGTCACATAAATATTTAGCTTTTATTTTAGAAGCAAGGTCTAAGTGCACAACACAACGAATTAATCGATTGGTAATTTAATTTTTAATAAGGCTCAAAATAAGATAATCATTTTTTTTGTATATTGTATCAGCCCATATACGTCCCACTGCAGGGCACGGGCCTACTCTACAATCGTACGATTACGATTACAGTACGATTGAGAGTGGTTAGGCCATATAGTCCACCACGCAGGCCTAGTGCGGGTTGGCGGACTTACATACCATAGAAATTCTTATAAATCGCTATGGTATGCAGGTTTACTCACGATGTTTTCCTTCACCGTTTTAGTGCGTGGTGATTGACTGTCAATACACACATGACTCATCACTAATCATTTTTACAACCGGATATTTAATATATCTCCAGAGTATTGCATTTTTTATCTGTTTAGAGTAGGAACTCAAAATCCCTATCGAATGTACTGTAGCGTGCGCCATCAATGCTGATAATACATTTTAAGTAAACTATCTACTATACGCCACTCCAGCTAAATTAGATAATACAAAATTAATCCATCCATTAAAACCGGCCTAAATTTATTCAAACACAAATTACACCACAATCATCAATCTAGCTACCACGCGCCAGTTTTACAATCGACGACGCTGCAATTAGTTCCCGGGAGTGACAGATTAATGATTCATCTGCATGGCCCCCACGTGGCCTTTTCATGGCCCCGGTCTATTGTCCGGCCCTGGGCTGCACTCGGAAAATTTCCACGCGAGTTTCCGTACCAAGTCTGTGCACTTGAAAATAGCAAATCCGTGTATGAAACACGTTTCGCTTGATTCATGTTCCCACATTTATTATACGGAATGCGAGAAGGTTTGCGACGAGTCAAGACTATCTTTTCATACTTGGAAGTAGGTCAGAAATTAAATCAAATTTTTCTTTTTAAGGAATGAATGGCTTTCAATACGGCGCTCAGGGAGTGTTTGGAGTGACCTTTGTTCTGTTCTAATGATGCTTATTTAAATTATGAATCTCTAATTTTTATCATTTCAGTAATGAACAAGTGGTGGATTTTTGAGATCGTGAGGTAGCGGTTCGACAAAGGCTGCTTGAAATTTTTCCTTTAGTAGAACGACGATATTTGAAAATGGAAGACAATAAGTATAACCGAACATTATGACGTCACGAAAAGGTGATTACTTATAATCCGATAAGTTCCATACATTTCGTGCCTTTTTCATGCACACTACAACCCTCTCATTTATTAGTCAGAGTATTCTCGCCACACCTTCCCAACGCAGGCGTTCATTTCAAAAACATTGCACACAGAAAATTTAGAACTTTATTTCTATTTGTCAAGCAAAAAGGCACGATCTCAACTGCGAAATAATATTTGCAAGTAGAATGGAAAAATGTATGAAAGAATGCACCTTTATGTGACGGAAAATATTTGCTTTGGAACTTGTTCTGGAATTTTAGTCACATGTATATTGACATATTATGTTACTGGGAATAAGGAATACGTGGTTTTTATGGGAGCGTTAGATATACTATAAACCTTAGGAGAAGTTTACCGGTGTTGGTTGCAAAAACCAAAGCATTATATGAAATGCAAGACGTAAATGCACGCAAAATACCCCTTGTATTTTATTTCATTTATTGCTTTGTGTACGCATAATAAATAAATCACCCGCGCAACGGGGTCTGTCAAAATTAACGAATATTTATAATTTAATGAATTATGCGTACTCGTTTGTGACCATGAAAACGGCGAAATAATCGAGATGTTAAGAATTTGAAAGTTGTAAAAATTGGTCCAAATCCGCGTCAAATTCTCTAAAAATCTCGCGTAAAACACCATTAGTGACTAGTTTATTAGAAAGGATGTCTGTATAAAAATAAAATACATCTTCACTACATATAGACCAAGAGCCCGTGGCCGCCAGACCTTTGTAATTTTATAAAACCTGAAAGTTTGTGTGCGCATGCCTCATATATAGGCATCGCACAATCAGCTATTATGTATGAAGTTCCGATCGTGGTTGCTGCGGAAGTTATCAGCTTCAATGTTTCTGGCAAGATGCAAGAACCATCAAAAGTGTCTGAATACTGAGGGAATATTTTTTTATAGTTGCTTTAACAACATACAGGGTATATCAAGACTGCTACCGAAAACGAAGCCGGGTGGTAGTTTAAGCGACTTCAGACACAATGCAACAGAAAAAGTTGCAAAAAATAGCGACAATTTTTTTTTTGCAATTTTTTTCTTATGACCATATTTGGGTGGTAAATACATTTTTTCCTAAAATAATAGTGTATACCCATTTATTTATAAATAATCTAAGGTATAAAAGTGTTTGAATTATTATTTTAGCAAAAACTATGGATTTACCACCCAAAAATGAAGATATTTAAAAAATCATAAAAAATAATTGTCGCGTTTCTTCTCCAAATTTTTGGTTGCATTGTGTATGAAGTCACTAAAACTACCACCCGGCTTCGTTTTCGGTAGCAGTCTTGATATACCCTGTATATAAAATTCAGCTTTTATTCTATAACGCTGACAAAATTACATTATGTTAAAGTTTGAAGATAGCGTAATATTTAGTAACATGTAATTTTGCCGAAGTTATAGTATAAAAGCTGAATTTTATATATGTTGTTAAAGCAACTATAAAAAAAATATTCCCTCAGTATTCAAACACTTTTGATGGTTTTTGCATCTTGCCAGAAACATTAAAGCTCATAACTTCCAAAGCAACCACGATCGGAACTTCATAATAGCTGATCCTGTGATGCTTATGTCAGAGGCATGCTCAGACAAACTTTCAGCTTTTATAAAATTACGAAGGTCTGGCGGCCACGGGCTCTTCATCTAATAGTATAAAACAAAGTCGCTTTCTCTGTCCCTATGTCCCTTTCTATGCTGAAATCTTTAAAACTCCGCAACGGATTTTGGTGCGGTTTTTTTAATAGGTAGAGTGATTCAAGAGGAAGGTTTATATGTATAATACTTACATATTATTGTACAAAAATCTATTTGTACCCGGGCGAAGCTGGGCCGGGCCGCTAGTGTTACATAATAACAGGCTATATCATTAAATACATAGAATACAATAAATACATAGCAAAATACCATATTATTGTTAGTAATAATTTTGCCTGCAGTAAGAAAACAATCAAAAATGCAGTGTTAAATGTTCAAAATGGATATAAAAAATAAATGCATATTTGTTATAGATTCAATAATTTTCCATAGATCACAATTTAGGATAATAGAAACACAAATAGAATTCCGTCTGTGCTTGTTCAAATCTATGCAGAGGTTGGCTAAAAAAGTATTTTGACCGCGCATGGACAGTAGCAAAACCAAATATCACCATAAATAACAAAGCAATGCTTGGCATTCCACTGCGCTGGCCATCCTCCAGACGTAAGATATAATAAGACATAATAAAATCTCGATATATCCCGCAGTTCTCTGTTTAAAATATCCTTGAAAACCGAATATAGTAGTGCATTTACACTGCTGTTTGGCGTGTTTGCGTTAATGTATGTAATATTAAAGAAATAATTGCTAAAAAAAGCCGATTGAATTAACAGAACAAACACATAGATACTACACAAAAGAGAAAATAAAATCAATGAAACATCAACTTAAATTCACAAACGTGGAATGGAAATCACGGCCGCAGTAAACTTATTTCATTGACGCGTAATACATTATTTTCACCAACTTCAATAAAACCACGCGGTATATTCCATTAAAATTCAATATTTTAACAAGAAATAATTTACCTTTGAAAGTATATAATTAATTTATGCAAATATGATTGTCGGTGGCTGATGACCAATCACACCTATTCTTTTCATTTAGCTTTTTAAAAATAAGTAAAACACTCACGATTCTTCCAATTGTAATTATTGGGCACCGTTTTCTAAACTTTTTTTTTATAAAAGATGGATATTCAAGCAAAGGTGTTGTTCGGTTGTAAGTGTTCGTGACCAGAATTATTTAAAATTAAATAATTACAACCAATAGTCACATAATAATCCTAAATCCACATTAATGAAAATGAAAATAATTTATAGAATCCATTAAGAGGTTCTGCATCATTTAGATTTAGTCATTATTTTTATCTACAACCTGGTTAGAAAAGCGATTTTCACTGGACAAGAACGGGCAAGAAACTTTAATGTTGCTCTTTTTAAACCAGTAACCACAAAGATGGAGTCTTCTGTTGTATTAGAATCTACGAGATACTTTACGGTCTCACAAACAACTATGGATTACACAAACATTTGAATTTATAAAAAAAATATTATACATTGAAATCACTACAGAGTATAAAACAAAGTCGCTTTCCTCTGTCCCTATGTCCCTTTGTATGCTTAAATCTTTAAAACTACGGAACGGATTTTGATGCGGTTTTTTTCAATAGATAGAGTGATTTAAGAGAAAGGTTTATTTGTATAATACGTGCATATTATTTTAGAGAAATCTATGTCCACACGGGCGAAGCTGGGCCGGGCCGCTAGTAATGAATAAACGATAATGCAATTCTTCGCAATTTAGTGCAGACCAGATATAGTAACTAGGTGGACTAGGACTAGAGTGTCTATTCCATTTGCGTGTGTCAACGTCCAGGATAACATAAACATGCTCCACAAACAAAACAAAAGCAGATGCAATGTAGTCTTGAAAATTCATTGTGCTTTTTTATTGCTGTGAATGGAGAAACATGCCATTCGCCTGATGGTAAGGGATACCACCGCTCATGGACTGTAGCAATACTTGGCATTCCACTGCCCTCGCTATCCTAACTCATAAGATGTTAAGTCTCAATATATCCAGAAGTTACTCAAACCAACAACAGTACATTTACAAAGCGCTTCCAACAAGTACACCCATAAAACACTTCAATAAAATTCTTTCTTAAAAATACCGTGGTCATATCGGCCCAAACTGTATGTAGTTGCACAATTTCAACCAATCAATGTACAAATGTTTTCCACTATTCCAATAATAGAGACCTAAATTAATTGACACTGCGAAACAGACAGTGAAAGTTTCTAATTTAATTATTCCAGGCGGTCGGAGTAGCAAACGATACGGTGCTAACTTCTGCCTTTTTACAGCAACTGCGAATAAAGTTTGGTCGAGATAGATTTTATCTAATTGCTTGATGAAGTAACTATCTCAGTAAGTATTCTTAAGGTATATCTATCTTCTATAGGCGAGCGACGAATTTTGGAACTAAAACTAAAATTTGAAAAAAAAAACGAAACGCTTTGGTTTCAGATGAGGTTTGAGATATGTTATCATAATATAAATACTTAAATAATAAAAATAAATAAAAAATAAATAGTAATATTACCTCTAACTACCCCTTAGAGTATACGAGTATAGGCGTTATATATGTATTACAGAAGTATTGAATGAAACCTTTCTAACCTAATTTGCAAGCCGACGCTAACAATTTCAAGAGCAAATCAATACTATGACGCAAGAAGTCCTTATCTCTTGATTTCATATCTTTAAGTTTTTACACCCTGGCCACCGTCCAAGTAGCATATCACGCCTACCGATCGACTCTCCAAATCCAGCCTCAGGTCTGATACTACGGCTGAATGGGTTATACTGCCAAGTTTAATACGACCTTTGGGTGTAACGCTGCCAAGTTTAGTAGGTCATGCGTAATGAGGCTGTGACGTCTTCGTATGGTTTCTAGTCGTATTTATGTTTTTATGCTGAGGTGAAAATAATGTTGAATGAAACTGGTGTTAAGTGCAGTGCATTCCTAATAAAGGTGACTAACTCTTCACTTATTTGACAATTATAATTAATTGATTATGTTTAAAATACAACAGAAACTCAATCTTTGAAGATTTGACCGTCAATAATGTACTTTATATAGAGGTTAAGTTTTTGTTGTTGTCTATTTTCTCATTTTGTTTTGTTCAATAAAGTGTAATAAAAGAAAATAAATAAACTTTTATCAGCCCATATACACGAGCCTCCTACAAATACAATACAATAAATACATACAATCGAGAGTACGATTGACATTAACTGATCATAATGTGTAGGCAATAGTACCAAACTGTACACACAATCCGCTGAGCATATTTTCATCCCAGGATCTAACAGTGGGCAAGTTTAACATAATGCTGGGCAATCCGGTCATCTACAACTCATATAGCATTTTTCGAGTAAAAAATTCACGTTAGCCCGCCCTGAATTTCAGGCATTTTGAACGCACCCTGTCGTAATTGAAATAAACCGATATAAATTCTAAAATCCAGGTAGATGAAGAATATTTAATAAATTAAATTCTTGTAATTCTATTCAGAAGTCACCTACAAGCGCGGAAATGCCGCGCAAAGTGAAATCACTTGACCAAAGATTCATCGGGAATTCGGCAACAGCTGAGCGTAAGAGCGACGCTCCCACGGGTTCCCATTCCCGAAGGATTTGATAAAATATCGAATCTTCCAATTTATTTCTCCCATCTACTGGAAAAACGCCTAGGGCGCCACAAATGTGCGTGGCGAAAAATAAAAATATATTTTTTTCCCTTTATTATTCACATAGGACCCCATTTAGGAGACAATCAACGTTATTTACATAGATTTATTTCAACGGTTTCATTCTGTTGTGTGTTTGTGTTCATTTCATCAGGTCGTACAAATTATAACATTTATTTAGTGACGAGTGAGGTAGAACACTTATGCATACCTAGAAAAAATCCAGATAGAAAACAATGGAAGTAAGAACTTTCTTTCTCTTTAGCCACAAGATTATAGGACCCGTTAGAAGTACCCTAAAACTATTTTTTTTTCTGAATACAATTCATTAAAATAGGACCTTTCTCTATATTGCAGGAGGATTTTACCACAAGCCACCCACTACAAGGCAATCCTTGCAGAAAACATTTTTTTTATTGCAATGATTGGTGAGATTAAAATGCTGTTCGCCTGATGGTAAGCTACAAGAGCGATCATATAATAATAATATAATAAATACACCCAACAGTCACATACATAGTGACCCCACACTAAGATCGAATCTTGTGTCGCGGGTATCAGGAACTACGAGAGACTTTTCGGTCTCACAAACACCCAGACCCGGAAGAAATATTTGTGTGCCGCACAAACATTTCTCTCGGTGCGGGGATCGAACCCGCGGCCTCTCGTTTCACAGGCGGCGTCTAACCAACTGCGCTACGGAGGCTGTCAAATCATAGGCAATAGCTAAACCAAATAACACCATGAATTACGAAGCAATGCTTGGCATTCCACTGCGTTCGCCATCCTGAGACATAAGATATAAAATCTCAATATGTCCAGTAGTTAGTCAAGCTACAATGTCCTTCAAACCGAAACCCAACAGTGCATTTACACTACTGATTTCCAGGAGAAAAAGACATTGCGGTGGTACCTATCCAAGTAGCCTCTAACATATGAGAGACCTCCACCAGTCCTTTAATAAAGTATACTCCTAATGAAACTTCTCGAAACCCCCACATTCAGTCTGATTACACAGCGTGTCATATTAAAACGTAATTATCAAAATACATTTATGTTCCGAGCAGAATTACTATATATGTATGTACTATGTACGTACTGTATGTACTATATATGATAAATGTGATAGAACCCAAATATAGTAACAATCTTTGGCAAAAGCTCTATCTCGCCAGTTGACACAATAATGCCGGGCTAATCAAATAGGACTAAACTGACTAAACGCCAAACTCACAAGCGAAACTATAATCCTTCCTCCAACTTTAGGCTATTAAGGCAATGTAAACTTTTTCAAACTGCTTTAAGATTTGCCTTACATTCTCTTTGATTCTAATTTTAGTCCCTTTGCTGTGCCAGTGTGAACACAATTCAGATAAATATGGAGTTTTTACATCCAATTTTTCACCACTATTTGTATAAAATATAATTATCATCATCATTATTTTAGCTACAGGGAGTCCACTACTAAATATAGGCCTCCTTCAAGGATCTCCATGTCGACTTCTTGCAACCATAGCCAGGTCCGTCCACTTTGTAGGCGGGCGTTCGACATTTCGTTTGCCTGTAAGTGGCCTCCACTCTAGAGCTAAAATAAAATATAAAAATGTATCATATTACAAACAAGACTACATAAAGCTGAAACACAAACTACACCCCCATACAGTCTAAATATTTCCCAAGATGATGACGTCAATTCACCGCGGAACTAATTAAACATTCCGGCTTCATTGTTCAAACACTCGTGGTAATTACATTACTGGGCCCGCCACCCGCAACTTACAGGCATAGAAAGTTTTACGTACGTTTTCATCGGCTCGATGTTTATCTAAGACTTGAGAAGATATATTGATTTGTGTTAATTGAATGTAAATATAGGTTTTTGAACAATTGAGTATTAATAGGATGTTCTTTTGTAAGCTGGATCGACAAAGCGACCGCTGTTGATGTTAAGCCCAGCGAAGCTTAAATAAACATGAAATTAAATAAACATATTCCAAAAAGAAAGCCACGCAAAATGATGCTGGTATACAAAATATAGTTTTTACGTCCAATTTTCACCACTAATAGCATAAAATATAATTATCATCATCATTATTTTAGCCACAAGGAGTCCACTACTGAATTTAGGCCTTCCAAGGAATTCATATCTACATCGAATTCATTATCGCTTCCAACAGGTCATTGTGGAGATCCTTGGGGGAGGCCTATGTTCAGCAGTGGACTTCCTGTGGCTGATATGATGATGATACAAAATATTGCAATGTATTTATTAATCATAAAAACATATTTATAGCGGTTCTTAGTATTAGGTATCCATTAATGTCGAAAAACTTAAATGAATTATTAAAGTATGTATCAAATTAAAATGTAATATGTAAATGCTCATTGCTCCAGGACTTAACGATTTCAGTAAGATACATAATAGATTCCAATAGACGTTGCCACAGAATAAACAGAGAAATTGATTACGCAAACGGGCATACCCTAATACCAATCAGAATAGTTCCATAAATCTTTATTACCATCCTTTAATATCCATAAATCTTGAACTTTGATCTTCCTTTAATTAACATTAAAACAGGATCATAAATAAATATTAAATATTTCACATTCAGCACAAAATATTAATCTATTCTGTTCAATATTTATATGTTAATAAGAGCAATTATCAAAGTTCGATATCTTAATAGCTGGCGTGGATAATATATTTTCTCATTATATTGATGTCTAGACGGCCAAAATTAATCATTAAATCCATACAAAATACATGAAAATAATTATAAAGCTTAGGATTAATCGCTCATTTATATTTACCGAGAATAATAGTTCAAATGCTACGAGGCTACGTGTGCTACGTGACGTAGCACTTTATAAACCGTAGCTTACACTGTAGTGCCCCATTTGTCATGTAAATAGTGCCGTTGCAGACTGCCCTGATTTCACTGGTATATTTGTTTATGTTCGTGGGAACGCATAGTTATGACATAAAAGCATTTTTTCACAATACATCAATATTGGCCTAATACCAATCTTAAACCTCAATGAATCTTAGGTGAGAAGAAGTTGAAATTTAATAAAACAAAAAAGCAAGCTATATTATTAGAAATATTAGTACGAGCATGCTGTTCGCCTAATGGTAAGCGCTAAGAGTATATATACCGGGTATCTCAAGACTGCTACCGAAAACGAAGCCGGGTGGTAGTTTTAGTGACTACAAACACAATGCAATTAAAAATTTCGCAAAGAAACGCGACAATTATTTTTTATGATTTTTTAAATATCGTCATTTTTGGGTGGTAAATCCATAGTTTTTGCTAAAATAATAATCTGAACTATTTTATACCTTAGAGTATTAATAAATAAAAGGGTATACACTATTATTTTAGGAAAAAATGAATTAACCACTCAAATATGGTCATAGGAAAAAAATAACAAAAAAAAATTGTCGCTTTTTTTTTCAACTTTTTCTGTTGCATTGTGTCTGAAGTCGCTTAAACTGCCACCCGGCTTCGTTTTCGGTAGCAGTCTTGATATACCCTGTATATAGCGGGAGAGCTGGTACTTCAAAAACGTAGATAAAAATGGTGGTGCCGGGCCACCTTTTTCTGCCCTCCTATTGGCTAATATTGGAACAGGTTGTACAACATACATAAATTATTTGAAAAAAAAAATTAAAAATAAGTAGTTTAGGTATATTTAATTCCACTCAAACTCGTTTTAAAAGGATAATAGCTAAATATAATTTCGGCTATCAAAGGAATGTATAGCAATTTATTGCTAAATAATTAATTCAATTTTTACTAATATAGGTGCGCTACCAACATTACGAACAAGAAAATATCTACGTTTTTCAAATCGCGAATGTATGACAGCGCTCCCTCTACATATATAAATACTCTAAGGGTAAGTGATACGACTGCTAATGGATAATAGACATCCATGCATTCCGCCTTACTCGCCATCCTGAAACATAAGATTTTAAATCTCAAAGTGACCAGTACTTACTCAGGCCACAATGGGTTTCAAACCGGAATACAACAGTGCATTTATACTGTCTTAAAACTATCTTATTTATGACTCCCATGACTTAAAGTTTTATTTATTTTTTCTTTTTTTTTTCACTATACAGAGATACTATTAAGAAATTACACAATAAAATAATAGTACATGTGGAAACCTTATTACACTAGGTAATTTCTTACAGGCAACCATGGGATAGATATATGAATATCAGAAAGAAAGGGCAGTCTAAGGCATAAATTAAATACTAATAGACTAAAATTAATAACTAAAATAAAAAAACATATAAACTTAATCATACGTAAAATTAATATATTTATCTTGGTAATTATCTGTTTATTTCGGTGTAACAGGCGTCCACACGCCTAGTACAAGAAAATAAATCGCTTACTGAGAAGCATATGTGATTTCTTAGAGCAATAAATATTAAAGCCATCTTGTCTTGATGAAATCTCTGGGTAGTGGATGGTTGTAGTGCACGATGTATCTTCAGTCGAGTATGGGGAACAATCTTGGTAAGTACTGGGGAATTTAGTTTAAGTTTTAATATGTGACTTACGTATGTATACATACATAAACTCACGCCTATATCCCAGAAGGGGTAGGCAGTGGTGCCAGGACACCCAAATTTAGCCATGTATTAATGGAGACTGTCCCGCCCTCACACCCACCACTGCAACTCCTGTAAGCCAGGATCAACAGTGGCACGCAATGTAATGACACCGAGCATTGAAGCTCGGCGAGTCTCCGGGAATGTCTAACATGTCTTTAACCCGCAACGAAATCAATCAGAAAGTTAAATTAATAGGAGGAAATAAATTATTGTCCACTTCCCTCCGTGCAAAGCGGGTGACAAAGCAATGAAATAAAGAGGTAAATAACCTCGCAAAAAGACTTTTACAGCCGGAGAAGCCAGCTGTAAAGCACCACGGATCAAATCCTTATTACATTTAAATGGGACCTAATATGTGAGCTGTTACACTTGATTCCAGTAATAGGTATGGCAAAAACGCCGGAAAGCACGGAAATTCGTCCTAGTCTCTACAAGGTCCGTGTAGTATACAACTCCAGATGATATTTGCATACTATCCAGTATGATTTTACGCTCATTCTGCCAAAGACTACACTCCCAAAGTATATGATGCGCGGATTGTTCATATTCGCAATTTTCTGTTGAACATGGGCACGCAGGCGATTCCACAAGCTTAAAAGAGTATAGTTTAGACTTAAAGTTACCATGGCCCGTGAGGAACTGTGATACGCAATAATCGACATCTAGCCATGTCTTCGTCAAACGATCACGCACGCAAGGAAAATATTGGTATAAATGCCGTCCCTTCAAAGATACCTCCCATCTATTTTGCCATTCATCTAATAGTTCGCTATATACCATAGGAAGCGGTTTAAATAATCTGTCGACTTTTAAGAGTTCACGTGCAGTTAAAAATCTTTGATCCATATTCTCCTTAGTAGAGTAATACATGGCGGCGCGACGTTGCACCTCCAGATCGACTGGAAGTACACCCGCCAGGACAGGCAAAGCTTCGGTACTAACAGTTCTATATGCCTTGCACAAGAATATCAACGCCAAACGTTGGCTCTGGAGCAGTTTTCTTCGCACAGCACCGATAGTAGCCCTATCAGCCCATACGGGAGATCCATAAAAAATACATCCTAAGTAAGTTGCTCCATAGATGATTTTTAGTGTATTGAAAGATAGCCCCCACGTTGATTTCGATATTCTTGTCAAAGCAAAAAAGTTCCTTTTCGACTTTTCCCCGACGTTCTTAATATGTTCCAGAAAGGAAAAATTCCTTTCCAAAATTAAACCGAGATAACAAACCGATTCTTTTTTCTTTACAGTGATACTATTAAATTTAATTCGCGGCGGTGATTTTAAAGTTCCTTTTAGAAGTAATTGGAACGTTTTATGTGGTGCAAACTGTAAGCGATTTCGATGTCCCCAATCACATATTAATTTTAAACACGCGTCTGCCATATTTTCTAATCCCGACCTACTGTTTGACTCTATAAGCAAGAGGCCATCGTCCGCATATCCGGTCAAAGAACACCCCGACGGTAAGGGGATTGTAAGAAAATCGTCGAAGCCTAAATTCCACAAATAAGGACCTAAGACCCAGCCTTGTGGACAACCCATCGTCAGTGGTTTCGACACGGCATAGTGTCCAAGTTTAAGTTTTGTTGTTCCATGCGAGAAATACGAGTAAATAAGTGAATATATATTTTTAAAGCAACCTCGTAATTTCAACTTAAGAAGCAGCATTGGCCACCAAGCGTTGTCGAAAGCACCGGAGATGTCCAGAAAAATACCGAGTACATATTTACACACCGATGTACTTACCGCTCTTCTAACCGAAATTGCCGCGTCGATAGTTGACTTACCCGTAGTAAAACCGAACTGATTTTCGTGAAATTTTGGTCCGCCCGGTAGCAATCGAGGGACGATAAGGCGTTCTAAAAGTTTACCTAGCGACGGCAAGAGTGTAATAGGTCTATACGACTTAGGATCATGTGGAGGTTTATCGCCACTCTTGGGTATTATCCGAATGAAACCGGTACGCCATACTCGCGGAAATACCCCTTCAGCAATGCATCTGTTATAAACTGTAAGTAACGCATCGCCTGCCGATTTACACGCCTCTTTAATCATTTTGTTCGATATTTTATCGTCACCGGAAGCCTTGTTTAGGGGCAAAGATCGTACGATTTCACTAAATTCATCAAACGACGACAGATTTGAATCCGAAGAGTTCGGCAGTTCCCCGGCCCACATCCTAATCTGCTTGTGGTATTCTGTGTCATTTTCAACATTATCATCCGGAATTAACGATTGTAACAGAGCGTCCGTTGTCTCCTCAATACCAGTGGTGTAGTTGTTGTCAATTTTTAAATTCTCAATATATGCCAAATTGATTGACCTATTCGCTTTGAATTCATGGTATAAAGGAGACCACGGACCCTCACTATCTAACCGAGCCACAACTTTTCGTAATAAATTACCCTTAGATTTTTGGACGGCCGCTTTATAATGCGATCTGGCAAATCTCAGTTTATTTAAAGCAGATGTAATTGCTTCCCCTGTGACAGAACGTCTCTTAAGCCCGTTAAAACGCCTACGCGCTCTGCGAAAAGTCCGACGTAGTTGGACTAGTAAATCATTCCACCAATCACACCTCCGAGCGTTAGTGATGGAACCTCGACCGATGGTAACGTCTGCGCAATATGTAAACGTGTCCGACATAATCTCCGCACAGGTTTCAGCTGACAGATCATTGCGAGTGAAGTCCCCAGCATGCCGAGCAAATAGCGAGCTAAATAAATCCCAGTCTGCGCCTCGGGATTTATATTTAAAATTAAAATTATTATGTACCGGACCCTGCGTCAATCTAGGCAAGAACTCGTACATAATCAGGCGATGGTCACTACACGACGCGTCCGGTAGGACGCGCCACCTATCAATACGGACGTCTCCACTAGAAAGTGTGACGTCAATAGAAGATTCACCCATAGGGCTACTGTAAGTAGGTGGTGCATCGGGGGTGTTGTGTATTTCGAGATTCATCTCTGCAATGAAATCTTCTACAGCGCAACGTCGCTCGGTATCAGTGGAGCGATATTTGCCATACCAAAGGACAGATGACGCATTAACGTCAGCACCTATAATAATTTTATGTCCAGCGAGGGACCGCAAGACATAGCGGAGGTGACACAGGTGAGGACCCACAGGATCTGAGTATTGAAAATAACAGCTCACAACATAAACCTTACAAATCGGACTAGACACCTCAGCGACAGCACAGTGTGACGTCATAAGATTACGCACAGAGGTTACGGTAAGATTTGAACCCGACACAAAAATACCTGCTCGTGAGTTGCTATCAAGTTGTACGACCTTACTAGATATACGCGCATGTTGATATTGCTCCTGTACCAGTACGATATTTAACTTATACTCGCGAATTAACGTATCTAATTCCGACGTTGCTACCCTATCATTATGGAGGTTTAACTGTCCGATGGTAAAGTTATTCATATTGTGTTAGTACTGGGTCGAGAGAAATAGTTGTTGGAGTTTGTAGTTGTACGTTGGACACTCCTGAGACCCACAGCGATGATCGTGGGGTTTTTTAAAGCGCTTGCAAGGTGCGCATACTGGCTTAAAATCTGTGTCTGAACTGTGCGGACACGCCTTAGTCTCGTGTGCTTCAGCACAGACGGCACACGTAGGTGTTTTTACTGTACAGAACTTTTGCACATGCCCATAGTATTGACAATTCATACAACGCACTATTTCTAAGTCGTCAATGAATCGACTGGTGGCCCAGTCAATAAATAATTTCTCTTTTGTGTCCGCCAGATGTTTCCTTATCTCTGAATCTAACTCAATGCCAATCCATTTACGACCGTTATCTAAATTACGTCTACGAACTATTTTAATGGATTTAATGAAATCATCCTCCTTTATTGGCAATTCGTCCTTGATATTTTGACGATACAGTGCGGTAATAAAAGCGCGGTCTTCCATAGAGGATGGCACATCCTTAACGAGGATACTTAGCCATGTATTTTCTGTCCCACAATGTGAGAGGTGGCGAGCCTATCGTCATATCGGGCACAAATTCCTGACTCTGGGCTGATAATGAATAGAAAAATCCAATATCACTTTGCCCAACCCGGGATTCAAACCCGAGACCTCAGTTTTGTAATCGTACCTTGGCACAACTACGACACTATGTGACTTAGTGGTCTGTTTATTGCATTACTCACATTAGAGTATTTGACTATGATTGATTGTGTTATATTTTGCGTACTAACACAATTACCATTAAAATAAAACATTTACGAGTATGTCCAAACAGTATTGAAGTAGCTTGTAATATGATGAAATATAAGTATTTTAAAGAGTAAGAGTATCTTACAGTCTCTTTCACATGCGTAGTGCGCGCATGGTAAGCCTAGTGACGTCACTAGGATTGTTTTGCATCCCTTTTCTTTTATTCTCAGTACAATTAAAATATTTGTAACTTGTTAAATTCTTATATTCTTAGATTTAGAACATAAATTATTTAATGATAAATAAACAGATAAATACAATAAAAAATTGCAGTCAAATAACCTATTTTATTAAAATATGATCATAATGTTTAAAAATGTAGCGATTCTATTGTAAAAAATATTGCAGTCAAAATAAGTCGACAGGGCCAAAAAGTTCCCGCTTACACGCCCAGAACCAAAAGTTCTGTATCGGACGTGAACAAGGTGCACGGACGAGTGAATAAAAGCTACAGGAAACCGTTGTATGCAGACCAACATGAAACTTGAAAATTGATACAGCAGTGAAATTCTTGAGGCTGAATAATATATAATTAATTTTTAATAAATAAATTTTGATTATTTTTTACGAAGTTATACGAAATTCTAAAATATAATATTAATACAATAAAATAACTCTTTATTATTACTAAAACAAGTAAATAAAATTAATGTATAAATACTCTCAATTGAAATCTTTGACGGTCAGAAAATGTTTGCTAAATATCGTTTAGCAGAATCTCTCAAAAATACTTTTTGTTTCACCCACGCATCGATTGGATTGGATTTTAGCTTTAATGGTATTTAATAAATATTTATGAAATTATTAATAATCCTCCTGTAAGTAGATGAGTTGATATAAGTTATAAGCTCCAATCTTTCTGCTGGATAATCCGTCTACGTTGAAGTCCTTGAGAATGTAATCTGCGATATTAAATAAGTATTGTGATAAAAAATCTAGGCTAGTACTTGGATCAAATAACTCTTATATGGCACATAGGTGACGCTTGGTTATTGCTGAAGTTATGATAGCTTATATAGCGCATCAGGGTTCTAACCAGCTGCAAAAAACGAAGCGCTTGATAACCGAAGGATATAGAAGCATGTTCCATAAAATTTGTGTTGTGAGATTCAAAAGTTTATCATAAAGCCCCATTTATACGGGAAGAGTATCTTCTCTAGAAAATAAGATTAACGTAAGGGTAGTAAAAGTTGCTTCGTGTAAAGATTTGTCAGAACACGATCATCTATGGGGGTAATCACGATAGCATTTTTTTAAGTGCAATGAATGTAACGGGTGAGCCGTTAGCCTGGTTATAAAGGTTACGATTGCTCATTAACAGGAGCAAAACCAAACAACACCTTGAATCACAAAGTAATGCTTGGCATTACACTGAGCTAGCCACCCTGAGACATAAGATGCTAAGTCTCAATATATCCAGTAGTTATTCTGGCTACAATATACTGCAAACCGTAACACAACAGTGCATTTACAATGCTCTTTGGCGGGAGAAACAGATGTTGCGGTTGTACTTACCCAGGCGGACTCTCACATAGGAGAGACGTACAGTCAGCAACATAAGTCACTAAACACTTCACATTTTTTGATAACCTTTTTATGAATTAAAATTTGTACGTACTACTCTGTAGTCGTAAAATATAACCAAGTAAAGTCATCTATGCCGAGAAGAATAAGAATAAGAATCTATACGATATTGAAAATAATTATTATTTTGGATGATAAGACAATGCCAAATCTCGTGGCTGTGGAGCGACTTATGTTGCTGACTGTACCACACCTAGCATTGTTCACGTATTAATTAATTCTAATGTATCATAGAGAAGGATAAAAGTGAAAAAGCATGAAGATATTAAAAAGTGGTATGTCAGGATCGAGCAGAAAGCCTGTACTTTCGCTATATAATGCAAGCATTGCCTTTATATATTTACATATTTATCTATGGTAAGGGACATTTTTGTAAACAAACCCCCAAGTTTTTTCAATTCATCGTGCATATTTCTAAAATGTACCGTATATTCCCGCCGTTGAATGACCTTGCCAACAAAGGGATCTTTAGTCAGCCATTTAGTTTTAATCTAACATGACAAAAACCCTAAGGGATTATAGAATAATCTAGAAATATCCCCAGTGTACTGTAAATAATAATTTACAATATCAACACAAAACACGTTATTGTAATAGAAGACAAAGCAACAAAAGTAGCTTTCCTTATCTATTTTACGAAGAAGCTATTTCGATTGGCTTAGAGAAAATATTTCTCGGTATAATGTTATGGTGGAATCTTTTATATTTTTCTCTGTCCGAGAAATTTCTGTGCAATTGATCATACTTTAGCTAGAAGCAGAGAGAGGTATGTGGGTAAATTCAGACAATGCATTTCCTCGATAAAAAGAACACAAAGAGTCTCACATAATGAAATAAGGGGTGCGTCGTGGGCATCTAAATCTTAGAGAAATATTAGATCTTAAAAACCCAGGTTGTTGTTCAATGTAAACTTTTTTATTGCAATGAATTAGGAGACGAGTTTGCCGTTCGCCTGATGGTAAGCGATACACTCATGAATAGTAGTAGCAAAACCAAACCACACCTCGAATTACAAAGCAATGCATTCGCATTCCACTCCACTCGCCATCCTGACACATAAGATGTTGAGTCTCAATATGTCCAGATGTTACTCTGGCTTCAATGTCCTTTAAACCGAAACATGACAGTGCATGTACACTGCTGTATGGCGGGACAAATAGACATTGCGGTGATACCTACCCAGGCGGCTTACATAATAATAAGAGGGTCCAAATCACCTTACTTTATTAGGAGTCAGTCTTGTGTCATAGGACAAATACAGGCTGAAATTAATAAAAATATTGATAAAAAAGTGTATTGAAATTTGAAACTAAAATGGAAAATTTCGTAAAAGAAAATACCCTAACACTTGAGTGTAATATTTAAACAATAGAACGTTAAATGCCTTTGGTGATCGAATAGATTAATTACTGTCCCTGCTAAATGTACTTCGTTAGTTCACTTAACTACGGCTTCGATGCAAATTCTCAGTAAAACGGAGCCAGTACTGTTTAATGGTGTTTTTAAACGAGGTTTTTCTTTATTAAGGAGCACTTGGAAAGATTTGTCCGAGCACCGTGGTCTGTTTTCTACCTGTCTAGATCCTAAAGTAGGGTCGATTCGGGGAAAATAATCGTAAGAATCCAAATATTGGAAAAAGTTCAATTCAGTTGGATGATTATCAAACGCAACAAAGTGATACCACATACATACACACACATAAACTCACGCCTTTTTCCCAGAAGGCCACCCACGTTTCGACTTGTACGTTCCGTTCCCACGATTTGATAGGTGGCGAGCCTATCGCCATATCGGGCACAAATTCCTGACTCTGGGCTGATAATGAATAGAACAATCCAATATCACTTTGCCCAACCCGGGATTCGAACCCGAGACCTCAGCTTTGTAGCCGTATCATAGTACAACTACGGCACCGAGGTAATCCGAGGCAGGAAGTGATACCAATAGCCCTGGTATGAGAAAAGCAAAGCAAACTCTACTTTTGGTAAGTCTCTCATACGTAAGAAGTCATCTGAGTAGATACCACTGCAATGTATATTTCTCAGCAAACAGCAGTGTAAATGCACTGTTGTGTTCCGGTTTGAAGGACATTGCAACCAAAGTTACGACGGGACATATTAAATAAATAAATGTACCCAACTGTCTCACACATAGTCCTGACCCCACACTACGATAGTCTGGTGTAGTAAGTATTAAAAACCACGAGACACTTTTTGGTCTCACAAACACCCAAACCCGAAACAAATGCCTTGACATCTAATGCTATATTAAGACTTCACATCTTATGTCTCAGGATGGCAAGCGCAGTAGCATACCAAGCATTGCTTTGTAATCAATCTTATTGTTTGGTTTTGATACAGTCTATTAGCGGTTGGAGACCACGGGTTGAAGATCGAGCACAGTGGCGTGCCATAGAAGAGGCCTATGTCCAGCAGTGGACGCGGATTGGCTGATGATGAATATATGAATAAAGGAGCGGTCGTATCTCTTACCATCAGGCGATTGTCTGCTCAACAAAACAGAATATTCAACAGCAAAATGTTTCCCTCTACCGGTCAACTCAATTATGCTGACCTGTTCGAAACTAGATATACATATGTAATGCATATGTTGAATCTGAAACCCGACAGGCTTTCATGAATCACTATGACGTGTTTTTCATAATCGAGTACTATACATGCCTCAGTGACGTAGTTGTTCCACTATACGCTTACAAAGCTGAGGTCTAGGGTTTGAATCCCGGGTCAGGCAATGTGGTATTAATTTTTTATATTCATTATCAGTCGCGAGTCAGGAATTTGAGCACGATATCGATATAGACTCGCCCACTTTCACATCGTGAAACGGAACATATTGATTAAAACATACAATGCGAAATGCCGTTGGTTGCACCTCTGCCTACTCCTTCTGGGGAAAAGGCGTGAGTGTAAATACGTATGCATACAATACAAATATAACATAATTCAGCTAAATCAATTAACATACACAAGAAATTCAGTACTAACATTAGACTCAACTCAACCTTTATCAGAAGATTTTCACAATAACCTGTCAGAAACGAATGGTATCCAGCGATTCCCTCTAACCCGTATTACCTCATTCCCTCTATCACTTCAACCAAATATAAAACAGCCTGTTTCATCTAAAATTCAGTCATGTGTTATACAGTAAAATCACTCTGAATATAATTGCATCCATAGTTCTCGGTGTGCCACGATCACCACAAATTGCACTTAAAACTCAATTACATTACTCGCAAAATGTATCGAGCCCACAGATTTTCATTTACGCACGTACTTGTTATTTTAACAGCTATTTTTATACGTATCTAGGTGTATACAAGTATCGGTGAAGTGTGCGTGGCGGCCTGTTGGAAGTGACTGCCAACATATTCACGGTGGTCGCGGTTTCAAATCCCAGGGCACACGTCTGACGGTTCAGAGTCTGATCTATTGATATTCAATCACCACGCACTATAACAGTGAAGGATAACATCAGGAAGAAACCTGCATACTATAGTATGTATTTGTAAAATTTCTATGGTGTGCAGAGTTCACCAATCCGCACTAGGCAATCGTGGTGGACTATTTGGCATAACCACTCTCAATTGAACTCTCGATTGTAGAGTAGGCCCTGCAGTGAGTCGCATATGAGCTGAAATAAAGACGTGTCAGTGAAGGCAATAAAGTTCCTATAAGTATACTGCTGATAACAGAAGGGATGTTAAACATACAATGAGAATTATCAAAAAACAAGAGCCACATTTTAATACTTTACTGGTGCCACGTTTTTTTACTGGTGGTAGGTCTCTCATATGTGAGAGGCCATCTGGGTAGGTACCACCGCAATGTCTATTTCTCCCGTGAAACAACACTGCTTAAATGCACTGTTGTGTTTCGGATTGAAGGACATTGTAGCTAGAGCAACTACTGGACATATTGAGACTTAATATCTTATGTCTCAGGATGGCGAGCGCAGTGGAATGTTGCTACTGTTCATGAATGGTCGTATCGCTTACCATCAGGCGAACGGCTTGCAAGTCTCGCCATACAATGCAATAAAAAAAAAACTTTGCTCAATAAATGTCGACATGGATATGTCATTCACCGGATGGAAAGCGATACAACCGCTTATAGACAGTAGTAAATGTAAACAACACCATGGGTTACAAAACAATGCTTGATATTCCACTGCGCTTGCCAATCTTAGACAAAAGACATTAACTGCCGTACTCAGAGAAATTTAATGTCAATTAAATCATTACTTAGTATAGATTTTGCGAACAAACTCTTTACGATTCAATTGACATTAAATGTCTCTGAATACGACCGTAAGTCTCATTATGTACAGTAGTTACTCTGGCTGCAATGTCCTTTAAACCGGAACACAACAGTGTATTTACATTACTGTTTAGTGGGAGAAATAGACATTGCGGTCGAATAAACACATTTAATCATTTAGTTAACAAAACCTTGAAATTTCCTAAATGAACACCTACATATGTTGTTCTACCTAGCCGTTCTTCCATAAGTTTCTATATGTATGGATATTACAAATATAAAATAGTTGTTGCACGTGCGCCCGTGCAGTTGACATAATAACTAATGGCTGTACAGCACTGCACACGGTCAAATTGTATGCAATTAGTCTAAATATACAGAGTTATATACACACAGTCAAATTGTGTAAAATAACCAAGTCAGGCATATTTCTTTGGTAAATAAAATACAGGGTATATCAAGACTGCTACCGAAAACGAAGCCGGGTGGTAGTTTTAGTGACTACAAACACAATGCAACTAAAAATTTTGCTAAGAAACGCGACAATTTTTTTAAATTATTTTTTTAATATCGTCGATTTTGGGTGGTAAATCCATAGTTTTTACTAAAATAATAATTTAAAGCCTTGCATACCATAGCGTCTTTAAAAATAAAAGGGTATACACTATTATTTAAGAAAAAACTATGGATTACCATCCTAAAAAAATAAAGAAAAAAAATAACAAAAAGAAAATCGTCACAAATTTTTGCACAAAATTTAGTTGCATTGTGTCTAAAGTCACTAAAACTACCACCAAACTTCGTTTTCGGTAGCAGTCTTGATATACCCTGTATAATGGAAAGTATTATTTTCAGAGTTCTGTATTTCGTGTTATAATAATGTGTATTTTGTTTTTTAATAAAGTTTTGTTATATTATTAAACCTAGAACCTCAAAATCTATTATCCATGTCATAGTGACTATACCAATAAGCGATATATCAATGGGCTAATCACTAAAACAACGGAATTAAACTTCGTCTTTTCATTCGTAATGTAGTTTGATCAAGTGTTACAAATGAGCATATGTATAAGCTCAATAAAAAACAATACTTGCAACACCCAATCTGGGGGCACGGCAGTGCCCCCTCCAAGTCGAGCTAAAAAGCGGCACAGCCGTACTATGCTTTTCTCGAAGCAATTCAGACCATTTTCAACCCCCCATAACTTCGTTGTGGTTAAAGCAAGAAGCCTGAATTTTCAGTTACTAATTAGGCATTGTGTAAACACGGTATATTTAAAATTTCATTCAATTTGAACCAGTAGTTTAAGAATTATAACTTGTCAAACTTTCGCAATTTTGTGATTTGTCACTCACTGACTGACTGACCAATCATCAAAAGTCTAAGGCACTTCTAGCAGACATAGAACCTTCAAATTTAGAATATAATTAGTGTTTAGTGTCTAAAGTAAGGAAAAATTCAAACATTTCATAATTTCTGTCTAACTAAATAAATAACTTTGTAATCTCATATAAATGTATAGGATTACAAAGATAAATTTGCAGTTTATGATTCGTTGTACCCGTATATAATGGAATAATAGTTGTAGATTGGTATCTATATATTTTATATATGAGGCATAACAGGAGGGGGGTATAAAGAGGGAAAGGGTGTATTCAGCCCATTAAACTGTTCAATATTCCTCTAGAAAAACATGACAAAGATAACCTTGCAAATAAATAGACTAAATAGCTCGAAAACAATCACCATGAAAGATAGAACACTAATAATCATATCCGCTATATTTGTAATAAATTGATACCTACAAAAATAAGAAAAAACCATAAGACAGAGGCTTTAAGAAAAATCATTATATATATTCTAGAAATAAAAGTACCGAAAAGGAATAAAGTAAGACTCTACAAAAAGACGTGAGATCCCATCAAAAACATCCTGTAAAAAAATTCCAAGTCTCGCAGCTCAGTTTATCTACCGCAAAAAGTTGTGAGATCCATGTAATACCAAGTCGATTAATTTATTTAGTCCTTGAGTAAGGGACGTTCTGTATAAAGTTATTGCCAGTAGCATTATGCATAAATTGTACGATACATTATGTTTTCATGCGATGGCCAAGTCGATCTATTTATTTAAAACGCAAAGAATTTTTAATATTGATATGATAATAACTTACGTAATAACTTTATACAGAACGTCCCTTAATCAAGGACTAAATAAATTAATGGACTTGGTATTACATGGATCTCACAACTTTTTGCGGTAGATAAACTGAGCTGCGAGACTTGGAATTTTTTTACAGGATGTTTTTGATGGGATTTTAACTAACAGTAAATCATATCTTTCTAAAGAAAATTATAGAAAATACTTTTTTTTTTAATTCTAAACCAACCAAGTATCTTTAAAAAGTCGGTATTCTTCAAAACGTTCTCCGCAAATTATTAATTAATCAAACATTACTTACTACATATGAATCAACCAAGCAGTACAATAAAGTATTAGCCATAGCATTTGAGATTCACAGGCGGATAATGTCTTCCACACACGTTCCACGTGGTCAGCCTTCAGGCAATGCCAATCACGATTCAATGAAGCATGTACATTGTTCTCGGAAATTCACTTCGAAGGATAAGTTCCACAGCAGACAGTTTATTGCAAGATATCTTGAAGTAATTCGAAGCTTGTTGAAACTGAATCAATATAGAGAACAAGTGCAATGTCCAACAAAACTATAACGAATGACTAGATAACACATAACACGTCTATGTGGCGATCCTTGGGGGAGGCCTATGTTCAGCAGTGGACTGCCTTTATCTGAAGAGAGTATGTGTTCATACAGAGAAAGAGAGAGTTAACACACAACATAATAAATTATTCCAGAGAAGTTAATTGTTTTCAAAGATAAGAGTGACGCAACCATTTTTCTAAATCCTTTTTCTAAGGCTACGTCGAATGCAGAAATTAGTAATTTAGAATATAAAAATAAAAACGTAAATATAAATACAATTGAGACATTACAAGTGCAGAATTCTATTGAGCAAATACTGATACAAATATAAACGATAATGCTCTAAATGTTTATAATATCTTGCACGGCACTACTCATAACATTAAAAAAACTATTTCTCCCATCAAGCAGTAGTGTAAATGCACTGTTGTGTTTCGGATTTAAAGACATTGTAGCCAGAGTAACTACTGGACATATTGAGACTTAACATTTCATGTCTCAGGATGGCGAGCGCTGTGGAATGCCAAGCATTGCTTTGTAATTCAAGGTTTTGTTTGGTTTTACTACCTACTGTTTATGAGCGGTCGTATCGCTTATCATCAGGCGAAAAAAATTAAAAAATAATCGCAAATCCTATCAATTTGGTAATTTGTTATTAATATGGTTAATAAATTAATATTTGATTGTATGAAAGAGATTGCTAATAGCGATAAGACAACTAGTTGTTACACGATTTCAAAAGATTGGACATTGTTTACTTGTCTGTAACATGTGGTGAATAAAGTGTTTACTATCTATCTATCTAATATGGAATTACATTACTCCATAACGTATCACATAAAGTAGTCTTCGATGTATGGCAAACGAATCTTATTCTCCAATACGCATCATATTAAAGTGTTCTGCCCACCAACAAATGGGTAAGCGATAAGGAAAAGTGGAACACAAAAACAAAAATAAATAGAAGCTTTACTTTTGAGTACCAATTTTATCCAACACAAACAATTACTAAGGGAAACAAATATAAAGAAATATTCAAGGCCTAAATGAAATATTCAAGGATGCTCAGTATACAAGCAAAAGTTTTGAAGTAAACAATGATTTAATATAATACAGACAGATATTGTTTTACATGGAATACAAAATTACTTACATGATAATAATACTGAAAAGGTTTGTATATTTAATGCAATAAAAGTTAGAGACTGAGCAAAAAGAACTAATAAAAAAATACTTAGTTCTAACTACCTTTCTTTCGGATAGTATTAAGCAATTAAAATGGTAAAAGAAGTACTTTTATGGCACAATTAGTGGTTCTATATGGTGTCTGCTTACCCCAAAATGATACAGGCGTGAGTTCATAGATCTAATTATAATACACGAAAACAATTTTCATAAATATGCTATATGTACTCGCTTTTTAGAAAGAACTATATTATGCCATCATAAGACTAAACTTCAACTCCTCATAACCATATCATACCTGTGTATAAAGCCTCAGAAATTAAGTCTATATATATAAAATTTGTAAGTCAGTAAGTAAATAAAGGAAACAATAGCATACAAAATACGCAAGTTAAATATGCAACGAATACTGTACTGCAGGAATCCGAGCTCCCCTAATTCCTACAAGCGATATTAGGTCAAAGTCCCGGTAACCTAATTACAGTAACATAAAATTTGTAATCGACAAAAGGGTTTTCATATGGATTATAATATTTTTTCAGTTTAGGGAGAGAAATAGTATCGAACAAAAGACGCAGACTATACAAGATTTTATTAGTATGAATAATTCGCGCATTGTCCTTTATTTGACTCCTTTGCAATGAAAAATGTGTGGTGACAACCTTCTCTTTTTCTCTCATATTTAGTTTATATGGATTCTGTACTCGAGGCTTCAAATACGTATTATGTTTGTCTTGATTATTGTTTCAACTAATTGAACACCACTGCATTACGTGAACATGCAACTCAAAACATCATTATGCATTTCAATACGTAACAACGCAAACTTTGAGACGTTGTCTTCGTTATAATCACACAATAAATCCAAGTAAACCTAAAGTAGGTAAATATAATAAAAGAAAATCGCATCACAAAAATCACGTACAAACTGCATCGATAAGTAATATTTGATATCTTCGAAGTGCTGTCACCTTCATCGCCATTCAACCGAATGTGGTCCGTAAGGAAGTGTACATTGCGCCTGAAATTCCTGAAAAGCTTACCTGATCTCAATTCGAAAGGCATGATCAAGCGTGAAAACCGCCCCTCCCGTGCACCCGGTCACAGCGGCCCACCTCCCCGCGACATTGCACACCTAATGCATTGCACACACTGACACACACTGGCCACTGGGAAACAACACTAGTTCCGTACTGTCACTGTAGGCTCGTTAGCGATTATATCATGACGTATTGCGATGTTGTTACGTCAAAAAAACGTGTAGGGACGGTTTGGGGCGACGCAGCGGTCGCGGCGGTGGCGGGGTGCCTTCTGCCGTCCTGCTGCGGCGCGCGCCGCTTGCGCCCCCCGTCGCCATGGCGACCGTCCGGGCGATATCTCCCCGACCTCTCTTTCGTACAAAAACAAAAATAGCAAATTAATTGCGTAATCGTGTGCCGTGAAATTTTTGCTAAGGTTAATAAGTACTTGGTACATCAAAGAGATCCAAGTGAAAAATGGACACCGATCAGGGGTGAGTTATATTTATACGCCTTTATTTTGCGTCAAATTTGTTGAGGGTTTTTTGCAGCTCAATTCTGAGGTATTTATTTTGGTGATGGTTTTTGGATGTTATTTCAGTCCTATCTTTGAAATACTAAAATAAGGTTTGTTGAAGGTAATTTGGAGTGGCGCGGCGTCCCACACACTTCCCTAGAGTATTCTCAATGGCCATTCATGAATCGCCCACACCTAATGTAGGGAACACTTCAATAATACCGAGCGTCGAGTGCTTAATCTGTTATAATTCAAGTACATTTTATGAGCACGTAGGTGTCTACACTTTAACATTTTGAGCGACGAATCGTGTTCAGTCAGCTGCGTATTATCGTTAAGGTTTCTGTCTGTGACGTGTGGTTATCTTGCTTATTGTTTAGTTTGCTTCATTACTCGCGGGATTTTCGATTTCTACTTGTAGCAAGTAATATAGACGTCACAATGGATAGATTTCAACCATATTTTAAATTAACTTTAAGTGAGTTACGCGATATTTACTCAGAAAAATTTTGCTAATTTCGCGTTACTGACATGAGGCGTGCTTATTCCAACATTGTTTTACTGAAAACGTCTTTAGATAGCTTTGCCGTATATCAAAGCTACGGTACAAATGGCTCGGTTCAACCTTGGCTGTAGTCTCTCCTATAGAAAACAGACGTAAAATTTAGCTGCTGCGTTTCTTTCGGTAAATGAGATTTCGAGAGCCTCAACACTCAAAGCAAATAATGAAATTCATATCCGATTTGAAGAACCACCGTTCATGATTTGGCAAAGCGAATCACAATGACCCATGCAATATTGACGGATTTCGAACTTAGCATGAGTATATAGCTGTATCAGTCCACATACATCCCACTGTTAGGCGCGGGCTTCCTCTACAATCGAGAATACGATTGAGATTGATTAGGCCATATATTCCTCCACGCTGGCCTAATGAGTAAATAACTTGGGTATAATTGTGTTACCCGGCAGCAGATTTATCTTTGAATACTCTTTTTGTACCTGATGGCCGTTGGGGCCAAAGTTCTTGAGTGGAGGCCACGTACAGGCAAGCATAGTGTCGTACGCCCACCTATAACGATGGACGACCTGATTAAAGTTGAACGAAGTCGCTGGATGCAGGCTACTTCCAACAAATGAATGTGGAGAAGCTAATGGGAGGCCTATGTTCAGTAATTGACTGCCTGTGGTCAGAGAGAGAGAGTTTTTATCGCACTGCACTTTGTTTTACTAGTATCAAATCTTATATTTACAAATAGTAATATAAATTGACAATGTTTTCTATTGCTGTTTTTATTAGCAACATGGTTCACGGTAGCTTTGTTCACAAAATATTATTTTAATTGTACGTAGCAATGTTCGTTTGCTGTTTAATTTAAAACTAATAT
Source organism: Hyles vespertilio (assembly GCA_009982885.2). NCBI lineage: Eukaryota > Metazoa > Arthropoda > Insecta > Lepidoptera > Sphingidae > Hyles > Hyles vespertilio. The sequence continues at coordinate 6,636,067 of CM042806.1, read as the reverse complement.
ATTTATTTTTCCTTTTTTACCATTGTCCATTTGATATTTAGGACTAGGTATACTATTTGACAGTGTCTGCAGCGTAGTTGGGTAAACGACGCGACGGTTATTAAACGTGAACGGAAATAAATATTTGTGTGATCCACAGATATTTCTTTCGGATTTGGGTGTTTATGAGACCGAAGTCTCTCGTAGTTCCTGATACCCACGACACAAGACTTGTTCTTACTGAGTGACTAAGTATGTGACTCAACAGTCACATACTTAGTCACTCAGTAAGAATATATACACCCAACGGTGTATATATTCATTTATTTATATGTTTTGTGATTATTTGTGCTAAGCAGCAGTATATAAGGACTATTGCGTTCCTGTTTTAAAAACGATGTAGCTAATGAAATTACTTAATAAACAAACAGAGTAAACTATGTAGTGTCTCAGGATGACGGGCATAGTGCAGTGACAAGAATTGCTTAGTAATAATAAGTTTTGAGTTATGCTGCTACTGCTAATGGGCATATTATGGACAGGTCTAAAGATTGCCATCATTAACCGGAACATAATGTACATTTACATGCTGTTTGAAGGGAGAAATAGACATTGCGATGGTACCTCCCAGGCGGCCTCACTCATAATACTAAGGTAGGCCTAGATATGTATGCCTCTCACACGCCAATATAGGTAGCCACCATGTCTGTTTCTCCCGCCATACAGCAGTTTAAATACATTGTTGTGTTTCGGATTGAAGGACATTCTAGCCAGAGTAGCTACTGGACATATTATTGAGACTTAACATCGTATGTCTCAGAATGGCGAGCACAGTGAAATGCCAAGCATTGCTTTATAATTCAGGGTGTTGTTTGGTTTTTCTACTGTTCATGAGCGATCGTATCGCTTAACATCAGACGAACGGCATGCTCGTCTCGCTATTCAGTGCAAAAAAATATGAGAGACTAAAACCTAAAAACTAGACTATCACTAGCCGACTAATTATATTCAATAAATAGGGTATATGTAACGAATGTAAATACATCCTAGAGTAAACACTCTATTTATTAAATTTCCATTACGCTATTATAAAGCGGCGCTTTATTCGAAATACTATTGAAGGTACAAGCTAGATTTTGTCATCCACAATTTACATATGAATAAAACCGTGAAATCATATTACGTTCGCTTGCTTTAAACACAATCAAGTTTAATGTGAAAACGAACGCTCACGTTGAAAACAGGGGCGTCCGAAAGTTGTTCGCGGTTTTGCCCAAGTCACTTTGTGCAGAACTTCAAAATTACTTTGACTTCTGAAGATTATTAATTAGCGTACTTGTTTTAAATAAATAAGTACGTCAGACGGTCACATACATAGTCTTAACCCCAAACTAAGATCGAGTCTTGTGTCGTGGGTATCAGGAACTACGAGAGAATTTTCAGTCTCACAAACACTCAAAAAAACCCATAGAAATATTAGTGGGCCATAGAAACACTTGTCTCGGCGCGGGGATTGAACCCGCGACATCTAGTTTCACAGTCGCTGTTTTACCAACTGCGTCATGGAGGCTGCCTATATATATGATAATTCTTTCATAAAAAATTACGTTTTGAGTATTTATTTATGACATAAAAATTTATGTGAATTTAAGACCCCATAAATTAATGTAATAAAACAATTGTAAATCCATTAGTTTGTTCACATGAAGGCAACTTGAAATCACGACGCCTTTTTATCAATCGCTGTCAGATTCTCTATGTCGAGCATTGAACGTAAAATTCTTATTTATTATGAACATATTTGGAACGGTAAAAAACCGTCAAAGTCGCTTTTTAAGCACCTGTGCGAATGGGATCTTGATCTCGCATTAATTTTAATTGAATAAATAAATACACAAAACTCAATTTCTATGAAAGATTGTTCAGTCGCATGTCATCTACATTAATTGTGAGAATATTGAATTCGCGGTTTGACATTTCACACACAAATTCTCACCGCACCACCCGGCTGTGGTTTTCAATTTAAAAATGTTATAAACAAAATATACAAAGTAGAGTGAACTAAACTTAAATGTACGTCAATTACGCCCGAATACTGGAACGCCATTCAAATAATAAGTTGCTCTTAACAGCGCGCGGCCCACTTAGCCAGTACATTTAATCGGGATTAACGTAGTTAAGCGCCATTTATATTTAAGTTGCGTTCCAGTATTTGGGCGTTAGTGAAGTAAAAATGTGAAGGAAAACCTGGGCTTAGTTTACATACATGCAAAATACTTTCGCAATAAATAAAAAACATTAAGTCTGAAAGTTTTCGTTTTTATTTTTTTCGGGCAACCCTAAAAGTGAGTGCAGTGTTTTCTGCAGTTTATAGGCTTTTAAAAAACCCCGACGTTGGATCGCAACTGGGTTGAGTCCCGAAAATTGTTGCCGAAAAATAAAATAAAACTTACTCGGATCGCTGTGACGCGTCCATCGCTCAGTCGGTATCAAATCAGTGGGTTTACTCCCCTTGAAAGTTTGAAATATATGCAAATTAATTTTCGCTTAATATAACTGCAATTTGTTCGTAGTGGCTTGTTAGTAACGGAAAGGACACATCTGCTGAGACTGTGGTTTGAAGTTCAAACCCCAGGGTAGCACATTTTCAAACATCGTGAAGGAGCAATAAACCATAGATATATTTGACATTATGTACCTATTACATGTGCAGTCCACAATTCGGCCAGGGCGGACTATGAAATATGTCTATGACATAACGTAACGTTTTCTATCGAATTATTTTTAATATATTATCATAATATAACTTGGTCATCAGATCTCCGCGCTATGTGCCCTGCCCATTGCCACTTCAACTTGCTAATCCGGTGGGCTATGTCGGTTATTTTAGTTCTCCTACGGATCTCCTCATTTCTGATTCGATCTCGTAGGGAAACCCCGAGCATAGCCCTCTCCATAGCTCGTTGAGTGACTTTGAGCTTCCTAATAAGGCCCATAGTGAGAGGCCACGTTTCGGTGCCGTAAGTCATCACTGGCAACACACAACTATCGAAGACTTTCGATTTAAGGCACTGAGGTACTTTGGACGAGAAGACGTCGCGTAGTTTCCCGAACGCTGCCCAACCGAGTTGGATTCGACGATTGACCTCTCTCTCGAAGTTGGACCTGCCTAACCGGATCACTTGTCCTAAATAGACATATTCGTCAACAACTTCAAGAGTCGAGCCCCCAACAGCGATGGGGGTGGGCACAACATGGACATTCGACATGATCTTCGTTTTGTCCATGTTCATTTTAAGACCCACCTGTTGGGAGACCCGATTGAGGTCTTCGAGCATAGTGCTAAGGTCTTCCAGCGATTCTGCCAAGACTACAATATCGTCGGCAAACCGAAGGTGAGTGATATACTCGCCGTTGATGTTGATGCCGAATCCTTTCCATTGCAAGAGCTTGAAGGCATTTTCCAGCGCGGCAGTGAACAGTTTCGGAGATATGACATCTCCCTGTCTCACGCCTCTCTGTAGTGGAATAGCCTTCGTACTCTGATCTTGTACTCGGACGGACATGGTGGCGTTGTTGTATATACACTTCAACACTTCGATGCACCGATAGTCGATATGGCACCGCTGGAGAGACTGTAGCACAGCCCAAGTCTCGATCGAATCAAAGGCCTTCTCATAGTCCACAAACGCTAAACAAAGCGGCAAGTTATATTCCTCGATTTTTTGTATAACTTGCCGAAGCGTATGGATGTGGTCTATGGTACTAAAGCCTTTTCGGAAACCGGCTTGTTCGGGAGGCTGGAAGTCATCAAACCTGCGTTCGAGACGATTTGTGATGACCCTCGAAAACAACTTATAGACATGGCTCAGGAGCGAGATGGGCCTGTAGTTCTTCAGCAAAGTGTTATCACCTTTTTTGAAGAACAGTACCACCACGCTCCTGCTCCATGCCTCTGGCGTTGAGCCCTCGAGGAGAACGGAATTGAAGAGCCTCTGAAGGACTTTCAGTACCGGCGTTCCGCCCGCTTTCAGAAGCTCTGAAGTTATTCCGTCCTCGCCCGGCGCCTTGTTGTTTTTAAGTTGCTTCAGGGTCATTTCAATCTCACACAGGCTGATGTCCGGGATATCATCGCTAAAGTGTCGGATCAACTCGGCTCTCGGGTCTTCGGCCGAGCTAACAGCAGGTTGGGCAACCGAGGTGTAAAGCTGTCCGTAGAACCTCTCGATCTCTCTTAATACCTCTGCCCTCGTCGATACCACGCGGCCGTCGTCCGTCTTCAGCCTAGACAACTGGCTTTGCCCAATAGATAAGTCTCTTGCAAACACTTTGGAGCCTCCGTTCCGCTCAATTGTCTCCTTAATGCTCACAGTATTGTGAGCACGGACATCGTGTCGCAAGGACTTCCAGATCTGTCTATTGAGCCGCCGATATGCTTCGGCGTCAACGGAAGACTGCAGCGCTAAAGATCGACGTTCGGCCATGAGGTCAAGAGTGTGGATCGAGAGTTTTTGTGGTCTATCTCTACGGCGAGGTCTAAAATACTTAGATCCCACCGTATGGACAGCTTCTACCAAACCGCTGTTTGGCTCGTCCACTGCAAGGTTTTCTCCTAGACAATCAAAGCGATTTGTCAGCTCGAGTTGAAAGCTCTCGGGGTTTTGGATATGGGCGCGAGTAGGTCGGAGCGAAGATTTCATCAAGCGACGCCTTTCCGATTGGACATTGATATTCAGTGTGCCCCTAACCATTCGGTGATCACTGCCGGTTTTCACCCTGTTGATCACAGAGACATCTCTGAATATCCGTCTATTCGTCGTCAAGATGAAATCCATCTCGTTTCTCGTAGAACCGTCAGGACTCAGCCAGGTCCATTTCCTGTGAGACGGCTTCTGGAAAAAAGAGTTCATCGCAAAGAGTCCCTCTTTCTCCAGAAAGTCGGCCAGCCTCTGACCCCTGAGGTTCCGTTGCCCATGTCCAAATTGCCCCACTTTCAACTCTGCATCGCTTCCCTTGCCCAACTTTGCGTTGAAGTCTCCCATAACAACATTGAAGTAGGTTTTGGAAGTATGTATGGCCCGACTTATGTCCTCATACATTTCCTCCACTTCTTCATCTGGGTGTGTCGAGGTCGGCGCGTATACCTGTATGACCTTCAACGAATATCTTTTAGATATTCTGAGTATAAGGTATACTACCCTGCTCGACACACTTTCGATGGATACGATGTTGTTGATGAGAGACTTGTGGACGAGAAATCCGACACCTCCTAGGGACTGTTGGTCGTCCCCCCGGTAGAAGAGCAGGTTACCAGACTTCAGGGTTATCGTATCCTCCCCGATTCTTCGGACTTCCGATAACCCCAGAATGTCCCAGTGTAACCTGCTCAATTCTTCTTCCAGTTCGACAATCTTCTCGTCTGTCCTCAACGTGCGTATGTTGTGTGTTACCAGGGCCAGTCGTCGTCGGGGGTGGTAGCCGGGGCCAACCCGGGGATTCTTAGCACCCCCTGCCCCACCGTAACCTTGACCGCTACCATAGCCAGGAATAGTGGGGCTGCCGGGGACTGGGGGCCTGGTCTCAATTTGTGTCGCCATTAAGGGGGTATTTGCCAATACTCGCCACGCTTGGCAGGCGGGTTGGCGAGCGCAGTTGGGGACTGGCGTTAATGACGCTGCTGCCCGCCATTAACCGGGGAAAGGAAATAGGATTTGTGGGTAGAGGATGTTATAGGAAAGGAGAGTATGGCCTGAGGGAGTGGATACTGCAGTCACGGACGGGAAGTTAAGGTGACTGCAGTAGCTCGGGGGCCGAGGTCGCGTACTCGTAGCACCTATATTAGGGCAGGCCATGACCACTAGATAGGAGCATCCCTGACCGAAATGGTGGGGTCGGAAAGTGCTCGAATGGAGGCCGCGTATCGGAAAGCGCAGCGTAGGACGTCCACCCACAAGATGGTCCGACGACCTGGTAAAGGTCGCGGGACGTCGCTGGATGCAGGCTGCCTCCAACAGGTCTCTGTGGAAATCATTGGGGGAGGCCTATGTTCAGCAGTGGACTTCCTTTGGCTGATGGATGGATGGATGGAATATAACTTGGCAAAAAAGAGTACGATGCGATGACAATTGGCATTAAAGAAAAACAATTATGGCAACACTATTAAAATGTTAATGTTTTTGTTGAATAATTTAAACAAAGAGATTATTAAAAACAATTAATAAAAATAACATAAAAAACATTTGTCGTCGTTGTAGGTATATCATTTTGCCATATATTTATCTACTAAATTCGATCTTAGCGCCCTCATTAAAAACCAATGTTAAAACACACTCTTGTTTGCCAAGCTATAACTCTGAAGGAAAACACGAGGAAACCAGAACTACTTATAAATACTACTATACGACGCTAGATTTCAAAGGTATAAACTCGCTGTAGCAGCCAACAAACTAACGAACAGCTTGTATAGACATAGAACATGCAGTACAAATAGACGTATGTGAAACGTAGAATGTATTTATTTGGTACAGTTTAATTAGAACAAGTTTAATTTTATTTAACGAGTTGAATGTACAGTATGATAATATGAATAGCCAAAGGACTGGTTTAAATAGAGCGGTCGTTTATTTATAGTGGCCGTTTATTTAAAAAGCATGATCCCTAGTAATGGCAAATTATGGGTAGCATGTAAGGCGTAACGTTGCAAAAAAAAACTAATTTCTATTTGGATTTGGATGGCAGACAGGGGGCGCTATAGCAAATTGTTTCGTGGCACTTCGGTAATCCTACCCTACGTCACTAACAATTTCACACTCATACTGGTTTCATAGATTAACGCAAATGCTACACATTGAAATAAAACTTTGAAATACGATTTGATCGCAGATTTAGTTTAATTTTTACATTTTTTAACTTCCCTACGTTTCGATCACTTTACAGCTTTCGTGGCTATTAATAATAGTTTTATATAATTTCACACACCACGTAACTTACTGAAACACCCGTGATTTCTTATTAAATTGTCACTTCCACTTCACTTAATCACAATAACACGTTTGTCACTGTTTTCGGCGTCTGCGTGAGGAATAGTTTGCCGTTTTCACAGCTCTCGACGGATATCATTTGCATTGCCTATGAATGACTAAACTACCCTCAATTATGACTGCTATTTGAACAATCTAAATTGGCGGTATTTAAGGCATGACATTTTGGCCTTTGTCTACCGCTTAATTTATCTCTCCCTATTCCGAGACATCGGTTAATTAATAATTATGTAAATATATTATAAAAAAATAATATGTTCTAGGAGCTAACTGGAAATAATCTGCTTTGTATTACAATTTAAATAATAAGGCAATGCTTTTGTATTTTGTACACAGGTTGTGTAGTTCATACACTATTTTCCGTGACATCGGTACTATGTATTAAGACATATAAATAAATAAATAAATAACACCCAACAGTCACATACATAGTCCTGACCCCACATTAAGATCGAGTCTTGTGTCGTGGGTATCAGGAACTACGAGAGACTTTTCGGTCTCACAAACACCCAGACCCGGAAGAAATATTTGTGGGCCGCACAAACATTTCTCTCGGTGCGGGGATCGAACCCGCGGCCTCTCGTTTCACAGGCAGCGTCTAACCGCCTGCGCCACGGTGGCTGTCTGTTATATATATATATAACAGACAGCCACCGCTGCTGACTGCTGTATATTATATATTCTAGGGACTAAACTGGAAATAATCTATTTTGTTATTCAATTTAAATAATAATATTTTTGTGTTGTGTAATGTGTACTCAAGTTGTTCATGCGTTGATGCAGTTTATTATTATATCTTTATATTTCCATACTGATAGCTGGTTTCATTGCAACGTTAATAAATGGGAAGCTGTCTAGATAAAACATCCACTTCTTTTTTTGATTAACGAGTCTCCTCTACAATCTAGAGTAAGATTGAAAGGGGCTAGGCTGTATATTTGGTAAATCCCAGAAATATGTACCATAAGTCCATACTGCATCAGGATTTGTTTGTAAAAAATATCGACTAGTGACAAACAAATATCATCCATTCCTTCCAATGCCACTTAATTCAACCAAGTATTACCAAATGTACCTCCAAAGTTAAATTACCTCAAATTCTTCAAATAACAGTCGGGCAATCCCAAAGAGTCTGGAACAAAAATACTCGTCTCAGTTAAGCAAAGAAAAATGTTTTTAAGGGATTGGCACGTATCTACTTAGGAAAACAATTTGGTAATGTGTTTCCAATAATACTAAAGGTGGGATTTACCATATTTTTGTAAGTGATATCAGTATTTTGTGTTGTTAAATCAGTTATTGAAGGTTAGATTTGAGAACATTATAGCCTACGCGGCTAGGACAAACCCGCTGGGCTATTTGTGTGAAGTTTGTATGTATAGGTCTAGTATAGGTGTTGTGATTTCTAAAATGTTATGGTAGTTTAAAATACCAGTGATACTAGGTTCGTTTTCTTGTAGATTGGGTCTTTATTAATCGATGCATTATTAACGAAAGCCTCCATTGCGCAGTTGGTAACACGTTCATTGTGAAACGTGAGGTCGCTGATTTGTTGCCCGCACCGGGACGAATATTTATGTAATCCGCAAGTATTTATTCGGGTTTGTGATACCCAAATGTCTCTCGTAGTTTATAATACCTAGGATACAAGACCCGATCTTAGTGTGAGATCAAGGCTATATTTATGTGACGGTTGAATGTACTTATCTGTTTATTATTCCACGATCTGGTAATAGTCTGGTCTCAAATTAAAATAATATTGAGAATAGCTGAAGTAGGAAGCGGGGTAAATACTTAATTCCTAAGAACAAACATTAATAATGAACATTCATTGGCAAGATTAATAAAAATAAATTTAACGGTGCAGAAATACATAGAGAAGAAACTTGCATGTATGAGAGTCCTCTGCAAGAACTTGAATGCTAGATATGTGGTAGATCGACAACCTATATTAGGCAAAGAATGGAAATTAAGGGAGCTCAAGAAGATTATCTGACTGAGAACTTACAGATGTGAAAATAAACAAACGCTTGTTGCACTATCGTAAATATTAAAACATCTATACTCCATCGGTTTAGGTACTTAACTAAATGTAAACAAACCATAAAAAAGGTTATTTAACGTTGCCATTTCTCATTTCAAAATTAATTGAAGACAAAAAAATGTTTACGTAAATGTTAAATTACATTGCATGTTCAAATTTATTATAACGATTATAATTATGATTGTGTGAGCTTGGAGACAATTAAATTATGTAAGATCATAATTAAATTATTTAAATTAAATTATCTAATTTCACATAATGCAATCTGTCTATTGAAAGAACCCAAACAGTCAAGCATTCAAAACATTTTCATAAAAGTTACAAGAAATATTATGCTACAAATCTAGAAGTACGACTTTCCCGTTATGCGGCCATTTAAATGAAAGCTAATGCGTTAGGTCGGATAACTAAGCATCATCATATTTTATCTATGGCAGCCAATTATTATTCATTGCGTTAATGTACTTATTGTTTTCGTGAAGTGGTGAAGTGTTTGGAAGTGTTCATCGTTGTTCTTTACTCTGTTTTAGTTATTATTTGTTATAAGCTGCTGTTAATTGTTGTTAATTGGTTGACTAAGAAAATATTCGTAAATTGGACATTGCAATAAAATGTTGAACAACCATGCGTCACGTGTTCTGGTTTGTTTACATTTAGTTAAGTACCTAAACCGATGGAGTATAGATAAAAATGTTAGTGCACAGAAATACCTAAACAAACTGTCCGATCTTGTACTAGTGGTAGATCTGTACTGATAGATCTCTTAGAGGTCGCCTGGTTCACGGCAATGTCTATTTCTCCCGCCAAATAGCAGTGTAAATGCACTATTGTGTTCCTGTTTGAATGAAAATGTGACCAAAGTAAGACTGGACATATTAACGGCCGTTCTCTATATATCCTATCTATCTTTAACAAGAGGTTAAAATAGATACCATTACTATGCCCGTACAATTCTACACTTCAATAAACTAAGATTGAAATACAGGTTTGTCTTACCTAGCTATCTTTAAACATGTGCACCATATTTATATCTGTCTATCTTTGTTAACTGAAACACAAACTGTATGGAAATATCTAATGAAATCTCTAGTTAAAGATAGATATATTATAGAGAACGGCGAGCGCAGTGCAATGCCAATCATTTTTTTTGAAATTCATGCTGTTGTTTCGTGTTGCAACTGTCCATAAGTGGTCATATCGGCCATGAAGCGGCATGCGTCTAGTCTCGCACCATTCCTTGCAATAAAAATATCTTTATTTTAATTATAAAACAATTAATATACATCTCTAGAACACTGTTTACGTACTAATCCAGACGAGATTTCATTTTATGATAATTAAATTTAATTTGCCTAATGTAAGCAGTGGATCCCTTCTCGCTGATTACTTTGAAATTCAATTGTAGCGTCTAGCTTACGAAGATTTCAATACTCGTCATGAATAATTCATAATTTGTTTTATAAGTTTTTGAAAAATACTGGTGACATTCAAATGGAAGGGAAAATGGGTGCTTTCTTAAATGTATAGAGTTTGCTCCTCATAGTCGTAAGTTCGATCATCATAAGTACTCTGAAATAGATGCATAGATGGTATTATTAATGATTAAACGAACTTACCTATAAGTGAAGTTCTATCATAATTATACGAAGCGCTTCTTCCGAAGAGATTAGTACCTAAATAATAATTAATATATTATTAACACTTGTAGTACCGTATATAAGTGACTCCACTCTGCACTAAAGTTGATCTTAAGGTAGTTAATTCATGTTTTTTTTTTATTTTTTGTTATTTCTTGCTTACCTCGTCTTGACAGATCCCATTTCTCTTCAGTTAGTTTAGAGATCTTCAATCATAATAATCGTTGACAGGTCATAAGAGGGGACTGCCAAAAAGAAAAAAGGCATGGGTTGGGAGGGAGTATAGTACTAATCTCTTCGGAAGAAGCGCTTCGTATAATTATGATAGAACTTCACTTACAGGTAAGTTCGTTTAATCATTAATTATACTCGCGCTTCTTCCTCGAGATTAGTACCTAAATAATAATTAATATATTATTAGTGTTTGTAGCCACTAAAACTACCACCCGGCTTCGTTTTCGGTAGCAGTCTTGAGATACCCGGTATTTTTAATGTCAATTTTAGCAAGTGTTTGAATCCTATGAGCAGTTATAAGGGCAAGAAGTGTTACTGTTTTTCTAGATAACCGTTCTAATGATAAATTTTCGTTAGGGTACCAACCACCTAGATGGTCTAAGACAAGATTCGTATCCCAAGTACTGTTATATTTAGGCAAGGGTGGACGAAGGCGAAACACGCCCTTAAAAAACCTTTGTATCCTATCATCTTTAGTGATGGCTTGGCCGAGAATTAATGATAATGCTGCTCTACACGAGTTTAACGTCCCATATCGGGCATTAGCATTAAACTGCTGTGTTAGAAAATACAAGACAGTTGGAACTGATGCCGTATAAACATCAGTCGAGTTTGTTTGGCAGAATATCCACCACTTTTTTATACCGACATTATACTGTTTCAATGAATTTTTTGATAGCGACGCCATCATAATCTCTAAGGAGGAGGGTGGTATACATCGTCTGGACATTGCTTCCCTGATAATACACCGGCCACCAGTGTAAGTGACCGCTGAATCCGCTGTGAGCTAGAATGAGAAATTATAGGATTATCAATATGTGAGAATGACACAGTTTTCGTTACGAGTAAAGATGTAAAGAGAGGGTACCACGGTTGTGTTGGCCAAAGCGGCACCACCATGATACCTTGTGCCTTATCGCATATAATTTTTGACGTGACAACGTCTTAAATTACGTTGCGGCTGGGAGTCACTTATGAAAAAGTGTAACGCCCGGTAACGTTACGATGAGTCACCGAACGAGAGAGGCCCGCCGAATGCCTTGCGTCTCTCTCCCACTCAATTTAATTATATTTTTTTTCAGTTTCACCCACTTTTTCCAAAATTGTCCCATAGCCCCCCCCTGCCTTCCCCCACCCTTATTCCGAAATAGTGCCTATTAGCCTCCCCACGAAACCTACCCCCCCCCCTCCCTTACCCCCACCCCGAAAATTTACCTCACCCCCCCAATCCTATCTCGGCCAATATAGATCGTAGACCCACCGAGTTTGGTATCCTCGGAACCGTCTTGGTGAGGGCTACAAATTGACCCCGCCAGAAATCCCAAATTACGCAAAAAATTACCCCCCCAAAAAAAATATTTTACCTCCAAAAAATTTATTGACGTGACAACGTCTTAAATTAGGTTGCGGCTGGGAGTCACTTATGAAAAAGTGTAACGCCCGGTAACGTTACGATGAGTCACCGAACGAGAGAGAGGCCCGCCGAATGCCTTGCGTCTCTCTCCCACTCAACTATGATCGGTCTGCCGCGCGCGCAGCACTAGAGAATTAGGCGCATTGAATCGGCGCATGCTTGTGTCTCTGTCTTTGTCTTTCTCGAACGTTCTTGGCGTTGGAAAAACAAGAAAGCGTCACAATACAAGTTCACACGTGTGGTTAAAGTATCGTCAGCTGTGTCTGTAGTGAAAATATGGAGTGCTTAGATTCGTCATTACATGTACAATGTTTTAGTAAACAAAATATATTTCTATAGTTAAAATTTGTGCAATTCTTATTTTCATTCAATTCCTTGTTCCTATTGTGCAATTTAATTATATTCATATCAATAAATATTCTACCGAGAAAAAGACGTTGTCACGTAAAATCTTCGCCCGTAAAACCGACTTTTTCTAAGTGCTTTAAGGATTATAGAAAATGGAGGAAAAGCATAAAAATACATTGAAGACCAGCAAACAGTGAAGGCATTAATAGCACACGCATCTGGGTCTCTGTTCCAGGAGATATATGTAGAACACTTTTTATTTATTCGACTTGCAAACAAATCAATTTGAGGTTTACCAAAGTGGTACGTTATGGTATTAAAAGCTTCTTTCGATAGTTCCAATTCAATGTCAGGGTGTATCTTTCGCGACTCTGCGTCGGCTACTGTATTATCCCGTGACATTATATAAGAGGCAAAAACGTACAATTTTCGAGTCTCGCACCACTGCCAAATCTCACGAGAGATCTGCGTAAGATGAGGGAACTGGACACCACCCATGCGGTTTATATATGAAATCGCTGTTGAATTATCAATACGCATTAGAACCTGGCAACTATAGGCATTTTTAGCAAAAGTTTTAAGTGCTAGAAAGGCTGCTAATAATTCGAGATAATTTATATGTTGCATCTTTTCGTTACTCGACCATTGGCCGCTTGCTGTTTCTCTATTGCATGCCGCCCCCCATCCCGTAGTTGAGGCGTCAGAGTATATGACTAAATTGTAATTATCATTTCTAATACGGTGTGCCGCATGATCAATATTGTCAAGCCACCAATAAATATCATCACGTAATGTCGTTGGTATATTCATATATTTATCATAATCGTTGTGATCTTTTAAATTAAGGTTTTTGCAACGTTCTAGGCGTTTTGTGTATACCCAACCATATTCAACGGCTGGGCATGCCGACACTAATAATCCTACCACTTGTGCCATTATTCTTATTTTGCATCGATTAAGCTTCAAAAATTTTTGTAGTTCTGTCTTAATCCGTAATCTTTTCTCTTTAGGCAAAGATACTTCCAATCTGCGCGAATCAATTATTACGCCCAAAAATTTACATGAAGTTGAAGGACTAAGTATGCTTTTCTCTGTATTTACTATGAAACCTAATGCAATAAGCAGTTTTTTGGTTGTCATTATATTATTTTGGCATTCTTTATATGATTTGCCCAACAGTAACCAATCATCCAAATAAAGTGTAGACATGAAACCAGCAGACCTTAAAAGTTTAGTGATTGGTTACATTATTTTTGTAAAAATTAATGGCGCCGTATTTAAACCGAAAGGTAAAACGTTAAATTCATATAATTTTTCATCAAATCTGAATCGTAAATATTTCCTACTCTTTATGAATACTAATTAAAAAATATGCGTCTTTTAGATCTAGAGTTGACATAAAGCAATTATGAGTAATTAATTTTAATGCTGTACGCAGGTCTTCAAGCTTAAAATGTTGGGTCGAAATAAATTCATTTAAATTTTTTAAGTTTAAGATAAGCCTCATTTTACCATTCGATTTGGGTACTAAAAATATACTAGATATGAATTGGCCTTCACAAGGTTGGCATTGTGATATAGCAACAATATCTAAAAGATGGTTAATGGATTCAGTAAATTTTAACTTATCTGAGTCAGAGTAAGTTATTGACAAAGGCACTACTTTCTGGACAACTGGAGCACAAAATACAATTTTGTATCCCTTTATCCATTAAAGGACTGTCTGGTCATTTGTGATAAGTGACCACTGTTCGTAGTAATTTGATAAAAGGCCTGCGTACTTAACTGTATTTATTGACGTCTTCTCTGATTGTGTCGAGGAGCCGGCCCCGGGTACGGGGTACGACGGTCTCGATGATTGCGTGGGCGGCTGTGGTGGAGGCGCCGGCCGTGTCCATTGTGCAGGCTCGTAATTCCTCGATGTGCTCGCTATTGGTCCCGGCGGCCTGCGTGTCGGGGGAGCTTTGCGGTTTAAAGGCCTCGATGTTCCAGGTTTAGCAGGTCTGCCTTGAATACTTCTGTTGCCGGTATCCAACTTGAGCTCTGCGCCTGACTTTGTGACTGCTTTAGCAGACTTAAGTGTTTGAGATAACTGCTCACCAAATAAAAAACTATCTATTTTAGTCTTGCTTAAATTCGCTTTTACTTCCTTTTTTATTGCGAATAAGATGAAGTTTCTTCTAGTATTAGAATCACCATGTTGCAGATCACAGAGTAAACGGGTGGCGTCCATTAACTTTTTAAGGTTTTTCTTGTCCCTTTCTGTAGAATTTATTTGGTCTGTTATAATTTCTGCTAGGCACGAAATGGCGCAGGCGAGTTGTTTTTGTTTAATCTCGATCCCTTTATCCCGAGTTGCAACAGGTGAAGAGATAGCAGCTCTTATCTCTGGGTTCAAAGACGGTGCTCCGATTAAAGTGCAGTTTGCGGGTAGTAGACATTTATTAATTAAATTTTTGCGCATGTCTTTGTCCAGGTCTTCTATTGAAATATGTTGGAGTCGTGCGGCTAGTTCGGCTCGCAACTCTGGGCCATATTGAGTAGTATCAGAAGGATCTGCACTCAATATCTCTAAAATATCATCGTCAAGCTTGGTGACTAATGGCAGAGTTGTTTCCTCGCCTTGAGTTTCAATGATTTCCTCTAGTTGATCATCAGTTGCAACCGGGTTTGATGTTGGTGGTGCCTGAGCATCACTACTTAAGCTTGGCTCCGAGGTGGAATTTAAATTTTCCGGTAGCCAATCGTCTACCTCTAGTGTGGGCAATTGTATTTCTAAAAGAAGGAGAGCATCCACTCAGTTGAAAGTATTACATATAACACGATTGTAATAAGATGTGTCGAGCTGGCCCCAATGACCACTCTGATTACATACTTATTTTGTTTACATGTAAGAACATGTAATTGTTGTAATACTTAAACACTATGCGTCTTGGAAGAGCCCCAATGACTTTCCGGTTAACGCAATAGTGGGTAGGCATTTTTATGCCGTTAATAGCATGCATATTCTTCCGAATTTTACATAGCTAAAGCGCCAATCAAACACAGTATATTACATATCCTCTTGTCGTCTGAAACATATAAAGTTTACCAAGTATTGAAGGTTACTTACCTGGTGACTTCTCGGTGCTGGATTGTTTGTGCAATTTTCGTTTAAATTTCTTTATTTTCCTGGTTAAGCTGGCCAGGTCCTCTTCTAAGCTCCGTTTAGGCATTATTACTGATTAATGCTAGTGAACGTGTTGAGTGGTTGAGCACTAAAATACGACTGAAGAGAAATGGGATCTGTCAAGACGAGGTAAGCAAGAAATAACAAAAAACAAAAAAAAATATGAATTAACTACCTTAAGATCAACTTTAGTGCAGAGTGGAGTCACTTATATACGGTACTACAAGTGTTAATAATATATTAATTATTATTTAGGTACTAATCTCGAGGAAGAAGCGCGAGTATAATTCAATGTTTATCTGTTTACTATTGGTAGGTCTTTTATATGTGAGAGGCCGCCTGGGTAGATACCACTGCAATGTCTATTTCTCCATAGATTGGCCATCGTGTATTGCCTACCTTGTCCTAGTAAATAAAGAAGAAGACATATCAACGAACCTATCACCTCCATTTACTTCCTTTAAACTTATTTGATTTATCTCGGACACGCGGCACATAGCAATGCCTCGATATCCCGGTATCGATTGGATGCCTTCTTTATCATTCAAAGTGCGTTTGTTGAAAGACCGGTGTAGCCAAACTTGGGGTTAATAAAACGGTTTGCTGAAATGTTAGGTCAAAATGGGGTGAGAACGAAAATAGGTATAAGCATTGTATATTGAAGTTTGTTTAAGCTTTGTTAGGATTTCACTTTGCTAAAAACTTAGCTTATTAAATTAAATACACCCAACAGTCACATACATAGTCCTGACCTGACACTAAGATCGAGTCTTGTATCGTGGGTTTCAGGAACTACGACAGACTTTTCGGTCTCACTTCAGCTTATGGTAGATACTCCGTTGCATTTATGTCTTTGCAGTATGAAGAAATAAAAAGCCACACACATACATAATGTTGTCTAAGATTATAATAAAAAACAACAGTGATAGGTAGTTAACAAAAAAATTGAATAAGCTTTGCTGTCACGAGTATCTTCGATTTTTTTTACATACATACATAAACTCATGCCATTTTCCCAGAAAAGTAGCCAGAGATGCTACAACTACATTTTTGTTTCTTTTTTAATTCTGCGTAAGTATATGTCCTCCTATGTGTATATTTAAGGACCACAATTAAATAACACTGGTCAACAAAAAAAATGAAATCGTTTGTTTCCTTTAATTTTTTGTTTGTTTCTATCTCAAACTAACGTGTATTTTTTAAATATGGTAACAAATTTTCTCTCACAGCTTTTGTTTTTGAGTTACAGCTAACTACCCTCCATTACTATTTTTACTTATATTTGCGTTTTTTATTGGACATTGAAATATATTTTGTTGTTGTTTTCGACATGGCTTCGTCAAGAACGAGTTGTGTACTTAATCCTGATTCTTTTTGCTACATTTGTGGTGAATATGTATTTGCAAAATATCGAAAACCTATATCGGACTTTGTAAAAACTGCGTATCATCAATACTTTAAAATAAAATTGTGTAATCAGGACAAGCCATGGGTTCCTCATATTGTATGCCAGAAATGTGTGGTATGTCTACACAAGATGCAGTAATGTTCGTAACGATACACGAAGTTCCCATGTTTCGTGTGTCTCTGGGACAGTCGTGACAAACAACACCTTTGGTCACAAAAAGTTTGGCCAGTGCGGGAAGAGCTAAAAGTTGGTACAAAAAATGCTATAAATATGCCTTTAGTTAGCCGAGATCGCATCATACTTCCACCACTTCATATTAAACTCGGCATAATGAAACAGTTTGTGAAGACGCTTGACAAAAGTGGCGATTGTTTCAATTTTCTTTCACGCAAGTTTCCAGGATTAAGTACAGAAAAATTAAAAGCTGGTATTTTTGATGGGCCACAGATTAGGCAACTTGTGAAAAATCCTAATTTTGTCAAATCAATGACTGAAGTCGAATCCAAAGCTTGGAAGTCATTCGTTTTGGTTATGAGTAATTTTCTAGGCAAAAAGAAATCTGACGACCACGTCGAGCTTGTTGAGTCCATGCTATCGAACTTGCAAGAGTTAGGGTGCAACATGAGCATAAAAATCCACTTCCTGCACTCACATTTAGACCGATTTCCACAAAATCTAGGTGATTTTAGTGAGGAGCAGGGTGAAAGATTCCATCAGGATCTTCGAACAATGGAAGAGCGGTATCACGGGAGGTGGGACTCACATATGATGGCAGACTACTGCTGGAGTTTGCAACGTGATCTACCTAAAGTCGTTCATTCAAGAAAATCGTATAAAAGATCATTTGATAGAGTTCAATAGAAATTTTGTTAACATCATTTATTAATTTTCTGTACTTTTTTCTATTTCAAAAACTGAAGCTGTTAGCAATCTTCCAGTATTTTTTTCATACTCAGGGCCATAGAAATACCCAAAAACAGAAAAAAATTTAAAGGAAACAAGACTTGTGTTGACCAGTGTAATATAATATAGTGTCCAGTTTTAAGTTTTCGTAACTTCAGATCTGTCATCACTGATAATACAGATTCACACATCTTTCATGATATTTGCAGTACCTACCTAATACATTAATCCTGCATCATCCAATTGCAGAGAATAATTTAAATCCCCAGAGTGATAAAATATATACAATAGAGGTAAGAGCGAAGTTGTGTTCCAAGCTTGTTTAATTAGAATGAACGTTTCTTTCGCATTACTACAGGGTACAGAACGCCTGCGCTCGAATTCTGAGCAATTTTAATTTGTTATTAAGCGAATTCGCCACGAGTAATTGCTCTTGACTTTTTAAATGCTATCCTGCCGTTTGTTGTGTTTTTCTTTCCAACTACCAAATATCAACTGTAATATTTCTTGTTTTTGTTTTTGTTCATTCATATAATCTAGTTATGTTTTTGATTTATTATAGCAATAAATTGCATAAGTTATAATTTATTAATGAATTATGGTTCCTATTATAATATTAAGCAAAACATAAAGAGGTTTTAAAATCTTTTAAATTATTCTATAAAACCTATATTCCACACGTTTAATAATCATTTTTGCACAATAATAACAAAAAATACAGGTGGTGGTCAGATGATTTTATAGAATATCTCGTAATAATTTTAATCAATAATCATTGCTTATCATATCACTCATTCAATAAATAGAAATACTTAAAGCGCCTGCCATATAATTCGCGCAATGCGGCACATTGCACAATGCTATTCTAATATTAACAGTAACAAATGTCTGCAGACACCGAGATGAAGATTAACGACTGTAATCCACAAATACTCTGAGAACTTAATTTATATTTAAACAGTAAAATAAAATATCTGCAACCTTTTCATAGTTTTAATTTATAAACTAGCGGGTTCAACGTACCCTACGGCTATCTACAATACTCTGCCACCTGTGTAAGTAATTATTATGATATTTAGCTAAATTTTATAATTTCTTTCAACACCCTGTAGAACAAGAACAGCTGCTGAAATTAACTGATTTGCTTTTATTATATCCACGTTCACACATACCTAGGTACTCTGCAGTTTCACGTGATGCGTGTTATAGACAGGTGTGCGGGAATGATGTATTTATGCTAAAGAAACCGAAAGGGACGTGAGAAGTGGTTCTGGCTCGCTATACTAATCAGCAGGCATCAATCGATTACAAATTACGAGTATAGATAAAATATTTTGCCATATTAGGTACTTAAAATAAAGCTGACTCAATTATTTTTACTCTTAAGTCATTGCGTTGCGGAAAAATGTGATATAAACTATTTGGAAAGTGATACTACATCACTATATAGAAATTACCATGTCAAGCTGTCGAATACAGTATCTACATTCTTGCGGGAGTAACTATGATAGCTTTTTCACCATCTTACACAGAGGTCGTGTCTATTGATACCAAAATCCTATCAAAATTATAACTTGTATTGTTTTGTTTTCGCCCATATACACTGCAGGGCACTGGCCTCCTCTACATTCGAGAGTACAATTGAGAGTGGTTAGGCCATATCCACCACGCTTGCCTAGTGCGGACTTCCGGACTTTACATACCATAGAAATTATAACTGGGACGCGAAAATAAACTCCTTCGAACTCAGAATAAGCAATAAGACGGTAATAACTTATAAAATCTAAAAGTAGAATTCTCGGTTTTAAATTAGACGGCTCCGGTACAATTACCTGGGGAAAACTGTGACCTACCGACCGCTCGAGTAGCTTCAAAAGAGATGTTTTTATATTCTTAGCTATATCCAAGTTGAAATGTATTTTTTACCCTTAGTGTTGAATATCAAACGAAGAGTTTAAAATTGAAAATGGGCTTTGAAAATGGGAACCTTAATTTATGTTCTATAATTTGGTACAAATCTGGCTACATTATGTCACGACCTAATTTCGTATTATGTCTGCTTGTCTCGTCAAACAACAGTATAAATGCACTTTTGTGTTTCGGATTGATGGTCATTGTAGCTAGAGTAACTACTGGACATATAGACTTAATATCGCCTTTCTTAGGCTTGCGAGCGCAGTGGATTTCCAAGTATTACTTTGTAATTCAGTGTTTTTCAGTTTTGCTACTGTTCATGAGCGGTCGTCTCGGTTACCATCAGGCGAGCGGTATGCTCGTGTCGCCAAACATTGCAAGAAATGAAAAACCCAGGCACTCCTCGGTTGAATATTATTGTATACCAAAGATTTGCATAGCGACCTGTTGACAGCAGTCTACAACCGGCTACTTCCTGATTCCTTAATTACATTGTTTTCCACCTTGTGAAATGTCGTCAGAGAATGCGCTGGCTGGTATGTGGCCTCCACTATTTTTTTTAACTTTAGTTAGTTAGGCGTTTGACCATAATCTCAGCTGATGGAAAGTGACCATATAGTCTACATTGTAACACACCTGCCTAGAAGGTGCCTATTCAGTCTAGCCTTGACGATCCCAAAGTCATAACTTTCAGGAAACACCTGATTGTGGTAAGGCATTCCATTATTCTGCCGTATGCTTAATGAAGGAAGACGCAAATCGTTTCGTGCGAATTGATGGTAAATTAACGACATAAAGATGGTAGACTGGTAGTAATAGTAGACTGCTATTTTTTTTTGTGGTTCTGGAGAGGAATGGTGAAGGTGGAATTAAATCATGCAGTCGAATTTGTAGATCCTTATTGGCTGAGCTATATCGGAAACTTCTGAACTATAGATCTTCGTATTTCTGTGGGGTTGCTCTATAAGCCGAAACAAGATTCGAATCTTAGAACGTCTTATGTAAAACTGTACGAATGTGCCTAGGTAATCCATAAAATTTTCGAATCCTCTATCGTTAGTTGTAACCAGTGACTAAGTTTGGAGTGAATGATAAGTATCTTAAAGAATATGAATGAATTTTAGAAGTGGAACACTTATAACTCACTTCGGGCGTCAAACGTTCGAGCATTCAAACTTCGTTTCAGACATGTTTCGGATTGTATAGTAACCTCCTAATGGGTTCAATGATGGCTAAGCTGTCCTGCCTGACGACCATCTTTAGGAATAAGGTTAGTTTTAAATCGTCCAATCTAACCTTATACGTGTTTTCCACTACGTACATTTACCTCTGAGAATCATGTTTGTTATTTTGTCTTCCAGAGAGTTAAAAGGACTACACCAATATTTAAACCCGTTTTGTTTCTGTCATCGAAGTCTTGCTCTTCCATTAACAAAGTGTCAATATAAGTATGAATGAAGCTCTCGAAATACTTGAAAATTGTAAAGAATCATCAGCAGATTCGTCCCGGTACAGTATCTCTAAAACTGAACAATACAATCGGAACTACACTCAGCGTGACGTCGGACACTTAACTTTCATTTTTTTTTTTTTTTTTTTATTGCTGTGAATGGCGAGACGAGCATGCCGTTCGCCTGATGGTAAGCGATGCGACCGCTCATGAACAGTAGCAAAACCAAACAACATCTTGAACTATAAAGCAATGCTTGGCATTCCACTGCGCTCGCCATCCTGAGACATAAGATGTTAAGTCTCAATATGTCCAGTAGTTACTCTGGCTACAATGTCCTTCAATCCGAAACACAACAGTGCATTTAAACTGCTGTTTGACGGGAGAAATAGACATTGCGGTGGTACCCACCCAGGCAGCCTCTCACATATGAGAGACCTACCACCAGTAAATTTTCATTGTTCAATACAATACTTTCATACAATGATTTTCATTATGTTTTATTGATTTTTGGTTCGCCATTTGGGTGTTTTATAGAAATAGTAAATAGTATTCTATGTACAAAGAAAGATAGTCTCAATAGTTTTTTTACCGTAATGACATAGGTGAGTTTATAAGTCATGTAAATAGTAAACTTCCAGCTTTATATCGCAAAAAACTCGCCATACATGATGAAATTAAATAAAAATGAAATCTTTTTGGTTATGAACATCAACAAAGGTACTAAAATAATTTGAAGCAATAAAGGTTAAAGAGAAGCTACTGTCAATGAGAGAAATTCAGAGACAGCGTCCGTGGTGCAGTTGGTTAGACGCCAGCTGTGAAACGAGACGCCGCGGGTTCGATACCCGCACTGAAGCAAATATTTGTGGGATCCACAGGTCTGATCTGATCTGAGTGTTTGTGTGGCCGAAAAGTTTCTCGTAAGTTCTGATACCCATGACACAAGACTTAATGATTGTGTGGGGCTAGCAGTAACAGAACTAGGAGTAACAAAGAACTGAGAAAGACTTCTACGGCGCCCTATAAGTACTATCCAAATTCAAGCGAATGACAGTTACAGTAAATCCCAGCATACCCACGCCCTAGGGCCGTCATCCAACCGCGCCATACCTTAACACCGTGTCTGGGTCAGGACTATGTATTTGACTTTTTTTTTATTGCTATCAATGGCAAGGCGAGCAAGCCGTTCGCCTGATGGTAAGCGATAAGACCGCTCATAAACAGTAGCAAAATCAAACAACACCTTGAATTACCAAGCAATGTTTGACATTCCACTGCGCTCGCCATTCTGAGACATAAGATGTTAAGCCTCAATATGTCCAGTAGTTACTCTGGCTACAATGTCCTTCAATCAGAAACACAACAGTGCATTTACACTGCTGTTTGGCGGGAGAAATAGACATTGTGGTGGTACCTACTCAGATGGCCTCTTACATATATGAAAGACCTACCACCAGTAAAAACTGACTGTATCAGCCCATATACGTCCCACTGCAGGGCACGGGCCTACTCTACAATCAAGAATACGATTGAGAGTGGTTAGGCCATATAGTCCACTACGCTGGCCTAGTGCGGGTTGACGGACTTACATGCCATATAAACTCTTATAAATCGATATGGTATGCAGGTTTCCTCACGATGTTTTCCTTCACCGTTTTAGTGCGTGGTTATTGATAAAAACTGACTGTTGATTGAAAAATTGTTGTTGAACTGAATGTTGTTCTTGTTGTTGAGACTATTGGCGAATGTATGTATAGTGCATATGGTACATCATTTCGAAAGTCGTCTATATAAAATTATATATTATACATATAAGTATTTTTATTGATCTTCGCAGACAGGCGTGACTATGGTGGATGTAATATGGATAGGATTACCTATGTAGTATGTACATAGGAATATCGGTATAATTGTTACATTGTTGTTGACAACGTTAATCCAAACTAAAATTATTCTTACCTCTGAGGATTGAGTACGCTTACAAATTACACTCGCACAAACGCCTAGAAATAAAATTAAAGAAAAACGCGTCCGCTTTTAAGTCGAGGAAGTAGCAGATGTGTTTATTGGCATCCATATTTTTAGGAAGTATATTTTTGTACCAAGATATTATGATAGAAAGCGAGTCTATCACCATGTCCAGCAGAACCTCAAATGTAAATTTCTTGTAAGATTGTTAAGCAAAAAATCTTACAATAACCAAAATGTGGAATGTCTCATCGCAGTGGTCAAAGGACCTCACGGTTTGTAGTTTAAACTACCATTTTAGAATAAAGCAAAGAATCAGCGTTTAAATGCGTGCAGCACTGTAATGCATCTTTTAAATTGAAAAATGTCTCACCAAAGAACTCATAAATTGTAAGTTTTTCCGCAGCACAAAACATTCTCGACACTTTGAACAGTATCTCATTGTTGTGTGTTTGAGTGTTCATAACTCAGGAAATGAATAAAAAATGTTGGGGATGTGGGCTGTCTATCGCTTTATTGTTCATTTGCGGTTAACAAAGGGCTGAGTGTCTTTGTTTACCCTTTGAGGCGGCAATGTAATGATTATAGTCAACTAACGATGGCAATATTTTAATCTTTATTAGATAATTTTCAAAATTGTCAAAGATTTGTTGATTGACGCAATTATAGACCGGATACTAAAGTCTGACTCTGAAAAATCACGTAATCTAACGTATGATCTCTATAATAATATAGCACAGAACAAGATTAGTCACCATTCCAACAGGTCA
Organism: Hyles vespertilio; assembly: GCA_009982885.2. Lineage (NCBI taxonomy): Eukaryota > Metazoa > Arthropoda > Insecta > Lepidoptera > Sphingidae > Hyles > Hyles vespertilio. The sequence continues at coordinate 6,611,786 of CM042806.1, read as the reverse complement.
TGAATATAGAATTTTCGAAAACATCTTGCGATTATAAACCTTCGTAGCCCGGAGGCTGAACATTCTTATATATATCGTAAAAGGCAGACATATGTATAATATATACCTCGTATATACCTAATGGAATTGATGCAAACTATTGTACAGCATACGGGCGATGGAACTTACCCCAAATATTTAGCAAATTTATTATGTAGCTTAGTGTTTGCAGTAAAAGTTTATACTTAACGCGAAGACCTGGGTATCATTCTTGGGAATTATTTTTATGGTAAATTGTTTCCTAAGATATACACAGTCAGGTCATAAGTATTGTCACACAGTAAAAACTTTTCTTTTAGAATGCTGGCCACAAAAATGTTTATTGAATTCGAATTTTAAATTGTTCATGAAAATAAAAATGTATACTTTTTAGAATTTTACTCATTTTTAAATATGGAGTGGACGCTTAAAGAAGACCGTGTTGCAGTTATTGCGTTGCATCGTTGCGGTTACGCGCCAATTCAAATTTTGACATACTGAAAAATTTGAATATAACCAAAAGATTCATTTATCGTACCATCAAACGATACAATGAAGACTCTAGTGTAGATGACAGGTCAAGAAGTGGTCGCCCTCGGTCTGTTAGGGCTCCAGCAGTGATAAAAGCTGTGAAGGCGCGAATTCAAAGAAATCCCAAAGGTAAGTAGAAACTGTTGGCCCTTCAGATGGGGTTAAGCAGAACCACGGTGAAAAGGGTGTTAAATGAAGACTAAGGGCTTCGGGCATATCGAAGAAAAACAGGACATCGTTTGAATGCTCTTCTAATGGACGATTCATTAATTGCATTGATGGTGCACGGGAAAAAAATATCGGGAAATTCTTTTTTCAGATGAAAAAAAATTTACCGTAGAAGAGAGCTACAACAAACAAAATGATAAGGTGTACGCACACACACACACAGTACACAGTAGTGAAGAAGCGAGCAACCGTATTCCGCGTGTCCAACGAGGTCATTTTCCATCCTCGCTCATGGTATGGTTGGGAGTTTCTTATTGGGGCTTAACAGGAGGTACATTTTTGTGAGAAAGGTGTAAAAACGAATGCAGTTGTGTATCAAAATACAGTCCTGACGAACCTTGCGGAACCTGTTTCTCATACCATGTTTAATATCAGGCACTGGGTATTCCAACAAGATTCGGCGCCAGCTCATAGAGCGAAGAGCACACAAGACTGGCTGGCGGCGCGTGAAATCGACTTCATCCGGCACGAAGACTGGCCCTCCTCCAGTCCAGATTTGAATCCGTTAGATTACAAGATATGGCAATACTTGGAGGAAAAGGCGTGCTCAAAGCCTCTTCCCAATTTGGAGTCACTCAAGACATCCTTGATTAAGGCAGCCGCCGATATTGACATGGATCTCGTTTGTGCTGCGATAGACAACTGGCCGCGCAGATTGAAGACCTGTATTCAAAATCACGGAGGTCATTTTGAATAGTGTCATAAGAATCTATGTTTTGTTAAGTTCATTTTGGTATATAAATAGTTCCATAATGAATAAACTTGTTTCAATTATTTTATATTAAACATGTGACAGAATTTATGACCTGACTAGGTATTTACATTAATTTAAAAAAATACATCGAATAAGATGTAAGGTGTATATATATATATATGTATATATAGGTCTTGTCTTTTTATAGGTAGTAAAAATATGAATATGGGACAATTACATGTTATAAAAACATCTTAGCTACGGGACAAATATGCTTATGACTACTAAAGGAAATAAATAGGCTTCAACTAGAGTGATACTAGGTACCTATGCACTAAGCAGTCGTTAGTTACTTAGTCTTATTAAGTAGGTATCTTATTGACTTAGGAGCTACTAGGAGCTTCGGACTATTTGTGATTTGAAAATTTTCATTGAAATACTTCTTTTTTTGCACTGAATGGCGAGACGAGCATTCCTTTCACTTGATGGTAAGCGATACGACCGCTCACAAACAGTAGCAAACCCAAACAACAAATCACAAATTAATGCTTGGCATTCGGCTGCGCTCGCCATGCTGAGACATAAGACGTAGTAACTCTCGCTACAATGTCTTTCAATCCGAAACACAACAGTGCATTAACACTGCTATTGGGCGGGAGAAATAAAGATTGCGGTGGTACCTACCCAGGTGGCCCTCCCATATGAGAGACCTACCACAAGTATAATATACACATACACCCTAAATACACCATACTTACTACTACATCCGAAATACGAATAGAATTGTTATAGGTAACTCTATCGATCCTATTAACAAATATAAAATCTTACGTAGGTAATGTAATACAATGTAATAATGTACACAACATGACTAACTTAACCTATAAATATACAATTGAAGACATATAGGAATTTAGTAAAAATATCCATCTATGGCCGACCGTTGGCCTCTTTAGTATTCCGTACTATACTCTAGGGTTGAGACAACGCTATAAATATACTGGATATGACATTTTTAATTTCACTCTTTTTGTATTAAATATATTTTTAAGATGATATTTTATCTAGTGGATATAATCAAAAGGTTGAAGAGAATAGAGATCACTACGAGCAACATTTAGTTATATTATTGTGACTTTTAATAATTTCAGCAAAGGAGACATTTAAAGTAAATGAATCGTTATGTTCCGATGTGAAGTATATTGTAGCCAGGCTAACGAGTGTACATTTTAAGACTTTAATATCTTATGTTTTAGGATGGCTAGCGCTGTGGAATTCCATGCATTGCTTCGTAATTCATGGTGTTGTCTGGTTTTGCCAATATCCATGAGCGGTCGTATCGCTTACCATCACGTGAATGACCTAATCGTCTCGCCAATCACAAAAATAAAAAAACATAAATATAATGTATCAGAGTGCTATAGCCCTATGACATAGGGTCTATGTTACATATTGGTAAAATAAATGAAGAGTTATTAAACCCGGAAATTATAATACTTAATATTCAAAAAGGATATTACATTGGTACATATTTATTAATTTCATAACCTTATGGCCGCGCTTAATTTAATTAAAATTCTATTTTTTGTGTGGCAAATTACAATTTTATGTCATGTCGCAGCTGTTAACCGGAACGGATTATAAGTACCTTGTTTTATATTTTAACGTTCATATTCCCGAAGATGTAAGTAGATTCAATGCTAGTGCCACTTATAAATTGTGTACACCATAAAGTATTTTTCATATAAAATCCTTGCAAAAATAACGGTTTAAAACAATAAATTCTTTGCTCACATTTGATAAATACTGTATCCATTCAAATAAAGCGATTAGGTATATAATCATATAGGCTTAAAACATAAATATTTCACTCTAGGGCAAATTACGTTCCTAGAATAGTTCAATCTCATACATAGATTGCCGAACTTGGGCAATAAAATTGGGCATTATTATCTTTGGATAATAATGGTTAAAAATTTCACAACCTAAATTGCCTTCATCCCTCAAATCATATATACAGCTGTACACGTCACACAACTGAATAGGTACAATAGGTTGTTATAATAGGTAGAACGCAGGTACAGATCCCGTAACCCTCGTCTATTACAACACATCCTTATTTGAATACATTTTCGGCTAGTGAATAGTTTACTCGAGCTTAAAACACTGAATGTAACACTGTCTCGTTCCTCAAAGACGCGGTTTAATTCAAATCTCTTTTGACATTGTAATTTGCATCGCTTTCAAAGTGTTCAATATTAAATTATACGAGCCTTTGATGGGAATTCATTTGTAAATTTAAACCGATGATCAAAATTTTGTCTTTTTGATTCGTTACCCTGCTTAGGTTGAGGTAGTAGGTTTGTTAATCTTTTTATACCTTTGTTTAAACCAGTATTCATTGGAACTTTTAACGGTAACCGTACTTATTTTAGGTAGGTACGGTTCAATGACTTTCATAAACTATTGTTTTTCTTCTTTACCATTAAATTTTTGGAATCTTTTCAGGTTTAAAGTTTCTCTCTTCATGGTGACATAATATTTACCTACTTTCAAAAAATTAATCACTAACATTCCAGTTTTTGTGCACATTGATGAATATAACTATGTATAGACTTCATGTATTGAGTCTAAGTGTATCGCATCTACTTTTTATCTCGTAACGCATCAACAACTATTTCAAAATTACTTTGTTTGAATTGGCAGAGCCTCGCTGCTGTCAATCGTGACTCAGCATGCATGGGTAGGCTTGTCCGGGGTGGTTCCACTGGCTCACAGGGAATCGATGTGAAGCGAAAGCTTTGCTGGCAGGTTTCGTTTGGTTATCAAGATTGCTGAGTGCTTCAAATTTTATCGTCCGGCATCACATCAACATCCAAGTGTTGTGAATGTTCATCATCATGAGGTGACCTGTTTGCTTGCTTGCCAGAGCTATGAAATAACAAAATAATTACCGGTATTACCTATAATATATCAAACTGTACATTTCGATTCGTTCACACCTACACGCAATTTGCAATAATGTTTGCTGTAATTTACACCACGTATTGCTCAATCGTTCGGACGATTACTAAAACTAATTCATCTATTAAATCATTCTTAGCGTACCGCACCCGAGGCAATTAGACAATACCTACTTAAGATTCAATAGCTATAGAGCCTGAACTATCTTTAACCAATATCTAATATGACATTTTGGCCATTATATCTGGGAGGATATAAGCTTAATGATTTCAGAGAAATGTATATTAAGTGGATATTAATTAAACAGATTTTAGAACTCTTTTTTAGATTGGTTCGCAATGCCATAATTCATGTAAGCCTGACAGGCAGACAGATCAAAATGGTTTGATCAATATATATTTATGCGATTTAGGATTATGTTGGTAAGATCAAAGTATTGTAGTATAAAAATAATATGAAGTAATATTTATCAAGAGTACGCAGCTAAAGTTTATGATTTCAGTAAGTCAGTTACACAAATTACTTTAACTTTATTTAAGAAGTAAAAATTTACACAGTCGTGAATATCTGATTTCCAACGGGCACCCGCCAAGACATAGATCAAGTCACAATACATCTCAAACACAATTACGCCGAATTTCTGAGGAATTCCCGCCTGACCTCCCCCGTTCACAAAGGCATTTAGTGAATGGAGGGTGCCGAGACAAGATGGCGGATCAGGTAAAAATATCGCCCGATAATGTACAGATTGCTCAAAAAAAAATTCATCAGTCCTTTGTTAGAAGAATATCACACAATGGTTATATTGCATAGATACTTTTTCCAGGAAGTTGTAAAATAACGCATGTCTTGCAGAAATAGCATGAAAAAGATGTATTGCCAGCTTGCAAAGTTGATCGAGCTTATAGTAAATCATATCAAATAAGTTTCCTCTCTTTTACTGTTCATTCTAAAGTTTATTGTTGACTATTAAACACATAGTTTAGTACCTTACACGCCCTAATATAAGCTTCTCATGCCTAACAATTTTAATTTGCATAATTTACGGCTGCAAAGCGGCTGATTCGACTAACCTTGGCGAGTTCATTTACTTATAAAACTAGCCGAATGATGACAGTGGTAATGAGATAATCTGCCCATTCGCTTACGTAACGTGTATAATGTAAAAAAATCATTAAAAAATCTAAAATATTAATAGTTTATTTGCCACGCCATTATAACACTCAAAGGAATGACTCTGTTTCTTATGATTATGCTCGCTAAGATGTACATAGTATATTGAATAGTTACCTATAAATCAAAGAAATATTAGTAAAATTGACCTATATCAATGGATAAATAATATTATTTTCGTTTGGGTTTTAGTCCACCTTATAAACAAACCAATTATTTTCAAATAAAAATATACGCTTGAAATTTAACCTACAGCAATATCTGGTACAACTGAAGTGTAACTTGAAAAAACCGGTAGCAGTCCAAAAAACAAGCACCCATAAAACCCATTGCGGAACTAATAATTGCGTTTCAAGTAGACAATGCTTAAAGTTTTTTCTGTGGCCGTTTGGAGTGGGTGCAAAAATTCTTTGTTTACACTCTTGAGAGAAAAGGGCCGTTTTTCAATAAGCCGTCTTGTCGGGCTTCAAGTGGGGTAGTTAGAGGTGATTCGTTGTTTAACGAATTGCATTGGATACTTTGTTTCAACGAGGCATTTAAATTGTCTGTACTGGTTCATTCTTCGTGAATCGAGATAGTAAATTTCTAGATTTGGCACTACATCATAGTTCAGATGTTTTATTGGAGCAGGTTACGTTAATAATGTGAAAAGTATATATTTTATATATTTTGTATTTGTATATATTTTGTACAATTCATAGTACATATTAGTTAAAACATACAACATCAGATTAACACAAAAGAGAATTACAGATTTAAGCTTTAAAATTAAAATCTCTTGGATATTTAAAGAATTCGACGCATTGTAAAATGCTTTTATTTTTATAAAGGTTTGCAAAATCAAAAACACATTTTATATGCTCCCATTTAATCTGTATCCCATCAAAAACATCCTGTAAAAAAATCCATGTCTCGCAGCTCAGGTTTTCTATCGCATGAAAACATAATGTATCGTACAATTTAGAGATAATGCTGCTGGCCAAGTCGATCTATTTATTTAAAACGTAAAGAATTTTTATATTGATATGGTAATAACTAACGTAATAACTTTATATAGAAGGTCCCTTAAGGATTAAATAAATTAATCGACTTGGTATTACATGCATCTCACAACTTTTTGCGATAGAAAACCTGAGCTGCGAGACTTGGAATTTTGTTACAGGATGTTTTTGATGGGATCTCACGTCTTTTTGAAGACTTTTTCTTTTTTCCTTTTCGGTACTTTTTACTTCTAGAATATCACTAACGATTTTTCTTAAAGAAAATTAAAAAGATTTGTCTTATGGCTTTTTCTTATTTTTGTTAGTATCAATTTATCACAAATATAGCGAATTTGATTATTAATGTTCTTTTTTTCATGGTTATTGATATTTTCGAGCTATTTAGTTTATTTATTTGCAAGTTTTTCTTCGTCATGTTTTTCTAGAGGAATGTTGTACAGTTTCATGGGCTGAATACACCCTTTCTCTCTCTATACTCCCTCCTGTTATGCCTCATATATATAGATACCTATTTACGACGATTGTTCCATTATATACGGGTACAATGATTCATTAACTGCAAATGTAACTTTTTAATCCTATACATTTATATGGAATTACAAAGTTATTCACGTAGTTGGTGTATCTAGAAAACTAGACAGAAATTATGAAATGTTTAAATTTTACCTTACTTTAGACACTAAACACTAATTATATTCTAAATTTGAAGGTTCTATGTCTGCTAAAAGTGCCTTAGACTTTTCATGATCGGTCAGTCAGTCAGTGAGTAACAAAATTAAGAAAGTTTGATAAGTTACAATTCTTAAACTACTGGTTCAAATTGAATGAAATTTTAAATATACCGTGTTTACACAATGCCTGCTTAGTAGTTGAAAATTCAGGCTTCTTGCTTTAACCTTAACGAAATTATGGGGGGTTGAAAATGGTCCGAATTGCTTCGAGAAAGGGATGGTACGACTGTGCTGCTTTTTAGCTCGACTTGGATCCCATTTAATCTGTATTTATAAAATTGGAACGAATTTCCGTATAAAGTGCTCTTTTGTAGATTAGAACGTCATGTTCCTTCACAGCTGAGTTTCGTTCAACCCCACTTGTTTGGCTACACGTGCTACTGGTTTTTTATAGAGCAGTCAGTCTTTAATGAACCGTATGCTCGGAAACGGCCGCCGCGCCGGTGCGCCCTGCAGGATATCCTGTTTAAAAAATAAAAGAGCTACCCCAACACCTTTGCGGTTCAACTTTAAAACTTATTTTGATCTTTAATACCTTCGAATAAAGTTGAAATTTGAATATGTCGTCTAAGAAGCATACACTGCAGACTCCCAATATAATTGTATTTGAGCAACCGCTTCCAAAGGCGACATTAAATTTGTGAGCATGCATTTTGGAAATGCAACCCCCGGTTTTGCGTCAATGATATCAGTAAATCTTTTTCGGTAGATTTTGTTTAAAAGGGGGAAGTTTGTAAAATATATTGCTATAGCAAATGGGGCTAATCAGACTCGTAGCTACCATGAGAGAGGCTAGGATTATTAAAAAAATTGTGTGATACGAAAAATATACATATAAACTTAAGACCTCCAATATACAAATTATTTGATTTTGATTTAAACAAGATAAAGGCGTATATGTTCACTTTTTAAATTATAAACAATAACATAATCGTGATTGCGAAATTCAAAGAAGAATTCTTATTCACTCTTAATCACGTCAATAAAGTACTACAGTCTAAGTTAAATTCTTAATCAAGATAATTATAACTACGAAATTAAAGCATTCGTAAAATACCAAAAAACCCAAAATTTTGTTTATAGAAGGGATTTATAGGTAGGCAAGAGGGGTCAAGCGTAAGAACGTTATTGATTGTTTGTCTGAGACGTTATAATATCTTCATAGGCAATGCTAAAAGGAGAGGGTCGAATGCCACCCTAACCCTAGGTCTTAGAGTATATATATATATAGAGGGAGCGCTGTCATACATTTTTATCTACGTTTTTGAAGTACCAGCGCTCCCTCTATATGTATATACTCTAAGCCCTAGGTATTGGATTCGCTCAGGCTATCTAGGACGAAGAGAATAAACGTAATATATTTCGTATCCCAACTTTCCTATTCATATTAATTACAATCAAGCTAGTTATAGGTACTTTCCTTCTTATTGAGGTTTATCAGACAGAAATATATTTTTGTTACTAAAAAATAATGTCGATAACAGCAATCCAACTAAAAATATCTTTGTGATGTTTTTTTGGAACGGGTAGGTACTAAAATTATTATAGGTACTACCGCAATTTATTTTAAAAAGTTACTTTCATGTAATTCAATGTAAAAATGTACATACATAAAGATAAACAAACAAGGTTTTTTATAGCATAAGAAGGAATAACTGTATTTCACCAGTATAATTGATTATTGCAATGCGGTTATAAACCAATCATTCAATTTTGAATCAGTGTAGTTGCTAATAAATTATTCGTACACCGGTGATTAATCAGAATGAATCATACTAAAAGCCGGCCACACAGGCTGTTTAAAATAACGTGCTTATACCAATTTAAAAGTTCAAATAATACATCAACATAATTAATTTTTAAATTTCATTATTCAAAGGTATAAGAATATTTTCTCGTAAATAATATCTTATCCATAAACTTCTTTCGGTTGCATGTCTGTTGAATAAGGCTATCTCTTTTTAACTTGTAAGGAAGCATGTTCATCCATTTCTTTCTATTTTTATTGAAGCGCGTTCCTCGTTCATTTTTCTTCGGTTCAATCAGTCAGTTTGCGCCGGTAGTTGAGGGTGGAAGTGTACTGCGCATGTGCGTCCGACACATTGTCAAACGAACGAACGTAAACAAACAAGTGAATTTTGGTGCCAAATATTCGTAGATTGTTTCTGCGTATTTTTATATACATTTTAAAGAGATTGTGAGTAATTGTTCCCGGTGATATAGTGCAACGAATTTGCGTGTAAGTACTTTTTTATTTTATTCGCATGCGATCGGGAATGGTTTGAACTTCGATTTCCTCCCTAAGTCCTAAGGGAATATTCGCCGATTATGCCTGGTTTCGGGCCGCGTTATATTACCATTCCTTGATTTTTAAGCGTTTTTTTTGTTACCTTCTAAATACTTTAAAATAAGTGTGTGCATGACTGAAGTGATATTTGTTTATAGGTACCTACCTACTTACAAAAATGTTTGATTTTATCATTCAAAAATCAACAACTATTGTTTGTTTTATATCATTTTCAACTAAGTTTATGTTGTTTGTTTTTACTTGTTTGAGACCACGTGTATTATAAATGCAGTGTCTAACGTTTTATGTTTGCAAATAAAAAGAGAAACGCTTTTTAAAAATGGCCAGGTACTTCTTATTATAAAGGTATTTTAATTTAAACTGAAATCTCAATGCAATCATGACTTTTTTATTTTATTTTCTGTTGCTATGGACCATGGTGTTACACAGCCTTGATAAATATTCAAGAATTGTTTTGTTCCTGTTTCACAGGAATAGGGTTGTTTTTGTGGGGCTCATATGCTCCTATTTTATATCGGAGGGTGCATGAGTGTAAATTATTAGGTTTGCAATAAGGTTAATAACTTTATTCACACATTCTTATTGGGATAACGTATTCGCGAATTAACGGTGTAATTTCATCCTGGAATTTAGTAAAATTTATCTTAGGTATTTTATTATGAAATTGAATGGATTTATTACTACGATTTCCAACATGGATTGAAGGCTGAGATGGTTCCCATTTTCGTACCTAGATCTTCTTAAATGTCCACATGTTTGCACAAATGAAGAGAGATAAATGTAAAAAAAATACATACTATATTTTTTTCCTTACCTAGGTACTCTTTCTGATTAGGAAAATACCAGCTAAAAATAATGACTATTTTCTACTTCATAGTAATAATATATCTAATGAGCATAATAATTCTAATGAGCAAACCTTTTTATTGCATTAAACCTTCACAGTGCCTAATGCAATAACCTAACAATGTGAGGCAGATTACATAATCTACAAAGATGAGGTTGATCAAATTTGAAAAAAAATCAGAAATACCTAATTAAGATAACTAATACTTATGAGTAAAATTCTATTTATTCCGCTGGGCTCATTACGGAAATCACATAATATATGTTCGTTGAACCCATGCCAAAAATAGTGCCAGCTGATCGGCTAGCTGCCCATTAACAATCTGTGTGGGCAGGTACTAGTTAACGGTTGCCAGTGTTTAACATTATTTAAATAGTCCGCTCCAGGTGGTTACCGAAGGGTTGGAATTAGAATCAATGATCGTGTAAACAGAATGTCAGTATGGGAAATGGATGTATTATAAAATTGTATCACTGGCTAAGAAAATGTATGTAAGTGCTGCAATACAATATTTGTTTTACAGTTTTTTAGGGGATGGAGGATATCAATCTTTTCTCATGATAAAAAAATTATAAAGTACAAATAGAGAAAATATGATAACTATGAAGAATAATATTATATTCAAAATAAAATCATATTAAGTATATTATGTAAAAGTACCTAGAAACTAATTTTCATTTGTGTCTATGTTTCATTTATTTACTCATCAATCCCATTGAATGGTGGTATTGAATACAAATTTGTCTTATTCAGAAGCTAATTTAATCCGAAACATAAAATACATTTACCTTACTTCATAAGGAAAAATGATTTCCTTCCCTCATTCATCTTATGAAAACATGGTGTTAGATATTTATCTATCATATATTATTAATATATATATATTCATATTTATGTTAGGGAAAGTTTAAACAAATATATATTTGGTATTAATTATTGTTTTGATTTTAAGCTATTTATGGATATTTATTAATTATGAAAATGATATAAATGTTTAACTTCCTCTGTGCAAATGTTGTTTGGTACAGACATTCATGAAAGTGGTTTGTCTTGATGCAAATTACATCCAAGACTTTTACATTCATATCTTACATTTCGGACCTTATCAATACCTTAACCTAATAGGGTACATCCTTTAATGACGATAGCTTGAACCATCGCTATTATTTTTCATTACGAATTATAGAGCATAGATATTGTCAACAAAAAGTCGGTTAACAAAAATTATATCCAATGTTATGTACATAATACATAATGGATTCCGTAGTCTTATCTACGCGAAACTATTGAAACGATAAACCTCTGAGGCTTAGCAATTACTTTCCAACGTAACTAAGTCCAAAGCAGTAGAAAAAAAAACTTTCGAATACATTGCCCTTTAAATACACATTTCCTTCACGCTCGAAGCGTTCGACCTCTTGTAAGGAAATCATAATTAAAGGTTTGCCAGAACAAAACTGTTAAAGCAAGTAAACACCTCAGATACTTGTCGCGCCATCTAGATAAGCTAAACAGTGACTTCCTTTAACGTAGGGGGACCATGATACATGAAAAAAAGCTTTACTTAGAATTAACCTCTTCCCTTTATCGTAAACATTCCTTTTATCCTAAACTCGTCATTCTAATAAAAGGATTGCCACAATAAAAATCAAATAGCGTATAGTTTTCATAATTATTTTGTTTCCATTGGTGAAACTAGGGAATTGATTGTTCCTCTGCATTTGCTCACAACTCAGCTATTCATTTTCATAGTTATTTACAATGTTGTTAGTTTGTCATGTAGATTCAGACTATTTGATTTATTAAGTACAGTCACTACTATTACGTTATTGGTAAAAACATCATGCTTATTTTTTTTATGTAGTGCCCTTTGTATTTCATATACAAGTTATTTTGTAATTAATAAGCTAAACAGATGTTCAAAATGCGGGTTCGTGTTTGTGTTATTTTCTATTTACTTTTAAGAAGTTATAATTGCCGGGAAATTCGAGTGTTACAATTGAGTTGCGATACTGTTGCTTTCCTTAATTAAGAGTGAACATACAACAAACTTTTAGTAACAATAATTGGATTGATATGGATCAAACAAAAATTATTTTAGTTACACATTGCCATACCAATATTATGAAAACGTCTTTGTATATTATTAGTTTAGTAATTTTTTAATACAGAGTAATTATCTAGACTAGTCTACAAATAAGTATTAAATATATTTATGGTACATTGGCATAGTAACTTAACTACACCTAATGATAATATTACAGCTCTCCAGATAGCGTCGAATGAGAAAATATATTTCAACGCCAGACACAAATATGTCGGCATGCATAAATACTTAAATCTTGATAAATACGGTTATCCGAATGTTTAGTCCCATTCACAGTTAATTTCAATACAATACTCGACAATATTCGACTCTTATCGTAATATTTCGGCTCTTATCGTAGGCATGAAACCACTTTAAACTCAATTGACACTACCAGAGCCTGTTTAATTATATAACTTTTATCGCAGACCTTCAAACTTTTTACAACGCAATGGTTAGCGTTGGGATTATCCTATTTAATATTAAAAGCGTGTCGACCATATCGTGGCGTTGACTCCGCAAGTCCGCGTACTGGCCTCGACCCCCGAGACTCAATAACGTTGTATTTTTAGTTTTCATCACATACCTGTGACTCACACTTAAATAGGTGGGAAATAGGTACTTGCGCGTACTTTATTATCTATGGAAATGTGTGGTTGAATTTCGACGGTTAAATGGGCCAAATTCCGCGCTGTCTAGTTGGGTTTTTATGAATCAAGGACAGGATGTTAGGAAGACTGTTTTGTATTCAGTCTAGTTACAGTTCTTGGAAGCACGTAATATAGGGATTATCACACAAATAATTAAGAAATCAATACATATTGATTGAGATATGACTGTTTATTATTAGTTAAAACTCTATTTGAAAGCCATTGCACTTACTATTTATTACCTGTGTAGGTTCTTTGCTGACTCACAATAAAATACATACAGACCAGTACTCCCAGTAAAAAACAACATACAACTAGTCTGCGTTCCCCAAGGACATTAAAAAATGTACCAAAAGCACTAAACCCGGACGTTCCACCGTTCATATTTCGGCTAAATACAGATAAAAATCAACACTTCAACCCGCCGCGTTATGTCGAGGTGCGAAGTGTCAGGCATTTTTGACCTGCTCGCTCTGTGTTTTTTTATGCATACTCGTTATTTATGAAAATAAAATAATATATCAAAAGTCATTTGTGTTTTTGCATTGCGTTGACGAAAACTGGAGACGCTCTGAGCAGTCGTTTTGGGTATTAGCGTCGCGGCAAATATTTTTATGTCTGTTGAATTATTTGCGCCGTCTGGGTCAAGTATGAATGACATAAGGAACATTATGTGTTACGTGATTTGATGTTTTAAATTATTTTATCGATTTGCTAAACTAATACTTACTACGATCCATTTTAGTTCACTTGTTTAGAAATTTTATTATAGGGCATTGAAATTTAATATTTCCCGGTGTATTTCGGTGTTTTTGTCTGCAGGGGATCATTTCTCGAATGTATTGTGATGGATAAAGAGAGGACGTGTAACAATTGGTACGTTTGAGTTTCTGAATGAATCGGTCCTTTAGTTATTTTCAAGATAACACCATTCTTGATAGTTCTACGCCTTATACATATAGCTGATTCCAGCAAGGCCAAGAAAGCCCACTTCTCCACTAACTTCAGCGCTTACAGCTGATACCAACCAAACTTGAATTGTTGGTCTATGGTCTAAGCTTGCTCATTCCTATTGGAGGCCTGTACCAACCAGTCTGACGTATATGGGTTGACTAATTAATTATCACCCACTCTCTAATTAGAGTCACTCAATCTTAACATCCGGTGGAAGGACGAATCGCAACGTCATTCGCATTGTTACGTAATTATATCCTACTTTCATTGTATTTGCGGTGACATTTACCCGTTTGATATTATCCATGTAGGTATCTTGCGAGTAAATAGAGTGATGTCATCGGCGTCGGCTTGTGCATATTGTCGTTTGAGTAAATACCTTGTTCTTAGAACATGTTGTTAGTAATGTACGTGTGAAATTGTTTAGTTGTATACGAATGCACTCTTCCTCATTACTAGACATTGAAAACCGTTTGTTTTTTTAAAATAGCCTGTTATAATTTGTTCAAGGGCTTGATAGTGAGCTTTATCAAGCGTCTTCTTGCGATCTTTGTTTTACTTGTATGTAGAATTATACATGTGTCTTAGCAATTGATTTATTATAATCTCGTTTGCTCGGGGTCATGCCGTATTATAGAAAATTGGTATGCAGTTAATGTATACTTGCCGAGTTTTGTTCGGTTACGTCACGTGTAGAAATTCCCTTATATCGTGATTCGTGCATGGTTCCCATACAATACTAAAGTTGAGTCGGTTAGCTCCTTAGGCGTTAGTTCATGATCCGAAAAAAAATTAAACATTCGGATATAAAACTGTACGAGTGCGCCTGTGCCTGTGTCCTCTACAAAATTTCGAATCCTCTATTGTACGTTGTAACCATAGACTATTAATTCAAAATGAATGATAAGTATCGTAGACAATAATGAATATATATTATAATATATATCTAATCCTATAAGAATCTTATTGATGTTTGTATTCAGTAATCAATTGGTTTACAAATACCGGGTATCTCAAGACTGCTACCGAAAACGAAGCCGGGTGGTAGTTTTAATGACTACAAACACAATGCAATTAAAAATTTCGCATAGAAACGCGACAATTATTTTTTATGATTTTTTAAATTTCGTAATTTTTGGGTGGTAAATCCAAAGATTTTGCTAAAATAATAATTTAAACTCTTTTATACCTTAGAGGATTTATAAATAAAAGGGTATACACTATTATTTTAGGAAAAAATGTATTTACCCTCCAAATATGGCCATAGGAAAAAAATAACAAAAAAAAAATTGTCGCTTTTTTTTTGCAACTTTTTCTGTTGCATTGTGTCTGAAGTCGCTTAAACTACCACCCGGCTTCGTTTTCGGTAGCAGTCTTGATATACCCTGTATAATTTTATTATTAATTAAAGACGTTTCGAATAATTCTATATTCCAATTCGTATGAGTTATGATGTATGTATGTATTTTAGAATAATTTAATAAGCATTTATAATATTTATCATAATACTGTACTTATTCAAATAAAGTTAACCGTAAAACCAACGCTACTTTTTGAAGCGCATACATTTTTTAAATTAATTTCAATTTCTTATGAATACAATTTACCGACTTGAACAGTGGTGATTTGCTAATACTCACCTTTAAGAAGTCGCAGTAAATAATACCCATAGATTTTTGTAACATTTATTAAATGAACCAAAGTTGCTGACATTAATTCACCATTTTTTATTTCGTTACTTTAAAAAAAACCTATATCCAAACATTGTTTTTGAAAAAAAAAAAAAAAAAAAAAAAAAAAAAAAAAGTGCGTGGTGGCCTGTTGGTAAACGGACCAGACGCGGCTGCCAACATGTTCACGGTGGTCGCGGGTTCAAATCCCAGGGCACACCTATGACTTTTCGGAGTCATGTGTGTATTGACAGTCAATCACCACGCACTAAAACGGTGAAGGAAAACATCGTGAGGAAACCTGCATACCATAGCGATTCATAAGAATTTATATGGTATGTAAGTCCGCCAACCCGCACTAGGCCAGCGTGGTGGACTATATGGCCTAACCACTCTCAATCGTACTCTCGATTGTAGAGTAGGCCCGTGCCCTGCAGTGGGACGTATATGGGCTGATCCAGATCCAGATCCAAACATTATAATAAATCTACTGACAGTCCAAGAAACCACAGACAAAAAGTTATTCCTTAAAACATTTAGAACTGGCACGAGGCGCAACTCAAACAACAAAACGGGTCCTTATTTATATCTTGTTATAATAAAATGGTTTCCTTGCCCCAACGCCATGTCAAACATGTAAAAGATCAAACATTTCGTTTCCCATAGAGTATTTGGAAATGTTCGTGGGAGTGGAGGAGGTGCTAATGATAACAAAGATGATGCTACGGTTGAGTTTCGTGAATGGACCAGTTCAATGTGGAACGCGTTAGTGATCTATTTGATGAATGATGTATGGTTTTGTCTTTTGATCGTTTGACAAGTCTTTGATAAGGTAACTGTTGAAAGTATTGATTATAAAAGGTGTTGAAAGGTTTTCAGTCAGGACTAGGTATATGACTGTTGGTCGTATTGATTTATTTAATTTACTAACAAAATAATGAAACACAATTAGGAATTGCAATGTAGCAGTCTATTGATCTACTTTTTAAAAGTCGATGTACTGAGGCACTTTTAGCTACCAACACTTCGTTTGTAATTACTAATTAGGTACCAGTTTACTTAAGCGTAACAAAATTAATTTTTAAATGTGTATAAAATACATAAAAAAATATTTTTGTTTAATTAATAACTAATTCATTTCGTACTATTCAATATTTGATGTAAACATCTATTCATGTTAGTTATTATGTAACTTGGCTTAAGCTAGATGTGTGAAATTCCAATACTCTGCTAATTAAAGAAAAATCTAGTGTTTGTGTGTTGTAATAAATCAACGAGCTTGTTTTATTTACGACGCGTCATAAATTTCACATCGAAAACGTTTTACTTTTTGCATGTTGGTACTAAAATGTTTTAATATTTCATTTTTTATGGGTATACCTAGTTGAGGAGATACTAAACTGCCTACAAGTCAAGTGTTCTTCAGAATTTACAAATAATAAAACATAGCATAGGTTTGTAGTTTTATATAAGTTTAGCAGGGTTGAGATTTGAAATGTTGTTATTTCTTTTCCAGTCCATAACATTCCATACATAAAATTATACTACAACTAGCGATCTGAACCGGCTCCACCCGGGTGCAGATATACTTTATTTTTAACTAGCGGTCCAGCCCAGCTTCGCCGGGGTACAAATAGATTTCTGTACAATAATATGTACGTATTATACATATAAACCTTCCTCTTCAATCACTCTATCTATTAAAAAAACCGCATCGAAATCCGTTGCGTAGTTTTAAAGATATAAGCACACAAAGGGACATAGGGACAGAGAAAGCGACTTTGTTTTATACTATGTAGTGATATTCTATCTTCTTTGTTCATCAGGGATAATGTAGAATTCTAATGAATTTTTCGAGTCGATCCTGTAGTTTCAGAGCCTGTTTAATTCAAACAGATCATTATGTTCATTCATTTGTGCTATAGTTAAACATTCATCATTTACGTAGAAGTTCTTATTAAATTCTGAATATGAAATTGCGCGGGATACCAAAGAGTTTTCACTTTTTATACAGATGAGTTTTATGCGCTCAGTAATAGTGGAAAGCAGCGGAAATGGTCCACGTTTATGCTTTCTGCGGTCTTACTTCTTTCTATGATATTAACCTACTTGTGTCTGCGCTGTGAGTGCTGTCGTAATAGAATTTGTTTGAAACACAGCGTAGATTGTTTTGTTATAGTTTGTGAGTAATAGTTTTGACGCTGATAGGGATATTTTTTCTCTTGCAATTTGGTTTATGGGTTTTGGAATCTTTGTGATTATCATCGTTAATAATGTGGGAACAGTTAATTTCGAGTCTCAGTTATCGGTTTCGAAAAATCTGCCTTTACTATTTGTTGTCTGTTGGAGTACTATAGATGCAAAAAAGTTTAGAGGAAAAGCGCCGGTCGTAAAATGATGAGTATTAGTAAAGTATTTCATGGACATGTATTATTGAGACTGACTGAGACTCAAACAAGCCAGAGCGAATTCACTTCAATCAAGTTTTATAACGCACAATAATCGTAAAGCTTAAGGAGTAGTACCTTGTTGCTTCCACACATGAACTACTTTCAACAATGTTGCCAGGTCAGGGTAATGCATTAGCACAGGTTAAGCTTTTCGTCCTAGCACCTAAATTCAAGCAAGCTGGTTCAGTGATTCCTGAACTTGCAAACACCATCTTGACAAGGCTTCAGGCTAAGAATTCCTTGTTATTTAATTCACATATCACCCGTATTCTTCTTACAGTAAGGCAAAATCTTGCCATTTTTCTCGTGACCTTTATGTGTCTGAATTTCTATTTAAAGTCTGGGAAAATATAGTTTGCCCGAATTCCTGTCATCACAATGCCGAATGCCAATTACACCTGTCTAACACTTCCCCAAAGAAGTTATTTACTGGCATGTTAATGAAACTTGGCAAAGCTGATTTGAATTCTTTAGCAGTATAGTAAGCGTGAGTTAATTCTAACGTGAAAATTCAGCGGCTCCTAAATAACTCAGACTTTGTGTAACGCCTTTACTAATGCTTCCATATACATCACTTACATTGTGAAAACGTAAATTAACGAGTAATGAACATTACTGCCGAGATGAGGGCGGATTTGGAACGCTATGCCGGTGCTGTACTCTCTGAAAATAATTTGGATATTATTGCCAGCTGCTTTCTTTTTTGAATTTTGTAATAGGTCAGCGGTGTTCTTATTACCTTCAGGATTTCAATTCCAGGTGCTTGTGATTTTATCGGTTGAAAATATGTACTTGATTTATTTGGTATTGGATATAATACATAAGGTATTGTCAGTCTGGTTTGTCTTTACTACTAAAATAATGTGCACTTGGCATAAAGGGTGGCTTTGGGATTGACGAAGTAATTAATTACTTTATGACAAGAAAATTGCTGATCCTAGAATTGAAGAAATCGTTGTGAATAAACTGACGTTAATGGCTTTGTGATATCGACTTTTAAAATTGCGCTTTTGTTGCCATTGCCTTGATTGAAGTTTATTTACAGCCTACCGAAAAACTTGGCAAATAAGTTTTTGCAGCTTATTTTTATCAACTTTTCATATTACATTTTTTTTTTTCGGGATCTACTTAGTTTGTATACCGTTGTAACTGGCGTATCTAACAGTCATAGTTTCAAATTTAACTGACGAATCATTGGCGGATCGGTCAAGTGCTTGTCAGCAAATAAATATTTACGGCCTACAAATATTTCTTCCGTTGTAATGTGGATGATTTTAGACGCACCAACGAATGTATAGGATATATTTAGGAATTTAATGTTTGTTTAAATATTGCGCATCATAATGTATTAAGTCGAAGTTGTCGTACTATTCTAAGCAATTAAAAGTGCTTTTAAAAAATATATGATATTTTTATAGATAACGTTTCTGAGCTGGAAAAAAGGTAGGTTTTAATTCGGGAAAGGGAAATTGTCGGGTAAATCTATGCCTGGACTGTCTCGAATAAATCTGATATTATAAATAAGTCCCCCAATCTACATCCCTGGATGCGTGCACATATTATGAGTCACGTGTTTATTCTATAACATCTGATGGTTAAAGACGTGTCGTGACCGGTTTGTTCGTGTCGTGAACTTGACAGATCCACGCCATTTGTTACTCGGATGTGTTCTAATAAAACTGTATGGATTGCAGTAATTAGTTTAATTACGCGCTGACATGTAGCTGTGAAATTGTCGACGATTGCGCCAGAGGAAGTTATGAGTAATTTGTTTTTTTTATTGTTCTATTCGTTTATTAGCGTGTGATATTGGAATTGTTGGGATGTTTTCTTCATGATTAGTTCAAGGGAAATGGTTTGTTTGCGTATGCGATAATTACCTTTTAGAATTGTGTTACAGTAAATTTATCTCTACGGCTTCCTATGGTGATATGGGTGGTCTTAATGAGTCTTGAGTCATAGTAGACAGTTCTAGTTTAGTGCCAAATCATGTATTTAAAGTATTCGGGTTGTTTGTGATGAATTAAATAATGAAATTGCTGATTTCGTGACGATTTTGATTTTCAGAGTTAACCACGCTACCTATAGCTCTTTAATCTTCTCAATAGATTCCACGGCTATTTCACTTATTTTTTCTATTATTTTCTTTGTTTATCAGTTAATTTATCCCCAAATATATGTGTTTGTGAGTATTTATATACCTACTCTTTCTTTTCAAGCTTCTTTGTTGATCAAGTCAGTTTTTGCATATCTCCGATTAGTATTGTGATGACCTTTTAATGGTTACTATAATGTTCTCAAATATGCATAGAAAAAGTGAGATATAACGTTCAATTTTATCTTCTTTGTTATAACTGCGCATTAAAGTGCTTTACCTTGACTTGTAGCATTAAGCATTGATGCGCATTAAGCATTCATATCGTTCTGTTATTTTTCGCTTATGTAATATTGAAAACGTCTATTAAATTATTGCTTGTAAAACATTATCTACCTAATACTTATTTTGGAATTTCGAACTGTGTTACATCTGCGTTTAACAATAAGGTTATTTTATCAAATCGTATGGCATCACTCTAGAGTATAGTCGGGTAGGTAATGTATTAGGTATATAATGTATTAAGTGATTCCTCCACTACCTTG
Organism: Hyles vespertilio; assembly: GCA_009982885.2. Taxonomy (NCBI): domain Eukaryota; kingdom Metazoa; phylum Arthropoda; class Insecta; order Lepidoptera; family Sphingidae; genus Hyles; species Hyles vespertilio. The sequence continues at coordinate 6,590,841 of CM042806.1, read as the reverse complement.
GCTGAAATATAGTGTGTGGGGTTTAAACGTAGTACTGGGTCTGTAGAGACAGGCGTCCACATATTCGCTTTCTACTTATCGGACTGATCGCTTATCGCTGTAAACTGAATCAGTCCATAGAAGTCCCACTGCAGGCACGGGCCCCCTCTACAATTGAGAGTTCGATTAAGAGTGGTTAAGCCATATAGTCCACCACCGAAGTACCTATAGGAAATTGCCAGTCTACAGAAATAAACAGATGAAGTTGCGGTTGATACAATCATTTTTACGATGCTAATATTGAATCCGCAAGTCTTCGATTCTCAACTAGTTTTAATAGGCCTGATTTAAAATGAGAACACAAATGCTTCATTATGTTATCTTTTAAACGATTCTGTATTTGTTTGTTATTGTAAGTACTTAATTAATCTAAATCCGCTTTGTCTTGAACATACAAGTATAATTGTATTACATCCTAAGAGATAATTCTCTCTAACCGGTCAACACTATCTGGCAAGCACTTACCACCAGGTAGCGTTGTTACTTGACCGTGTTTGAAAAGAAAACACCAGAAGCAGTTGAAAACTAATATCATCGGAAACAAAACGAGAGCTCGTTTGCGGCCAGACGAAAGTTATTCCAACCAATTATATATATACCTCACGTTGCTTTAATCTTTTACTGGGGAAATGGATGATTAACAGGTTTCGTTATCTTCAATACTGAACTGCCCTGATTCATGCAAAGTGGCACTAATTTGAACATGTTTACGAAGCGTTGTCGTTCAATTGGACGAGATTTTTTCCTTTGTGAGACCGAGTTAATTTAAGGCACCTATCGGATTGGATGAAGCATCGGCTATGGAGATCGCAAACATTACGACTGATTCATCTTTCTTGCGATTTCGCAGTATGGTTTACGTGGAAATATAAGTTAGGAAATCCGGGTTATTATTATCTTTAGAAGCAGAGAAATGAAGGAAAATATGTGGATAGTGTCAAAAATGAAATTTGTAAAATATCGTGAATAAAAGAGAGATTACTTAGTCTGAGTTTGGTAGTTTATTAATGTGAAGTTTGTGCTTTTAAAGGCTTCAACTTCATGAAAATATTTAGGATGTTGAATTAAAAGCGTTTCTTTTAAAAGAATCGTGATTGGAACTAGGAAGGTCTATATCAATCTTCAATATCAAAGTACATAGCATATTTGGTTCTCCGAGTATTATGAACCTCGAACGAAGATAATGATCTATTATTATGTATGTACATCGTATTTCGTGAGTTTATTTCTTTTTCGCATTACGAAGGGTTCTGATTGCTGGCTATAAAGCGTCGGATGATTTTGCTCTCAAAGAAAAAGAAGGGAAAAATGTATTAGGTGTTTGTCGGCGAGGTAGTGCTCTTAATGAAACATTTATAAGATAATAATTCCGCTAAATTCGGTTTAAAATGTTTTGGCAGTTGAATTAAATGTATAATATTTAAGCGTAAAGATAGGTGCCTGAGGTTTTAATCTAATGCCTTGCGATGAAGTTCTAATGTCATCATATTCCTGAAGTCAAGATAAGGCGAACATATTTATTTATGGATTACTTAATAACCATTTATCTAATTGTAAAGGAGATCAAAGTATCATTTAAAGTTTTTTCTTTGTATTCTTAAGAGTGTAGGACAGTTGTGATTATGTATTATTGAATATTGACAATACGTACGAGCAGAAAGTCTGCATCAAAAATTGACTTGAATACCAGATGGTATAGAATTACATAATATATTCTTATAGTTTTCTGCCTACAACTAATTTAAAGTACATGTAACTAAATTGACCATTGACGTAAAATATATGGACGGGGCGGAAAGCAAGAAAAGTGTTGTCACTAAAGTGGTCCGCAGACCAGTTCAACGGTTGTGACGTCACAGCGCACCGGTTGTAAATCGCCGACAAATGCCTAATTTATCGTGCGTGTGTGTGCATTAAAGATGACCGAAATTTCACAAAAAAAAGATAATATTTGTTATCACCGCTAAGTAAAAATTATATTACTTTAAGTCAATATAACATTTATTTTAGCATTATTGAAAAACGATTTCATGGCCGCCATTGACGTAAAAATCGGACAGATGGCGCAATTTTCGCAGGCATCTTTTTGACGTACCCAATGTACTAAAGGGCCTATCCTTAGTTTTTAAATCAATGAAATTGACATATCAATGCTCTGTTGGGTAAATATTTTTTTCAAAAATAGCTTCTTACAAGAATTTCTATAGCTATTATTTAAATAATTCAGCGACTTCCAACCTCCCTTAGGCTGTCCGACAACACTGTGAAAAGGAGTAAAAAATATGGTCTTTAATTAATAAAACGTCGTGTTGGCTCGATATTACACCTAATTTCATTGCAAAGTAGCATGAAACTTTTATTGATCGTCGAACGTAGTAATTTAACCAAATTACCGAAGTTGTCGTCAGTTTCTTGCATATTTAATATTACCGTTCGTACAGCCCACATCCTCCGCAATAATTTCAAGATCAACCCGTTTTATGAAAGTAAATGAGACGAGAAAAAAATGGATCAGTTGGTCCATAATGACCCCTACCGCGACGGATTTCCTCCACACATGTTTTAAGGAAACAGACCGCTTTTGTACTCTTGCTACTGTTTTTGCCAAGCTTTGCGTGTCGATGATCATCAAAAATGGTAATGCGTGTGCCAATTTTCATAATTATAAACTTAAAATTATGCAAATGCTATCGAGCTGCCTTTTACTCGGCGTATGTAGACAATTGCGAGTTTGCGGGTTGTAATTTGCGAGCGCTAAATGTGGGCACGTGGAGTCAAGAGTGGTGGTTGAGGTATTTTGCTGAAGCGGGCAAAGCGAACAAAATCTGTATGTGCCTACTATACCTAAGTATAGTCAGCCTATCTCCCTCCACTGATGGGGTTGATTTAATGATCCGAAACGAATTTCGAGTATTAGGACGCCGTACGCAGAACTGTACTAATAAGTCTAGGTACTCTACAAAATGTGCAAATCCTCCATCGTACGTCGTAACCATAGTCGAAGCTTGAAGTGAATGTTATATATTATATGAATAGTATTCGAACTTCGCTTGCTAATTAGAGTAAGTCCCCTGGACGTATGCATGTCGGAAGTTACTGGAACGCAAGGGAAGATAGGAAGAATATTATGAACCTTTTCCCATACAAACTTATACTACTAGAAATTGAATCTGTATCTGTAGATACAGATTCAATTTCTAGTAGTTCGACAAATCTCATATTTTTTAATGTCCACAACAAAATACTAATATGTTTATCTGGGATTTCATCGTGACAACGTAAGTGATATTTCAATAACATCGAAATGATTCTGAAGCGTTAATGCAAATATAAAATAGTAAAGTCAGTGTTTTTTTATTTAAGTAAATTAATAGTTTCATCCAAATATGGATATTTTATACCCCGTGTTCAGTAAAAAAAGGTCGTATAAAACATAAAAGTAAATGATGACTCAGCTGTCTTCACGTATTAAATTATTTTACATTTATTTTGTGTGTCGCTGACAATCTTTCCTAAATTACATGTGTATTTAAAAGTAAAGTTCAGCAAAATACATTTGGAACTTGATAACTTTGCAGACAGTAACAGTCGAGCTGAACTTAAGATTTATGGGAAGTTAACACGGTTTTGAGATCATATGGAATTTACTGCCGGAAATTGGCGACTTTATTATGAAAGGTTAGGCATATTCTAAAGAGTATAATTATATTTTTGTTATTATTCTATAAGTCATAGTAGGTAAAACTTTTGCCTATAGGCTACTGATATCGTTTGGGAAATTGGTGTCCCTGAGTTTACTAGCCCACATAAAATGCTCCGGTTTGAGAAACCTTAAACTCCATATTTTTTTTATTTTTTTTTATTGCATTGAATGGCGAGGCGAGCAAGCCGTTCACCTGATGGTAAGCGATACGACCGCTCATAAACAGTAGCAACATTCCACTGCGCTCGCCATCCTGAGACATAAGATGTTAAGTCTCAATATGTCCAGTAGTTGCTCTGGCTACAAAGTCCTTCAATACGAAACACAACAGTGCATTTAAGCAGTGTTGTTTCACGGGAGAAATAGACATTGCGGTGGTACCTACCCAGATGGCCTCTCACATATGAGAGACCTACCACCAGTTATTTATTATATTTAGTATTAGTTATTTATTTCAAAGTCAATTTAGGTAGCTGCTAAGTCAGTGCAACGTTTATCCACGTAATTAAATTATTTGTCTATAAAACTAAAATACCTAAATTCAGAATGCTCACATAGATCGATGGGCAGTTGAATGCTATCATTATCCTGCCATAATCAAATTTCAAACCCAACTGTACATTATGTTAAATCAATTCCGATTCTTAAATCATAAGCATCCCAATTTGAGCGGCGTTGGTTTTTGTATCCAAATAATTACCTACCACGGTCAGTTTGCCTTCTGGCGGGTTAACCGTCCGGTCAAATAACTTCTGATGATGAATGATTACTGAGATTTCGTTTAATGACGCACTCAGACAGCTTCTGACGGGATAAAAAGATTGCCACGAGCGTACCTTGCCTGTGTTTTTGGAGTTGCTTCAATTTTGTATCCAAACCTTTAATGTGTACATGCTTGTTGTTTCGTTTTTTTATTTGTTTTTCCTTTTATATTTACCAGCTGTTGTAACTTTCAAATGATTATTACTCGTATTATTGAAATTTGTAATATGTTCATCATAATTTCCCTTCTACATTAAGATATTTGTGTAGATTGACACCTAACCACTGCTTCATTATCGTCTTCAATAGAATAAACTTCTTGCCACAATAGGTGTTCAATTTTATTATTGCATCTCGATGTGTGTTTAGACCTGTCTTAGATGCGCCAAGCACCACTTAAATAAACACTTAATAGAATAGTAAAACTTCATGGTACGGAACCCAACGGCCTAAGTACCGTTGTACTTGACGCAGTTTTTTCTACTATTATTGCTATCGACTAATGAAATGTGTAATTTCTTATTGATGTAATGATTGATCGTTCTATTACTTGGCATTGCTCATTGCCTATGATTTCGGTTGTACGGCTATGAATTATGTCTGAGGTGTTTTTGTTTTTATTTTCTATAGATGGCTAGTTGTTAGGACTGCTTATTCATCTTTGATATAGTCTAGTCAGCAACAGTTAGATGCAAGAAATTTACAATTTTCTCCACCTTTTTTTACCACCATCCGTAATCTTCTGCGATCCTTGTCATCAAATTAGACTGCGGAAACAATAGTTGAAATCGAAGCACTGAAATCTGTAAACCATTTCAAAGCATGAAGAATAAAAGGCACAATCGTAGCTTTGGCAGAATGTAAGCCCACAGCGCCGTGACAGCTCCGTACCATTTTAAATTCAAATGTGTCGAGATCCGAATCATACGGTCCGCGTATACGTCTGCCAGCCACCAGAACTCGGCAGATACGAGTTTTGCATCTCTTGACCTGCTGCATGTAATCCGAATCTCGTATAATGCACGTATCTGATTGTAGCTCCAGTTTGCTGAAGTGTTTTAGGAAAATCAGGACGAGACAAGTTTTCGTTTGTAGAATGTGGAGTAAGAATCGTGTGAGACTGATCATATGATTGTTTCATACTGTCTTATAGGAGAAGATAGAAGTTAGACATCAAAATACGTGTTCGCAATATGTAATAAGATTGTTCTAGCGCCTCCAAACTATAGTTGTGTAAAATCCACGTGTGATGAGTTCATTGATTTTTTGTTTAATTTTAAACGATTAATTTAATTTCATATTTGAGAGTCAACCCCTTTTCTTATATCATTTAACCTGCTGTCGAGTCGGCAAGTTTTGTCCCGGCCGCGCAGTTTATTTAATCAAAATTTCGCTACGTCGGTACACACTCAGACAATAATGTTCGGGCAGGGATTTCAAGAGTCCCAAAATAAATTAAAACCAATTTAATATACGCGCTTCTTGTTGTCAAATGAATTTAAAACATGAACCCGAGCACCTAAATCCTGTTTTCCGTTGACCGGCCGCTTTGACCGTTGCAACATATTGTAAGGGAAACGATCCATTCATTGTTACACTTGGTACGCCTTTACGTGTGCACTCTGAGCGAATTGCCACTTTGAGTCGCACGGTTAAAGCTTTAATTTGAGTTGTTGTTTTTAAGGTTGTTAAGATGTTTTATATTTGCAGTGAGTGCGGGAACGGACGTTAAAAAAAGGGTCACGACGGGAACGCACCTGTCAGTAGTGTTGCCAGTTTTTGATCGCAGCGAATGAATGGCGGGCATGGACAATGGCTTGTTTAAATTTTGAATTTGGGAAACGCTTTTTTGAAAGAGCGATTCTTGTTACCGTCCATTCATGTTTCTTTCGCGCTTGCTCCTGACACGTCAATTTTGCGATCTCGATTATACGAATTTCTTGAATTGTGTTTATGAGAAATAGTCGAAAAAGTGTATCTGATTGGATCAATATTATACATTTGCAAGTTTTTAAAATACGAATAGTTACTAGCGGCAAAAGTGTTTTACATTCCTTCGTTCTTCTAGTATTTATAAATAGAATTTTATAAGTCTTTAGTTCTAGATTTATTTGAAATTTCCTAAAATAGTGCTATTTATTTCGACTTCATTTGAATTCATGCGATTTTTAAATTGAATCTGGTTCCCGAAGGATATCTATTCTTGCACCTGGTGTCTTGTTTCTTTCATAAAATATATTTCAGCCTTGTCGTGAAAGCCCTCTTCGCGAAAAATTTTTAACATTCTTAGATATCTTTTCATAAACATTACAGAATAATATAAAAGGGTGGATCATGTTATTAAAACAAATGTGTTATCAAAACATTCGATTAGTAAACATAAATCACTTAAATGTTAACATCAAGGATGCAACAATCTGAAATCGCAAAAAAGAACCACGTTTCATATCGAATGTTAATAAAATAGATAACTTTACAGCTATTAAACTAATAGACCTCCCATAACATCCGTGTCGTTCTAAACATTCACTTACATCACTCCATCGGATTTGATAAAACATTCGCCCACGATACAGTCCCAAAGTGAGATAAAAAAATACCACTTATTGTTTCACAATAAGGACTATTTTATCTGCGTTCATTTAAATTCAAGATACTAAGAACAATGCACGCAAGTTAAACAATATATCAATTATGCATTTGAATATAATTTACGTATCTATAGCCGCATGAATGAATCTCGAGAGCTCGTGACGTAAGCACAAAAGAATGCCCAAAAAGCAATTGTGTTGTCTCTCAAACAAAGGCGTACTGTTAAATTATTTAGTTTGTATTTCTCAAAATCATTTCTATAGGCAACTACTGAAGAAACTGAAAAGGCTTTAGAATTTAATGATGATAAGTTTCTTAAAATGGATTAGGTAAGCGCTCCATTAGGTGAGTTGGGCGAAAATTTAACTGTCATTCAAATTAAAGTAGCTCTTGGAAAAAATGCTGCTAGAAATTGCAATATAATGCTAGCAGACTTAAATACCGTCAAATTATTTTTAGAGGCAGATACAAATTAATGGTTCTTTGTTAGGCGGTCGTTTACATTAATGGCCGTAGTTTTTATCGATTGTTTTCTCATTAAATGGTTGTTACATTTTAGCTTAGAATGTTATTTTAAAAGTTCTAAAACGGTTAAAATGATCGTAGATTAGTGGAACTAAACCATCTAGCGTTTATTTCTTCTAAGATCGTATAATATTACGACGCCCTTTCATTTGATATTATATCGCATATGTGTTCTATTTTAGTTTATAATTTGCCTGAGTTGTTCAGGTTTTTAGCTTGCAACGCTTTTAGTGTGTTCTCTTTGAACGAGTAAGTAATGTGGCCGGGGTGACACAAAAAGCGCTGTTAGTGGAAGATTGAGTAGACCACAGTGCTCGTACAGCGGGTTTTTCATTTAACATAAATTAGACACTATAAAGTAGTGCAGCATCAGTACTATGAAACTGCGATATGCTCATTTTAATTACTTCATGTAAATTTGTAATTAGCTTATAATATTGAAACTATAATTAGAATGTTATTGGACTGTAAATGACATTTCAATAATTATGTGTGTATTACAAAACGACACAATTTGTTTGTCGAAAGTAGAACAATTTAACGTACTAATCTATAGTTCTTTTGAATACTGCTTTATTTATTTAGCTTAGCGAAGCACAGGTCATCAGACTGAAACAAAAAACTATGGCATTAGTATTTACTTGTCTGTCGGCTATTGAAAGGGCAACGCTGATGCGCACTGCCAGTTTAATTCAAAGGGCTCTTCTGTTCCCAGAACAGCAAATGTCAATGTTCTTCATTGACATTTGATGACACCTACTATTCGAAGAGCTGTGTATGTTTACATGGGTAATATAACAGCTGTATAGGTCATGCTATTAAAATCATCGACACTAGATTATTAAATCATACACTTACATTGTCTTATAGGTATGTAATTTTACACTTTTAAATGGCTATTATTGCTTCTCTTATAAATTATGTTTGGTGATTTTATATCGATGACTACTACCATTTTTGTATTGCCTAGTAGAAATGAGGACCTCACGCAAGGATTTGATTTTTTATTTCCAACATATTGGTTCAAAACAGAATGTTTGAATTATTACTCTAAAAAATATCACATCTTCACTTCAGTTTCCTTAGAAAATGAATACTTACTATTATTAATACTAGAAATATATACTATATATGTAAGTATTCTTTATGCAAGTTTATAACATAAAGCACCGCCAATGTCTCCTGGCATTTTTACCTGATTTAATGGTTATCTGGAAGAGATCGCTTTTAGTGATAAGGCCGCCGATTGTTTCACCAAATGTTCTTCTGTCTCATATTTTTATTTTATGTTTTGTGGTGCAATAATAAAGAGTTTATTATTATTATTATTGTTTAATTTCTATTTATTGAAAACTCGGTACGATACCGGTAACACATGAAACATACGGGCCTAAGCCAAGTAAGTATCATTTTTAGTTTCCTATTTATTTATTTCATTTGTAGGAATTTCCTGACTATCCTACATGTATTCAGTATAACTGCTTTTTGTAAGGTTCTGTAAAGATATTTCGGAAGTTGTAAGGTTTTAAGCGATTCATGAAGCTGTAGTGGAATAACACCTGTTGTTGAGAGAACTATTGGGACTATGGTGACTTTATTAAGATGCCAGATTCGAGTTATCTCTTCTTTGAGGTCTATGTATTTAGATAGTTTTTCTGATATTGTGGTCTGAATATTGTGCGTATTTGTGATTGCAATATCAATGAGTATGGCGGTTTTATTAACTTTATCAATCACAGTAATGTCTGGCCTATTGTAATGAGTGGTTCGGTCTGTGAGTATTGCTCTATCGAAGTAGAGTTTGTGGGTTTCATTTTCTAATATAACATCTGGTGTATATTTATAATAAGGATTGTCAGAGGTTAGGAGATTGTATTGGATGGCTAATTTTTGGTGAATTATGTATGCTGTTTGGTCATGTCTGTGCTTATAATCGGTTTGTACTATGGATTTACAGGCTCCTGTTATGTGCTGTATAGTTTCAGATGCACTATTACAGCGGCGGCAAATGTCCGTGGGTAAGGTTCGGTTTTTTATTATATGTTTTTGATAATTGCGGGTTTCTATTACTTGATCCTGAATAGCTATCATGAACCCTTCCGTCTCTGGGAACAGTTCACCTTGAACGAGCCAGTCGTTCGACGCAGTTTTGTCGACGTTGGGTTGGCTTATGTCCTGCTGGTGTCTGCCATGCAGTGACTTCCGGGTCCAATCAGCTATTTTTACTGCCATGTCTATATGTGTTTCATTTGGTTGTATATTAGTATCTTTCAAATTAAGAGGTGTGAGGCGATCATCGTTTTGGGACACCGCTAGATGGAGATTGGAGTTATTGGCTTTACTATAGAAATATGATTTCAAATTTTTATTTGATTATTGTGGAGGTTCGTGAGATCAATAATCCCCCTACCTCCCTCCCTTCTTGGGAGTGTCTGACGTTGTATACAGGCTCGCGGGTGGTGTTTGCGGTGTTGGGTCATCAGAACGTTAATACTGCGCTGGAGCTGTTTTAAGTCTGTTTTGGACCAATTAAGAATACCAAAGGTATAAGTTAAAACGGGGACAGCGTATGTGTTTATTGCCTTACATGTATTTTTAGAATTAAGTTGTGATTTTAATATAGCATTTAATCTGTGTTTAAATTCTAGAATTAGTTTATTTTTTATCTCTTGATAATGGATCTGCCTCGATTGATTTAAACCTAAATATTTGTATGTTTCTTCGACCGTCAATGGTTCTATAGTTTTTCCAGTTTCTAGTTGATAGTTAAGTTGGAGAAGTTGTCCTGCAGTAGTAGAATTTATCTTGCACTTGTCTATCCCAAATTCCATATGGATGTCTCTAGAAAAGTGTTCAGTGATTTCAATTAGTTTATTTAATTTTGTTTGTGTATTTGCATATAATTTGATGTCATCCATATACAGTAAATGATTAAAATTATATGTTAGATTTTGGTCCAGCTTTATATATTTGAGTGGGTAACCGGCATTCGCTAGGTTCAATGCTAGGCAAAACCATAGCGGGCTTAATGTGTCGCCCTGGAATATGCCTCGTTGGATCTTAATCGGTCCGGTAGTTATTATATTATTGTTAGTTTTTAGGTTTAAGTTAGTGGTCCATTTTTTTATTACTGTTGAAAGAAAACGTGTCACTTGGGTATGGATTTTGTATATATCTAGTATCTGAAGAAGGTAGGAGTGTGGTACTGAATCAAATGCTTTTTTATAGTCTATATAAATACTGTATAAACTCTTTTTGGTATTTTTAACATGTCCTAGTATGACGGCATCTATTGTGAGCTGCTTTTTGCAACATCTGCTGAACTTTCTACAGCCTTTTGCTGTTCTGCTAATATGTTATTATTTTGGATATGGGTGTAAATAAGATCTGCTAGACATGCTGTCATTATTTTATAAATGGTTTGTAAGCAGGTAATAGGTCGGTAGTTAGCGGGGTTTAAAGAATCTGCCTCTCCCTTAGGCAACATAAATGTGTTTCCTGAAGTAACATAATCAGGTATCTGTTGAGGGTTCTTTATAAAATTGTTAATATGGTTATATAGGGTAAAAGCCGGATAGTTGCCACACTTTTTAAAAAGCTCCTTTAAAATATGTGTATCAATACATTTTTTATTCAATGTGTTTTCTCAAACATAGTTCATTCATCTTCTAACATACCCTGTCTATAAAAAAAAACATAAATATTATAAATTTTAAGTAAATCCAGTTTAAAATGACCTCTAAAAAAGAGGATAGTTGCCCACTATAGCGGATACTAGCCTAACGTTAAAAATGGTTGGGGGGGATACTTGCCCAATGTGAGGATAGATGCCCGTCTGTTTTGTTTTCAAATAAAAATGAACTTATATTCATTTAAATAATCAGTTTTTATTATTAAATACAATCTTTTATTAAGTATCAATTAAAGTTAAATTATAATTATAAAATTATAGCAATAATAGACTCCAAAATAGTAAATAAGTGTCCAAAATAAAAATGTAATGTTATTATTTATTTTGAAAATAGAACAATAATCAAAATTAGAATTAACTTTGGCATTACCCTCTATTAAGTAAGTATTCAGTCCTTATAACTTACTGAGATCCTGTATTATGTACTAAGTACTAAGAGAAATTAAATTATTACCTAATTAACACTTAATTTAATATAAATATTTATCTTAAATATAAAAATATGGTAATCAACTTTGGCATTAGCATTAATTATCACCAGAAGTCAAACTTTCATCTCATGCAATGGTTTTCGAGTATTGAACAAGTTTCATGCAACCACAATCGACACATCTGACATTCAATCCAATCTGATTTCGATTTAGTTAAATTATAATTTTCAAAACATTCTACACAATAATCATGAACTGAAACTTCTTTCTTGGTATTTTCTATTTTTAAATTAACATTTTTTACTTTTAATATATTTTCAGAGTCTACAATAGATCATTTGTTATTTTTTTTGCCTTTGGTTAGTAGCCGTTTAGTTGCTTTTCCTTTAGATATTTTTGAACTTATAACATTTTCTTTATTTTCACTGCTAGAACTGTAGATACGAGTTTTTCTTTTCCGTACAGCCCTTCCTTTAGTCAGTTCAATAAAATCTGTGCTTTTTTTATTGCTTTGACTAGCGAGACGAGTATGCCGTTCGCCTGCTGGTAAGCGATTCGACCGCTCATGAACAGTAGCAAACCAAACACCTTGATTTACAAAGCAATGCTTGGCATTCCACTGCGCTCGCCATCCTGAGACATAAGATGTAAAGTCTCAATATGTCCAGTAGTTACTCTGGCTACAATGTCCTTCAATCTGAAACACAACAGTGCTTTTAAACTGCTGTTTGGCGAGATAAATAGACATTGCGGTGGTACCCAACCAGATGGCCTCTTACATATGAGAGACCTACCACAAGTGCTATCTGATTCTGATTCACTGCTAGTAATATCTCTTGTAGTAATACCCAAGGGCAGGGTATTTGCTTAGAAGTGTTAAAATACAATTAGATAAGTAGACAAGTATGTAAACAGATTATTATATTTATAAGTTAAATATACAATTTTAAATCCTTGACATATCTTGGGTTACCAGCAGCTAGTTTCTTTTTTCATACCGTCTTCTTAAAGTTCAAGAGAATATGCCATAAATCCGGGATATTTCGTTGATACTTTTTTTGTTTTTTATTTAGTTCTTCGAACGCAAGTGTTAAACTATCTTCTGTCCAGTTGATGTGGCGCGGCACCACGCCTGGCTTTCGTTTATACTTGGGAGGCATTTTGCTGTTGAGCATGTATTTTATTTAACATAAACTCTAGTAAAACCAAATAAAAATCACCTAGAAAAAATAGTAAAAGCAAATGAAAAAAATAACTAAGAAAAAAAATATGTCCTTGCTTGTTAAAAACGTATAGTTACAGATAGTTACCGCAGGGCAACAATCCGCAAAAGACAGTAGGGCAACTATCCGATTTGATACGGATACTTGCCCTTTTTATTTACGAAATAAATAAAACATATTTGACAATAAAACCTAATAAACAGTGCAATTTCAACTCTAATGCATTCAAAGTAATATATTTTTGACTGAAATCGCAATCAGTTATAAAAATATTTAACGGAGATTACTTACCAATATAATTCTGGCGCTCGTCAAAGTATCACCGCGGAAGATTTTTTCATACACAGACAAAATAAGTGCGCCTACTTCAACTGCTTATGCGGCACCGAGGCCTGCGCGGGGGCCGCTTTTAATTATGATAAAAAAGAAACACTGTCAATACGTCTAACATAGAGCATTTGAAACTGAGGCATGTATCCGTCCGAGGCAACTATCCGGCTTTTACCCTATATATGGGTGTGTGGTTGTAAGTTTTTTATACCAAAAGTTGTGTATATGATCCGATCCTGGTGTTTTCCAATTGTGTAAGTTACCAACTATTTTCTTGTAGACCTCGGTAGGGATGTATTCGTATGGCATGGTTTCTATATTAACTACATGTTCTACTTCCGATTTTATCCATTCTGTATCGCTGTTATGTACAATAGGGTTTTCCCATATCTTAGACCAGAAGTATTTTAAATCTTCTGGTTCTGGCGTAAGGATATTAGACGTGGCATTTGTGTGGTTGGATGAATTATTTTTTAGGTTTTGGTAGAATTTCCTCTCATTGTTAATAAATCTGTTGTTCTGCGATTTTCTTAATGTACATTTTAAATATCTTTGTAAACGGCTACTAGTGACGGATAATTTCTGTTTTAGTGTGTCTAGAAACTGTGGAAGTTGTGTATTTGGGTCTTCGTGTATGGTATGGACTTTATAGGACTCGAGTATAGCTTCGACATGTTTTGAAATTTTTCTATTTCTATTTCCTCGTATGTATTGTGTCAGCCTTCCAATTTTAACACGTAAGTCAGCAATTTTCTTCTCCAGTCGCTTTTGCCATCTAGGTTTTATGGCATTATGCTTGCTATAATTTGAAACTAAAGGTGGAATAGTTAGTTTTGACCCATTTAATTTAGAAGCAGTCCATGCTGTACAATATATTATAGTTTGTAAAGTATTAAAATCAATGTCATTAGTTATTTTTTTTGGTAGGATAGTATTATTAATGTAATTAACTGTTTTAGAGAATATCTTGGATGTTTTTTGTCTTGGAATGTATGGTCTATTTGTTGGATGGGTGTTTATAAAATACTCAAAAGCTATGTCAAAAGTAAAATCTATCTCTTCTATAACTTCTTCTTCTATTACATTTATATTTGCCCCGCTGTTATTTATATTTAGATTATCAGTAATATCAGCTTCGGCAGGGTTTTCAGCAACATTTGTAACTATTTCTGTTTCAATTATATCTGTTGCCACTTCAGTGGGGTATGAGAGTTCTTCTGCTACCTGTTTTTTTATTGTATCTAGTCAGTCCTTACTAACGAGTAAATTATTTACTATCACGCGACGCTGGTCAGCTATTTTCTGCTCTGATATGTGTGATAAGTGGGGGAATTTATTTACAAAATTTTCATGGAGTTGTTTTCGGTATGCTGTTTTATTAGTTTCTAAGCGGGTTATTGTGTAGTAGTCTCTCATTATGTTTTCATTTAGGTCATTGGTCCATTTCATACGCTGTCCTGTATTCAATGCTTGGGAATTAAATTGTTCTATGTGTGTAGTTATGGTTTGGAGTTCCTGCCTGGCCTCGTTATAAATTCTGTCTATTGTCGTTTGCTGTAATAGTTTATTGCGAATTATGGCCCTACGTTGGTCTCCTAACCTCTGCCTACTAACATGCATATCTGGGAATTTTTCGGTGAATTTTGTATGAAGTGGTAATAAATATGATTTTGTATCGGTTTCCATCGATGTTAAGGAAAGGTAGGTGCGTAGAATGAATTCATTCATTTCAACGGTCCATTTTCTACGCGTTGTTGTGGCACTGGTAATGGGCACAG
Organism: Hyles vespertilio; assembly: GCA_009982885.2. Classification (NCBI taxonomy): domain Eukaryota; kingdom Metazoa; phylum Arthropoda; class Insecta; order Lepidoptera; family Sphingidae; genus Hyles; species Hyles vespertilio. The sequence continues at coordinate 6,575,767 of CM042806.1, read as the reverse complement.
CTTCAGAGATGTGTCTTATCTCCTGTGCAACATCCTCCGAGTGTAGCGAGATCGATGATGAATGAGCTCTCGACAGGGATGAAGGGATGATAGATGATGAGGTTGATGAGAATAAAGAGGAAGTGGAATCCACTTCCGAAAACGCATCGGCTGTAGCATGATTATGTTGCGCGGGAGCCAGCCTAATACTCCCGCCGCCGGTGTTCGCATTACTGAGACACCCAGCGCCGGCACCGGGTGTGCCCCGACGACCTCCGGGAAGCGACCTTAAATTATATCTTCTATTACTACTTTTCTCCATATTAATTGGGTTACCATTGCCACGTTAGCCACATCAGTAGATAAGGATTGTGTTGCCCGCCCCCCACGTGATCAGATGTTCGATCAGGACGTGTGGTTGGGTTTTGGGGGGCTTATTATTATTATTATTACTTTCACGGCATCTGTATTGAATGCTCAAGAATCACACATTCAAGTTTCTCGTGTACGAGAGGATTGTGTGCGCCATTCGCAAGATTTCTATGAATGCGATATCAATTTCCCCTTCTCACGTGTTGATTAATTGCCTCTTCCGCTTTATTGGAAATGTCACACGTTTTCAAGGTGAAATCAAGTTTTCACTTGTAATAGCGATGATATCATTTTGGTCCTTTTTAGCATGCATATCTATTTAAAAATATGCAAATTTAATTATAAATTGAGTGAATTATGTGCATTTAATTATAGCTCGTCTGGTATATTTGTGAGTAAGTTTGTGAAATTGGTTTTATAATGTAATATGTAAATAAGGTGATTGTGATACCGTTGGCTATGCGTTTGGGTTTAATTTGTTTATATAGTGTAACAGTAAATATTTTGCTACCATAAACTAACACCAAGCTACGACATGATGTTATTTATTTGGATATTGATTTTATTCCAGTGATATTATCGCCCAGTCGACCTTCAGGTGATAGAGATGAGCTGAAGTATATTTCTAGTTGTTTATAATTGTTTTATAAAAGCATTATAAATGAGCACACTCCAGGTGTTTCAATAAAGCGATAACTCAAATTATTTAAACCCTTATTATTTTCTTTAACCTCCAACGCTAATTTAAAATGACGCAAATTAATTTATGCTCCGCCGGTGTGGGACGGCCGGTCTGAGATATTTGCGTTAGATAATACAAAAAAGAATTGATTCTTGATACCGATATTGGTATGAGTCAAGAGCCAGACGTCATCGCAGCAATAAAAGAAGCTATCACATAATAAAAATAAGATATTACAACATCTACTTACTTCGGAATGTGGATTAGCGTTTACGATTTGCTTCCCATTGTAAAATCGTACGCTTCATCGTTATAAACTTCGGCCGTGCCAAAAGATTTACAAGTTTTGAGTTAGCTAATTTCATGGTTGATTTGCATTCCGTTATTTAAATATTGCGAGGAAATTAATAAATGGAGATACTTGTTTTGCACATTAATTACAGGAATGTTATTTTTTTATGTCTGTTTTTAAATGTAATGTAAAGTAAGTACTTAGAAATTATGAATGTTAGAAAAATGTTTAAGGTTTAAGCCTTCGGAATGAGTAATAAAAATCATTGAACTCTTAAAAGATTGATTATTTCAAGTATAGATATATATGTGTAGTTTTCCTTATAATTTTTCATCATATGAGGCACTCGTCGTGATCACCTGCCACGTAATCGTAACAGTATAAAAAGTTTGTATGACATTTTAATTAACTGATTAGGATCTAAACACATTCGTATCTAGCACAGCAGACCGCATTTTAAAATACATCGCAACAAAAACTAACTGCGAGACAGCTTATAAACCCATTTTTTTGTTCATGAATGTTTTGTCTTCTTCGTTTAAATTGAATTGACCATTCGTCCGAAAGGGACAAACATTCGATAGTTCAAATAGGTTTATACAGTGACTATAATTAAGATCGAAAGAGTTCTAACGCCGTGTAATCTTTATAAAAATTCAAGTTGCTTGCTTGATGTAATGCCAATTATTGTATCTAATATTTTACCACAGAAGTCTGCCAGCTAATGTGAATATAAATACAAACGTCCTGCTTAAATCGCTTCACGTAAATAAAATCTTAAAAACACTCCTGAGAGAGCTAAATGGAAGGAGTCTGGATGGGAATTTTAGATTAGGCAAATAAGTACAATCACGATTAAGCCCGTGGCATCCGAGGGGATTCTTTGGCTTGTGAACTGAATATCCGTTATAATTTTTTTTTAGTACTTGTTCCTTCTGCTCATTCTTGCAAATGAGATTATTTGGAATTTAATCGAAAGTATTTAAGCGGTATTATATCAGATCTATTCACGCATTCAAATAAATGAAATCGAACCTATCCGAATCATCGCTCATTCTAAATGTATTTTTTAACTCAACAGGGCAGTTGTTTATAAACTAAATAAATTTGTCTCTGTTGAAACTGTTGCGTTGGAAAGGGACAGTTAGACAAAGAATCTGGAAAGCGTCGAATCTCACCTGTCCATTAAACCTCGGAATAATTTCTGTAATGCGATAAACGATTTACGATAGCATAGCAAGCCGAATCGGAAACAAGGCCGTTTTGTTGGTGGCGTGTTTTGAATAGTGTTAATTACGGAGTCACTGCGGCCGTTTTGCTACGGAACCTCTCTGGCGGTGATTAACGGTGTTGCCGTGAAGACGGGGGATTAGAGACAGCGTGCGCCGCAGCTGCACGCACGCCTAGCTAGATACAATCGATCAGCTTTTTTTAAGAACAAATTTGTCGCTGGGTGGCAAAAAATTTGCGTGGGTTGGTAATTGTTGGTTTGTGATCGGATATTGTCGGGGAGATCAATGCGGATATTTTGACAGACCGTGGTAATATAGACTTAGTCATTTTTATTAATATCGGCGTCTTTGATCTTGGATCAGTTTACCAGTCTGTTAAAACAGTTACTATGAGAGATATAGATGATGGCCTGGGTAAAGTTACAAAAAATATAATAAAATCGACGGAAATATATCGGAGAAATGGTAAATGTGTGGAGAATAGTAATTAGTTTTGAGTATTTTATTACTTTTGCATTACTATGTCCATTAATGAAGACTTTAGCCGTCTTTAGGGTGTGGTTCATCTAACTATGGACATAAGCCGTAAAGCGCGCTTGATAATGCCAACAGTAATACCAAATAAACTGGGAATAATTTCCCGTAGAAAGTGGCATTTCCGTTCATAGCATTCCTTACGTCCAATTGATATTTCCACTTCAAGCTTATTATGGCTTTAACGCTACGCTTTTAGCATCATTTATACTAATCAAAAGAACAAACCGCACTGTTTGATAAATGCATTCTAAACACTTTTTTATTGCTAGCGGCTTGATTTCCAAAGTGAATTTTATTTTATTGAGATTTAGCTTATATTTGTTCACTTATCTATTAGCAAATATTGAAGTATATTTTACCATGATATTTAATGATTTAGAACTATCTATGATTGTTTCTGGTTCAATCACCTGATGTTAAAAATCTATCCTAAAAGCATTTTTACGGAATGGCTCTTGTTCATTGGAGTTCCTGGTATCGGTAGAAAGCAAGATAAAAGTATTGTTGACGTTTTTGTCTGTGCCGGTTCGCTCATGCTCGGTGGCCGGTGGAATGTTCACGCTCCGTGGCTTCTTTCGAAACACTCTGGCCGTGCTTGTGCGAATGTTTTTTGTGTGGATATGCCTTAACGGATTTTAATCCGCGTCGAATCGCCGTTTCGATCCGGGAGATCTGCGAGATGTGTTTTTATCGCTTTGGTATTGTCATAGTTCGTTTGAGTTCATATTCAGTTGAGGAGTTTCACAATGCTTTCTACTGATGACAGTGAGACATTTCGCACTTTCAAGTGAATCATGTGAATGATGGATACATTTATCGGAAATTTTCAGTCAGTTTATTTGGGGCACGGTAAAATTGAAAATGCAACGTTCCAGCCTTTTCAAATTAAACTTGTTGACAAATTATCTTTATAACGGAATTGATTTTGGAGTCTTTTTGCTGGGTGTCTCAATATAAATACCGTTCCTCACGTAAGTAAAGTAACATCACTTTGCATAATAGATGCTTGACCGCAAAAAATGTATGAAATTAGGTAAAATATAGAACCTCTATAAGCTCCCAGACAATAGCTGTCACCAATCGGTTTCGTGGATCTGAGGCAAGTCTGAAGTGAACGATTTCGCGATCCCAAGAAGCGGCTGGTGGTATGCCAGGTCGTGATGGCACAGGTGCAGGGACGTTGCTCTCGCCGCTCGTGCCCGCTTCGGCCGCGTTCGGCCGCCTCCGTGACTTTTGAATTAGGAACGAACTTTGATTGGTCGTGATTATGCTCTTAAAGCTTACTAAGTTTAACACTTGAATGGCTGTTAATGTGAGAAACATTTACATGTTTGTTCTCTGAAATATTGATAGGTTACCTTGTTCACTGAATTTTTGAGTTGCATGACTCTGCTGAATTAACGGTGGGATTTCTGTAGCACAGCCAAATAAAACTTATTTTATTCCTTTCGAATATTTGATACAGACTTCTGTAATATAACTTAATACCTATCATTGCTTTGCTCCTGTTTATATTCCACCTATCTTTATCCTTACACTTCCTTCCATATCCTATTTACCGATCTGGTCGTGCATAATTGTATAACTATCGATTTTCAAATTTCCCAATACTATACATCTCAGTGGTGATCTTAAAATTAACAGTGAGTCATAGTGAATGGCTTTAGTTAGCATTTGCGCTCAGGTATGTGGGTTACTTATTGCGGTTGGTACAGTGTAGGTATATGTCTTCCAGATGAATTATTGCATTGCCTTCTCTTGAAAGCCTTTAGTAGCCTCTTAGGTCTAATTGCATTGAACGAACCGTGACCTCAGAATTCCTGATGTTTCATGGATTGAAGAATCAATCCATTTTACGTTATTAAGTAATTACTGATATACAAAAACTTTGAATATCATAATTTAGTATCAACATAAAATAAAGATCTAAAGATCGCAATGAAAAATGCAAGTCTTTTGTGATAGTTATGAGAAATTGTTAAGGAATATTCTGTTCAATAACATTTGTTCTCCCGCACGGATCCAACTCGCGACTTTTAGCTAACCATTCCTTTCTTACCAGTGATGATAGCATAGGTGTCAAACATACATCCTACTGCAGGGCACAGGCCTCCTCAACAATCGAGAGATTGAGAGGGGTATTGCCATGTAATCCACCACGCTTGCCTAGTCCGTGTTGGCTGTTGGTATAACATATTTATAACTATTCATTACGTTGCGAAAATCAACAGTACATGCTTCGTGTGACTGGTCAAAAATGTTACAATACGCCAGCACTTAGATTACTAAACTAGAACAAATAACATGCTACGTTATAAGATAACTGCTGCAATTAGTATAAATGGTGTTTCAAAAACAGATAACATTTTTAAAGTTAATAAAGTGTCGAAAGTCACTGCAATTTCATAGCTTCTTTTTATTAACATTATCCAAAATAATATGATATTATTGCCCTATAAGTACTTAAGTTGAAACATTTTAAGGATACAGTGCTTGTCTTTGAAAACAAGCAGAACTTTATTTGAAGGCCAGTTCAATAGACCTTTCACAATATTTATCGGTGTCTTCGGCAATTCAAATGATCACTTCATTTGGGAATCTGGGCATATGAAAAAAACTAACTTCTAATTTTTTTAAAGTAGGTATTTTTAACATCCTGTGTATTCTGCATGAGAAACATATTGTTGTGGTCTATATTAATGCACTTTCACAAATGAATTCTCATTGTCATCGGTTTGCAGAGAATCTTTATGTTGTCATTAGAGTGCTAAAGGCGTCATTAAGTCCATTATTAGTATTGTTGAGTTTTTGTGTCGTTTTCGTGAAAATATAGGATTTGTTTGGTTGGTCTGTAGCGGTATTATGGTAGGTAATAGGTATTGCTTGTGTATCAACAATTTCCCCAAGTATATTCTGCTTTGCGCTTTCAATTACTGAAAACGTCTATTGATTCGTTGATGCCAGTCTCTTTTGTAAAATAATTGTAATCTGCAATGATATTGCCATCACCCAATTCTAAATATTCTTCTTTCAATCCTCGTATAGCGAGGAGATCGTTAAGGTCATTTTATTCTCTTGAGTTATTTCTGACTATAGACGCAATCTTTGTCTAATTACCCATATGATAAACTACTTTCAAGGTACCTTTGAGTTATCCGTAAACAGTATTGTTTTAATTCTTTCTCACATAGTATGTTCTCGCGTATAATTACACTTATTATGTTACTTCAAGTTAAGTGGAAGTTTGCGTTTCCAAGTTTTCAACGTCAGCGGCAGGTGGTCAAGCAACTTAAGTAGCTTTACACATTTTTTTTTAATAATTGTTGCATAATACAGTTGCTTAATGCAGTTAACACTTTCACAACATCCCGCTAAAAATCTCAGCAATATATTTAAAAATTTCGAAAAAAGAACACGAAATTAAAAATCATACAGTCAGTTATTACAATTAGCAGGAACAGATATCAAAATTCGGAAACGATTTTGCACATACAACCCACTTTCTAGTCTTTGCGTGCGACCGCTTTTATTTTATTTTGTGTACTTTTTGTTAACAAATTCGAGATATTAATATGCTTACAGAAACCGCGCGAAAACTGCACGAAATACTAAATTCTTTAGTAGTCGTAGTGGCGAAATAGCTGTGCAACTTTTGCATACCCAAATCTCTGTTAAAGTAGTTTATAAAATATGGAATATTTTGTTGGATTTTAACCATAAAGAGTTTAAACTTTTACTATTTGATATCGAGACCGATTAATTTTTGTAATGACTAACCTTGTGGTATGTCGGGACCAATCAATATTGAGTTAGGTTAGGAACATAAGGTCTCAAAGATTTTGATATTAATTTAATTGGAGTGTAAAAGCTTTTGAATCTTTGCCTCCAGTTTCACTCGTCATTTTGCCTCGCTACCCTGTTCATTTTTAAAAATCAGCAGCGCATCATCGTTACCAGTGTGACTTGGGTATTAATGGGTGGCACGGAATTGTTACTTTTGAAGGATCTTTACTAAAGAAATGTGTTTACTTAATTGTGATACGAAATTTCAGATATTTCCTTCTTTGGTGATTTTTGTTCCTACCTAATATTCTATACATTTTTTATCAAAAAAATTTAAACATTATATCCACATATACATATCATGAAGTGCGTGGTGACCTGTTGGTAAACGGACTAGACGCGACTGCCAACATGTTCACGGTGGTCGCGGGTTCGAATCCCAGGGCACACCTTAGTGGAGCGCCTGGGGGTTTTCACCTCGAATTAGAGTTATAGTGAATGGATTAATATGATCGATGTGGGATATTGTTTTTTAAACTATAAATTGCAATGTTTACCCAAAAAAAAATTGTGCACTCCATTTTTTTATTATTTAAACAAATTATTATGAAAAATTAATGTTTGACCATATATTTTCACTTTAAACAGTATTTTTTTTTATTTTTGTGTTAAATCTTACCTGAGTAGACATATAGGAACATTTTTCAAAGATACCTGTGTATAAACATAGCAATAGGGATCTCGAACAGAAGAACGTGGAGGGGAGTGCGGAGCGACAGCTGTTATGTACAATGGAATTTCTCGGCCAGTTTAATTATAAATGAAACGTAATCTATTGTGCACATTAAAAATAATAAGGCAATTAATTACGACTAATGAAAAGAAAAAAAAGCATCACAAACATCAAGCAGAGGACCGGTGCCGGTGGAGAGGTCATCAAGACAATTAAGAGTCACGATCCTCAATAATGAGGGACCGACTGAAGAGAGTAGCATGTTTACAGTGCAGCGGAAATAATAGTTCCAATACTTCACCTATTATACAGATAGATGAAGTAGAAGAAAATATTTGGTGTAGACAACAATGTAATATATTTAAATAAACAGATTTTGTACTAATATTTTTTTTTCTTTTCATTAGTCGTAATTAATTACCTTATTTTTTTAAATGTGCACAATAGACTACGTTTCATTTATAATTAAACTGGCTGAGAAATTCCATTGTACATAACAGCTGTCGCTCCGCACTCCCCTCCACGTTCTTCTGTTCGAGATCCCTATTGCTATGTTTATACACAGGTATCTTTGAAAAATGTTCCTATATGTCTACTCAGGTAAGATCTAACATATAAATAAAAAAATACTGTTTAAAGTGAAAATATATGGTCCAACATTAATTTTTCCTAATAATTTGTTTAAATAATAAAAAAATGGAGTGCACAGATTTTTTTTGGGTAAACATTGCAATTTATAGTTTAAAAAACAATATCCCACATCAATCATACTAATCCATTCACTATAACTCTAATCCGAGGTTTTACGGTTTTTAATGCTCCAGGCACTCCACTACCTCTGACTTTTCGGAGTCATGTGTGTATTGATAGTCAATCACCACGCACTAAAACGGTGAAGGAAAACATGTGTGTTCCTTTTCTATGCAATAAAGAAATTATTATTAATATATTATTAATATTTATAATCGTACTCTCGATTGTAGAGGAGACCCGTGCCCTGCATTGGTGCGTATATGGGCTGATACAGATACATATCATATCATACGGTGTAAACAAAACAAACAATATCTCACACTGTCGTCAAATGGAAGTTTACGATTACACCCGTTAAAAATCCACAATCGATTACGCCTATTATACAAATCCGCAGTTCGAATTAAAAATTAGCTTCGTTCATAAAGTTCGTGGGAATATTTTTTCTCGTACAAATCGCTGCAGTGTTGTATGACAGCGGTTTCATGTGTTTTGTTGACATGCAATGTAATCGGACTCGTCAACAACGTTCTTTATTTTTTTTATTAACCTAAATTCTCCCGTTGCTGGTCAAAGGTCTTCGTCAACTTCTTCCATATGTCTCTACTCTGTTTTACTGTCACTTAAGTATCGGTATATATATTTCTTTACTTAAGTATCGATAAATCCAATTAAATACTTAAATATTTGAAAAAATATTTAATAAAATTTGAATCAGTTGAAACGAATAGAGGAAGTATGACTACACAACCATCGTATTATTTGGAATTACTGGTGGTATTACTGGTGGTAGGTCTCTCATATGTGAGAGGCCATCTGGGTAGGTACCACCGCAATGTCTATTTCTCCCGTGAAACAACACTGCGTAAATGCACTGTTGTGTAGCCAGAGTAACTACTGGACATATTGAGACTTAAGATCTTATGATGGCGAGCGCAGTTGAATATTGCTACTGTTTATGAGCGGTCAAATGATCAAAATAATTAAATCCTAATGATAAATGAAAACATGTGTAACCAAACGTCAGTGTACCCACTAGGTACCTAAAGATTTTAATAAAGTGTCTAAAGATTTCCAGGTTCCACGCTCACGAATCGAGACGCATGTATTGTGACGTCACGGCGATTCTTGTCAACCACCGTAATAACAGCAATTATCCGAGCGTAGCCTGTGAACTTGTATGTTAATTAGCCATTGAAACTTGCAAACCCGTTATACAGGTAGCAATTATTAACAATAAATATTCTTTCTTTCTTTCTTCTAATTATTAAAAAAAAACAACGCAGCAAAATCAAGAGGCGGTTAAAAGCGACTAACAATGTTCCTGTTTAATCACAGGAATTAGATTTTTGTACAAGCTACCGTGTTTTGTTTTTGCATTTGTATAATAATTGTAATTCTATTTAAATTACTGGCGTCCGTTTCGGTTTAATTTTGGCGGTTGGGTTTGTTGAACTTGCGAATGTGTTTTAAATGTGATTATAATTGTTTTAATTTTCTATGTTTTTGTGGTATTTTGGTAGTTAGTTACCGTGTGAACAAACTTGACACTATGTATGAAATATCGTCGTTGTTTCACTGGTTATATGCGTTAATTAGCCACTCCTTTAGCGTGATATTACAGGAATTTCAGTCATTGGAAGCTCTAATCTTTCACATTCTATATTCTCTTGACTTACCATTTGCTGATTTGTTCGTTCATTCGTCTCAGCCACAGGAAATCTACTGCTGAATGAAGGCCTCCTTCAATCATCTCCACATCAACCTGTTGGAAGCGGCCACCGAATATCTTATCAAATTCAGTATTATATTTTCATTTTACTTATGAGTTTTCTTTTTATTCCATTTAAAGGGATGACCATAGGGTTTTTAGCTGGCTGAAATTCTGCATATCCTACCTACCTAACCTAAGGTTAACATGGGTGGTCGATATTCCCACAAGAACAGGGTTTCATCCTGAAAAATATACCAACTTCTTTGATATAACTATGAAATGTAACTCTCTGGTGACGAAGTTACGTATAAAAGCTACTATCCCATAAAAACTTGACTACGGGCAGTACATAAATAAAGAGTATGTCATAAATCCGATATGATATGTGCAAATACCGTTTCATCCATATTCAAGCAACAGGTTGGGTCTAGTAAGAATTGTTAAGCGGTGATCTATTATTCTGAGCCTCGATAGACGTTAGATTTATTGCTTTGTATCGATTTCTTGTACACAACAATGGCAATGTGTATTACGGATTACGATGGCATTGTTAAAGAATGTAGGTTGAGTACAATTAAAACTAAAGATTTGCCTTATGTTGTCTGTCATATCATGTCTTAGAAATAGGTCGTTTCTTATTTCAGAGCTTTATATAATTACATTTCAGTGTGAGTTTAGATCTTGTAAATGAGTTGACTAGAGGACAGATGGATTATAGCAGACTGTTCGAACCTGACCATCAGGAGTTTATAGTCAAAACGTTTTGTTAGAGCTTACTCATTTTTATTCGAATTGCTCTCTATTAATTCATATAATTTTGTTCTGAAAGTCTTCTGAATTTTCTGTTGTATTTTACATTTGCACGAATATAACATAAGCATAAAATTTCGCAATAATAGTACTCAAATAACTTACAATAAAGCAAAATTCGCTCCAATTTTCGTACCGTAAAAAAATCTTAGGAATAATAAAATAATTCATGCGGCCGGCTTCATGAAACATGTACGCTAAATCCCCTCTCAGCGTAATAAGCCATTTTTATACTCTGTAGAACAATACCGGGTATTCTGACCACGTATGCCATTAGGCGCACGCGTCCCTAGTTACAAGATAAGCAAAAACATTGCTATCAATCTTAGGAACTGTTCACCGTTGCATGGCAAATGCAAGGGCTACGCATGGATGGCTCGAACGTAACAACTAATCGGGCTTGTGAAATTATACCGGGTATCTCAAGACTGCTACCGAAAACGAAGCCGGGTGGTAGTTTTAGTGGCTACAAACACAATGCAACTAAAATTTTCGCATAGAAACGTGACAATTATTTTTTATGATTTTTAAATATCGTCATTTTTGGGTGGTAAATCCATAGTTTTTGCTAAAATAATAATTTAAACTCTCTTATATCTTAGAGTATTTATAAATTAAAGGGTATACACTATTATTTTAGGAAAAAAATTATTTACCACCAAAATATGGCAATAGGAAAAAAATTTCAAAAAAAAAATTGTCGCTTATTTTTGCAACTTTTTCTGTTGCATTGTGTCTGAAGTCGCTTAAACTACCACCCGGCTTCGTTTTCGGTAGCAGTCTTGATATACCCTGTATGTCGGTCATTGCTTGATGTACGTTTTGTAATTCTATTGGTTGTAAATACTCCAATTTCATAAATTCTGCACTGCAGCGATGCTACTAATTAAGTCTTGGAGTACTGATTTCATGATCTTGAAGCGTTTCTGTTTTACATCCGTTCTAGTTTGTTCTAAAAATATTTATCTCATCTTATGCTGTGGAAGGAAGCGGGTACTTATAATAAAATATTACTTCCTCGTTCATTTCTTCCTCGTGTATTTTACTGCGGATTTTAAACCAGTAATCTTCAATTACTTGATTACATTCGTTGAGTCAACTTGATGTGAGATTTTCAGCGGTTGCTATCCGTTTTAGCTCATAAGTATTACATTAGCTGCGAGGGCGGGATATAAAACAGACTAAACAAGGCTTATTTATAAGCGTCCAATGACTATAACCGCAATTAAGCAACGTTTGAGTCGGTTAGCGCTATGAATAACCGCATCATAGCAAAAAGTTTGGTGTTCGTGGCTCGGCGAGCACGATAGTTGTTTAGTCCTGTAGTTACCAAGATGTAACGTTCCATGAGCTACGGTTGTGAGATTTTAATTGAAAATGATGTTGCTAGAAGCGCAATGTATTAGGTACTATAATGGTATGGAATAAAAACTCTGGTTTCTAGAGAGGTCATAGATTGTCTTGCCTTGTTAATTTTTCATTTGGCTTATTGGCAAAGGTAGTGCTGTTACGTCATATTGATTTTCTTCGATACATACAGCTATTTGGAAAACATCTACATCTAGCATTGCTTAATAACTGACTACATTAAGCAATGTATAAATCCGATTTACCTAGTTTTATTTAAGTTAAAATCTATTGAATTCATTTAGAGCCGGGCACGACTATGATGTCCTTTCATATTTGTTGTACAAATGAAGTCAATTATTACATAAGTCAAACTGGATCAGACGATGAACAAAACGCCTTCAACGAATGAATAAAGCTTTAAATATTAACGTAATAATTCCAGGAATAGGCTAGGTCGATTTATACCGAATAATCTGTCAACCGCCGTCGTTTGGGATATTGATTAACCCTTTGAGAAAGTTCAGATATTTGTTTAGAGTGGCCGATTTTGGGGTAATTATAATGATGTGCCTCGGCCACACTTTTGTAAAACTTTTCTTTGCTTTGTTGTTGAGATTTATCGTCTAAGTTTATATCATAAAATGTTCAAATTTAGTGCGTTAGTTGGTTGTTTTGATCCTATTTTAATAAGTTGATTCAACTTTAGTCTAGATAATTTCATCATTATATACTGATAATATTTCATTGACTTGGCTCATTACTATCAACAACGTTTCATTGACGTAATCACTTTACCTAATTTTCTGAACTGTGGAAAGATTTTTTCCAGTACATTCACCCTTCTACTCCAGAATAAATTATGGATTTCTCATATTCATCTTTCAGCGGCATATCAGTAGTTCCCTGGTAAAAAAGAGTTTCGAATGTGATTATTATATTATATATTAGATTATAACCCTCATTACTCATTCCATCTATTTACCCTGGTAGAAAAAAGTAATATATTCACATCGATGAATGAATTGTAAATTATTCCTAACTTAACACCTGTTGCCTTTTCCCATCCGAGATCTATTTAACTGGAAGACACGGAAGGTCCCATGAAACTAACTTTATACAATACATCCATTGGTCTGTTTGGTATTAGATTATCCGATATTACGTATCTCACAATTAATGAACATGCAAATTGGGAACCAATCAGCGGTACGATTACCTATTTATCGATGATGGCGTGTAGTGGCGATGGTAATTGGAATTTGTCGGAGATTGCTTTTAAATTGCCCTCTTAGGTATGCTAAAGATTACTAATAAACTATTTTAATAAGCTTTGTGACTGCTTCAGAGGCGGCTTATATTTTAAATTGTAATTGTATTACATATTAACATTATGTTCGTTTATATTTATTACACTCATAGATGTAGATTAAGTTCAATTTACTTCATTTGTAATAATTCGTTTTTGGTTCTGTATTTATTTATTTTATGAATTTATTATTTAAATTATTTATTAAATTATTTATTTTAGAAAATTTATTTACTTAAAGTTTAATCTTTTCCTCACCCGCTGCTGATTTACGATAATTACGAAATATTGAGGTGAAAATTTCAATATTAATTAATTCGGTTTCGTAAAGATGAATTCACCTATCAAGTTGCAAACCAGTTTGATTGCCCATGTCATTGACCTTAGTATATTATGTGAATCATTAAAATAATAATATACTAGCATTAGCGACGTATTTTGCGAGCTCTCAAATTTTTTGACTCATACTTCGGCACTGAGATTGGTGTTTTTGCGAGTCACTAATATTTAATGGCTTTTTTAATGGTCTAAGTATTACACGCCGAGTGTATTTTCTTTTTTTTAATATTTGATCTAAATAAAGCCATTATTTCTTCATTCTAATCTAAGCTATCGTAGAAAACGCATACATGCCATGCAAAATTTGTCATTAACATTCAGAGAGATGCTAATTACAAGAAGTATTAAAAATATCTCGTCTACAACTTTTATTACTTTATTAGAAAAGGAAATGGCCTTGTATGCAATATCGGCTGTCACCTAGACGCAGCTCAGACTGGATCGCGTAATAAAATCTAGATTTTCCATATCCACTGCTAATGGCGGCCATCGCTGCTTCTTTTTATAGACCATTCACAACGGAAGCCTTGGGTGTTTTCTTATCACGTCCACAAACGGGTGTAAAAGCAATAGCACGCAATGAAAGTTGAATGATTTGAATGTTCATTAATTTGGTTTTCATTCATTGATTGCTTCTTGGTATTTCTGTTCAAGAGAATTGGCGGATGATATTAATTTTATGATTGAGAATTTAGATTATGCGAATTTACTTTAATATGCTGTACATATTGGAAGATATGTATTTTAATAAGGAGCTAAATATAAAAAAATATGGTCAACTTATTTTTAAATGTTGACTGTATTCATGCAGTTTTAAATTTAAATTTTTAATTTGCCAGCTGCAAACTGCTGAGGCTTTTAAGGATCCCATTTAAATCGTCCACTTCATCGAAAGCCATGGATTTTGAACGTTCAAAACTGGTATGACAACAATAACTAACAACCGAAAGTGTTGAAAACAGCACCTGATTCGCGATATTGTCGTAAAATTTCAACTCTCGTATCAAATTGAGGTGCAACAACCAACAATGTGGTTCGTCGCTCTCAAGCCAGCTCGTTAGTTGCTACCACTTTTACATTATACGAAAGTTTTTTCCCCACACCCCGATGAGAACAGCGAGATTCCCAGGATTAGCTATGTTCCACTTTGCCTCTGTCTATTCGTTAAAACTCGCTCGGAAAGGCTCCGATTTTTAGTGCATTCTCCTGTAAACTGTATAAGGTTACGCGACCTTGCACGGCTTTTTATGGACGCTTCGAATATTTCGGCTGCTTCTGGTTTCTTTTTTGGTGTATTCGAGTGTGTGACTTCATTATCTATTTAATAATGCTATCAGTTGCTAGGCGTTGCATTTAAAACTTTCGTCTGTTTTGAAATGAAATTGGGGATAACTAGTTAATGCAGTTGAATCGTTTGGTACTATTAATCGATTTATTATTTATTTATTTATATACTGTATTGTACACCTAAAACAAAGACGCTTAAAAATGATATGTATGTATGGTATTTTATGGTAGTTTCGAAGAAATTGAACAGAAGGCGTGATAAAATTAACTGCGGAACGTGTTATCGTAATCAACATGCATATCGATATAAATCAGATCGTCGGTCATCGATTCTAGTAGATCGAGTTTTTCCGTCGAAATGCTCTTTCATTTTGTACATAACGAGTGTCGAACGGTCTGACTTCCTCCCAATAAGTGGATAATGATGTCTTGTTTTGTATCGCGACCGCAATTGCCGTAGTTTTTGTAGTTGATCGCCTTTCCGTCGTGATTACGCGAGAAAAAAATAGGCGAATCAATGACGCCAATTGAAGCTTTGCTACATTGGATTTGAGTTGTGTGTTATTCTCAGCAATGTAACTTTTTACGCTATATTTCTTCTGTATTATGTTTTTTTTAATGCCGATTCGATCACGTCATTCGCCTGATAGTAAAAGATACGACTGCTCATGGATAGTGGCAAAACCAAACAACACCATGGATTACAAAGCATTGCTTGGCATACCACTGCGCCGCCATCCTAAGACATAATGTGTTAAAGTCTCTATATTTATGTCCAGTAGCTACTCTGGTTATATTGAAAGATTGAGGAAGTAAAGGATAACATTGGTACTTACGTATTAAATTATACATAGCCAGATAATCTATTGTACCCGAATTTAAAGAATCCTCGTCCTAAAAAGTAATTTGATATATTTTTCTTCAACCATTTAATATCTTCGTAGGTTGTCGTCCATGTAAACAGCTTACATGATTTATTCAGAGATTTGCTCGTAAATTCAGAGCGCTATCCGACTTGCCCCAGGGAACAGATGGCGGGTCCCACTTTTTTGCACCGAATTAAATTCTCACGTATATTTTTTGTGCGTATTTTGTTCGCTTGAATTTCGATATCTTTGAATCTATGGTCTGATTTGTTCCTTTTTGTGCATGGGAATCTTATTTAAATTACGATGGGAATCATCTACATTATGAACCCGTATAATATGTGATATATGATAAAAATGTTTAGCAATTAGTTCCGCTTCCGTTAAAACGCCAAAGAGACAAGTTGATATTACGTATATGAAAAAAAGTGGAAGCAGCAAATTTCCTAGGTGTTTGTTAATAACACCTAATTGGGCAATTTTGTGAATAGCCCCGACTTTATGAGACTATTGACTCATTCGGATGATGGCGCCAAACTGTGACTAGTATGTTAATCAGACAGTCGCCGCTACCACAGACACTCGTACCGAGGGAGATCACAAAACGAGTTTTTAAACGCACTTGTTGTTTGGAGCGAGTTTTTATACGGTCCGTGGTAGCGGCCAGGCCGGAAACGTTACCTGTTTATTGACTGCATCCTTGTGCTACAACATTTTTTGTGTACCTTACATTATTTAAACAATGTGACTGTAATTAAAGCTTTCGTGTCGAAAGATTCGTTGTTTTAAGTCCACTTTGCTTGTTTTACTTAACTTACTTACCATTGTAACTATTTTAACGTTCATTCTCTATTGTTTCAGATCTTCGATAAGTAATGAGCGGACAATAAATTAAGAGAAATGCATTTACAAGTAGCTTTAACGTTGAGCATATTTTTATTATGCGATGCAAAACTGCCGAGATTCAAGCAACAATCGTTAGCAAATGGGCTGACAAATCCCAAACAAAACGCGCAGGCAATGCGACTACTTCAAGTAGAGAAGAAAAACGAAAAGACTAGTCGAATCGTCGGCGAATACAAAGCGAGACATCGGAGAGACGTATTCGATTCGAAGTCGTACGAATCGAGTTTGATATGGTCGCACTCGGAGCGATTGGACGAGAACGGCGATGTATTATTACGATGGGTGAATTCAGATTCGAGTATAACGTTCAGATTGGAGGCGAGAACCCGTGGTTACGTCGGTCTGGGCTTTAATTCCGCGAGAAATATGAGAGGTGCTGATTTGGTGGTCGCCTGGGTGGACGACAGGAACGGCAACGCTCAAATTTTGGTGAGTTTCAGTTAACATCTGTTGTTTTGTTCTCACGGTGTTTTGTATCCGATTTTATACGATTGCATATAGATTATGTTCGAGTCGTTTAGATTTGATAATCCGATAAGTGGATTAAACGACGAAAAATGTTTGTTTTTTTAATGGGTAACAGGTGTTTAGTAGCTATGGAGATATAGTCTTTATACATACGTATTTAAAAAAATCTCTTGACGAAAATGCTAAATTGGTGTTATGTTAATTGCTATATTTGGTATATTCATATTATGCAGAGAGATGATCGTGTGATGTAACTGAGATAAACTCTTATCGATATCAAGAGATCCAAGATACGATCAAATTAATAAAAGTTATGTTTTAAAATATTCTCAGCCGTATAAATATTGAATAGATCTAAAGCGATAATAAACAACATTGGATAGTAATATTTGAATAATAATGAATTACCTTTTCTAAGCAGAAGGACGCTTAATGTTGATGGGGTTTAAATTGATAATTATGACCCAAAGCATTTTTTTGTGAATCTTGAAAAAATATAAGATTTTTTATCTCTTCCGCGGCGCATAATTATTATAAATTGCAGTTCCTTCAACTTAATTTTTGTTCTTATTTTTCTCACGGTATAACGTTTTAGAGGCAAATTAATGGTGTTTTTTAAGGAAACTGATTATATTCTTAGACCAGAAGTACGGTATCTTTGAAAGCAGTATTTTTGCATTAATTATGGTAATTATTTCAAAGGATGTTTTTAAATGAATAATTTATTATATAAGATGCTATCTTGTTTTCTTTTAACAATAGAGTTAGATTAATTTGCGTTTAAATTTCTATGCTTATCTAAAGAATAAAATTCTCACACTCATTTTTTGCCATATTATGTTTTCTGTTTGTGGAAAAGAAAACTGTACTACTATTTGGTCTTTTATCAATTGAACCTTGACTCACTTAGGTCTCGAATTTAAAACCTCACGATTTAAATCTGTATTCAGCGACTAATCCAATAAAATGATATGATACATTATTAATTAAACATTACACTTTATTTCACTATTAAATATATCGTCATACGATAATTTTATCTGTTTTGAGTCATTAACATTGCTAATTATTATAATGAATCACCGGAATCCGAGGTCAGTTGGCGCTTGTTGTTTGAATATTATCATATTTTACAATATGTTCATTGCACAAGTAACACCAGTTTGTATGTGTATTTTTATTTGAACACAATTTTTCATTAGTTCCTGGTATCTCACGACACAAGACTCAGTCCTAGTATCGGTTCAAGACTATGTATGTGACTGTTGGGTGTATAAATATTTATTTAGTTAACTAATTTAGTAAATACAAAGAATACCAGTTTTTTTTTTAAATTATGACGCACAAATTGGTAAAGTAAAATGGTTTCTTAGATTTTCGCGAATGTTTCACATTGAAATAAGACTATTATTTACGGATTTTATCGCGGATTTAGTTTAATTTTTACATTTTTTGAATTCCCGATGTTTCGATCACTTTACAGCTTTCGTGGTCACGGGGCGGACTGAGGTATTAGTAATCCGCTCAGTGACTGTTACAATTTAACTACCCTTAATTTTGAATTATTAAATTACAAAGTTAATTTAAATAACTAATCTGTTATCGCGTTCCGATCCACGCAGAAGGAGCTCACTGTGTCTTGAGGTCTGGCAGTTGGTCTTTTGGGTTCCGATTTAATTAAGTGTAGAATTGGATCCCATGCTTGTGCAAGCTTCAAGCCATCTTCCCTATTGAAATTTGGATGTTTTTTAATTTCAATAGCCTCGCGAAACATCCTGGGCAGGAAACGGTGTTCTTTCGCGAGGACTTGGGGCTGGTCAAAACGAAGGTAATGCTTGGAGCCTTCTTCTATGTGGTCAGCAACTGCAGACTTCGTTGAGCGTCGATGTTTGACGTCAGCTATATGTTCTTTCACGCGGGTCCCTATGCTTCTTTTGGTTTGACCAATGTAGGAGAGGCCACAGTCGCAGTCTATTTTATATACGCCCGGTTCTTGCAAAGGTATATGGCACTTGACAGGTGGTAGAAATTGACTAATCTTCTTGGGCGGCTTGAAGTATGTTTTGATAGAAGCACGCTTCAGGATATAGCCAATCTTGTCCGTGACACCTTTTATGTAGGGCAAGACAACCGGGACCCGTTCAACTGTGGCTGGTTTCACTCGGTTTCTGTGACGGCGCCGTGGAATTTGGAGCTTGTTGTCTCGCATTACTTGCTTGACGTGTTGCAGCTCAGTCGCCAGGTGTTTCTCGTCACAGATTCCTTGTGCTCTCTGAAACAAAGATTTACCCACGGTAGCTAACTGTTTTGGATGGTGGTGAGAATCACCGTTCAAGTATTTATCTGTATGGGTCTTTTTCCTATACACAAAATGTAAAAATTGAACTAAATCCGCGATAAAATCCGTAAATAATAGTCTTATTTCAATTGGTAAAGTAAATTAAGTTTAGTACATTTATCGAAAATCGCAGCATTTTGGTTAGATAACTTTAATAACTTGCAACATGGATAACAATAAAACAGAGAAAAAATTAAATAGCACGTAAAATCAAAAATGATAAAACAAATATCAAAATAAAATTCATATAAGAAAGTCAATTTTTATTTTATCTTGGAACTTTTGCAGTGTGCTAGCAGGGTGCTACGGCTAATCCACCACTACCTAAAAGGGTTGATGACATGCAGCCAGTCGTATTTCCTTATTCCGCAAAATGAATTGTCATGTTATACCCCTATGTATGTAATAGTAGTTATAAGGGTAGGCAGAAAGACCATTTACCCTGTGGTTTGGGGGTACAAGAATTCCGCCACGGTATCCTCTGCCCGTCGTAAGAGACGACCTAAAGGGGTCATCGGAGTCACTGGGCACACGGCGAGGGCCGTGCGCCCTCGCGTATAACGACTCCAAGACGTGTGATGGACCCTCGTCTCCGTCATGGACGCCCATAACAGCTTGGCGGGCGTCCGAAATGGGGGTGTAAGTGGAGGTAATCTGGGCCTTCATAATGGTAACATAAGGCCCAGCAATGGTTTTGCGCGGGGCGGTTCGCGGACGTAAATCGGGGCGCCCTTCGCCCTGGGATGTCCGGTGCTGCCCACAATGCGTGTGAGTGCATCGAGAGGTTTTTAGTCAGTATGCTGGCGTAGGTATTGCTAGGGACCCAGCTCGGCCACAATATCCGCGTTTGTACCGGGCTGGAAGGCCAGAGACACTGACATACCCCTTTCGGCCTCCCCCGGGGTACCGAAAGAAAAGCTTAATAGCTTTTCCTCAGACCATGGTATTAATCGGCCACTATAGTTCGATATGGGCTAAGGCATGGAGGGTTTTATATTATCGCTACTAACTTATACATTACCAGTCTCGCAAAGGTGTTTTAAGGCGGCAGGGGATTTCAATTTGTAATTTAAATATTTTCAAAATATATAATGAGTTTTTTCCAAATCAATATTGTGTTGGGCTCTTACCATGCTAATTTAACCACCCTACTGTATGTTGCATCAATATTTATCATTTACTATAAGGTAAGTTCTCAAATATTGTGGGTTAGTTAGTTAAGGGTCACATTGTTTGTCTCTTCAAAACTTCCGCGTGCACATCTGTAGCCCAACATCTAGTGTCGCGGTGCATGACACGAGTCAAGTGATTTTCCGCTGCTAAAGCAAGCCGCAGGTAACCGACGCCATCAGATTTTTTACCAGAAACAATAGTTTGCGGTTTTCGACGGCCGTGTCGACGACCCACTGCCGAACCGTGACGGCCATTCTACGGGTTGTGCTGTAATAGTTGGCTATTGTAGAATGTGAAGTGTGCGGCTCAGACTAAATTACATAATTTTCCCTTTTTAATCGACTTCAAAGAAAGGAGAGTATCAATTCGATGTGTATGTATGTAATTTTGTATGATTGCACAGTTTCTGGATATGTTATTTAATGGAAAGAAATATAATGTAGGAAAGTTACTATAGTTAACCTTCGACGCAGGGAAATGGTAACTTACACGAACGTTAGATGGATGGATAGGGGTCGGTGCTTATCATGGACATCTATACATATAAATAAAATTGAAGTGTCTGTTCGTAAAGTGAAAATAAAAAAAAACAACTACATATCGTTATATACATGATACCTATAACGAAAATGACCTTAGAATTTTTTTTGTCTGTCTGTTTGTCTGTTTGTTCCGGCTAATCTCTGAAATGACTGGACCGATTTTGACGGGACTTTTATTGTCAGGTAGCTGATATAATAACTATTAGTAACTTAGGCTACATTTATTTTAGAAAAATTCTTTTATTAAAAAAAAAAACTTAAAAATCTAATTAACTTTTTGTTCCACGCGGTTGAAGTTGCGGTAACAGCTAGTTTTAAAATAAAGAAGGCTTGTAATTCTTTTTTCCGCCGTACCGTGCCGTTGAGAACGCAGGACATCGAGGAACAGACTGGTATAAATAATTGAGTGTTCCGAAATATGTCAGCAGACCTCTTACTCGACATCCAATTTCCCGTATTTTTCTTACCCTTCTTGACTATATAGATGTTTAATTTCCTCCCCACATCCATAATACATCCTTAATCACCACTGACGTTTAAAATCATTAACCCCTTATCTGAAAGGAAAGCCAACCCACACGAAGCAATAAGTTAGGTCGGGATTAGCTGAAAACATCTCGGGACCGTAAGTCGACTTGACCTGTTAGTTAGCGAGTCAAAGCCGCGGTCGCCCCAGAAATTATCCGGCCAAAGAGCTCAAAGCCGATGTGAGAGAGTGCGAGAATTTGACTCGACGCCGCCAACTTTAAATATTTAATTGATCTCTTTGGTAATTTGAGTGTGGAAATGATGCGGGCAAAAATTTAAAGTAATGTTGAGCCTCAGATTCGATCTAAAGGAATGAACTAAGAAGGGAAGAAAGGAACAATAAGAAAGATATTTATTATAATATAGACTGCTGAACATTGGCGTTCAATTGAGAGGACCATACCTACATAAGGCTTAGGCATGTTGTATCTGTTTCTATGGATTTCTCTTCACAGGAATTTACGCACAAAATATTTATTACAGTGAAAATCTTAACTAAACTAATTTAATTTGAAAGTTGTGTAAAAATAATATCAACGAGGTCAATAAATTTACTAACCCGCATTCCATTTGCGTGCGCATAATTTGCACCTGTACTTTAGTTATACAGGTGTCCATATTTTTATTTCTTATAGCCGGCTGCTTTTGCTCATCTATGACAGGTGTAACATACTTATAACGTGAAAACGTTTTTAATAAGGCTCTGATAGTAAGGTCGCGCCAGAGTTAGCGATGGAACGCTTTTATTGTCGCCATAAACGTCTATATCTTGAGACTCAAGGTTAGTACCGCCAAGTTTTGTGTATATTCTGAAAAAATACAATGTATTGTAGTTCTTAGGATACATACTGTTAGATATTTAGTTTAATATAATAATGTGGTTGAACCTCCTTGTTCAGTAGTACTGTTCCTTGTAGGTTGGTTCCCTGCTTTAGCTCTATGAATGTGTCATGTGTAGATGTCATTAATAAAGTGTGCAAAATAACGTTGTATTAAATAATTACAACAAGACTATTCAAAATACAAAATATATAATTACAAATATAACACCTATGATATCGTGTACGCACGTAATCGACCAGGGAGGGGGGGGGGGGGGGTTGAAAAAGGGTCTTGAAAGTTGAAATACACTCCTTGCGACCAATAAATATGTCATAACTCCGCAACAGAGCAGGTTTGGCGCAATTTTTCTACGTTGTCCCGAATATATAGCAGTGCTCTAAAGAGCATGTTAATTATAAAATAGTATAAACTTTTAAGTAAAAAGTTGTGGCAGGTGACAAATTAAGCTGCCATCCAATCTCAGAAACCTGGTTCTTTTTCTTACGTTTAGAATTTTCGTATAAATTCGTTTTAATGTATGTCCATTGATTCGTAGTGCATAAATTAGCGGAACGTTCAATTGTGGCTTGATTGAAATAACAAAGTTCATCGCGTCAGTGGGAAGTTGGCCGTGCGCGGTCCGCGCATAAATGCATTCCAAGTTATACCGAATGTCGGTCAGTTTAACTCCTCTGACCTGTGTTATCCAAGTATATTTGCTAGCTCAAATATAAATTTCATGATGTTAAATTTGAATTATAAACTCATTTGCAAAAAAAAAAACGGGCACCTAAGCAATGAACCATTTCAAATGTTACTATTGGTTTGTTTGATAATTATAGGTAGTTTTACTTTCACAATTTTGTAAATTAATAAGCAAATATTCGTTTTCGTCAGTATTATCATAAAATTTTGATAAAATTTATGGGTTTTAATGCTAAAGTTCACTAGTAGTGTATGCTCGCTAGTAGTGCATATGCTCGTGAAGTAAAAGTTAACAAAGATTTTTGTTTGTTTTTTCTTTAATAAAGTAAAAGCAGATAAATGTTTAGTATCGAGTGTGACCCCCTCTAGCTGAAATTACTAGGATATCCCGGATACTTGCTTGCGGGATACGTTCCCACTCCGCGGTAATCACATTCTTCAGCTCTCTGATGGTCTGCGGAGCCGGTTGTACTGATCTCACGCGTCGTTTCAGAACGTCCCAGACATGCTCTATAGGATTGAGGTCGGGACTTCGAGCTGGCCAATCCAAACGACGAATGCCGACCTCTTGCACATACGCTTCCACATCGCCAGACCGGTGGGCGCGAGCGTTGTCGTTCATAAAAATTGAGTCTTCGCCTAAAGCGGCCAATGCGGGTTGTGCATGAGGAATTAGAACTTCCGTTATGTATCGATGTCCAGTCAGTGAGCCGTTTTCAATGAAGACTAACTCTGTACGATCCATTGAATTTATTCCTGCCCAAAACATAACAGAGCCCCCACCATACGGTGTGATTTCTTCAAAACAAGCCTCTGCAAAGCGTTCTCGCTTTCGCTTTCGCCGACGTCGACCTTCACCGAACAGAGATATCCTGGCTTCATCGGAGAACAATACCCTATTCCAGTCTTCTTGAGTCCATGACTCACAATTTCGAGCAAACCTAAGCCTGGCAACTCTGTGCTCACGGAGTAACTTAGGGCCGCGGGCCAGGCGAAGCCTCCTCCTGATCGTCCATAGACTAATATGCACATTTCTTACTTCTTCGAGGTTGTTCTTAAGGTACGAATATATAATAATACGAAGACTTGCGATTTCTTAATGCGCGACTCACAAGAAAACGATCACCCCGTGGTTGGGTACATGGTTTTCTTCCAGAACCAGGCCTTTTCTTGACGGAACCGGTGTCTTGATACCGCTGCCAGGTCCTTTGAACCGTCGAGCGACTCACACTTAGCCTCTGAGCCACGAAGCATTGGCTGCAATCCTCTTCGAGCAGCGCAATAATTTTGGTAGCTTTTACCACTTTCTCTAACATTATTGAGACAGCTAAACAGCAATAAATGAAGCTTTGACAATTAAGAATATGAAATAAATTCATAAAAATTTACTAAAAGTTATGAAAACCGATATTATCTTTTGGAACTTCGCACCAAAAATGTAGGATAAAAAGTGGTTCTCTGTAAAAACGAGCATCAAACGAAAATTTGAATTTAGAACGTACTGTTTTAAACACCACGGCATTTTTAAAACCGGCCAGTAACATGTACAAATGATTGAAATCATTTTGGTACCGTATTTTTTTAAAGAAGAATTACCAGACAACTGACCATAGGATAAATACGGCAGAACGACAACTGACAAAGACAATAATCAAATAATTACATGAATAATTCTATCCCCGTAATGAAATAATCCATTTTTAATGAGTCGTGAATGTCAGAAATTAACCAGAACCGATTTAGGATAGAAACCTAAAACCTCAACTCAGAAACAAATATTCTCCACAAACTATTATGACCTCTTGATTGTATACTTATATTAGTTGAGACCTTACAGTATAGAACCTACTTATTGCTGAAAAGTCGGGCATTACAAGATTACTACGATTCCTTGGAACTCATAATAACTCGTAAATATTTATGGGCACAGTGATTACTTAACTTCAGATGAGTTCGTTCATTCGTTTCATCTGGCATAAAGAGCAATATCTTTTCACAAATAAATGTGTATTTAACAAACGAGCAGATAGGATCTTTGGAAAAAAAATTATTCTAAAGAGTTTTTTTATTCGAGTTTAATATTCTGAAGTCTTGTTTCAGTCGTGAAACCCATTCAATCAATGCAGGTTTTTATTCTATGCCAAATAAAATTCTTTTATCAGAGAGAATTAAGTCCGATTCACACTGTAAGTAAGAGCGCAAAATTACTTTATTCACAGAAGTAATCACAATTGTTCTTGAACTTAATAAAGGTTTATCAATAAAAAAGGTACTTAGGAATGACCTAGCCGCTATGTTGAAATCTTAGGTTATACGTTATGAAAGACGACTGCTTCGGTGGCGTAGTTGTACTACGGTATGGTTACAACGCTGAGGTCTCGGGTTCGAATCCTGGGTCGGGCAAAGTGATATTGCATTTTTCTATTTATTATCAGCCCGGAGTCAGGAATCTGTGCACGATATGGCTATAGGCTCGCCCCTATCACATCGTGGGCTGGAACATACAAGACGAAATGTAGGTGTTCTAGCACCTCTTCCCTTATAGGAAAAGGCTTGAGTTTATGAATGTATTATTAACTTTTCTGACACACTCAATAAAATACTGGTTAGTTAAAATAAACAGGTTAGATGAAATTGATGTAACAAAAGTACCACAGTAACAATTTTCAATTTATTTAAATCGTATAATCGAATATAATTGAAACTGCATTGTAGCAGTAGCTACAGTAGAAAACGTCTCGGATCCGTGTCGTGTCGGTTCCGTGTCATGTCGATATGAACCGAATTTAATACAGTATTGGAAATCCACGCCTTCGGAATCATTTCTTTCTGATACCTGAAAGTTTCCGATAACCCTTCACCGTACAACTGGGACCCATAGCGTTATACAAAGTCCGTCTGCGCAGTATTTCACACTTGATATATTGAGAAAAGGAAATTGAAGGCTTTTGCGAACGGAACATATTATTTTCTTGGAGATTTATTTCAATATCTGTTCAGATTTTGTAATGGATTCTGATCTTCTGTCGGTTTTAAAGCAATGTTTGAGTAGGCATGTAGTTTTGTTTTAGATTTGGTAATGTTTTCTCTGTTAAGGACTAGTCTATCATATCGGTCAGGCATTATTTGTGATGTCGTCGGATAGTTAAAAAAGGACTATATTTATGTAATTAAGTTTTTATCGATACAATAAATAAACAATCGTTTAGATCTTTTATATTAGACAGCTTTTAAAGAAAAAGTTTAACGACATTCATAAACAGTTTTAAAACCTATTATAGCTATCGAATGTTTTGTCTTGACTCTAACTGAATTCAAAATTGGTTCGAAAGGAGCAAAACATTAGATAAACAAAATAGATTTTAAAACTATATATGAATACATAGATACATCCAACATTCACATACACAGTCCTGACTCCACACAAAGATCGAGTCTTGTGTCGTGGGTATCAGAAACTACGAATGACTTATCGGTCTCAAATACTCAGACCTGAAACAAAATAATAAATGATATTGGACAACCTATTAGATTTTTGACCCGTCTTTTTATTTCGTTTGATCCATTTTATACTCATATCATAACAAATCATCGTAGTTATATCGAACGCTTACAAAAACAGTCTGTGGGGATATTTCTCACGTTTTTACGCGGAAGTCTCTGGTAGCTGTTACGTCATTGAAGTTATAGATCCTTGTGAGTGATTTGTATTCACGCTGGCCACGGTACTATAGGAAGATGTATGTGGGAATATCCTTTTAATATCGTGTCTGGGCGAGTAAATTACTGTAGAGTGATCGGTTCTCACACTGGCGTTTAAGTGGATTAGTCTTAGTTTATCATCGTAGCTTAATGAATAAGGCTTTAACATAGGTACTTTCTAATGGTTTATTTAGGATACTATTAGAGAAAGTATGTATCCAATGATTACCGACAATATTTATCAGGTCATTCCTTGTGGATGTAGAGGACAAAAAATCGACGCCACCAAAAGCGTAAGTTGAAAACTAGTGCTGTTGTAAAAGAACTATACGGGGCTGGTATCCTTTCTTTCTTATGTTACAGCGAATATTAATGTAGACCTGTTCTTTGTGTTTTAATCTACTTTTTAGTTGTATTGTATCCGCCAGACCGACTAGGCCAGCGTGGTGGACTATATGGCCTAACCACTCTCAATCGTACACTCGATTGTTGAGTAGGCCCGTGCTCTACAGTGGCACGTATATGGGCTGATACAGAACAGTATATATATGTGGGGAAAATAAATGGTTTAACTAAGATTTTTCCTAAATATAATTTTAGTGATGATGGAAAATTACAGAGCGCCTTTAACTCGATAATGTAAAATCTAGGGTCATAGGTCTGATCTTCAAGGGCTGAATCTTTGAAGAAAAGGTGAATATTAGGCTCCGGAATCTTATGAAAAGAATTATTATAAACGAAACACGCTAGTCTCCTATTATTGCGTCGATAAAAGAAAAACAGTTTTCATTCCTCTCCAAATTCATTCATTAGTGGAACAAACGCGTATTTTAAACTACAAAGTTGACAGTACCCGGATTTGTAAACACAGGAAAAAAAAAACAAAGAATAAGGACATAAAACCTTTTTCAAGTGGCTCTTATGCAAACAATGCGAGCGTTAGAGCACAAAGCTCGTAACTATAGCTATTCCAAATAAGTACTTCGTGAGTACAAAGACAGACAGGAATTGTTTTATTATGAGTTGAAGTAATAATTTATGTTTTTTTTTGTGACTTGTGATAGTTTCGGGTATTGTATTTTATTGGTTTAGTGAGTATATTAAATAGACCGTATGATTATTCTCAGGTTCAAAAACGATGGATATTTATTTATTTGATAGTTGGATTATTATTTTTTTTTTTATTGTGGAATGATGCAGTATATTTGGAATTTAATTGAAGTATATTAACAGCCTTTAGCTACAACGGCTGTGGAACGCGAGGACACGGGTTCGATCCCCGCACTAAGATAAATGTTTGAGTTCTTCACAAGTATTTGTTTCGTATCTGGGTGTGTCGTGATACCGCAGTCTTTTGTAGTTTTTGATACCCAAGACACGACATTCGTAGTGTGGCGTCAAGACTATGTTAGGACTGTTAGGTGTACTTATTACCGATTTCAAAAAAAGACTAACAAAAGGAAACTTCAAATTTCATCGCAATTTTTGAAGTGAAAACTTCTTTAGCGGCGTTGAGCACTTTTTCTGTAATGGGTATAAAATCTTAAACTCGCGTCAGGACACGTGACCTGATCGTAAGACGAAAAGCGTAAGACGGATGGAGAGTAGACAGCTGTCAGTTAGCTGTCAGTTTATAAAGCTTTGATGAATTGCCAATGACTTTGAGTGGAGATTTCAACATAAACTTCGCAGACGATAAAAATCAACTATTAATTGAATTTTTAAATAATGAATTTGGTTTAACTATGTCGAATGATCGCAATCTTAGCACAACGAAATACAAAACTACTATTGATGCGGTCTTTATTAGACATTTAAATAGGTTCGAATCAAAACTGTTCGTTTCTTACTTCAGCTACCATAAACCTATCGTATCAGTTTTAGAGATTGGCGATGATAGTTCTGGTAATGATGATGGTGAAAAAGTCGTTGAAATTATGGATGAAAGTTGATTTTTCGGAGAGATAAACTTTTTAATGTAAAATAATTGTAATAGTTTTAAAGTGTAAAATTTTTAATGTAATATAAATTGTCATGTTTGTGTACGATAGCGCAATAAATGAATATTGTATTCTACCACATAAATGATAGTACTTTTATACTGATAAAGCAATTGGTGCAAAATTATTCCCTAACCATTCCAAAATATCAAACATGCTCAACGTTATTTTTAAATAGGTACTTTATATTTTCTAGATATTATTGATGATTAATTCTCAGCATTGACCATAACAAACGCAATATCAACGCTGTAACAGTGACAATGAGCGTTCACTCCTTATCTTCTGTCTCGTAATTGTAACCTTTGTGTTTTCGCATATTTTCCGTTACCATGTTTATCTCTATTATCATAATGGCCCTTTTGTTTTAACTATAGTGTGGACATTTGTTAAATCTTAGATAACCCTTTAATTGTACTAAGGGTCGTTTTTCGTAATAATTATGATTGTATTAGCATAATAATGACTGCACTAGATCCAGAGCTATCCATATTAGTTTGTTATTTTGAATAAATAACTAAAATGTAGGAACTTGCTGTGATATGATTGTATATGATTGACTTACTATTTAATTTAAATATTTTAGTCGCATTATAAAGACCTAAAATATTGCAGCATGAGACTAGTGCGGTTTTAAATTATACCTGTACTTTTAAATTATACATATAATTAAATAAATCCAATAATTATTTAGAGTACATAACGGGTCATAAGCAAAGCCGTACAATATCTCCCTACCCAATAACAAATGGTTAACCACTCTCGTATAGAATCCCTGCTTTGACAACACGTACGCTCGGGTACAAAGGGCTTTACGCCTAATTTATTTGAATGGGTTACTGGTACAGACTATATTGGTCGTGTCTGTCTGTATCGATTAACTAGTGGTGAGAGAATACGTCTTATGTGCCAATGCGACTTCTGTATGCCACATTTCTGAGGCATTTGGGTCTTATGTCAGAGAATATGAGGAGCTATGTCCCATCAACATCCAAATATGTGTGTCGTGGGGAATGCAATCCGTGGGTTTTTGTTTCACAGCTATATTGACATAGAAATTAAGTTCATTTCAATACAAAAATAATTTTTGAAAAGTAATTGACATATATGTATACATATACATATACCTCGTGTGCCGTCAAAGCTGAAATAGCGTGAAAATATTAATTTATTCATACACGAACGTGCATGAATTGCTTGTTACTCCTCAACAACTAACTAAAATAATAGTTTATTGTTTAGTGTCGCCTATCTACAACCGTATGTTATTGTGCATAGAAACAATCTTAGTATTCCATGCAACTTAAATTCTGTTAACTCTACTGTTCAAAAATGACGCAACGTTTCCGATGAATTTACATCGACGTTAAATACTTATATGTTTAATGGAACACCTTTGCGTAATAAAACTTCTCGAATATTCGTTCATAATGTGCTTCTTTTTTCAAACGACATTAAAACTCGCTCACGCTCCCGCATGTCCAGAACTCGCGTAAAACATTTAAAATACGTCCTATGTTATAAGTTTAATTGTAACTTCATTAAAATTCCACTCAAAACCTTCGATGAGTCATTTTCAAATGAACTTATGCTGTCATATTCAATGTTGCCAAGTGCGGAAAATTATTACGTTCCCAGTTTAAGGAAGCGAACAACTTGCTCAAGAAAGCGAAGTAGATAAAATCACTGTTTTGTGTTTTAGGAATTGGAAGTGTTATTGAATTTAGAATGAAATGAATGGAACATATTTGAACGCTTTTTTTCTGTACATTATATCCATAAATAATTATTTGTGTGTATAGAGCAAAAATTGTTGGTATCAAATGGTTTAACAGTTCAATCGGACAACCCTAAGCTCAAGGTTATGTGTAAACTGAATTAAAAACTGAGTTGTTTGATATAACTGTGGCATTATTTTCCATACACCTTGCAGCTAATTACTATGCATCATGCTACACCAAGCTATGTTCGGTTTCGGGAATTCCGTGCGTTATCAATATCGTGTCTGACTGTACGTAATGTAAGGCTTGTCACACGCATCACAGATTACCTGGTCACAGGCATAGTACAGTCACAAACAAAGTACAGTCACGTACAACGGTGAGTCATCCGATTTGTTTCACATGCTCGCCGTTAATGCGCACATGTGCGTGGGCAGGTAATTAAATGTTGTTCGCTGCAATCTCCGTTCCTTGTTTATGTTTGTTGGGGTATTGTTTTTGAGCGCGACTGTTCCGATTGTTTTTTTTATGTGTGCAGGGTCATCGATTACTTGTAATTGGAGTTGCTTCCTATGGAATTTTTATCGGTGTGAGGTATCGGCCAATAGGGTTGTCGAAGATTGTGAATAAAATATTTTTTTTATTGTGGTTTTGAGTACTTTTTAAATTACATTATTTTATTATCCCATTTGGCTAATCAAAAATAAATTGCAATAATTGTACATAATAAACCTTGCGGTTTCTCCGAAGCGTCGAAAGGGAGCTTAAAGATTTTCCTTCGGTTAGAAAAGCTTTGCATAATGTTCACGTGTTTACTGTACGTTTTATACCACTGAATGTTCACCAAATGTTTTATTAATTGGTACATATGCTATTTAAGCTAGCTTTGTTTCAAATATGTACATCTAAAGGATCGATAGACCGTATTAAAATCAAAATTACGTTTCTTATTTCATTTTTAAAATAAAAGATAATTGACTTACAATTCTGAGCACATTAATAGGCAATGGTTCCCGCCTCTTAATAATCAAACGCTATGATCGCTATAATTTGATCGGAAGCCCCTTGGGTAATAATCAGGTATCGGTTGTAAAGGAAACTCGGATTTGCTTTTGTAATTCCGAATTCCTAAGCTTCGTTCTTTTTTGTAATTAAAAACAGTTACGAATCATAATGAAACTTTGCTTTGATAACCATCTACAGTATTTCACATTTTTATTATGATTATCGTTATTTTCTCCATATTGTGTTGAGTTGTTGACTATATGAGCTATCGGCTCGGAATAGATGTATGATTTTTTTTTGCGTATATGTGATAGCAAGGAACCATCGATGATATATTGGTAATACTAGAGGCGCAGTTAAATAACTACTTTATTTATTTATATCTTACAATGTGCATACATTTATACACCAAAAGGAAAACAAAAACAAAATGTAGCTATATTTAAAGAACAATGGATGGCCTTAATGCACTAGGCAATCTCTTACAGGCAACCTTTGGTTGGAGATATTAAAGAAAGAGAGAGAGAAACCTTTCGTGTGTTGATGTGTGCAAAAAAATTGTTAACAATCGGTCCAACATTAAAAAAAAAATTAGTAATTTTAAATTCTTCGAATCACACTTTGATTCTTCGTCATTCCTAACTATTCAGCAGGATCAGTTGAATTATTTAAGGTGTGATTTTTGTTTTACTGCCGAAGGGTCCTTGGGATCGCTCGTAAAGCTTAGTGTTATTGATGGTGATTGGAAAAGTTCCCCTGTTTGTATGAGAACCTGAACTTTAGTTTAGCAGAGTCAATACGCGAAAAGTTCATAATGTACGCTGGAGGAAAGCGAGCGGTTTCGTTCTATTTACATTGAACTGTGTTTAGTTTTTAGGATTGCTGATAGTTGATGAAATGGTTAAATATTGTGAAAATGCGAACTTGAAATTGATCAACGAACTCTCTAGACTGTAGAAGCTTGAAATTATAAAAGACAATATTAAGGATGATAAAAAGATGTAAAAAACATATTACTACTAGACAGCGTATTAAAAAATGTTCAAAGAAAAAAATATTCAAGCTTTATCACCAATACCAAAATTAAAAGACATATTTCCATTTCGTGCCAAGAAAATAACAATAGTTTTGAAAACACTTATTTCAATCTGGATATAACATTTTTATTCGTAATTTTTTATTCATTAAAGGAAGTGCATGTACTGTAAAATTCCTATTATACCATCCTAATGAGTACTCTTTTATCAATATAAAAATACTCACAGCATAATGTTCCCGACGCACGCAAGAACTCCTAAGGTAGATGGCACGTTATTTTGGTACTGCCGAGCCGTTCCGTGTTCGGATGCCGTACATAACTTGACGCGATCGCAGACACCACGCTTGCCTCAGACGGTTTTAATTAACTGCATAGCTTTAATAGTACCTATGGCGATCTTTGAGGATAGTCTAAGTGGCAGTATGTATATATTAAAGGATAATTAGTTAAATAAATAAATAAATAAATAACACCCAACAGTCACATACATAGTCCTGACCCCACACTAAGATCGAGTCTTGTGTCGTGGGTATCAGGAACTACGAGAGACTTTTCGGTCTCACAAACACCCAGACCCGGAAGAAATATTTGTTAAAATATTGATGTTCTATATCCAGGAATAAGCTACTGACTGGTTTTGGTAAGCCGAGACAGTAGATGCAATGTTATATTTTTGAATGTTTCCAACATAAGGGATCAATCAATCCCGATTAAATTCTTCATTGCTCATTTACATATTTAAGAATATTTCGAAGGGTAGCAATTAATAAACTTCTCTTTGACCTTATAAGAGTTGAAACATGATAACATGCAATGTTTCTGATGACGACGTCATGAATAGAACGAAATGGGAGATGAATGTGAAGAAGGCTGACCCATCATGTGGGATTAAAACCCGGATAAAGCGAGATATAATTGTGCTATTAATAAAAAAAGGTCAACACCTTTTTATCAATCCGAAAATTCTAATTAATCTAAAAGTTGCTAAGAAGAAATCACTAAATGCGATACGATCACTCATTGTACTTTCTAATTTTTTACTTGATATATTTAATCACTGACCAATTTAACTTGATATGTAGAATAAAGAGTATAAATAAATAAAATTGTTTGATACTTAAAGACGATATATTTTAATGTGCTGGGCCTTATGCTACTAAGCACTCGGTACAGCAAAGTTACACCAGCCTGTAGTTGGTAAATTTATGCTACTAACGATTGCAGCATTACTATCTAATGTATCAGCTTATTTCATGTATGCTTAGTGGCTAGTCTGGTGTAAAATTCACCGAACAATGCCTAAAACATTATTATCAGAATTCACAAGCGCGACAATTTTCACGATACGACTCATTAGCATGCAGACACTTGCTATTCAAATATTGTGCGGCAAATAGAATCAATCTCACGTACCCGTACCAAATGTGTTGAGACGTCTCCTTCCAGCGATCATTTCAACAAATTCATTATACACGTCACGTTCTGTTCGGACGACTTACTTAAAATTCCTTCGCCGATGCAGCATTCTAAATGAATCCAGTAACACTGCGTTGTATATCACATATGTGAGATTACGTTATATGAATTGGTAATTGGTTTTGTACTAAATTCGACTCGTAACGAGATGATTTGGTTACATCACTCTTTATTATTGTCAGGTTTGTGATACTTGAGGCATATGTACTTCAAAAGGTTAGTTTGGGGTGCAGACATCGTGGTAGACTAAACCTGTAACCGCAAATATTGTGGTTCGAGGAAATAAAATATGGGATTATGCACAGGATAGTGGAAATATGACGTCATTAAATGACACCACATTCACTACAAATCAATCAAATAAATTGTAATTATTTAATCACAACAAAATAAGGTAGTTCCATAAAATTTAAGAAACAATAAATAGACCCTTCAGTAACCTATCTAGTTGTAAGTAAAAGTCGTTATACTGAAGTGTTTGGTGTTCGAATCATTGAGTTCAAATTTAGAGAACATGGCCTTATGTACTCTTTCAAACTAAGACGTCAAAAATGTGTAACCCTACATTATATTGTTCTACAAACTTACTACATGTTGCTTACCACGATGTGTCTTTAGCTGATTCAATTGACAAACCCAATGCGTAAACAATTTTCCCCCAACCAAATGCCAGTTCACATGATCTAAATGTTGTGGTTGTCATACTAATATAAGTAAACATCGCATAACTCCCACAAACAGACCAAAAACCGCGCTCCATAGCGAAAGCAAACACCGCTGTATGGTTATAATCTTCATTTGTAATAACAACGTGCCACTGCGTAGGTGTGGCTTTGAAAGCATCGATTCTCACGATAATATCTGCAATCGTTTTCGCAATCCTCGTGTTTGCATAGCGCGTTTTGTTGCCTTTAATATCTGTTGGGTGCGGGTCTTCCTTCAAGTTTGGGTGGGGTTGGGAATTTATTGCACCAATTACTGTTAATTATTTTAGCTAATCTAGTAGACTATCTTTATTGTTCTAAAGTCCACAACTAACAAAACTTGAGCCATTTAACAAACCAATGCATGCTGTAAACAAAAGAAAATAGTCTGCTATAACAATTGATAGCCCTGATTACAAAGTAAATACAAGATAATATGTAACTTACGTTCAAGACAAATTACTTTTAGTAAATGACCGATACGGTGTTAAGGAAAGATATGCAAATAGACCTAATTAACTAGACGCTTAAATTAATGTCTTTCAATTTGTTTCATGTTAATCTTAGTGTGAGACAGATGTTCATTTAACAAGTAAACTTGTTTGTAGGGAAATACATGGGCTGATTAAATGTCAATTGATTGCCTGCTTAGATTTTATTTTCAATGACAAATCGATGGCTATCAGAATGATACTGTGTCTAAATTAAATAATATGAACATCGATTTATTTTTTAAAGTACGCATATGTTGTACCTGTGCCAAACAAAATCATATGGAATTTGTACGAAATGAATATATAGGAAACATGTGTTTCTTTCAAATAGACGTGAAATATTTCTTACTCACTCTATACATTGAACTGAAATATTTCTCACTCACTCTCATCCGATGAAAAAAGCGTATTCTCTTCCCTTAAATTAAATATAATTTTCTTAAAGGACGGCAGCGCATATCCATTCCCTATGGTTTTGCAAATGTTCATTGGCGGCGGTGATCACTTACAATCAGGTTAACCGTAAGCCCTTTTGCCCCCTATAATATAAAAAAGGTAAATTGTGCTCTGGACGTTAGAATAGATATATTGCTCATCGCCAGTACGCAATTTTACTTAAAACTAATGGAGGCCTACTAGAGGGTAAGTACTTATGCGTTAAATAAAATTTATGGCAACATAACGCCAAGTTCATATATAAATCTTGTAGTATAATCCAGAGAGGAATTTAAATAGGTTACGTGATAAAAACGACGATAAAACTGAAGATGTTCAAAATGCAAGTGGCATTGCTAATAGAACATTGTATATGAGGAATTTTTTGAGTGCTACCAGTGTATGTGAACTATGTACTGATTAGAATCTGTTCGTGTAATAGATACATATTTGTTAAATATATGTAAATACATATAGATTAGGTGTTTTGATAACCTAAATTTACAAGATTTTTTCATCTGACAAATACATAATTATCTTGATAATAATTAGTTCCTACATTGAAGAACTCTCTAATTTCCGAACAGAATTGTAATATCTTTCACAAACTTGGTCACTTGTAACCTTCGTCGAGTAACTCGCATGAGTTGATGGTTTTGTAACAAATTAGGTATAACTTTATCACACGTTTTTATTAACGCAACCAAGTTAACATTTATTACTCTAAGTCA
The DNA here is from genome assembly GCA_009982885.2 of Hyles vespertilio. Lineage (NCBI taxonomy): Eukaryota > Metazoa > Arthropoda > Insecta > Lepidoptera > Sphingidae > Hyles > Hyles vespertilio. Next base: position 6,538,943 of record CM042806.1, on the reverse strand, counting down.
GCTTGTTGAATTACCGAGCCCCCATACAGCAACGAACAATTCTCTTAACGGTGCATAAAACACAGAAATGTGCGTTGGTGAAGTAACTAAGCGACAATGAAGGCAATTACATTCAAAACATCAGAGTGTGAGTAATGGCGATGGTGCAAGGTGCATACGGGTAGACACCTGCGAGGCAATGTTTATATCCATGCACGAGACTTGAATTAATGTCGCCTTTGTAATGATGGATATGTGATAAGAGGTCTATTTTGGGTGGAATCCTGTGATTGTTGAGCCTTCTTGGAGATTGATGTAATGCCATTCTATTTGTAATTTGTAAAACAATGCTTGCATTGTGCAAGTTTTATTTTCATTTAGGCTTCTTACAATTGCTGCATAGCATGTTGGTTAGCATGTCCTTTAAATCAGAGGATTATATGAAATTTCGTAGAATTTCTCCATAATCAAGATTATTTGAAGTTGCAAATAAGCTTAAAACGATTACAAAATCAGGATTCATTCTAATTGTAAGGCTTGAGTTACTCGCTTAAACAATTAAAAACTAGAAGAAAAGACGGTCGCAGTGTTTCGCTCCCGTGATTCTTGTATCTGGATCAGTCATTACACTAGCTAAACCAGTATAATTACTTATCCCATTTGTTGTCCAGAATCTTAACTGGCACTTAAAATAATTTACTAATTATGTTATCTCTCTATCTATGTTTTTGAGTATTTGTAAAACTACAAATATCTATCGCGTTTTTATCTTGGGGATGAAGCAAATACGGTCATCATACAATCATATTCCTTGATGATACGAATTTGTTACTACCTTGATCGTACTATTTACTGTTGCAGTAATTTGATTGCACACAAATTTTGACATGTTTACAGTATCATCGATCAGTATAGTAAGATTTCGATTGCATTCAGATTTGTTAACAGCAACAAAACCACCGATCTTGTTAACTTAAGAGTCAATGTTAACAGTTTCATTGATCTCATTAACTTATAGCTGCTTTAAGGCCAACAGGGCCTTAAAAACTGGTTTTAATACAAAGTACAGCCACATCATCATTACATCACGTATTAGATCACCGTAGTCTAAGCAATAAACTGCACATCCTGCGGCGCTATCTTAGCCTATCTTGAAATATCCGCTCCAACGGCTTCTGATTATAATGAATCTTCAGTCTGTGGTTAGGTTTAATTGAAAATAAACTGTTTGTGTTAGATAAATAGTATATTGAAATATTTGCTTGGTAATTTAAAAAAACGATAAATTTGAAGGTACTAGTGCTGAAGGTGATCGAAGTTCAATAAAATTGACGATATTAGACACTTAATAATAGTTCAGTCCACATTATTTAATGATTATGTTATCTCTCTATCTATGTTTTTGAGTATTTGTAAAACTACAAATAGCTATCGCGTTTTTATCCTGGGGCAAATATAGTCATATTCCTTGATGAATACGAATTTGTAATTACCTCGATCGTACTTTTGATCATCGATGCAGTAATTTAATTGCACACAAAACTGCCAATGTTAACAGTATCATCGATCAGTATAGCAATATTTCGATTTTTACATATTATGTACATAGTCCTCACCCCACACTAAGATCGAGTCTTGTGTCGTGGGTATCAGGGACTACGAGATACCTTTCGGTCTCACAAAGACCCAGACCCGAAATAAATACATACATGTGGATCGAACCCGCGGCCTCACGTCTCACAGCTGGCGTTTAACCAACTGCGCCACGGAGGCTGCTATATTTTTAACAAATCTTTGTTGTTTAAAATTATATCATTTCAATGGGAATGAATGGAATGAGAAATTATATTCTCGTGAAGAACTCAAGTTTATGTATGCTTGGGTGGTGGGTCTGCAGTTACGATATGCTTTTTCACATTCTCATAGAAAAAGCATTTCACGTTAAGACATTCTTAAAAAATACTTGTAACAAAATATTTCTCACCTAAAGTATTTGACGCTTCTCCAGCACCTCGTAATGTAATGCAGTTTTAAGCAGGTAGTACTACAAAGATCATTATCGGAGCCAGACACAGATGCAGTTATTGCGCAAAGCGCCCCACCAAAATCACATTCCACACCAGGTAGTGACTACTCATTGTCAACGTTAATAGTAACCTCTATTACAATAACTGAGAGCAACATTTCCCTCGCAAGATTGATTCACAATGCGGGATTTGCGAATTTTGACGTGAACCGAGCTCGCCCATTGTGTCCGCGATTCTCATGCGCGTAACATCAACTCGAATTCTCAAAACTTATTCTTTTGTGTGAACGTAGAAAGAATTTTAATGCTTCCGTTTGAACTTGAACAGAATCCCACAATGGCAATAGCACTTTGTTGCGTAATGCCGGCGCATTTGATAGTCCGCGATCATTTTCTTGTCTCAATTGTGTTTCCAAGCATGTGGATCTAACAGCGGTTGTATTTGACGTGCTTGGACAGTCATCGGTTTGATTTGGACTGCGTGAGACGCTGAGCTATTCCGAATGAGTAATTGCCTTATTAAGCTACCTCCGCGTACTGTTAAGGCACCGCATAGAGTTGTGATGGCTAAACATGTAATATTGAACAAAGAAACAATTGCTAAAAGGAGAGATGTTGCAATGAACTTTGACTTAGGCAATAAAAACATGTAAAAGTAAACTGAATTAAATTGTTTAAGATTCAAAGTAGGAGGTTTAACAGCAACATGGAAAATTTAATATATGAGTCATATTCTTAGAATAAACAGCACCACAGTACACAAGACTCGGGGTAATTACTTCGAATGTGTATAATAAAAAAGTCCGTGGTGGCCTGTTGGTAAACGGACTAGACGCGGCTGCCAACATGTTCACGGTGGTCGCGGGTTCGAATCCCAGGGCACACATCTGACTTTTCGGAGTCATGTGTGTATTGATAGTCAATCACCACGCACTAAAACAGTGAAGGAAAACATCGTGAGGAAACCTGCATACCATAACGATTCATAAGAATTTCTATGGTATGTAAGTCCGCCAACCCGCACTAGGTCAGCGTGGTAGACTATATGGCCTAACCACTCTCAATCGTATCCTCGATTGTAGAGTAGGCCCGTGCCCTGCAGTGGGACGTATATGGGCTGATACAGATACAGATACAGTGTATAATACTGTTATGGAGGTCTTATCTGAACAATAACCGCCCATCACCAATGTTTCAATATCATAATGAACACATTAATTATTGTCAAATTTCCAAACGTCATATTGAGCGGAAACAGCTTTGTAAAACAGGTCAGGTGAGTTTATACGTACACAATTAAACATAGTATGATAATGTGGTGTTTTTATCGGACCGTGGGAACGCGCCACCATATTGCGACTCAAATCGGCGAATAAATCCATGCAAAATCCTGTTGCGCGAGTTACCTGTCTATAGCATAATAGATGTGTAAGTACTGGCTACCTATACGTGCTATTGTAGGGTTTAAACGTTGCAATCTCTTTTTGTAATGTATTTTTAATGGACCTGCGTTGATTTTGGTAGTTATGTTTCGTTATTTTACTCTGTCAGGGGTTTTACGAGTTGTATTGATAATTCTTGTAATTTGGTAAACAATACTGTTTTTTAAATTTATTAGAATTTTGATAATTAATCGAAAGGATTGATATTAGTAAGATCTTATGTAAAATTAAAAATAAATATTTCTACAAGATGCATCAAAATTACCTTAACCGAATTGACGCTATACATTTCACTTCAGAAACCTTCACAAACCTTTGGGCTTGTTTGTTCAAGTTACTTGATACAACTGGTCCTCAGATTAAGGATAAGACCAGGTATAGCAAAAATGTGTAGTCATTGAATTAATAACGAATGCAGTTGAACAATGGCATGGCGTCTTTAACTCCAACCTTACGTCATTCAATTCTTCCAGAACATGTTTACTTCGATGACAAAAGGAAATTATAATGAGTACGAATGCACTTTAAGACAAAATAATATAATGAGTTATATTGAGTTTTGTAACACCGGTAGGTGTAATATTGATAGGAAATTGAGTAATGCAACTGTCAAGGGCTTATGTAAATGCATGTATTAATAATGTGTTTATTGTTTACTAGTGGGAGAAATAATGTGTGATACAAAACACCAGGTTTTGTATGGTTTTTTCGTTCCATGTATTTGATCAAATGTTTGTGAAATAAATACTTATTTCGAGTGTGGGCTTTGTAATTGAAAGGTTTTACGTAATATAATCTCATAGTTCTAAAGCACAGAAAGAGATTTATACCCATACAGCAAAATAGACTGCGTCGATGGCGTAGTTGTACAATGGTTCAGTTTCAAAGTTGAGGTCTCGGGTTCGATTTCAAGGTCGGGCAAAGTGGTATTGGAAAATTTATATTTTATTATTTATTATCAGCCCGGAGCAAGGGAATTTGTGCCCGATATGGCGATAGGCTTGTTCTCTATCACATCGTAGAATGGAACATACAAGGTGAAATATGGGTGTTCCGGCACCATTGCCTACCATTTCTGGGAAAAAAGCGTGAGGTTATGTATTTATGTAGAAAATAGTGGGTATTTTTATCATTTGTAAACAGATTGTATCGAAGAGTATTTCTTCGTTACAGACTCAATTTGCGAACATTAAAAAATTCTTCAAATTTCTAGTTGTAAAACTGGACGGATAGTAGTTCTCATCCAATAAAAGTATAATTATTCTAGTAAGCTGATAATATTCATCCGGCAAACACTTTGTTGGCAATAATTACTGGGGAAAACTTTTCTTGGAAGAAACTGTTCTATCTAGTGAATGTTCGCACATTTTAACTCTTTTCTTAATTAGTCTGAAACTTTATATCGGCTTTTATATGGATGTATAAACCCATCAAGTCTCAGCATGGTTTGCAGGAATTTTACCATGCATTTTTGTGATTAAATTATATTTAGATTGTTTTAATAAATACTTGGTTATTAAGCTTATTTGTGGGAATAGACATCTGGAAAGTGATTTTTTTTTAAAGTCATATTGGTACTTAAATATTTCCTCGACATGTAAGTTTGAATGGTATTCCATCTTGCGATAAAGCAATGTCACCTCATTTCATATCGGTGATTCCATGCTATGTTAAGAAACCTACATCAGTTTAAATTTTTGTGCATAATTTTGTGTTGTGAGTCATCATTAAGATAAGACAGACCTTATATGACATAGATATTGTCTTGCGAAAATATTATGTTGTTTTCTGTAAGTTATGACTAGATGCATCTACCCTTGCATTATACCTTGGGCCCTACTATATTCATCCAAAACGAAGTTCGAAACTTCGGACGATCGAAGTTTTTTATACGATACGAATGTATCTACTCTGTAAAAGTTCGAATTTGTATAACGTACATCGTAACCATAAGCCTATGGTGACGATCATAAGTTAATAACGACCATAAGTACATGTAGGTACATTCGTATCGTATATAAACTTTGATCATCCGAAGTTTCGAATTTCGTTTCGGATGAATGTAGTGATCGTGATCGTGCTATGAAAAAAGCAGACAATAAATTTTATTTTATGTATGGTGTATGGTAGGTACTGCATACATATCACCAAATTCAATACCTCCCTGTTCAAAACCCATACTAGCATTTGAACAACACTGACCTTATTAATAGATTGTTTTAAAATCCATTCCAGTTATCGAATGTTTTGTCCCTTTCGAACGACTTTTGATTTCAGTTTGAGCGAAGAAGACAAAACATTAGTTAGTTAAAATAGGTTTTAAAATTATTGTCTATGAATAAAGCCGAAGAGGCTATAATATATATATATATAACTAAATACCTCAAAATTTCAAGTTTCGAGATAATCGCGATTTACTGTTTTTTTGACACTTTTTTTGACATTATTAAGAATTGGAAAACAATTTTACCGTCGCCAATTTTATATGCTTTAAGCGTAGACAGAAAATATATAGACGAATTGATATGACTTGTAGCATTCACACAAGAAGAGTAACAACTTATGTCTATGACGTGCTAAGAAACGAGACAGAATGATAATAATTCTTGTATCACGGCGCGTGCCGGTTTTTTCAAGATTAGCAATTTTAATTTGCTAAAGAGATTTTGACAGTTGACAGCGTAAAGTGCAGTTTTATTGAATTAATTTACGAATTTTGTGTTAAATGATATTAATCAAGTGATAATAATCGAAGTACAAGTGACGAACAATATTTTTAAAAGTAAAAGTGAGACGGTGTAGCGTTATTGGGTGTAAAAGTAATAGTTAAAAGGAAAAGATCAGACGTGTCTTTTAATACGTAAGCTTACCACGGTTAATTCATCACTAACTATTTAATGTATATTATATACACCTACATTACTTATTTTCGCGTTTATTCTTTCAAGTTATAAGTAAAATTATTGATATTTAAAAATTGTAACCGATACGATTCTCAGTTCAGTGTTGCCAATAGATTATTACCCGTACGTAGTGGAATGCATTTTGTAGTACAGTATTTTGTTCTCGCGTAGACTGTATCTTAATAAACGAATATATTGTGAAACGTGATTTTATGATAAAATAACGAAGGCGGATATTGATAATTTTTCAGTTCTCCTGTAAATGACCACATCTGTCAAAAGTCTGAATTTTAACTACTGGACGTTCTCAGTGGACACCATAATCATGGTTGAAAATTTGTAGCAATCATTTTGAGAAAAAAAAACTTACTCGACTGTTTCCTGATGCTGTCCTACTACTGGTAAATTGCAATTATTCTATGTATAGGTAGCAGTAATACGTAGACAATTTACTTATTTACTAACATGGTATTAAGTTGTTTCAGACATGGTAATCCTACACCTAAGCCATTTGAATTATTGTGTAATTGTTGTTTTTTTAGGACATAGCAATAACTTCCTTTAGTTTACATGAACCATTGTATATAGAAAGTGATAATAGTTTTTGAACTGCTGTGAGTATAGGTAATACTTTAATTTAAATCATAATATTGTATGGAAATATTATTTTAATTCTGATCAGTACAGTTTAAAATAGTAGAGTATTAACATAAATAGACTGTGTTAATAATGAAATTATATTTAATATAAGTAGTATAGTATAAAGGCTTTTTAAATTAAATTCTAACAAAATTTTACCCTCTTGCTTGTAGACTGAACATCCTGATGCTCTACAACCAACGTCCAACCACGTCAATGTAGGATATTTTCAAATCGTAAAGAATCATCAGTAGTAAATGTAAGAATTCATACACTTGCGCAGCTATGTAAGTGAATGTCTGGACTATGTACATACATAGTTGCGCGGGAACGCTGCGTCACACCATGCTTCCCATATAATTTAAACGACGTGCGCCTTTGTTCCTTGCCTTTGTCCTTAGTCAATACGTCCGTTCGTTTACAGCCACCTAAGTAGTAGTAAGTACAGTTTGTCATTACGTATTTTCGAGACTTTCAAATATAAATTAAAGTGTTATCTTTTATTTAGTTACGTTTATTTAGAGCTCCGACTCCCAACCCTACACAAAAACCTTATCTATAATAGAGAACCACATTAGTGATCAGGACTCTTGGTGAAGCTTCTTCGAAGGAAATTTCCAGCGCGGCGATGAGATGAGTAGCAAGCAGGGGGGTAAGTGACTCCTGCCTGACCCTCCGGTGACCGAGCCAATGCCACCTGTCCTCGGTGATCGGTGGTTAAAAAAGCACAATGTATTTTATGGGCAGGAATTTTGATATTATAACAGCATATCGACAGTTCCCCAAAATCCAAATGTCAATAAATTTGAGACCAACTGAGTTATATCTAGAAATTCAAATGGCAGCCACAGCTTTCAAATTTCGCTTTTAAAAGCATTCGAATCAATAATATGTACATATTATTAAAAGTGATTTGAAGATTGAAAGTGATTCGCACCTAGAAAATATCAAACTGTGGGGTAATTTTTTATCATACGTTAACCCTAAATATTACGTATTTTTCAACTGACAGACTAGTTTTCTCTGCCAGTGGCACGCCAACTACGAGTCTATTAGTATTATCTGTCTACGGCTTTAAGCATGTTTGCTGTCAATTCTATGCTTAATCAACCTAATTTCTTTCATGTACCATAAATATTATAAAAATCAAAAACCAACTTATCCAATTTTGCCACACCGATATATTGCAAACATACCGTAGTTAGCTAATTCTTTATAGTAGTTATTTAGTTTTGCCACATATTAGATGGATGTAAATACTCGAATTTGGGTCAACTAAGTACACTTATTGAGTTTTGAACCTAATAGAAATATTTAAACACAGAAATTAGGCATTCTTAATTGGAATCTCTGATAAAAGTATATTTTTTGGAAGAAATAAAGAAAAGTAATTATTTAAAAACGGAAGAATACCTCTAAATAACCCATGTTATTTAGTTTTCCTTCAACTTGACTAGTTTCATTAGAATATTTTCGTTCGTGGAAGAGCTAAATAACTCAATTTAGCTAAATTATTTCATACTCAAATGATCAGAAGTCTTAGTTGTTCATTTATTTATAGAGTTAGTCATTTTTTGTAATAATATTTGTTGTTCATTCAAACATATTCGTTTCTACAATTGAAACACGAAAATGACTTTATTTTTGGATTGGGTTAAGATATGGGAACGTTTGTAAGACCAAAAGATGCGGACCAAAACATTTTGGGGTTCACGAAAATGGTAAAAGGTCAATTTGGCCAAAATCGGAGTTATTTAGTTCTTCCATTATACCGACGATATTTAAAGACACTATAACGTCTGTAATTTTCATTAACATTTATTTTCATTATGTTTTCCTTTTCTTTGAGTTCATTGAAATTAATATCTGTAATTAAAACATTAATATGTGAGGTTCATTGTTTATACTTTCATTCTTCGTGAAGAATAATAAAGCCGAAATTAAAAGCGAACTTAATATATGTATTTGTCTAGACACATTTGTTGAGTTTTATTGCTATTGTAATAGAAAACGATGTTATTTTACACTGTTATTCTTGGTTATATCTATTTATACTGAATGTATAAAAGCAGCGATAATTTTAGCAGAATTTCGCTTGTGGCGTTGGCGTAATATACAATGATAAAGCAATTTAAAAACTTTATTCTGTATTCAAAATTCATAATGTACCCGTATCGAATTAAAAATAAGTTATAATCAGTCAATGCTTTCCTCGGTTGAGTATTTTGAAATCGGCAATGCTTCTTCGACAGCGGGCGTGGTTTATTTAATTTTAAACTTGTATAGTGTTGATCAACATGGTTTACATGCTTTTACAGAAGGATTTCCACAGTGATTTTAGATCAGCCGTGCGTGCAAGATTTGTCATTTCTTTCCCAAGAAATGACAAATCTTGTTTTACAGATCGAAATACATTTAATTATATCCCCAATTTATGTCCCTAAATAATATTTTCAAACTAAATGTTTACCGTGAGGCTTTCAGCAATTTACGGAGACAGTTCTATAACGTTTGTAATATTCTAAATATACATATCTGACATAATCTGACCAGCCGTGCTATGATTTGGCTGTTTCCAGTCCAGCGTCTGGGAAAACTTTTCTGTATCTGTATCTATATCAGCCCATATTATTTCGACTGAAGGCCTCTGGTCTACGCTACACTCGATAATATGAGAGGGGAAAACTTTTATAAATCAACAAAAACATTTACATAGCAAACTATTCCCGCACAATTTCGCACTCCCCAGACTAAAAGGCAAAAATACCGCAGCGTTTAATGACATTTGGCGTAACTATCCGGCCATAGCCAGGTGTGGGAACAGAAGGCGCGGCACGTGCGCAACGCATCTGCCAGTAAAAAAAAAACATTATTTTTATTTATCTTTACAGCCACACCTCTGAGACATCTGTTCTGTGACGATGTTGGGTCGATGTTGGTCTGCCTTTACTTCACAGGATGTACGCAGTTAGTATAAAAAATGAACAAAGAAGTGCAATTTAGAAATTTTGAAATATGCTTATATGTTACGAAGCAGGGTTATTTGTAATGTGAAGAATTGATTGATAGTTTAATTTCACAACGTTGATTTTTAAGAATACGTTACGTCGTTTGTGATTCATAGTTAGTAGATATCGTCATCTAATGATAATATTGCTCAAGATTTGTTACATTATTTTATTTAACTTATTAAATAAAACTATTAAAGCTTGTTTCCACATATTTTTTTTTAAATTAAATTATTGCTTTTATGATCAGGGATCACAACTAATTTAAAAAAATATAAACTATCAAATTCAGTCCGAATTTTGCCTCTTAAATGAATGCCATACAGGAAGCTTTCCCAAATATTAATAAAGGAAGGAACTCTGTACTATGGTTTCTTCCTTCGCGAATTCGGAGGTTATTGTCCGAAATTAATGCCACTTCCCCAAGAAACCTGTGAAGTGATGATACGGGTTCATATTCACATCGATGTCATATCAGCAAAAACAACGGTGCATACGCCAAACGCTAGAAGGGTTTTTGTGCAGATTTTTGTGGCATATTGCTGTATTCGTAGTTTTTATTAATTTAGGAAGTTGAACAGGAAAGACTGTGGTGTTGGGTTAAAAACATAATATTTGGTGACACTTGATCATCGGTGGTTATTTTAAAGCCCAACCGTCTGTTTGACATTTTGTTGTAATTTTGATACAGTAATTATTATTTGTCTGCTGGTTTAGTCTTACTCTACGCGTATATGACGTTGATGCTATTTGCAAAATATTGCCTGTATTTATGTTACATTGGCATTCAAGCTTTATTAACCTTATGTATGTAAAACAACCACCTTACAATTTCGAATCGAAACATATCAATCAAAGAAATTTACTCGATATTTCAATAGAAATTAGAACTCCTAAGCCACTGTCATAAAATCTGATGTTTTAATAATCTTTATAGTATTCCAAAGTTCAAATGCAGATTAATTTCGATCTATTTCCAATAATCCAATAGACTGTTTGTTTTACGTGTGAATACAGGGAGATGACAGGTAATCCGGCATACTAAATGCCCCAGTACTGCCGTCCGACCATACCGGATTTAGTGGTGCATTTACTATTCGCCAAATCAATTCACTGGATTGTAACATTTGAGTTTGTCCAAGATTTACTGAATGTGTGATGTATTCAGTATGAATTACTGTAATATTAGTTGAGAGTCTCGTGTAAGTTTCTATTGGTTTCTATTAAAATGTTAAGAGCCATCAGACTTTAGGCATCATGCTCTGCTCAATCTTGGTTTTATTACTGTTTGTCCTAAGAATGAATTAGGGCCTCGTCAGATAAATAATATATTAGCTATTACTAAAGCTACATGCTGACAAAATGATGTTTTCTACTTTATCTATCGTAATAAAATTATCTTTCCTCAGTGCTTTCGTCAGTTATATAAACAACATGATAATGTATAGCAACTGCCAGTTTCTAAGTTAGAACTACGGGCTTGGATTACCTCTTGCTTGTTGTTACAGTTTCAATGAATAAAAAGTTAGGTACATGGTTCAATTAACCGTTTAAATTATCATAAAATTTCACGCCTCGATCGTGTGGGTGATGGCTCTTCTATGGATCAATTCCAATAGCCAGGTGTCCCAAGTGTAATCTCCTCACTGAGTGATCAACACTGACTCGAGTTCGTGGGCAAACAATTAAATGAATTCAATTAACCTAAACTTAATAAGCGTAACGCAATTTCGTTCTCCCTGATTGTTAACCTTTTAATATGTCCTTTCGGTGTTTTAGTAATTCATTATTAAATATTTGTTGTAAATTTTATTTGTCCTTGTTTTGCTATTTTGTATAAGATTGTTAGTCTAATATTTCATGATTTATTGACGGCCTTATATTTCCAACGTAAAACGCACCAGTTTAATATTTTACCTTAGATAATAAGCTATGAATCAGATCTGGAGTTACCATGTAAAGTTTAATTAAATTCGTTTGCAATGGTTGTAATTGTTTTTTTCTTTATAATAATATTTATAATGGACTCTGTATCTTTCCCAGGATTGTCATGGTCCTGACCACGACGATATGGCCGTTGCCGACGACGTTCAGAACTACGAGCTGATCTCAGGGTACCAGAATGACACGCACACCACAGTAGAATTCCGGAGACAGCTGGACACGTGCGACAAGCAAGACTTCGTTATTGGAGTGAGTATTTACACTCTGATATTACAGCATCCGTGGCGCAGTTGGTTAGACGTTGGTTATGACACGAGAGGCTGGGGTTTCTAAACTCCCATTGAGACAAATATATTTTGATTCTCATTAATTAGTTCGGGGTCTGGGTGTTTGTGGGACTGAAAAGTTTTTCGTAGTTTCTAATATCCGCATATAACTATTGTTAAAACGGAATTTAAATCCATTGAGTTGTTTAAAAGATCTAAGGCTGCGTAGAGTCAGTGAGAAGCGACAATAGAAAACTAGCAAAAGACTCAGCTGATATAAGTGATTACCGCCGCCTGTGAACATCTGCAATCATTTTTTTCTTCCGTTCCGTATTTTTTTTGAGGCTTAGGTGCTGTTTGGGTATATCTGAAGGCAACAGACAAAGAAATAGAAATACATCTGCAAAACTTGGACGGTAGGTGCATTGTCGGGTCATTAAAATGAGTAGGGAATGGGATTGATAAAGGGTGAGAGGAGGAATCGGTTTTGGGTCTCCGTCGCTTTAGTTATTTTATTTATGAAGGACTATTGCAAAGTGTGCAATCTGTTAACGAGCTTGATCCCTGTACGTAGGTATTTTTTAGATTTACGCGAATTTTACACATTGAAATAATACTATTATTTACGGATTATATTGCGGATTTGGTTTATTATTTACCTTCTCTAACTTCCAGACGTTTCGATTACATTATAGCTTTCTTGGTCACAGGGCGGACTGATCAAATCAAATCCGCGATAAAATCCGTCAATAATAAATTTATTTCAAGGTATTTTTATAACATGGTGCTGTTTTTTTTAACTAACTTAAATGAAGCAATCTGTCTATTAAGTTATTAAATTAAACAATCAAAATGATCATTATGAATAATATTGAAAAATATCAACCAATTTTCGACCTTAAAATTTAACAATATAAGAATTGAATTTAATTGTAACACATTTATGACTACAGGAAGACACGACACAGATCCTGTGGGCGCTAGGACCCGATGGATCTGATGGTGAACTACCAAAGCATGTGAAGAGTGGTAGCAGACCGTTGAGATTGTTGCTGCCTGTGTCCAAACCGAACTCCATACCCTTGCGGCATTGGGATGTTAGATTGAGCAATGTAAGTAATATTGATGTATACTAAGCAATTGTTTAGGAAGCTAATTTATAAATAGGCAAAGACAAATATTTGTTAATTAATGTTTATAATCTTAGATTATATACTCGTCTAGTGACACATCACACCTCACCGCGCGGCTCAAATAAAGTCTACCAAATTTGGTAGACTCGCTTCTCACGTACGTCAGTGTCATTTGAACTACATATGGATAACGTGCTCCCGAAAAATAATTAATTATGCCGGTTTGTGCTGTCGAATTGTATCGCAATTGTGTGGGAAAACTGTATAATAATACCAATATCACTTTCTATCGGTAACATTATTGTTAAACCACTATTATTTGAAGAAAACATGAACTTTTAATTCATTATTTTGAAGATGAGTTTCATTGGCCAGTGTTGTCAATTTATTACTAGGAAGATTTGTTGAAGCTATGGGAGAAACTATAAAACACAAATATCATTACATAATATTTCGATCAGAATAACAGCAAGAAGAATGGCATTATTTATTTAATGAGTAAATAATACTTACCTACACGATATTAATGAAACCCACGACGACATGCACTTCATAGTAATTTTATTAATTCTTTGCCTTGCATGTGTATTACCATTCAAAATTTCACAAACGGGGTACTGTATTGTCATCTTTGAAGAAACAGCGAGAACTTATTCAAGGTCCTAATAATATTTTTAGACTTCCTACGGATTCCGTACTAGCAAATTGCTGGAGAGACATTACACAGCGGAAACGAAAAGAAGACCATTCGTAGCCTCACATGACTTCAGTTGTGTGTTCCGAACATTTTACTTATGATGATTTATATTTTACATAAATACAGAAATCAGATAACAGCCCAGGCAATAAATCCAAAGAGCTAATTCTATTCGGAAACAAACACTAGGAGATGGGTTTAGATCTTTATTGTTTTTACTAAAATGCGTTATAAATATAATTAATAGTATGATTACTTTAAATAAAGAAAAAATATTTTATTTAACCTATTTTGTATATCAAATAATGGGGAAAAGTTAAGTTAATAGTCTGGAGTAGGCATCCCTAAACACACACACCTTGACAGTTAGGGTTACAATAATTACACGACCGGTACTCACACATATCAACGAAAGTGAGGACACTTTTAGCGCATCGTTTGTTGACATTGCTCAATCTAGACGAGTACCTATATAATCTAAGGTTTATAATGTAATCTTGATTATACCGGGGAAGGATTTGGGCCGATGCAGTTGCTAATTAAAATATATATCAGACAATAATGAAGACTAAAAGTATTATTTTGTTTGGCCGAGCAAATGAACTAATTATATTTTTAAATATTACAGTTAATGAATAAGATCTCAACGCATACTTAGCCGCAGTTGTCTATGAATCTCAACTATGCTTACTTATTTATTTTATAAGATAAATCATATAATTCCATATTACAGCTCACAGTCCCACATGTGATGGCAACGTTATTCTGGTGCAAGATCTTCAAAGCGCCAGACTTAGCGAAGAAGCACCATATAGTGGGCTACCAGCCACTCATCGACAGTAGACCAATCAGGGATGGCAAGCCAGTTGTGGAGAAAGACAGTCTTTCGCCAGTGCATCATATGGTGCTGTATGAGTGTGCTGAAGACGAGGACAAACATTTGTGGAACAGCTGGGCTGATTCGGATGGGTTCTTTGGCCCCAACAGGCCGAGTGGGTTGGCTACCTGCGCAAGACCTATTGCTGCCTGGGCTATTGGTTCTAAAGGTTAGAAGTCATTTATACATCAAAAACATAATTCATTCATCGTATTATGCAAATGTCGAGTTGTTATGCTCATCTGCTATTTAAAAAAAACTGATTTATTCTTCTATTTCCAAAATGTGATATGAAGCCACATTTTCTTCCACTATTTTAATATCTTAGTATAATTCTTATAATTAAGACTGCCTCGGTGGCGTAGCTATTCTACGGTACGATTGAAAAACTAAGGTTTCACGATATAGTCGCCTTATCACATCGTGGGATGGAACATACAAGGCGAAATGTAGGTGTCCTGATAACTTATGTGCCTACCCTTTCTGGAAAAAAAGGCCTGAGTTTATCTATACATATAAATAAAATTGAAGTGTCTGTTTGTAAAGTTAAAATAAAAAAAATGTCCAACTACATATCGTTTATATACATGATACCTGTGCCGAAAATGATATTTAAAAAAAATTGTCTGTCTGTTTGTTCCGGCTAATCTTTGAAATGGCTGGACCGATTTTGACGGGACTTTTTTTGTCAGGTAGCTGATATAACAAGGAGTAACTTAGGGTACATTTATTTTAGAAAAATTCTTTTAATTAAAAAAAATTAAGTAATGTTGCAATGCCCGCGCTCACGCGCATGCCACCACTGGGCCGTTACGTTGGGCGCCTCCCACCACTTCTCCCACCAACGAATCAATATCACATTTACAAAATATTGCATATAAAGAAATTTTTCAATAAAGCTAATACAAAAAACTGAAAATAAATGTGTAACGGGAGTTTACCGCCGCTCGCTAAGAGATGACGCCACCGTAGAATTAGATCGCGGTATGGTATCGTTACAAAGGTTGATAATTAAAATAAAAATGCAAAAACCAAAAAAAAAAACTTAATAAACCAATTCACTTTTTTGTTAAATTCCAGGCGGACGAAGTCGCGGGCACAGCTAGTATATTTATATAATTATAATTAAACCGATGTTTTCAAAAAAACTAAATCTAAATGCAATAAATAAATATTGCAGGTGAATTCTTCCCGGAGAACGTGGGTATACCACTTGGCGATAAAGGTGGCGTGTCGTACTACATGCTGGAGGTCCATTACGACAACCAGGCTTTGCATGACGGTAAGTTAAACTGCAGAATAATTTATACCTTGAATAAAAAGTATGAAGAACAGGCAATGTTTGAGGCCTTAACCACCTTAACTTATCCCTGAATAAACTGAATAATATGGTGTAAACTGTGAAGTATAATAAGGTTCATGAAATAGAGATCAAATGAAATTAGTTAATCGAATTTGTAAAATGTTACCTATTATATTTAGGTTCGTTCAGTTTTCCGACCGAGAAAAACGGTCAATAAACTATCGTCAATCTTTTCAAAACCTGTTTATAATTCACTAACTTAAAAGGATTTGAACAACATAAATGATTTGAAACGTTGCGAATTCAAAAATGTTACTATTAATCCAAATCCGCGATAATATCCGTAAATAATACTTTTATTTCAATGTGTAACATTCATTGTATTTATTTTCATTGTATAATAATTTTGTTGTTAATGTAAGCAAATTCGTATATATTTGTTCCAGTGCTAGACAGTTCTGGTATAAGGTTGCACTACACGCCGTCGTTGCGTGCTCACGACGCGGCTTTACTCGGCGCCGGTATAGGAGTTTCCGCGCTTCACGTCATCCCGCCCAAGCAAACCCACTACCGAACTGTTGGCATTTGCAGTCCAGAGTGTACGGACAACGTGAGTGCTACTTAAATAAATAAATACACCCAATAGTCCCATACATAGTCCTGACCCCACACTAAGATCGAGTCTTGTGTCGTGGGTATCAGGAACTACGAGAGACTTTTCGATCTCACAAACACCCAGACCCGGAAGAAATATTTGTGGGCCGCACAAATATTTCTCTCGGTAGCGGGATCGAACCCGCGGCCTCTCGTTTTACAGGCGGCGTCTAACCACCTGCGCCACGAAGGCTGTCAATGCTTGATGTAGTACGGGCATGTGCCGTTAGATGGCGCTGTATATGAATTGTAAAGCTATCATCATCACCATCATATCAGCCACAGGAAGTCCACAGCTGAACATAGACCTCCCCCAAGGATCTCCACAACCGCAACATCTAAAGCTAATTACAAGAAAATGTAATTGCTAGTTTGAATTACGCTGAACGTTTTGTACGTGGATTTTTTTAATAATTAGTTATGTAAAAGATTCTAATGTATTAGAGTGTTCTGCAATAATGTTCATATTTCCTTTCAAATAAATATACATAAAGATTATCGTCTGTTTCTTGGATAGTTTTTTATTGCTATAAAAGTCAAGACGAGTACGCCGTTCGCCTCATGGTAAGCGATACGTAGCTCATGTACTGCACTCGCCATCCTGAGACATAGGATGTTAAGTCTAAATATGTCCAGTATATACCCTGGCAATAATGTCCTTCAAGCAAAAACACAACAGTGCGTTTACACTGCTTTTTGGCGGGAGAAATAGAGGTGGTACCTAGTCAGGCAGCATCTCACATATGAGAGACCTACCACAAGTAAATATGAATTTTATTAAGTAGTCATTTTGTTTACAGACATTACCAGAGGAAGGGATCAACATCGTATCGGTTTTGCTTCACGCTCACAGAACAGCCAGAAAGATTTCACTGAAACATGTCAGAGGCACTCAAGAATTACCAAGAATCTCAGAGGTGAGTAATGACTGCTGAACACTGCCATCTAGTTTTAAATACTTGAAATTATAACTAACCAATTCACCACAAATCATTTTGAGCTATCTTATGGATTCATTATTCTCTTTTACATGACACAGATGGCGCTGAATACGATTTTATGACGGAATGGATTTTAAAAACTATTTCTATTTACTGTGCCCCAAGCAGGAACATTTGACTCTATAGTATAGTAATCGTAATAGTAAAATTTTGTATGGGAATTTGAACAGCGCCATTGTGAGCGTATTTGGAACTAAATTATGGCAGCGGGAAACGTTTCGACACTATAGTATGGTAATCGTATAGTCTAGCGATAGTTGAATGTATCAAAAGTGGTAGCAGGAATAATTTTTGACGTATAGTATCGCCGATTTACTATCGAGAAATACGATTGTTTTGTCACCGTAATTTTTACCGTGAGAACATTATCGGGAGTATATTTTTGCATTTCCACACATCGAATTAAGGAAAAATGTGTTAATTACGGTCATGCTTAGTGTCTCCCGATGCCATAGTGTTATTGTGTGTAATTATCTACTCCGTATTTCGCTAATATTATGAAATTCTATGCTGCGATATGAAGTTACAATTATTGTGATACCTAACTCAAATATAAAGATTATTTCTTAGACTGTGGACTGTTTGGAATCGGAGAAACGAACTTGGGAATCTTGTGAACAAGTATGAGGATATAAAAAGTCTGGAATTTATTGTAGTTAAAAACATACCTAACCTAAAACTGTAAAAAACTTATAAATAAAATATTTACATGGAACTTTGATTTTAGTTTTGCGTACCTACTTAATCATTTTATGTCATAAGCTTATTTCAATATATAGTCGAGCAAGCTCTTAGGCCAGAGAAGTGTGAGCATTTAATATGTGAAAATAGTTGCCGAGGAACTTAACGAGCAAAAATATAGAGAATACTTTCATGAAGCTCTCCTCCTTAAAAATGTAGAGGGATTTTATAAAACATATATACGTATCTTTATCTATAACCTATATAATATGAGAGTTATTAATTTGCATTAAATTAAAAGTGAAAACCGCTAATGTGTGACAACTAAGTACTAACCAAAAAAAAAATAGCTACGTTCGGAAATCTAAATGCAAAATTAATTGGAGTCATTTTTGTATCATCATCATCATCATATCAGCCAGAGGAAGTCCACTGCTGAACATAGGCCTCCCCCAATGATCTCCACAATGACCTGTTGGAAGCGGCCTGCATCCAGCGACTTCCTGCGACCTTAGTCAGATCGTCCGTCCACCTTGTAGGCGGGCGTCCAACACTTCGCTTTTTTGTATATTGCGGAATAAAAGCAATAAATATGTATTTGCTTAATAATTTATTTCCATTACCTTTCTACGCGACATTAATGCATGTTTTATATTTTTTGTTATTCTATAATAATAATTAATTAATTTACCCACGTAGTGAATGACAATTCCGCACGAATCATTCAATAATATTCGTTCATTACCTTAGGTTATCTGTCACTATCGTAACGTAATAGTAGAGATGTGAGGTTAATGGAAAAAAATCGATTAAATTAAAATCGATTTTTCTTTCTTCAATATTAATCGATTTGTTAAAAATCGATTATAATAGAAAAATAATCGATTTTTGCGAAAAATCGTTTTTTTTCTATTATTTAAAAATCTAAATGCTTTTCATATTCCAATTATAATCCTCATTTTCATATTAACAATTTATTCAAATAAAAGTCAAATAAATTGATATGAATAAAAAAAATATCAGATTCAAAACTAAAAATCAAAGTGAATGTTCCTTTAAACTTTCAAGGTAAGGAATAAGGAAACTAAGTTTATTTATTGATACTTATTTCCAGTACAATTAACATTTATTATAATAAAAATGAAATGATGAGCATCGCAATAAAATAAAAACTTTATTGTCTCAAAAACTAAAATATAAATCAAATTAAAAAAAAATGCCATAAATGTCCAGTACTATTTCATATTTAGGCCTACGTTCAACAGTGGACAGCAATAGGCTGATATGATGATGATAATTTTACATGTGACTAGTTTTAAAATAAAATTCTATAAGAAATAAACGTCTGCGTTGTAATCTCAAAAACAAAAATATAAAACATATTATCTTTTGTTAATCTTTAAGTTTAAACAATGAAAATATTAGAAGTAATTATTGTCACCAATGTCCACTCCTATTTTACATTTGACTAGTAATGAAATAAAATACTTATAACAAACTTAACGACTCCGTTATGGTCTCAAAAACTAAAATATAAAACGAATACTAAAACGAATATTGGTGGTAGGTCTCTCATATGTGAGAAGCTCCACAGATGACAGATTAAATAGAGATGCTACCGGCTACGTCATAACTCACTCATAACATGATAATAATATTGAACAGTATAAACTTACTTCGAGTTTTTTCATACGTCGCATAGATGGAGCTGTTGATAAAAATCGATTTTTATGGATAATTTATATAATCGATTTATAAAAAATCGATTAATAGTATTTTAAAAATCGATTATAAAAAAATCGATTTTAAGAAAATAATAATCGATTAAATTAAAAATCGATTATTTTTTAACATCTCTACGTAATAGTATCGAGTTCACGAGAGTATGGTTAAACGATTCATGCTACCGATATGGAGTAGTAATAGTATAGTAATCGTTGTCACGATACTATTACTATACGAATTAAAGATGGGTCAAACCGTAATTTTTTCAAATCGGTTAAACCGAATCATAATTTTGCTCAAACCGAATTACAAACCGATTCAACCAAACCGAATCATCCAGTACTGTATGACATCATTCATTCGTTCATGAACCCCGTTATAAGTTATAAACCGTATTACGATACGGTTTACGATTTTAATTCGGGTAGGAGTACCCGAATTAAAATCGTAATAAATAATAGGGATGGGAAAAAATATCGATGACTGAAAAACAATGTATTAGGCGTTTATTTATTATTAATCATATGAGTATTTATAAGATATAAGAAAGAAACCAATATCTCTTAAGTACCTATTATACCGGGTATCTCAAGACTGCTACCGAAAACGAAGCCGGGTGGTAGTTTTAGTGGCTACAAACACAATGCAACTAAAATTTTCGCATAGAAACGCGACAATTATTTTTTATGATTTTTTAAATATTGTCATTTTGGGGTGGTAAATCCATAGTTTTTGCTAAAATAATTATTTAAACTCTCTTATATCTTAGAGTATTTATAAATTAAAGGGTATACACTATTATTTTAGGAAAAAAAATATTTACCACCAAAATATGGCAATAGGAAAAAAATTTCAAAAAAAAATTTTTCGCTTATTTTTGCAACTTTTTCTGTTGCATTGTGTCTGAAGTCGCTTAAACTACCACCCGGCTTCGTTTTCGGTAGCAGTCTTGATATACCCTGTATAGTAACAGAAATGTATCTAGAACAAAATCAGATGACTTTCCGTAAAACTGTAATCAAGTAGTTTATTCTGAAAATTATAAACATTCAACCAACGTATAAGAATTTTCTTACCTTTTTATGATTAAAACACTCACTTGTTACTTTTAGTAGTTCAAGTATTTATGTACTTAATATAATAAAATAATAAAATTTAAAACTTACTGAAAACACGATGTTAATTAAAATATAATTACGATAACAAACAAATGCCTAATATAAAACGGAATTAAAATTTGACGCCACCATTTGACATGCTACTCGTCGCGTCGCGTCACCGGTCGGCGTCAGCAACTTCATTCGGGATAACTCGGTTCCGTTCGTTATTCATTCGGGCGGAGCGTTCAGCCCGCATCAGCTTATTCGCATTGCATCGCATTCGTACTCGCTCGAACACGAGTTGACGCGATTGCGGTTCCAAATTGAAACCGGGTTGGATAGACTGTAGCTCGGTTTGATGCGAGTTGCCCTCAACCCGAATTGATTCGGTTTGGCAAACCGGGTTGACACATCGCTATATACAATACTTCAAAATATTCCTGCTTGGGGTACTGTTTTGTACAATGTTAATTTTCGATATAAATAATAACAAACATGTTAACATCTATAATGTACATCCATTTTGCCTGTATGGTTATTTTATATTACAAAATAACATAATGTGTATGCAAAAAATAAATTTTTAAATATATTATTTTATTATTCCCAGGAGAACGCATACGACGCTCGCTACCAACAGTCGCGCGTGGTACCCGGTGGCAGGAAGTTCATGAAGGGAGACACTTTGATCACTGAATGTACCTATGATAGTACGTCTAGAAACATTCCTATACTGGGAGGATATTCTGCTCACCAGGCATGTATTTAAAATTTTATTACCAATATTATCGTATGGTGTAATACGAATATTGTATCAAAAATCCAAATATGCAGTTTTAGTTTTCATCAAAATCAGGCTCGTGACTCCTTTCAGTATTTTTCGATACTTCTCACACTTTTGAAAAATTCGTTGTGTATACCATGACCGATAAATAATCGAGTTTATTATATTATTTTCAGGAAATGTGCCTTAGTTTCGTTCTTTACTATCCAAGGACGGAACTGGCGGGTTGTTACTCAATGCCGCCTGTCAAAGAGTTCTTCGAAACGTTCGGTGTTAAGGAGTTTTACAAAGTCAGCTTTATGGATGTGGAGAATATATTCTTGTCGTCAGGGTGAGTAAATTTCCTTGAAAATAAAAACAAGGTAAAATAATATTATTATTATGATTCTACAAAATTAAATAAGATAAACAAATAAACTTATAGTCCTGAGCCTACAGTATCTTCATACTCTCAAATCTGCAATATCGCAGTCTCTTGAGTTACATTATGCTACACAATCTGCTAAGCCACCTAGGCTATTATAAATCAATTAGTGTCCGAAGACTTAGCTAAGACTTAGCCGAAGGCGTAGCTTCTATATCTACGGTGTAATTTCTTCTTTTTTTTTTTTTTTTTTTATTGCATTGAATGGCGAGACGAGCATGCCGTTCACCTGATGGTAAGCGATGCGACCGCTCATGAACAGTAGCAAAACCAAACAACACCTTGATTTACAAAGCAATGCTTGGCATTCCACTGCGCTCGCCATCCTGAGACACAAGATGTTAAGTCTCAATATGTCCAGTAGTTACTCTGGCTACAATGTCCTTCAATCCGAAACACAACAGTGCATTTAAACTGCTGTTTGACGGGAGAAATCGACATTGCGGTGGTACCCACCCATGCAGCCTTTCACATATGAGAGACCTACCACCAGTAAATTTATCTAGTTAGTAATTTAGATTAGTAATAATTAATAATAGTAATTTAGATATTAGTCTTTTTTATAAATGTCTATATGTTTGTAATATAACAAGAATAAATTGTTGAATTCACTGGTGAAGGAAAACACTGTGAGGAAACCTGCATACCATAGCGATTTACAGAAATTTCTATGGTATGTAAAGTCCGCCAACCCACCCGCATTAGGCCAGCGTAGTGGACTATATGACCTAAGCACTCTCAATCGTACTCTCGACTGCAGAGGAGACTCGTGCCCTGCTGTGGGACGTATATGGACTGATACGAATGTAACGAGCATATATTTTTGTATTTGCAGAAGTCTGGAAAATCTGCCACCACAATTGGATTTCGACATGAAACAAAGAAACATGAAAGAAACGGTCATACAGGGAGACGACCAAGGCGTTGGATTGATGAGTGAGTGAATTTGTTATATTTGTACAACTTGTTTATATAGCTAAGCATCAACAGATGTTCGAAATACTGTTGAGTAACTATTTTTGATTAATTAATAAGATTTTTTTTTTAAATATTTGTGTAGAGAAAATCATATTGGCTAACTTATTATTACCTTTCTCACCATTCAATAAAATCAGTTTTATTTTCAAATATTATTCATTTACTTCATTTATATTAGTGTATTGTGCATTGTTTTTAATTGTCTTTTTCCCCACAGAGGACCTGATAATCTGGGAGCCTCTTGAGTTCCGCAACAAATCGTTTATGGAACACTTGAATGAGATGCCGTGGTCGGAGCACCTACTCACGGAACAGATCGAGAAATCTCTCTACAAAGGCATGCACATGACCTTCTGCAAGAAACGGGACGATAGTTGGGGCACGGTAGGTTTTATTTTATTTATCTATTGTCAATTCATTTGATATCTGGAGTGTTCTATTAAGTTTTTAGATGTAAGTGACTAAGTGACTGTAACGATTTAAAAATTGAATTGATTTGTCTTGCTATGTGGCAGGTATTTTTACTTCTATTTCGCTTTAGGATATGCCAACAACATTTAAGTTTCATCCTATCCTGTGATTTAAATTGAAATTGATTTGTCCATGGCTTCTTAATTTAACTATCGAGATAATAAAAAAGGAAATGTGATCAGTAAATAAACTTTAGCATTAATTAAGCTTGTAAGTTATACTAATTAAAAATTATAAAATCTGAAATAAATTAAATATTATTTTCAGCCGATACAAATACAAAACTACCCAAACTACACTGAAGTGATGGACAACGACACGTCAGAGACGTCATGCCACTACAAAAGCGTCAACCTACCCTCAGTTACAAAATCCACTACAGGCAGCGCAACGGAAACAACAATTAGCTCACTACTCTTGGCAGTATGTTCAGTGATCCTCATCGCACGGTAATGAAAATTAGAAAAAAAAAAGTTGAACGGTAACCAATGATTTTTCTGTTGTTTTTATACAATATTTTTCGTATTGTATACTATTTGTTTTTTTTTTCCAAAATTCGGCACTGTTGTCTGGATATAGTATTATTTGCCAAATTGCGTTTCGTCATTTCGATTGCGTCAATTGGAATGCAATTATACTTCGGTGTTATGCCAAAGTCGTGTAACGATTTTGTGTGTGTTTCTAAATTAATTTTGTGTAAATGCAGGTTTAATTACTAGTACAATATATTTTTTCTATTTAACTTATTTCAATGAATTTCATGCGATTCTTCTTATGATAATCTATTCTTCTCTATACATATTTTGTAAATATATAAAAAATCTCTACGCTCCATGCATGTCTGTCACGTTTATATATACTGCCATCTATTGACAATAATATGCAAACTCCAGTATTCATGCAAAGTTCATTTAGAAACGCACTACTAGTGTTAGTAAGCCGGTTAATGGTTTCTCAATGAGCGAGTGAATGGTTTGTGATTTATGTACTTATGAGTATTTGCTCATGAAAGGAATACTTCGAGAAACTGTACCATACGTGTGGTATAATACAATTTTTTTTACAGTTGGATAGGATTCCGTCAGGACTGATATTTATATTCCATTATACATTCTAATGTCTGCAGATGTGTGATGTTTTGTAATGTAACCTCGTTGTGCGTAAGAATGCAATATCAATAAGTTTTTTGGTTGTTGGACGGTAGTTTGTGTGTATAGTTTAAATTAGTATCAATAGATGGCGTTAAATGTATTTTATGTATGAGTTTCTAGAAACAACCAGTTTTTAATCTAATGAACAAATATCAATATTAAGTTTGTTTTTCACTTCAATTCAATTTGTTATGTTTTTCAAGACAGATTTTTCATCCAAAATATTTATTTAATTAATTGTCTTGCCAATTTAATAAAGCGACATCTAATGGTACATGTGCAAACTACTTTGTGCGTTAAATATCGTCCAACAGCTTAACCTTAAAGTTCCAATGCAAGACATTTCCTATTGATATTATTGTTTCATATTTGGCAACTTGTCTGTCCGATGGGTCTGACTGCCCCGTTCTAACTCAATGTGTGTTGTTATAGAAATATTTTAGGATTAGCAACATTGAACAATGTCAGAATTGTTAAAAAGAAAGTTACATACAACTTTAACAGATGCTATTTTAAATTTGATTACAACTATTCTTGTAAACAAAGCAAACCAAGCTGGTATTGGATTGAAGAGCGAAATTCAAATCGTAGATTTTTGAAAGATAACATTATGTAAAAATGTTAGGCTGTATACCTCCACGCCCTTAGTCCACGATTATAAAAATCCTTTTTTTTTAAACACGGTGCCTTGAGCCGAGTTGCCTTGTATTTTGATACGTCATGTTTTTTACAAAATATGTCCATTTTCATAGATAAAACGTTCTCTTAGGGCTGTGCATAATTAGCAATAATTTATCAATTGTTTCTATAACTCATTGTACAAAGTATTGCTCGTTTGAGTTGTTTTTATTTCTCTGTAAAGTCGGAGTATTATTTAAAAATATACTAATTATTCCTATAATATTTTGTACAATACATTAGGCATTATAATTCTTATTCTTTGGACTGTGTGAATTGTAAAAGTATACAGCTTTATTAATATGTTTTATTTTGTTATAAATCTGACTCAAATGAGCAATTTATTTCTAAGGAATTTACTAGATTTACATATAGGGAAGTTTTTATAATTGACTGTATAGAATAACTAATTAAGATCATTGTTCCTCAATTAAATATTTGATGATGTTCGTTGATTAAAAATCATGTAATTTGCATTTATATAATCTTATTATGACATAATTAGCATCATGTTTAAATAAGCAATAATGTAATGAATTATTTTTTTTCATTTGTAATATAAAAAAAATCTGTAATGGTCTATTAAAATATTTAATGCATGGAAAATTTACTATGTGGTTATAGAAACATTTGTTAAAATAAATTCCATTAAAATTGTCAGTCATAATATTGTGTAGAGTGAGCAATAGAATTTTGCTATTATTTTTTAATTTATACTCTATTTCCTGAGGGTTTAGCTCTAAGAATACGCTTAGTAATTAAGTTTTATTTATTTAAAAAGTCAATATAATGTGTTTTATTAATTTCACAATTTGTTTTACTTATCATTAATTTCACAAAGATTTTTTTCACAGCCTATTTGGTCCATATACAGGGTATATCAAGACTGCTACCGAAAACGAAGCCGGGTGGTAGTTTAAGCGACTTCAGACACAATGCAATAGAAAGAGTTGCAAAAAAAGCGACTTTTTTTTTATATTTTTTTCCTGACCATATTTGGGTGTTAAATACATTTTTCCCTAAAATAATAGTGTATACCCTTTTATTTTTAAATAATCTAAGGTATAAAAGAGTTTAAATTATTATTTTAGCAAAAACTATGGATTTACCACCCAAAAATGACGATATTTAAAAAATCATAAAAAATAATAGTCGCGTTTCTTTGCGAAATTTTTAGTTGCATTGTGTTTGTAGTCACTAAAACTACCACCCGGCTTCGTTTTCGGTAGCAGTCTTGAGATACCCGGTATATTTCACAGTATAAAAAAATAAAAAAAACGTCATAAAAATTATAGCTGCTTAATTGTAGATGGCAATAAATAATTATTTCTCTTTAATACTATCACATTTAATTAATCTCGATTACAAAAGTATAATTGCTCTTATTATAAAGCAGCAAAATCTTTCTCATTGATAAAATTCATATAAAAACACAATAATAAATTACAAATGGCGCCGTCTTAAGTGGCTTGATAAGCTGATATTCTGAATTAATGAAATAAAATCTAATACAACTGGCCGTACATCGGTAGTCTATGTTGGCGGTTAAGTCTTTTCCCGCTAGAACCTTCGATAGTTGTTTCATCCTTAACCGTAGATGGTGCTGCTACTGGTCTAGGCACAACCGGAGTAACTTGCTGCAGTTTGCTTCCAGACTTGGAATTGGAATCAGCTGTTGAATTAGGATTCCATGTAGTTCCATAGTTGGCTGTCGATCCAGGATTAGGTGTTGATTCAGAATTCAAAATCGAGACAGAATTAGCTGTAGCTGGCTTCACTTTAGAATCAACAACTTTGTTATTTTCTATTGAAGCAGAACTAGGTGTTTTCACGTCTGAATTGGAATTAGATGGTTTGGATGTTGATGCAGAATTAGCATCTCCAAACCTATTTGCAGTTGAAACAGAAGTGGATGTTGCAGTGTTAGAATTGGGAGTAGAATTTGGAATTACACCGGAATTCACAGATCCAGAATTTGCATTGTTTGGTGATGGAATAGGGTCGATAAATGTGTTTGGTCTTTGCGGGTAGGTCTGGGGGTTTTCTCTGTGGGCCTCATATGCTTGCCAGTTGATGAACCAGAATGGTTGTTGGTCTACAGGTAATTTGCTAAGTCTATCGATGAGGTCTAAGTCGCCGTTAGCTTCGATTGGAAGTTTTGGAGTAGTCCCATCAACTTCACCGAATCTAAAAGAGATAAATACATTTGTATTTTATTTGGCCAATTAATAAAATATTCTATGGCCCTTTATGGCAAGGACAAATATTATTTTACATTTTTCCAAAAATATTTTTTACTGTAAATTTTTTTTTACAATTAATTATGAGCAACGATTTAAACCTGCAAGTAAATATCTTTAAACTTATAGTTATGTTCGTTATTTTACTAACGTTATCAAATTAAATAATATATTCGGTTATATGAAATCAACTCGTATTAGAAGCATATTTTTTTTCTCAAGTTAAAAGTCTCCGTGACAATTAAAAATAAATGAATACTTCTTAGTTTTTACCGGTCTGCGAGTCCTTCGGTGGTCCTGTTTGGGGTTTCGGGATATCCGATTGGCCGGGTCCCTGCGAAGAAGGGTCGTTGACCCAGCACCGCCGTCGCAGATATTAGCACAATGAACATTGAAAGTAAGGTATCCTGAAAGTAATAAGTTTTAAATATTTTACGTACAATTTACCAACAGTCGAATCACAGTCTTTTTGCCTTTTTTTACTTGAGGAACAATTATTTTTTCACTTGTGTTATCTATTTAGTTACGGTAAGACATGACATTCACACATGGTTCATAGACATTTTAGGTATCGAATGTTCATCCATCCATTCATCAGCCAAAGGAAGTCCACTGCTGAACATAGGCCTCCCCCAATGATTTCCACAGAGACCTGTTGGAGGACATCCTGCATCCAGCGACGCTCAAACTGAACTCAAAAGTCGTTCGAAAGGGACAAAATTCAATAACTAAAGCAGGATTTAGAACTGTCTGAATGAGACTGTCACAGTTTTTTAACCAGGCAGTTGCCTAACATCAACCTTTTGGGGTATAGGGCTAAAGTGCACCATACGCAGTATTGATGTGAGTTACAAGAGTATAAAAACTTATAAATAACTAGCGGCCCGGCCCGGCTTCGCCTGGGTGCAGATACTTTTTTATTTTACTCCACACCAAATACGTGTTATTTTTCGTATAAGCTCTTGTATACCTAAACATGAATTAGCTATCCTACTGTCCTGCTCAATTCCGTCCCATCCCGTCTGTTCATTCACTTCCCGATACGTCGCGTCCTTTCTCTTAATTAACCATCCCGTCTTATACCGTGCATTTATATTTCGTCCTATTAAATCTGTCAGCTATCCCAGTCTTCTCCCCTACCTCCCACTCTATTATATCCAGTTTCTCTCTACTTTCTAAACACTTTATCGATTTTGATTATCCATGCAATATCCCATCCCTTATTTCACCCCCACTATGCTGTTTTTCCAAAAATATTACTCTTGTTAGTAATAAAGAGATGAAATATTAATTTTCGTAGAAATGCACTCACACACACACAATTAACGTAGAAACAATTATATTTAACTGGTTTTTCAAGACACAGGCAACGCCTAATTTGAGAATCCCTGCAATATTCTCCATAATTATATAAAATTTTTATTTTATTCAGTTCAGTTCAGTTTTTATTTTTATGTGTTATTTTATTAAAGATTTTTCATTTTCAAGTGAAATTCTATCTTGAAAAGAAGTAAAACTTAATACATGTGAATATTATTTATTTAATTGTCCTATATTTATGTAACATCATAATATACTCTTCAGTTTACAATAAATTCCTGAACGTATGCATAAATATTTGACAATCAATTTAAATGTCAACCACTTTTCATTACTGTCATAAATTTACATCTTTAAAATCTAAAATACGCCATAAATCGAATATTGTGGCTATGTGTTGTCGATTCGAAACCTTTATTTAAATACGTTATTTAATTTTAGGTAAGAGTTTACCGTATCGACGCTATGAACATTAAATCTTTGACAGTTACAAACCCATGAACATTTTGTATGGCAAAATGTTTTTTCCTTTTTTTTATACTTTCGTCAATTCAATCGAGATAAAAACTATCCCACCTTTAAGTTGGAACAAACAACACATATCTACAAAATTTCATTATAATCAGTTGAGTGGTTTAGGAGTCCATCGCGGACAAACAACGTGACACGTGAATCATATATACAGGGTATATCAAGACTGCTACCGAAAACGAAGCCGGGTGGTAGTTTAAGCGACTTCAGACACAATGCAATAGAAAATGTTGCAAAAAAAAGTGTCAATTTTTTTTTGAATTTTTTTTTCTTTGGTCCTATTTGGGTGGTAAATCCATTTTGTCCTAAAATAATAGTGTGTACCCTTTTATTTATAAATACTCTAAGGGATAAAAGAGTTAAAATTATTAATTTAGCAAAAACTATGGATTTACCACCCAAAAATGATGAAATTAAAAAAATCATTAAAAATCATGGTCGCGTTTCTCAGCACGATTTTTAGTTGCATTGTGTTTGTAGTGACTAAAACTACCACCCGGCTTCGTTTTCGGTAGCAGTCTTGATATACCCGGTATTAAGATGTACTACTTTGTACAGATATTTTGTTTTTGAAATGTCGACCGAGAAAGTAAGCTGAAAGTAGTACATGGAAGTACCGCTAGATGACTATATATTGTTAAAATGGCAACTTGATACCTTACATATTTTATGCAATTAAACAAATTTATTGTTGCTTATTTGTCTTGTGATTTATTTTAACCTTGTTTTTATAAGAATAAAAATTCTCGCAAAATTTTTAAAAAATGTATTAAATATATAGGCCCACAACATCGTTAAATATTTCAAAACAATGACTATAATAATTAAGTATGTGTATTTATCAAAACACCCAGAAGTAGGCGTATTTATAATTTTATTTTAAACGATCCACTGCTATAGATAAAAATATTTTTAGCATTGTCTTAGAAGTTGGATATTCCGATCTGAGTTTCAAACGCATGACCACATTGTTTAAAATATATTCACAATGCCAATAGAATTATGAAACAATTTTGTATATAGTCAACTCTTAGCTTATATTTAATAATTAAAATATATTTTCATAATAGTGACTATCATACATCAATACAGTTTATCTTGGTCCTTAAATATATATATACCAGCTAAATAAAAACACTGAATGAAGTTTAAATGTAATTATAAGTAACTAGGACTGTTTTCAGTTATGTTGTATAAATGTCAACAAAAAAATATAGGTATAAAACTGTCGATATATACTACTAAATAAAATTGATATATTATCAATTCAGTTTATCGACTTCCACTGCTGAACGCAGTCCTCCCAAAGTAAATTCCAACTGCCTACCATCCATGTCCTAAGAAGCCCAATCGAAATAACTATGATGCTCAATAACAAGTAATAAAGATCACATTCATTAATAATTTTTTTTCGATTGCTCCTTAAATGACCGGTTTCACCAAAGATCTTAAATCCTTTTAGCCTATTTTATCGAAGAATATATATTTCTTGTACCCTTTAATAGGGGAACACTTACTTTTTATTACAAGAGGGATTATTAGCAGATTTCATTTATATAAACTCGTACTTTATACTTTATAAATAAACTCACCATGTTCCAAGTTGACAGTCCGCCTGGTTCAACGGTAATGTTACGACTGGTTCTACCGTCGATACGCAAACAAAAAATATAAGGCGAATGAGGAAAACTTCGTGCGACAGGCTAACTACGTTATGAGGCCGAGATACACCGGTTTGCTTTTTAGGAATTACGGTAAATTTTGTTTACATTTTTTGTAATACAACCTCCTTTTAATCAGCGCTTCCGGAAGATGGTTCAAAAAAAATCGGGAATTGAGAAATAAGAAAAAGAAAATAAATTTGATAAAAATTTTTGTTCATGAAATTCAAACACGGCAGAAGTGAAACTTCCGCAAGTCGTCGAAGAAAGAAGGAAATATTAAATAAATTATTAGGTTTTTTTATATCTTATAATATTTTTACTACACTCAAGTTATTTTATAATTTAATGCCAAATGTAAAAATAAAGAAAGAAAGAAGAAAAAAGCATGGAACGAGATAAGGGTAGATTAAAAGGAAGACTGTATACTGGTATTTCATTTCATTTCTATTTATTAATATGTTTGTCCCTTTTTCATTTCATCGAATTTTCAGATTACAACGCTGCTAAAGAAGTTTTACTTGAAAATAACTATATAGGGCTGCTATTTGTATGTTGGTCTTCTATCTTCTGTCTTGTCCCGTATCCGCTGTTCTGGTTTGTATATGCGCGCAGTGCTCTCAGATTTACTTTGCACGCGTTCTGTTCTGATATATCTAATATACCAATGCTTGCGGGTTTTATTCCTGTTTAGTTTAAAATATCTACTATTAACAAAGCAATGTTTCCGATAAGAAGACTGAAAACTAATTACATACATCATTAATTTTGATAGTCTTGATATGACACATGTATCTTTCTGTAAGAAAAAATCTCTTTTACGCCGGGTTGTAGTTTGCAATTTGAATTATACTCGTACTTACCAAAATAAATATATCTTACTTTTGACCATAATACAAAAAGCAGTTTGTTTGATGGTAAGCGATATGACTGCTCATGAACAGTAGTAAAATCAAAACACCTTAAATTACAAAGCATGCTTGGCATTTTACTGCGCTCGCCATCCTGAGACATAAGATGTTAGTCTCAATATGTCCAATACTCTTCTACTCTATCAGTAGTTACTGTTCTAATTCATAATAAATATAATTCATAATTTATATCATAATATTTTGTTTTAAAATCTTTGTTCAGGAATTCTGCATATGACACTCAATCACTGAGTGTGACAGCTTCACATTTTAATATTAGGTACATAAGTGTCAAAAAGCTTTGATAAATATTTGGCATTAAATAAATCGCTCATTCGCAGAAACGTCCATTAACGATATAATAACTGCTTTGATAAAGCTGTTCTTTCCGAGATAAAGAGATTAATGTGATTTAGGTAGATAAATACTTGCTGTACCTTCTTTAATATTTGTACAAAAACTTGGTGCGCGCATTTTAAGCTTGTGACGGGACTAAAGCATACCCATTTAGTTGAATGACATCAGAAAAGCAGTAGGACATAAGAACGTAAATCTATATTGCAATTTTGCATTTTGGACTAATCACTTATGTCTATACTCCTCCTTTTGGTCTATACCATTTCGATAGTTGACTGTCGTCTGACACGGAGTTAAACGCAAAAAAGTACCATTAAGCAACATATTATACACAAATTCAGTGCTAATGTGTTGTAGACCCCATTAGAACTCCTGTAAGCCAGGAAAAACAGTAGCACGTATTTTATAACTACGAGCACTCAAACTCGGCAAGTGTCGGGGAATGCTTAATTTTTTTAATTCGTTATACAATTCATCTGATAGAACAATCAAAATACAGTTAAAAAGTTAAGGACCATTTCACTGTGTATTAATGTAATAGTTAATTTGAAATGTAAGCACCTAGGTTAAACAAATTTAAATAAATACACCCACTGTATAGTGCTGAATCCACACTATCGATCGAGCCGTGTGTCGTGGGTATCAGAATCTATGATACAATTTTGAGTCCATCAAACAGCCAGATCCGAAACAAATACCTGTAGGTTACCCAAACATTTCCGGCTGGAGAAGCCAAATTTAAAAATAACTTAAATTATGAAATGTTGTGGTAAAAGAATGATTAAGTGATAGTTTTTTATTGTTGACACATCGACCTAAAGACTGTACGACGTCTGATAAGTAATTTAAAAAATAATAACCATTAGGTTAGTCATAATTCTCCATGAATCATTTTACTGCACACAATATGCCACGATTGTGACCACGTCAGTGGCGACGTGTGACAAATCACACCCATTCCACACTTGGTAAATCATTTAGTCATTGTACGTCATAGATGAGAACCTCTATGAATGAAAAGATGCACTGCTAGATAAAAAATATTTCCATAGTACCTAAACATTTAGTCCGTCAATCCGAAGTTTGTCATCGTGGTCAACCCCTCTCAATCGTACTCTCGGTAGTAAAGGAGACCCATGCCCTGCAGTGGAACGTATATGGACTGATACATCAAACATTATGTTGGTTGGTGTTACTGATAGGTCTCCCATATGTGACGGCTCGCCTGGGTACCACTGCAATGTCAATCTCTCCCGCCAAATAGCACTGTAAATTCACTATTGTGTTCCGGTTTTCATATCGCGAATGGCAAGCAATCAAGAAAAAATTGGAACTGCTTCAAAATGTGTGGTAGGTCAGGTACACCTCAATTTCATATTTATAAGGTGATAAACATTGTCAAAATCCGGCGAGTGAGCCGTACAAGTGCGTTAAGGTCTATAGATTTTAAATCATAGTTGTAAACTATAGATAGTGTCAATAACATTAAATGAAATGTCAATCACGTCCTCTTCCGATACACACCTTTAATTTTATATTTTTCTGTTGCATGTTGTTATATTTAAGTCTTGCCAAATATAAGTGATCCATTTAATTACAACTCTAATAAAAAATATACGAATGTAAAATATCATGTAAATCAATGTGGAAATCCACAGTCTCTGCCAACCCCTATGGTGAAGACAGATGTAACATTATGTATGCAAAACATACGGGTGCTATCTATTCAGTTATACAATATTTTACTTTTCTAATGCAATCACTTCGTTAAAAGTTATAACCGCTTTTATTGTGCTAATGCGTCATCTGAATATAATAATAATAATAAATACACCCAACAGTCATACATAGTTCTGACCTCACACTACGAGGCTTGTGTCGTGGGTATCAGGAACTACGAGAGACTTTTCGGTCTCACAAACACCCAGACCCGAAACAAATACCTGTGGTTCACACAAATATTTGTTACGGTGCGGGGATCGACCCCGCGGCCTCTCGTTTCACAGGCGGCGTCTAACCAACTGTGCTACGGACACTGTCAAATAATATTAAGTATGTACCGGGTATATCAAGACGCCAACCCAAAACGAAGCCAGCCAGCAACTTTACTTGTGGTAGGTTTCTCATATGTGAGAGGTGGCCTGGGTACCTACCCAGGTCATAGTGTAAATGCACTGTTGTGTTTCGGATTGAAGGACATTGTAGCCAGAGTAACTACTGGACACATTGAGACTTAACATCTTATGTCTCAGGATGGCGAGCGCAGTAAAATGCCAAGCATTGCTATAGACGAAAAGGTTTTAGCAAATAAATTTTATCGATTGTCTCGAAGAATTTTTAAAGTATCATCGTGTTTGGGTGGTAAACCCACCTGGCTTTGGTTTTGGTCGCAGGCGGAATATATTAAATAAATATAAAAACATATGCTGGTCAGAGGATATTGATTTGCATTTAAACAATATAAAAAGGAGTTTATAGGTAAAGGAAAATTTACGCGAAAACTTCGAGGTACGCACACGGCATGACAATTAAACCATGGTTATGTACCCATTAACATATTCTTCACTTCCTATATTAATGGCAAGCATTTTTATTTATTTTCCTGCCATATAGTGTAGGTATTAACTCAGATAACTATGGTGGAGTATATGATTCTGTACTTTTATAAAACTTTTGATTGTTTGTATAATTGTTTAAATATACATCTAGGTACATTTTTCTTTTTAAATATTTTTGTTGTATGCTGTTGTTTCCGCCTTGCTATACCGGGTATCTCAAGAGTGCTACCGAAAACGAAGCCGGGTGGTAGTTTTAGTGACTACAAACACAATGCAACTCAAAATTTCGCAAAGAAACGCGACAGTTATTTTTTAAATATCGTCATTTTTGGGTGGTAAATCCATAGTTTTTGCTATAATAATAAAATATAGTAATATAATAATATATATATAAATTAAACTCTTTTATACCTTAGATTATTTACAAATAAAAGGGTATACACTATTTTTTTTGGAAAAAATGCATTTACCACCCAAATATGGTCATAGGAAAAAAATAACAAAAAAAAAATTGTCGCGTTTATTTTGCAACTTTTTCTGTTGAATTGTGTCTGAAGTCGCTTAAACTACCACCCAGCTTCGTTTTCGGTAGCAGTCTTGATATACCCTGTATAGTTTTCTTGGATTGTTCACTAATACAGTTCGTAGAAATTTCAATAGATGGCGCTCGTTTGCTTGAGTTTAAAAGCGCTTGATGTCTTTCCTGTAGCCCTAACAAATAAAATAATGATATAAAATTTGTTAAAAGAAAACGTACGAAAAGTTTATGATCACGATAATTCATGTTGCATAAGGTTTTCCAGTGGTAAGACGAGGAAATTGTACGTGAAAATATAATTGTTTAACAAATGTTATTATTAATAACTGAAATATAATATTTGGACGCAACGTGCAACCTACGTAAGTTTAAACCGCAATTATAAATATGACTATCTATGTCATTGTTTCATTGATAGGAATTAATTGTTTCGTTTGCTGGATGACCAATATTAAATAAAGGTTTAATAAATATTCATAATGTCCGATTAGAGCATGTCTACATATTTTTAATTCCATAAAAAAATGAAGTATGGGTACACTTTATAAAAACAGCACATTTTATTTGTCACCGTAAACGTATCATACCGAAGTATTCAAAAGAACATAATCTCCTAAAAAAACATTCATGAAATTGCTTACGTGTAGAGACAAGTACAGAGGTACTAACTAAAGGTCGACTGGGAAAAAATGTCATCAGGCATTAAGTATTTAAAGATCCTGTAAAGGTCGCAGGACGTCACTGGATGCAGGCTGTCTCCAACAGTTAACTGCGGAAATCATTGGGCAGGCAGCAGTGGACTTCTTTTGGCTGATGGATGGATTATGGAGGATTAGGTCCGCCTGTACTATTCAAATTTAACAAAGTGTAAATGAATAAATGACTATCGTATTAGCAAAACCGGCGATTTATTTTCATGAAAACTAAACTTTTTATCCATTTTAGAGAATTCCAATGACATTAAATGTCTAGCTGATGTTACTCGTGTAGCATCTTCACAGCATTTCCTCCCTGATATTTTACACTTGAACAATTTCAACTTTTAATAACCAGATAAAAAGTGAACATTTAGTGAATCTGCTGACAGTTTATCACAGTTTTTTTATGGTTCAAGAAGCAAATGAGCAAGATTTTGAAGTTTCTCTTATGATTCCGTTTTTTTTAAAACGGCGGAAGCAAGTAAACAGCTAGATTGATAAGCAGTAACCGAAGCCTTTGTGACGCTTCCCAACTTTTTATTACTTAATTATTAGGACAGCCTCCGTGGCGCAGTTGATTAGACACCGGTTGTGAACGTGAGGCAGCAGGTTCGATCCACGCTCCGAGACTAATATTTGTGTGCTCCACAGGTATTTGTTTCGGGTCTGAGTGTTTGTGAGACTGAAGTATCTCGTAGTTCCTGATAACCAAGACACAAGGCTCGATCTTAGTGTAGGTTCAGGGCTATGGATGAGACTGATGGGTGTACTTATTTATATTCTGCAGTATACATCAGGAAAAACAGAGATTATAACAACATTTAAAATAAGTACAATTGGCGGCCTTATTGCACTAGGCAATATGTTCCAGGTAAACTTTAGACGGACAAAAGAGAAATATCAGAGAAATGACAGTCTGGAGTGTATGGTGGGGTAAAAACATATTTTGAACGATTTGCTCATCTCGTCAACGTTGTTCTTAAATACCCTCAACGTGAGAACATTTTATTGAGGTCTAAGAAGGAAAAATGGGATATTGTCCAAAGCTATATCAAAATCTCAATTCGCTGCAGAAGAAACTGGTAAATCATCAAAATAAGTATGGGCTCAAGGTTCACAGCTCTGACTGACAAAGGTACGTGTTTTGTGTAGTGGTGAAAAATCACTTTGGTCCTGATTTGGAATAGTTCATATTTTTGCACATTTCAAAATAATATTGTATATTTAAATCCCATAAATGCTTTACTTCGAATAGCAGATAATACAATCGCAAATACATTTACCTAGACACGAATGCAGCGTTTTCAAAGCAGTCTTCAGTTGACGTTCGAACACTGAGTTTTGTGAATAATGGACTTTCAGCACGGAAGGGGCACTAAAATTAAATAGGTTAGACGGCTCCGTTGCTTCGAAATGATTTAATATTTTGTCAAACTCCTTTTCAGAACTTAAAATAAGTTTAGCAACGAAGATTATTATATTATGGAAATTGTATGAATTGTTTACCAACTTATCTCTCTCTTCAATCACAGCAAGTCCATTGCTGAATAAGACCACGGCCAATTTAAAAAAAAATTGCAATAAATTTTGAATATCGTAACGATATGCTACTTTCTTGATGGTGGATAATTATTTTGTCGTTTATCGTTTGCATCTAGCGACGTCCTGTAGCTAAGGATAGTGATGAAAAAAATTCATGAAGATGACTAATATAGAGAAGAAAAATAAATGCACTTCGCAGATTCAAAACTCTTAAGGCGTCGAGATGCTAAAGTAATTGTACAATTTAAATTTTTCCAGAACATTGTCAGACGTGATAAATCTACGTTTAACAGTGGTTCAATATTATCATTATAAGTATAGACAGATGCTCCATTCGTATGCTGATTTCATGTGTCATTTATTCATTTTTCATTCTAGAGATGAAAATTTAAATTATGTAAAAAAATGAATCTCGTTCCGAGTTCTGTTTCTTAAACGTTTTCCAAACAAGAGTATGCGACTTGATATGGAGTTTGTGAAATGTCACGAATAGTTTATGAAATTTTATTTACATTTGGTTTAAATTGAATTAGGTGAATTGAAAGTTACTTACGAACTAGTGAGTTGTTTATTATAAAATTATACATCAATTTTGTTGTTACACGTAACGTAACGCGTAATGTGGGACGCTTTTCAGTTTGTTGAAGTTAGGTTTGGCAAAATTTTACATACCGGGTATCTCAAGACTGCTACCGAAAACGAAGCCGGGTGGTAGTTTTAGTGGCTACAAACACAATGCAATTAAAAATTTCGCCTAGAAACGCGACAATTTTTTTTTATGATTTTTTAAATATCGTCATTTTTGGGTGGTAAATCCATAGTTTTTGCTAAAATAATAATTTAAACTCTTTTATACCTTAGAGTATTTATAAATAAAAGGGTATATACTATTATTTTAGGAAAAAATGTATTTACCACCCAAATATGGCCATAGGAAAAAAATAACAAAAAAAAATTGTCGCTTTTTTTTGCAACTTTTTCTATTGCATTGTGTCTGAAGTCGCTTAAACTACCACCCGGCTTCGTTTTCGGTAGCAGTCTTGATATACCCTGTATATATGCAATACTTCGTAGGGCCTAGACGAAGTAAAACGGCTAATATTATCCCTTAATCCGTCTTATTCATAATGATATTCTAAAGGAAATCGCAAGGGATTTTGCCGCCGGTCAGCCTAGCCGCTTACTTATTGTAGTATTTCGTCGGCCTACCACGGCATCCTGTGACGCGACGGGGCGTCTACGATTCTATATCAAGAAATCCCTTTTGATGCCAATTAAAAACATTGGAATTTATGTCGTATTTCTTTCAGATATGTTTTAATATCCTTTGTAAAGAAAAACAAAATCCCTTGCCATTCCGTTCCGTTGTGCGTTGGCCATTATTTTGCCTGTCCATCATTAAACTGTTATAATCTGTTATGTTGACGGTGATGGGGTTAATTTGCCTATATAGTTTATACACTGTCTTTTTTCTCCTGAACGTTACACTGACGGAGTTATACATAGGCAATATATTTGAATTATGAAAAATAGAGATTATCAATTTGATGCGTATGTAATGTATGTATGTATTTTTGTCAGAATTGCGCAGTTTTTAGATTTGTTAGTCTATGCCAGCTTTTGACCACGTGTGCCAAATTCCACAAATGTATTTATGTTTGTCACGCATAACACAAAAAGTATAAATCGAATTTCACAAATTATATTTTGTAATTCATTAGCCATCTTATTCTGATTGCGAGTTCATAATATTGTCTCAAATCGACCTTGACAGTAAATTATTCGTTGATTATATTTTTTTCGAACAAAATATGTCCTTTGCTTATATTAATGATTCAATAAATAAACAACACTTAACAGACTCAATTCCGTGTGAAAACCAAATAATTTTACGTGAAAATGTTTGCGTCATTTCAAAGCATTACTCATAATTTAAACTTTAAAATGGTTAAAGCAAAAGAAAAGCCGTTTCCACGAGTACTTGCATGTTTATCTACACTGAAGCTGTTTGTTTAATGTTGTCACGTTGTAGACGTTATGAGGGGTCAGGCGTGACCAATGGGAATGGTTATCAGATAATTTCATTTTGAAAGCAATTAATTAGCAGATTTTTTTGGAATTCAAGATTTTTTTGATTGAAGGTAGACGGTTTGGCCTGCAACTCCATTTACTGGGGGCTAGTTTCACGTTTATAGTAAGGATAAAAAGTAGCATCGTGTAAACGTTTAATGAACACAATAATCTATGGTGGTTATGTCATGCTCGCCATCTTAAGACATAAGATTTTAAGTCAAATTGTATCCTTGAAACCGGAATACAAGAGTGCATTTACGCTGCTGTTTGGCGGGAGAAATAGACATTACGGTAGTACCAACCTCGGCAGCTTCTCACACATAAGAGACCACCAGTAATTTTGTGTGTGAAAAAATGTGTGTCGTAAACTAGTAATGAATAGAACGATTAACTATTTAAGAAAAAGATATTCATTACTTTACATTATTTATTTGCAGAATTATTATTAAGGTAAATAAATATTTCATCTTTGGACGTCAGCGGTAATATCAACATCTCGTAAGTAAATAATTCTTTGAATAGACTATACAAAAATAACATGTTCTTTCACGACGCTAATGTTAAGACAGTAAAACTAAAATGAAATATAAAGAGAGCAGGCTTTGTAGCATCCGTGTGGGCGAAATTGGATCTGTGCCGCTTTCTTCGGCCGCTTCTTTACAACACTTGGTGCCAATTTCAACTACTTTCGGATAAAAGTCTGTCCAGAATTCAAATGCCTTATAATTGACAGTCTCTGAAGTGCTCATTGTGAAATTTTGCCTATTGATTATCAAGTAGCCGGGCTTCTCTGTCTCGAATGCGTCCCATTCAATAATTACTCCGGAATTCGTTGGATTTGAATACCAAGCGAAATTGGACCACATTTTCATTATAATTTCTGAGATGCTCTTATCTCTGTAGTCCCATTTATTGAAGTCCTCTGGCAAAGCCAAGTACGGCAGACCAAACGTAAAAATTAAATCGAAATTATGTGGTACTCCTATCCAATCTGGGATACCTTCGTTCGCTATATCTGAAAATGGTTTTAAATCGAATCTATAGAGGTAAACTGGTGCCTGTTTGCTGAT
The DNA here is from genome assembly GCA_009982885.2 of Hyles vespertilio. Lineage (NCBI taxonomy): Eukaryota > Metazoa > Arthropoda > Insecta > Lepidoptera > Sphingidae > Hyles > Hyles vespertilio. The sequence goes on along the minus strand of CM042806.1, from coordinate 6,497,580 downwards.
GTGCTTTGCTAACTGATACGTTGTAGCTCCATGAACTTTGTCTGTGTAGAAATCAAGAAACAATTTTCTCAGCACAGTTTCGTTTGTAGTTGGAGGTATTGGTTTGTAAAAGAAAGCCACTGCGTCTTGTATGTGATGTTGGTTTGTAAAACAAGAACTGTTGTCGACTGTTATATCCGAGAGCACGATTTCTTCTCGCATAGTATCGAATTCTCTTTGGCTTACACCAGTGTCTCCACTGCCATCCTTTCCAAGAAGTAGTGCGTCTTCCATATTAGTATAACCAGTTAAAATTGGAACTGGACTGAATGTTTCATCTTCAAACATTTTGCTTGGTAGGTCTGGCACAACGGGTCCAGAAATATTGCTGAATCCAGTATCAATGATAGGTTTCCAATCAGCCAGTGGTTCACCAATATCAAGAAGGGCTTGGTAATTAACTCTACGAAGGCATTCAATTAATTGAAATGTCGGCTTTCGGAAACAACTGAATGCAGATGCAACTTTATCCACTGTTATAACTTCGTTTCTTGCTATATTTACTGTCCCTGGTGATAAGACATTGCCACTCATTGCTATTGCTTTTTGAAAGAGCCCTGAAGAGTATGAAGAGATTAAATGTAATCCAACGCTGACCGCGCCAGCATCATGTCCAAATATACAGACATTATCTGGGTCTCCTCCAAAACTTGCAATGTTGTTCTTTACCCAGTTCAAAGACGCTACTTGATCCAATAATCCAAAGTTTCCTGGTGCTTCGTTGTCCAATGTCGAGAAAAATCCAAAGATATTGAGGCGGTATGCGACAGACACGAATATAACCTGAAAAATAATTCAACTGTTAGTTTCTATTACTAAGAATTCTTAAATATATAGATACAATTATTATTTTTGTTTTTTTTTTTTCAGAAGCAATAAATTAACTAAGGGGCATTTGATAGAACAACATTAAATTTTCCGTGCCGCGTTTGCTAACTAATAAAGACAAAGGACCGCGTACGTCCGTAATACCTAGCACAAATATAAACATTTAATTATACGCCTACTAACGTAAAATGCTTATTAGGCACTACACTGTTGCTACGAATTATTACTGTTTCATTATTAAATGTCGTGACAGAGTTATTAATGTTTATAAATCCACTTTATTTTAAAGAATGTTATAAGTTTTTATTTTCTTTTGTACCGTACGTTAGATCTTTATCCTGTTCAATTGTTCTAGCGTCTTGTGTATTAACTTCTAATTGTGGGGTTTTACCTTTTGTTTTAATACAAGTTGAAAGGGGTTCATAGTGTTGGGACTGCCTCGAATAAAATCACCTCCGTGGAACCACACTAGAGTTGGATATCCTTCCACTCTCAAATCTGAAAAGATAGAAATAGTAAAATTAAACTGTCTTATTTTCTTTGGTCCTACATTTTTTCGTAATTATGAAATATCTAATATTAAAAAGGACAAAGAATACTTATTAATGAAAATAAGACCATTAGTATGAATTCCAGATATTTGATTCTGTTATTTGAGTATATTTGTATGTTACGAATAGATATAGAAACAGTGTAATAAATTTAATCGTTTTATTTTTAGTAGCGTGCAGGCCAAGCTTCGCCGGGATTCAGATACGTTTTACCCGCAAAGAAGCAAAAGTTTGTAAAAGAAAAGAAAACTAGTGTAATCGTAGTTATTCAAATGTAATATCATTATTTTATTATTATTATTCATACAACGATCGAAAATATGACAATCTTGCGTGATAGGTTTGAAATTACCTATCACTTTTCTGTATCAGCCTATATACGTCCCACTGCAGGGCACGGGCCTCCTCTACAATCGAGAGTACGATTGAGAGTGCCATTTGCCAGTTGGTTAGGCCATATAATCCACCACGCTGGCCTAGTGCGGGTTGGCGGACTTACATACCATAGAAATTTTATAAATCGCTATGGTGTGCAGGTTTCCTCACGGTGTTTTCCTTCACCGTTTTAGTGCGTGGTGATTGACTATCAATGCACACATGACTCCGAAAAGTCAGAGGTGGGCCCTGGGATTCGAACCCGCGACCACCGTGAACATGTTGGCAGTCGCGTCTAGTCCGTGTACCAACAGGCCACCACGCACTTTTATCTTTATCACTTTTAACTCTTCCAAAATATTAATTCTCTCTCTTACAAAATATTATAACAATCAAATATTAATAAAGCAGTCGTAATCCTTTCAACTGTCATATTTCCGATCTTATATTTTTGCACAAATATATTATCTAGTGGAGGGTAGTTGCTAGAATAATAATAGTTCAGTTTGGCGCATGCTCTGTTGCTGCGCTAGTTCTTGACTATTTTAAATTATTATGAGGACATTATAGTGCAAGTGATGGTGAGTGCTACGACGATCACCGTTTTTATTGGCTTCCTCCAGTTTCAGAAGCGAGATTTCGGTGAGTGATATATGTATGTATTATCATCTATCGTTTGTAACGATATACGTTCTTCTAGGCATCATTTTAAATAGCAGATATTGTAGATGACGGAAGCGTATCCGATAGTTTAATGTTAGAAACAATGAATAAAAAAAACATCATTTCTATAAATATACATTTAGAATAAATTATGAATGAAAAGTTCCGAATTTGTGTTCGCCTAGGTGTAGATATGTTTTGCATTCACTCTACACAAAAAAAATCTTATTTCCTGCTTAATCTTTTGTTTTGCTGATCTTCAATTTGTGACTATATAAAATTTTAAGGTAAATTAAATGTAAAAATAAATAAAGGATTTTAAATTTTTGCGCTATAATATTGTAAATATTTGTTTCAAAATAGTGTTAAAGATAACCAGATTCCTTTAAAAATGTCATGATTAAAACCAATTGTTCTTAACATTTTGTCATGGGGAACCATTTGAAAAAATATCAGACTAGCCATTGGTTGACAACCCAAATGGTTGAAATTGTATTTGAACACAGTGCCGAAATGAAACTAAATGAAGGGTTTTTCTATCCACCCATAAATAAACCATGCATAACATTATTTATAATATGGCTTTAAGAGAGGCTAATTGAACTACTAGTGGTCCGTTGACCAGATACTGATTTAAACACGCCTTGACCAAAATAATAAAAGATCCTGTGCAAATATACAAACTCCTTACTCTATTTACTTCCTATAAAACATGGAATTTCGTACTTCTTAGAAAAGTTGGAGTTTCCTTGCCAACAATAAGATCCTTTTCGGATCTGCTTTGTATTCAGTTCACATTTTGCAGGAATTTTTAAGCGCATCTGTTTGTTGTCGGAGAGATACCGTTGAATTCATTTTAATTCGTTCTTCCGAAAACGAGAACTTATAATGGTTTCTTAGATTTACGCGAATGTTACACATTGAAATAAAACTATTGGTGTGGTCCGCCCCGTGACCACGACAGCTGTAAAGTAATCGAAACGTCGGGAACTCAAAAAATGTAAAAATTAAACCAAATCCGCGATAAAATCCGTAAATAATAGTTTTATTTCAACGAAAACTTATCTCAGTCTTTTTAGTTTGTTCTCTTTTCATACGTATATAATGGTTATTTTAATGTAAATAATCCATGTTAAATAATGACGTTCATAGATTTCTTTGTAAGATTTAAAAAACATCACGGACAGTTATAAAAGTCATATTTGTCTAATAGTGTATTTTTTATGTTTTATTTTATGTTAAAAAAAAGATATCTTTTTTTTAGGAAAGAAGCAAATAACTAATAATTGATAAAAATTAGTAACATTAAAATTTATTTCCGTAGGTACATATTTTTAAATTTTCAATGCACTCTTGCAAGCCCTACATGTTTGCCTTACTCTAACACCGGAGTAGTCAAAGGCTATTATTCAATTGGACTTTAAAGCGCACATGGACACTAACTTATCATCTCGATAGTTTTCAGTCTAACGTTCCATTTGTTGTAGTTAGTTATCTAGCTTGGTAACATATAAATTGTTACCTGAAAGGTTTAAAGACAAGTCAGTTTATGTAGCTAAGTCTTTCACGTTGTTAGATTGGGATTAGGATTAAGGTAAATTATAGCTAGACAAGACTTCTAAGCCGACTTTAAAGGGACGGTATTTAGCCAGTTTAGTAAGTGGCCCAGTGAGTCATGACTGATAATAGTGTAGAAACTGTTAGTGTTATGTATGTATGTATGTTATATGTAGTGTGCTACATGTGTGATCAGTCATGACTCAGCATGAATGGTTAGGCTTGTCTGTACTACTGTCTCACAGCAGATCGACTTGAAGGGACAGCTTTGCTGTCGTATTTCCATCGGTGAGTGAGATTGCCTTATGCCCAATACAAGGGGTATTTCCCTCTTTCCTTCCCCTCCCGATTTAATAGACTTGCAACGCATCCTTGATCCAAACGTTGTGGATGTTCATGGCCAGCAGTGATCACTTACAATTAGAAGCCACAATTAGACAATTAGATGACCTGACTACTCGTTTGCCGGGACTATGAAATAAAATAGAATATTTCTCTAGAGCCCTGTGCGAGTGTACACTATGGACATTCTTGTAAATTTCTATACTACGCAGGCTTCCTTAAAATGTTTTCCTTTACCGTTAAAGTGCGAAGTAACTGAATGACAATGACAGGCAATGTATCCATTGTTTGTATTATGGTTTTAAAAGCGCTGATTTTCCTTTACCATGTAAGAATATAGCAATTCTGCGTTTAAAATTGCGTGTGCATGGGTTCCAATTTATTCTAATCCTTAGCTTTTATTGATTAAGAAAGAATGATCTGCCTTGCCTGCTATAAAATAATTTGTCAAGTTGCACCACCAATCCTTTTCTAGAAGGATTATTGTTTAACTAGAATAAATACTTACTGTACTGAAGTCTTAAGCTTCTTAAGGCTACTGCAACGATCGTACAGTTCGAGCGTCGGACACGATTTTTCGATTTTAAAAAGCTATTACTTTGATATAAAATAAATATACCGCAAAAGTCTTATTATTTTTAAGTTACTATGAAATGAAATGTATTTGAAATGATATGTGTTTATTGGTCATGTAGGCAATTAAAGAGCTCTTATGACAAGTCAATACACATAGACCTTAATCTCTATATACATAATATTTTCTATACTTAGTATTAATTATATAAATTTCTTACTTTAATCTCTTTGAATGAAAGAAAATAAAGAAAGCATTTATTTGTCACATTATTTACAATTATACTTATATTAAAATTAACTTAAGAATGTATATATATAGTTTTGTTTGTCATAAAACGGCTCGTGCTAAGCAGGTGTTGGTGATAAAATCAACGCTGGTCTTCCGAAAGGCTAGGAAGTGAAGCTACAGGAGCCAAGAACACAAAAAATGTTTACGAATTTCGATCGTTAATGAATATAAAAGCACATTTTGTGTATGCAAATGAAATGTATTTGAAATGATATGTGTTTATTGGTCATGTAGGCAATTAAAGAGCTCTTATGACAAGTCAATACACATAGACCTTAATCTCTATATACATAATATTTTCTATACTTAGTATTAATTATATAAATTTCTTACTTTAATCTCTTTGAATGAAAGAAAATAAAGAAAGCATTTATTTGTCACATTATTTACAATTATACTTATATTAAAATTAACTTAAGAATGTATATATATAGTTTTGTTTGTCATAAAACGGCTCGTGCTAAGCAGGTGTTGGTGATAAAATCAACGCTGGTCTTCCGAAAGGCTAGGAAGTGAAGCTACAGGAGCCAAGAACACAAAAAAATGTTTACGAATTTCGATCGTTAATGAATATAAAAGCACATTTTGTGTATGCATGTTGTGTTAAATTAGTATTATTTAGCTTTAAGTAATTCATTACTTCTTACTTTGCCCTATCTCGCTCCTTCTTTTAAATCTATCAAATGGTTGGTTGTAGGACAACAGATGAGTTGAAACATGTACCTATACTCATGGACAGGGTGGAAAGCGCGTAGTGATCCGAAGTAAGTGGTACATGCGCTCTAGGATAGAGATAGTAAAGCGTTGCTGAAATAAGTCGTCAGTTGCAACGATTTTGAAAACGCTTTGCTTGTATTGTATTATGACAGAAAGTTTAATAACAATGAAGATGATATTTTTTATCACCGTTAAGACTTAGTTTCAAACTAGCTTCTAAGTATCTGCGCTAATCATGCTGTTGTAAACACTCGTAATTTAACTTAAACTACTGTCTATCAGTATATTTACATATCTATCATTCAAAGCGAAGCTAAACAAACGAAACGATTACAAGCACGTGCCAATTCTTACCGTACTCCGATTCGGGTCAAGAATTAGATTAAGGCTAGGTCAGTCGAGTGGAGGGTTCATAAATAGTGGGCAAACTATTGGCACGGAATTCTTGCATTAATGACGCCGAGTTGCCTGATTATTGCTGTTCGGACAAACATCGGGACGAAGGTTTGACCAGTAAATATAGTTATTGACTTTATGTAGTAGAACAATATGGATATACTACCTAATTGGCAGTGACTATAGAATGTGAGATGATGGATACAATTTTCATATTCGGAAATTAGTTGTAGGCATTATTCGATTCGATAAACATAATTTTCGCGTTGTTTTCTGGATGACCTTTATTTTTTGGCGTCAACCTAGTGGTTTGTCTAAAGTATCTTGAACAAAATAATATCTTTACACTAAGAATACACAAATTCATATAATAAATATGTCAATGGGTGGTGTTTGAATAAAAATTCACTACTTTGGATTTTACAGTTCTATTTAAAATTATCGAATTTTTATTCATATATTCCACTGTCTAAGACTCAACAATACCTATTTTTTTACACCTGAGTCCATTCATGCCTATCCTTCGTCATAAGACAAGTGCAATGTCATCTTGAAGGCAATGATATGCACTTGCAAGTTAAATGGAACTTCCTTATAATAAAAAACAGAGAAAAACGTTTTACAACTCAAACTTAAAGATCTCTACCTTCTACAACGTAGCATATGACTGTGCTATGATAGCATCATACGAAATATATTTTTTTATGTAATTTGTTTAATAGATACGGAACATCTCAAAAATAATCTACTTTTTACAGCCTTCGTGGCGCAGTTGGTTAGACGCCGCGCCGGTTAGAGGCGGTAGGTTCGAATCCCGCAGTCCATATCGCGACAAATATTTGTGAGAGGCAAGTATTTATCTTTGGTCTGGGTGGGTCTGTTTATGAGACAGAAAAGTATATCATAGTATCTGATTCTCAACACTCGATCTTAGAGTGGGACCAGAACTATGTATGTGACTGTTAGGTGCATTTATTAGTTATTTATTTATTCACACATTTATATATTTACTCAGTTTGGTCTATAGAGGAGAGGGAGAGACAGATATCTTAGTTGGTAAACAATTCAAACAATATGCATAACTCATGTGACACCCACAAATATTTGTATTAGGTCTGGGTGTATGTGAGATCGAAAAGTATCTCGTTGTTTCTGATACCCAAAACACAAGACTATTGACTACAGTGATCTTAATGTGGGGTCAGACCTATGTACATGACTGTTGGTGGTGTTTAGATTAGATGTAATAATCGGATATTGGAGTCAGATTTGTTTAGTTGTGGTGCCATCATAGTGTGGTCTATTGCGCGTTGCCGGTTTATCGTGGATTTGGGACACTTTTTTTTATAGTATAGGGGCAAACATGCGGTTCTCCTAATGGCAAGCGATCACCACCGCCCATGAACATGTACAACACCATAAGGCATATAGCGTTGCCGGCCTTTAAGTTGGGAATACGCATATATAGAGATAAAAATACACAACACTTTTTTGAACAACACAAATTACAGAAAAAGTAAGACATAGAAACCTCACAAATAAGTGAACAATTAGCGATCTTATTGCTATGAACGATCTCTTCTAGACAATCCAAAATCATAGGATTGATCGTAAGAGAAGAAAAAGTATACATAGAGACATATGATTAGCATAGATATTAGTACATTCATAGCACGGTTTTATTATCTTGTAGTGGGCAGACACCTTAAGAGTATCATTAACCAATGACTAAGCTTCGACATTAAGAAACTAGGATCAATGGTTTAACGCCCATACCCATAATACCATGCTTAGAATGTGTTGTGGGAAAATGGTTTACGTCGGGATAAGGAAATATAGATGCAAGATGATTGATTGACGTCAAACAAATTCGTCATAAAACCTAGAAGGCAACGTTTACCTATCAGTGGTTTTGCTGGAGAAAAATTCATATCATTTTATATATTTTTTAAGGAAAACAATGTACTTGTTTTTACGATTGAATAAGATGTTGATTAAAGGTTTTTTTTTCTTAAATAGCAAACATTGCACAAGTAAGGGCATGGCAATGGCTTACTTGTTCAACGTACATAGTTACGTACTTCAAATAAATAACATGTATAAAATTAGGTATTCTAGTTTAAAAAAAAACATTAGCTACGCATCACAAAAGCTAGTAACTAAATACTATTATTACTGCGAAAATTAACTGTTAAACATCCATCCATCCATCAGCCAAAGGAAGTCCATGGCTGAACTTGCTCGTAGGCCTCCCCCAATGATTTCCACAGAGACCTGTTGGAGGCAGCCTGCATCCAGCGACGTCCTGCGACCTTTACCAGGTCGTCTGACCATCTTGTGGATGGACGTCCTACGCTGCGCTTTCCGCTACGTGGCCTCCATTCGAGCACTTTCCGACTTCATTGGTCATCAGATCTCCGCGCTATGTGCCCTGCCCATTGCCACTTCAACTTGCTAATCCGGTGGGCTATGTCGGTTATTTTAGTTCTCCTACGGATCTCCTCATTTCTGATTCGATCTCGTAGGGAAACCCCGAGCATAGCCCTCTCCATAGCTCGTTGAGTGACTTTGAGCTTCCTAATAAGGCCCATAGTGAGAGGCCACGTCTCGGTGCCGTAAGTCATCACTGGCAACACACAACTATCGAATACTTTCGATTTAAGGCACTGAGGTATTTATAATTGTTAAACAACATAAAGACAATTACGAAATCCAATATAAATAATGAAATTAATAACGTACGAGAATTAAAGAGGAAACAATGCCAGTACACGCTGAGAAGGGAAGATACCGTGTGATGGAAATTAATTATCAGTTGCTGGGAACCGTTAAAATTCCCAGGGAAAGTATGTGGAGGCAATTAAGAGAGCTGCCAGATAAATATTCTTCAGCGGTGTGAAATTCGGGATTAAAGAGGTTTAGTGGAAGCGCGTTTTGTAATCTATAAGAATTTTTGATAATTTTATGAGTTACCCAGTAGTGGAATTTGTCTGTCTGGCATAGCAGTTTTAAAGTAAGAACGTAAAATCAAGAGTACGATTGTTAGAAGTTTTTACCACTGCCACTTTTGAAATACAATGTTATATAGTGTTAAATTCCTTTAAGACTTCAATACATGATTTATTCATAGCGTTGCCATTTTATTGCAATATTTTGATTTTCATTTTTATGACGAAAATTTTACGAGATGATTGTCGAAGTTTTTGTGTTATGGAAAATTGAATGCAAAACTTATAAAGCTTTTTAATATATTGTCATACTATACCTCATTACGTAAAAAAATATACATAAATAAATGTCCATAAATCTCTAAGCTTACTTGTCAAGTAAGCCAAGTAATTTTAAAATATTATGCTGAAGTCGTTAGGATTAAAAGCATGTTGTAGTACTTTGGTTTTTGTTTTAAACGGGGTTGGTATACAAATATTATATCTACAAGGAAGGTCTAAAATTAGGTAAAAAGTGTTTTCAATTTAAGAGCCCTAAACACAAAATTAATAATTAGCAAGTTTTATTAGTTCCACTCGAAGTTGTTACATTTTAATTTTGGTTAATATTTTACAGAGCCTTTCGTTTAGCTTTGAGCAAAACTTTGCCTTTGCAATTCTTAGCACAGCTGCTTTGATGGCAGGCGTAATTAAAAAAATACCAAACATAATTTTGATCTTCTAGTCATTTAGTGGGTTCAAAAATAAATTAACTGTCAAGTTTGGAGTTTAATGTACACATCGGGCATGATTTTTCATTTTTATTGAAACCGAATTACTACTCACCAAATGTGTGAAGCAGACTACGTGATAAAATTATAATTCGGTATGAGAGTTTCTAAAACGTCAGTAATATTATTTTTTATTTTCCCACGAATAATTCATCTCATAATGAAATTATAAAGAAATAAAATGAATTTCGAAACGAGAAATTTTTAATAATAATGTACCGTAAAATCTCGCGGCATTCGTAGCTGTACCCGCCCTACAGATTTAACTGGATATCGCCTCGTAGACTTCGTATTTCTCTGATATGCAATATCACAACAAACGAGTAAACCTTTCGAAATCTGAACACCTGTCTCTATATAATCTTTTTATTTAATACGGAAAAGTAACTGGTCTAGTTGCTTGTGAGACCGAAAAGGATCTCGTAGTTCCTGATACCCGCGACACAAGACTCGATCTTAGTGTGGGGTCAGGACTATGTATGTGACTGTTGGGTAATTATTTATTTTTATAACTACTCTTTTTTATTGCTATGAATAGCGAGACGAGCATGCCGTTCGCCCGATGGTAAGCGATACGATCGCTCTTAAACAGTAGCAGAACCAAACGCCTTGAATTACAAAGCCCGCCATCCTGAGACATAAAATGTTAAGTCTCAATATGTCCAGTAGTTACTCTAGCTCCTTCAATCCGAAACACAAGAGTGCATTTACACTGCTGTTTGACGGGAGAAATAGACAAAGCGGTGGTACCCACCCAGGCGGCCGCTCACATATGAGAGACCTACCACCAGTAAAACTCGTTCTGTTGATTTGTCATTTTTAGAACCAAACCTCTGAACTTTATTAGAAACATGTTTAAGGATATAGGCTAGATCCTGTAGGCCATTACTTTATTTTGTAAGCGCAAAGAATAAAGGTAAAGGAAAACATCGTGTGGAAACCTGCATACCATAGGGTTTTGTAAGAATTTCTACGGTATGTAAAGTCTGTCAACCCAAATTAGGGTAGCATGGTGGACTATAATAGGGCCTAACCCGTCTGAATCATACTTTCAGTTGTTTTGGAGACCCGTGTCCTACAGTGGGACGTATGTGTAATGTGAGCTGATACAAATTATTAAATTGAATGTCTAAGAAATTAATGTGGATCGAAATATTGTAGTAAAAATTAAGATGATTCTGTTTTATTGGTATTAAATAATAATTATTGGTGTTAAATAAAAAACGGAGAAAACTCAATACTTACTCCAGGTCAAGCCTGGCTTGGTCATTTGTTCACCTCAATATATTATGAATAAACTTTTCGCTTTCATGCCTTCGCTTACTTTTGTCTTCGTATTGGCAATTGATATCATAAATCGTGACTTTCAGTGAAACCCGTCGTTCGCAGTTTATTTTAATTCATGAACATACTCGTGAAATATAAATTGATTTTTTTGTATTACGGTATAAAAATATGTGTGTTCAATTTTACGCTTAGTTCTCGACGGGGGGAACGACCTTTGGAAGGTTATTAGTACTCGTCTGTGGACATGTTTTTGTATTATTTCTTTAGTAAGTCTGTAATATATTATGTATGTATGTAGTAGCAGTTTAATTTTACTTCTATTCTAGAAAATCCAAATCCATTTGCAAATTAGATGAGAATTGAAAAATTTACGTGACCAACAAATAAATTTATTACTGTTTATCCTTTATAATACCGGATTACCTAAAGAAAGATTCGTAATAGTTTTTAAAGCCAAAGACACAATGAACTACAATAACCAAGCAAACACTATTAGCAACTGGCGGGCTTTTAATCATTCTTATTAAACAAACATTGTGTCAAAGAATACAACACAAACTGAGTTATAAAACTTCCCGCGCAGATTGCAAATGTCAGCGAGCAAGTTAAGCCATGAGGAGCGACAAACGGCTGAAGACTGACCGGGATAAACAGGATAAACTGAAACTTGAATAGTTAGCAGTCGCTTTGACTTGAAACGAGATTAAATAGTAAAGAGAATGAGTTACAAACATAGGGGTGAATGAGGACATAATGACTAAGCTTTTTGAAGAGAATGCCTATTCATAGCATCGGTAATAATATCGGTACAGCTTAAAATTCACTATAGATATTTTCATTTGTATGGATGTTCATCAAATAAAGTAGGCAATTATTATCACATTTTACATAATATTCACAGAGCTGAAGGCAAAAAAAAATTGGACTACAATTTCATTTCTTCAAGAATTCCGAGCCTAGGGCGCTATTATGTTTATATTTATTGAAAATATATATTTTTCCCTACAAAAAATTAGGTTTTATCGAGACACAAAAATATTCGCACCGATGCTTAGGTTAATTATAGTTATTAAATGGGCATTCTTTGGTGTTGAAAAGAACACTGGTATTGATTTGAAATTCCACAAAGAAGAAAATTATGTTTGAATTTAAGTATGATAACCTCCTTATCTAATTTTATACTCTTAAAGAGGAAATATTTAATTCTTTTTTTTATATTGAATGGGCTCTGAAACTACTAGACTGATTTGAAAAATTCATCATTGGAATCCTACATTATCCCTAATGAACATAGGCGATAGGATATTTTCAAAAAGTGTACCTACCTGCACACGGGCATAGTCGGGCCGGGCTGCTAGTTTTAAAATAAGGCTGCTAGTTTGTTCACTATTAATTATGAAAATAAACATAAATGCACCTCTGTTTCAGCTTCCCGTATTCGTATTAAGTACTTCATTAATTTATATTTTTACCCGACTACGAAAGAAGGAGCGTTATGTTTTTTTAATCCTTTAATGCATCGTTCCCAATTATTTATACAGCTATTTATTTTATATAAAAATAGTACTAACTTTTAACAAAATTTTTGTTAACATTTTTATATTACTAACTTTTCAGGCAACATTATTGCAACATCTGCTATTCTCAGCAATGTTCACAATGTAGTTTCTATTACAATAGCGAAGTTTCGCGGTTTCAGAAGCGTTGAAAAATAGTTCCTTTGAGTACTGTGAAGCATCGGTTATCGCAGCTATTCGTCAAATAAATTGCCACTATATGAAATGTTGGAAAATATGGAGAACTCTTTGTAAATAAAATACTGTTTGATAAATAAAATACACCCAACAGTCACATACATAGTTCAGACCCCACTCTAAGTAGAGTGTCGCGAGTATAGGGAACTTCGAGAAACTTTTTGGTCTTACTAAGATCGAGACTCAAAACAAATACTTATAGATCTCACAAACCATTTGTCACGATGCAGGGAACGAATCCGCAAACTGTATTTTCAAAGCCAGCGTTTAATCAATTGCGCTATGGCGATTGTCCAAGGTGCTTGGAATAAAAATAAAATAAGTGACGTTCTTAGTTTAATTGTGACATTTATTTTAATTTAATAATGGAATTATTTGAAGGCTCACGGCCTATAAAACTGTATTAAATAACACGTTAAGATATTATAAGGTATAATGACTGTATCAGCCCATATACGTCCCACTGAAGGGCACGGGCCTACTCTACAATCGAGAATACGATTGAGAGTGATTAGGCCATATAGTCCACCACGTTGGCCTAGTGCAGGTTGGCGGACTTACATACCATAGAAATTCTTATAAATCGCTATGGTAAATAGGTTTCCTCACGATGTTTTCCTTCACAGTGGTGCGTGGTGATTGACTATCAATACACACATGACTCCGAAAAGTCAGAGGTGTGCCCTGGGATTCGAACCCGCGACCACCGTGAACATGTGGGCAGCCGCGTCTAGTCTATTTACCAACAGGCCACCACGCACTTCATAAGGTATAATAATCATAAAAAATAAATGTAGTCAAATTAAGAACCTCCTCCTTTTTATGAATTCGGTTAAATTCCAGAAAAAAAAATTAACCGAAATGACACCTTTTTTATGGGTAAGAAAAAAGCAAAAACTCCAATAGCAAGAAGAATCTCGCACTTTGTTCAATTAACTGTTTGTAGTATTATCGGGCTAGTAACTAGTACGTACAACGCTTGAGACGCGTTCTTGAAGAAAACAATAGAAATTCCCATTCCTGTAAGATCGGATGCACAGATTTATGAGTGTGAGAAGGCTACAGTAATCGTTTAATAAAATAAAAAAATCTTCAGAGTGTTCTCTTACTGAATAACTCGTATTTTATATTTACATACATACATACTCACGCATTTTCCCAGGTGGTTACAGAGGTGTTACCAGGACCCAAGGTGCGTCTTGTGTGTTTCGTTCCACGTTATGGTAGGGTGCGAACCTATCGCCATATCTTTTTTTTTTTATTGCAATGAATGACGAGACGAGCAAGCCGTTCACCTGATGGTAAGCGATACAACCGCTCATAAACAGTAGCAAAATTCCACTGCGCTCGCCATCCTGAGACATAAGATGTTAAGTCTCAATATGTCCAGTAGTTACTCTGGCTACAATGTCCTTCAATCCGAAACACAACAGTGCATTTACGCAGTGTTGTTTCACGGGAGAAATAGACATTGCGGTGGTACCTACCCAGATGGCCTCTAACATATGAGAGACCTACCACCAGTATATCGGACACAAATTCTCTAACTTTACATTTTATATTTCTTATTCCATAAACAAGTAAATACAATTATTTAGTTTTTAGTTTGTCTACGAATAACCTATGTAATAAACGTATGAAATTGATCTCTAATGTAACATAAATGTTTAAAAATATAACAAAATATATTGTCCGTTTCCATACTTACTATCCCTCAGGACAGAACATTACGTAAAGTTCGCGAACATTCAATATGATCGACACGGGTTGTCAAAAAACACTATCATGTATTCTAGATTCGGATTGATTTAGAATTTTGTAATAATGTACTTGCCACATTAGATACTAGAATTTTGACTTGAATGATAGGGTTTCTAGGAGACAAAAAACCCAGGGTAAAGAAATGTACAATTTTTCACAATATTTTTATCTTTTGTTTAGATATATGACTGATACGCTTGCCCATAGATATTAATAGTACCACTCAGAACTTCTTAGTATAAATCGTCTACGGTTTTTGTCGTGTGAATGCGTGGTTTTATCAAAATAAAAAAAAAATCCACATTTTATTGTATTTTACATGTAAGTAGTATTAGATTTCGAGTTTATGGAGCCTGCCAAGTCGAGCAAAATAAAACGGATCGGTTATAACATCCTTTTCTCGATTTTCAGACCATTTCAACCCCTATAGATTCTTTGTTAATAAAACTAGAAGCCTAAATTTTCATTCACCAAGCAGGCATTATTTTAAAAGGGTTTATTTCAAGGTTCACTCAATTTGAGCCAGTGCGTTAAGAATTATAACTATTCAAAATTTCATAATTTTTTCACTCATTGACTGACCAATTATTACAAGTCTAAGACACTTTAAACAGACATAATAAGCTTGAAATTTAGAACTCTATTAGTGTTTAGTGTATAATTTAAGACAATGCAAAATTGTTTTTCAATTTCAATCCAATATACACTAATTGCATCAATAACTTTGTAAAACACAAATTTTATATTTGCACATTTTTACGCTAGAAGAACTTAGTTGCGAGACTTGGTTATTTTACAAGTTATATTTGGTGGGGTAAATACTTGTTGTGTAATACCTCAACAAACAATGCCTTTAATATAGAAAAACTGTTCCTTATATTTTGACAACAGCCTGACAGGGTAGGTAGACTGGTAGAAAATGCCGACGGCATTAAGTCTGCCTGTACATATTGTATAAAGTTTAAAAATAAAATAAAATGAAACAACCATTCGCTAGTCAAAAGAACGGAGAAGATCTATTAGCACTGCACTTTGACACCCCAAGACATGTGATGTTAACTAATATTACTGGAGGTCTCTCTTTGTATGCGGCTAACTGGGTAGGTACCACCACAATGTCTATTTCTCGCGCCGAACAGCAGGGTAAATGCACTGTTGTTTTCTGATTTGAAGGTTGAATTGTAGCAAGGGTACCTACTGGACATAATGAGAAATCTTATGGCGCACGCAGTGAATTGCCCAGGATTGCTTTGTAATTCATAGTGTTATTTTGGTTTTACTTTTGCTACTGTCCATGAGCGGTGGTAACATTTATCATCAGGCGATTGGCATACTCTAAAAAATATAAAGATAAGTTATGTTTATATTTTCCTGCCTCACCAAAGAAATATTGCCTATCTCAAAAATATAATCTGGGCGACATTACTTCCAATTTCATATTTAATCTGTATCTGCATCAGCCCATATACGTCCCACTGCAGGGCACGGGCCTACTCTACAATCGAGTATACCATTGAGAGTGGTTAGGCCATATAGTCCACCACGCTGGCCTAGTGCGGGGTGGCGGACTTACATATTTAATAATATATTTACATTCATATTTAATAATATCGTTTAATCTCAAGGTAACCATTTAATTCCTTTGTTTATCCGTAAGCGAGATCTGAAAACATTCCCTTGTGGCAAGAATTTATTAATAAACGTCCAAAAAGGTAAAGGAGCGGTGGAATATTAAATACTAGAAAAAATTTAGGTGCGGAAATCCAAATGGAATTCAAGGCTCGGTCGCAAATAAGGATAAGGTATGTTGTTCTAATATTAGAATAAGATTAAGAAGGGACGTATCGTCGTTTGCACAGTAGACTAGTTAGTACAAACTGGCACGAAGAACTGACTTCAGTGCCATAAAGTCGCTTAGAAAGCAGATAAACATGTTATCCCTAATCCCAAAACAACCAGGTTTTATTGAAATACAATCCAATTATAGCCAGAGTAATAACTACTGGGCATACTGAGACTTAACATCTTATGAGCGTAGTAGAATGTCAAGCATTGCCTTGAAATTGATCATGGAACTCGTGCATGTTGATTAATTTGCTTAATATTAATATAAGGCATAGGTCCTACATGTTTGGTACTTGGCGGCCCGCCTTCAATATGTTACGCATATATTTTGATTTGTTGGCTAGTCAAGTCATTAAGCAAATTAATCAACATGCACGAGTTCCATGAAATAAATATTATTTTTTTGCTTTGGAGTGGTAAGTAGTTATTATTTTTTGGTTTTTAGTGGATTTTTGTTTTGAAGTCGGTTTTTATTTTTTTTATTAAAAATTTTTATGCGATGAAAGGCTTGTGGGACTGAATAAGCAGTTAGCTGAAGGGTAAATATTCGAACGTTACACTTTAATGATTTATTTGTGTTTTTCAAACTATGAAACTAACTTTCAAATACCATATAATATATTTGAATTTAGTAATGTCTACTCGTATTGAATCATGTTTAATTATATTTATATTTTTACCCACAGTATGTGTTTTATTTCTTTTTTAAATTAATTCTTACTGTTTTCTCACCTATTTCTTCTCAACTCTGCATCATTATATTTGTTCGATAGTAAGAGAATGCCTCAACCATTAAGTCCACCCATGTATAAATGCTTTGTATAAATGTATGAAGTTTAATTAAATAAATACAGTGAAAACTTGTGGGTTATGGAAAATGTGGATTTACAGAAGATGTAGATACTAAGATTGATAAAGGAATGCTTCGGTGGTTTGGCCATATTGAAAAGATGGATGCTAGGTGACTGATGGAAGAGATTTATAATCGAAAATGGATGGTGGAGTCGGTCAAAGACGTCCCAGGCGATCCTATAAAAATCAATTAGAAGACCTACTAAAGAAAGGAAAATACGGCGTCCTTGATTCCGACGAGCGTGTATGAAGAGATTGATGACAGTTGATGAAGCGAAACAAGTATTTATAGACCGTAGCAGTTAGTGCTCAATAGTATCTGCCCACACAAACGGGACATAGGCGTACGTATGTATTTATGTGGGGTTCTGAATATATTTGATTGCTTCAGTGGACGTAAATAGATTAGCAACGGTAAGTTTTTATTGGTGAATGTATGCACGGATCAAAGTATTATTAAATTTAAATGAATGTACGTATTTAAATGTATTAATGATTTGATCCGTGGTGCTTTACAGCTGGCTTCTCTGGCTGTAAAAGCTTTTTTGCGAGGTTATTCCCTTTTTAGTTCAATGTTTTGTCACCCGCTTTGCACGGAGGGAAGTCGACAATAATTTATTTCCAACTTCTCCCATTAATTTAACTACCTGATTAATTTCATTGCGGGTTAAAGACAAGTTAGACGTTTCCGGAGACTCACCGAGCTTCAATGCTTGGTGTCATTACATTGCGTACTGTTGATCCTAGCATACAGAAGTTACAGTGGTGGGTGTGAGGGCGGGATAGTCTCCAGGTGGTGAATGCATGCATAAATTACAAAGCGATGCTTGGCTTTCCACTGCGCTTGCCATACTGAGACATGAGGTCACCACCTCATGTCTACCACCCAGGCTTACCACCGTAAATACAGGGTTGATTAAATGTATTTAGGTAGATTCAAGTGGATCCAGTTGATTGTCCATCAAGATACACATCCGGTGTACGAAATACGATTTGATTTTTAGAACAAATAAAAGGCATGAATACCTACATTGATTAAAAAGCATTTGGCTAACGAAAAATTAAATTTCCTTGGCAATGCGCCTGTATTGTTAAGAAGTCATAAAAATTAAGTAGCATGAGTCAATATTATTCCTTATAAAACAATTTCCTGTAAGAAAGCAATGCATTCTAATGGCTCCGTTATTAATGTTTGACTAACCTAGTAAGCAGAAACATACAAGTTCATTTTTATGCTTACGTATATACAATAATTGCTTTCATTTTCACTTGCATGCAGAAAGTAAAGTCCATTTTAACTAGACACGTTGAATGCTTGCGATCGATTGTTGTTTAATACACGCTATGTGTCAACCTTAACTGGACGTTGAGAGGCATTTAGTCTTGAGTATGTACGGCATTTCTGAAAATGATTGTGTTTGTACTAAAAACGGAATTGTTTGCACGTCTAAGTTTTAATGATAGCGCGCTTAAAGCTAAGCTGTCTAGACTTTAGGCTATAGTGATGCTAAAGTCTGAACCTAAAAGCTTATTTTGAATTATTTATTCAATTCATTTATTACAATAGAAAGAATGAAAGCAAGGGTAGTCAATTCGACGTAGAACGAACGGAGTTTTTTGTATTACTTTTTTATACATAGACGAGTAAACGGCTCGCCTAATAGTAAGCGGTTACCGCAGTTCATGGACCTTCGCAGTACCAAGTACATATTCAGGATTCTTCCTACTGTGGGGAGAGCACTCTCTTCAAGCCTCGATTAAAGAATAACAGGCCATTCCAGAGGTTACGGTATTAATCTCAGAGCAAACATCGTTGACTATCGTGGTAGGTCTCTCATATGTGAGAGGCCGCCTAACCACCGCAATATCTATTTCTTTCGCCAAATAGTAGTGAAAATACACTGTTGTGTTTCGGTTAGAAGGATATTATTTATTATTATTATTATTTAACACTTTATTGTACACCATATACATAAAAAAGACAAAACTAAATGAAATAAAATATATGCACAAGTGGCGGTCTTATTGCTTGAAGCAATCTCTGCCAGACAACCATGGGATGGATAAACGAAAAGAACGAAAGTTGGGGCTTTGGGTGTACGAGTATTACAATTTATAATATTGTTAATTTTATAAATAAACATACATACATACATACAGGGTATATCAAGACTGTTACCGAAAACGAAGCCGGGTGGTAGTTTAAGCTACTTCAGACACAATGCAACAGAAAAAGTTGCAAAAAAAAGCAACAATTTTTTTTTGTTATTTTTTTCCTATGACCATATTTGGGTGGTAAATACATTTTTTCTTAAAATAATAGTGTATACCCTTTTATTTATAAATAATGTAAGGTATAAAAGAGTTTAAATTATTATTTTAGCAAAAAATATGGATTTACCACCCAAAAATGACGATATTTAAAAAATCATAAAAATTAATTGTCGCCTTTCTTTGCGAAATTTTTAGTTGCATTGTGTTTGTAGTCACTAAAACTACCACCCGGCTTCGTTTTCGGTAGCAGTCTTGAGATACCCGGTATATATATCTATATATATAAAAATGAAACCCGTTTCGCGTTGTCACGGCATCACGTGTGAACGGCTGAACCGATTTCGACAATTTTTTTTTTAAATGTTTGTAGAAGTCCAAGGATGGTTCTTACGGCGAGAAAAAATCGAATAATTGCTGGAAAAACCCTAAAAACAGACTTTTTCTTTTTCCCATACAAACGTTTTCTAACTAAAACGTAAAGTCAATTTGAGCTTTATTGTTGTATTGTATTGTATCAGCCCATATACGTCCCACTGCAGGGCACGGGCCTACTCTACAATCGAAAGTACGATTGAGAGTGGTTAGGCCATATAGTCCACCACGCTGGCCTAGTGCGGGTTGGCGGACTTACATACCATAGAAATTCTTATAAATCGCTATGGTATGCAGGTTTCCTCACGATGTTTTCCTTCACCGTTTTAGTGCGTGGTGATTGACTGTCAATACACACATGACTCCGAAAAGTCAGAGGTGTGCCCTGGGATTTGAACCCACGAACACCGTGAACATGTTGGCAGCCGCGTCTAGTCCGTTTACCAACAGGCCACCACGCACTTATTGCTATTGTATAAAGTTCATATTAAATTACAAGCACTCACTGTTGTTTAAACAATGTAGGTATGTTCCTAACGTCAAAGAGTCAATTTGCACTTTATTACTGCTAAACAAAGTTCAAATTCAATCATATCTATCAAAACAGTGTGCGTGATTTTCCCATACAAAATGTTCATGGGTTTGTAACTGTCAAACATTTAATTTTCACCCTGTCGATATGGTAAACTCTGCCCTCAAATTAAAGAACGTATTTAAATAAAGGTTTCGAATCGAAAACATATATCCACAATATTCGATTAATGGCGTATTTTAGATTTTAAAGAAGTAAAATATTGACAGTAGTGAAAATGGATTGACATTTTAATTGATTTTAATTGTTTATGCATGCGTTCAGAAATTTATTTTGTATAAACTAAGGAGAATATATCTAGCTACATTAATATAGGACAATAAAATAAATAATGTTCACACGTAATGGTGGATTTACATGTTGGCTGAGGCTGGGTCAACGTCTACCAACTCCAAGCTATTAACTATGAAAAACATAAGGCCAGCCGAGCCAAACACTCCGTTTACACGCTGGCGTTGGTGGAGGCTGGCTGAGGTTGACCAAGCGTGTTAATGCAGCATAAGAAGTTATACTTACTCTTTTTCAAGATCAAATGCCATTTTTATCACGAATTTTTACAGTGGCCTTTCCTTCGCTATAATTCACTGATAGAAATGTACATCGTATCGGACTGAGATAGGTTATATTATACCTAAAGGGGGTAAAAAAGGGTTGAAATGTTATATCTAAGAAAATCTAAACCACTGAAGTTATGTCTATAAAAAATATTTTAACTCTCTACTACTAACAAAAAGTAATGGCGTGCAATATTTTTTGGAAAAACAGCATTTTGGTGCTAAAATAAGGGAAGGAAGGGATGGACAGTATAAAACGCAAAAAGTTTTTAATGTCAAAAATTCATAAGGCACTCTTTATATGTATATATATGGAGAGAAGGGACATAAAATAAAATAGAATGGAAGGTACGGGAGAGGGCTGGGATAGCTGACAGATTTGTTAGGACGAATGTAAATGCACGTTATAAAACGGGATGGATAATAAAGAGAAGGGACGGGACGGATTGGGAAGAGACTGAACAGGCGGATGAGACGAGATTGAGCCGGACAGCAGGATATCTACGTCAAGTTTAGATATACAAGAATTTATACGAAAAACAACATGTATTTGGTGTGGAGTGGAATCAAAAAATATATGCACCAAGGCGAAGCTGGGTCGGGCCGCTAGTATATATGTATATATATATATATATATATATATATATATATATATATATATATATATACAGGGTATATCAAGACTGCTACCGAAAACGAAGTCGGGTGGTAGTTTAAGCGACTTCAGACACAAAGCAACCGAAAATGTTGGAAACAAAGCGACAATTATTTTTTTTGTTATTTTTTTTATATGGTCGTATTTGGGTTGTAAATACATTTTTTCCCAAAATAATTGTGTATACCCTTTTATTTATAAAGACTCTAAGGTATAAAAGAGTTTAAATTATTATTTTAGCAAAAACTATGGATTTCCCACCAAAAAATGACGATATTTAAAAATGATAAAAAAAAATTGTCGCGTTTGTTTGCAACATTTTTAGTTGCTTTGTGTTTCTAATTACTAAAACTACCACCCGGCTTCGTTTTCGGTAGCAGTCTTGATATACCCGGTATATATATATATATATATATATATATATATAGGTGTATATATTATATGTGTATTTTGTGTATTTGTATGTTTATTCAACATATGATTTTTTAAATATCGTCATTTTTGGGTGGTAAATCCATAGTTATTCCTAAAATAATAATTTAAACTCTTTTATACCTTAATCTTTATAAATAAAAGGGTATACACTATTATTTTACGAAAAAATGTATTGACCACCCAAATATGGCCATAGGAAAAAAAAAAACAGTCGCTTTTTTTTTGCAACTTTTTGTTGCATTGTGTCTGAAGTCGCTTAAACTACGGTTCTACGAGCTATGTGCCCGGCCCACTGCCACTTCAACTTGCCAATCCTATGGGCTATGTATGAATATTGCCGAGCCATATCTGGCCAAGTGATTAATTTCAATCTAAACTCACCTATTTATCACATTGCCCGGGTATTATGAATATGGCTACATGATGATCGGGCAATGTGATTAATAGGTGATTTTTTAGGTGTCGCGCTGCCGCATTGTCGCATCTGTGGTCGCATCTGCGATAGACCCATAAATTAGAACGGTTGAATTGATCTGCTTATGTTTAGTTGTTTTTTAACGTCCGAAACATTATCTTTAGAAGAAAATTAATGTACCCACTTTATGGATCAGTTAGGTCGATTGTGCCCCAAAATCAACTCGGAACACCCCGACGTCTTTTGGCTACCGACCCTAGAGTGTATATGAAAAGCCGGAGGCGCGAAGGGAGAGCAGCCCCCGCCCGCTGTAACGAAGGATAGGCAACCGTGGGAGCCGAAGCTGCGGAGGTGAGCATGGGTGCGTATTTATTTATTTATTTATTTTTATTTTTATTTATTTAGTTTTTGTAAATAGGCCACTAGGGGCACTTTTACACGTCATCATTTTTAAATTCATTACATACATTATAAATATATTAATCATTACAATTATTATTAAGTTACAATAGTGGGAAAACAATATTATAGGGTACCAGCGTATTTCTGACATGGCGACCAGGCATGTTTATCATTAATGTATTCGGTGACATTGTAATGTAGTATCTTTTGTTACGCAAGGGTGAAGGGGCTGAACTTCCCGTAGCGCCGGAGACGATGCAGAAGCTAATTTGTATTGACAGCAAGTGTTTTAAGGGTTAGGTTGCTATAATAGATATTTCTCAAGAATAGTGCGTTACCTTTTCATGGGACTGGTACCAGGGGCGGTGCGACACTCCCCCTCCCCCTCCACTCCTCCCAACCCACCCCCTCGTGCTGCCCTATTCTAAATTCTACCACTTCGGCTCATTGTTTTGATTTTGATTCGTTTTACATCACTCTGCCCAATAGGCACTTAAGGAGACTGTCCCGCCCTCACACCCGCCACTGCAACTCCTGTAAGCCAGGATCAACAGTGGCATGCAATGTAATGAAACCAAGCATTGAAGCTCGGCGAGTCTCCGGGAATGTCTAACATGTCTTTAACCCGCAACGAAATTATTCAGAAAGTTAAATTAATAGGAGGAGTTGGAAATAAATAATGTCCACTTCCCTCCGTGCAAAGCGGGTGACAAAACATTGAACTAAAGAGGTAAATAACCTCCCAAAAAGACTTTTACAGCCGGAGAAGCCAGCTGTAAAGCACCACGGAATTCATTATTACATTTAAATGGGACCTATTGTGTGAGCTGTTATACTTGATTCCAGTAATAGGTATGGCAAAAACGCAATAGGCACTTGGCATTATTCATAATGCCCGGGCATTATGAATAGTGCCTGATTAATCACTTGGCCCATAACATATATATATATATATATATATATATATATATATATATATATAACAACAAAGTAAAATGTGAACAACTCCAATATCCTCATAGAACCTGTAAGTAGTGTTCTTTAACCATATTTTTGAAGATGGGCAGAGTTTCAGCTCGTCTCACCGTTACTGGCAAAGCATTCCACAACCTGGCAGCTTGTACGATATAGGATATTGTAGCCAGAGTAACTACTGGACATATTAAATCTTAATATTTGTGTCTCAGGATAGCGAACGCAGTGGAATGCCAAGTACTGCTTACTTGCTACTGTCCATGAGCGGCCATATCGCTTTCCATCAGGCGAATGGCACCGTTCATTCAAATAAAAAAACTTATCGACGTGAATTCGATGCTTAGTTTATTTAACGATCAACTATAGCATTGCACATTTAATTTAAATTAAAATCAGGGCCGTTTGCTCGGTATTTATATCTACGACATCTGCTTTGGGAGCTCAGTCCTAACTCAATTCAGCTCTGGTCAGGAAAATAAAATCCAATTTACAGACACAGCCCTCCACTCAAAAAAGCAATAGCTTATTCCGTCCTGCTAATCTAACTCTACCTCAATGTTGACTTTGACCCAAATTTCTTTCCCTTTCATTTTGTTATTTTCACGAAAATTCCTATATCAAATCGAATTCAATACTTCGCGACAGAAGTGTTTCGGTTCGGAAAATCTTGTCATTTAACCCTTACAATAGCGCTGTGGGCTCGCGATTATTTGGAGTTTTGTCAAACGGTGAGGGTATAACAGGCCTATATAAGGTTCACTTTTAATGCTTAGTTTTTTTTAGAAATTTATTTCGTGTTGCATTTTTTTTCTCTGGTGTTTGTTGTTGCCTAGACGCATCATGATAATAATGTGTGGATTTTTGTTTTAAATCTGCAATTATATAATTTACCGAAATCTGTTTTTTTTTTATTTGTACCTTATCCGTATTTACTGATAATTAGAAATATGTAATTATGTTGATGTTAATCAGTGGACAATGGTAGGGACTGTAAGTTTATACATCAATTTATGTTCAAAACTTAATATTAACTGTAGCATATTACTGTTTTTGTTCCCAATAAATAAGTAAATAAAATGAAATAATGCTTTCTTAGATTTACGCGAATGTTACACTTTGAAATAAAACTATTATTTACGGATTTTTATCGCGGATGGTGTTTAATTTTTACGGAACGAAATATCCAAATAACTTTTTAATTTAATAATTGTAAATTAAGGGTAGTTATATGGTAACAGTCACTGAGCGGATGACTAATACCTCAGTCCGCCCCGTGACCACGAAAGCTGTAAAGTAATCGAAACATCGGAAATTAAAATATGAACCGTATCCGCGATATACCTAGTCCGTAAATAATAGTTTTACTAAAATAAAATACTGTGAAAATTGATGAGCATGCATGAAGAAAGAGCGGAATATCAAAATAGTGCAAAAAATCCATACTTGCTGCTTACCCTTATGGGACGCAGTCGTTGCTTAATCTATTAATATTAAAGAAATATTCCATTAACAGTAAAAAATCACATCGTCTAAAACAGTCTATTACTTATCCAACCACATATTATACGGTAATTACCATGTTACCACATGACGTGGTTGTCAAGTAACATTAGAAACCTGGTAATACGCGTACCAAAACCCCGCATTAATTACGAGGGAAAGGGATTTTAATATTTTTGAATAATTAAAGTTCTAATGACGAGGGGTTAAACACCTTTTAACGAGCGCAATTGGATTTGAAATTTGAGTGGACTTTGTTAGAATGATCATTAGTACCTTCAGTTTTTAGATATCATTATATATTTAAAAAAATATTTTAGGTCTTGTAGTAAAAAAATGCTTTAGGTCATGTAGTCAGAGTACACGTTTCAAGGTTTTCATAGTTTTTTTTACTGTATATAACTCATTCATAAACATTTTTTTAGGTACTCCAAGTCTATAAGTACGTAAGTAATAACTATATATTTTTGGAAGCAAAACTGTTCAGTGTTTTGTAGTAAAACATAATTAAGTTGGATATAACATTATAGACAGACCCATCGTCATTAACGGATGAACTGAAATTAAATACAAGTCAGTAAGTTGTTACATAGTTTTCCAAATTCTTATATTCATAGCTATTTTTCCTCTTTATATTAAGATTTTTGTAAATGTCTTTTGAAAAAAAATTATAACATTTTGCTTTATTTAAATATTATTTTTCGGCCTAGAACTAATCGTAATTCAAATGTCAAAAGTTCAAGTAGATATCGTATGTCACCTTAAAAAAACTTCGGGTATCATCAAATTTCAAGATAAACTTCATAAAAACTTTTTTAACAATAGTTCGTAAATATTTTTTCAACTCAAAACTTGTGGTTTAGAGTTTCTGATGAAATCTTTGAAATAAATTAAAATTTTTACTCGGTGTTCCTATTTTGAGGTGAATTTAATTGCTTCATTCAAAGGTCAAAGGTGTTTAAACCTTATTTATTTTTACATAAATCGATTTCTCGTTTCACTCGCCCGAATCGCTTCGAACCAGCAAGGCAACGTTGATAAATGCCCGCCATTATTTTCAGTGTTGCCAGAAACGCACGAAAATTACCAAATTCCGCGGATGAATTCTACTATGGCGCAGAGTAAATCTGTTCTTATGTAAAAAAGAGAGTATTTTTGTACGGATCGATGTTGAAGTGAACACAATTTGTATTTGATGTATTATGAAGCTAAAATGTATAATGGCACAAATATATAAATGAATTACACCCAACCACCGTATACTAAATTAAACAGTCACTTACATAGTCTTCACCTCAAACTAAGATCGAGTATTAGTGTGGAGTCTCCTAAAAACCAAGACCCGAATGAATATTCATATTATAGAGGTGTTCTCAGTAGTGGGTTATTATGGGCTATTTATATAAAAAATAAATAACATCCAACAGACACATACATAGTTCTGAATCCACCCTAAGATCGAGTCTTGTGTCGTGGGTATCAGGAACTATGAGCGACTTTTTTGGTCTGATAATCACCCGAAAGGAATATTTGTAGGCCGAACAAACTATTATCTCGGTGCAGGTATGAAACCCGCGGTCTCTCGTTCCACAGGCGGCGTCTAATCGACAGCGTCACGGAGGCTGTCAAAATAAAATTATTTTACGTACATTCTTATTTTTGTCTATCATTTAACAGTTATTAGAAACCATTCGAAAAGCGTATGAAAATGTCCAAGAGTAACAGTAACACAGAATGGATATTGGGTTTTTATTGGCTAATTTACTTTAATTAATTGGCAACAGCAACTACCGATCAGTAGGTCACTTACCTTTACAAATCACCCTCGAAAACGGGCACTTCCCTAATCTGTATATATTCAAATCTGATCAATTCTTCCCATTGTTCCTAAGGTCGACAGGTAATAAGTACAGATTGGACTGACGTAATGGAAGTACTGATGACCTTCTAGCTCGTAACGTCGAGCAAATGGACGGAGTTGAGCAAATTGGAGCGGGATAAAATTAAAAGAGGTTTTAGCCACTTATGGGAATCTATGTTAATTGGCTAGTTTAGAGTTTAGTGCATGGTTTGAAGTCTATAGGGGTTTGCATACGGAATTTAATTTTTGCTGTTGTTTGTGCTTTTCCTGTTTTTTTTTTAAATTTATTTTTATGTGATTTTTCTGATGACTTGAATATTATTGTGCCTTTAATTATATCAACATATTTTATCCTATATTATGTCAGTTTTTACATTGTTTTGAGTGAAACATTTTTTAATCAGCCAACATCACTACATAGTATAAAACAAAGTCGCTTTCTCTGTCCCTATGTCCCTTTGTATGCTTAAATCTTTAAAACTACGCAACGGATTTAGATGCATTTTTTTAAATAGATAGAGTGATTCAAGAGAAAGGTTAATATGTATAATACGTACATACAGGGTATATCAAGACTGCTACCGAAAACGAAGCCGGGTGGTAGTTTAAGCGACTTCAGACACAATGCAACAGAAAAAGTTGCAAAAAAAGCGACAATTTTTTTTTGTAATTTTTTTCCTATTGCCATATTTTGGTGGTAAATACATTTTTTCCTAAAATAATAGTGTATACCCTTTAATTTATAAATACTCTAAGATATAAGAGTGTTTAAATTATTATTTTAGCAAAAACTATGGATTTACCACTCAAAAATGACGATATTTAAAAAATCATAAAAAATAATTGTCGCGTTTCTATGCGAAATGTTTAATTGCATCGTGTTTGTAGCCACTAATACTACCCGGCTTCGTTTTCGGTAGCAGTATTGAGATACCCGGTATTATTGTACAGAAATCTATTTGTACCCGGGCGAAGCTGGGCCGGGCCGCTAGTTATAGTATAAAATGTATCACAGCGTTAGTTTGAGTATGAACTTCTAACGTTTTGCGTAATAAAATCATTTCAAATTCATGTCTGAAATGAAAATACAGTGACACGAAGATTACAAAAGGCGCGATTACGAGAGATGACAACAGACAAGCCAAAGTTGTCAGGAAAAATAATTTTTATGTATATTTTACTCCTTAATCCAGCCCGAGCTATCTATTTCATTATCTTTTTACATATTGCTCGACATTTCGCACGATTTTTGATGGTGGTTGCTTTCATGTATTTCAGTTACAAGTCCGTCTTCCTGTATTGAGTTGTTTTATCTCCAAAACTATTTCATTCGGCGAATGATTTGTATATATCGTCAGTAAGTTATCTAGTTAGCATTGCATTATATAAATTCAAAATTAATTTATTAAAATAAATTTAATATTTAAAAATAAATGTGTGTTGGCCTGTTGGTAAATATACCAACATGTTCATGGTGGTCGCGGATTTGAATACAAGGGCACACCTCTGACTTCACACTTCGAATTCACGTATTGATCACCACACACTATAACGCTGCATATTTTTAAGAATTTCTATGGTATGTTAAGTCCACCAACACGCACTAGGCCAGCGTGGTGGACAATATGGCCTAACCCGTCTCAATCGTGCGCTACATTGTAGAGGAGGCCCGTGCTCTGCAGTAGGACGTAGAGCTAATACAGTAATAAAATTATGTTTCCAGAAAAACAAATTAAAGCACCAAAATACAGCAGCAAAAGAAATATGACTTATAAACGGAAACTACCTAAATTACAAGAGCCAATTGAAAGGGGAATGGCAACGAAGAAACTTCGCCCCACACGTCAAAATCGCTTTCTTATCTGATGCGGGGAAAAACTCGCGGACACACAAAACTGGGTTAATGAAGGACCCTCATTCATATTTACTTAAACTAGCCCGGGTTTAGCTTCGAAATGATTCATGGTATAAAATTACTGTTCTGGGGAAGACCAAACTGGTGCAAAGTTATTGCGTGAGTACTGTGTAGCAACTATTACAAAGTTATTACGGAAAATTTAGAGAATCTATTTTTAAAGGTAGAAGTGGCTAATAGCGACGATAATTCATTTGGCGAGCTAAATTATATGATGTATTTTATTTGAATAATAGACTGTAAGTAAGCGTTTTAATGATCAAGAAAAGTATCGTGAGAAAACTTGATGATGATACCATATTTAAAAAAGAGTTTCTATGGCACGTGGAGTCCGCTAAGCCGAAGAAAGCTAGCGTAGGGGTCTATGGCCTAAGTCTACTCAATCAAACGTTCAATTATAGAGGTGTTCTCAGTAGTGGGCGATTATGGGCTATTTATATAAATAAAGAAATAAATAACACCCAACAGTCACATACATAGTCCTGATCCCAAACTAAGATCGAGTCTTGTGTCGCAGGTATCAGGAACTACGACAGACTTTTCGGCCTCACAAACACCTAGACCCGGAAGAAATATCTGTGAAGAAAATATCTGTGTGTGAGAAATAATTTATATAACAAATAAATAACATCCAAAAGACACATATATAATCCTCAATCCACCCTAAGATCGAGTCTTGTGTCGTGTCGTGGGTATCAGGAATTACGAGCGACTTTTTGGTCTCACAGCCACCCGAAAGGGATATTTGCGGGCCGCACAACATCTCTCAATGCCGGGATCGAAGCCACGGGCTTCGTTTCACAGGCGGCTTTTAACGGACTGCGCCAAGGAGGCTGTCAATAATATGAATACAGCATCTTCCGGCACTAAAAGCACCTAGGCTTGTGTCAGTTGAAAGGAACATAAAATAAAATAAAGACATTTAAATTGAGCGCGGTATTATTAAAGGATTTCCAAATTCATGTCATAACGTTACAGCTGTTCTAATCTGAAATTTAGATGTTATTCAGCAACTGGTATTCTGGAACAATCTTATTATACTAGAAGGTCGTGGAAACATTCATTCACGCTGTGCAAATATTAAATCTAACGTTTGGGTTCATTTTTACTGTTTTGATTAGTTATACTTTAAAAAATAGAACGCATTTATAATATTATATATTTGTTGAATAATAAAAATACTTCCGTTTTCTTTGCATCAACCATGAAAGAAATCTTCATTCGGCTACTAATCTCTTGCTCTCATGTCCCTCTCACATTTCTGATTTTCTTCACTCTTCTTTTCAAATTCAAGCTATACTTCTGTGGAATGCGCTCCCTCTTGAAATCAGGACGTCAACTACCCGTCTCAGATTTAAAATGAAGGTGAAATGCTGCTCAAAGAAGTTGCAGAATCCTCTCAATAGTAATTTGTATATATATGTATGAATAGTATTGTATATAGTTTATATGTTTGTTTGTATATAGTTTATTGTATATCGTATAATAACATATGTATTGACATTTGTAATTACTTGTATAATTATGTTCTTTTTTTTTCTTTTCTCTTATCTCTTAATTAAGTATTCATACACCTACTTCTGCTCATCTCTGCATCACCTAAAGGTCGACTGGGAGAAAATGCCACAGGCATTAAGTCCGCCTTGTATACATTTGTATATGAAGCTTAATAAAATAAAAAATAAAGGCTTATTTAGTCATTGGTTACAAATTAATCAATGCGTTTATTTTATAGTTTAAAGTGCCATAATCGTCTTTGTTATTAATGTAATAATATTAAGTTTATTGTGAACAAATAAAGAAAACGTACTTATGTTATGAGTTCCTTAGTTGTAAAATTATTTTAATAATAAAGAATTAAGAATTATAAAAAAAGTGAAATAAAATAAGATCGTCCTAAAAGTCAAGGTCAAACCTAATATTCAAACGTGTTTTATTTCTTTTGTTTAAGAAAGTAACTAAATGATGTATAGAACGCCATTACAAGATGGCGTAGAAAAAGCGCGGGAAATGGAACAGAAAGAAACATATTGCCAGACGAAATAGCGTGACAAATAAGGTCGGCTTGTTAAACGGCGTGCCGAGTGTTCGCTGATCGATGTTACATATCATTTATCAACAACTTATCTGTGATACAGTAGAAAACTAAGAAGTGTTTTCTGCAAAACTTTCTCGCTACTTGTGGAAAGTAATAAAGAAATAAATCTCGCATCAAAATACCTGAGATATTTGTTGTGGCAACACCATTAGAATATTTGAATTGAGAATTTATTGGAATAAATCCTACTTTTGTAGAGTGATTTCTTGTATAGGACAAGTTCTAAAGGCTTTCATATTTTAAAGTGATTTATATGACCATATGGTGAATAATGAAGCTTGTGTCTTTATACTCAGAGAAATACAGTAATCCATGCTCAGTGTGGAACTCGTAGATGTATGTTCCATTGTCTCCTGTATTATTGTGAATAAATGAATAGCTATTTTATTACTATTTCATCTGATTTTTATTATTAAAATTTGTAAAGTACCAAGTTGGATAATGACATCAGGTCTGGTGAACTCTATATGATCTCACAAACCAATAAAACGAACGAGACCCTATTATTTACAGAATGAAAATGTACAAATGAAAATGTGCACTAAATATTGCTAAACAATTTCAGCTCGAGAAACCCGTGGTTATGTTAATTTTAAACAGTTTCGTTTAGCTATATAAATAGACCGAACAGATAACTGTCGGGCAGAATTGCTTGCAATTTGTAACTTAACATCGCTACAAGACAATATATTTTGCATTTTATTTACTTTTTTATATTCAGAAGCATTATTATTAAGAAATTCATGTCAAATCGCGGCTTAGTAATAGAGTAGTTTCTGCAAAGGTAGTGGTTCCAAATAGGATGTATAAATTATGGTGACAGACTTTATATCAACCTAAGTGGAGGATTCGAAAAATTAAAACAATATAAAATCAAAGAGTAAATATTATGTCTCTGCATGTTTGCAGAGTCTCTGACTCACTAATGATTCACAAAGAAAAGTAATTTAAAACACATCAAACTCACCATCGGGCACATAAACATTCAGATACAAGCAATCCTCTGAGAATTCTCTCGTTCTTGGCTCCTCCATTTGCGTCTCCAATAGCTTCTCAAAAAATTCATCATGTTTGGTCAAAGGTTTCAGCACATCTCCGCGTTTCGCATCACGTTGCATACAATCAGGGGCGTAAATTGTCGCGTTCTTCACTCCTTCCCATTGCGGTAGATCTGTATATTCTGGTGCTGTGAATCTGCGGAAATCTATCGGTGGTTGGGCGTACGGTATCCCTAAATACGCAGCTATCCTTTTCGTCCGGAACCTTGTTATGTACATCCCAGCTATCGTCCCCTGATTCGCTAGGGTTATCTGCTTCGGTTCCCTGGCTGTTAGGGTCAACGTCGTCTGTAGTAACAGAAGCACTATTTGCAACATTTTTGAGTTTATTAATTCAAATATAAACATTTTAGGATTTTCGTTGATTACAATTTGCGCCTAAATTAACATTCATATTTACATCTTCTTTTATGAGTTTAACAACGTAAAAAAAATCCCTACAGTCACCTTTTCAATTTTTGATTAGAAACTAAGGAGTTTAATCCATACACTTCTATTTTCAGTTAAAAGCACTCATGTTAATATTTGATTAGTTTCGCGGTATTGCACTGGTATCGTGTGGTGGCCGCTCGTGTTCGAAGGTAGTGCGTTACTGTTTCTCGTGCAGACTTCGGCTCGTAAACAGTGGGGTTGTCCGTCGTTATAGCGACCAAGGAATTGCTTTCGTGCCCTTGTGTTTGTATAGAAGTGGCTTCTGTTTTCTAATGTATTTAGTACTTTAATCACTTATTAGCCTCTGTTGCGCCTCATCTTATTCTTAATGGAAAAATAATTTGATATACGTACTTGCGGATTACCAGGTGAAGTTCCCGGCTTGGTTTTGAACCTCGTCTGTATTTCCTTACTTCTTGATGTTTCCAAATTCGTTTTCTTTATTTTGTTTACGATAATAGTTTTATACTTATTTACTGACTAGATATTATACATACTGTTTAATATTGGGATAACTGGATGGAAAAAATCTGTGTTAATTTCCTGGCTATGTTATTTGATAACTAAAGCAATATTCTTGGCGATATTGTACCATTAGACGTGATGAAATAGGCATTATTACCACTATGAAAACAGCAAAAGTCATATAAATACGTGACATGAAAAGATATTGTCACTTCTTTCATAAAATTCGCAATAACTGCATTCTGTTTTAGGTTAACGACCGAGCTTTCTTTTGTTTTGGAGAATAATTGTATGGAAACGTGCTTTCAATGCCGAAAGTCTTCATTAATTACATTTTACGTTATATTCTATCTTATTTCATTATCTCTCGATTTCCCAAGTGTGTAGGCACAGAAAATAGTCATAATTTGTAAAGAACATTTGAAATTAAGGCGTATTAAGGTTTGTTTTATTTGTTTGCATTGTTTATATTTTTATTTTTGTATATTACAGTTTTTTTTTTCAATTTGTGATAAGAGATACTAAGTGGTAGCAGACATATTTTTCTTCCTTTCTTCAAATAATGATCCCTTCCGTTTCCCGCAGAAAAACAATGATTTGTTTAATCTACAAGTATTTGTTTTGCATCTGGTTGTTTGTGAAACCGAAAAAGTCTCTCCTAGTTTCCAATACCCACGATCACACATGACTCGATCTTAATTCAGGGTTAGGACTGTATAACTGTTGGGTACATTTATTATATAACTTTATCATCCATCAACTTATATTAAAACATGACATCTGAAATTTTATTATATTTAAAATATTACGTTGACTTTTCCACTTCTATATAGAAGTTTTCCTGTTGATAGTCAATCATCACGCACTAAAACGGTGAAGGAAAACATCGTGAGGAAACTTGCATACCATAGCGATTCATAAGAATTTCTATGGTATAGAAGATCGCCAACCCGCACTAGGCCAGCGTGGTGGACTATATGGCCTAACCACTCTCAATCGTATTCTCGATTGTAGAGTAGGCCCGTCTCCTGCAGTGGGACGTTTATGGGCGACCTAATTCTAGTATCTAATATTATCATGTTAATATTTTTGCTATTAAATCCATATAGAATGTAACCTCATACCGACTTACCATATATTTTTGCGGTTCCTTTCACAAAGCTGTTTAGGAAAGGATAATTGATTATTTATCGGTATTTGAACAGAGGATTGTTTAGTAAGCAATTGTTTCTTTTTGCTTTATTGTTATTACATTCATATAACAATCTTATATGGTATTTTTAAGGTTGGGTAGCTTTTGGACGATAGCTAATAGATTTGAAATACTTGTTGTATATTAAAGGCCATAAATATGGCCTCACTCCTCTCAATCGTACTGCCGGAAAATTTTAGTAAAGATTTAAATATCAATGTGTTAATGAAAACTATGATAGTAATTTGTAAAAGACAATTGCGTTTTATCTCACGTACCTGATACTGAAGTGAAAGTTTTTTATAGTTATATATACTATTTCCGCTCCGAACTCCGCCGTTGCCGGTCTCAAGCCCGGATGTGAAAGGAGGAGGGTTTGCCTGGAGAAGGACAACCCAGCTGTAAAATACCCAACGCCGAGTATCGGGCGGCGGTTAATTATCCCGACACCTTCATGCTCACTGCATGTAGCGGCTTCATAGCCGTGAGGGCCTAAATACCCCTTCAAACTATGACCGTGGAAGGAATCGGGTGGCCACCACGAGTACTAACCCATGAAAATCCCCCCTCTATGGAATGTTTTACGAATAGTGCGAGTTTGTTGGACGATCCGATTAACAACCGGCGCCATCCGGTTACCGGTTCGGATGGTGTGAAATTGGCGACCGAAGCTGCTACTGGGACGTCACACCAGGTTTTAGATAGCAGTAATACTACTGGTGCAACAAATAAAAAAATATCAATTAGAGAACAACGGCGGATTGCCACCTGGAATGTTCGTGGATTACTGAACCCGGGAAAAATGGACATAGTTGAAAAGGAAGCAATGGCCTACAACATATCCTTATTAGGTGTGACTGAAACCCACACGAGGGGGCAAGGACACCAAAGCACTACCAATGGAAATACCCTATATTTCTCGGGATCTCTGGATTCTAGCTCTAACGGAGTTGCTGTTTGGATACCACATCATCTTAATAAGTACGTTCTGGGATATAATCCGATAAATGACAGAATGATGACGGTAAAACTAAACTCGCGCCCGTGCGCTATAAATATTGTTGTAGTGTATGCTCCTACATCGACTGCAAAGGAGGAAGATATGGACCAATTTTATTCCAGCCTTGATCTTGCCCTCTCCAGAATACCCAGTTGGGAGATAACCCTGTTGATTGGCGATTGGAACGCTAAGTTGGGCTCCACTGAACAGGACGCTGACATTAGGAATGTGGTTGGGAAATTTGGTTTAGGCTCCAGAAATGACAGAGGATCTAGAATGCTTGAGTTCTGCATCGACAAGAAACTCACCATAATGAACACCTGCTTTCAACACCATTACCGACGTCTATACACATGGAAATCACCAGGAGATCGATATCGCAATCAAATTGATTACATTATGATTAACACTCGATGGCGAACTTCAATTACCAACGTGAAAACTTTCCCTGGTGCAGACTGTGGATCGGATCATAGTCTTCTTGTCGCCAAATTCTCCTTGCGATTAAAGGCACTAAAAAAAGGTCCACCATGGAGACCGCGCACTTTGGCTCCTCAAGAACTAGCTGCATTCAAAAGTGACATAAGTAACGCTCTAGCTTGTCAACCGCTACCTACGATAACCGGTACTAACGTTCAATGGAACCACTTAAAAGAGCTAATATGGAAGTCTGTAGAAAGGAACACCAGCCAACATTCACCACCCACACACAGACAATCATGGCTATCCAATGACACCTGGAATATAATTGAACAACGCAAATCCCTTAAAACCAGAGGCCTGACAAGTGAAGAGGATCGTTTAGAGTACTCACACTTTAGCAGAAAAATTCAGCTACTCTGTCGTCTCGATAAGAACAAATTTATTGAGCGCATCTGCCGGGAAATAGAAGACCATTCCCAAAAAATACAAAGCTCCGACCTCTTCAAAAAAGTGAAACTTCTTGCCAAGCAATTCAAACCAAGAACGTGGGTAATTGAGGATGAAAACGGCGCGCTGCTTCAAGATCTAGACTTAATAGCTGAACGATGGCGAAAATACTGCAAGAAACTGTATGAAAATCCACACGATCAATTATCTCCGCACGCCGCCATTAAATGGGAAGACGTAAATCTGGAACCCCCCATATTGCTTTCGGAGGTCTCTGCCGCTATTTCATCGCTCAAAGACAAGAAAGCCCCCGGCCCGGATCAATTACCAGCTGAGATCATAAAAGCAATGGGAGCATCAGGGACGGAAGCCTTTCTCAAAATATGCAATAACATCTGGCATACAGGACAATGGCCAGACGAGTGGGCTAGATCGATTATCCTACCCTTACACAAAAAAGGCTCAACTTCCAAATGCGACAATTACAGAACCCTAGCGCTTATATCTCACGCGAATAAAATAATGCTCCATATAATTAATAAACGCATCCGGCACTACTTGAATTGGCAAATTCCACAGGAGCAGGCTGGTTTTGTAAAAGGTAAAGGAACTCGTGAACAAATCTTAAATATTCGCCAGCTGATAGAGAAATCCTACGAATTTAACACTCCTATTATCTTGTGCTTTATTGACTACAGCAAAGCCTTCGACTGCGTCATCTGGTCGACCTTATGGCGGGTATTGAGAGAATTCGGAGTTCCTGAACACTTAGTTGCCCTTATTCAATCACTCTACGTCAATAATCAAGGCATCGTTAAAGTAGAGAAAACTACATCTGACTCCTTCTGCTTCGCGAAAGGCGTGCGACAGGGTTGCATCCTATCCCCCATTTTGTTTAACGCTTATGGTGAGTATATAATGAGAAAGACTTGCGAGGGCTGGGAAGGTGGTGTCATCATAGGTGGCACTAAGATATCTAATCTCCGCTATGCAGACGACACCACACTGCTGGCTGCCAACGAAAACCAAATGGCACAGCTCTTAAACAAAATGGAGAAGATTAGCCTGGAGCTAGGGCTTAAAATCAACTACAGCAAGACCAAACTAATGGTAATAGATCGAACCAACCAACTGCAGCTAACCGGAGTTTTACAGCTCGAAACCGTA
The DNA here is from genome assembly GCA_009982885.2 of Hyles vespertilio. Taxonomy (NCBI): domain Eukaryota; kingdom Metazoa; phylum Arthropoda; class Insecta; order Lepidoptera; family Sphingidae; genus Hyles; species Hyles vespertilio. The sequence goes on along the minus strand of CM042806.1, from coordinate 6,459,798 downwards.
CAAGATTTTAATTATCTGGGATCCATCATCTGCAGCACAGGATCTTGCGAAAAAGAAATACGAAGGCGTATAGGTATGGCCAAAAATGCAATGACTCAGCTGCACAAAATATGGAAAGACCGCAACATCAGGAGGAAAACAAAAGTAAAACTAGTCAACTCCCATAGTCTTCTCCATATTCAACTATGGATCGGAAACGTGGACCATGAAGAAAGCCGACCGAGATCGCATAGATGCTTTCGAGATGTGGTGCTGGAGGAAAATGCTTCAGATTCCGTGGACTGCGTACCGCTCCAACGTATCCATTCTACGCGAACTCCAAATCAAAACCAGGCTCTCTACCATCTGCTTGCGCCGAGTACTGGAGTTTTTTGGCCATATAGCTAGGAAGGACGGAGATAACTTGGAACAACTGATGATTACTGGCAAAGTCGACGGTAAACGTCCGAGAGGCAGATGTCCCATCAGATGGTCGGACTAAGTCAGCTCGACCCTTGGCGTCAAGTTTCACGCTGCGCTCCACTATGCCAAGGATAGGAAAAGGTGGCGCAGCATAATCTGGTCAAGGATTGCTCCATGTTCAGGGGATCACGACCCTCAGCAATGAGGAAGACGACGCGAGGAGGAGGAGGATATACTATTTAATACATAATACATGAGCACCACATACTAATTAATAAAACAAAATCAAGAACACTAATTTAAACAAAAGTCCATACCTATACGAATATTATAATTTTAAACAAGCTATATTTTAATTTTTTTTTAATAGTTGTCACCAAATTAAATAGCCAAAAAAATCCCCTTAACCAAAACAAAAACCGTTCGACATCGTTCCTGGAGCAAAAGAGCCTAGAATTCTGGAAGCATTTCCTCTTTGGATGGCGATGGCTACCCTCTGCATCAGAAACCACCCAGAGCGAGAGTCCCTACCTAGTTCTCTAAGACGGCGGCCAATGTGTCTAATGAGAGCTTTGGCCTCAGATCCCCAACTTTATATATACTTATGTTATTGTGTATTTATACAATTTGTGTCTCTCAAACGTAATTTTATATTTCTAATGACTGAAATGAAATGCCAAAGCGTTTCAACGATAAAGAAATACAATACAAACGATATACCTACACCTTTAAATGAGAATCAAATTTCGCAATTTGTCATTAATTGGCACAATAATGTATTTTTTACCATCTGGAAAGTACAATGTAGTCCCGATAATCTGATAAGCTGTTTTGCTTGGAACTATACTTTACTAAACTTTGAACTTGTAAATTGTTATTTTCACGTGTGTTCCCATAGTTTTACATAATTGGTGGTGATTAAAGATTGCCAGTAGATGTAATGAAAGGAGGAATTAGAAGATAATTATTATATAAATTACTTTATTTATTGTTTATTATTTTACATCGTGAAACGAAACGCACAAGGCGAAAATTGGGTGTCCTGGTTACTACTAGGAAGAGTTGCCTACCCCTTCTGAGAAAAATGGCGTGAGTTCATGTATGTAGATATTAGTTATTATGTAAACAAGAGAGGATTGTTTGCTGTTTGTATGATTTAAGATCAATTATTTGATCATAGGATTATTTCTGTGGGGATTTGTGGTTCTGCGACTGGATTTCTGGTATTATTAATAGCGTTTTCCATTGAGTAACCATTTGAACAGTCATAGATACTTCCTGTAGTTGAGACGTATTTAAGCAACTTCGCTAATTTGGTTGTCTTTTTTTATTATCTTTATAACTTGTGGTGGCCACTACTTATACCTTAACGAGTATTGCACACCACAATTATAAAGATGTTACAATTTAAAAAACGAGTATTACGGTTCCCATATTATAAGGGATCTTTTAATATTATGGTTATTTTAATCCTGCTCCACATCTATCCCTTTCCTAAGGCATCCAGAAATAGTTGGCAGTAAGCTTGCGCCGCGACGGCTCGCGTGACCGTCACTAAAGCCTGTAGTCATTGCATTCGGTTTCTGGTTGTTTTTGTTATATTTCGCCTCATCTCCCCCTATGTGGGTCATTGCGACGTGAATATTGATCGATGTTATTACTTTACAACTTTTTGTGCCAGGATTTTACCGCAATATCATCCGAAATGTTTATTAAAATATTATGTTCGAAATTAAAAGAGATTTTGTTACTGGCTGAAATTTTTATTTAAATAGCTTCTAATTTTTATAATGATTTTCTTAAACAGTGCTCCAAAAATAGGATTTTATAGATAGCTACATAAAATATTGTAATTACATTACGTGTTTTATTAAATCCTCATTCGTACTAGATCATGCTAAAGCTGTTTATGTTAGAAATGTTACTGTAGTAATAATTAGAAAATGTTAAAATGCTTCGTAAATAAAGATTGAAAATAAAAAAGGCGTTGACTGACACGATTATACAATTGAAGAACAGTAACTAAGCCTTATCTCAAGGCGTAAACGATTTAAGAAAGAGAATATAGATTAGAAGCACTTGTAACTTACTGGTATTATATTCAATTTTCATTTTTTATTCAATTTTACAAAATTACACGTATAATTTTGTGCATGGCTTCGCTGAATAGAAAGGATTATAGTGAATAGAAGGTTACTAATATTTTTTATATACCAAGATTGAAACTTGTATGCATTTTGACGGATGACGATTTACTTCCATCTCCTCCTATTAATTTAACTTTCTGATTTATTTCGTTGCGGGTTAAAGACAAGTTAGACAATCCCAGAGACTCGCCGAGCTTCAATGCTCGTTGCTACATTTCGTGCCACTGTTGATCCTGGCTTACAGGAGTAACAGTGGTGTCAACAGGCGGGACAGTCTTCAAAAGATGACGATACGGCCATTTCAGCGAACTGTAGGCATTTCTACCAACCCTTTCGCAGGCACAGCCGTTATCTTATATATTATTACTACACTAGCATGTTGGTCGTATGATTTATGCAATTACGTTGTCCCCGTCCAATCCATGTTAATTACAGCAACTCAATCCGAGGTTGAAACTAAACCATTAAAAATTAATTTATTAACGTAAACGTCTCGATTGTTGTGGACTTAGTTTGAAATTTAAATAAAGTCTAAATAAAATAAAATGCCGCTTATTTAATTCCCATTAATAATCTATTTATATTTTCACAGTAGTGATAAGTATTTTGGTACTGCGTAAACTATAATATGTAAAAAGGTTTCACCACTTTTAGACAGAGTACTAATCAATTATAATTTTATTGACATAAGTACCATTAACGCGGGAGTGTTCTCAGCGAGAATCGTATGACATTATCGCATGACATAACCACTATATTTTAACGTGTTTTGATGAATGTTTATATCGTAACAAAAAAGTCTGTTTTTAATGAGGGCGTTAAGATCGATTTAAATATTAAAAAAACAACCCGATATATTACGATGGAAAATATTTGGATACTCGTTATTTCTATTTATAGTCGTTAATAAGCTATTTGTTTATTTTAAATCATAAAACAAAAAAAGTATAGAAACACCTACGCATACGTAATTTGTCAACGAACACAATGACGTTTTTAATAGTTTTGACATAATTGTTTTCCTTTTATGCCAATTGTCACCGCATCGTACTATTTTTTGCCAAATTATACATGCTGCAAATTTTTTATATCCTTGCGATTATCGTATCTTCGAGGCGAGAAACTCTCCCCGTGTAAATGGGGCTTCAACTTCCAAAGGCCATTGGCCAAATTGGCATTTGAATTTACACGTGTGCAACAATAATTATAATTACCTACTAGTTTTTTGTGGTAAAAGAATCATTCATTCAAAATCGCGGATATTTCAGAATTACGATATTATTTTAAAAGACAATATTTTGGTATTTTTTTGCCAATTCAGGCAGTAGGTTTGGTTTGGTATTCTTCACATAAGTTAATGAACTTAATATGTCATTTATAACTTCGCGCGGGAATATAACCGGTTTCATGGTAGCAAGTCGCAGCAAGCAAAAAGATCGCTGATGGCAAGTGACCAATACCGGCCATGGACATTCACATCGCTTGGAACATATATGGATGTGTTGCCAGTACATAGAATCGCGAGTGGAGCGGGAAGAAAAAAAGATGGAACGAAGAAATGGGTATTGGGCCTCCAGAAATGTTACTCCCCCTGAGACAGTGGTACTGCCCCGGACGAGCCTGCTCAATCATGCTGATTCATGACTGATAGCGTGGCTCTACCACTTCAAAACTTTCAGACTATGTTATGGGGCACCTTCTTAATGTATATAATACTGAGTAAAAGGTGAAAAAATATCATATGAAACTCTCGATCATAGACTTAAACCGATTTGTATACTTCAAAGGAGAAGAATGCCCATTCATAATATCCTTTACCGATAGGTAAAAAGAAATAGTTGATACCGATATCGATACAAAACTTGTTATGACATCTTTTATGTCTCTGTATCAGCCCATATACGTCCCACTGCAGGGCACGGGCCTACTTTACAATCGAGAGTACGATTGAGAGTGGTTAGGTCATATAGTCCACCACGCTGGCCTAGTGCAGGTTGGCGGACTTACATACCATGGTTTTTTTTTTATAAATCGCTTTGGCATGCGGGTTTCCTCACGATGTTTTCTTTCACCGTTTTAGTGCGTGGTGATTGACTGACAATACACACATGACTCCGAAATGTCAGAGGTGTGCCCTGGGATTCGAACCCGCGACCACCGTGAACATGTTGGCAGCCGCGTCTAGTCCGTTTACCAACAGGCCACCACGCACTTATATCTTTTATGTAGTATCACAAAAATGTAGGTTTCATTGATGCACAATAAACTTCGCACCGATACTAAGTTTTTATAGTAAAATGCGCATTCTCCTTTAAGAATATTAAATCTTAAAGGACTCATCCCCAAGCAAAATTTGCAAAATAGCGATAATTCTGACCGTATAAACATAATTTTCCTATAAAACTTGACATAAAATTGATTTCCAGCGTACTGTAAACAATTTCTGATCCCAAACGGCCTACATGAAGGGATGAAAAGGGCGTGACCACGATATCATTCAATTTTATAGCTTACAGTCACGTTACATCGGCTTTATTCGTACTGAAAATATTTTAGTACATTTATTTATGTATAGACATTAGGGGCTAATAAGCTACATCATCGTAATCATTATTTACAGCCGCAAGAATTTAACTAAAGATAGGTCTATACTTAGAATTTCTACAGCTGCTAGATGGAGTTAATACTAAGCTAAAGTATTATAGACCGACAAGATTGCATGAAGACATAACGTAATATAAACTCATGTTTTTTCCCAGAAGGGGTAGGCAGAGGTGCCACCAGGATACCTGAATTTCACCTTGTGTGCTTCGTCCCACGATGTGATAGGCTACGAGCCTGTCGCAATATGGGGCATAAATTCCAAATTCCTACGGGCTGATAATGAATAGAAAAATACAATATCACTTTGGCCGACTTCGGATTTCTACCCGAGACCTCAGCTTTTTAAGCGTACCGTTGTATGGCTACGCCACCGGGGCATGCATGAAGATGTTGTTGAAAATAGATTAAGCGAGGGTAATTTGATTGAGCGAAGATCAATAGTCTCTGCCTACCTCCATGTGATACACGCGACGATTAAGTCTATAATATTTATATAATATGTACTAGTTTATACCGTCCTCTTCCCTTCCCCCCCCCCTCCCCATTCTTCAGGGTGCTCCCCTCTCAATGCGGAATGACCTAAGTATCCTTGGTGTGGATATCCGCTGTGATCTCAATCCAAGGAATCACATCGAGGGCGTAATAACTGCCACATCACGCAGGGTTGGAGTCCTGAACAGGGTGCGTCGGTTTTTCACGGCCGGTCAGCTTTGTCGTTTATACAGGGTATATCAAGACTGCTATCGAAAACGAAGCCGGGTGGTAGTTTAAGCGACTTCAGACACAATGCAACAGAAAAAGTTGCAAAAAAGCGACAATTTTTTTTTTGTTATTTTTTTCCTATGGCCCTATTTGGGTGATAAATACATTTTTTCCTAAAATAATAGTATATACCCTTTTATTTATAAATACTCTAAGGTATAAAAGAGTTTAAATTATTATTTTAGCAAAAACTATGGATTACCACCCAAAATTACAATATTTAAAAAATCATAAAAAAATTGTCGCGTTTCTAGGCGAAATTTTTAATTGCATTGTGTTTGTAGCCACTAAAACTACCACCCGGCTTCGTTTTCGGTAGCAGTCTTGAGATACCCGGTATAAAGCGCAGGTATGGCCGGGTATGGAGTACTGCTCGCACCTCTGGGATGGATCCGCCCAGTACCTGCTCGATGCCTTGGATGGATTGCAGCGGCGGGTCATCCGCATTGTGAATGATGCAGACGTTACGAGCAACTTGGAGTCGCTACAACTCCGGAGAGATGTCGCCTCTCTAAGCGTGTTCTACCGCCTGTATCACGGTGAGTGCTCTGAAGAATTGTTCAACTTGATCCCTCCTCTCGATTCCTAACCAGAGATGCCAATGGATACTCTGCCTGGGCGGCATTGGCACTTACCATCAGGTGCAATGCCGCCACTTCAACGAATCTGCTACATTTATAAAGTCTATTCTTAATCCACAATGGCAAGCATTTTATATAACGTTTATACATGGTATGTCAAGGCTGAAACTAACTGACTGACTGAAAGAAGATCGAAAACAAAGCCGGGTGGTAGTTTTAGTAACTACAGATACAAAGTAAATACAAATTTCGTAAAAAAACGCGACATTTTGTTTTTCGGATATTTTGCATATCATCGTGTTTGGATGGTAAATACTTAGTTTTTGCTTAAATAGTAATTCAAAATCTTGCGTACCAATGCGTCTTTAACATTTTAAAATTAAGGGAAGTACAATATTATTTTGGGAAATACTGTTTATTGACCACCTAAATACTACGATAGGGAAAAAAAAAAACAAAAAATCGTCGTGTTTTATTACACTTTTAGTTGCGCTGTATCTGAAGTCACTAAAACTACCTCCTGGCTTCGTTTTTGGTTACAGTTTGGATATACCCTGTATAATGTATTTACTTAATAATATGTTTATAACATGAATTGGTTCGTCACGCTGGTAAGTTTTTAATTAAGAAAAACTTTCATAATAATTAGTTAACGGGTTCGAAGTTTCATTAACCGTACGATTTGTACTCTCCAGAGTTTAATTTTATGAACAAAACTTAACGTAATGGCCTTCTCCAGGTTTTAAGCTCCCTATTTAATTAACTTAATTAAGATTGATTCGATGGTTATGTGAGTATTAATTTATATATTTAATGCCACTTTTTTTATTGCAGTGAATGACAAGATGACCTTGCCACTCGCCGGATGGTTAGTGATACGGCCACTTATGGACAGTAGCAAAACCAAATAAGACCATAAATTACAAAGCAATGCTTGGCATTCCTGTGGCGCTCATCATGCTGAGCCATAAGATGTTAAGTTTCAATGCTTCCAGTAGTTACTCTGGTTAGAATATTTTTCAAGCCGGAAAACAATATCGTATTTACACTGCTGTTTGGCGGTAGAAATAGACATTGCGGTCGTACCTACCCAGGTGGCTGCTCACATATGAGAGACCTACCACCACTAATTTCAACCTTTCATATTTTCCTTCTCACTATACGGGCTTATTTACATGTTTTTAATATTTTCATTAATATAAGAGTTAGGTATTCTTATAGCAATTTTATTTTTTCAAAATCAATAAGCACCAATTGCAAATATGTATAAATAATTGTTTTTTTTAGACACTTTTAATGCACTTGAATGTTTTCTATTAAAGAAATATCAAAAAAATTCATCGTCTTTTATCATTATATTAGTTTGGTTACTAAATTCATGATATAAGTTATTTTACATAAAAATGCAGACAGAACTTCCATTATTGCACAGTTCGCCGAGTTTATGTCTGCGCCACGACATAACAGGAGGCAAGGATATCTTTGCAACGCATTGATTCCAACCACGAGCTATTCATAAATGATTTTTCAAGCGGAAACAGTACACAAAGAAAGTCTATTGATTATTAATTTTAGGCACATTATTTCTATAGTTTATCGAAGTTAACTCGGTTAGGTATACTTCTTTCGTTTGCATGAGACCTCTAACAATCGTTGTTTGTATCCTATCTATCTTTAACAAGAGGTAACATGGATACCATTACTACGTCGATGCAATTCTACACTTCAATAAATAAAATTTGACATATTATATGTTCATCTTTCCTAGTCATCTTAAAACATATGCACCATATCTATATATCTGTATCTTTGTTAACTAAAACGTAAAATGCATTGAAATACCTAATGAAATCTCTGTTTAAAGACAGATAGATTACATATACTGGTGGTAGGTCTCTCATATGTGAGAGGCTGCCTGGGTGGGTACCACCGCAATGTCTATTTCTCCCGTAAAGCAGCAGTTTAAATGCAATGTAGTGTTTCAGATTGAAGGACATTGTAGCCAGAGTAACTACTGAACATATTAAGACTTAACATCATATGTCTCAGGATTGCGAGCGCAGTGGAATGCCAAGCATTGCTTTGTAATTCAAGGTGCTATTTGGCTTTGCTACTGTTCATGAGCGGTCGCATCGCTTACCATCAGGCGAACGGCATGCTCGTCTCGCCATTCATTGCAATAAAAAAAAAGATTATAGAGAACGGCTGTTAAGAGGTACCACGGATTGGTCTATTTGTGTCGCCAAGCAGCAGTATATTAGAACTGCTATGTTCCAGTAAAGGAAAATATAGCCAGTGAAATCATTGGCCAATAAGAGACCTAACATCTAGTACAACCTACACCAAATACCCAGTGAGATGAAATTCTGTGCTCAGGAATATGTTTTGAATAGTGTTCCACTTGTTTATTGGCGTAACGCCTCTACTCCCCATTTTCTTTAATAAAAAAAGAGCCTTTAGTTCTTAAGGTTGTAACAAGCCTTGGAGTGGAATAGCCCTCGGACCTTGAAAAGGTTTCGATCGCACCTTCCAAGGGTCTTCGTTTCGGCAACGCGGTATTATCGCAGATTACAGCAGTTAAAATAATGGTTCTGTTATAGCACAGTTAACCTTGCCGCCCGACGGTTTGAAAGCTAAAGCACTATGGCACCGAGGTATATATTACGACTGATTTGAATAATTTTTTGCCCCAAATTTATCGTCATTTAGTGAGGAAAAGGTCATTCGTCCATAAAATTGAGTATCTCTACGATCTAATAACGGTAGTAGGAATCGCTGAATGCATGAAAGCGCTTCTAACTGGTCGATGAGAAAAAACTTGGGAGATATTTTATCAGTGCAATTACAGTTGTTGAAAACGTTGACGATGTTTCAAGCATGTTTTTGGCATACCACAGTTAACATTGAGAAGAAGCTCCATTGGTTTGTTTTGACCATCCTCAATTAATATCAACACAATATTGAATAGCTAAACTTTGCCAGCCCTTAAAATTGTTTGGCGAAAGCGAAGAAACAAGGGAAGGAGAGTAGATTATTAGGATGTCAGCATCATAACTTACCTAATGTTATAAATCAGCAATACTTCTTTTACGTCGATGATATATGTGACTATAGCAAGACTATGTTGATTTATACGAACACTATTCTAATATACTTTTAGGGAATCGTAACATTCAAACAAAACTACCAAAAAATCTTTATAGGAGATGATGTTTATTATATGTATATTCTTTCTATGCCATAATTTCTTAATATCAATTGGTACGGAGTTTATGACTTCATTGAATACCATACTAAATTCTAAACTAACAATAACTTCATAATAATTGAATACGTAACCTTTAAAATTAACAATAACATTCATTACGTCAAGCACATGCTTACGGGATTTAAATACATTGAATTTAATAGAGCCACAAAGAACGCCACAAATGCCCTTATTTCGACATTTCGTTCCACAAATTCTTCGTTTCTAGTTACTACTAAATCACAGTCTAACCTTGCTTTTGGGCTAGCTACTGACCGTTGACTAATAACAGTTCAAGGTTAAATTTTGTTATTCATGCGAGCCAATAGCTTATCAGATCGACTGCAATGTGTATATTTAAGTTTCGTAGGAGGTTTTTCTTTTAAATCATTATGTGATTGAACCAAGCCAACCAATAATTGACCAATAATAAAGGTCTGATGTTGATATGGTCTGGTCTGAAATCGATTTCTAAAAATTGTTTTTGTAAACTGTTTTAAATTATTTAGATTTTGGTAAGTTACTAAGGGCTTCTTCGGTACATGAAGCCTTGGAGTAAAACATGGTTAGTAGAGTTTATTTCCATTTCAATACGTAATTAGAGATCAATTTTAGATCCGGTACCTCGTATGAATTTTTTCGAACTCATACAATGGATTGAGGTACTTTAAATTTATTTCTAGTTGGATAAATAAACAGCTTTCCAATTAGAGCATTAACTGTCTTGAAACAATGAAACCAGTTTTATCAAAATTATGGAAACAAGCGGATCTCAGAACCCGATAAACTTATATAATATGTGCTATTAACAAAGAAAATTATAGAATTTGAAATGAAGTAAAACATAAAAGAACATTACAATTTCTAATTTATTAGGTATACAAAACAACTAAAAGACGGAATGATTAATACTAGTTCTCTAAACACGTCACCAATGCACGGAATAGAAATAAAAAGATTTCTTACACCAAATGGCGAACCATGCCTGAAATATGATGCACTTGACAAGTTTATTACACTTTATGCAATATTTTTCGTGGACATTGTGAAAATTAAATAGTGTAAAAAGTTATTTATGAAGATTAATGATGGTTTTTTCAATAAAACAAGTTTTATATGGTATAATGTCAGGATTTAGTGGTATAAATGTACATAAAGCATTTAGTCACGAGAATCGGGACACTATTTGACCATTTATATACCATATTTCAGTAGATGTATTTTTATAAGACACTATGCATAGACGTTGTTAATTTTGATTAAAAACACCCAAGATTTTTATCAAGTTCTATATTGTTTTCAATTTTGAAATAGATCTAATATGTTTTCGATGCAACTACAAACAAGATACCTAAATTAACTGAAACCCAGCGGCGTGCACAGGATTATGACTATGTATGCGGCGGAGTACTCGGTCACAAAAACTTTTTCTTTTATAGTTTTTTAGCATAGCCAATGCCACGCGACGGATCTCTAAGTCGGAAACCATGCCAACATAACAAGTCTTAGATGTACTACTATTCATGTCCATCTTCTACGGCAACGCAGACAAAATACCGATCGATCGTCGCGGCGGAAGAAATTCTAATAAGTAAAATAAAAAAAAACTCACCTAGTCAGCTTTCAATTTTCACATATTCAAGGTTCCGGTTAGTTGAGATTACGATACCTATCCCGATGTAAATAAATGCAAGATTCCGGCCACCTCATTCATTAATTTGATAAACATACATTTTTAACACAAACCTCGCAATCAAATTACATTTAAAAAATAAACAAACACACTAGTAAAAGCAAATGACTACAATTAATATCGAAACTTAGTAATAAACTGTTAAATGTACACACTTTCAAATGTTAAAATGAAAAATCCGTTAAGAAATCTATTTTTTTTTACAAACTTTGACAGCCTCCGTAGCGCAGTTGGTTAGACGCCGCCTGTGAAACGAGAGGCCGCGGGTTCGATCCCCGCACCGAGAGAAATGTTTGTGCGGCCCACAAATATTTCTTCCGGGTCTGGGTGTTTGTGAGACCGAAAAGTCTCTCGTAGTTCCTGATACCCACGACACAAGGCTCGATCTTAGTGTGGGGTCAGGACTATGTATGTGACTGTTGGGTGTATTTATTTAAACATACTAGTATAAAATAGTAAACAATGCAAAAACTCATAAAAAAAGCAAAATGGCCCCCGCGAAATACAAAACATTTCTATTTAAACAAATAAAACCTTACTAACCAAAAATGCATAATGTGCATAGGTGATTTATTAGATTCCAGCCTATTAATTTTACTCGGATTATAGGCAACGAACATTTACGATTACTCCCGACAACTGCCGAACTCCCGAGGCCTGCCGCAGGAGTCGCGGCTTTCAATATTCATGGGTGTGTGCGTTTGCGACTGTGCACGGACACCAAAATTACTACACACATGCAAACAAATGTCATGCGGGACGCGGCGGCATGACTTGGTTGATTAGGTACATTAATTTGCTTTGCAGCGCCTCTTGCTTTTCGCGTGGCAACCATAATGTTTGCGTGATTGCAAATAGGTGCTTTTTATAAAATACTAGGCGTTTTTAAGTTATTATATTTTGTTTATTCATTTATTTACTATAATTTAAAGTCATCTAAAACGTACGAACGTTATAATAAAATATCTGTGAATGGCAAGTAAAGCACTGCATTTCTGCCTACAAGGAGTGCACGCCCCTGCTGAAACCAAATATTACAGGAACAGTTTTTTAGTTCAATTTGACTAATATTGTTTGATATTCTGTGAGATTATAAACAAACCTATGCAAAATATTTTATTTCACAAGATTTTAAATAATTTTGACGAGGTTAAAATCAAATTTCATTTTGATTTAGTTAGGCTTTATTGACATGCGCGGTGGCCTGTTGGTAAACAGACCAGATGGGGTTGCCAACATGTTCACGGTGGTGGTGGGATCGAATCCCAGGTCATACCCCTAACTATCGGAGTCATGTGTGAATTGATAGTCAAATTTACTATAATCATCATCATCATCATCATCTCAGCCATAGGAAGTCCACTGCTGAACATAGGCCTCCCCCAAGTCTATTTATTATAATAGTCGGGTATATTTAGGTATAAAATATCTAGAAGGCAACTCATGTACAATTAAAACACATGTCCAAAAGGAAGCCATCCAAACTGGCCAATTCCCTTTGGAACCTTATTTTTCTAAGGACCGCCATATTTATGTATTATCTGCACTGATTTACTACCTTTTTGGCTGCTAGCCTGTTTTCATCTATAGTTAGCTTTAAAATACTTAGGTGCGTATGTGCCGGTAAGTTAATGTTTACTTTTCTTAAAAATATTTGTAAAACAATTTATAAAAATAATTTTAGGAGCTCATTGTATGTAGATATTTATTATAAATAATAAATATATCAGAAGAAGGAGGTAATTTGCCTTGCCACTAGTGCTACGCACAATTCAGGGACTAAGTAATGACTCATTCAGCCTTATATCACACACATTTCAGAAAATGCGTTAATAATCACATACTATCCCAGCCTAGAAAAAGCTTTGAATAAAATTTAAAATTATAATTAAAGGAAGGAAAATACCAAAAATACTATTCTTCTATTTATTACTGTGCTGAAGGCAATACAATTCCCTGCACCTATACAAATAACTTATGTATTTTGAAATTATCAGCAATTTTTATTTTTGGGGTGCCGTACAAAAAAGAAAAAACGCAACCGTTGCAGAATGAATTCGTTGTTCTGTAAGTACAATGTACTTTTCGGTAATTTTTTATTATGAAAATTTGCAGTCTTAGGAAATGAAATAATAAATTTAAAAACATGTTATAATCAAGATGTTTTTTTTGCGATTAACACTCAAATTCTCTTGTAACCCATATTGCTTTGGGATCTTTTCGACCACTATCGAATTCAAGAGTAGGATTGGGAGTGGTTGGGCATCTGTAGTACACCACACTGGCCGAGTATGGGTTGGCAACTTATTCTTTAGTTATTTCATTTTTGTTCTCTTTTCCATACCATCCCGGCGCGAACCAAATGGTTCTCAAATTCTTTTTTGTGCCGCTCCGTCATGCTGTGGAATTGTACGTCACGTTGTTGTGTACTCTGCCTGGGCGGCATTTGCGCTTACCATCAGGTGCAATGTGGCCACTATGCCGGGCCAGAGATAAAAAAATAACATTCAAAGTCTACAAGATGTTCATAGAAAGAGCTGGGAAACTGGAACAGACGGATGCCCTGGAAGAGTTAGAAACAGTACAGGAGTTTAACTACCTAGGCTCTCTTATCACGAACAACAATTCATGTGAACGGGAAATCCGCCGCCGAATGGGAATGGCCAAGACTGCGATGACCAAAATGACCAAGATATCGAGGGACCGTAACATCCTGCGGTGGACAAAGATTAACTTGGTGCGCACTTTAGCCTTCTCCATTTTCCTTTATGGCGCGGAGACTTGGACCCTAAAGGCAGGAGATCAATCTCGCGTTGAGGCTTTTGAGATGTGGTGCTGGCGGCGAATGCTGCGCATAAGCTGGACAGAGTTTCGGTCCAACAGCTCAATACTGGAGGAACTGAAAATAAGGGAGCGACTGTCCACCATCGTCATTCGAAGATGTCTCCAGTTCTTCGGTCATGTGGCGCAGAAAAACCCTGACAACCTGGAACGATCGATCTTGTTAGGAAAGGTTGAGGGAAGCAGACCACGTGGCCGCAGACCAGCTCGTTGGACTGATTAAATAAGCAAGACGCTAGCCATGACTATCCCAGAAGCACTACATCTGGCGGAGGACCGTCAAGCCTGGCGATCAGCTGTCCAAGACTCGACCAAGTAAAGGGGTCACGATCCTTTGCATTGAGGAAACGACTAGAGAGAGAGAGTCTACAAGAACGACACAAGGCGGAATACCAACACTCATTATATGGCGACGAAAAGTAAAATTCTACGCTGATGATATCTATCGATTTGGATGACATATCCAACAAAAGCAACACATATTGGTTAACAAGGCCGATGTATTGGATAAAGTGACTGCAGTGGGTCTAACAAAATGTGCAATGCAATATATCTATCTATGTACACATATTATTAAAAAAAAAATAGGCACATTACTACACATTTATTAACAATTAGGCACATTAGTACTGGTGGTAGGTCTCTCATATGTGAGAGGCCATCTGGGTAGGTACCACCGCAATGTCTATTTCTCCCGTGAAACAACACTGCTTAAATGCACTGTTGTGTTTCGGATTGAAGGACATTGTAGCCAGAGTAACTACTGGACATATTGAGACTTAACATCTTATGTCTCAGGATGGCGAGCGCAGTGGAATGTTGCTACTGTTTATGAGCGGTCGTATCGCTTACCATCAGGCGAACGGCTTGCTCGTCTCGCCATTCACAGCAATAAAAAAAAAAACATTAAAATATATATATCAAAGACCTTTCATATTATCAGAAATAATAAGAATGCCGATAACACGCATAGAATTTATAGGAGGTTAATAGGCATGTTAATAGTTTTATCATTGTAACGTTTATCGACGTTTTCAGGGTACATTAGAACTCATGAAAGAGTTGAAATACTTCAACTAATAAATATTAGCAAAATATGTGGATGGCATTTGTGTCCTACGACCAAAAGGACCAGGAGGAGTTTTGCGTCTCGCTGGCAAATGGGCAGAAATTTGGCCCTTATTAGCCTGGGAAATCCGGTACATGTGTGGCCCACACATGCTGGTCCAAAAACATGACCATGCATAACAACATTAAAGGATTATCTATGGTATGTAAAGTATACAAAATAGGCTTGTTTGGCTTGGCCTAAGCCCTCTCAATCGAACGCTCGGTTTTCAAAGGTGTTTTAAAGTTGACGAATATTGACTAATATAGACAAATATGGTTCGTTTTATGTGCCGAATTAACCCTATTTTTATACAGCTGCTTCTTAATTTTTTAAGTAAATGCCTATTAAACTATTAACAGAAATTAATTAGTATTTTATTACAATGAATTAAAAAAATCCTTGAGTATAAATTGACTAGCTTACTGTTAACACTATTATTCAGTTTTAACGCCTCTATCGAGTAAGATATATGTTTTATATGAGATTAATTTAAAAATGAAGTTACTAACGGTTGTTGTAGTCTGTTTTAGCGTAGGCTATGGAAATACTTATCTAACTAGCACCTCAAAATGGAGTTTCGAAGGCAAAAACGTTGTAGTTACCGGAGGAGCTCAAGGCATTGACTATGCTATCGCTGACAACTTTTTGAAAAACAATGTGAATAAAGTATTTATCGTAGACAAGAACGCCACTCAAGGGAATGTCGCTACGTGCAAACTCAAATCCATTTACGGCAATAACAAAATGAAATTTTACAATGGCGATATCACTAAAGACCTGAAGAAGATCTCTACAGACATTCTCAGTAAATACTATATAGATGTACTGGTAAACAACGCAGGTGTTGTGAATGAAACGGACGCTGATTACACTTTAGGAGTCAATGCAATAGGAACTGTCAATTGGGGCCAGAGGTTCTACGACGCAATGAGTAAAGAAAATGGAGGTAACGGTGGTACTATCATAAATGTTTCGTCAATACTCGGTTACCTTAAATTCCCTCTTCTTGTTATATACTCATCTTCGAAGGCCGCCATATTATCCTTCACTTACAGCTTAGGCCATCCGTTTACGTACAGGTCTTCGGGAGTAAGAGTGCTCGCTTTATGCCCTGGCTTTACTAATACAGAGTTGACGCGTACCCAGATTTATCCGGACGAACGGCAAGAAATTTTGACTCTATTTTCAAATGCAGCAGGGTATCAAGAACCTGATCATGTGGGTAAGAGCGCTATGAAAGTCTATGAGACCGCTGCCACTGCAACGGCGTGGACTATCAAAAACAGTCAAGAACCGGTTATGGCACCTGATAGGCAGGAAGTGACCGCCCAGCACCTGGATGCTCTCATTGCTGCTTCCAAGTTGATAAGTAGTGTTAAGGTCCGTGTACCGGCTACATCAAGACTGCTACCGAAAACGAAGCCGGGAGGTGGTTTTAGTGACTACACACACAATGTAACTAAAAGTTTCGCAAAGAAACGCGACATTTTTTTTTTTCAAATTCCGTCGGATTTGGTTGGTAAATCGATAGGTTTTGCTAAAATAATAACTTAAAGCCTTGCGTACCATAGCGTAAGGGTGAACACTATTATTTACCAGCCTAAAACGATATTTGTTTATGTTTTAGTCTGAAGTCACTAAAACAACCACCCAGCTTCGTTTTCAGTAGCACTCTTGATATACGCTGTATAAATACCTTGATATATCCCGCACGTTCATTTAGTAAATATAATAAAGTATGATTGTGCAATTATTACAGTTTACTTTGCTTAAAACTTTTCATAAAAATGTTAAATCTTTTGTGGTGAACAAAATTACACAGTGTTATAACTCCCAACCCCAACTGTCGCAGCCGAAATAATCTGTATAGTTATTTAATGTGACTGCAGTACTTAAGATTATTTTTCCCATTTTGTCCCGTTTTGTTACTTACCACCACGTCCCGTCTCATTTTGTTCCCTGACTCGAGGCATGCAATCCTGTCCTATATTCGATCCCGTCCCACCGCTATGAGTTTGAAAGAGTGCCAAGTATGTGTATTTTCAAATATTTGAATTCCTTGCTTATCCCAAGGAAACACTGCGTTTTCGGGATAAAAAGTAGTTATTGCCAATATTCAGGGTATCAGCTACCGCAAAACCAAATTTCATTAAAATTAGTTTTATTTGGGCGAGAAGATTCCTAACTGATCCCACAGGAGCTCTGTATCGTTCGAGATCAATATCCCATGTGTTAATCCAGGGTATCAGCTCCCTCCTAACGAAATGTCATCAAAATAGGTCGTGTCGTTTGAGCGTGCCGTTTGATGAAACAACACACACAAAAACTTTACCTGTATAATATTATTACGAAGTATGATTTTAATGTCGGTGACTTTATTTTTTTAAGCAAATATTATGATAACGTCCTTTTTCCTACATCTCGTACTGGGTAAGTTACTATACTTCAGTTTTTAAAAAACAATTAGGTGTTAATTGTAAGATACCTAAAGCACACTTGATCAAATAGGTCATTGGAGATTTCGCTACACAGGGAAAAGATCCTTTATGTTTTCTTAAAACAGAATTCAACAAATTAAAGATGTATTTCAATAATTTTACCCCAAAACATACCCCGTAATCTTCTTTTTTTTCGAGGCGGCAATAAACTACGAGATAATTTTGGTCGTTAAAACCCAGACCTGAAATAAATATTCATGCGTCACAAAAACACTTCGTCTTAATCGAACCTGCAGTCTCTAGTTTCACAGCCGGCTATCAACCAATTGAAGCCCGAATATTTTCAAAATTAAATATGAATGTAATAAAAATGAACAAAGGGGCAAGCTTTCAAAATGTACGGAAACCATAAAAATAAAACCTTTTATTAATTAAAAATTATTATAACATTCAAATTGGACTTTAAAATCTTAAACATATTGTAAGAAGTCACGCAACGCACGCACACAATGCTTTAGGGGTTTTAACGATTCTAAAGAAATGGAAGGTCAGCTACTTACCAAAATGCGTAAATAAAGCGTTTAAATTGTATCAAAATAACGATTTAGTTATTTTTTGTTCTATGTATATTTTTTTTCCTGGCGAACAACTTACCAACTAGTGATTGAATGAACCTCTACCCGTAAACATTAAATACAATTGAAACGTACGTAAGTTGCCCTGTGATTGTCGACTTTCCAAAATCATTGGGAAAAGAAAAAAACCTCCGGCAAACTTACTCTACAAACGAAACACAACAACATAGTAAACGTTTCACGTCTCTAATGGTAGCATTTGCCATGTTCATTTTCTAGACTGTAGATGATATACTTATATTACAACTGACTTTTTATGGCTAACTAAAATATTCGCGATGTTGACAAAAATGCATTTAATTAGTATCAACTGCTAGCCCATTCATAATTGATGTAAAAAGTAAGGATACATAGCTTTTCAGTACATTTGGAGTTACAAAAAGGTGAACGGGAAATTCAACTAATTCGTCTAAACGATGTTAATAACTAAGAGCTTGATTTTTATCAAACTTTCTGTCATAATACAAATATACATTTTCATAATCGTTTCGAGCAATGTCTAATTACAGTAACCTTCCACTAGAGATGCGCCGGAGCGCCGCACCGCACATCGGCACACTTTAGGCCCGGCGCCCATTATCGGCATCGGCAAGGAAAAGGATCCTTTGGCATCCTACATGCAAGCGCACACTATCGGCAATTATGCTTTGGCATGCTGCAAAGTTCTTAGGGATGACGAGGCGTCCTTAAGGATGCCGCACCGTCCTGTAGCTTGCCGAAGCGTCTCAATATCGTATTTTAAATTTAATTTAATTAGTAGATTTGTTTTACGCGCTTTCCGCACGATCGACAAATTATTTAATAAAAATATATAATTATATAATAAATGCCATAGCATTGACATAAATAGTATGTTTTATGTATGCATAAAACAATATTCAGTTAAAAAGAAATACAGAGCATAAAATAAAAGAATTAGGATCAATGACTCAATAAGCTTTACAAAATAAGGAGAAAAATATGATTTAATCACCTTGAATCAAATTTTTCGTATTCGCTGAAAAAAAGTCCCAGATTGAACTCATATTACTCCAGGAAAAATATCAAGGACAATACTTTATTCCCTTCAAAATCTATATAAACGTAATATAAATAAGTTTCCATCTCAATATTCACATCATTTTCATACACTTATGCGGAGAAATAAAACATCACATCACATTTATGCTATATTGAAAAGCACTCACAATTTTGCTTTGTTCTCCTGAGGCAATATCTTGGCACAGTAAGTTTGTGTTATATCTGGCTTTTAAATTATTTTTATTTATGTCACGATAAAAATACTGAAGTTAAAAAAGCATTTCAAACATAAATAAAATAACTATGAATATAAATAAAACAAGTTTTTTTTTATTTCGCTGCAAGACTAAATATTTTTTTCTTAATGTTACAACTTTTTATAACCACCTCTTTATTTTGATATTTTTTTACATATCAAAAAGGAAACTTACTCTTTTTACCAATACGTGTGGTGTAATCTCTCTTACTTCAGTACATTTTATTTACAATCCATTATTTTGAAAACTTTACTATCTTTATAAATACTGAAGCATTCCTTCTTGTGCTTTGTTCTTACCCCACAGCGTAGAATGTTACGGATTTACATAGATTATTATGGCAATATAGACGTAGCTTTAGGCTTATGAATAATATTTTTGGACCCCTAATAAATTATGTCAGACTTCTCAACACCATCGCTGAGGACATTGATCTCAATTGTTGCAGTATGCCCAAATTCACGGAAGTGACACAACAATGTTTAGAGAGATGTAACGAATGTTAAAATAATAATTATGTTTTTATTGTTCATATTTTTATTTTTGTTTGAATTGTTTAATTTTATTTGAATGTTTATTATTTTATTTATTTTTAATTTCTAAATTTCATATGTATAGTTTAAGAGTTATTTTCTTTTATATTGATTTAGCGTCGTGTTGGCCTCGGCTATTAAGATGTTGTATTTTCTGTAAATAAATATAAATACAAAAAAAATGTATAACTCTGGTCAGAATATACTCAAACCAAAGCTGTTAATTAATTGCCAGAGAATAGGGAGTTTAACTTTTTTTTTGGATCGATATGCCGAATATGAAACGTGAGGTCGCCGGTTCGATACCCGCGCCGAGACAAATATTTGTATGATCCACAGGTCTTTGTTTCGGGTCTGGGTGTTTATGAGACCGAAAAGTCTCTCGTAGTTCTTGATACCCATGACTCTAGACTCGATCCTTTATCCCACACATATTATGGGGTCAGTGCATCGTGACTTTTGCCCCATGTCGCAGAATGATTTTGTAATTATATTTTTTTTATTATCTTGTATAAAAATCGACTTCAAAAGAAACACATGACAAATTAAGTGGCATATTTCAGACAAATATGCCAATAACATGGTTATATTGGCAATATTTTGGTGATTTAATCTTGTTGTTAGACTGCCATGTTTACCTATATATTGTTTATATCATACAATGAATTTAATATCTCAGCTTATGTTATAATAAAAATGTCGTAATGTTTTAAGATTTTTATTAATAAGATACAATATCGTCTACTGGTGGTAGGTCTCTCATATGTGAGAGGCTGCCTGGGTAGGGACCACCGCATGTCTATTTCTCCCGCCAAATAGCAATGTAAACTGTTTTGTTTCGGTTCGAAATATACAGGGTATATCAAGACTGCTACCGAAAACGAAGCCGGGTGGTAGTTTAAGCGACTTCAGACACAATGCAACAGAAAAAGTTGCAAAAAAAAGCAATAATTTTTTTTCGTTATTTTTTTCTATGACCATATTTCGGTGGTAAATACATTTTTTCCTAAAATAATAGTGTATGCCCTATTATTTATTAATACTCTAAGGTATAAAAGAGTTTTAATCATTATTTTAGCAAAAACTATGGATTTACTACCCAAAAATGACGATATTTAAAAAATCATAAAAAATAATTGTCGCATTTCTATGCGATTTTTTTTATTGCATTGTGTTTGTAGCCACTAAAACTACCATCCGGCTTCGTTTTCGGTAGCAGTCTTGAGATACCCGGTATTGTATCCAAAGTAATTACTGGACACATTGAGACCTAACATCTTATGTCTCAGGATGATGAACGGAGTGGAGTACCAAGCATCGCTTTGTAATTCATGGTGTTTTTTGTTTTTTTACTGACCATGAGAGTCATCAAATCACTTGCCATTAGACGAACGGCATGCTCGTGTTACCAGAAATAGCTTTAAAAATATTACTACAGATGTTAAGATTATCGAAAAAGTTGTCTTAAATACTGGACATTAAATTAAAATATATGTCACGGCATCGAGAAATGCCTTTTGATAAAACGGCATTAATTTAAGACATTGGAATTTGTGTTGTATTCCGACCAGACAAGTTTTAATATTCTTTGGTATAATTAAATTTCTTGCTGTTGCGTCCCTATCTGTGCTGGGCTTCAGACAGCTTGGAGTCAAATAGATTCCCAAAACACAACGTTTGAACTCTAGATACAGTCTGCTGAGTATTCGAAATTACGTGAAATTTATATATAATTTATAACAAAAGAAAAAATATGAAGTCAGAAAACCTTGACTAAGATTTCAAAGGTTCGTAAGGTTCACTAACCCGAGATACGTCCGCGTGAATCAGTAAGAGGTTCATTGTATAAATGGGATACGATTATTTATTGTAGAATTACTCTTTTAATTAATCCTATTAATTGTCCACTTAGGAGAGGCCTTTACCCAGTAGTCGAGAAGTATTAATATAGATTTCGATAAGTTTTTTAATATATATTTTTCAAAGTAGTAACCTAAGTCTATCGCAGGTAATTATAATTCTGTTATATCACACCAGTTATCTATACTAATCCATACTTTAATATATAAGGCTGATGAGTTCGTTTGTTTGTGCCCGCTAATCTCAGGTAGGTACTAATGAGGTTGTCTGGTCGTCTGGAAGAAATCGCCTAAGGCGATAAGACCGCCAACTGTACTCTTTAATTTTATTAGTTAAATATTGTATTATTTTGTCCTTTTGTGTGCAGTAAAGAATAAATAAATAAATGACTCGAATTGAATACTTGTATAGAAAATTTATCGGAATAAATAATAGATAATTACGGCATGGTTTCGAAATAGCAGTGTAGAGAACGGTAGTCACAATAAGTTCAACAAAAAGCAGTTAGTACGCGATAAAATATGCTTCTGATGTAGACTAGAGTCAAAAATATCTGCGTCCGGGCGGAATCGGGTCGGGCCGCTAGATTATACCGGGTATATGAGAGTACTAACGAAAACGAAGACGGTTGGTAGTTTTAGTGGCTACAAACACAATATAACTTAAAATGTTGCAAAGAAACGCATTTTTTTCATATTTTAAACATCGTCGATTTTGGGTGGAAAATACATAGTTTTTGCTAAAATGATAATTTAAAGCCTTGCGTACTATAGCGTCTTTAAAAAAAAGGTGTACACTATTATTTAAGAAAAAACTATATATTTACCACCCTAATACGACGATAGAAAGAATATAACAAAAAAATTGTCACAATTTTCTGCATTAAATTTAGTTGAATTATGTTTGAAGTCGCTAAATCTACAACCCAGCTTCATTTTCGGCAGCACTCTTGATATACCCTGTATACTTTCATGAAAGGTAACAAAAGAAATGTTACCTATTTTCAAAGGGAAGAATACGACAAAGTAAAATATATTATCGTAAGTTCAAGATTTTACAGCTGCCATAGAATACATATAGCTATGTTATATTTATTCAACAGGAACCGTGTACTTTCAGAAACATTGCCACTCTTTGGCTCATAATATTTAAATATGTAAAAATAATTTAGATCTGTTAATATTTTGCTGCAAAAATAGATACGATGCGAATAAAAAAACATTTCAAGAGACGAATATTTCTTAGTTTTTTTTTTTGAGAACATTAAAAGGCTCTTTCGTATCAACACATAACCTGTCACTCGTTCGATTGTATTAACGATGATGAACTTTGAAGGTCCCTGACGAACTCGCTCATTTCAATATCAGCTTCCTGCTCCACCCTGCACTGGTTTTCAAATCCCTCGCTTTTTCGTATAAATAGAGCGTGTTGGTTATGATTGGCATCAGTTGATCCATAGATCCGCAGTCATCTACAGCAAAATGAACAAGTTGGTGTTCTGTGCTTTGTTCGCGGTCGTGGCGGCCAAGCCCGACATCTTCCTTACACCTGAACTGGCTCCATTGACAACCACGACCTACTTGGCCCCAGCGACTACCACCATCACGAAATCAGCCACTGGATTCATCAACCAAGGACCTTACCTCTACTCTTCGCCATTGTACGCCCATTTGATCAAGAAGCGTTCGGCTCCGTTGACGTACATCGCACCAACAACCTACATTACTAAGCCACTGCTCTCCACATACTCTGCACCTCTGATTCAGACTGCGCATTTGGTTCAAACTGCACCGCTCCTACCAGCAGCGTCACTCCCCATTGCCACTACGCATTTCATCAAGAAGAGGTCTGCTCCACTCTTCACTACATCTTATATTGCCCCTACCACATACTCGGCTCCCTTGTACACATCAACCCTTGCGGGAACCGCTCCTTTAGTATCTACTCATTTGATCTCAACTCCCCTTGTGTACTCAGTCCCTTGGTTACAGCACCCATCTTATCAAGAAACGATCTCCGGGAGTTCTCGTCGCACATTCTCCTGCTATCAACTATGACTACCGTGGAATTCCCTTCAACACTCCCACTTACCCCGCCGTGGCCTCTCCCGCTGTCCACGCCTATACCCCCTACACCCACGTGTACTAAATGTCAATGAGATGATATTCCAAGCATTTTATTCAAAATTGTTCCGTAATGTAATAGTTCAATGTACATACACATGATTGCAATAAATTTCAATAGTAGTTATGTATTGTTTTATTTTGTTATTAATTTCGTGTTATTCAAATATAGATGTTTATTTATATACTGCAATAAGCAGTTGATAGTAAAAATAATTTCTGAAACATTATAAAACATTGGATACCGAAAATTGGTTTAAAACTGTCTATAAATAAGGCAGTAAAAGGTTATATTTCGGGTTAAAATTTGATGTTACGATAACGTAAAATAATGTACTAGGTGCGTATTTTTTCATTATATGAGTATTCTCAAAAATATAGGATATATAATTCCACAAAAACCTGACCTGAAAAATAATTAATTTTTGAAGAAATATTGCGAGAAAGTATTACATAATTATGAAAAGGCCGTTTACAAAAATTATTTTAAATACGAAAACTAAAAATGTTATTGCTGGATCATTGTAATTTTTCACAAAGCATAAATATTTTGTATGAACAAAAGATAACATTTGGAACAACTAAATGGCGAGGTTAAACGTGCTTTTCGGAAGAATCTGGGTTAATCTACGGACATATTTCATCTCCTTTGATACGATCTATTAAGTATGAAACCAGGAGTCGAGAAAAATCTTTTGAAATTGAAAAATATATAATAAACCTTTTTTTATTGCACTGGTCCGACAAACGAACATGCAGGTTACCTGACGACAAGAAAATTCTATTGAAATTTGGTAATTAGTATTTCGTGCTTTTTTTTATTAAGTCTGACAAACGAGCAAACAGGTCACCTGATAGTAAGCGATCATTGCCGCCCATGAGCATACATAACATTTTGATGATAAATGCGTGCCCGGTACATCAAATCGGGAGTCGAGGGGGAGGAAAAAGTACGGGGAGAGATAAAGGATATTGGGCATCCGACAATTAAAGTAACACTGTTAGTTTTGGACCATATCAATGGTCTAGCGATGCGATGAGCTGTGAGCAATAACTCCCTAAGATCCTTTGCGAGGCATGATAAATTATTCTAAGTTAGTCTTAGTCTAAGTTGTTCTGATCATAAAGAATGATTTCTAGATTTTATGACAAGGTTGTAGTCTTCCTCGTAACTAATAACCACCTTGAAAGTTACAGAATATAATACAACTATGAAACATAGTGCTTCAAAAGTCATAAGATTCAGGATCTCGAATGCCTTGTCTATGGTCCGGACGCGCTTTATATTGCAAACTGTCATGCTCCCACCCTTACTCTTGTGGCGGTTGCAATACGCCAACTTAGATATAGCTTTTAAAGCGGTTGCAATACGCCAACTTAGATTTAGCTTATAAAATACACGCTTATTATTTGTAATTTGAACATTATTTAAACACGCATTTCATTTTAAGATATGACTGCAGATGTTTAACCATAAAACATCTGCGAGTCGTTTTACTAAAATAAGAATTTTTGTGTACCCTATTGTATAATATTAGTTAAAAAGATGCTGTTCTAAATTATTGTTTCCTAATTGTAATGGCCCGTTCATGCCGGGGCAATAAAACTGTATTATTATAGTTAAGTTCTTTAGTGGCGGTAATCCTTTGCAACAAATTTATGTTTTTTAGACAATAGTACACATGTTTGGGTAAACCTTTCTGTTTGGACAATAGCCCAGATGTTTGGGCCGACTTAATTTTTAGTTGAAAGGATAGACCCTATTTTATGGCTTAAATATATTTTCTGGAAGATTTATCCCCACCGATCCTCATTCGGGTAGTCCTATAAAAGGGTCGGTTTATTTGGATGAAAGAAGACAGTCTGCCATCTCTCGTCACGAGCACATCTCGCTCCGAGTCGCATAATTATAATTTTACTCTGTCTGTGAATGTATTAAGTGTTAATTTACAAAATATACAATAGTTAGTTCCTGGAAGTGAGTGCTTATTCTAATACCTACACTTATAACCACCAAACTCTGACTGTGGGTAGTGAAATAGAACCACAATCGGGTTTCCTTTATTAAAATTACTTCTACAACTACCCGTACATTACTGACGGCCGATTTACAATTATTTAGCATATGAGCCTTACATAAGAACACCCCGACATATACACATATTTGAAATGTAAAGCGACATTTACACGGGGAAAGTTTCTCGCGGCGAGAATCGTATGTCATTATCGCATGACCTAGGCGCCATAACATTATCGCGTTTGACAAATGTTTATACGACGCAACTTTATATTCTCCTTACGATAATCGCAACCTCGAAACGAGAAATCTCCACGTGTAAGAGTGGCTTTACACGACCAAAGTAACCACGAACAAATAAAATATTAAAACTAAGCACTTTCCGTACAAAACCAAGTGAAAATTGCCACAGTACCAGACGAAAATATAACCCCAAATATAATCAAATAACGTTCATCTGACAAGCATTAGCATAAACGATCCATTTTGTAAAACAAAAAGTGAAATGGCACAAGTATTTGTAGATAGCGCTTAGGAAATTAATTTCTCCTTTTATTCTTGAATTCATAATTGGTTCTCGACGATAGACAATTTGCTTAAGGATTGTTGAGGGTCTGTTCTGCCATTTAAACTTAGAATATTGAAGTTTTTAAGCGGAATATTTTGTATTCAGGTAAATTAAAGTATAATATATTAGATAGAAGTGCGTGGTGGCCTGTTGGTAAACGGACTAGACGCGACTGCTAACATGTTCACGGTGGTCGCGGGTTCGAATCCCAGGACACACCTCTGACTTTTCGGAGTCATGTGTGTATTGATAGTCAATCACCACGCACTAAAACGGTGAAGGAAAACATCGTGAGGAAATCTGCATACCATAGCCGATTTATAAAAATTTCTATGGTATGTAAGTCCGCCAACCCGCACTAGGCCAGCGTGGTGGACTATATGGCCTAACCACTCTCAATCGTACTCTCGATTGTAGAGGAGGCCCGTGCCCTGCAGTGGGACGTATATGGGCTGATACAGATATTAGATAGCTGTGGTGCCTTAAATATTAATATTTGAAACCTTTGAGATTAAACATTTCAAACAGATTGCTTTCAGTGATAACATGCAAAGCTTTTTAACTTTGTTTCTTATTATGATAATGTAATCTTTAATATGTAAATAGTTATCTTTCTATATTATGTATGTATAGGTTAAATTAACTAAATATTAACTTACTTGAGCGGTAAGACCTCAATCAGAAAGAAAGAGAGAAAAAAATTACTTAAAACTTAATTAAAATCTAGTATACACTCTGTTGATACTTTTCATAATCTCAATTTGTGCCCTTCACATTGACTCTTAACATACTCATTTTTTTATTTGTAACTAGTGGCTCAGCCCGCTCCGCTCGGGTGTAGATACTTTTTGACTCCAGTCCACGTCAGAAACATATTATTACATATAAACACTGGTTTATATTAAAATTCAATGTGACTACCGTGCTTTAATGCTTATCCCATTCCGTTCCGTTACTTCCCTTCTAATCCTGTTAGACCGTTTTAAGAGGAACAATCCCGTCTTACATAATTGTAACTTCAACCGTTCACACGCAGCGGAAGCTCAGAAAAGGAATAAAAAATTACCTTTTGTGAAACCTTTTTCGCTACTGCTCCGCTGATATTGGTTATAGAGTGATATTAGCGCCTTTCTTGATAATACATCCAAAAAATATAGAATTATTCAATTCTACACAGTGGTTCCTGAGATTAGCGGTCTCAAACAAACAAATTCTTAAGTTTTATATATTTTTATTTTACATTACTATATAGATATATCTTAAGTTTGTTATTCCCTTTTGTGTGGAGTAAAATAAATAAATAAGAACAGAAGACTTGACCGTAAATTAAATTTATGGCGTCTAGCATTACCGTCGTTCTTTACAAATACGTCATGGAAGCCGATAATTATCATTGTTATATTTCGTTTCCCTTAAAAAAGTAGTGTTTAATGAATTTCATTAGTTTCAAGTAGTTATAAAACCATAAAATTCGAATCTGACTCTAATCTTTCATTGCAAACATAATTCAAAAATAGCTTTCAGGACGGTTACACCAACAAAATGCGATTTAGATAGGCTTTAAGACAAATCTCAATGATCCGAAAAAGGTTTGACAGAAAGAAATTGATCCAGGTATGTTGAAACAAAGGATCGTTGTTGGAGTGTTAAATAAATATCAATATCGCGAGCACAGAAATCTTTCGTGAAAACGTTTCCCCTAAAAGTTTCAATGAGGTTAAACGAGTTTGATGTGTCTTCCGCCCGTATGCTTTGACGTTTTATTGGGTTGAACTTCACCGAACCAAGTTAAGTTGTGTTCCGGTATCGGTGAGAGTGTTCGCGGGTATTTTTTTTTTTGTTTTTTTTTGTTTTGCAACATGTTAAGTAACATTATTTATTTGCTTCTTTTGTTCTTAGTCGGCAAAGCGACTACATTTACTGGTTAGTTTAGTAGTATTTCATATACTACTTGGACGTCCAGACGACCGCCGCACCGGCACGGAAATGTTTTTCTTTAACATACTTTAATTTAACAGATTTTTAATAAAAATTACATTGACAAACCTCTATAAGTCCGGGACGTAAGTCACTAAACTATCAATTTCAACTTATTGTTTTGTCGTAGAAGGTACGGTATATGAAATTTTATGTTGGTTTTGGTACTGTTCATGAGCGGCCATGTCGCTGACGTCTAATAGTAAGATCAGGTGTACGGTATGATCGTCTGGTCATGCATTGGTATAAAAAAAATCCACTTACTGTTTATAGAATACATGTAAAATAAACTCACAAAATAAACACAGGAGTGCTGTTGTTATTTTGGTTTGTTATCTGGAGCACTATAACATGAAATGGAGTAGCGTTTTCAATATACATCCTCGTTTTTATATTCCCTTTATTTTCTTGTATATTTTTACCTTTGTTTTGAGAAATACTACGCTTTTTGTTAAGCTTTTTTATCCTGTTGCAAGCAGATGAGATAGTTTGGCGTGATTGGTAAGCAGTTAACCCAGTTATTCACTTTCACAACAATTTTAATAAAAGATGGCAGTTTATTAATTATAATTAATGTATATCCAAATATTTATTATTCAACTGCTAGCCTGTGTAATCTATTCTTTTTTTTTTTATTGCATTGAATGGCGAGAAGAGCAAGCCGTTCGCCTGATGGTAAGTGATACGACCTCTCATAAACAGTAGCAACATTCCACTGCGCTCGCCATCCTGAGACATAAGATGTTAAGTCTCAATATGTCCAGTAGTTGCTCTAGCTACAATGTCCTTCAATCCGAAACACAACAGTGCATTTAAGCAGTGTTGTTTCACGGGAGAAATAGACATTGCGGTGGTACCTACCCAGATGGCCTCTCACATATGAGAGACCTACCACCAGTTCTTTTTAACCACAACGCTTCTCAAATATAAGCAGCATACAGAAAGTAACTATATTTAAAATTTACGTGATAATCACGTTTGCATTCTGTAAATAACGCTATTTTTAGAACAAATAAAAAAAAGGATGTTCGTTCAGAAATTTTCTGTACATTTTAAATTACATTTCTATGTCAGCTGGCATGTCTCACCCACGCTTTAAATTGACAACTAATTAACTTGCTTTATAGCAATTTCTTTGTAACTGACACGGCTGCTAATAAACGTGAAGTTAACATTTAGGATGCTTTAAAACCGTAGTATTTTATAAGCCTTTTACTGGTGGTAGGTCTCTCATATGTGAGCGGCCGCCTGGGTAGGTACCACCGCTTTGTCTATTTCTCCCGTCAAACAGCAGTGTAAATGCACTGTTGTGTTTCGGATTGAAGGACATTGTAGCCAGAGTAACTACTGGACATATTGAGACTTAACATCTTACGTCTCAGGATGGCGAGCGCAGTGGAATGCCAAGCATTGCTTTGTAATTCAAGGTGTTGTTTGGTTCTGCTACTGTTTATAAGCGGTCGTATCGCTTACCATCAGGCGAACGGCATGCTCGTCTCGCTATTCATAGCAATAATAAAAAAAAAAGCTTCGATTGCAAAGGAGAATGCTCATTTTACTATGAAACTTAGTATCGAAGATTTTCGTGCCTGGATAAAACCTACTTTTTTGTAACGGTAAATATATATTTTCAATAAATATAAACATAGTTGCGAATCAGGCCCGGATATCTTGAAGAAATGTACTTGAAGTCCAATATAAAATATTATTTTGTGTTAAGTTGTTTGTGTAATCTATTGTTAAAACCTGTTTTAACTACAGAATCTTTTGTCCTTTTTCAACGACTTTGAATTCAGTTTGATCGAAGAAGACAAAACATTTGATAGCTAAAATATCTTTTTAAACTGTTTATGATTAAGGCCTTTAATACCGAAGTCTGCTAAATTATTATTCTTACGCTGACAAATAAAAAATAAGGTTATTGCACCGATCGTTTATTCCAATTCAATTTTATCTATTGTTGATTGATGGTAGAAAATATACTTATAACCACCGAAAAATACAATTCTTAACAATCTTAGAATAATTTCAAGACATTTCATTTTCAGATATATTATGAGCTATCCCTTCAATAACGCAAAAGTAATAAATCAAACTCTGATTGTGTCTCGAGACAAGCCATTCAATTGTTATTCTTCAGAGAAATTCAATTTAATCCTTTTGGTCCTAAAATCCTAAAATTTCTGCGTAAATATGGCTTAAGCTCATTATTACAGTCAAAGGGACTGATTTTCTTAAGGATTAGATAAACTTTTGGTCAAGTTAATGTTTTTGATATTATTGCGTGGTTTGAATAAGATTTTGAATAAGATTCTACCTTGAACGATGTAGATATAATCGGTTTCACAAAACAGAAGAAGTAGATTTATCTGTATCTGTATTAGCCCATAAATGTACATCCCATTACAGGGCACTGGCCTCATCTGATTGAGAGTGGTAGATTTAAGTTGAGGGCAAACACTTATAGTTTTTCGAAGTACCGTGTAAAGAAGTAGTGATTATCACTCTTTTCTATCACCCAAAAACTTATAGAACCTGTATAGGAATTTCACGGGGATGGAAAGTCAATAAAGTGGTACTAAGTTGGTGTGGTAGAAATATAAAGCTTGGGTACTAGCATTTCTATATCAATAGAAATTAAAATGGTTGACTTTATGAGGGCTGTGCAATGAGACAAGACGTTATTAACTGCGCGTGTAATCCTTACAAAGTACGTATCGCGTAAAATTATTAAATTATTTTTTAAATATCGTCGAGTTTGGGTGGTATATCCATAGTTTTTGCTAAAATAATAATTTAAAGCCTTGCGTACCATAGCGTGTTTAAAAATAAAAGGGTGTACACTATTATTTAAGAAAAAACTATGTATTTACCACCCTAATGCGACGATAGAAAAAAAACAACAAAAAAAATCGTCGTAATTTTTTGCACAAAATTTAGTTGTATTGTGTCTAAAATCACTAAAACTACCCACCAAAACCACCCAGCTTCGTTTTCGGTAGCAATTTTGATATACCCTGTATATTTTCATACACATATTTTACACCATGACATTTAAAACTCGCTGCTCGCTGCTCACTCGCATCCCGCCCTTATAAAAAAACGATAAGTGTCAAGTGGCTTTGATGACAAATGCCATAACCAAATTGCTTGCAATGTAGCCTGTTCTTTCCTGTACGCATTAAAATAGGTGCGAGTAAGATAGAATGCCCATTAAATTAGTAGTTTATTGTTTACCGAGATGTAATACGATCGTCCCATTTTGGGATACTCACCAGTCGAGAGGTTAAAAAGGTTTATTGTAGCTTCTGGATTGACTTCTTAGAGTATTGAAGAACGAATCAATGACTTGATAACCTCGGTGTCGTAGTGGTACAACGGTGGAATTGCAAAAAAAATGGAATTGTGGTGGAAATGAAATTGTGTATGTATGTGTATAAACCATAGGGATTCATAAGAATTTCTATGGTATGTAAGTCCGCCAACCCGCACTAGGCCAGCGTGGTGGACTATATGGCCTAACCACTCTCAATCGTATTCTCAATTGTAGAGTAGGCCCGTGCTCTGCAGTGGGACGTATATGGGCTGATACAGATGTATGTGTATATATATATGTATATATGTGTATACATATATATATGTATATGTGTATGTATATGTATATATATATATATATATATATACAGGGTATATCAAGACTGCTACCGAAAACGAAGCCGGGTGGTAGTTTAAGCGACTTCAGACACAATGCAAGAGAAAAAGTTGCAAAAAAAAGCGACAATTTTTTTTTGTAATTTTTTTTCCTATGGCCATATTTGGGTGGTAAATACATTTTTTCCTAAAATAATAGTGTATGCCCTTTTATTTATAAATACTCTAAGGTATAAAAGAGTTTAAATTATTATTTTAGCAAAAACTATGGATTTACCACCCAAAAACGACGATATTTAAAAAATCATAAAAAATAACTGTCGCGTTTCTATGCGAAATTTTTTATTGCATTGTGTTTGTAGCCACTAAAACTACCACCCGGCTTCGTTTGCGGTAGCAGTCTTGATATACTCGGTATATATATATATATATATATATACCGAGTATATCAACAGTATATATATATATAAAATGCAAAAAAATATATATATATATTTGCATTTTCTTTGTAGGTGTTGTACTGTTTGTGTAGTAGGTTTTTTATTTTACTTGTTTCCTTTGTTTTGTTCCTTATTATGACTTGTTTTTTATTATTATTATTATTATTTTTAAGCTTTAATTATATAACATGTTTTAATTTATGTTAGTATGTTGGCTGGCGTTTCTGTTGTATTGTATTGTATTGTACTGTATTGTCACTCAAGGTGACCACTGAAAACCAGCGTTGCACTGTGGCTCGTGTCGCAGTGCAAAAATAAGCTGAGTGGTCACCTACGTGTCACATTTATGTGACGTACAAACCTCCTTTTTTATTTTCTTGTTGTTGTATGTTAGATATATAAATTTTTGTTAAACGAGTGTGTGCGTCATCTTATTATGACTAATAAATGAGTTTTCTTTCTTTCTTTCTTTCAAAACTGAGGACTACCGTTCGAAATTTCAACTCGGGTCGGGCAAAGTGATATTGGATATTTCTATTCTTCTATTATTTTTTGGAGAGTATTGATTGCATTGTATACCATGGTAGCTATTTGAGCGTCTACGGATATCCTGTCACCACTTTCTATTTTGAATACTTTCATTGCTGAGAATTAAGTGCTCGGGGCAGGTAAATGAGATTGTATTGCTGCTTAGTATCATTGCAATGCATGCCGCTCGATTCTGGCTTACAGGAGTTTCAGTTCGAAGTTTTTATGAAATATCATCATCATCATCATCATCATATCAGCCACAGGAAGTTCACTGCTGAACATAGGCCTCCCCCAATGATCTCCACAATGACCTGTTGGAAGCGGCCTGCATCCAGCGACTTCCTGCGACCTTAGTCAGATCGTCCGTCCACCTTGTAGGAGGGCGTCCAACACTTCGCTTGCCTGTACGTGGCCTCCACTCGAGAACCTTTCGGCCCCAACGGCCATCGGTTCTACGAGCTATGTGCCCGGCCCACTGCCACTTCAACTTGCCAATCCTATGAAATATAGTTTAATTAATTTAGTTTAATTTAATACATTTATGAAATATAGTTTATATAAATAGATAGAAGAAACCTGTACGTTACTAATATTTAGCTATAGTAAGTAATAACTACTTGATAGTTTGGCGACCTATCTCTTAAAACAAGATAACCCAAGATTCACTAACATCGTATAATGCGGCGGTATCTTATGAGTTAGTTACACTATTCATAGTCACGCTCCAACATAAACATGCACCTTTATGGACTTGTAGTATGCAATTGCGTACTAATTTTAATAAATTTTAACTAACATCAATGTTCCTTTGACTTTAAGATATTATTTAGGAGACATTTGTCATTTTGTGTAATTTGTGTGTGTTTAGGAGACAGTGTTAATGTTGCTCCCTGTATAAAAGATTTTGATACTTGTACGACAACGGGTTCACAATTCATCTGATGCTTAGTACAGAACAACCTAGGTGAACGGCAGTGTGCAGAAATGGTCCCGGTAGAAGCTGCAGCGCTCTAGTTTCAGGTTCCCGGGACCCAATTACACCGAAGAAGGAAGCGTGGGCTTTTGGTTGGTAAGCCGTAGACTGGTGAACCCAACATAATCGCTTCACTTTCTAACTCGGTTTCCAAGCAATATAAATCAAGATAAACACAAGCTGAACCCAAATTTTTCTATAGGTTATTGTGATGACTTCTCCATCTTTGCGTACCGTATTCGCTCTCCCACTTACACCCAACACATCACCCAACAATTTACTAAGAAGTGCGATAAGGCCAGTGTGCACTGAATGAATTTCGTCTTATCTATTAGCTCAGTCATAATGTCCCATTTGCATATATCACAGTCATTTCGAAGCAATAATCATGCAATACCGTTCTTATCTTGAGGAAAATTATGTAGGTTGACATTTCATCACCTACCTAAATCGCACTGAGTGCAATGTTAGTGCATGATTTATTTTGCATGTATTGAATTTTGAGGGAGAAACCTAGATAGGAGGATTATGATCCTACTACTACATACATACTGCTTTGAATTTCGAAAGTTCTTTTACTTCTGGTAAATCTTTCATATGTGAGAGGTCGTCTGGGTAGGTACTACAGCAATGTCTATTTCTTCCGTCCAAACAGCAGTGTAAATGCACTGCCATATTCCGGTTTGAAGACTATTGCAGTCGGAGTAATTTGACATTTTGATACTAAAAATCTTATATCTGAGGGTGACGAATGCAGTGGTATATCAACAACACCATGAATTACAAAGCAAAATTTGTAACTCATGGTGTTGTTTGGCTTTGCTGCTGTCGATTAGAGGCCGTATCGTTTACCATCAGGCGATTGGCATGCTCGTCTCGCCATTCATTGCAATAAAAAAACTTCATCAATGCTAATCATAGACATCCTAAAAAGGTCAACATTAAGCGGTTAGATACCATCAGTACCATCAGTATGGCCGACCTTGTCGATCCGTCCGATGCTTGATCTTATGTGGCCCTAATCAAAAACTTTTCCGTCCTATGAGGTGTCACTTCTCAGTCCAATATACGCATTATTAACCCCATTACGATTTGATATAGAAATAAGATGAAGAAAACAGATTTGATTAATACTGTACTGCATCAGCTTACATACGTCCGGGCAGGGCACGGGCCTACTCTGCAATCGAGAATTCGAATGTAGATCATATAGTCCACCACGGTAGCCTAGTGCGGGTTGGCGGAATTTACACACCATAGAAATTTTACTAATCGCTATGGTATACAGGTTTCCTCACAATGTTTTCCTTCACCATTATAGTGTGTTGTGACGATCAATACACACATGTCTCCGAAAAGTCAGAGGTGTGCCCTGGGATTTGAACCCGCGACCACCGTGATCATGTTGGCAGTCGCGTCTGGTCCATTACCAATAGGCCACCATGCACTTAATACTTAATGCTAATGTGCTAAAAAGATAAAATATATAAACCGCAACATCAGAGATTGTAAGTCATATCAGTTAACTTTCTCACACGATGAAGTATACTCCTCACTTAGTTAAAAGTTTGGTAATAATAACGTCAGAGCTAAGGAGCCGAGAGTGACGCGCATCCGAACGCTAGTAATGCAATAGGTAATCATTTCGGAAAAATAATAATTTTAAAAGCCCATATTATTTTTTCTTTAATTGATCGTTAATGATCACTGAAACCCATTATAATTAATATGTATTGTCTTACTAGACTAGAGAAGCGTAGTGTAGGATGCCCTCCAACGAGGTGGAGTGATGATATCCGAAAGATGGCTGGTACCGGTTGGAGACGTTGGGCTGAAGATCGAGCCCAGTGGCGTGCCATAGGAGAGGCCTATGTCCAGCAGTGGACGCGAATAGGCTGATGATGATAATGATGATGATGATGATGTCTTACTAGGCCATCAAATTTGAACGGGAGCAGGAAAGTAAATTGGAAGGTTCACTGGTAATTGCTAAAGTACTTTGGCAATGATAAGCCACTCACATTACCACACCTTATAAATAAACATGTATTGACAATATTTGTTTCATGCATAGTCGCCTGTTGCATAAAGCGATCCATCATTTGCTTAAGTATGATGCCGCAAAATGGCGTGGCATAATTCAAGCACCAAGTTTACGTTGATACGTCGTGATAATATTTTGTAACGTCACATTACAAGCAATTTATTGCACATTTATAAAGGGATTTATTTTATCTTTATTTACTACTAGCGGCGCGTCCCGGCTCCGCCCGGGTGCAGATACACTTTTTTGTAATTATTCTATCGCCTATGTTCATCAAGGATAATGTAGAATACTAACGATGAAATAATTTTTCAAATCAGTCCATTATTTTCAGAACCTATTCAATACAAACAATCAAATCTTCCCTCTTTAGTCTTTATAAATATTAGTATAGACAAACTTCAAACGAAAGATATGACTGAAACAAGAAAGAAATATTCACGCTGTGTTTCCGGGTAAGGCACTAAAGGAATACATGTTATCTACACATACGTCACGTTATTACATTCCCTATTAAAGAAATAAATACACCCAATCGTCACTTACATAGTTCCCACACTAAGATCGAGTCGTGTGTCGTGGGTATCAGGAACTACGAGAGACTTTTCGGTCTCACAAACACTCAAACCCGAAAGAAATGCTTGTGAATCACACACATATTGGCTCGCTGCGGGGATTGAACCCACGGCTATTCGTTCCACAGCCGGCGTCTAACCAACTGCCCCATAGATTAGTAATTATATACAGAGATAGATGCGCAACTCCACTTTTTTATTTTCCGTCGTGATTTCGCCATCAGAGGGCGCGCTAGGCAAATGCGCGAAATTTCATATTTGCTATGTCAATATTTTAAAATATGTATCTTTGGTAATCTCTTGTAATTTTAACCAATATCAAGTTGAAATTGTTTTTAATATCAAGAAATTTTTTAATATCAACATAAAAAAAAAAACATATTTCGTGGCACTCTACCGCCATTTAACAACTGCGTTTAAACTACTTACACGATAATATCTCTTTCTCACCAGAACGTGGCGCTAGAATTGAAATAATGGTTTTCAATATTTTTCCTGTATGAAGTCGCACCCCCGTGAACTGCGCCACGGAGGCTGTATTATAGGCTCAGAAAATTATGAAAGAAATCTATTTGGGTATACCAGAACGATTTATCAATTACTATTCATTGCATTTAGATGAATATTGACGCATAATTTATAATTATAATTTCATATCAGTTGGGAATCATTAAATGCACTGCCAGGTTTAGAGTGTAGACGAAAAAAAAATGCACTAAGCAGGATAGTTGAATCAGCTATGCTTTGGCTTACCTTTCAAAAAATCGGTAATAATCAATGAATTATTATACTATTTCATACTGTACGTACATAAATTTACAGCTAAGATGCTAAATATTCTTTTGGCTACATACATAATACAGCAGGAGAGTTTCTGGTCTTATACAGGTATACCAAAAAAAACTATCCGATCACCAAAGACGTTATCATACATTATTAATGTATTCTATTTAAAAGCTCCGTTTCACAAAATTGTATTGTATTGTATCAGCCCACGGGCCTCCTCTACAATCGAGAATACGTTTGAGAGTGGTTAGGACATCACGCTGGTCTAGTGCGGGTTGGTGGACTTATATACCATAGAAATTCTTATAAATCGCTATGGTATACAGGTTTCCTCACGATAATATGTTTATGTTAATATGTTTTAGTTTTTTATGTGTTTCACATAATATAATAAAAAATATGCTTAGTAAAATAAATAAAAAATAAGGAATCTTACATTAAACTGCTAACAACTCCGTTCGTAAAAAGCAACGAATTTCAGAATTGTCAGAATGTGTGCTGTTGTTTTCAGAATTTAAAACTGCTAGATAAGGCAATATGGATACTAAAATATGTATAATAACTTACGATAGTCATATTAGCTTTTATTTTATTTTATTTTTCAAATTTTTAACGCTGCAATTGAAATGAATATTTTGACAGCCTCCGTGGCGCAGTTGCTTAGACGCCGCCTGTGAAACGAAAAGTCTCTCGTAGTTCCTGATGCCCACGACACAAGACTCGATCTTAGTGTGGGGTCAGGACTATGTATGCGACTGTTGGGTGTTATTTATTTATTTATTTTACCTACACAAATGTGCGTCTTAGATTGGACAAGGTTTTTTTGTTATACTGTATAGACAAGACCAATAAACTCTCTTTCTCTCCGATCTTAAAAATAAAACAATTCATAAATTATTACATTCTGTCATCTGTTCGAAGTCTAATAAATAGTTCTCCGATTCAATGTATTGTGAATGAAAGTTGTATAACTGAAGGAACATCCTAAGTAATGAGTTAACTAATTCCCTAATAGATTACCTAAGTTTTCTAAGTAAAAGTTAAGTGATACATTACAGGTGAAAGGAACAAAAATTGAATTAGACCCGTGCCGTTCAAATAAACCCTATTTTTTTCGTACAAACTCTATTTTGAAATTCGAGCACTTATTTTTAAGAGATTGTGTTTGGTGGTAATTCGTAAGGGAATAAATAATGAAGAGGTTTGAATTTTAGAGAGTATTCCAGACTTCCATAAGGACACCTTATTCCTTAGTTGGTGAAATACAATTTCTGATAGGCTGGATTCCTAGTCTTGATCTTCTAGTCTAGTGTTGATCTTAGATAGACTATTTATTTCCAGTAATAAATAATTTTATAAAATGGTTAAAATCTCCATTAATTAAATTCTCACATAGTTGTTAATTTACTTACTAACAAATTGGATTATGTTATCTGAATATAAATGATTTATTATTATTATTTACTCATGATTAGGAACAGTTACTTATCAGATATTTTTGGTAAGTGTCGACGTTATCACGTTCTCAATATTAAAAATCATAGGATCTGAGGACTTATTTATGATTGTAATGCGATCGGTAAAATAAACTTTTTATTTAATTGATTTTTCACACGTATTCACGCACACACGCCATCTTCCTCTCTCTCTGACATCTGTCATTTTTTGACATTTCCTTCCATTCCTTCTCGCTCGCACATATATCTCTCCTGTTCATCCTATGTTCCATTCCCACATGTATACAGGGTATATCAAGACTGCTACCGAAAACGAATCCGGGTGGTAGTTTAAGCGACCTCAGACACAATGCAACAGAAAATGTTGGAAAAAAAAAGCGAATTCTTTTTTTGTTATTTTTTTTATATGCTCGTATTTGGGTGGTAAATACATTTTTCGTAAAATAATAGTGTATACTCTTTTATTTATAAACACTCTAAGGTATAAACGAGCTTAAATTATTATTTTAGCAAAAACTATGGATTTACCACCCAAAAATGACGAAATTTAAAAAATCATTATAAATAATTGTCGCGTTCCTGTGCGAAATTTTTAGTTGCATTGTGTTTATAGTCACTAAAACTACCACCCGGCTTCGTTTTCGGTAGCAGTCTTGATATACCCGGTATATCCAAATATAGTATCCACCGACGCGCTCTGGTTATTCTGTCATCGGACTAACAATTATGACGATAATAATAAAATGCTTGACGTCACAATACAAGAAAATGGTGGTCATAGGTTAACAGGATTTTAAAACCGAACATTCGTGACAATGTCGATTCATTAACATCACGATCTGGGAGCTGGGTAATATCGAATGTCTATGCACGTATACTGTTAAGTGTAATATGATTCAACAATAAAATAACAACTTTTGTTTCGGTTTATTGTTCTTGTACATGATTCACAATTACACATTAGGGAATTTGGTAATACATTGTCCTGAAGGGAAAAAAATAACGAAATTCGCAGAAGATTTCTTTCATAAATTGCATTTAAAGTAAATTGCGTGACAGTAAACTTCGCGCAAATTTAGTTCACTCTGATGAACATCGGGAAATTACATCACGTCTTCTTGTCAAACGTTCCTCAGTGCCTAAAGACAAAAGTCTTTAACTGTTGTGTTACTGTAGTGATGACTTACGGCACCGAGACTCGTGAGACGACTCAATGTCACTCAACGCGCTATGGAGCGGGCTATGCTCGGTATTTCCCTACGAGATCGAATCAGGAAGGAGGAGATCCGTAGGAGAACCAAGGTTACCGCATAGCCCATAGAATTAGCAAGTTGAAGTGGCAGTGGGCCGGACACATGGCGCGTAGAACCGATGGCCGTTGGGGCCGAAAGGTTCTAGAGTGGAGGTCACGTACAGGCAAGCGAAATGTCGGACGCCCGCCAACAAGGTGGACGGACGACCTGGCTAAAGTTGCAGGAAGTCGCTTCCAACAGGTCAATGTGGGGATCTTTGGGGGCTTATGTTCAGCAGTGGACTTCCTGTGGCTGTGATGATTATGATGATGATGATAAAGAACATACCTATTTTATTGTAATAATGACTGATTGTCTCATCCACAGGTATCATCAGTATTTGGCCTTATGAAGTTTTCGACGGATGTCCGAGCTGAGACGAAATGCTTGAAGTTTCCAAACATAGTGATACTCCTTTTTCTATTTTCACTTAATTCATTATTTTGTGAGCCTCCGTGGCATAGTTGGTTAGACGCTGGGTGTGAAACGAGAGGCCACAGGTTCGATCCCCGTACCGAAACAAATACTAGTGTCCTCCACATGTATTTATTTCGACTCTCGGTGTTTGTGGAACCGAAGAGCCTCGCGTAATTTCTGATACCCACGATATCCATCCATCCATCCATCAGCCAAAGGAAGTCCACTTCTGAACATAGGCCTCCCCAATGATTTCCACAGAGACCTGTTGGAGGCAGCCTGCATCCAGCGACGTCCCGCGACCTTTACCAGGTCGTCGGACCATCTTGTGGGTGGACGTCCTACGCTGCGCTTTCCGATACGCGGCCTCCATTCGAGCACTTTCCGATCCCATCGGTCATCAGATCTCCGCGCTATGTGCCTTGCCCATTGCCACTTCAACTTGCTAATCCGGTGGGCTATATCGGTTATTTTAGTTCTCCTACGGATCTCCTCATTTCTGATTCGATCTCGTAGGGAAACCCCGGATATAAATTTATCTAAATTTGGGATAGAGACTATGCGCGTGTCTATTAGGTTTATTCATTATTATTTATAAGAAGGGCAATAAACTTGAGCTGTTTTGCTAATTATGCGACCTGACGCACCCGCATAATGTTGACCTAGTCAAGCTGATTCACAAAGAGGGAAAAATAAATAATGATTAATACTTAACCACAGATACGGGTCCTGTAATTGTTTTAGACGAAACTGCAAGTCATTTTGTACGCAGGTGTGAAGATATCATTGCGGATGTAAAAGAAGTTCCATGATATTCGTTTCCGTTTGTGGTAGGGAAGATACTCGTAATAATTGTAATAGATACGCCCACTTTTACAGTCATATAATCATTCATACAACTAGAGCAGTGGGTCTTAATCGTAACTTATGAGGGATCATTTGAGAAATTCTGTCTAGCCATTCAACATAAAAGTCATTAAAGTAATAACTAATACTTTAAATAAAAAACTAAATAAATAAATAAAACTAATTATAAATAAAAATAATTTAAAAATAAGTAAATAAAAGCAAGAAATTAAAATAAGTAATACTAAGTATAGAAAATATATTGAATATAGAGATTAAGTTCTATGTGTATTGACTTGTCATAAGAGCTTTTAAATTGCTTACGTGACCAATAAATATATTTCATTTCATTTCAAATACATTTCATTTCATTTCTTTTCAAATACATTTCATTTTATTTCATTTCAACACATAGTTAGTTGACTGGCTTGGTTGTATGTTAATGCAGTCATGATGACTCATTATCATCATAATCTCAGCCACAGGAAGTTCACTGCTAAATATAAGCCAGCCAAGGATCTCCACATCGACCTGTTGGAAGCGGCATGCGACTTCCCTTTGCCAGTCGTCCGTCCACCTTGTAGGCGGGCGTCCGAAATTTCGCTTGCTGGTTAATACAGTACCGAAATGTAAATAAATAAAGGGTTTTTCTACAGTCAATTAATAAAATATGCATAAAATTATCTTAAAGATAAATAGATACACTCAAAAGTCACAAACATAGTCCTGACCCCACACTACGAGTGTCGTGGGTTTCAGGAACTACGAGAGACATTTCGGTCTCACAATCACCCAGACCCGAAACAAATACTTGTAGTTCAGACAAATATTTGCCAAAGCGTGGGGATCGAACCCGCGGCGTCTCACTTTACAGCCGGCGTACAACCAATTGCGCCATGGAGACTATCAAAGATGGCCTTATGATGGCTTCATGGACCACTTCCGATGCTTCCGAGGATCACCAGTGGTCCGCAGACCCCTAGTTAAGAACCACTGAACTAGAGGTATTAGTTTGTTGGTATTAAAATAAGTTTCACTTCAAAAATGTTTACTATATCTATATCAGCCCATATACGTCCCAGTGCAGGGCACGGGCCATACTCTAAAATCAAGGGTATGATTGAAAGTGGTAAGCCATATAATCCACCACGCTGGTCTAATGCGTTTGCTTTGCTATACCTCTCAAAAATCTGCATTATCTCCGACTTCCGTAATGTGGTTTCCTGCGGTACATAGTAATAACAAGTTCTGAATTGTTTTGCTACTGTGTGTTTGATTATTGTCATAAGGCAAACGATTTACTCAATTCGTCATTCTGTCGAAAAAAAAAACTATTTTAATGTGTTTGCAAAGTCAGCCAATCCTGTTGCCTCCAGTACAGTGGGCCGAATATGGGCTGATGCAGAAGACCATTTAGGTACAGATTTCCTGAGTCTACCAGACTGATTCATACTTATTCTCAATAATTTCTACTTAAAGAAAAACACTTTTGATATATGATTATCAGATTAAACGATTAAAGATAAGCTCACGATGACGTTAAAACGTTGATATTTTCAAGAACTTAACGGTTTCAAAGGAGATGATGATTATATTTCACAGGAATTTATGAACACCGGAAAGGAATAATTGGTACAACATTTGCCTTTGTTCCAAGGACACTATTACAATTCAAATCGTAACAAATATATACTAGTTTATAAAAACGATGAACATAATATAATAATATAAATCTATGATAATATTATAAAGAGGAGAGATTTGATTGTTTGTTTGCATTGAACACACTCCGAAACTTCTGAACTGATTTGAAAAATTCTTTCGCAGTTGGAAAGCTACACCTATTCCCGGGTGACAAAGGCTATATTATATTTTCATAAAAATTACGGATCCTTACTAAAACTCCCATAACTAAGATGCGCTGCGAAAAGTAAAATATATTGATTTTAAAAACTTTCTGCACCCGGACGAAACCGCCGTATATTTAATTGCCGTATATTGCCTCATA
Organism: Hyles vespertilio; assembly: GCA_009982885.2. Taxonomy (NCBI): domain Eukaryota; kingdom Metazoa; phylum Arthropoda; class Insecta; order Lepidoptera; family Sphingidae; genus Hyles; species Hyles vespertilio. The sequence continues at coordinate 6,415,962 of CM042806.1, read as the reverse complement.
TATTTAAATCGATACATGCCATCTTGGTGGATAGTATAACGGGATAAACTAACCCCTTGAAACAAATTCTTAGTTGTTGAGGGGTCCTATTTTCACCCTTGGAGACTCCGACTTCGAGCTGACACAGTACAGTACCTTCATTCTTTATCAGCCCATATACATCCGTTAAACTGCAGGGCACGAGCCTCCTTTACGATCGAGAGTACGATTAACCTATATTAAAAGTATTTTTATTGCGTCATATTTTAATATTACTGTAAAATATTATCACAAAAATTGCAGCCATATTTAACCAATTACAAATTTATAATCGATTAATTCATAATTTACGGTTTCACTAGATGGTCTCCTCAATAATTATTTAAAATTAAGTCAAATTATTTTATCAAGAGATAAGTCTGTTACGTACAAATTGTGACGAATCGAAAACTGAAATATTAGGCAAGGATAAAATGGATCAGCTAAATCTCATCAATTAAATGAATCGGCTCATCTGGGTGACAGTTTTCTTCGATCGATGTCGGGATCGCGGATGGAATGATTGCGAAAGTTCTGCAAAGTCGATTACGCGCGCGGCATTTGACAGTTCAAACATGTTTACCATGTTCGGGAATTGATTTTGTTTTTTCTAGCGCAACAAAGTGTCTACAATGCTGTGTTATTTGCATGGTTATTTGAGATTTATTGAAATTAATTGAGACGGTATTTTCAGATTGGTAGACAAAAAAATATTAAAATTTTAGTTAACAGATTAAATAGAAGTGTAAAAATAACTTAGTGCTTGGTATTCTGTTAGTACAATTCAGATGCCAGCATATTTACGATAGCCGGGGGTTCAAATACCATGGTCAAAATTATTTATATTTGATAGTCAATCACCACGCACTATAACAGTGAAGGAAAACAATGTGTGGAAATCTGAATACAGCAGCGTTTTGCAAGAATTACTGTGGCATATAAAATCTGCCAACTTGTACTAGACAACCTTGCTATAATCATGAACTTTTTTAAAGTAAGCCGTAGTTAAGCAAAACTACAGCATAGAGTTATTTTTCGAATTTAAAAACAATTTGTCTTTCAGGGAATTATGTACAAAAGCCTCCATTCGTGAGTTGATTGATAAATTAATATTCCTATAAATAATCAAAACAATCTATTAATCGAACAGTTTAAGAAAGTCTGGTAAAAGTTTTGAGAAACGTCCATTCGGAATGTTTCCAAGTTTCGTTGAAACTTAATTTTAATTTGGAAAACTTGTTATGAGACATTGTTTGGAGCAATTTATCTGAGGGATTTACTTTCTTTATTATTGTTAATTCATGGTTTATGACTGTTGATAAATTGTATTGGGTGCATATTAATCTGTGTTATTGTAATTTGAATATGATTTTATTTGGGTATCACGAAAGAATCAATCGTAAATAATTTTCGTATTTTAGTATTACTATGACATGCCATTCAGGCGTGCTGCAGAATTTTATATTCCGGCCCGACATTAGTTTTGTTTTTTAAATCGATAAAAAAATATTCTATATTATTGTTATCGTGTTATCTTTAGTATCTTTACTAGGTCTAGCCTGTAACTAAGATACTAGAAAATTTCTATCCCTATAGGTATTTATTAAATACCTATTCCTATATTTTAAGGAAGCACTTGTAATAAGACGAAACAGACTTTAGCATTAATCCCAGAAATTCACATTTCGCTTAATACACGCTCAAAAAATAAGGATTTCATGAGTAATTTAAAATAATACAAAAACGCATATCATGCTCCGAGTAATACAGTTATTTGAAGCACAGTTTACCTGTTTCATGACTCACAGTTAAAAGCTTTAGGCTTAAAATTTTAATTTATTTGTCAATATTTTGATTGAAAGCCGTTAAATCGAATTCTTTTACAAGATATTATGTTATTTAATATCTGTGAATTTGCATGGTTTTGTTCATGATATTTAAGGTTTACGATAGTATGAATTTTTCATGTGTGCTTGACAAATAATTGTGCAATCATATTTATACCATCATATAATCATATTTTCTACTGGTGGTAGGTCTCTCATATGTGAGAGGCCATCTGGGTAGGTACCACCGCAATGTCTATTTCTCCCGTGAAACAACACTGCTTAAATGCACTGTTGTGTTTCGGATTGAAGGACATTGTAGCCAGAGCAACTACTGGACATATTGAGACTTAACATCTTATGTCTCAGGATGGCGAGCGCAGTGGAATGTTGCTACTGTTCATGAGCGGTCGTATCGCTTACCATCAGGCGAACGGCTTGCTCGTCTCCCCATTCACTGCAATAAAAAAAAATATATCGATATAGCTGATGACCTGAAGCTATGAAATAAAATGTAATGGATATATGTGACATTTTATTGTATTTTAACAGAAACATAATGTTGTGTTTATTTCAATACAGATACATTAACATACAAATAAATAATGCATAAACAAGGTAATATTGTACCCAGGCTAGTAGCCAGTATTATATAGTTATTAGTTACTGTAAAAAAGCCTCAAAAGTATTTGAAATGAAATGCAGTTGGAATTCAAGACGCTTATTTAAAGCGCAGTCATTCATTAGCCAAGCCCGAGGGGAAAATAAACCGAGTGTAATTAGCTAAAAGATGAATCTTCGAGCAGGAAAATAAGACGATTGTAATTTTTACTACTTTAAGAATCCTGGTAAATAACATTTACTGGTGGTATGTCTCTTATATGTGAGAGGCCGCCTGGGTAGGTACCACCACAATGTTTATTTCTCACGTCAAATAGCATTGTAAATGCACTGTTGTGTTTCGGCTTGAAGTATATTGTAGCCAGAGTAACTAGTGGACATATTGAGACTTAACATCTTATGTCTCAGGTTCGCGAGCGCAGTGGAATGCCACGCATTGCTTTGTAATTCAAGGTGTTGTTTGGTTCTGCTACTGTTCATAAGCGGTCGTATTGCTTACCACCAGGCGAATGGCAAAAAACCTTAAAAATGTCCATTAATTGATTTAATGTATTTAGTAGTACTAAATGCCTTGGTGGCGAAGTTATACTTCGGTATGATTGCAAAGCTTTTGTTTCGGGCTCGAATCCCGGGTCGAGCAAATTATATTGGATTTTCAATTCATTATCACTCCGGAGTCAGGAATTTGTGTCCGATATGGCGATACGCTCGTCCCTATCACATCGCGGGACGGAAAAAACAAGACCAAACGTGGGTGTCCTAGTTGCACGTCTGCCTACCCTTACTGGGTAAAAGGCGTGCAGTTTATGTAAGATGATGAATGAACGAATGTATTTAGTTGTGAGATTAGTAAATATTTTATATTAATATTGTTCGTCCGGCAATGAATGGTCTTAAAACTATGCACTCGATTCTGAATGTAAAGGAATGGAAACTGTTTCAGGATGCTGGATGAAAGACTTTATTTTGCAATGCATTTGTTGACTAATGACAATGATACTGCAGTTAAATCATCTACTGTTTCGCATATGCATATGGTCCACCACCAACGCAAAGGCATCTTATACAATCATGAGTTCCGTTGAAGACTCAATTATTAAATATTGATTTATAGTCTTTATTGCAAATCTCAAGTAATATAGCGAATAAATATCGGGTATATCCAGACTGCAACCGAAAACGAAGTCAAGTGTCATTGACTTAAGTTTTATTGATTTCAGACACAATGCAACTAAAAATTATTAAAAAAGCGACGATTTATTTTGGTATTTTTTCCTATCGTCGTAGGTAGCCGGTAAATACACAATTTTACCACACAATTTTGGGGGTGAACATAATACATATGCATCCTTTTATTTAAAGGCGCTATAGTTCGCAAGGGCTTAAATTATTATTTCTGCAAAAACTGTAGATTCACTGAGCAAGCAAGATGATATTCAAAGTATAAAAATAGGGCGCGTTTTTATTTGCAAAATTTTTAGTTGCATTGTGTTTGTAATTTGTAGTCATTGAAAGTATCGCCTGGCTTCGTTTTCGATCGCAGTCTTGATATACTAAAGTAACAAAATATGAAAATTATTATCATTAAATTACCTACCACTACAACAGGTCACCTGATCTTAAATGATCTCAGCCGCTTAAGAACGTCCATAACGCTTGGATCATGTATATGTTGCAGGCCCATCAAATTTGTAAGGAAGCGGGAAGAAAAAATATGCGAAGAGGGAGCCCCTTCCCTCTACCTTCTTCCTTCTATTGGGAATCCGGCAATATCTCTCACCGAAACGTCGATCTCCTATGACACAGTAATATCGCCCCGAACGAGCCTACGCATTCATACTGACTGATGACTGACAACTACAGCATGGCTTATTTGGCAAATATCTTTTTACTCCAAGTCGTCCTTACGTACACGCATATGGAATTGTAAGTAGTATAGTAGAACAAAGAAAAAATGCAACATATTAGCTTTAAGTGCATGAATCAAGACACTGGGTTTGAAGGATGCTCTGCGTCGTGGTTTTACTTCGACCTGTTTCGACGCGGTTCGGTCGTGAGCTTTGAATACGGTTAAGTAAATACAGACACGGCATATAATATTTCGGAAGTTAATGCTCCAGAAACAAGGAATTTGAAAATAGAAAAGATTCAAATTTTTAAGATTAGGTGAGGTCTTTGATATGACAGTTTTGTGATCCATAATAAATAAACACACCCAGCAGTCACATACTTAGTCCTGACCCCACATTAAGATGGAGTCTGGTGTCGTAGGTATCCGAAACCACGACAGATTTTAGTCCCAAAAACACCAAGGTTCGAAACAAATGAATGTGGTGAACAAATATTTGTTTCGGCGCGGGGATCGAACCCTAGGTCTCTACTTTCATAACCAGCGTCTAACCAACTGCGCCATTGAGGTTGTGACAATATTCTATAAGTTACTATATTGTGAGAGCCGGTTCCAACAGTTCGCTATAGAGATTCGTAGGAGGGAGTGATATTCTGCATTGCACTTCTTGCTGGAGAGAGTAGGATTTGGAGAAAAAAAAAACTCCAACATAGAATTATTATGATTATTATGGAATATTATGCGTGCATTGGTGGAGCCAAACTATTTAGTTTGGCTTTATTGAATTTGTTTTTCCTTTGTCGTCATGTCATTCATGGTGATTGACTATCAATACACACATGAGTCCGAAAAGTCAGAGGTGCCCTGGGATTCGAATCCGCTACTACCTTTAACGTGTTGGCGGCCGTGTCTGGTCCGTTTACCAACAGGTTACCACACGCTTATACATTTCCCTGATGCCTTCTAAAACTAACTAGTGGAAATATTGTAGAAAAAAATAATAGATTCATATGACTCTTAAATATCTCCCGCTCACGAATCTTTTTTCAAAACTTTAATACAATTTTGTATGAGAAAAAAATACAGACAAATCTTTTATACAATGAAAATAATTTCTTTAGTTAAGAGTGTTAACATTTTCGATTGCCAAGATATTTCCTAGAACCCAAAAAATACCTACGTAGTAATATTTGCGGTGTGTGACATTTATCACAAACAGGGTCAGGGATTAAGAACGTGAATGTAACGCACGTTAGTTTACTAGATACATTTGTTATTTTAATATTTTACCACAAATACACCAATTAAGCTTTTAAACTATCTTATCTCATTGCATATGCTATTTATACTAGTCAATTTTATTGTTCGTTGTGTAATTATTGAGTTTTTAAAACATTATGCTAAATGAATATTTATTAACATTTTACTTTTATTAGAAATAATTATTGTTTTTAACGTATTATTCAATACTGATGCAGTTTTAATCGGCATTTTCTTTGAACGATAAAAGCATTTCGATCTTAATAATTGTTTGTATCTGTACAAAAAGCTCATTTTAATCTCTATATTATTTGGACTAGTGAAAAAAAATATTCTCGAGTCCATAAATAATTGTTTTTTGAAAACTGGATCAGCCCATATAGGTCCCACTGCAGGGCACGGGCCTCCTCTACAATCGACAGTACGATTGAGAGTGGTTAGGCCATATAGTCCACCACGCTGGCCTAGTGCGGGTTGGCGGACTTACATACCATATAAATTCTTATGAATCGCTATGGTATGCAGGTTTCCTCACGATGTTTTCCTTCACCGTTTTAGTGCGTGGTGATTGACTATCAATACACACATGACTCCGAAAAGTCAGAGGTGTGCCCTGGGATTTGAACCCGCGACCACCGTGAACATGTTGGCAGCCGCGTCTGGTCCGTTTTACCAACAGGCCACCACGCACTTCTTTTTTGAAAACGCACACATTTAAATAACGGTGTCATGAAATCCAATATTAGCCCGATAACATGGAGCTGGTATGAACTGATCTTATAGTGATGGGTCGTCTCTACTGAGAACTGGGGAACCTATTTGCATATTACATCATTGTCCTGAGCATAGGATAAAGGAATTAACAATTCATGCCCATATATGGCATTCTTGATGAGCCGATAAGGACAACAATTACAATAAATCTAATCATCTTTTTAAGAATCGAGTATTGACGTCATGTCTGAGTATTCGTAGGGTGCTGTAGGGCATGACTGAAAAACTATATATTGTGTTGTGTTACGCATACCGACATTCCTTTCGCGATAATCGTGTTGTTTGCTTGTGTTGTATCGATTTACTACAACAACGGTAAATATTATTTAAAATTACGTATTATTTTTAAATCGATTTCAATTTTCAATTTGTGATTGTGAGTGGAAACGATAAATGGGCTCGGTTGTAGTGTTGCGTGGAAGATTTTGAAATTATAGTAGATTTATGACTGAATAATCAGGTTCAATTAAATGTGCAGAAAAATCAGGATAAAAGAAAATATCGTGAGGAAAATGCCTGGCGTAGAGATTTTTAAACAGGGTATATCAAGACTGCTACCGAAAACAAAGCCGGGTGGTAGTTTTAGTGACTTCAGTACACAATGCAACTAAATCATTTGCAAAAAATTGCGACTTATATAGATAGATATCATAGATTTTTCTTAAATAATAGTGTTCACCCTTTTATTTAAAAAAAGGTATGGTAAGCAAGGCTTTAAATTATTATTTTAGCAAAAACTATGGATTTACCACCCAAACTCGACTATGTTTAAAAAAATGTCACGTTTCTTCGCTAAATTTTTAGTTACATTGTGTTTGTAGTCACTAAAACTTCCACCCGGCATCGTTTTCGGTAGCAGTTTTGATATACCCTGTATGAATTTCTATGGTATGCTAAAGTCCGCCCATCCGAATTTCGATTTAGGGCATCACGGTAGGCTAACACCTATTCTCTATATCCTATCCATCTTTATCAAGAGGTTAAAATAGCTCGCATTACCTTGTCGGTACAATTCTAGGCTCCATTCTACAAAGATAGACACATATATCTATCTTACCTAGCTATATAAATATATGCACCATATCTATACCTGTTTATCTTTGTTAATTCAAACATAAAATGCATCGACAAATTCCAGTGAAACCCTTGGTTAAAGATAGATAGATTATAGAGAAGGGTTGTAAGAGCCTAAGACCTAACCGGTGGTAGCATCTTTATGTCTCGCTTAATGCCATTCACACAGTGGATAAGATGACCCTATGGACCTTAATGGACCACGTTTCGGGTTAATTTTGTGTGTATTGGATTACAGTTCGGCCAGCGTTATGTTTATCTCCCGTCGGTGAATATTCTTTTTATTTTACACAGTACTTGTCAGATGAAAATTAGTAACTTTGTTGTGCTATTTTAGAAATAAAAATTTATTTGTTTTTTTTTAAGTGCACATTCGTAAGAATACTACCGAAAACTAAGTCGGGTGGTAGTTTTAGTGACTACAAACCCAAAGCAACTAAAAATTTCACAAAGAAACGCGACAATTTTTTTTAATGATTTTTTAAATATCTTTATTTTTGGGTGGTAAATCCATAGTTTTTGCTAAACAATAATTTTAACTCTTTTATATTTTAGAGTATTTAGAAAAAAAGAGTATACACTATTATTTTAGGAAAAAAATGTATTTACCACCCAAAAATGGCCATAGGAAAAAAATAACAAAAAAGAAATTGTCGCTGTGTTTTGCAACTTTTTCTGTTGCATTGTGTCTGAAATCATTTAAACTACCACCCGGCTTCGCTTTCGGTAACAGTCTTGATATACCCGGTATAATTATCAGCCCGAAAAAAAAAGGACTTTGTAACGGACAATAGGATCGCCTGTCACATTGTAGGACTGAATACACAAAGTGAGACAAGGTGTCCTGGTAGCATCCCTACCAACCCTTTCTGGGAAAAAGCATGTATTAATATATGTACTTACATAACCCCCAATGCAGAACAATTTCGAACCCGTACTGGAAATAAAAAATATAAAAGATTGGTTTAATGAATTCGTTTATCCTATATAAGAAGACTTACAATATTTTATTACATTTCTTTTTCAAAAACTTCTATTGACTTTTATATTTGTTGCTTCTATTTTCATCGAAACTGTCTCTGCTCGTAGGATTAGAGTCCCGAGGGAATTAATTAGGTGGGGCTTCTAAAACGGGCATGAAAAGCGAAAGCCGTAAAAAAATTTGAAGAAAATGAAATTTTAGAAAATGTAATAAATACGCTTGTATTTTTAAAGTTGCTGGCAGTATTGTTACAACATGGATGCATTTTTATAATTGATTTTTTTCATTTAAACGAAGGACGAAAACTAATGTTTGAATTAACTTAAACTTAATGAAAATTATCAAATTAGTATCCAGGGCCTTAGTTCTATGCCAATGAGACGTTAAGAATATTTTATATTCATTACTCGTTTATTAAAACTTGACTCTTGTACGCTTACCTGAAATAACATAAAATAATATCCTTGATATATTGTTATCCGTGAATCTCCATACCTCCTACCATTATTTGATTTATGAAAATAATATTATAAGTATCAGACTAAAATGTCTTCGTTCTACACTTGTACAGCCGATAAAGTACTGCGTACAGGAAAAAAGAGCGTTTTAAAGATAGTCGGCTGTTAAAGTGTTCAGTTATACTTCTACGTACGTTGCGAAGATGCATTATGTAATACTACATAAATACATAAACACATGCCTCACGGCTTTTCCCATAAGGGGTAGGAAGAGGACACCAATTTTTGTCTTATATGGTCCGTCCCACGATGTGATAGGAGGCGAGCCTATCGCAATATAGGGCACAAATTTCTGACTGACAGTAATAGAGAGTAGATAATTCTGGCTGATAGAAAAATCCTATATCACTTTGTCCGACCCGGAATTCGAACCCGAGACCTTAGCTTTGTAATCGTACAACTACACAATCCAAGCAGTCTTGTGTTAACATTAACATGATATACTCATCCACATATAATAGTCATCGGTTTTATTTGTAAATTATAAACTATGCTTTAGCTCATCAAAATCTGTTAAAGATTTATCGTAGTATGTCTCTAATAAAATTTTATCTTAATTACGTTTAGTTATAAGTTTCTTTTGATCCAGTCTTCATAATGTAATTTAATTGTCTATATTAGCCATCTAAATTAAAAATGTTATTTTATTGAAACATATTTTTTTATTTCAGAAACAATGTCTCCAATATCTCTCCTCCTGGTATTGTCTATAGCCCTGCCCAGCTTCTGCCAGAGGCCATTTTATGCTGGACTGCAGCCCATAGGCTATCCTACGACCATCAGACCACAAATACACAACAGATTTAAGAATGAAGCGTTGCCACCGCAGCTGAATGGAGACCAGGAGTATGCCAACCGTCTGGACCAAATGCCTGTTGACAAGCAACCATTCTGGTATATTAACAGACAACAATATGCTGACATGATGAAGAATCCTCAGACTTATCCGCAGAGACCTAGCCCGTTTAATGAGAACGCTCAGCAGGGTTAGCGTCGATCAAATATGTTTTTATGTGAAAATTGTTATGTTTCCCTAATATATTTATACAATATTATTTTATTTTACATTTTTCTAAACGGAACCTTAGAATAAGTTGTGAAATTTCGAACATTTTAAACTATTTAAACTATTCGTTTAAAAGAAATTTCGCGGGCATAAAAATCAAATATTGAAATTTTGACTCGAGATATACCTGAAGAATGATCAAAAGAATACCAAAGGTAAAACACCCTTGGTCGATGTAAGGAACTAAAACTTTATCCTTCTCAACTCTAATTAACAAAAAACAAGTTAAATGAATTTTCGTGATACAGATATGTTATTTGTAAAATTCAAATTGTACAGTTGTTTCAGCTGTCATTGTTCTGGATTTTTTAGTAAAATAACTTTTTTACCCAGAAATAAATTCGTTCGTCTTATGTTTAACAACGGACTAATTACAACTGAAAGTTACGATGATGATATTAACTAACTAAAGAAAAAAGTAGTTGTTTTTAATAATGCAATATATACATAAACATCACGCTTTTTCCCAGAAGGGGTTGACAGAGGTGGTATTGGGGCTCCCACGTTTCGCTTTATGTGCGATGAAGGGCGAGCCTATCGTAATTCCGGGCACAAATTTCTGATTACGGGGTGACCAGAAAAAAAAATCACTACTCGATCCAGGATTCGAACCTCTCGGATTGTATTTGAACAGTAGTATAAATACGCCACTGAGGTAGTCATTAATGCAATTCACCGTTAGTAAAATACATTAACATAAAATATATCATATTTAAAAGTTTATATATAAAATGTCAGAACTGCTAATGGCCTTATATCATTTTTCATATCCAAGTTATAGTAAGCGATTTTGGAACATTATCATTTATGATCTGTGGCACTTTAGTAAATGCCAAAATGATTGATATGTTATTTGTCTTTAAGGAGGTTGTCTTTAGGAGCACGCTGAAAAGTTTTTTGGAGGCTTATCACCTTAGATTATATACTCGTATAGATGACACATCACACCTCACCGCGCGGCTCAAATAAAGTCTACCAAATTTGGTAGACTCGCTTCTCACGTACGTCAGTGTCATTTGAACTACATATGGATAACGTGCTCCCGAAAAATAATTAACTATGCCGGTTTATGCGGTCGAATTGTATCGCAATTGTGTGGGAAAACTGTATAATAATACCAATATCACTTTCTATCGGTAACATTATTGTTAAACCACTATTATTTGAAGAAAACATGAACTTTTAATTCATTATTTTGAAGATGAGTTTCATTGGCCAGTGTTGTCAATTTATTACTAGGAAGATTTGTTGAAACTATGGGAGAAACTATAAAACACAAATATCATTACATAATATTTCGATCAGAATAACAACAAGAAGAATGGCATTATTTATTTAATGAGTAAATAATACTTACCTACACGATATTAATGAAACCCACGACGACATGCACTTCATAGTAATTTTATTAATTCTTTGCCTTGCATGTGTATTACCATTCAAAATTTCACAAACGGGGTACTGCTATTGTCATCTTTGAAGAAACAGCGAGAACTTATTCAAGGTCCTAATAATATTTTTAGACTTCCTACGGATTCCGTACTAGCAAGTTGCTGGACACATTGCTGGACACATGGAGACATTACACAGCGGAAACGAAAAGAAGACCATTCGTAGCCTCACATGACTTCAGTTGTGTGTTCCGAACATTTTACTTATGATGATTTATATTTTACATAAATACAGAAATCAGATAACAGCCCAGGCAATAAATCCAGAGAGTTAATTCTATTCGGAAACAAACACTAGGAGATGGGTTTAGATCTTTATTGTTTTTACTAAAATGCGTTATAAATATAATTAATAGTATGATTACTTTGAATAAAGAAAAAAAATTTAGTTAACCTATTTTGTTCATCAAATAATGGGGAAAAGTTAAGTTAATAATCTGGAGTAGGCATCCCTAAACACACACACCTTGACAGTTGGATTACAATAATTACACGACCGGTACTCACACATATCAACGAAAGTGAGGACACTTTTAGCGCATCGTTTGTTGACATTGCTCAATCTAGACGAGTATATAATCTAAGCTTATCACATTCTGGAGCTGAAAATAATTATTTCTGACGTTCGATTGTAACTTGAAATATCTTAAATAATTAATCGTGTGTTAACCGGTGTAGGGGCTTGTTATTAAGTAATTTAATATCTTTGGGCATCAGTAATAATTGAGCATCAGGCGGCAGATTTGCTCAATATTCACATTTATTCTAAAATAATAAAGAATAAAATCTCACTTCAAAATAAAATATAAAAAAACAGGAAAAAGTAAAAAATAAAAACAATTTGCACCGCAAAGCAAAAGTAATATTTATTTTACTGTACTTATACATGTTTATTAATTTGCTGATTGACTTGACTAGCCAACAAATCAAGAAATAATGTGCATCATATTGAAGGAGGGCCGCAAAGACCAAACGTTATAAATATTAATGTAAATTTCTATAACTAAAATAGATACATAAACTTATGTTTCTTTATGTCTCCGAGCTATTATTGCCTTTATGAATTATTTTACACTGCCCTTTATTTTTTCCTGCTCAAATATCCATCCTATAGTTGTTTGGCAGATATATTTTTAGAGCGATACGACCAGCGTTTTTACTCTGTTGTTTGCATTACGTCTAATCCTGTTATTAGATTTTTAACAAATACAATAAAGAAATAAATAAAATAAACTGTCATAAACAGTTTGCAGTAAATGCATAACGTTTTCGAGTGGAAGCCATTTACCGGTACACGCACCTCGGTCTTCAAAATAGATAAAATTCATGGTGAATTTTATTTTATTATATGTGTAATATTAGACTGTGTCTGTAATATGGGCTGTGGTCTTTTGGTTTGCCATCGGCTAGGCTGCTCAAACGGAGGTCTCGGGTTCGGTTCCCGAGGCACACCTTTGGTTTTGCAGTTAGATATGTATTGAAATAGTTACCACGCATTTTACTACCACGAATTAATAATTATGGTATTCTAAGTCCGCCAACCAATTGCTATTTCTCCCGCCAAACGGCAATGTAAATGTTCCGGTCTGAAGGACATAGTAGCCAGATTAACTTCTGGACATAGTGGTACTTAACACCTTATGTCCCAAGATGGCGAGTGCAGTGGAATTCCAAGCAATGCTTTGTAATTCATGGTGTTGTTTGGTTTTCCTACTATCATGAGCGGTCGTATCGCTTTCCATCAGGCGAATGATGTTCTCGTCTCGCCATTCATGGCAACCCCTCCAAATTATTGAGAAAACCCTATAGTAAACACTTTTATTAGCTGGATTATTTTATTTAATATCTGTATGTTGTAAGAATAATTGCACTCAATTACGCAATTCCGTAATAACTGTCTACCGGGTATTTGCCAGAACATGTTATTTCAAGGTTCATTATTTTTAGTACAAACACGCCCTTTCATTTTAAATGGACAGAGGGTCTCGACACAGGGATTTTGTTACACGACGAAATAAATGATTCATAAGCCTATATACAACCTTTTTGGACCGGAATGTGTAATTTTAGATTGTTTTTCTTCGGCTTCTTTTCCATTGATAGCGGTCATAAGGTCAGTCGTAGAATTTATTGCTGAATAGGAGTATGTTTGCAACACATAAATTTCACTGCCTCAGTGGAGTAGTTGGAATACAATACGGTTACAGCGGTAACGTTCTCAGGTTCAAATCCCGGGTCAGGTAAAGTTGTTCGTTCGTAAAAATATTAATAAGTTTTATAAGGTCAGTGACACCCACACCATTAATACGCGGAATAAAAATAAACTAGCAATACCCTCGTTTAGACTAGAAAAGTCAAAAAAATCTTTCTTGGGTAGTTGTATTAAATTTTATAATAAACTTCCCAATAGGATAACGCAGCTACCGGACAAACTATTTAGGGTCCATATTAAAAACAAACTTATGACTAGGGGTTATTATAATATTAAGGAATATATTGAGGATAAAAAAGCCTGGGATTAGGTGTTCTCTTGCACATTGCGACCTCCTGGGGCCCTGAACTATTCGCTTATTACACCACCTAATTTAAATAATTAAAAATATCTAAAATTGTGAACTCAAAAATTAAGCTATATACAATCAAATAAATCAATTAAATTATATGACGACCGATCGAAAAAATCATATAAAAATAATAATTAATATGGCAAATCCTTGTAAGACAAGTCACAAATACTTATTTTAGTAAATTGACCAAAACCAAGCCCACTGAGTTTGACTCGCTGGATCTACTCAGAAATGGGTCGCGCCGCGTAGTATCCAGTGGTAAAGTAAAGCCCGCTGAGTTTGTTCGCCGGGTCTTCTCAGTCAGGGCCGCGTTGGATCCGGCAGTAAGCCTAAACATACGGGACGTATCGGAAATACTTATGGTCGTTGTCTTAAGTTGGACCCAAAACAAGCCCACTGAGTCTTAGTCGCTGGATATACTCAGGACTGGGTCGCGTCGCGTAGTTCCAGTGGTAGTGTAAGCCCACTGAGTTTGTTTCGCCGGGTCTTCTCAGGAAGGGCCGCGTTGGATCCGGTGGTAACTATAAACCGCTACGCACCGTTGTAATATTTATGGTCCACAAATAATATAATTTAATTTGACTAACGTAAATAATGTATTTCTTTGACAAATAAATTACTATAAAGTAAAAACTAATACTTTAAATAAAATATGAATAAAAACTAAATAAATTAAAAAAACTAATCATAAATTATAAATAAAATAAAATTAATTTAAAAATAAATAAAATTAATAAATAAATTGATAAAAGCAAGAAATTAAAATAAGTAATAATAAGCATAGGAAATATATTGTAAATAGAGATTAAGTTCTATGTGTATTGACTTGTCATAAGAGCTCCTTAATTGCCTACGTGATCAATAAATACATTTCATTTCATTTCATTTCATTTCATTTCATTGTGTTGGAGTTTTTTACACATTATCGGTCAGGAGTCAGAAAGGGTCTAGCGCCGGAGTTCCTTACCTTAGATCCGTTATGATCTAAGTGTGACTGATTTTACCTTTCCCTCCCCTCGAGAGTGACTGATTTTACCCCTCCTCCCAAGGATGATCTCAAACAACACGTGTTAATTTATTAAAATTAAAACAATTGTACATAACTAATAATTAATAATAACCAAATAATAAGTTTCACGGTTCACGACAACATCAACATGTTCACGGTGGTCGCGGGTTCGAATCCCAGGGCACACCTCTGACTTTTCGGAGTCATGTGTGTATTGATAGTCAATCACCACGCACTAAAACGGTGAAGGAAAACATCGTGAGGAAACCTACATACCATAGGGATTCATAAGAATGTCTATGGTATGTAAGTCCGCCAACCCGCACTAGGCCAGCGTGGTGGACTATATGGCCTAACCACTCTCAATCGTATTCTCGATTTGTAGAGTAGGCCCGTGCCCTGCAGTGGGACGTATATGGGCTGATACAGATACAGAAATAATAATTTTACAATTATCAGTTAAAAGTTTTAAGCATACATTGGTATGATGAATACTTGTGTTTGGGTGTTATTTATCTTGCTTGTATGTATTTGTCTATGTATGTATGCATATATACCATCTGCCCGATATCCTCAACACAAGCTTTAACGGGCTTACTTTTGCCACATGGCAGATCAGATGGCCGCGTGTGATATGTCACCCGCATTTATTATTATTATTAAACGTATTATGCTTTTGAAATTTCTATTAGTTTAAAATTTTTATACCACCACAGTGCCACGAGGTACTGCTTAGCTTTTACAAGTATGGTAATATTAGGTTTTGTTTCACTTAAGACGATAACCAGCTCCTTACCCCCGCGGGGGTAATTACCCCCAGGTTAGGAACCACGGGTCCAGCGGGTTAAGCATGTGAAAACTGCACTTACGTCTGATGAATGGTTATTAACTTGGTTTTATTGTATTTCATCTAAAATAGCAATACACTTAATCTCACACCTCTACCCCCTATAATAATAGGGGTAACATCCTGAAAGCAAATATTTTTTTTCTCAGTACCTATTGAATATATCTTCATGAAATTGAAACTGTGCATGACTGTTGATAAACTGATTATAATATTTTTTTTTCTACAATTTTTACAATATTAGAAATTGTAAAAAACGAGAAGTAAAATTGTTGGGGGTGGTTTTTTATACCAACCCCCAAAGTGAAACCTACCAAAAAAAATTATTTTATTTGTTAATTAGTTAGCTATTAAATGTAAAAGTCACAAAATTTCCAAATTGGTGGAACACAGCTAAAAAAATTAAAATCATTTACAAATACGTGCATGCATATATTATACATATCAATTTTTACCAAAAACTATTTAAGCGCCTGTGGACTGTCTTTATATCTATTATCATAAATACGTTTTTATAACTTTTAAATGTCAACAAAATACAGGGTATATCAAGACTGCTACCGAAAACGAAGCCGGGTGGCAGTTTAAGCGACTTCAGACACAATGCAACAGAAAAAGTTGAAAAAAAAAGCGACAATTTTTTTTCTGTTATTTTTTTCCTATGGCCATATTTGGGTGGTAAATACATTTTTTCCTAAAATAATAGTTTATACCCTTTTATTTATAAATACTCTAAGGTATAAAAGAGTTTAAATTATTATTTTAGCAAAAACTATGGATTTACCACCCAAAAATGACGATATTAAAAAAATCATAAAAAATAATTGTCGCGTTTCTTTGCGAAATTTTTGATTGCATTGTGTTTGTAGTCACTAAAACTACCACCCGGCTTCGTTTTCGGTAGCAGTCTTGAGATACCCGGTATGTATGCCTATAAATCAACTATAAACTATATGCAATCTGACGTAATTTGACTGCGTGAATTTCGAACAGCGTGCGCCCCAAGAAACATTTTAAGTTATAAGAAGTAACTAGTGAATCAAAATTATATTTAGTCAAATGTAAATTATGTTAAATTAAGTATTTTGCAAGAGTTTTAAATATCAATTATGTATTGAGTGCGGTTCAGTTTTTCACGGTAACGTTTGAGATAATTATGTACGCAAATTTTCTCAGTATGTTTTCCTTTGACGTCAACTATAGAAGCGTATTAAATATACAAGTAAAATTGAACAAAATGTATGTTGTAAAACTTAAGGATGTGTAATTTGTACACGAACCACAGACTTTTGGTTTTCCTATCCATTCTCAACCTACCAGGGGTTATCGCTCTCTAGATTATAATATATACACTATATTAAACCCTAATTCACTAGGACTTAACGCAGTTTTCGAATACCGTCAATTTCAACTGACTAAAAAACGTAATTCCTAGACGTCAAAAATCACTAATCAGATATTTAACAGCTCATTATCATTACAATTCCGAGATCCTTGTATAAGCAATTTTAAGCAAAAAAATGGCGGATGTCTGACAGCTGGACATTTGATATTACTGTCAAGCAAGAAGCTTATATCCAAATGGAGATTGCATTCCGTCTAAAGAAGTGAAGCACAAAAAATTTACCTTGAATGAATTCACTGTTTTCTGCTATCCTTTTTTTTAGAGTGACAATGCTTTTTTTTAAACCAGGACGTACTATTTTTTTTTTAATATGGAATCGAATCATATGAATATTTATCTATATACATAATTCGGTTTAAATTCACCATGGCTACTGATAACATGAGTCTGGACAAGTAGGCCGACGGCGCAGCGTAAGAGAACTAAGACAAAAATATAGTGTTAATGAACGAAGTTTAATAAAACGGCGAAGGAACACATTTTGAGGAAACATGCGTATGATATGTATTGACACATTATTCTCACAGTTCATATATAAAATACCCATGTGTTTATTACTTTTGTCTAGATATTCACAATAATTATAACAATCGACTTACCTGTGTAATTTCACGGTATATACTGGATGTCAAACATTTCTACAACTACCCAATACACAACTTATTCTGGAATATCACTATACTTGCTGAAAAATACGAGAAAATATTGAATTATTTGAAATAACCGCAGAAAAGAACATTCACAAAATAACAACAATAAATGATTTTGAAATTTGAAGTTGTCATTTTGTTATCGTGTTGCCTAGTAATGTATTCGCAATGAGCAATTAAATGAGGAAATAATGTAAAACTGAAACTTTAATAAAATTTAATAATAAACACCATATGCTAATCGAATAGATAGTTTTTAGGATGTCATGACCATACAAACTTATGTAAACGTACGGGTGGAATACAGAACCTTATTATTTTAATCGGTTAATTAATAACGACATTAACAATACAGTAATACTATGTGCTTTGGCAACATTAGAAAAGAATCGAAGACCACACCAAAGCTCAAATTTCTGTGCTTCAGTTTTCTAAACGGAATCCGCATATAAAAGTGAAGCACAAAATTTGACCTTTAATGACGTTGCTGTTGCCTGCTATCCTTTTCTTTAGAGTGTCAATGAATGAAAATGACTTTTTGTTCATTCATTGTCACTCGAAAGAAAAGGATAGCAGGCAACAGCGACTGCATTCAAGGTCAAATTTTTGAGCTTCAATGTTTTGTACGGAATGCAATCTCCATTTGGGTATAAGCTTCTTGGGTATAAGCTTCTTGCTGTCAAGTGAATGAAATTACTTTTTCTGTGAAGTGACAACATTCGGCAAAATTTTGAGTCCGTGGACTTATTAGTTAAAATATGTTAAACAAATAAAATATGTTAAACAAAACATTATAAAATGATTTTTCAAATATACGTTTAAGTGGTTGATTAAAGATTTTTTACGAATAACAAAATAAATATCTACATTTCCATATCAGTACATTTCCTTATTTTATGTAAGGCAGTTTGGGACTTGGCCAACCGAGCTGGCAACGGCGGCTACACAGATGAATTTTATTAGACTTGCGGTCAGTATATTAGTAAAACACATAGGTGAGGAAAATTTATGGAACTATTAAGCAACTGGCATAACTTTTTACTTAAGAATAATAAAAACACTCATATTCTTGTAATACTTTCCAAGAGGCGGGAGGGTACTAGAGGATTTACTATAGTTTTCCCTCTTTGTATATGAGTTTTATTATTTAAGAGGCTTCATCAAAAGTTCTTATAAAAGAGATCGCGTGTAGCTAATAGATATGTAAAGTGTATTTTAATGATAGTAATTTATTTTATTACTAGCGGTCTGGCCCGGCTTCACCTGGGTCCAAATACTTTTTGAGTCCAGTCCATCAATTTATTTCGCGTACTAAAGCTTTTATATTCAATTCAAAAACATAATCCCGTCCTGTTATATCCCGTTCCGTCCCGTCTGATTCTATCCCATGACGAAAAGCATGCAATCCTGTCCTCTCTTATAATTAATTCAATGCCATCCATTGGGATTTGAAAGAGCAGTAAATATTTATATTTGAATTACAGACTCATCCCACAAAACACTATTCTGTGTGTTAATTCAGGATGTCAGCTACTCATCATCTAAACCAAATTTCATCAAAATCGATTAAGCCGTTTTTGCGTGATAGAGTAACCAACATACATCCATACAAGCTTTCACAATTATAATATTAGTAGAGAAGTATGGTTATGAAAGTATTGACAAAAAAAAATAACAATAACATAAAATCCGTAAATAGTAGTTTTATTTCAATGTGTAACATTCGCGTAAATCTAAGAAACCATAATGACATAACTATACTGACTGCCTCGGTAAAGTACTACGGAACGGTTACTAAGCTGAGGTCTCGGGTTTGAATTTCGAGTCCGGTCAAGTGATATTGGATTTTGCTTTTCATTATCAGCCCGGAGTCAAGAACTAGTTCCCATATGGCGATAAGCTCGCCCCCTATCTTATCGTGACCGACCCCTTTTGGAAAAAAGGCGTGAGTTTATGTACGCATGTAACTACCCAGGTTTAAATGTCATATTACAAGTATGTACTCGTAGTTTAATTAGCATAATTACTAGAGAGTCATTATTAATACAGGATTATAAATATATTGTAGTTATTGAATGTTGAAGTTGATGTTTTATCCTTTTCGCACGACTTTGGAATTCAGTTTGAAAGAAGAAGACAAAGAAAAAAGATAACCAGAATAGTTTGATAACTGTCTTTGAGTAACGCCTTTTCTGTATATGTCGTAGGATACCGTATAAATGGATGATCTCGACAAAAGTGGCTCTATTGTTTTATATAAAACTGACCTGAATCTTTGCTAATTTTACGTACATACTACGTTTCGTTCTTTATAGAGATTGCCTGTCAACATAATTATTGAAGGTTGGTTCTGTGCATGGTATGGAATTTAGTCTATAATATCTGTAACTGTATGAGGCAAGAGCCTCCACTACAAACGAGAGTAATATTGAGAAAGTTTAGGTATATAGTCCACTACGCTGGCCTAGCGCGGGTTGGTAACATTATACACAGGTTCCACCATCCTATATGACTGCTATTTAGTCATATAATGGATGTCGTGTTATATTTTAGGTTGCCAGCTATCTCCAGATTTTGCTTCAAATAATTCTTAAAATAAATAAATTCCCTGCCAATCTATCTAAACGCAAAGGACTATTCATCTCCGCTCAAAGCGAGTAAACCTTAGTATTTCTTCAGTGTAACACCCGGTTTAAATGTGAGCGTTAATTAAATTACGCATACGATGTAGTTATTAAGCGCATGCCGGTGAAGTTCAAGCTCTCATGTCATCAGTACGTGTCGGGGAATAATTTGTTTCGAGTGCGTTCCACTTTGCACTCGCGGGTGCGAAAACAATTCGCTCGCGGGTTTTGAAATGATTTTAAAATATCCATGTATTATCTTATATTGAGAAATATCTGTGTCAACCCGTATACGTCCCACTGTAGAGTACGGGCCTCCTCTATAATCGACAATATGATTGAGAGTGGTTAGGCCATATAATCCACTACGCTGGCCTAGTGTCGGTTGGCAGACTTTACATACCATACCAATACACACATGACTCCGAAAAGTCGGAGGTGTGCCCTGGGAATCCGCGACTACCGTGAACATGTTGCAGACGCGTTTGGTCCGTTTACAAACATGCCACTACAAAATAAAATAACAATATATTGTATCAAAATCTAAGTATTAGCAAAGATAGTATTGTTGGAACTGTTACATCCCTCACATGTATTTAGAATTGCCTATAATCTAACAGTCATCATTTTAAGAATTATATATAAGTCCGAGTCCGGGCTGCTCGAGTCAGTCTCGTGCAGTAATTCCTGTGACGCTACCATTTTTCGAGTTCGTGTTTTGTTTCTATTTCCTTTACTATTTTCGGAATTCGTGTTTTACAAAATTGTGTTAATTAATTATATTTTACTATTTCTGAGTTCATAAAATTGTGTTTCTTTTATTATATTTTTTTTAAAAACCCAAAGTCGGTTTTCCGCATAACAGAACGAAGTTCCTTATCGCGCGGTGTGTAAGGGGGCTAGACGGAAAAAATTCTCACGAAAAGTAGGCACGAAAAACATTTGACAATCGCTTTTTATTTCTTTACTAGCGGCCCGGCCCAGCTTTGCCTGGGTGCATATATTTTTTGATTCCACTCCACACCAAATACATGTTATTTTTCGTATAAACTCTTGTATACCTAAACTTGACGTAGCTGTCCTGCTGTCCGGCTCAATCCCGTCTCATCCGTCTGTTCAGTCTCTTCCCGATCCGTCCCGTCCTTTCTCTTTATTACCCATCCCGTCTTATAACGTGCAATTACATTTCGTCCTATCAAATCTGTCAGCTATCCCAGCCCTCTCCCGTACCTTCCACTCTATTATATCCCGTCTCTCCATATACACATGTACATATAATTACTCCTCGCCGAAGTAGCAGATTCTCACCACTAATGTAGGTATTTATTTATTTACTTGTTTATATATATATATATATATATATATATATATATATATATATTATATGTATGTATGTATGTGTAGGTATATATATAATTGTATTGGTAAATAATAATAATTAAATAGATATATATTCGTATAAATATTATTATTTATTTATGTTTTATAAATATATATTCTCTTCTCATTTATTTCCTTATAAATTAATAAGCACCTGCTTCCGTCTCTCTGCACTACCTTAAGGTTGGCTGGTAGAAAATGCCCTTAGGCATTAAGTCCGCCTGTACTATTAATATGTACAAAGTGTTTAAATAAATAAATAAATAAATAAATAAATATAAAGATTGCCTTATGAAATTTTGACATTAAAAACTTTAGCGTCCATCTAATATTCCTTCCCTTATTTCAGCACCAAAATGCTGATTTTCCTAATAATATTGCACGCCATTACTTTTTGTTAGTAATAAAGTAAAAAAACATTAAAAAAAAAGAATTGGCCAAATTGGTCCAGGCGTTGTTGAGTTATGCGCTTACCAACACATTTTGCGATTCATTTTTATATTATATTTGGTGGTTATAAGTGTAGGTATTAGAATAAGCACTCACTTCCAGGAACTAACTATTGTATATTTTGTAAATTAACACTTAATACATTCACAGACAGAGTAAAATTATAATTATGCGACTCGGAGCGAGATGTGCTCGTGACGAGAGATGGCAGACTATCTTCTTTCATCCAAATAAACCGACCCTTTTATAGGACTACCCGAATGAGGATCGGTGGGGATAAATCTTCCAGAAAATATATTTAAGCCATAAAATAGGGTCTATCCTTTCAACTAAAAATTAAGGTCGGCCCAAACATCTGGGCTATTGTCCAAACAGAAAGGTTTACCCAAACATGTGTACTATTGTCTAAAAAACATAAATTTGTTGCAAAGGATTACCGCCACTAAAGAACTTAACTATAATAATACAGTTTTATTGCTCCGGCATGAACGGGTCATTACAATTAGGAAACAATAATTTAGAACAGCATCTTTTTAACTAATATTATACAATAAGGTACACAAAAATTCTTACTTAAATAAAACGACTCGCAGATGTTTTATGGTTAAACATCTGCAGTCATATTTTAAAATGAAATTGGTGTTTAAATAATGTTCAAATTACATAAGTTGGCATATTGCAACCGCTTTAAAAGCTATATCTAAGTTGGCGTATTGCAACCGCCACATATATAAGAAGATATAGTCCACCCCGCTGGCTTAGTGCGGGTTGGCGGATTTTATTTAACGTAGAAATTAATCCGAAAAGTCAGAGGTGTGCCCTGGAATTTGAACCCGTGACCATCGTAAACTTGCTGGCAGTCGCGTCTAGTACGTTACCATATACAAATTAATAAACCTTCATACTACCTTACCAGGTGACGAAAGTAATAAAACAAATATTTAAAAATATAAAACTGCATATCGTTTCATTATAATGTCTAGATACGGCATCAACGTAGCAATCTTTTTTTTAATCTTAAGTCTGAAAATAATACTAATGCGGAATTTAAATTTGTCCCCCAGCGCATCTAAAAGTATCAATTCAAAAAACAATGTCCTTTATGAAATCAAAAAATTATAATTAAGATATATTTTGGTGTACTCCGGCAAAACGCTTCGATAGAGTATACCTTGTTTAAAACTGTTGCAATAATCTCAAAAAACAATGTCCTTTATGAAATCGAAAAATTATAATTAGATATATTTTGGTGTACTCCGGCAAAACGCTTCGATAGAGTATACCTTGTTTAAAACTGTTGCAATAATCTCAAAAAACAATGGGCTATTTTGGTAGATATGGACATCGTTTTATTTTACATTTAACAAAATTACGCGCAAGACGCCGTATCTAGATAATATTATATACACGATGTACACATTTTTTGAATTTTGTTCTATTTCGTCAGCCGTCAATGAAAGACAATGGAAAGATAGATCATTTTACGTTGGACGGTAGTTGAAGCTGGACCGTCTTTTACGTCTCCCGTCAAATAAACAAAAATCATTCTATATTGGCTGGACGCATCACGCTTGAACGATACCCAAAAAAAAAGGTTTTTAGTATCTTCCTTAGAAATTTTACAACTTTTCTCACTCCTGAAACCGTCCCAGGACTTTCACGAATATTTCAAGACCAAAATAAGCCAAATCGGTCCAGTAGTTTTTGAGTTCATCGATGACATACAAATAAACATTCATTTTCATATATATAGATTTGAAAATTATGTCATACATTTTATTTAACTCTAATAGAGGCAATAAAATATCCAAATACATATTAATATGTTAAAGGCTATAGTAAAAATTAAGAATACGCTGAAGCCCAAAATTAAGTGGGAAACGTTGCGACAATTTCTAATTTTCATCAAATGTCATAAATCAAATTGGTACAAAAGAAACATACATTGCATAAATATGTGAAAAAAAAACATAATGATGGTGATACCCAAATGATTCTTTTGATGGTGACATTTAATTAAAATTACATAATAAAACCGTAATACATTGATTTTCGATCCTCCTTAATAAATTTATTATTATTTACAATTTTAGTTTGTTATCCTGCTGTCAATCGTCAACCCTTCATTTGACTATGTATCTTTGCCAATTATTACTAAAATTTAGCTTACTGATTAAGATTATATAACATTATATTTGTTAATAATGAAAGATATTATTTTTATAACTTTTATTATTTACAATTTTAGTTTGTTACCCTGCTGTCAATCATCAACCCTAGATTTGACTATGTATATTTACCAATTATTACTACAATTGAGCCTACTGATTAAATTTATGTTACATTATATTTGTTAATAATAAAAAAAATAGTATTTTTATAACTTAAGAAATAAAATTTTATTACAATTCCTTCACTAATTAATCGAAAGGAACTTCGTTCCATCCGGGTGTCCGCTGACACCTCTCAAGTTTTTTCGTATATATAGGATGATGAATAACCAAATGTCGAGCTATTGTCTTGGGAGTTGTATTGTAATATGCTTTGAAAGTAGAGGACCAATTTGCAAGATTCGTTCACCATTACAATTCAACATTATCCCTGATGAACATAGGCGACAGAAAATTTTCAAAAAGTCTATCTCTTATCTGCACCCAGGCGGAGCCGGGCCGCGCCACTAGTTTATTATGTAATGTAATTTTCTTAAAAGAGAAATAATGGATTTATTACCACATTGCTTCAGTGGCTATCTACTATGGTGTCCTGAGTTTAATTCTTAAAGTAGGTGGTGTAATTTGAATATTGAGTTTTCAAATTAAAGCTCGCCTCATTACGACATCTTTGGATGGAAATATGCTTGCTGAGCCAAGTTAGGAATACCTCGGTTTATCCTTTCGAGATACAAGTGTAAGCTAGTATATGTATAAACATTAATAATATTTTATATTCTTTATCCCTGCCAAACCCACGCTTCATTGCACTTGGAAAATAAGTTTCTTTTTAACACATAAAGTAAGACCGACCACCAATAATTCGACATAGAAAGCAAATCTTATGCATGGAAATGTTATCGGTAATTGTGGCGTCGGATTTTCACTTATAAGAACAATAGGCGACACCTAAAAGTTCCAGTATGTTGCTGGATGCAGGCCGCTTCCAACAGTTCACAATCTTTAGCCTGTATTAAGCAGTAGACTTCCTGAGGCTGAAGAAGAAATAGAAAATGAATCGATTGAGTAGTCGAAGATTCACATCCGACTTGTAACAGCGATACGCTGTAAAGTTATATCAAATCTTATATCAAATGGCGCTTATATCAAATTCGCGGGATTATCGCTTTATATTTCTCATTAATCCATTTATTGTATATAGAATAAAAATTAAACCGTCACAGGCTGTACATAAAAGATACATGGTTAACAAGATGCAAAATGAACGTAATTAGACCCCAAAACAATAAATTTTAGAATTTTTCAGTACGTATGTGCATTTGTACGCGCTAATATCAGTATATAAAAATTTCACGTTTAAGAGAGAGGTAAGTCTGCAATGACTCTTAGTAGTAGAATATCTTTTTTTCCAGCTATGAACATTAACTATAAAATTGTAATTATTTAACAAATAAATTATTTCGAGGGGAGGAAACGGGGTGACACAATGTACACAGAAGTTCATACCTATAGGATTTTAGTATCTATAAAAAATGTGGGTACCTGTGATTTTGCGGCCGGTGTCAGGGTATATAAACCCGCCAGTTGCGTGATAAAATTCAGTTGTTGTCGAGACTCCGACGACGTCGGTCGTCGTTGAGGATCTTATTTTGTCGGTTATCCGCGAAGATTTTCTAGTAAATTGTAATTAAATAAATATTTAAAAAATATCAGTTTCTGTGCTTGTTGGTCTTATTAAAAATAAAATTAAATATATGAATATGAATAATAAATAAAGTAAGTAATGGTGTAAGTGTGTGAAAGGTGTAAGTGTGTGAAATAAAGCATAAGCTGCCTTCATCGCACTGCAACGCAGTTCTCACCTGTCATGGGGTAAGTCATTTCTTATTTCAATCTTGTACTCGTACAATTGACTGTCGTTTAAATCACACACGACATACAGGTTAATGAATATGAATCTGTATCTGTATCAGCCCATATACGTCCCACTGCAGGGCACGGGCCTCCTCTACAATCGAAAGTACGATTGAGAGTGGTTAGGCCATATAGTCCACCACGCTGGCCTAGTGCGGGTTGGCGGACTTACATACCATAGAAATTTTTTAATAATCGCTATGGTATGCAGGTTTCCTCACGATGTTTTCCTTCACCGTTTTAGTGCGTGGTGATTGACTATCAATACACACATGACTCCGAAAAGTCAGAGGTGTGCCCTGGGATTCGAACCCGCGACCACTATGAACATGTTGGCAGTCGCGTCTAGTCCGTTTACCAACAGGCCACCACGCACTTCAATGAATATGAATGTTGAGTGTTATTTATTTTATGTATATTTAATTGTATATAAAGGAGTTACAGACATTTTTTATGTTTAAAGGAGAAATAAGGCTCTAAATATTGTATGGAAAATCAAAATCGCTGAAACTATTCATATAGGCATATACACATATAATACAATATAATAGTACTTTTCAACCAGAAATAAGTATTTGTATTCCCGAAGATACAGAAAGAACTTTTAAACGGTAGTTGAGCATCAATTTGACCTACCAATATAGGAACCTGTAGTATCCTGGATGAAAATGTGTTCCCGAGTGATAAAGCTCGCGAAACCGCGAGCAAAAGTTTTAGCAAAATATAAATACTTTATACAACATCGCCTGAATTTGAAGCCAATAACCTCCGTCGGTTCCAATCATTGTGTATACTGTACCTATTCCGAATGCGGCCATAAATTCTCCTTCAAAAATGCATTCGTATGAATAACTAGACGAACAATAAAATAGTGGAGTGTTATTCAAAATTTTCTAACAGCTTATGAATAAATTTCGCTTTTGCCGACTAAATTGCGATGGCGTAGTTTCAAACTGCGGTATTACTTTAGTTTTATCCAGGAATAGTATTCCGATTTTTTGTGTATCGTATATTGGGTTCGCATTATTTAAGGTTCACACCTAATAGGCACATTTAGCTGTGCGAGCGTGTGAACCATTGTAATTTTATACTCAAAGACAGTTCGTGTTGATGAGGGAGTTTTTTGTGCCGTTTTTTTTTACAGCTGTAACATGTTTCAAAGCGGTGGTAGCAGAAATTAAAAATTTAAAAGATCATGCAAAAGGATAATTTAATAAAGAGTATATTGATTTTATATGATTTGAGTTTATAGTCTTTTATATACAGTTTAGTTAAGGTGTCATGCCTGATATAAATGATTTTCTGTAATATAATCAACTGAAAATCACATCAGTGAAATTGTACCATTATTCCGTCTTTTTTTTTAATTACTTACCAATATTTATAGATACATAAACATTAAGTTAGTTTAATTGGACTTTTGATGTAATATCGACTCGAACCACATTTGTGAGATTGTCCTTTATATCTTACCCATACATAAACATAGATACATAAACGACTTTATGTTGGTTTAAAAATCCGATCTGTATAACCTCTTCACGTCTTCCATACAGGAATTTCGTTATAATTTCGACTCTAACTACATCTGTGAGATCGTGCTAATATTCCACCCATAATTATTACCAGAGGAAGATAAGCTTTTTTTTTACTCTGGCACGGCATAATGGCCACATTGCACCTGATGGTAAGCGCAAATGCCGCCCAGGCAGAGTATCCATTGGCATCGGACGGCAGTCCCATGCCAATAGACACAATTATGCCGGCCTGCTAAGATGCCTCTTCACACTACGGCGGATGTTTAAAATTGCCTGGCTGTGTAATTACTTGTCGCCTCCTTATAGGATCTTAGCTGTAACATCTACTCGAACTCATTATTGAGTTCGTGCCCTTATTTCGTCTCGTCCTTAATTACCGCTGGGAGATTTCATAAGCTCTGGCACACTTAAGCACAACTTATGTTCGAACTTGAAATAATTACGCCAGGGAAGATTTTGGAGCGAAATTAATAAGACAGGTTCACCCCAGGATCCTGTTATGTATACTCGCTGATTTGTGTAATTTGTGAAAGTTCGCCTCTCAAGTAGTTATATGGTACGGCCATTAGACAGAATATTAAGTTATGTGTTCTGTGCTTTGTGGAAACAATCTGAGAGTCCCTTCATGGTACTAATGAAATACCAGATCATGCACTTCCCTCTGTGTAATGCGGGTGACATAACATGAACTAAAGAGGTAAATAACCTCACAAATAGACTTTTACAGTATGTGCGGATGTATGTATGTAGCACTGAAACCTCACACCTTCTTCCGTTTACCTAACATTTATACCGAATCATTCATCAGAAATACACCATACGTCTCCATAAACGTCATCGACTAGAAATATGGCATGGCCTTTTACTTAACAGGGCAAGTGATATTTATATGAGGGTAGATCGCGATAAAAATACCGTCAGGAATAAAAGAAGACGTAAAACGGTTCAGTGCTAGCTATTGTGACATTCTGTGTGGCCATGAAAATATTAGGTATCCATATTTTATAGAGTAACTGACGGGACAGTGGAATTTGGGAAAGGTATAATGAATAGGAGAAGTGAGCATTAGTCTCGTTGACAAAATGGAGATCGCAGATTCGAACCCAACGTATACCCTGCTTTCGACATTATTTTTATGACTGAAGTTGTCAATATGAACTGCGATGACATACATCCACATACACAAATGAACAGATAGACGAAGTGGAGAATACCTAGCCATACCTCTGCTTTCATCCTAATTTCAACACTGAAGATGTCCAATTATGAATTCCGACCGATGTGCTAAAATTTGAAATCATATTTTTCTTCAGAATGGCAGCCAAGTGGGTGATTGTTATATCGTTATGCTAAAATTTGATTTAACTTTGTATACCATGAACATATATGATAATAATTATTTTTTCAATATGCGTAGAAAACTGCACTGAAATAAGCGTGGGACAAAGGTTACGTGTAATTTCTAAAATAAAATATTCTTTTAAATACCTACAAAATATTCCAATAATTAATAGCATCTAAGGTGTGTAGACAATGAAAACATTAGTAATTCAGGCGTAATATTAAATCACATTCTGATCTTTGTTGCCAACACACGGCATGTAGACATTCTAGGCGAAATAAACATTACTGCAAAAGAAAATATTACGCAAATTTACCAAATGTAGATTTGCCTAAATATTACCCCTGGTGACAAATATTTGAGGCCTGGTGAAGCGAAGCCGTCGCTCTCAGTTATTGTGTCAACGTATGCGGCTTAGAAATTGTGCGGAGCCTAATCTTCATTTTTATAATCAGAGTTTGAACCATATTGTAGCAAGTTCGAAATAGGACAAGAAAATGATATCCAAATTTTGTTTTCCAAACAAAAATTACAGTAGATAACATTTTAAGGCGTCTTACGTAATAGCACCGTTGTTATTGTCTATACACTAGGGCTTTTTTAGTAATTGAAGTTTAGTGACCAAAGTCAAATAGACATTATTATGCTAAAGTATAGTAGTAAAATTATGTTTTCTTGAAAATATTAATCTATCGAAAGGCATCAGAAATAGAAATAAAACAACAATCTTTCAAAGTCCCAATCTGTGCTCAAAAGTGTTTCTATTGTACGGAGTATGCAAATAAAATTTATGGTTAGGAGCCATAAATCCTTATTGCAAAGTAATATTTCTGCGTGAAGGAAATTTCACTCATATGGAGAACGTAACAACCTGGGAAGGGGTGATATTGTACAAGATTTTATTTGAATAATGTTAAATATAGATTCTTGGATGGATTATTTTCTACCCGATGATATGATTTGAAGCAGATGAAAATAATCAAATGATAAGTACTGCCCACTACGAGAGTTTCGACAATCCTAAAGGGACATAACTTCCAGCCATAATTTTCCTAAATTCAAGATTTAATTTGATATATTATGAACCACCAAACCCAAAACATAAAATTAAAAATCTTTCAAGAAGTAACATATCAATTTGCATATTAAAATGTAAGACAAAATATATGGACATTGTCAAACACTGGATCAAAGCCAAATTCGACTGCACTAACCCATTTTGCTCGGTTAAGCACGAAGTTTGGTGAAATACTAGCTCCCATTCATTTGAGAATAGTTGGAAGCGGTAGCAAGACGCCATATAAAATTGTTAAAGTGAATCCCGCCGTTTACCGGGACACTGATATATTGCTCTGAGATTTAAAGCATTCACTTTCGCCAATGCAATTTATCCGGAACATAAAAGTACAAGAAATTGTGAGAAAATTTATTAAATTGTGTTCCATTAATAGCTCCTTACGGGAGACAATTGTAAATATAGTAGCATTAAATAAATTGGATATAGGCTCAGTACAAAGTATTATGGCAGTAGGTGACGCTGCGCAAGCCAGAATGTGTTATCGTTTAGTATTAGAAAAATAGGGTTATATAATTATAAGCAGACATTTTGTATTAGGGTACGATGGAGCTTACATGTCCATTACACAACGTAAATAGAAGGAAAATAAATTAAGTTGGTAAGACAATTAAGAGAAATTAATTTCTTGCATATTTTGCCATTGTGGTTAAAATTGCAATGAATGGCAAAACGAGCCTGTCATTCGTGTGTTGGTAAGCGATGCGAAAGCTCATGGACAGCAACAAAACCAAACAACATCACTACATAGTATAAAACAAAGTCGCTATTTCTGTCCCTATTTCCCCTTGTTTGCTTAAATCTTTAAAACTACGCAACGGATTTTGATGCAGTTTTTTTAATAGATAGAGTAATTCAATAGAAAGGTTTACATGTATAATAACATTAAATAGTGGAGAAATATTGTTATTTTTGAGGATCTAATGTGATGTCGTTAATTATCAATATTTTTCCGCTTACATTGCAAACGCAGGCTGAACCCTACGAGATTTATCAAAATAATGTAGTACATATTTGTACACATTGAAAAGGTCTACAGAAAACTCCGCAATGGTATATGTCTATCTCTTATGGATATCCCACAATAACATTTTTTTGTCATTTACTTTTTACGACAAATAATGGCTAATTTTCGAAGCGATTTTAACCAAGACAGCATTAATCCTTATCCAATTAAATAGCTTAAATAAATTGTTGATTTAATATAGATCTATCTGGTCCTTTACAACACAAGATTTAAATGAATATTTTCGAAGATATTACAGATTTAAAATTGCGGGACGTAGCGCTTGCGGCGGTACTGGCCGGCCGGGGCGGCGGCAGCGTGCCTATATAGGAATGTTTATATGTATAATAATAATACGTACATATTATTGTACAAAAATCTATTTGTACCCGGGCGAAGCTGGGCCGGGCCGCTAGTTAATTATAAACCAATGCATAAAATTTGACTAAGCTCGCCACCCTGAGATGCTAAGTTTTATTATGTCTAGTAGTTTCTCCATCAATGTCCTTAAAATCGTAACACAAAAGTACGTGTACACTTCTGTTTGGCGGAAGAAATGTATGTACATTGAATATCACCTGTTTAATATTTATCTGATAAAACTGGTCGTCTTTCTTTTCATTGAAAGTATGAATCAAGCTTTACGTTGACCCAGTTTATGATAGGAGAAAAGCACGTAAACACATGTTATTGGTTTATGAACTAATGACGTGACTAAATCGAACTAAAGTTTTTTTATTATTCCTTCGTTCACTTACCAAATTCAATTAAAAACAATTTACAAGTTCAGGCTTTGGAATTTTCCTGCACACGGAAGTATTCCGCAATTAACACAAACACAGCTAAATTTAAAAGAACGATTCTTTTATTATCGAAACACATTACTAGGTATACATACATTATTATACAGAAATACATAAATTGTGAATATACAAAGATTTCCTGCAGCAGTAAATAAAAACAGAACAACCCATATAGATGCCAAACATATCAAAATAACTGGCCCAAGAATAAAAGATATAAATCAGATCATTCACAGAAATAATACGTATCAGAATCTAGGTCGGGACATGGGTTTGCATCGTAATTTGTCAAAATAGTGAATGTTATTGATGAACGACATATTTCACGGGACACGACAAGACGTGAACCGGGTATAAATTATGGTGCACTCTATACGTGTAAGCAGCTAACGACACCTTTATGTACTCGTTAAGGTAGCATCGAAGCCCTCGGATATTCAGTTTACATCGGAAACTTTGTAAGGATTTTGCATCGTATCAAGGAAACTTCTAGTTGAATTTTCTTGGTACTGGAGTACTCTTTTGAAGGCTGGTTGCAATATTATCATATTTTGAGACCAAAATCCTTAGCTTTTATGCCTCAGAGTATGTAAATCTGTTGAGCTTTTTGGCAATATTGATAGTGTTTGGGCCTAATTGAAATCCCTTTTGGTTGCTTAGAGTTTTAGATAAAATGTATATTTTTAGGTATGTGTCTAAAGTCGCTTAAACTACCACCCATCTTCGTTTTCGGTAGCAGTCTTGATATACCCTGTATAGACGTTGATAGCATAGAATGAAAAAAGAACAAAGATCCTAAAAGATTAGTAATATTAGATTTTATAATGGTAATATTGAATATAGGTAAATTATGCTTAAGTATAAAGATACCCTCATTCAAGACAATAAATACTTTTTAAGGTTTTAGGACAAATCTCTTCATAAATAAGTTCACCTATTTTAAAATTCTTATGTAATTATGCGCTCACGGCACACGTCTTCTGAATATCCAACGTAGGTTTATCCCGAGCATTCATTGAGATAAGAACTTGGCTTAACCCTGCCAATTTCAGTAAGCCTCTTTAGCAAATTGTCACGGTACCGGAAGGCCTCATTTGCCAAATTCGTAACAACATGAGAAGGTAAAATCTAAACTGTTGGGTCTTAAAAATATTATATGTATATTTTTGTATAATTTAATAATAACAAAGTAATTTTAACAAAAAATTAAGACGGATAAAGAAGTCTTGGACAAATGCTATATCGTTACAAATATTTTTTTCATAGGTAATTTTAAACAGGCGGTAGAAATGTTCAAAGCATTGAGTAAAAAAACAGAAGATTATGAAATATCTTTGGTCTAAGAAGACATGGTCTTCACTGAAGTTACTGTTCGACGAAGCTATTAGGTCTTTGCGCGTATGTCTGAGGGTTGCTCCTGTAAGCTTCTAAAGCCAGCCAGTTGATAAGCCAGAAAGGCTGTTGGTCTACTGGTAGCTTGCTTAGTCTTCTGACGAGGTCTGCATCGCCCAGCGCTTCGATAGGCAGTTTCATTGTTGTTGTATCTTCATCTCCGAACCTAGAAATAGTGAAGTTGAGGATTAGTGGATTAAGCATTGAAGATCTCTAGTGCGCTTATGTAAATTTAAAACTAACACAAATATAATATCCTGATTAATGGAATGAAATGAAAATATTTATTGAATTCACAAAATGTCATACATTATTAAGATTCAATCATTGTTTTTCCACTACCACTCTGTTCACAAGGCTGTTTTCGCCAGAAAAGAACGGGCAAGAAACTCTAGCGGTGCTCTTTTCAAAGTAAGTTTACAATACAGTGATCATACACGATTTGCAATTCAGAGCAGTTCATAAATTATTTATAATAGTAAATAAATAAATAATAATTATAAATCATTAGGAAACTGAACCAGGGATCTCAAGACTCGCAGTTTGTAAGTCTTGCTAATTAGTATTTACAGGACTCTCTTGTAAGTAAAGACACTGGAGATTATAAGGCTTAACATCGAATGTCTCGGCTTGACTAAGGTTTTAAAATGCCATTATCCTTAGTTATACTAAGTTCGGTTCTTGTTTATGGCTCTTACCATCAAGCAAACGACCTCGTCTCATGATTTTGGCTAATTAAAAAATATATACCTGTTAGCTAAACCGTCCGCTGAAGGAGTGCTGCTGATGATCGGGTATCCCACTGGTTGGCTTGCGAAAGGTGACCTTTGAGCGAAGCAAGTAGCTGCCATCACAAATACTAAAGCTACCAGGACCTTCATTATGATTTCTGTAAAAAAAATACGTATGCTTTAATACAATGAATTTGCGATATATTTCAAAAATAGCGGTGTAGGATGTTAATATTTACTATACTTAATTAATTGATGATTTTCGATGCCACAAGTTCATAAATAAAACCAATAGGTATTTGTGAGTAACAAGCTAAATGTATTGTCTTGGTGAGATCGAGCCCGTGGCTTCTCGTACAGGTGGCGTCTTAACCAACTGTACCACAGGCCATCCATACCATTTAATTTTGAAAGTGTAAATGCAATACATAAACAGCACAAGACTATTTTTCTATTTAAATAGGTATTTTATCACTATAAGCATTTCACAAAGGCCGCGATATAGTGATTCTTCGGTAAACATAAATATTTACAAATCATTTATCAGAATGTCTTAGGTCAGGTCAATATGTACAGATATTGAAATATAGAAATTCATATAATTATGACTGATGGGGTTTTACCTACTCAATTTTGATTTCATCATTTTTATTTATTTATTCTCTTTATTTATTTTATTTTACACATTGTATAATCAAATAGTACAGGAGGACTTAATACCAAGTCATTGCACAGTGATTAAATATAACAAATGATATTAAAATAGTACAATGGGTGGCCATATTGCGTTGAGCGATTTCTTCCTGGCAACCTTTGGATGAATAGTAATTTTAGGATTGTTGTTGATAATTTTTGTTTGCACTATGAATATAATGAATATTTTTCTTTAATGATTGCTGAATTTTATTATTCTTTAGATATGGGAAAAAAGGTAATAAAGGACTAGTAACATAATACTGAACTAGCATCTAACTTCGATATTAAATATTTGATTTTCCTCTTGATGTGAGTTTTTATATGACATGATGTGAATTAGGCAATAGTCTTTAAAGTGACCTTTTGATAAAAACTTAACAGAAACAGTCATATTTGTGGTACACGTAGGTGCGAGAAATAAGCTGAAGGACAACGGAATGATTTGACATGAAAAGAAAATTAATAACACAGAATGACTTCATTTCAAATTGGAAAAAACTACAAAATGTAAAATGCAGTAGAAATAACATTCAAGTTTTATACTTAAGTATCAGACAATACGGCCATCAATTAAACCAGACAAGTTCACACTAAGGTTAACCAGTAACAATTACTGCAGACATTGTTTACACTCTTAAACTTAAACGTCACTGACCGCACAATTCTATTAATAATCTAAAAATAATTACCTGATTATATTTAAATATTATCACTTGCACAGAATAATTAAATTATTTAACAGATTTAATTTAATAAACGAGTATTCACAACAACGGATGTAAACATACTATTAAGATCGACCGTTGCATATTTATATAACAAAATAAGATATGTTATAAATCTGACCTGAGAGAGACGGGTATATGATTCCAAGAAGTAAGACAAGGACATAAGATCGTACATCCAGCGATGTGTGACGCAAGCGGTTTTGCATTTTTACGTATAACTGACGGGTTTTTCCCATACAATTTTGATTTTTGAAAATGGAATTATGATGACGTAGCGGCTACGTCATAAGGGTGAGTAATAGAGATGGAACCGATAAGGACTTTTAACTGATCTTTAAGTTTACCTAGGTTCTTGGTATTTCTATATTACATTTGCCTTAAATTTGATTGCTAATAAGTTTATTGACGATTATAGGTATAATTATAAGATTAAATTTCCGGGTTAAACAATATGTGTGGCTTTTTGTTCGTTTTCTTTTTACAAACAAAAAATTCAGTCTATTAAGACCTACTTTAAAGTAAGCGGTTATTGTTACTTTTGGCCTTGATAATGTCAATGGCTCGGCCAAGTCTAGGAGTGCATTCTTTCACTTCGTTTAATGAACAATAAAATATAATACAATTTTGAAAATCCAGAAGAGAGGAAGTGAAAGTATCTAATTCGAAGTACTTATTATGATGTTGAATTCTAATAAAGAGGATAAGAACAGAAAGGATGTAATGGTGGTGAATATTTACTTAAAATAGGTACATCAACAAGCAAACACAACAAAAGCATTTCAGATGCATTGGAAAAAGACAAACAAAACATTTAATACATTGATAAAACAATTGATTTATACATATGTATAATATGTCGCAGTCATCTGGTTGAATCTGCTATTTAATTGTATGACTAGCGCGTTCATTGAATGACGACATTTAATTGAGTGACTAGGGCCAATCGTTGATTGAACAAGCGTCACTCAAAGTCCAACTAGTTAGCGGATTGTAACATAGCCCTTTGAACAGAGCGGACGTAAAATCAGTCAGGTGATTGTAATTTAGTTCAATTTTAACTAAATTACAATCACAACCTAACCTAACCTAATCCCTCATTTCACAAGGTGACAAAGACTTAAGTTAACAACTTTCTGGAGTCCCAGAGAAAAATATGATATCTTTAAAGGCTTAAAATACAAAATAAAATCATAATAAGGTGTGTCATGTCATATCCTCATTTTTGTTATTTAAGTAAGTTTCCTTTTAAGTTGCGAACTTATGGTCACCCTAACCAAATATTACAAAGTCAGCTACATATATCCCATTCAACGACTATGTTAAATGACTTTCAGTCAAGACGTTGAACGTTACATTAAACAACTTGACGAGTTGTCCTTTAGTCATTCAATTAAATGTCGTCATTCAATGATCGCATCATACAATCAAATATCGGATTCAACCAGATGACTGCGATATATATATATTTACTGGTGGTAGGTCTCTCATATGTGAGAGGCCATCTGGGTAGGTACCACCGCAATGTCTATTTCTCCCGTGAAACAACACTGCCTAAATTCACTGTTGTGTTTCGGATTGAAGGACATTGTAGCCAGAGTAACTACTGGACATATTGAGACTTAACATCTTATGTCTCAGGATGGCGAGCGCAGTGGAATGTTGCTATTGTTTATATAAAAAAAAAAAAAAAATATATATATACAGGGTATATCAAGACTGCTACCGAAAACGAAGTCGGGTGGTAGTTTAAGCGACTTCCGACACAAGGCAACAGAAAAAGTTGCAAAAAAAAAGCGACAATTTTTTTTGTAATTTTTTTATTATGGCCCTATTTGGGTGGTGAATACATTTTTTCCTAAAATAATAGTGTATAACCTTTTATTTATTAGTAATGTAAGGTATAAAAGAGTTTAAATTATTATTTTAGCAAAAACTATGGATTTACCACACAAAAATGACGATATTTAAAAAATCATAAAAAATAATTGTCGCGTTTCTATGCGAAATTTTTAATTGCATTGTGTTTGTAGCCACTAAAACTACCACCCGGCTTCGTTTTCGGTAGCAGTCTTGAGATACCCTGTATATATCAATTGTTTTCTCTTTAGTCCACCGTGAAATGGAAATAACCAAAAAACGGGTAAATTTGTTGCATGTTTGTTTACATTGGGGTATTTACATTTGAATATTAGACTTAAAAACATTTTACCATTTGTTATTCTTTTCTTTTACCTGCATTTACATGAGGTCTTTACGCAACGACTAACAGCTATATGGTATGCCTATTTACACTAGTGAACGAATTTTGAAGATAGTAGAATCGCCTATGAATTAATGCTCTGTAATAGCTCTCGAATTAGTGAAAGGGGCTACAATACGACAGGGACAAATCAAAGCAAATTATGTTCTTTACCATCCCAAGTAACATTGCACCAATTTTAAAGAATAAGTGCTTGGTAGTTTTGTCAAAATTCGTGATTTGAGTTTGCCAGGCCTATGATCAACTCTTATAGACAGCTTTCGTGACGCAGTTGGTTAGATGTCGGCTGTGGAACGAGAAGCCGCGGGTTCGACCCTCGCAGCGAAACAAATATTTGTGTGAATCACAAATATTTTTTCCTGTCTGGGCGCTTGTGAGACCAAAAAGTGTCTCGTAGTTCCTGATACCCAAGACTCGATCTTAGTGTGGGGTCAGGACAATGTATGTGACTGTTGGGTGTATTTAATTATTGTAATGCTCAGGTAAGTTCACGAACTAAACCTAAGTTCAGTAAAGCGGAAAAATACTCGTATCTATACAGGGTGGCCAGAAATCATGAAAATTAAAATCAAGAGATTCATCTATAATCATCTTGGATTTGATTCAAATCTTTTACAATGTCACCTCAAGTGATGAAAAATATGTGGGTTAAATTAAATGCCATGTGTCAATATAACCCGGTATATGTGATGGATTTATAAATCAAAGAAATATTCGTTTGTGGTAGTTCTAGTGATCGTTCATAGATCGCGTGTGATCGTATATTTTGATACATAAAGGTAAAAAAAACGTTTAATAATCCTCGTCCTACTTTGTCCTTATTTCCTTAAAACTGGTCAATGACAAACTGCGTGCTGTGAAAATTCTCAGAAAGTAGTTACATCAAAATGCAAATAAATTATATTCACCAAGACCGCAGATATATATCCTTAACGATTTTCTATAATAGGAAAATGATTCGGCGTATTTCTTAAAATATTGGTAGTATTACCATGTTTATTTATATCGACTGATGTAGGTGCAATATGGTAAACGAATACAAACGACCTTGTAAAAGTTGCTTATAGTCGATCGAGATTTAGGTCTGTTCCATTAGATGTATGTGAAAAACCTTGGAAGAAGCTTATATTCAGCAGCGGACACTAGGGCAAAATTATTGGTTATAAAATCTCTTTTCCTTTTCTTATATCCATCCCAAGGCTGTTTGTAAAAACTCGCTAAGAGCAACGAGACCGCTTTCTGTCCTTTTTGTAATTGTTATATCTAGATTATTATTTTATCTATTTGTGTGCAGTAAAGTATTAATAAACAAACAAACAAATAAATTGAATTTTCCCTATATTAATTTATCCTTGACTATAAAATCCTCTGTGTGAATGATGGGTCAAATTTATAAGGCTTAAATATATAAAAATAACTCCAAACGAAGTTTTAATTTGAACCGTTTGTTACACCAGATCTTTCTACTGTTTAATGATTTGAGTCTGTAAGAGACGTTGGTGATTAAAACCCAAATAAAGCACGAATGCTCAGCAACCCAATTTGTGTAAATCAAACATTTAACACGCAACAAAAAGGATTTCCCCGTTTGTTTAAGGGTGTGTATGCCCCATTGTCAGGTAAATGAACTCTATGAGGATTCATGGCAAAGGTATGAAGCAGTGGTTAGCTCATGTAATGGGTTGTGTGGTATTAGTGGTAGAGCTACACTAGTCAATATTTTGGTCTACTTTTGGAATGTGCGGTTTTGACCTTAGTGGTTCTATTCTCACTTTACTGGTATTACTGTATCATATGTGAGGGGTCGCCTGGGTAAGTACCATCGCACTTTCCATTTCTCCTGATAAACAGACTGCTGTTTATGGAAATAATGATACTTAACATCTTATGTCTAAGGATAGCGAGTGCATTGAAAAGCCAAGCATTGTTTTGTAACTAATGGTGTTGCTCGGTTTTGCTAATGTTCATTAGCGATCGTATCGCTTACCATTGGGCGAATGCTATGCTCGTATAGCAATTCACAGCAGTAAAAAGAAAAACACAGCAAACCAAGCGATGACTTTGTTATCTTATTTTATTTAGTAACTACGATTTTCGGTGGCCTAATATTCCCTTCCTCTTTCGTACTTTTTTCTTCCTTTATAAAGAGCAAGCAACATACGAATAAAATATTGTAGATGTTTATAAACATTGGTATACATTTATCATCAGATTTGCTATTCACAGGCCAAATAATAATAAATAATAAATAACACCCAACGGTCACATACATAGTCCTGACCCCACATTAAGATCGAGTCTTGTGTCGTGGGTATCAGGAACTACGAGAGACTTTTCGGTCTCACAAACACCCAGACCCGGAAGAAATATTTGTGGGCCGCACAAACATTTCTCTCGGTGCGGGGATCGAACCCGCGGCCTTTCGTTTCACAGGCAGCGTCTAACCGCCTGCGCCACGGTGGCTGTCAAAAAATGCAATAAAAAATACAGAGTTTATCGTCCTAGTATATCTCAGGTACACAGCCTTAAACGGTTTAATGGAGTCATTCATTCCGTTACATTAATTAAACGTTTAACATGTGACTCGCGTATTTCACCGGCGTGCGTCTATCGTATTCCCCCTCTAAAATGTCGTAAAAGAAAAAGAAGGGAATTTTTACCTTTGGTAATTACATTTGGCTAATAGTGTGTCAGGAATAGCTCTTGGGTACAGATTAAAAGTATCTTATCTTATTATTTCGATTTATTTATTACAAGTAGCAATTGTAACTGTGTTTTCAATTTATAAAGTTTTCAAATATTCATGTCATGGTTATCCATTTTGTTGTTTTGCTGTCTTCACGAAAGCAAACTATCTGCTGTGTTATGTGTATTATGCTGCCAAGGTCCGGAGTTTAAAGTTTTGGTTTGAATTTTCAGATTTCGAAATTTTTATATGAGCAACTAGGGAATGGAGTTTACGATTGCTAATGTCATAGGCTCGCTTTTTACCACGTTTAGGATTGGATCACATAAATAAAATAAATACACCACAGTCATATACAAACATGGTCCTGACCCGCATTAAAATCAATTAAGTCTTGTGTCATGAGTATCAGAAGCTACGACAAACTTTTCGGTATCACAAACACCCAGACTAGACAAAAATACGTGTGGGCCTCACAAACATTTGTTTCAGTGCGGGAATCGAACCCGCGGCCTCTCGTTTCACAGCTGGCGACTAACCAATTGCGCCACGGAGGTTTTTATTTCAGTAAGCTGCAATTGATAAAATCATAGTTCTTTAAGTGGGATTTCAGAATGTTATAGTCAATTGTTTTTTACTTAATAAAATTACTTAAATAAAATAAAATATTAGGTGTACAAAAAACAGTACGTCTCGATTTGAACTTGTTCACTATAACACAAAACGTGCATACTGCATCTGTATTCGGCTTGCCGCATCCAGCATCTGCCATCGAACTTTGTCATTTTGGGTAAAGAATATACATAAATTCCAAATTACACATTTTGTTAATTACATTATTATATTTATCGATTTTCAGATATTTTTGTAAACAAGCGTCTCATTTGGAAATAGTCCTCGTGTTAGGTAACTCTACACCGAAATGATATACCGGTATTTTTACCCTTTACCAGAAAGCCTCATCATTTAATATTTAAAAATAATTTGTGTCTCAGCTTTCGTTTTATTTTTTTACCTGACCTTACACTGTTACGTAGGGCCGGTACAAAAATACCTGTATTAATGAACTGGTGTCATGCATATATTAGGTACCGTTTCGGGAGATTGTCTAATGCGTATCGAATTATGCTTTCCTCATCAATTATTCAAGTCACATATTCATCAACAACGCTAAGTAATTGGGAATAAAAAAGTTTTTCGCTTCAGTCTACAGCGGCCTGGACGGATGAATAATCGAGGAAAACGGGAAGACCACTGCTGAATCTATTATAATGGATTCAAATAATGGGTTCTGATCCAACCGAAGTTAAAATAAATTATAGTTAAAAAAACTAAAAAACACGCTTGCATAAAAGAACTAAAAACTAAAAAATAATTGATAATGACTTTAAGGTTTGAAAGAAAATGGAGTAAAATACATACATTTTATTGTTACAAATCGTTTATAATCTTTTATGCAAGCGTGTTTCTTTAGTTTTTTAAACTATAATTTAATTGCTTGCACTAAAAACATTATCTAGGGCTGTCTAATCAAAGAAAGGCAGCTGCGCGCAAATTACATTTTTTTTTCCGTTCTGGATAAGATAAAGTCAGATACTTTTTAAATTATTGCGTTGTCATCGGTCCTGGATAAGTATGCAGTGTGAATTAAATCTGATCGTTCTAAGTAGGACAAAATCGAGATCAAAGGAGTCGGTTACATACATACAAGCATAAAGGTAAAGCTAATAAAAGCGTGTGAAAAAGTAAGAAAAAAATAATTTACTTTCGGGCTGTAATGAAAATATATTAACAACAAAGAAAAATATAGATCAAGTTAATAAACATGCAATGTGATAATATAATACGTAGCCGGAGTAACTACTGAGCATATTTAGACTTAAATATATTATATTTCAAGATAGCGAGTGCAGTGGAATCCCAATTAGTGCCGTTTTGATTTGTACTGTCTACGAGGGGTGGTATTGTGATCCATCGGGCGAAGGGCATGCCTGTCTAGTCATTCATTGCAATAAACAAAAGTTAGAAAAGTAAAGAAACTACACTTTAGTCTATTACTTACAAAGTTATTACTAAATCAGTTAACCGCCTATACCTACTTTAGACTGACTTCTCAATGTACCTACTTACAGGAAGAGCTACGAACGCCAAGTTTAAATGATCCGTCATTTTGGCGCACAAAGTCACTTGAAGCACAATTACATATTTACAATCTTTTGTGGTTCTGACATGATATTCACTTCTACTGACATATTTTTTGACACGATCATAACACAGCACATACCATACAAGTATAGAAGGAGAATAAAATAAATAAACAAAAGGCAAGGCAACAACTGTTGTGTTTCGGATTGAAGGACATTGTAGCCAGAGTAACTACTGGACATATTGAGACTTAACATCTTATGTTTCAGGATGGCGAGCGCAGTGGAATGTCAAACATTGCTTTGTAATTCAAGGTGTTGTTTGGTTTTGCTACTGTTCATGAGCTGTCGTATCGCTTACCATCAGGCGAACGGCATGCTCGTCTCGCCATTCAATGATATAAAAAAAATAACAACCTATACCATTTGACGTAGTATTAATAGAAAGAAAACTTCACGCCCAAATTAATTCGAAACCTGTAACTAATTATTATAAAGCAATTGCCGAAGTTGGATAAAAGCGATAAAACCTCTCAAAACATGTTTTTGCCACCAACTTCCTACATAAATATGAAAAGGCATAAAGTCAAACTTTTGTCAGTTATCAAATTTTCAGACGTTCCGAACAATATTAAACAATTGTCTTAAATTGCGTATGCTAATTCATTCTGGGACAAGTTGAATTCTTAAGGGCATGCAAATTAAAAAATAATGTTGCCTCTTTGTTGAGAATTCTGTGTTTATTATGAGTTGACGTTTCAATGAGTTTTATTTATGTTTGTTGTTTAATTATAGCTGTTGCCATTAAAATATGTAAAATTTAAAGTAATTATACAGGGTGTTTATTTCGGACTTCTTAGTTTTCGTTTCTTATTTAATTAATCACTAATATTTGTAGATTCGTGAATATAAGATTTTTAATTTATTTCGTGTTAGTTTTAAAGTCATTAATATTAAATATTATGATCCGAAACTTAATTAATGGGAAGGATGCCATGATATACTCATAAAAAGACATCTATACATATAAATAAAATTGAAGTCTGTTTGTAAAGTGAAAACAACATTTTATGTCCAAGTACATCTTGTTATTACAATGAGACCAGTAGCGAGAATGATCTTTAAAAAAAGTTTGTCTGTATTGAGACATGAACTTCAAAATTGGAAATGTAAAATCTTATCATATCTAAGTATATAAATAGGCAAAAATGAGTAAAATTGTGCCTATTTCAGGGTTGGAAATTTTATATTTAGGGTGAGGAGGGGCAGTGTCAATTTTACTGGAGTTTAGAGTTTTAAAGAGGTAAGAAATTACTTAATAAATTCTACGATATCAACTTATTGTAGATAAATATTGAAATTTTTAAGGATTTTAAATTTATATGTTTTAAAT
Source organism: Hyles vespertilio (assembly GCA_009982885.2). NCBI lineage: Eukaryota > Metazoa > Arthropoda > Insecta > Lepidoptera > Sphingidae > Hyles > Hyles vespertilio. The sequence goes on along the minus strand of CM042806.1, from coordinate 6,371,712 downwards.
GGGGACAAGTGGTGATTGATAAAGTAGGTAATAAGCTTTATATAATGTTGGTTACAACGGGATCAAAAAATATACCCAACAGTCACATACATAGCCCTGACCCCAAATTAAGATCAATCAATCGTCATGGGTATCAGCAACTGCGCGAGATTTTTTAATCTCACAAACACCCAGACCTGAGACAGATAATTGTAGATTTCACAAACATTTGAAGTCATGAAACAATTATGAAGTCATTCATGGTTGTAAGTTTTTCACATTTTGATGGGAGAAGTGGGAGTGAAACGCCTTACTTATGCCCGAATACTGGAACGCCATTCAAATAATAAGTTGCTCTTAACAGCGCACGGCCCGCTTAGCTAGTACATTTAATCGGAATTAACGTAGTTAAGCGCAAGTTATATTTAAATTGCGTTCCATTATTTGGGAGTTAGACTAGTATCTACCATTTTTAAGTATATAAAACATATTGTAAAACCATTAATAACACAGTCGAAGTTGGGGCCAAAAGCTATCTTAATATAAACAGGAAAAATATACCTTATTGAGAAAATCAAATAAGTACACTCGGGAGATGGAAGAAATCCGATCATTCCCGAATTGGAATTGCCTGCCGTACTAATAATACATTTCGTATACCGTTACCTCCTATCAGCATGAAAGACAACATCGTAATTAAATTTCATTTCATCCATACATTTATACGATTCTAAACGTATTGCTTACATAAACGTGGCATCCAAAATTAGCACTTGAATTGTATTTTTTTATACTGGAATCGCTGCTTTGTTTTCGGGCTGTTGACCAAGTAATGCTTAGCAATTATTTTTGTCGTATAGTTAGGTACTAGTTAGTTGCCCTTTGGTCGAAACTGATCTGTTATTAATTAAATAAAATTTGAGTGATAGTTAGGTATTTAAATATGAACGACTTTTTTGTAATATTTTGCGTACAAACCAAATACATTTAAAAGAAAACATTTCTGCTAAAACAATATTGAAATAGCTTTTGAAATGAGGCAAATATTAGCATTTTAAATTAAAGAATGGGAGTGCAGTGGGAATATCTTACCGTCTCTTTCACAATTATACACTTTAATGCATTTTAAGCCTAGTGACGTCACTAGGTTTGTTTGGCGTACCTTTTTTCACTCGCATAATAAGATTTAATACGTTTTTAATTTGTTAAATTCTGAATGGATTCACAAAGTTCTCTTCAATACAATAAAGAACCACTCTCAATCCAACTGTCGATTGTAGAGGAGGCCCGTGCCCTGCAGTGGGACGTATATGGGTTGATACAGAATACAATAAAGAAACATATTTAAACGAAATTCGATAAGTAAATACTGGATATAAAGATCGAAATAGATTTCCTACTTTTTAAATGTAACATACAAGCTAATTCTTAATAATGAATCAATCGTAATACGTACTGCATGGAAAACGTTGACGTTTTGCGTTGAACTGCGACGCCGCGCCGCCGGCAATTTCGCCAACAAATGCAAAATGAGCGTTCAAACACATTTCTACTATGCAAATGAAAATTCTTTCAGTTCATCTGTACCGATAAATCAACGGAATTCTTTCGCTGAACTCAGTGTATGTTTGAAATGGAGTGGTTATATTAAATCATTGTTTTTTCATGTTGTTTTAGATTAATCAATAACTTTGGCGTATATTCAGTCTATTTTGTTTTTACATTTGTGGTAATATCCTGCTATGGAAACTATCCATATGTTTTATAAATTGAGTTATGTTTATTTGATATTTCTTTTTACATATAAAGTATAGAAATGCCTCGATGGCGTAGTTGTACTATGGTACGGTTACAAAGTTAAGGTCTCGGATTCGAGTCTTGGGCAGGCAAAGTTATATTTGATTTTTCTATTCATTATCACCCTGGAGTCAGGTTTATGCCCGATATGGCGATAGATTTGATCTGTATCAGCCCATATACATCCCACTGCAGGGCACGGGCCTTCTCTACAATCGAGAGTACGATTGAGAGTGGTTAGGCCATATAGTCCACCACGCTGGCCTAGTGCGGGTTGGCGGACTTACATACCATAGAAATTTTATAAATCGCTATGGTATGCAGGTTTCCTCACGATGTTTTCCTTCACTGTTTTAGTGCGTGGTGATTGACTATCAATACACACATGACTCCGAAAAGTCAGAGGTGTGCCCTGGGATTAGAACCCGCGACCACCGTGAACATGTTGGCAGTCGCGTCTAGTCCGTTTACCAACAGGCCACCACGCACTTGCACACCACGCATATGGCGACAGGCTCGCCCCCTATCACATCGTGGGACGGAACATAGGGTGTTCTCGCACCTCTGTCTACCCCTTCTGGGAAAAAGTCGTGAGTTTATGTATGTATGTATAAAATATATGAAAAATACATTTATCATCAATGGTGCCTAGAGCGATGCTTATGGTGAAGATAAGCCTATATAATAAAACGGGCCACGCTTTCAGGCCATTAATAAGGGCCCCGTGGTGATAAGAGGCGGGAAATGAAATGACGTGAACGTGGGCCCATACATGAGATTATGTTTTTTCATTGCAAAATCTCACGTAGATGCACGATATCGTAGTATTTGTTTGGTATTAATTTATCACGATCTTGTTATTTTGTGTATAAAAAAATGACTTTACCTTGTATCTCTGCTGAAAATATTATAAAATTATTATTACCTATATTTTATCTTATACAGGGTATATCAAGACTGCTACCGAAAACGAAGCCGGGTGGTAGTTTAAGCGACTTCAGACACAATGCAACAGAAAAAGTTGCAAAAAAAAACGACAATTTTTTTTTTGTAAATTTTTTCCTATTGCCATATTTTGGTGGTAAATACATTTTTTCCTAAAATAATAGTGTATACCCTTTAATTTATAAATACTCTAAGATATAAGAGAGTTTAAATTATTATTTTAGCAAAAACTATGGATTTACCACCCAAAAATGACGATATTTAAAAAATCATAAAAAATAATTGTCGCGTTTCTATGCGAAATTTTTAATTGCATTGTGTTTGTAGCCACTAAAACTACCACCCGGCTTCGTTTTCGGTAGCAGTCTTGAGATACCCGGTATATTATTTTATCTGGTCAATTTTATCAACGTCTTGGCAAATATGTGTAGCAGAAAAAGGTTTCTTGTCCAGAAATATTTTAGGTTAGGAAATTGTGTAACTTCATAAATGGATTTCCTGACCCATCAATTTCAATCTTGCCACGTCATAACTAACAATTTTTAACGTCACGTTTACACTTTTCTTGCAGTCGTAAATATATTAGTAATTAGTATTTAGATAGATATAAAATAATATATGGAACTGTAATTTTATTGCTTTTGTGGTTACGAATTGCTGCCGAGGCCTCAGTTAATGTGATTCTCAACCTTAGTAATACCTTCAGATCTGAAGACACATTTCCTTTTGTTTTGACCGGTTACGACAAACAAAAGAGATTGCTTTCCTGTTTGGATAGATTCCAGAAAATGGAACCGATTTAATTCACAACTCTAATAACAGAGTTAAAGTTGTGTTTGTCTTCTTAAAAGTCAAATATTTAACGGTAACCATTAGCTGATATCTACGATAGCCGACGTAGCCCAGTGGTTTAGAAAATTAAAGCGACATTCACATAGCGTGGTCAATGGTCGATAAGACCGAAAGATTTTTCAATAGAGGTTGCGTAGTCGTCAGTGTATTGTTGGATGGTGTAATATTATCTTTGTAAGCCACAAGGTAGGCGAACAACATACCAAAGGTAGAGTTATTGTTAGTTATGAATTGGCAACTCTATGGGTCTGAAAATATTCCGTTCCAGAAAATGTATATAAAATATTTCGAAAAAAATAAAAAGGAGAATGTCACTGAATTTATCTAGTTACCAATATATCACTAGAGAAATCCTTAGGAGAGGCCGACAGTGGCTGAACATCATATTCAGAGTTTCTCGTATGAATTAAGAACATTTTCGAATTTTCTGTAACTGAAAAAATAATCATATCTAGAAGTTTGCATGGCTATTTATATGTATAAACCTTTTATAGACTGACGATGGCGCAGTTGAATGATTGAAAAAATAAGGCTTCGGGTCTGAATTCAAGGTTGGGAAAGAGTTTTTGGATTTTTTTATTCATTATTAGCCTGGAGTCTAGATTTGCGAAAGGTTCGTCCTATATCACATCGTGGGACACAACACACAAAGCGAAAGGTGGATATCCTGGCACCTCTGCCTACCCCTTCTGGGAAAAAGGCGTCAGTTAATGTATTTATACATATTATTTATATGCACCATGACTTTAGCAAAGTACATGCACTAGTTATATAAAATTGTAAAAGATTTAACCAAACTTTATACACGTAAGCTGAAATTGTATTTAGTTCATCACACCAAAATGATGGACAAAATAGGCTAAATTTCGCCCTCATTTCAGGTGACTGTAGTCATTTCAGACCAAACAATAGAGGGCCGGTAAATACATGAAACCGTCCGATTAAAACGGTGAATGAAAACAAAGGGGTTCTGTAAGCCCGCAGTTGCAATGTTTCATTAAATTGCCACTGATTGGGTTGTGACATTAGGTCTGGGAATGTTTCAATGCCTGCTAAGAAAATTGTATTCTTAGTCATTCATTGCATTCAAGTCATTGAAGTCGTTATAATAGGCAGGCATTAAATAAATAAAATAAATAAATAGACCCAACAGTCACATACATAGTCCTGACCCCACACTAAGATCGAGTCTTGTGTCGTGGGTATCAGGAACTACGAGAGACTTTTCGGTCTCACAAACACCCAGACCCGGAAGAAATATTTGTGGGCCGCACAAACATTTCTCTCGGTGCGGGAATCGAACCCGCGGCCTCTCGTTTCACAGGCGGCGTCTAACCAACTGCGCTACGGAGGCTGTCTAATTAATGGATATCATTGAAGTCTGTTAGGTATTATGCTACAATATTACCAACAAGCGATCAATATGCTCATTAATAAAGAATTATTAATTATAATTGTTATTCGGAGCTCCCCTATGATTTCCAAACTTGACTGGTTCATTCACTTACAAGTCATTTTCGATGGCGTCAATATTAAATTTTGTGACATCGTTAAGAGTTTGGATTTTCTTTTGGATAGGCAACTAACTATTCTACGGGCCTCACTTTTCGGGGGTCAGGCGTACGGCATTGATTGCGTTTCTTAGACGCCTTACGAACTTTTTTTTTTATTGCAGTGAATGGCAAGAAGAGCAAGCCGTTCGCCTGATGGTAAGCGATACGACCGCTCATAAACAGTAGCAACATTCCACTACGCTCGCCATCCTGAGACATAAGATGTTAAGTCTCAATATGTCCAGTAGTTGCTCTAGCTACAATGTCCTTCAATCCGAAACACAACAGTGCATTTAAGCAGTGTTGTTTCACGGGAGAAATAGACATTGCGGTGGTACCTACCCAGATGGCCTCTCACATATGAGAGACCTACCACCAGTAGAAGTTCCTGTCAATTGCCACTAATATTGATCTTGCACAATCTCTTCTATTATTGGTATTAGATTATGCAAATACGTGCTATATCGATTTAATTGAAAACCAATTAAACAAACTCGAGCGCCTGCAGAATTATTGTATACGGTTTATATTTCTCTAGGTTCTCGTCGCAAGAATAATTCCCATGGCGTTCGTAAATGACGTTTTTTGATCTCATCCTAGGGACATAAATGTTCAATTAATTATCAGTTAGGATAGTCAAAGTACTGGTCGGTTCAAAATACTTTACTTGTGGTAGGTCTCTCATATGCGAGAGACTGCCTGGGTACCACGGCATTGTTTCATTGTGCGAGTGTCTTATCGAATGGGCGGGACATGTTTTTGACAGATTATTGTCGCCGAGTGCCCCGCATGAAGTCTTGGTCTTGCCAGTTTTAAAAATAACGATTTTCATGATCAATATTTTATATTGACGTAACCAGCAGCACATTTACTAATAATAATAAGGTATGGTTGACTGCGCTTGAAAATATCTAATATGGTCTGGAGCGCAACGCAAGCTTATTTATTACTTGTTTATTTATTGTTAACTGCACATAATGAGGAAAAACATTTAAAGATGTTGCAAATTATAGAAATATACTGATGGCGGTCATATCGCTCTAGGGCAGTCTTCAGCATCTAGCAATCTTGGTGGATACTTTCATTTTTCCTGGAGTTTAAAGACATATTTCAGTTGCAAAATAAGACAATATGTATGATAAAATAAAAAATGGGTTTTTCACCAATTTTACATTGATGTATTCATAAAGATGTTTCGTTCATTTTTCCTCTTTATCAAAATTCATCCCTATGGAAAATATGATAATGAAATCACAAAAGCTATTATAACAAGCTGAATGAAAAGTAATGGTCGAATACATTTTAATTTATGTGCTTGTCCGCAAACAATGTGTTTGGGATTATGCAGATTTATTCTCTAACAATCATTTTAACACAACATAATTTGAATTCTGAGTATTTCGTGAAATTAATATATTATATTTTTTGAAACGATTTTACGCTGTTGTTTTTCAAGTTGCTTTTCCGATTTAGATTTTAGGCGCTGTGGATACAGAGCAACTTAAGTTGAATAAACCTGTCGAATTATATGAAATTCACAATCACGGCAATCGTAAACTGTTCCTGCAAACGGGTTTTTTTAAAACTAGTACAATGAAGTCATTTTTCGTCAACTATAATTGCTCTTAGTCCACAGCACTTTAGAAACAGGCTCTAAAAATATAGAAGTGAATAAAACAAATAATAATCCCATTTTCACCAGCATTTTAACATCTAATCTCTACCATCCCACTGACTTTTAAATAAAATATGACGTCATTAGTGAAGTGTGCTGTTGAGTTAACTATTCAAATTTACGACCCACAGATGTCATATAGCAAGTGAATGCAATTTCACAGTTGCTGCTAGCATTCGTACACTCATATAGTTATTATTTAGTTTATTGTATATTGTTTCAACAATATTAGTAATTAGAATACAGATCTAAACTAATATTTTAAATAGGAAAGATTTGATTCTTTGTTTGCTTTGAATAGGCTCTTAAGACTTAAACTATTGGACTGAATTGAAAAATATTTATATTTTAATTATTGCACCATTAGACTCTTACACTATCCCTAATGAACGTAGGTGATACAGTATTTACAAAATAGTGTATTTACCCGGGCGAAGCCGGGCCAGGCCGCTAATATTTATATAATTTTATTGGACTGTGGATCCCGTAATATATTGAAAATACTTAAAAGATACACAAAATCACAAACGGGGATTTGTCGCCATAGGAAAGTACAAGTTGTGCCTTGGGTATCAGAAATTAAGAGACTGTCCAGTCTCAGATACCCAGATCTAAAACAAATACCTGTGGATTACACGAACATTTGTCTCGATGTATAGATCAACCTGCAGCCTCTTGGTATAAAATCAGCATTAACCAGTTATATACTGTATCAGTCCATATACGTCTCGCTGCAGGGCATGGGCCTCCTCTACAATCGCTCCAAGTCGTCCACCACGCTGGCCAAGTGCGGGTTGGCGGACTTACATACCATAGAATTTTTTATAAATAACCAGTTATATACCTACTCAAAATTAGGTATCCCTCAAATTTCACGAATAAAAAACTGATTGGACAATATTTAATTATAATCACGATAATCGTCGATGTTTGATACAATCACTTGTTCTTTGAAAATGTTCTTCATTAGGTGATTTTGGCAGAACTTCAGAGGAACCTCGATGTAGCCTGAAAAACATAATAATTAACTACACTCATAAGACCATCCAACGGCCGTTCTCTATATCCTATCTATCTTTAACAAGAGGTTAAAATGGATACCATTACTATGTCGGTACAATTCTACACTTCAATAAACTAAGATTGAAATATAGGTTTGTCTTACCTCGCTATCTTTAAACATGTGCACCATATTTATATCTCTCTATCTTTGTTAACTGAAACACAAACTGTATCGAAATATCTAATAAAATCTCTAGTTAAAGATAGACAGATTATAGAGAACGGCTGTAAAAATTTGCAGATTAAAAATTAGACGCTATAAACAGGAAACGTAAGGAAGTTTGTTTTTAAAAAACGATCCCTGTTACGTTTCGTTTCAAAAATATAAGATTTAATTCAATTTTTTCCAAGCATTGCACGCTTTTTATTTGTCTTGGTGTTTTACTTATTTTATGCTAATTGATTTAAAAATCTGGCAACGCAGCGATATCCAGATCCATTATTTTCATAAATAACGTATTACTTTAGCCAATTTAAGTATAAGATTGTTAAACATTTATGGCCTTATCTATAGACAGTTATAAAATAATTAAATAAAAATAAATACACCCAACAGTTACACACGGTAGTCGTGACCCCAAATTAAGATCAATTAAGTCTATAACATTTTGTGTTCTTCAATCAAACTGAATTAAAAAAGCGTTCGAATGAGACTAATCATTCAATAAATAAATAGATACTAAAATTGTCTATGAATATAACTTTTCATAATTATGAAAGTAATCGAAATCAAGCACCAACACTCGATTCTTTCTTAGTGGTAGTAAAAACTTTTGTTTGATTTAATTTAATTTTTTTGATTGTGTCACGTTTATTTTGTCGGTAGATATATTTTAACGTAATGAATACGTGCCTAAATCCTATTTTATTATTTATTGTACCATAAATACCCACTAGTTTATTATTCAGAAAGTATATTGTCAATCACACAAAATGTAGCTATATCATATTTGATTACAAATTCACTTACATATCGTCTGATTGCTTGTGAAAAAAACCCGTTCTGTATCTTGTTGGTAATTTAAATATTTTCAAAACCGAGAAAAATATTTTCAATAACAATGTAAATTAATGATGTAATGATTTGCATATTTTTAAAGGAATTTTCTTCTTCCAGTAGGCTTATTTACTATACTTATGTAATCAATGTGGTTCTACATTAAAGACAGTTTGAAAGCATTAGGCTAATATAAATAGTTCCTGATTAAGTCCTAAATCTGACACTCGTGTATCAGAATACAAAATTCGGTTGCAAAAGTTCTGTATTTTGTATTTGAATAGGAACTGGTAATGGGATACAAAATGTAGAACTTATGCAACCGAATTCTTTATTTTATCTGACAGATAAGTGCCTGATAGCTATTGAAGACTTTATCAGGATATGGAGACACTGGCCCTTAGGTTTAACGCAATATTATTTGTAGCAACTTGTTTCGGTTCTTGATTTTACGATTGAACTAAGTCAAACCTTTTTTGTAAATCGTGTTATCCCTAGGGAATCATATTTTCGTGGGAAAATTAACATCAATAGAATGCCTCAATTTCGGCAAGATTCCATTGGGTCTGCATAGATTGAATAATATAATAATGATTTGGAAACTGTTAAAAATAAAACAGATTAATCTTTGTCAGCTCATATACATCCCACGGGTTGGCGGACTTTACGTATCATAGAAATTGTTATAAATCGCTATGGTATGCAGGTTTCCTCACTATATTTTCCTTCGCCGGTTTAGTGCATGGTTATTGATTATTATCAATATACACATGACTCCGAAAACATCAGATGTGTGCCCTGGGACTTGCATCCGCGACTATCGTGAACAAAACAGAGATTAATAAGACAGAAAAATTATAACTTATTATATAACCCATAAAGAAGATAAGTTAAACACATTCTTAGCAAAAAATAGTTGATCAAGATTTTTTATTGAAGTGTAGTGAGTAAGTGATTCCTCTTAGGAGGATAGTCTAATGGACTACTTCACAAATTCAATATTAATAACAGCTTCTTACTTATTTTTTTGACTCTACAAAAGCAGAATTCCTAGAAAAGATATAAAAAGTGTATTGAAGTAATGGGATAATTCAATGATGTATTTAGAGATAGACATCATTCGATTGAAATGAAAGACACGCACATACTACTAAATCAATTTCTTAGAAAGATTTTTCACTACATCGCCACTATTCTAATTGAAGATTGTACGGCTCACACAAACCGTACAACATAATGTATTTTATATACCTATATACGTAAATGCCCACCAGTATATTAAATTTTTAGACTAGTTCAAGTAACGGCATCATGCCATTAACATTACTTGTATTAAATAAATAAATACACCCAAAAGTCACATGCAAAGTCCTGACCCCACACTAACACCGACAGATCGTAGGAATCAGAAAACAAGAGAGACTTCGGTCTTACAAACACCCAGACCCGAAACAAATATCTATAGATTACACGAACATTTGTCTTAGAGTATTATTTTTACAATAAACTCAGTGGACAAACATATTTAACTACAATAACGAAACAATAGAGGCTGTACGGCATGTACTTTACAAAGATGAACTAGAAGAATCTAACAAAATTCCTTTAATAGTCGATATACGTACCACTCAAGTCTTCATCTCCCCTGCAGTTAATCATATCGAGATAACACCCGTTGTTGAACGTTCGGTATATGTAATCTTTGAATTTGGACGCGCCACAAACAGGTCTGTAGTAGTTAGGACAAAACACAGGGCAAGATTCACCATACATCCTCCTTGATTGGGAAACATGATATTTTATGCAGTATTTCAGAGGTGTGGACACGTAAGCTGAAAAGCAATGGAAGGAAGATTTAGTTTTACTGTTTGATGTAACCTGACTTTAGGAAACTCTATGAAAAAAAATATAGAATTTCTCTCTCTAAAAGATTATTATAATGTAATTTTTTATCATTCACCTTAAGAGCGTTTATACCCTGTGCGCGCTTTTTGGCTTAAAAACAGGACTTTTCAAATGAGTTAATAGCCACCAATAAACAATTTAAAGGAAAAATAATTAGTATTAATTTTAGAAAAGGTTGCATTCGAGGGATTTTGGTGGAAAACATTATAGATTGATGGATAATTTGTGAGTACTATAAGGATTACTGAACACAAGCTTCGTTATTTAGGCTTTAAATGGCAATTTAGAAGATTAAGATATCCGAAACTACTAAATATAAGATGAAAATAAAAATATTATCAGACTAATAAGACCCTTATGGAGGGATTTTGCTGAGAAAAATAATCTTTTTGTGTTTAGTTCCTGAAAAATAAAAATTTAAACAATGCGAAATTATTCAGAAACTCTCGTCAAGAACATATTTTTTTTCACCAACTTATCGTACATAATTTTTTACAGCAATTGCAGATTATAATAGAAGAACATCTTATCAATAAATTGCTATTTTTATATTTCAACAAAATTAGTTTTCATGTTTTCTGCAAATATTTTAAAAACCACTATAAAACACGCTGTCCGACGTGGCTCAAATCAGACCGCCGCAAGGCCTTCTAGAGGGAGGACGTATCGCTCGTCGCTCCGGCCTGGCTGCAGTCGATTATTGCCGCGCGTAGTGAAAATAGCCACGCGCGGACTGCGATTACCACATCTTAGTACTTTGGTAGTAAAATATTTAATTATTTTTATTACCTACAATGATTTTGTAGTGAGTATAAATTATGTTTCAGGTAATATAATGGGATGTAATTCCGAGGCTAAATAATGTTATGTATTGTAATATAAAACTAAATATATTTCGTAATTGTAAGGGGTTGTAAGGCCCCTAACACTATTTATGTGTTCGAACACGAAATGATTAATAAAACGTCCGTAGTGTCTGCTGATTGAACACTGATTTGAATGCAACTTAACAATGTAATTATAACGAAAGTATGATTACTATCTAAATTTGTATTATTCTTTGCTTGCACAGTAATATTTGTCTACTTATAATGCAAATAAAATATTTTTATGATATTATAAAATAAATAAATACACCCAACAGTCACATACATAGTCCTGACCCCACATTAAGATCAATTAAGTCTTGTGTCGTGGGTATCAGGAACCACGAGAGACTTTTCGGTCTCACAAACACCCAGACCCGAGACAAATACTTGTGGGCCTCACAAACATTTGTCTCGGTGCGGGGATCGAACCCGCGGCCTCTCGTTTCACAGGCGGCGTCTAACCAACTGTGCCACGGAGGCTGATTATATTACAGTTACATTTCAATTGAATATTTGAAGCGCACGGATCAAAGTTGTTTGAGCCGATTGTATAGCGAGCCGACGCGGCAGCTCTACGCACACAGCTTTGGTCGCTTATGTGTGCGTGGAATTAACGAAGAAATACCTATAGTTGACTTTGCGCGCAAGGTGTATACGCTCTTAAATAGTCACTTCGCTAAACCCGAAGGTATCTTTCACCAAAGCTGAGGCATTACTTTCTTAGCAACCTCTGCTCCAACAATATGAATACATAATAACAAAACGAATAAAGAAAGAATATCAAACCAATAATTACTAGATTTCTCCAATGAAACCCATCTCATTAGCAAAGAGCAGAATTTCAAAACAAAAGAACTCTCAACTGTAAACATTCCAGATTTTTCTAGAATCAATTCGTTTGTATTGAAGGCAGATCGGTATGGATTACAAACATCCGATAGTCATAATGCAGGAGTTGCATTGTTTTGAAACTAGAACGGAGCGACTGAAATGGGACAGTTTCGAACAATGAAATATTAATTTATGTAACCTCACTCGCGTGTGGTGAACGGAGTTTGTTGTTACGTGTTTATTCCGTTCGATACCTATTATTAATTAATGGTTGTTTAGCGGCAGTTCACGAAGGGATTGATTATTTGAGAGCAAAATTTTGTGCCGAAAAGGTGTCACAATTCGAAGTTTCGCGTGGATATTTATCATTGGATTTAAGCACAACAGAATGTCTCGCGAGTCTGTCAAATAATAATAGTTCAGTTTAGTTAAATCTATTACCATTTTTGAACTTTAGCGTGTGGAATAAAAGCAGCTAAAGACATCTTAGATTATATACTCGTCTAGATTGAGCAATGTCAACAAACGATGCGCTAAAAGTGTCCTCACTTTCGTTGATATGTGTGAGTACCGGTCGTGTAATTATTGTAATCAAGGTGTGTGTGTTCAGGGATGCCTACTCCAGATTATTAACTTTTCCCCCATTATTTGATATACAAAATAGGTTAAATAAAATATTTTTTCTTTATTTAAAGTAATCATACTATTAATATATTTATAACGCATTTTAGTAAAAACAATAAAGATCTTGTGGCGGTTGCAATACGCCAACTTAGATATAGCTTTTAAAGCGGTTGCAATACGCCAACTTATATTTAGTTTTTAAAATAACACGCTTATTAGTTGTAATTTGAACATTACTTAAACACGCATTTCATTTTAAAATATGACTGCAGATGTTTAACCATAAAACATTTGCGAGTCGTTTTATTACAGTAAGAATTATTGTGTACCTTATTTTATAATATTAGTTAAAAAGATGCTGTGCTAAATTATTTTTTCCTAATTGTAATGGCCCGTTTTTTAGACAATAGTACACATGTTTTGTAAACCTTTCTGTTTGGACAATAGCCCAGATGTTTGGGCCGACCTTAATTTTTAGTTGAAAGGATAGACCCTATTTTATGGCTTAAATATGTTTTCTGGAAGATTTATCCCCACCGATCCTCATTCGGGTAGTCCTATAAAAGGGTCGGTTTATTTGGATGAAAGATCGTCTGCCATCTCTCGTCACGAGCACATCTCGCTCCAAGTCGCATAATTATAATTTTACTCTGTCTGTGAATGTATTAAGTGTTAATTTACAAAATATACAATAGTTAGTTCCTGGAAGTGAGTGCTTATTCTAATACCTACACTTATAACCACCAAAATCTAAGCCCATCTCCTAGTGTTTGTTTCCGAATAGAATTAACTCTTTGGATTAATTTTTTCATTTAATTTTATTAAATGTTTTAATTTAATCAGATAACAGTCCAGGCAATAGCCTGGACTGTTATCTGATTTCTGTATTTATGTAAAATATAAATCATCAGAAGTAAAATGTTCGGAACACACAACTGAAGTCATGTGAGGCTACGAATGGTCTTCTTTTCGTTTCCGCTGTGTAATGTCTCCATGTGTCCAGCAATGTGTCCAGCAACTTGCTAGTACGGAATCCGTAGGAAGTCTAAAAATATTATTAGGACCTTGAATAAGTTCTCGCTGTTTCTTCAAAGATGACAATAGCAGTACCCCGTTTGTGAAATTTTGAATGGCAATACACATGCAAGACAAAGAATTAATAAAATTACTATGAAGTGGGTTTCATTAATATCGTGTAGGTAAGTATTATTTACTCATTAAATAAATAATGCCATTCTTCTTGTTGTTATTCTGATCGAAATATTATGTAATGATATTTGTGTTTTATAGTTTCTCCCATAGTTTCAACAAATCTTCCTAGTAATAAATTGACAACACTGGCCAATGAAACTCATCTTCAAAATAATGAATTAAATGTTCATGTTTCCTTCAAATAATAGTGGTTTAACAATAATGTTACCGATAGAAAGTGATATTGGTATTATTATACAGTTTTCCCACACAATTGCGATACAATTCGACAACACAAACCGGCATAATTAATTATTTTTCGGGAGCACGTTATCCATATGTAGTTCAAATGACACTGACGTACGTGAGAAGCGAGTCTACCAAATTTGGTAGACTTTATTTGAGCCGCGCGGTGAGGTGTGATGTGTTATCTAGACGAGTATATAATCTAAGTAAAGACATTTTAAATAAATATACGTAGCCTATACAAATGAACAGATATAGATTAAGGTCTAAATGTTGTATATTCAATAATAAAACTAGTCTCTAACCGTCCAGCTTTCGTAGAATAGTGTAATAATTCAGTACTTACTTGAATTGAAGCATTTGGAATAAGCATTCATGGCACATTCGCTCGGAAACATTTATATGTCGTGGTTTTTGCATCAAAACCGCAATTCATTTGCGTATCTCCGGAGGGGCAGGAAGCTTCACATTCCTCTTTATTTGCAAAACACATTGCTGGAACATAATTCATTAAGAGATTAAAATCTTTTAATTATATTAAAATGTTGATTAACATTCTAAATTTGGACTGAGCGAAGGCATTAAGAAAATTAACCGACGAAATAACTTTGCTGTTTTGTTTTTTGAGCGATGGCACTGATTTATAAAAATCAACTGAAGCTATAGCATTGCTGTCTAGTCTCCTTTAACCAGTAGACTAACCGAAGTTTCCAAACCTTATTCCTTTCCATACCTAATTTCTCCTTAAATCTTCATTCTCATTAGCTGGTCTACTTCATCGATAGTTTTTCATCTAAAGCAGTACATAAAAGTTTATGAAAAGACTTGATTGCAAAGTATAACAATGTTTAAGAAGAAAAACAAGGAACCTCAGCTTAGTGTAAAGTGAATTCTAATATAGAATCTAAAAATAATTACTTTTTCCAAGCGTTCGTAGAAACTCGGTAAGTAAGTTTACCTATTCTCTTACAACGAGATGGCAGGGCGCTTAAATTTTCATTAAACTTTCGTGCATGTTTTTACATGAAATCTCAAAGGATATTTATTATTTAAATTCTAAACAAGACCTTTAGTTATAATGTGCGTTAATGGTGTGATGAAATTTCGGATTAAATATACTATTAACTTTTCCGTGAAACGTATTTGTGTATGTATGAAAATTACGTATACGAGTACCAATTGTTAACGAATAATATAACTTTATTTTTATTATATTATTGTGCACATAGACTATATTTTAAGAATTTGGATCAATAATTTACCAGCTATAAATAGGTGCAATAGGTCGCGATAGGTAACAATCAATATAGTAATTGACGTTAACTGGGTCTTAGTGTTAAAATTTGAAAATCTTGATATAAAGAAAGTTATGACGTCTTTGTTATTTATCAATTTATTAAATTTTATTTTATTTATTTATTTTTCCAATACTTAGTTTTTATATTGCTACTAAAATCAATATTTCCTTACATTAACGGCCTTATGACCTCCGCGGCGCAGTTGGTTAGACGCTAGCTGTGAAACGAGAGGCTGGGGGTTCGATCCCCGCACCGAAACAAATATTTGTGTGAATGGTATTTGTTTTGCGTCTGGGTGTTTGTGAGACCGAAAAGTCTCCTATAATTCCTGATACCCACGACACAAGACTCGATCTTAGTGTGGGGTCAGGACTATGTATGTGACTGTTGGGTGTATTTATTTATTTACATTCTTTTATAGTTTTAAAATCTATTTGATTTATCGATTGTTTTGTGCCTTCCGAACGACGTTTGAATTCAATTTGAGCAAAAAAAGACAAAACATTCTGTACCTAATGTAGGCATTAAATCCTTTAATGAATAAGGTCGTAAATCTCTTACTCATTTGTTTACGAATTCATTTGAAGATATGTTCTATTTTAAGACGAAACCCATTATTTAAGAGTTAGTCACAGCACTACAGAGGTCAAACAACAATACCCTCTTCGCATAATATATCCGTGACTTTGCCACAATTTGTTATGATTTATCACCACAGGGGCTACAATTCGGCGCGTGGGGAAACCGCTCATTGTGTTACGAATATCCTCACATCCTGAGGCAAATGGATGTTGCATTGTCATGTTAGTTAAGTCTGTTGACTTATGTGATTCGAATTCTGGCATCTGCGAATCACTACATAGTATAAAACAAAGTCGCTTTATCTGTCCCTATGTCCCTTTGTATGCTTAAATCTTTAAAACTACGCAACGGATTTTGATGCGGTTTTTTAAATAGATAGAGTGATTCAAGAGGAAGGTTTATGTGTATAATACGTGCATATTATTGTAGAGAAATCTATACGTAACCGCGCGAAGCTGGGCCGGGCCGCTAGTATACATATAAATTCAAGTATAATTATAAAAATATGCAACAGATGTGACATACAACTTAATCTGATCCAGAATATGAAAACACTTTAGGAAATTATTTGTGTTTTCATGGTAGAGCTAAGACATGTAAATAAATAATCAAATTAGGAAGATTTACGTCTTGTATATAGAGAATTGTTAATATACACAGCCACATAAATAATATCTAAGTACACCCAACAGTCAGGTGATCCTGACCCTGTATCTGAAACTACGAGAGACTTTTTGGTCCCACAACTTGCAAACCCGAAACAAATATCTGTGGATCACAAAAATATTTGCCCCGGCGCGAGGAATGAACCCGCAGCTTCTCGTTTCACAGCCGGCGCGTAACTAACTGAGCCATGGAGGCAGTCAAAACTTAATATCATGGCTTAACTACGAAAACAATGAAACATAAAATTAAACTCACGAAGAAGCACCGCAAGAATCAACGAAACGCACCTCATTCTGTTCTTTATCTAAAACAAAAACAAAGCAATCAAATGGTTTCAAACAATTAACTTTTTATGTATCAAATTTTAATTAAAGCCATTATTAATTACTTTCGGAGAGGCCAAAAGTAACTCTAGCATTTCTACTGAAAATTAAATCAAAACAATCAGTTGAGCTCGTTGAAGACTATTCCATTAATTTTGCATGTTTAAGCAGTTGAGAGCGGTGTGGCATATCGGTATGGCTTAAGATGAGATGGCAAATTAGTGAATCCTCTTTTATTTTATTAATACTGGATTATAAAGTTTATTCATAAAGCTGGAGGAAATGTTAAGCCGTTGATCCCGGAGTTTATTAATGACAAAAATTGAGGTGGCGTATTAAAATTATAGGAACATTATGAATTATTAAATTAAAGTATTTTAGTCATACCTAATATTAATCATCAGTTTATGAATTTTAATTTTGAATTGTAAGTAAATTATATCTACTTCATTATTATGGTAACGGAATTTTGTTAAGGTAACTACATAATTTTGACTATTCCATAGAAATTATATGTAAAATTTACTGTAGTAGAGCAGCGCAGTGAAATTAGTAGTAAGATTTCTTAATCGTAGAGAACATAATGGATATTAATATTTTTGTCAATGATTTAGTGGCAGAATGAGAATTTTAAACCGTGATTGAGTATGAGATTTGATTACAAGCTAGATAAATTCACCTTGTCTTTTGGTTCCAAAAATCTTATATTAGTTCGATGTTTCAAGCTATAAGCATACCCAGCAGTGGGACTAAGAGCTTATATATTACAACACAGTATATGATTGTTTAAATACAAAGACATCAATAAGAATTTGCTGAACAAGAGAGCAATCCATCAACTTCGCGAAAAATAAAAGAAGTCATCATTAAGGATGTGAAAAAAATATTGAAAATGTAACTTATCAATCAAGCGACAATGTTCAATGCCAACGCTCTTTAAATGTCATAAGGGAGGAATTCTTTTATTTCAATACAATCAATCACAATAAAGAGCGAAAACTATTTCAGGAATTTAAGGAAATAGAAATATCCTTTTGTTTATTTAACTAAATATTGACTCATTGTTATAACAGTGTACACTTTATTTAACTAAATATTATGAAACCAAATATTGTATTATAAATATCAAGTCAATTAAGTTATCAATAAAGTCTATAGACTTTGGTCACAGGAAGTCCATTACTGAACGTTGACAACCATCAAAGACCTTCACAGCAATCTATTAAAAGCGTCCTGCATCAAACGAATTCCAAATTACTTTATTCACAACACAAACATTAAATACTGGGTATCTCAAGACTGCTACCGAAAACAAAGCCGGATGGTAGTTTTAGTGACTACAAACACAATGCAACTAAAAATTTCGCAAAGAAACGCGACAATTATTTTTTATGATTTTTTAAATATCTTCATTTTTGGGTGGTAAATCCATAGTTTTTTTCAAAAATTATAATTTAAAATCTTTTAAACCTTAGATTATTTTTGAAGAAAAGGGTATACACTATTATTTTAGGAAAAAAATGAATTTACCACCCAATATGGCCATAGGAAAAAAATAACAAAAAAAAATTCATTGTTTTTTTGCAACTTTTTCTGTTGCATTGTGTCTGAAGTCGCTTAAACTACCACCCGGCTTAGTTTTCGGTAGCAGTCTTGATATACCCTGTATAGAACTGGAATTACTTACGATAACTTTCAAATGGTCAACTGCAAACCTTTTTTCCATGAAACAGCTAAATTCAACTCCAAAACAGATATTAAAAAAGAAACATCACTCTATTAAATCTTCCTAATCGTTCAAGGCCAAATAAATGATCTACCTCAAATAGCGATTCGCATCAATCAACATCTGCCTCATAAAGGAATGCAGAAGCCATTCATATCTTAGTAACTCAATGGTCGACGTTTTGGGACATTTTGAGATCATTAATTCAACAAAAGGGTGAGTTTCTTTCAACCCTTACTTCTTTGCATTATAGAGCCTTGGTAAGAAGGAACCTAATGTAGCCACTTTCGCCCAATGTGATTTTAAACAAGGCATTATGTTGCTTATTTTCGGAATACCAATTTGTTAAAGTAAATCAGGGATTAATACATTTGGGACACCTATTGTTCGGGTTTTATTGTAGTAAATATAGGGTGCCGGGGTTTATTAGGACTTGTTTGTAGGGTTTGTTCTAGACATAATTATGATAGAATGGTTTTTATTTTTTATTTTTGTTGAATAATTGCAAGTGCTTAGATGTCTGAGAATCTGTGAAGACACGTATAAATCCGTGGACGATATTGGGTACTGCTCTTCCTTAAAAATTTGTAGGGATTAATTTAATAAAACTTTGAATACTTGAATGTGCTTGGAAAATAATAAAAGCATGTCACACTAAAAGTCATCCAACTAAATTAGGAATACGCCATCTTATTTGCTTCACTGGTTCGAAGACAGCAATAGACGGCTCTTTAATTACAGGTATCCTTTGTTGAACAGAAAATAACAATACAATATTGCTTACATTGTTCCCTATCATAAAGGAATTTAATTTGTGAATCGAGCCATCACAAGGCACGTTTGTCTTTGAATATCTATTGCATTCAAATGGCTGCAATAAACTATTAAAAGCAAAATTGAACATTCAAATTAGACATGAATATTAATAGCAGAATCGTTTAGGGCACCGTTCAGTCAACTGGACTTCCAAAGTAACCACTCGATGAATATCGGTTTACCTTGCAGTGAAATTGAAATCCAGGTGAAGACGGGACAAACCACTGGTTGGGTTCAAAATTGTGATGCAGCCCTAAAAAATAAGTATGCAAATACTAAAAGTGAATTTTCTTTCATTTATTTCTTGCAAATATTATGAAAATAAAGTAAATAACTTTACAAAGAGATAAATTGTTAGGCTAAAGTACAATGTTCCAGTGACGGATACAAGTTTAGCAAAATGAGAATTTCTTTTACTTTGCGCGTTTTATTTACTTTTGTAGGAAGCATTTCATGCGATTCACCAGAGTATGACACTGAATTTCATGTAATTTTATAAAGTAGTATTTAAGTTAAGTACTATTTACAATTTACAACATGGAACTATCTTTTCAGAAACAGGAAGTTAAACTGTTTTCGATGGCTACGTAGACATACGAACGATTAGTCCGCCTAATGATAAATGCGCACTACCACCCATGGAGTTTGGTATTACCGAGGACACAGCCAAGTCACTGCCGTCCATGTAGTGAACACTCTTTTAAGCCTAATTTAAGTTAGGATTGATTATAGTGGTCGTAGTAAACATAGCAAACCTTACAAGTTTTCATCCATGGTGCTTTACAGCTGGTTTCTCTGGCTGTAAAAGTGTATATCAAGGTTATTTACCTCTTTAGTCCATTGATTTGCGACGGAGGGAAGTGGATAAAAATATTTCCAGCTCCTGCTTTTATTTCTGTTCTGTATCATCCCATATACGTCCCACTGCAGGACACGGGCCTACTCTACAATCGAGAGTACGATTAAGGGTGGTTAGGCCATATAGTCCACCACGCTGGCCTAGTGCGGGTTGGCGGACTTACATACCATAGAAATTTTATAAATCGCTATGGTATGCAGGTTTCCTCACGATGTTTTCCTTCACCGTTTTAGTGCGTGGTGATTGACTATCAATACACACATGACTCCGAAAAGTCAGAGGTGTGCCCTGGGATTCGAACCCGCGACCACCGTGAACATGTTGGCAGCCGCGTCTAGTCCATTTACCAACAGGCCACCACACACTATTGGGTACTGTTGCACTATCGGGTTAAAGACAAGTTAGACATTCCCGGAGACTCGCCAAGCTTCAATGCTCTGTGTCATCAAAATGTTTGTCACTGTTAATCCTGACTTATGTTTATTATCAACAGACCGCATTTTTATATATATATATACATATAGATAATAAATATATAGTACGAGAGCGAATTGTTTCTAGATTATGGGAATGAAGTCTTCTACGATAGCGAGTCGTTATATAGGACAGCCTCCGTGGCGTAGGTGGTTAGACGCTGCGTGTGAAACGAGAGGCCGCGGGTTAGATCCCCGCACCGAGAGAAATGTTTGTGCGGCCCACTAATATTTCTTTCGGGTGTGGGCGATGGGTGTGGGTGTTTGTGAGACCGAAAAGTCTCTCGTGGTTCCTGATACCCACGACACAAGACTCGATCTTAGTGTGGGGTCAAGACTATGTATGTGACTGTTGGGTGTTATTTATTTATCTACAGATATAAATAGTAGTATTATTTTGAAGAATCCTTTTATTCATTACTTATCAGTTGTAATTGTAATATAAATAAGAAGTAAATATAATAATTTAATCATTACTTAAAATATTATTAATCATGACAATTACTACGCAACGAATGGACCTTGAAAAAAGCATTACAAATAAATAAAAAGAAATATTTTTTCTTTGGAGCAGCAAAATAATTAATACCACCTCGTTATGGCAAGCCTTATAAAATTAATACGAAGTTACTTTTGAAAAAGAAAGTTATGAGAAGGCAACAAATAAAATATAATATTTTCAAAGAGAATCGCAGCAGTTGGTGGCCATAGTAGTAATTTTATCTATAATATAAAAATGAATCGCAAAATGTGTTGGTAAGCGCATAATTCAACAACGCCTGGACCAATTTGGCTGATTTTGGTCTTGAAATATTCGTGGAAATCCTGGGAAGGTTTTAGGGGTGAGAAAAATAGGAAAATTTCTGAGGAAGATACTAAAAACCTTTTTTTTGGGTATCGTTCAAGCGTGATGCGTCCAGCCAGTATAGGATGATCTTTGTTTATTTGACGGGAGACGTAAAAGACGGTCCAGCTTCAACTACCACCCAACGTAAAATGATCTATATTTCCATTGTCTTTCATTGACGGCTGACGAAATAGAACAAAATTCAAAAAATGTGTACATCGTGTATATAATATTATCTAGATACGGCGTCTTGCGCATAATTTTGTTAAATGTAAATTAAAACGAGGTCCACATCTACCAAAATCGCCCATTGTTTTTTGAGATTATTGCAACAGTTTTAAACAAAGTATACTCTATCGAAGCGTTTTGCCGGAGTATACCAAATATATCTAATTATAATTTTTCGTTTTCATAAACGACATTGTTTTTTGAATTTATACTTTTAGATGCGCTGGGGGACATATTTAAATTTCGCATTAGTATTGTTTTCAGACTCAAGAATAAAAAAAATATTGGTACGTTGATGCCGTATCTAGACATTATAATGAAACGATATGCAGTTTTATATTTTTAAATATTTGTTCTATTACTTACGTCACCTGGTAAGGCAGTATGAAGGTTTTATTAATTTGTATATGGTAACGTAATAGACGCGACTGCCAACAAGTTAACGATGGTCACGGGTTCAAATCCCAGCGCACACCTCTGACTTTTCGGATTAATTTCTACGTGAAATAAAATCCGCCAACTCGCACTAAGCAAGCAGGGTGGACTATAATATCTTCTTCTATAATATAAAAATGAATCACAAAAAGTGTTGGTAAGCGCATAACTCAACAACGCCTGGACCAATTTGGCCAATTCTTTTTTTAAATGGTTATTATTACTTTATTACTAACAAAAAGTAATGGCGTGCAATATTATTAGGAAAAACAGCATTTTGGTGCTGAAATAAGGGACGTAATATTGGATGGACAATAAAAAACGCTAAAGTTTTTAATGTCAAAATTTCATAAGGCAATCTTTATATGTACATGTATATGGAGAGACGGGATATAATAGAGTGGAAGGTACGGGAGAGGGCTGGGATAGCTGACAGATTTGATAGGACGAAATGTAAATGCACGTTATAAGACGGGATGGATAATAAAAGAGAAAGGACGGGACGGATCGGGAAGAGACTGAACAGACGGATGAGACGGGATTGAGCCAGACAGTAGGATAGCTATGTCAAGTTTAGGTATACAAGAGATTAATACGAAAAATAACATGTATTTGGTGTGGAGTGGAATCAAAAAATATATGCACCCAGGCGAAGCTGGGTCGGGCCGCTAGTATATTAATAAAAGGAGGTTTGTATGTATAACAATAATAGTGTAACTCATAAAAAGTATATAATTGAACTTCGCATTACAAATTTTACAAACATTTGCCCCTACGTAATCACAACTTTGTAACGAAGACGGGTAATTGATTAGTTAAGTACAGTCAGCAACATAAGTCGCTACACACTTCGCATTTTTTTAATTGGCAAATTTTTAATTTTTAATTTTGCAAATTTTTTAATGGAATTATTATTATTTACATTTATTTTTAACTTCTTATGGCTAAAGAAATTGCCGCTTGAATTACTCGTGATCCGGCTTCCACGGAGCTTGGATTTACTGATCATGCTAAACGATATTATTTTATCGTTTGTTCTAATGGAAGTACTCTGAGAAAGTTTAAGATGATACCTATTATCCCTGTAGACTATAGAGTTTATTCTTGAACGAAATTTCTCATCGGGTATCATCGTATCGCATACCATCAGGCGAACGGCATGCTCGTGTCGCTACTCATTGTAATAAAATAAAAACAACAGAAGTATTTTCCGTCTTTTGGACAGGTATATATTATGAATGCTGATTATTTTTAAAGAACTTACTCCAAGAACTATATTTCCCAGTGGAATGAATAACTTAAAACGAGTTCACCCGAGCATAAAGAATTGTAGAAATTACCATAAGTTAATAAACACAAACTTGAAAAACTTATTTAAAACTCTTTAAACTTTTATACGACGCAGAAAACTAGCGTACATGTTTGAATTGTTAACAGAATTATCTTGACTCGTTTGTCATTCGCAATGCTCACGCCACGCCAGCAATTTGCATACTAAACGGTGGGGTAATTTCTAGAACTGTGTACAACTCGGTCAAATCTAAACATAATTTAATTGTGTTAATTAATATGCACTGGTTGATTATTTTTTCTGGGAAAGTGAGTAAGTTGGGTAGGGTTGATAGCCCTAATACATCCTTGTAGATTTTTTGATTGGGGCTTTGGACTTAAAACTACGTTAAGGGTTAATATAAATAAGTTATCCCTGAAAAATAACACAAAGATCGATTTCATTAAGATCGATCTTTCCCTTTAAAAATAATTTAAGATGTTAAATCGATGTTAACATATGTTTCCTAACGTTTTTTTTATTCGAGTTAAGTGAAAAAATGTACAAATAAAACAAATCCGCGATAAAATTCTTAAAACATAGTTACTTTTCAACATATTTTTCTTTATTTCGCATAAAAATGAAGACGAGAAATGCGGAAACTGCACAGAGATCTGTCGAACCGAAATCTATTTGGCCCAGGAACCGCTTCATCGTAATCTAATACTTTAACAATTGAGCTGTTTCGGCTGCATTACGATCAAAATGTATATTATTTGTTATTTTATTGTAATATCAAATACTATTTTTAGTGAATAAAGAGGTTATTTATTTATTTATTTATTTAATCCTTTATTGCACAAAAATAAAAATACAGTGAAGAAACAACACAATAATAATAGTACAAGAGGCGGCCTGATCACTCTAGGTAATTTCTTCCAGGCAACTTTTGGACGGATATTGAGATAGGAAAAATGAGCGGGCAGTCTAAGAGTTTCTTCACTTTGAGGAATTATTTTCAGACTTGAGGCTCGATGGAATGAAATGTATTTATTGGTCACGTAGGCAATTATTTTATTTTTATTTATTAGGATCTCCAACAAAGAATACACTTTACAAGCTTTGCTATAGTACTGTTAAAGTTTAAACATTGTGTTTCTTCAATTAGAGGAGATCACAACATGCAATAGTACTGTACAACAGGAAAGAACTATGACATAACTTATCCATAAACTATCAATATAAAATTAAACGACAAAATTTAACGACAAATTAGGAACAAAAATATTTAAACATAAAAAAAACAATATAAAATTAAAGAGAAAACAAACACCAATGAACGACTATAAAATTAAACGAAGTACCGAACACTCAACATAAGCTAATAATAAATAAGAGCTCTTATGACAATTCAATACACATACAACTATATACAAAATATTTTCTACACTTAGTATTAAATGATAACTTTAATAGGTTTAAAAATTGTCTATGAACGAGGCTTTAAGACTTAAGCCCCTACATGAAGAATAGAAGAGATACTTGCTCAGCTACGGGACACAATACAATAATCTTAAATAAAACTACACAATACAATTTGAACTAAAACACTCAACCGCAACTTTGTCAAAGCGAGCGCCTTAGAAATACTTCATACAATATTATACTCATAATATCTTGCAATAACTCGAGTATTGCAGTTGACAGTCATGCGCCATTGTATAGAATCGTATATTAGAGCTTGCAGAACCTATAGAGCGAAAGAGTACGTGATGACAGGGAGATAAATTGAATCTAGATGTACTTTTACTATTGCAATGAATGGCGAGACGAGCTTGCCAGTCGCTTGATGGTAAGACCAATGTTATTGTCCATGTGCACTTTTGAGAATTTTTGTTTTATATTGATGGTACAAAACACTTTTAAGACAATTTGTATGTAAGTACTGGATCAGGATTACATGTGAATACTTTTATATATCTAAATCTACAATACTGGATGCTAAATATTGGACTTAAACAATATAAATATTTTTAATCTTAATAGTTAGGGA
Organism: Hyles vespertilio; assembly: GCA_009982885.2. Lineage (NCBI taxonomy): Eukaryota > Metazoa > Arthropoda > Insecta > Lepidoptera > Sphingidae > Hyles > Hyles vespertilio. Next base: position 6,345,610 of record CM042806.1, on the reverse strand, counting down.
ATCAATGCCGAGCATGCCATTAGATTTCGACGATTCAATACAACGTCTCATTTATAGTAAGTAGCTAAACCAAATAACACCATAAATTACAAAGCAATGCTCGGTATTCCACTGCGCTTCGCTTCCGCTGCGATGACAACATCCTGAGACATCAAATGTTAAATCTCAACATATTCAGTAGTTACTGGCTACAATTTCCTTCAAACCGCTTAGTGGAAAAAATATATTTATAATCATCAAATCCATCTAGCAAATTAGACTCGTTGTTCTTGTACTATCAATTTGCGTGGACGTGTTTACGAGCAAACCGTCTCCCTTCTTTCTATTTATTCTCTCGGATAGATGCATGTGTTTGTACTGTCTCTTTGAGTGGACTCATTTTGTTTATTGATCTCTAATGTTAATACAGGATATATCCAGGTTGCGACCAAAAACAAAGTCGGGTGTTTTAGTAACTACACACACAATTCAAGTAAAATTTACGCAAAAAAAGGAAAGAAAAATTGTGATGTAAATATCATCGTGTTTAGCTGACAATTCAGTTTTGCTTTAATAATAAGTGAAACCCTCGCGTGCCATAACCTTATTAAAATATTAAAAACGTGTATATTATTATTATAGGAAAAACTATATATTTACCACCCAAATACGACGATAGACTAAAAATACACAATAAATTGTCCTTTTTTTTTTGGAAAATTTTTAGTTGCATTGTGGTTAAAGTCATTAAAACTAGATATACCCTGAATGATTTTAAAACTTCTCATGAAAGTTATTTATCAAATTTTAAGCACTTATGTTGGAGTGAATCAAAGATTTTATTTCATTTCGTTTATATTTGAAGTAAAACTTCTTTATCGACATATGGGAGAAATTTTATAGCAATGTAAAAAAAAATAATGTTTTACACGCCATTTTTAATTCTAAGTCACATTTATCCGTTAGCCGCTATATTTATTTCTAAAGGTTCATCATAATCATTTTTTATCCATGTCTAAGAAAATAAACGTCTATTGCTTAAACTTTATCTAATTTAGCTTTATTTAACCAATTTCTGTAAAGTTGTAAATATAGATTATTTTTCGAAAAATGACGTCTAAAAGAAGTTTCACTTCTTACGTGTGTACACTAATGCACACACACACACATATTTTTTTACGTATGTCAGTGTAAAACACATATTATTATTTCCTATACCGATTTATTTTTAGTGAAACTCAATGCCGTCCTCTGTACTGCTTTTCCCGTTTCGTCCAGTTCTGTCACATTCCGCCCTGTCCTGTCTCATTCTCACTCAAGGCAAGTTAATCAATCCTATCCCAACCCTTTCGAGCTTAACCAAATAACAAATATAATATTTGAATTCGTTGCTCATCCCAAAAAATATTATATTTTTCGGGATAAAAAGTAGCCATTCCACTGCGTTCGCCATCCTGAGACATGATGAGATCTTAAGTCTCAATATGTCAAATAGTTACTCTGGCTACAATGTCCTTCAATCCGAAACACATTAGAGCATTTACACTGCTATTTTGTGGGAGAAACAGACATTGAGGTGGTACCTACCCAGGCGGCTTTTCACATATGAGAGACCTACCACAGGTAAAAAAGGTTACTTTTAAACGTATAATAATATAATGTATATTCACAGTCCTTTTAAATATAAGATACGTATCGTATTGAGTCGTGGGTGTAACTGTAAAGGTTTTTTATCGTCTTCTGCGGCGGAACGGAGGCGGTAAATTAAATGAATCATGGAAAAATCACGTTCGAACACCCACACAGTCTGGCTTTCTTAAACTTCTTGGTGCAAAGAACGTTTCAATTAAACAGCTATATAAATTATCATCATAATTTTATATCTTTATATGCGTTGTATGCAAAGGTATATATAATATAATTTAAAAAATACATAAACTCGACGACACTGGGACTTTAAATTTTTACAAATAAACTAACTTATTGTCAATATAAAAAAGCTACAACTCCGGAGAGATGTCGCCTCTCTAAGCGTGTTCTACCGCCTGTATCACGGTGAGTGCTCTGAAGAATTGTTCAACTGGATCTCCTCCTCTCCATTCCTAACCAGAACCACGCGTGCTGGCTTGCGAAACCATAGCTTGACGGTCCACACCATCCCGGCGCGAACCAAACGGTACTCGAACTCGTTTTTGTGCCGCACCGTCAGGCTGTGGAATTGTTTGCCGTCTCACGTGTTCCCTCCTTCCTACAATCCTAGGTCCTTCCACCATGGTGTGAAGAGGCACCTTAGCAGGCCGGCATAATTGTTTCCATTCGCATGGGACTGCCGTCCGATGTCAATGGATACTCTGCCTGGGCGGAATTGGCACTTACCATCAGGTGCAATGCTGCCACTATGCCAGGCCATCATAAAAAAAACCGTATATCAAGATTTACAAAGCTCTTCTTTACTTGAAATAATAATTCTTCAATATTTAACGAATATAGTTTTTCATTAATTACTATGAACAATTAGTTTATACGTCTGAAATATGAGTACTAAATTGTGCTCTTAAGTTATTAATTGTGTCATGTTCTAATGACTAAAGAACTAACTTTGCGACAAAGATGAATTTACATAAAAAAATATTATATCAGTAGACAATAAGATTTATCACTTCACGTCCTATGACGAATGCTACTGACGTAAGAAGAGAGACTACTTAGGTCACATTATTAATATATCAAGAGAATAAATTTATATATATAATATTATGAATATCATTATTTCATGGTGTTGTTTGGTTTTGCTACTACTAGCCATGAGCGGTCGACTCGCTTAAATTATATTATTGCAAAAGAAACAAAAAAAAAAGATAAATTTTCAGTAATGGCTCACTATTCTCAAACAGTCGTTTGAATTTATGATATTCAGCGTATACCTGGGCTAAGTCATATTTGTAAATATATTATAGTATGAAAATAAAATTGTTGAAGCAAACGAAGATTTGTTATTTGTGACTTCCTGTGCTCAATGTTAAGAACGCGAAATTATAGTAGATTATGTTAAAAATACTTTTGGGATTTTTGCGATCTTCTCTGTAAAAATATTTACATAAGATTTATACAAATAACAGCAAATTTATAATGTTTTTTATAGAATTTACTCTTTGACCGACAAATAAATAGGCGGACAGACATTGATAGATTTTAAATTCTTGAAGAAAGGAGCATTTGATTACCAGTAAAAGAACAATAGCTAATAACAAGAATAAAAAAAAACATTAATAGTTTTCCCTCCTCGTAGATGTGGTATAAACAGCAGCAAATATTTTTTTGTAAAATTAACTGTAATTAATTTATTAAATTTAAATGAAATTCTATATTAGAGAACTAATGAAACTTTTTATAAATATACAAAAATGTGTGTTGAAAATACATATACCGTTAGAGAAAAATATACGCTTTTGTAACTCTGATTGTAAGTTTTTATTTAGAAAAGACTTTTTGTATTGTTATGTTTTCTGTACATTGGTTGGTAATTTTTAGCTTGGATCATGTTGTTGTTATGCTAAATTTATATATTGTGTTTGTGTTTTTTTTAGTAGTTATCCTTAGTTTCATATAAAAATATTGAGCAATATGTATGTATGGCAAAAATTATTACATTCTATGGCCTTGGCGGTTGGTAGAAAAAACCAATATTTATTCGATTTTTGCCACTCCTGTCTTACCAAAATTATAATTTTAATTTAAAAACTTATCGAGTTTCTTAAAAAATCAACCTTAACTGACAAACGGAAGAATGCTGTAAAAGTTCTTTTGAGCCTGCAATACTTAAAAATGTAAACAAAAAAATTCAATGACCAAGTACTACAAATTCCGTACAAAGAAAGAAAGTTGAACAATTTAAATCCGGGCTTTGTGAACTCAATTTAGATCTGATACCTTGATACCATTCCATTAACAAGGACAGCGTCACACAAAGCCAGGCAATTTGCTCGTCGCCACAACGCAGACTAAATAATAATTAGACTACGTACTTTATTGATATTAATTTAATTCTACGCGTTTACATACGCTTGGTAATCAGTTTCGTGTGAAGTCTTTGTTTAATGTATTTAGTTGGATTAATAATTTAATTTAAAGTTTTGTTTAGGTAATTTATACTTTGTAAACATTTGATTTCATAAATAAATACATCCAACAGTCACATTCGTCGTCCTGACCCCATATTTAGATTGAGTCTTGTGGCGTGGGTATTAGAAACTAGGAGAGACTTTTCAGTCTTGCAGACCCAAAACAAAAATATCTGCGGCCTAACCAAAATTTAAAATCTATTTTTAAAATCGATATGGAGATGAAAACAAAAATTCTAATATGGATTTATAATATTTTTTTAACAAAATCTATTACCTAACAAGAAACTCATTTTCAAATTATGAAAAAGAAAAGATATCAACACGTTTGCCTTAATAAAGAAACATCCAGTTTCCGAAAAGCTAGTTTTTCCCGAACATGAAAGAAATAATAATGTACTGGTTACGTCATAAGAGGCATAAACAATATCTAATGCAACCTTTACACGAGTACAGTGCAAAAAGCGTCGGGAGAACATAAAAGCCTATTTGGTTTTATTACGCGTGTGACGTCATTCGCTTTTATATGTATTATACCCTGTATCAGCCCATATGCGTCCCAATGCAGGACACTCCTCTACAGTCGAGAGTACGATTGAAAGTGGTTAGGCTATATGGTTCACCACGCTGGCATAGTGCGGGTTGGCGGAATATACTTACCATGGATTTTTTTGCAAATCTCTAGGTTATGCTCAAGATATTTTCCCTATTGGTTAGCAGCTTGGCATGGATATTATAAACACCTACTGAACCCTAGCCAAACTGCTACCCAACTCCCAGAAATTGAGAAAAATGAGGGTCTTATTCCTCCAATACACCATAGTGAGGTTAAAAAGGCTCTGCAAAAGATGTCTAACAAGAAAGCTATAGGACCTGACGGCATCCCAATAATTTGGAAATGCTTACGTGACCAGGGAACCATGCTGTTGATTGATTTCTTCAACTGTCTGTTGAAATCCAAGAAAATGCCTGACGCTTGAAGACTCAGTACTATAATTCCAATTTGCAAGGGAAAAGGTAGCAAGTATGAGTGTAACAGCTATTGCGGAATCAAACTAATGAGCCATACTATGAAGCTTTATGAAAGGATTATTGACAGTCGCCTGAGAAACGAGTGTTCATTGTCCAAAAATCAGTATGGTTTTGCACCTGGCTTATCTACCACCGATCCGATGTTTGCATTAAACATAATTACGGAAGAATATCGCACCAAAAATCAAAAATTGTGCGTCGCATTTCTCGAAATGGAAAAGGCATTTGACCGGGTTCCTCGAGACACTATTTGGTGGAGTCTGCCCAGGAAGAGTGTCCCCGAACAGTATGTCAACATTATTGCCGACATGTACAAAGAAGCGAAATCGATGGTACGAACAGTAGTGGGCGAAACAAGGTCTATAGCAGTTACGGAGGGTGTACACCAAGTATCAGTACTGAGTCCTTTTTTGTTCTGCTTGGTATTGGACTCACTCACAGAGCAGGCGCAAAACGCAGCAAAGTGGACCTTTATCTACGCCGACGATGTGGCTATTTGCACTGAGAGTCGCTCGGAATTGCAAGAGGCATTTTTACTCTGGAAACACCAGTTACAGACCGGTGGCCTAGTGTTGAGTGTAGAAAAGACCCAGTTTATGTGCTACAATAAACCGGAACCAGATGACACCAGTCCTATTCCCATCGATGGACAGCTGGTGAATATATGCGATCACTACAAATACTTGGGTAGCATAATGCATAGTTCTGGGAATTGGGAGCATAACATTCAACACCGAATAGCCGCAGCGTGGCTAAAATGGCGAGAAGTGACTGGGGTTACATGCGACAAAAAAATGCACGTGAAATTCAAAGGCCTAATATATAAGGCAATTATAAGACCAGTTCTAATGTATGGCAGCGAAACATGGACTGTAACGCAGAAAAACACCCATGCCATCCAAATTGCCGAAATGAAGATGCTGAGGTGGATGTGTGGCGTGACCAAGCTTGACAAGATCCGCAATGAGTATGTGAGAGGTAGCTTGGGTGTGCGTGATATCGCCGATAAAATGCGGGAGAGTAGACTGCGATGGTATGGCCACGTAAAAAAGCAGCCGCTGGGCTACGTAGGTAACTTGGAACTAAAGTTAACCATAACCGGCCGAAGGACCAGGGGCAGGCTGAAGCCGAGGTGGAAGGATGTAGTGCGGAGGGACATGGGAGAATGCCAGGTATCCGAAGACGACATCAGGGACAGAGCGAAGTGGAGAAGAAAAACGAAGAGAGCTGAGCCCATCACCATGTGGGATAAATAGCTTGGAAGAGAGAGAGAGAGAGAGAGAGATATTACATTAACGTCTATGTTTTTGAAGAGACTGGCCATGATATCTCTGCCACCATCCACAATTCCATGCAACAGTTCGATGTCATTCGATACTCTACCTGGACGGTGTTTGCGCTTATCATCAGGTGCAATAGTCACCATGCCGTGCAAGTGTAAAAAAAGCGTGTCGATATATACATCCCATGAGTTATTAACACAATAAGAGACAAGCCTATCGTCATGTCAGACCATTCTAGACCTGAGTGATATCGATAACTGGGAAATGAAACACAGAATTTCACAGATTGTAGCCATAGGTAGTTGGACTACACAAATATTTCTGCCAAACGTCACCAATTAGCAACCTATTCTACTTAAATTCTAACAGAATATTCCGAATAATTCCACCCTTGCGAACAGAGAGTTGCAATTAGACGCCCTTCACGCCACCTGGTGATAATCTCATGCAATATTCATATCACTGTCTCTTCTAAGGGACTTTGCCTCTCTTTATGTAAGAACTATGGTAACTAAATATACAGGTTATATCAAACTTGCGACCGTTACGGAAGTTGGGTGGTAGTTTTAGTAACTATTTTTTTACTATTATTTTTGTGACGTTTTAAATATCACTTGCCGCCTGGGTAAGTATTATACCAGTTTCTATTTCTAAAGCCAAATACCAGTTTAAATGCACTGTTGTGTTCCGGTTTGAAGGATATTGCAGCCGAAGTAACTACTGGACATAATATTGAGACTTTACATTTTATGTCTCGGAATGACGAGCGCAGTGAAAAGCCAAGCATTGCTCCATAAGTGATCGCTAATGGTCACCTGAATGGCATATTCGTCTCGCTATAGAAAAATAAAACATAATATTGTAAGAGCGTTGAAAAATTCAAGTTTTATAAGTTCGAATACTCAGATGCGACACTAGCAGATCATCTATAGCTAAAATTTAACCTAAATATTTTTATGACATTCCTTAAAATTATTTCCAAACCTCATATAAGTGAGGTATAAAAGTATTTAAAAGAAGAAAGTATAGGATCACTGCAAATATTGTTTAAAAGTGAACCGACCGTCCAAGGTGTTCTTGACATCTTCATTTGGAGTTTAATTATTTTTTTATTTCGTATCCAATCAAAGTTCTCCGTAGTTTGTTCCTTGCTTTTGTTTGAATGCTCGGACCATTACACACCTTTTAATTATCTAGAATCAATATAGTTTATATTATTCTTCGTACTGTGTTTTGTTTTAATTTTTTGTTTGGTCTTCAATATACATCGGCACTGAAACTTCTGTCAGCACAGATCCACAGCTGCTAAGAATTAACATCTAATTCCTCTCAATTATGCTCTCGATTGTAGAGGAGGCCCGTGCCCAGCAGAGGGACGTATATGGGCTGATACAGATAAACATAAATATTGTTCTCAATGCGGTCAACGAACCCACGGTCTCTCGTTTCTAACCAACCGAGCTATGAATAACTGGTCTCCTTATCAAATAGCAACGAATATAAAAAAATACACTAAAAGTGTCATAAAATATAATATGATGGAATACTTAATTCACACTTAGCCATATCGAAGAACCGAAAAATAATAATATGTACCCGAACAAACTACCGTATCTTAGGTGTTTAGTTATTGACGGATCAAAATTGACTTTCATGTGCAAATTATTAAAAAATGGATGGGCTGAACATATTTTATGACATTGTCATACGTTATATCGTAAATCGTAATGACCCGTTTCAAATAGGTAAATGACAGAGTATCTAAGCTACGTGTATAAACGTAAAACTTTCGTGTCATTTTGTATTTAATACCGTTTTTGTATTTGACAAGGTTACAGTATATCATATATTTCTTTAGTAAAATTGACTCGTTTAGAACTGATATTGTTGACTGTTGGAAATATGATATATTGAATATATCCGTTGATAGTTTCTTCGAATGGATCAAGGTAGACCCTGTTTGTTCTCAGATCTTCATGTGACGTTGCATTCTTTACAATTTATTTACCTTGGAATTCGATACCACACTTTTGCCGGTTGGGAAAGAACTGCATTGTCTTTTTCTAGGAATTTATACGAGACGTTACCTATTTGTTTCATACTATGACGAATATTTTTTTTGTGCTTCAACCTATGTTCTGATTTAAATTCAGAAACAAAACTTTAAATTGTGTTTAAAATAAAAAAAATAAAAGGGTGATTGCAAGAGAATGTCTAGACGGTTAGTTAAACGTAATTCTCATAGAATTCATTCGTTAGTATTTATTCATATAAAACTTAAATTAAAAGAACGAAAAGACAACCTAAAAACTATTATAGAAAATAAATTATATCTTTGCATTTCCTAAAACCATAGATGAGATGAAGTATTAGTTTTATATTCATAGTAAGATAGAGGACAATTGAAGATCAAAAAGAGATAACTCTAGTTTAGCCATACAATCGAAAACACCCCTCTCATCGTAAATTGTATTTGAGCGAGACACCTGGTAAATATGTTTTGTCGAATGTTCTCGAAATTTAATAAGCAGAACTTTTGTTATGTATATATCTTTATTTATCAGAAATATTTAAGGTGTGTTAAAATTAATATAGGTATTGAAATATTAATCAGTCTATATTATAGGCTCTTCAGTCTTTCCCTGACAAAAATGCAGACCTTAAACTGTTAAGTTTCGGTCACATTAAATTTTATTATTTTGGCGCTTTATTATTATAGTCGGTGTACATACATAAAAAATACCAATACACAGATAAATGGTCTCTATTTTTTTTTTTATTAATGGCGATACTAACACACCGTTCGCCTTATGGTAAACGATACCACTGTTTCATCAGTAGCAAAACCAAATAAAACTTTTAATTACGAAGAAATGCTTGGCATTCTACTGCGCTGGCCATCCTGAGACATAAGACTTTAAGTCTCACTATGTCCAGTAGTTACTCTGTTATTTTCAAAACTGCACATTTCGCCCATTCCGAGGTAAAATAAATTAAGTCAAAAAAACCTTATTTGAGAGAACTTACGCTTGTAATGTTCACGCCATTAGCTCAGAATTTGAGTAGGGTCCACCTGCTGTCGCCTTCAATGGTATTTAATAGTATTTATTAGTATTGACAGTCACCGTGGCGCAGTCGGTTAGACGCCGCCTGTGAAACGAGAGGCTGCGCGTTCGATCCCCGCACCGAGATAAATGTTTGTGCGGCCCACAAATATATCTTTCTGGTCTGGGCTTTTGTGAGACTGAAAAGTCTCTCGTAGTTCCTGATACTCACGACCCAAGACTCGATTTTAGTGTGGGGTCATGATTACGTTTGTGACTGTTGAGTTTTATTTATTAGATGGAGCTCGAATATTTGCCATTATTTGTAAGATAGGAATTTACAGAGCAGAGCAATTGGACTAAGCACATGATTGCAATGTAGTAGATATATTTTAGGATGAAAGGGAAGTAAGATAATTTTACTAAGGGAAGTAAGATAATTATTGTAGATGAATTTGTTTTAGAACATAAACTGTATTTCTTTATTATCAACAAGTTTGAACCTGATTAAGTAGCAAACAAAATAAGCCATGTAAAGTGGGATATGATCTACAATATTGTACGGTTTCTTTAAAATCTATTCCTGAGCGGTCGAATTGCTTATCGTCAGGCGAACGGAATGCTCGTCTCGACATTCTTTGAAAATATATGGAGATATCTAAGACAAATACGCACATGATTCTTTTATCGACTATCCTGGTACTGGTATTGCGGTACTATTGCAAAGCTGAGGTCTCGGATTCGAATCCCGGGTCGGGTAAAGTTATGGTAGATTTTCATTTTTTCATTTTTTTCCAGTGTCTGATATATCGATAGGCTTGCCCCTTAACAAATTGGGGAACGGAACATACAAGACGAAACGTGGGTTTCCTGGCAACACCTCTGCCTACCCCTTCTGGGAAGATTGCGTGAGTTTATTTATGTATGTATTTTTATATATTGCGTCTAAATCTCATACAATTATACACATCGCTTGAAATAACTTCAAACTTACTACTATTTTAGAAAGTCTGACAAAATATGACCAAAATTATTTTTGTTTCTTCCCTTTGATTTAGGGAGAGGTATGTAGTAGCCCATTTGCGATCTAACTGTTTTAGATGTTCATGAGCGTTGCGAAAAACTTACCATCGGGTAAGTCATTTATTTGCAAATCTGAATTGGAAAAAGAAAAATAAAAAGCAGCGTCATTAAGCCAATACTACGACCTTGTAGTGACTATTTTTATTAAAACTTTATTACAATAAAGTGTGACAAGATACATATATAAAGAACACAATAAGAAAATACAAAAAAGCCAACTTACATTAGGCAGTCTTATTAATTATTATTTTTAGCACACAAACCTTAAATAGTGTATTTGGTAACATCCCAAAAATAAAATTTGGGGCAAGTAAATATCAAGGAAACAAATCAAGCTTCATCAAAATTCAATTTTGTCATCTGAATTTCATTTTTTCGCTTCCAACCTAATCAATTTAATCAGCGAGGAATGAATCATAGTTGATTTTATTATAGATAGGTACGACTGCAATGTCTTTTTCTCCCGGCAAACATCAGTGTAATTGCTCTGTTGTGTTCCGGTTTGAACGACATTGTGGCCCTAGTAACTACTGGACATGTCTTATTATCACTCAAAGAAGATTTTATTGATTTCGTTCATTTTATCTCGGAATGGATAAAGATTATGTGCAGTTTCGTAAATAGCAGAGTAACTACTGGACATAATAAGACTTAGCATCTTATGTTTTTAGGATAACGAGCGCAGTGGAATGTCAATTGTTTTGTAATTCACGGTGTTTGGTTTTGCTACTATCCGCGAGCGGTCTTATAACTTACCATCAAGCAAACCGCATTCTCGTCACGTTATTAATAGCATTTAAAAATAGCACGGCTGTTCTATTCCTACCTTTATTTAAAAAAACAAGTATTATACTTCTTTGCCAATTGTGTTCCCTAAAAACACTGCTCAGTTATTCAGTATTAGCAGGAATGTCTACTGTTATAAATAAGAATGCATTCTAATTCTTCATCAAATCCCCTTTAAAACACTGCCTAATTACACGGTGTTAGCGGGAATGTCTGCTATTATAAATAAGAAATGCAATTAGGTCCTAGTGGCAACATCTAAACATTTGTATTTATGTAAGAGGGTAATAATGGGGCCTAATGAGGTGTTGTGGGTTGCCACCCTTAACAAACCGCTATACAAATTACCCGAGGTAATGCGAAAATATTTTGCGGGACTTTCTTAAGTCTTGAAAATAGCGGGTAATATAACAGCTATTTGTTCTTACAAATTGTTTTTTAGACTGAATTTTTGGTGAGTGATAATTGGATTTTTTTGATAGATTGCAGTTTAAGTCATTTGTCTTTTAGCAATTTGAGATTTGATCACGTACTAGATACGGGTGGAAAAATGCGGTTTAGAAATAATAGGCTGTTAATGTGTTAATTTTGGTGTCGTTGAAGATTGATAGTTCAGTAATAAAACTATCACGAAGGAAAATTAGAAGTCAAGCATACGGTATCATTTCGTATTTAAATTGAACTGAAGTTGATTAATGAAGAAAATGTATTTATACAGAGAGATTATGTACTTACATCTAATGTATGTAATCAAAATATATTTATGTATATTTCTTATACTTTTTGTATGATCATATGTACACATATTTAGGGTCAGGTTTAGAATATTATAGCACGAAATGGGGGTTGGGGGGTAGGGGGGAGGAGGGGGAGGGTGTACCCTGTCCCCTGGTACCACTCCCATGAAAAGATAAGGCATGATTCTGAGAACCTAATTAAAGTAACCTAACCTCAAAATATCAAAACAAAAGTTGCTTCTGCAACGTCTCCGGCGCTGCGGGAAGTACAGCCCCTTCGCCCTTGCGTAACAAAGGATAGGCACCCACGCTCGCCTCCGCAGCTTCGGCTTACTGGTCGCCTCCGGCGACCAGCCTCAGCCGCTACGGCTCGCACGGTTACCTATCCTTCGTTACAGCGGGCGGGGGCCGCTCTCCCTCCGCGCCTCCGGCTTTTTATATACACTCTAGGGGTGGTAGCCAAAAGTCTACGTGAAGTCGGGGTGGCCCGTGTCGGTTTTGGGGTACAGTCGACCTAACTGGTCCATAAAGTGGGTACACTAACTTCCTTATAAACAACTAGGACGTTATAAAACAACAAAACAAGCAAAATCAATTCTATCTTCGTAATTTATGGGTCTATTGCATGCGACAACTCCACCAAGAAACAACAAAAACATCAACAAAACATTCCTAAAATTTTTTGTTGACACTGACACATGACTGAAACGCGTAGTTTTTACGTTCCATTTCACCGATTTCTCTCGACATTTTACACCATAGACTATTTATTTGAAATATTACTAACGATTTGTTTGTCAATCGCTCATAATAACGTTCCGTTTTGCCTAATATGTGATTTGAGGTTAGTAACTATTATAATTATTTTTTCGAAAACTATGCATTATCTTTTAATAAGAGTGATAAACATATAATCTGGGACCCAATCCCTACCATCTCTAATAATTTTTACCCCTCAAATCGTGCTATAATAAACTAGACCCCGACCCATATTTATTTTATTTTTGCTATTATTTCCTGTGTTTTTAGTGCACTTCCCGCAACTCCCAAACTATTGTTCAGTCTTATTCATCCTATGGCTTGTATTATTTTAACAAATTAAAAAATGATAATCCTATACCAATATCATATTTTTTATAGATTAAGTATAGGTTTTTAAATTAGTTAAACAAGAATTGCACCAAAAATTGCCAATAAGTCGTCGGCAAAACTCAATCATATACAGGTTTCTGCAACGGAAATTGTCTCATTACCAAATTTGTATGCTAACCAATTTGGTTCTGATTTGTCGTTGATTCTCTCCATCTGAAGATTAATCCATTAAATCTATATGAACATGGCGGAATTTGGGTCAACATATAGTTATGGGATAGGATTGACATTAATATTGTAGATTGGACTTTAGTTCTGAATCTATGATTAAACTTTCCTCCAATTGACAGCTTCCGTGGCGCAGTTGGTTAGAAACGAGAGGCCGCGGGTTCGATCCCCGCACTGAGACAAACGTTTGTACCACACGTATTTGTTTCGGACCTGGGTGTTTGTGAGACCGAAAGTCTCTCGTAGTTCCTAATACCTACGATACAAGACTCGACCTTAGTGTGTGGTCAGAACTATTTATGTGTGTGGGCTGTATTTGTATAATAATTTTCAATGTCATCAAGAGGACGATTAATCTTATCACAATAATTAAGCAAGATAATTCTGCAAAATAAATAAAAATTACATACATACAAACATACAGGTGAAGCTAATAAAAGCGTGTTAATAGCAGTATTTTGTAGGTGTTGAACGAATGTAGAAAAAAATTAGTATTTTTTTGTTAAATTTAATCCTCTTTTGCACAAAATAGGAACAATTACAGTAAAAAAATGGAATAATACGGGTTTTACTAGGCAATTTCTTCCAGGCAGCTAAGTAAATAGGAAAATGAGAGGACCGTCTAAGGTGTATAAAAAATAATACTGTATTAAAATGAACAACATACATATATAAATATGTAGATATGATACATCACATTTATAAACACTAAACATAATATTGGTATACACATACATATTACATATAATATAAATAATGTATATATACATATATACCTATCCCAAAAGTATGTAGACATAATTATAGCTAGAATTTGTATTTACGAAACTTAATCCGAAACAAAATAAGTTTGGATAGACAAACTTTGTCCAAGTAGGTCTACGTGACCCTAAAAGTCTAGAGTCTTCTTTGGTTTGGCAGATATACTCGTAACTATCGTTCCCAACTGAACGAAAGTTTAACCTGTTTACTTAGATTTATGTGTTTTGAATACTAAAATATTTGATTTAAGCTCTAGCTATAAATATTGCCTTAAGTGCTAATGATGGCGAAGTTTAGAAGATGTGGAATGATTTTCAAACCGGTCGCCCACCTAACATCAACTGTTTTGAAAAAAGTATCGAGTGCAGTGGAATGTCAAGCATTGCTTTGTAATTCAAGGTGTTGTTTGGTTTTGCTACTGTTCATGAGCGGTCGCATCGCTTACCATCAGGCGAACGGCATGCTCGTCTCGCCATTCATTGCAATAAAAAAAAAGTACTTATATCGACAGTATCAATATCGGAGTTGAATTTTGAAAAGCAAATTTTGTTATAAATTCAAACTAATTACACGTTATTAATAAAGGGATATTGACTTGAAGTTGTTAAGCGAACTTAAATTAAAACGTTTGGACACAGTTTGGCGGAACGAACCGTCATTTGGAAAATTATAGTGATCCTACGAAACTTTTGCAATTGTAACACAATCATGGTTGTATGAAAGTCCCTATAATATATTTATATAAGAAACAAATGGAAAGAGTACATATTATGGCTAGTTGATTGAAAAAAAGAAACAGAACCTAGAACATGGCAATGGAAGAGGCAAAAAGTGTGATTACGGTAAGAATACAATGTGTATGTATTATCAAGGAAATTATATTCGTTTCTGTATATCATAGGAACGAAAGAGCATCGCATACGCTAAAAACAACATTTCCTAAGTAATTATTTTTTTATGTGCATACTCTCCATACATACAATATACTCTGTGGTGTTAACCTATCATAGAGAAAATAAATTTATTACTGATCCACGTAAAGAAGGATAACAATATATTCTGTAAATAGTCTAAATGCTACTTATGGTATACTTATATTTAGTTGCACGACTACTATTAAGATTTCTACCAATATACATGCACATTGTGTATATTTAACAGAAACAAAAAGTGAGATAGCCAATAATAAAACCCATTCAGCTTTGTGCAAAAGTTTGACTGCACTGCACAAACACGTTTTACAAATTATCTTAGGCACTGCAGCGCAGATTTTTTATTGGGCGTATGTACGACGGTCTGACGCAGAGCCGGTGGTAGCGGCAGTCCTAGGCCGCCAGTGCAAAAGGGCGCGGAAGGCCGGGATTTACTGTAGCATATAATTTATTATCTATTAATTACTGTCTTTGGCTTGGATTTGCATAGCACTTATAAGACGCCGTAGAAGTCTCGCCCAGGGCGGCCATAATCCTACTATGCTACTGGTCTGACGCTATATCAACATAAAAAATATTACTTCAAAGAAATGAATAGTATGTATCCAAAATTTATTTTCTTATTTATAAAATAAAATTCTTAGGAAATAATTCGGAGGAAAACAATAAGGCTACAAATTAAAGATGTGTTATAAAGTATCACTTTCACTGCTACGTACTCGTATAATGCGCTAGGCATTAAGTGCAGATGTTGTTTAAAAATATGAAAATTTATCCTCTCTCGCATTCTTGAGGAGGCTTTTATATTTCTGCCGCGACGATTGACTTCTTACGAACAAAGGAAACTTAATAATAAGTTATTGAAAATATATTTATCTGCAATTTTTTTACTGCAACTTTTTACAAAAATCCAGCCATAAATAATACATTACGATTGCGCGTACAAGTAAACTATATGCTTTAAAATAGTATTTAGTTAACTATACTGTATGGACTGTACCAGCCCAAATACGCCCCACTGTAGGGAACGGGCCTCCTCTACAGTCGAGGGTACGATTGAGAAAGGAAGTAAGTAAACGATACGAAAATGTAAAATTATATAATAACTACCTATTACAAAAATAATAAAATTGAAATAATTATGTAACATTTGAGATTAATATCTTTATTTTATAATAAATATTGCGCAGTAGAAATGTACAGCCTGCACTTTTTCACACAGACAATTAGTTTGTAGTAACTCGTAGTTCCTGATACCCACGACACAAGACTCGATCTTAGTGTGGGGTCAGGACTATGTATGTGACTGTTGGGTGTTATTTATATTTATTTATTCACAAATGAAAATAGACTGTCAATTGACCCGATACTGGCCCAAACTACAATCAAATTCATTGTTCCACTTATGAGCGTTTACACCTTGCACGCAAAGTCAACTATAGGTATTTCTTCGTTAATTTCACGCACACATAAGCGACCAAAGCTGTGTGTCAGCTCGCTATACAGTCAGCTCAACCAACTTTGATCCGTGCGCTTCAAAATTCTAATATTCAATTGAAATGTAACTTATGATTTATATATTGGTAATATAATATCATAAAAATATTTTATTTGCATTATAAGTAGACAAATATTACTGTGCAAGCAATTAACAATACAAATTTAGATACTAATCATATTTTCGTTATTATTACATTGTTAAGTTGCATTCAAATCAGTTTTCAATCAGTAGACACTACGGACGTTTATTAATCATTTCGTGTTCGAACACATGAAAGAGTTAGGGGCCTTACAACCCCTTACAATTACGAAATATATTTAATTTTATATTACAATACATAACATAATTTAGCCTCGGAATTACATCCCATTATATTATCTGAAACATAATTTATACTCACTACAAAATCATTGTAGGTAATAAAAATAAAAAATATGTTTTACTACCAAAGTACTAAGATGCGGCAATCGCAAACCGCGCGTGGCTATTTTTACTACGCACGGCAAAAATCGACTGCAGCCAGGCCGGAGCGACGAGCGATACATCCTCCCTCTAGAAGGCCTTGCGGGATTTGACACCGGTCGGACAGCGTGTTTTATAGCGGTTTTTAAAATATTTGTAGAAAACATGAAAACTAATTTTGTTGAAATATAAAAATGGCAATTTATGGATAAGATGTTCATCTAATATATGCTATAAAAAATTATGTACGAAAAGTTGGTGAAAAAAAATATGTCCTTGATGAGAGTTTCTGAATAATTTCGCATTGTTTAAATTTTTATTTTTCAGGAACTAAACATAAAAAGATTATTTTTCTCAGCAAAATCCCTCCATAAGGGTCTTATTAGTCGGATAATATTTTTATTTTCATCTTATATTTACTGATTTCGGACATCTTAAGCTTCTAAATTGCCACTTAAAGCCTAAATAACGAAACATGTGTTCAGTAATCCTTATAGTGCTCACAAATTATCCATCAATCTATAATGTTTCCACCATAATCCCTAGATGACAACCTTTTCTAAAATGAGTACTAATTATTTTTCCTTTAAATTGTTTATTGGTGGCTATTAACTCGTTTGAAAAGTCCTGTTTTTTAGCCAAAAAGCGCGCAAAGGGTATAAACGCTCTTATGAACATTCGCAATGAATCAGTCGAAACTCCATCAAGAGTTTGTATTAATTCTACAGAATATTGTCTCGTTACTATCAAGAAACAGCATTTACATTTGAAGCGATCTCAACTGCTGAACTTCAATGGCCAGTATTTAGCTCCGTTTATAATTCCATAAATCAAGACGTCTTATTCTTTGTCTGTCGTTTGCAATTCCCAGTTAATTACATTATTTTAGTGGGTTCAACTAAAAGACTTTTAATTCTTTTCTTACAAGACTTTGGAATCTCGTGATAATAACACATAATATAACGGCGAAGGAAAAGATCGTAAGAAATAGTGCATACCATAGCGATTAGTAATAATTTCTATGGTATGTAAAGTCCACCAACCTAAACAAGGCCAGCATGACGGATTATATGGCCTAAGCCCTCTCAATCGTACTCTCGATTGTACAGGTGGTCCGTGCCCTGCAGTGGGACGTTTATGGGCTGATAAAGATAGATAAGAACATATAGGTAGGATTCTTTTCTTTTATAAATTAAAGAAGCGATAATTAAGTTTATATACACTAGCACCTTTAAAAAGTCAAACATATCTTTATTTAATTTTATTCTAAAACTTTCATCTACCATCTTAGTACATCGCAATTATTTTGATTGATGTTCATTCTACTAAAACAAGGCAATAAACTGAATGATAAATACTGAATTTATTTTACACTTTATCTAAAAGATTGATGATGTAAACGCATTTTACCGAATGGAAATAACAGAAATGGATTCTGTACAAATCGAACTCATTTCAATTTATAAGCCGCTTTTTATAACGATACATACGTCAAAAGGGAAATTCCTTAGCATAGCTCCTTAGAAATCGTTGACATTTTGCTGCAATTTATTTAGGTCTCGAAATTACTAAGCCGCTTCACTTTACGGTTTTGAATGCGGTTACGCGTAGTAATCTGTAATTTTTCAATTTTTATACATGTTTATGTGTGATATTTCATATATGTTTATGTATATTTACATTCATTGAGAAGAAAGAGTGGAGGTACATTATTGTATTAAAAAAAACAGACATTATTGCGTCTTATTTTCAGGTTTTTTAAACTTGTATGATAGTTGCACTTGGTTGCCTTGGAAACTTGACAGCATCAGAGGCTATGTATGTATGATATACGCACTATAACGATAAAGGAAAATATCGTGAGTAAACCTGCCTACTAAAGTGATTCGGATGATATTCTATGGTATGTAAAGTATATGGTATAACTCCTATCAATCGTCCTATTGATTGCAGAGGATGTCCATGCCCAGCTGTGGGACGTATATAGGCTGATACAGATATGTAGGATTTGAATGTTATGATGAAAGATGAGTAGAATGGAACGTTGACGTATGACTGATATGGAACGTGGTTTGTGTGAAAGAGATGACTGATAAAAATATTTAAGATGGAAAGAGTAAGAGGATGAATGATATAGATGTTAAAGTATGCAAGGACGGAATAGCAGAGAACAGTCTGGAAGACGACGGACATAGAGTAAGTAATCACTACGTTCTAACGACGGAAGACGTGAAAGACGAAAGACGTAGAGGACGGCTGAAGTGAAGAAGTTTTAAGACGATAATATATTGAAGATTACCAAGACGATCTTTGTTTAATTTGACCCCTTACGGAACTATTCCCACAGATATATAATAATAACTAATATATAATAATATTAGTGATTGAGATAAGTCACGATATTAGGCAAATAAACACATTTGAATCACTATGAAACTGCCCACCAGACCGTATTTGATCGGTCGGAAATAACCGTAATGAATGAGATAATGCAGGCCATTTCCAACAGGTCTGTGTGGAGATCATTGGGGGAGGCCTATGTACAGCAGTGGACTTCCTGTGACTTAAGAGAGAAGAGAGAGAGAGAGAGAGAGAGAGAGAGAGAGAGAGAGAGAGAGAGAGAATTAAGATTTTAATTTGGATTTTGCTTTATTTTAATTTTAAGTTGTTATTGTCGTACCCTTGTTGTTAGTTGAAGTAGGTAGTTGATTCCCAAGTCACTCGCATATTACATACTTTTATCATGTGTTTGTGATAGATAAATCAATTTCCTATCTTTCTATAAATCCCTGAATGCGTACAATCCGAGCCCACTCTAAGTGGTGAACGATGTAGTTTAGTATTTAAGCGAATACACTCTACCCACAACTATATCCGAATCCTAACCTTTTAGGCATTAGGAATAGGAAAAAATAAATAAAAAAATCTTCACTAAATTTAACGTAAGTCAGATAAAATAGAATATGTGTTTTATTAGAATAATGTAGGAAAGTTAATAGTCGGTTTATGTAACTTGATGTAAAGTGCAGATTAGTTGCCTTTCTATAGCAACTGCAATAATAACTGCCTGTTGCCATGGACGCCTAAGGCCTCATTGGGAATGAGGAGGCTTCTTAACCATCAACATAGGGTACGGACTGCAAATTAAGCGGCAGTATGCAGAAAACCCGGTAGAGGCTGGGGCGCTCTTACAGTTCCAGGGGTTGTTCCAATTGCGCCGAAGGGGCCCATGCGGGGTCTTGGTTGGTATACATTACACCGATGAACCTAACATAATCGCTCCACTTTCTCCTGAGGTGGGGCTTCAGCTATAAGTAGGTTTCACCGTTTGAACAACAATAATATAAAACATATTATGTAGGCGGATATATTATGATTTATTTTATTACTAATTATACAGGGTATATCAAGACTGCTACCGAAAACGAAGCCGGGTGGTAGTTTAAGCGACTTCAGACACAATGCAACAGAAAAAGTTGCAAAAAAAAGCGACAATTTTTTTTTTGTTATTTTTTTCCTATGGCCATATTTGGGTGGTAAATACATTTTTTCCTAAAATAATAGTATATACCCTTTTATTTATAAATACTCTAAGGTATAAAAGAGTTTAAATTATTATTTTAGCAAAAACTATGGATTTACCACGCAAAAATGACGATATTTAAAAAATCATAAAAAAAAATTGTCGCTTTTCTATGCGAAATTTTTAATTGCATTGTGTTTGTAGCCACTAAAACTACCACCCGGCTTCGTTTTCGGTAGCAGTCTTGACATACCCAGTATATTACTCAAAAATTGCTATTAAATTTCATGCAATAATTTATCTTGTTCAGCGTATTTATGCATCTGAAAGAACAATGATAATCCTCCATACATTTTTTTGTTGTAATTTTTTTTAAGTGTATTGAGATGAAAAATATTTTAAAATATAGATTTTGAATTTCTTAACAATTATTTCTTAAGGTTTACTATTGTAGCAAGCCTGGGAACAAAGATATTCCACTTTAAAGGTTTACAGATTTTCTTTATCTTGTCAAACTCTGTAGGTAGTTAATTTTATTTTGTTCCATTTATATTGGCGTAAGGCAAATAAAAATGAAAAAATATATTTTTCACGCAATTTAAACATCGATTACTTATTTATTTTACAAATTTAATAGTAATATAATGTCCAATGAAGTAAACGGTAAAGAAAGGACAACTATATATAGGTATTATTAGTTGCACAATAGCGCTTTTGGGCGACAGAAGTATATTGTTATTACTTAATACATTATTCAGTGATTATTTTGCTGTTCTTAGTTCTCTGCGCTATTTTTTTATATTAATTATCTGAGAAGATAATGAAAGAAAGCCAGTCAAGCTTATATTTTAAAAATGGCAACATTGGAATGACATAACGCCTCTCCAATAAAAATAAAGCAAATATCAATAGAGTTGTACGAAAGCTGTGTTTTTGTAATTCAGGCTTAGTTTTGCCGTAAACTGGGCACCAAAATTACTGAGAAAATTAATTATTAATATTTTTATAAATTAAATTTATAGACGCTTAAGAATTGCATAACAATGATTTTACCAATGTTCTTTCAAACAAAACGATTTGTTATGGTCAATGCATTTGATGCCTGTATTTGTATTTTGTATAGTTTTGAACCAACTTGAACATTCAACGTATGTATGTTAGTGGTTAGGCCAGAGTGGAAAATGGAAACAAAAGATGTAGTGAGTCTCACTGTGACCCTGTTTGTGACTGTTTATTTGACTGTATTATAATTTTTAGTTCAGTTTAGTTTTTATTTTATGGCTCTGTCACAGATACGACAATTTCGCCAACCATTATAATAATCATAAATTGTTTAGTTTTGCAGTGGGGACCGTCGTTGTCTCGTTCGCAACCACGTGCCTTATGACGTCACAACACGATAGTTTTTAGTTCCTTTTACCACCAAATTTAAAATAATTATTTTTTACTAATGAACGGATTTCAAAAGTCGATCGCATAAGAAAAAACATAAGATTACTAAAATATGTTTTAAAAATATGTATCAGGCTGCTAAGCAATTGAAGCAAAGAAATCAATAATCAAACAGTATTGTCATTGTAGCCACAGACGCAAAAACCAGCAAAAGGATTGACAAAAATGGAACGGCATAGTTCTTAAAAAGCTTGTGAAGCGTTTGAGAGCTTTCGCGTTCTATGCCGCCCCAAAAAGCTGTCTCGCCGGTAGAGGCGAGAACAAAGGGCTTGCAGTCATTCAGAACGCAACACGGGAAATTAGGCGATATCAAGGCTAGGAAAGCAGAGCAACGCACAGGAATTAGTGCGAAAAATCTAGGTGTTTTGAAATTTAAATCTGAGGTTTTAAGTTTTTCGCCACTGTTTGAACGTTTTTAAATGTTCCCGGTTTCAAATGTAGGGTATGCATACGTAACAGAAATGTTTCTGAAATATAAAATAATATATAAATTCACCTCTGCAGGTAATTTTCCCTGGCAATTTTCATGGACATCCTTAAGAGAAGAAGTAACTAGAAAGAGAAAAGATAATTTAGCACGCTTTGATGTTTTTAAACCAATCAGTAAGACACTACATCATTATAATTGAGACGTTTAGTTGATGGTGATTATGAAGAAAAGATAAATAATTTTTGTAAGATTTAAATACCTACACCCAAATTCTATTCTGTATCAGCCCATATACGTCCCACTGCAGGGCACGGGCCTACTCTACAATCGAGAATACGATTGAGAGTGGTTAAGCCATATAGTCCACCACGCTGGCCTAGTGTAATAAACTAAAAATCCATATCGCAAAAAAAACCGCGATAATATTTTTGTGATGTTTTAAATATCATCGTGTTTGGGTGGTAATTCCATAGAATTTTGGTTAACATAATAATTTAAACCCATGCGTACCATAGAGTTTTTTAAAAACAAAAGGACGTAAATTATTGTTTAAGGAAAAACTTTGTATTTTCCTAATAGAATATATTAAAAACAAAAAAAATTGCCTTATTTTGCATAATGTTAAAATATATTGAGTCTGAAGTCAGTAAAATCTGGCTTTGTTTTCGTTCACAGTCTGGATAAGCGAGGTACAGTATGTCGTGATTAAGTTTGGTTAAACCTAAAATACATTATAATGGTTTTAGTATAATAATAATATAATAATAAATTTTTATTTCCAATAAGTAGTACAAAAGAAACAACACATAAGCATGTACATACAATAAGGGTGCACAGAAAAACTTGTACAGTTCCTATGTTTGCAAATTGATTTTTAACATCATATTTGTACAATTTGCCGGCTTTTTTGCCCGCTAACGACTAAACAGTGATCACAAGACATATTTCTGAGAAATAATTTCCTAATTACATTGACAAGATTTGTTCAAATATACTTATTAATATTGCATATGTAGGTACAACCTTATGCACTATGTAATGAGTGATCTAATTATTATAAATTCATGTACAATGAAGTCTGCCGCAAACAAAGACGAATCTACAATTATATTGTCTAGACATAATACTACAGTATTCGTACATTGTCGGAAACATTAATTACGCTCGGAATCTTCTTTGATTAATCTCAGTCAATAACAATGACCACTAATTAATTAACAGGTTAGCGCCTAAAACGCACTTTAGGCTGAAAATTCTGTACATTAAATTCCGGTATACTTGAGGTTCAAAGGCTGATTAATTGGTATGAACTTAGTTGTCATATCATTATCACATGTCAGTCGTAAAGAGTAAGATTTTTTTAAATTTTAAAATGCCGCGCTTTTGTCATTTATGACTCATGATGATGAATGGGCTGGCTCGTCCTAGGCAAAACAAAAAAAAAGTTTTGCTATCCCGGTTCGTTCGCTGACAAACATTTTCTGATGTACAATATGCCTCTTCCCATCCTGTATCCTTCCCATTTCTCCTAATTTGATGAGCCGTCAATAAATCCATGTAGAGATGTGAGGTTAATGGAAAAAATCGATTAAATAAAAATCGATTTTTCTTTATTTAATATTAATCGATCTATTAAAAATTTTAAAAATCGGTTGTAAAAAATCGATTATAAGAAAATAATAATCGATTAAATTAAAAATCGATTATTTTTTAACATCTCTAAATCCATGAGCCGACCTTTATTAATGGTTTCACTCGTTTGCTAGTTTCCCGGACGTATGCAAGAAATAAATTTAGTATAAATAAATCTTTTATCTCAATCAGCCCATAGTTCTTAGCAACTGCATAATAACTTAAGAGAAAACTAATGTTAGTAAGATAAGCAAAACCAATTATAATAAAAACGCATTTAAAAGATGTGGGCCGGTATAGTTATTAGACCTCCAATACTTCTCATCTATCTATACATATAAATAAAATTGAAGTGTCTGTTTTAAGAGTGAAAATAAAATAAAAATGTCCTACTACATATCATTATATTACACGATACCTGTGCCGAAAATGATATTTAAATTTTTTTTGTCTGTCTGTCTGTTTGTTCCGGCTAATCTCTGAAATGGCTGGACCGATTTTGACGGGACCTTTTTTGTCGGGTAGCTGATATAACAAGGAGTAACTTAGGGTACATTTATTTTGGAAAAATAAAGTAATGTTGCAATGCCCGCGCGCAGCTCACGCGCATGCCACCACTGGCCGTCACGTCGGGCGCCTCCCACCACTTCTCCCACCAACGAATCAATATCACATTTACAAAATATTGTATATAAAGAAATTTTTCAATAAAGCTAATACAAAAAACTGAAAATAAATGTGTAACGGGAGTTTACCGCCGCTCGCTAAGAGATGGCGCCACCGTAGAATTAGATGCGGTATGGTTTCGTTACAAAGGTTCTTATATAAGGTCCATTGTATTAGTGCAAAAAACCATGGCAAGTGTTCATACATTATTTTTATTGACATTAAAAATAAATGTCTTAAGATGAAAAAATCTCGTTAGCCTAAGGATTAATTTGTAATTCAATATGTGTAATAATTGTTATTAAAGGAACTGGGGAAAAATTGATATTCACATCAGAATTTTTGTGTTTATATATCTACGTCACACTACTAGTAAAATCGCTGACTGTGCTATGAAGTATTGTGTTGTCAGGAAATAGGAATATCATTTTATAATAAATAAAAAGTATAATAATACATCCGTTCTATTAGTATCTTGTGTTTTATTTATATTAGCTCAAAAAGTATATTTACACGTATCATTAATAATTACAGTTGATCTGCCGCAGTCTCAGTTGACAGTTACCTTCAATTCTCAACATATTTACTATAAATCAATCCAAGCATTAAAATAAGATCGATTATCATAACAAACATAACATATCACACACAGTAAATATAAAAGTCCGTAACAATGCACGGATCAGACAACGCAGTATCAGGCTCCTTATTCCTCAATTTTTTTTGACTCAGTGTGGATTAAATATTTATCAACAATTCACGCAACGGAAACGTCAAAAGTCTATCTTTTTTTTTTGCTGGGTTATCTATGTCAATCGTCAATCGATTGCTTTAAGTATGAGTCTTCTGACCAGGCTCATATCATACTTTGAATTTACTTATTATTTAATACAGAAAAAATATTATATGTTGTTACTATTTAAGCAAACGAAATATCAATGAAGTATAATAATTTACAAAATTAAAATAACTGACAAATTGCGGGAGTTTGCCAATATTATATTGAATGACAAAGTTATCTCGAATAACAGTACTTTACTAGATAGCAAACTATTTAAGTCGTATAAATATAAAATGGCAACACTTAGCCAATAATAGTTTATAAATCCGGAATTACTCAAATGTTTTCCATTTTAAAGGTTTTTTTTTCACCCGCTTTGTATAATTCATATGATTATTTGAAAAAATGTACAAAAATATTGGAAATTGTTTTGTATATATGCCACTTTAACGCCCAAATACTGGAACGCAATTTAAATATAAATGGCGCTTAACTGCGTTAATCCCCATTAAATGTACTGGCTAAGTGGGCCGTGCGCTGTTAAGAGCAACTTATTATTTGAATGGCGTTCCAGTATTCGAGCGTAAGACACTCAAATTAAGATCAATCAAAAATTCGCCATTGTTCTTTAAGAAAAGTCCGGCTGAAGCTAACGGCCGATATCTAAAATGGCTGGATATAGTCATGCAGCTGATATAATAAAGAAAGATTAATGTAGGCTAAATTTATTTAAAAAAAGTTATTTTAGACGATAAAACTAATTAACTTTTTTGTTAAATTCCACGCGGACGAAGTCGCGGGCACAGCTAGTTGAAAATAACATTACAGGAATGAGGCCCACAGTGTTCTTCGAGACGTTTCTCAAGTGAATTTCGAACTATTGCCTTGCCACGACTGTTTTGTAGTACGAGTATAAACTAATTATAGTTTGCCAACATGGTAATGCTCAGTTGCCTGAATTCAAAGGAGCTTATGTTCGACAGTTGCTTGTTATAAGTTGAAAACGATGATAATAAAATCTATGAATCTTTATGAAAAAGGTTTTAAAATGCCATACATTTTAAAACCAGTAACAAAAAATTATTAGCCTCTCTCATTAGCTACAGAAAGTCCACTGCTGAACAAAGGCCTCCCACCTGGGTCGCCACAGAGACCTTTTGGAAGCAGCCTGCAACCAGCGACTTTTTATGAGTCTGTATTAATTTAAATTTCGAATACCACTCCATCGCGTCTACTCTTTCCTTTCCTAGGTTACAACGTATATTAAAATTATAAGACGGGCACGATCACTATCATCATTCAAAAAACTTGTCAAAGACCTTTCTCACTGAACTGACACATTGATGTGGATAGCTTTCCTATTTGCATGTCTGGAACTTTATTATATATATTTATATATTATGTATATGTATGTATTTTCTGATGTATGTATTCTTATGATCTTATATATGTATTTCTATATTTATGTATATGTTTCTATTACATAATATGAGTATTCATGACTTTTATTACTTGTAATTTTTAAAATTATTTTAGTTAGTATTTTGCAAATCTTTTTCCTTTCTAGGTAGGTTCTATCCTTTACACTTTTGACTGCCCTCTGTTTATCCTATTCTTAAATCCATCCCATGGTTGTCTGTAAGACATTGCCTTTCGGCGATAAGACCGCCAATTGTACTTTTTATATATGTAATTTCTCTATAAAGTGTAAATAAATAAATAAAATAAAAATCTTAGTAATATTAAATTATGACGCTGTCACTAAAGAATGCTTCATCGAGCCGCTAGAAGATATTTGTTAAATATTCGAAACGCGTCGGTGACTACAATAGCTTCCGACTTACTTGCATCCGCTCCATTCACTCCAAAGCCGAACGTTTGAAGAAAATCACCATACCTTCTATAATACCTCGGCATAGATGTTTTGAATTGGAAAAACTTTCGTATTGAATGGTGGGAGAATGGGTGAGGACTCATTATTTTGTATATAATATTGATATGGTCTTGATATATTATGTAACTACGCTTACATAATATATAACCGTTTATTTAGTTACACTTATGTATTGAAATTGAATCATCACGTATTATTACAGTGAAGTAAAACATCGTTACCTGCTGGTGCTTACTGGTGGTAGGTCTCTCATATGTGAGAGGCCATCTGGGTAGGTACCACCGCAATGTCTATTTCTCCCGTGAAACAACATTGCTTAAATGCACTGTTGTGTTTCGGATTGAAGGGCATTGTAGCCAGAGCAACTACTGGACATATTGAGACTTAACATCTTATGTCTCAGGATGGCGAGCGCAGTGGAATGTTGCTACTGTTTATGACCGGTCGTATCGCTTACCATCAGGCGAACGACTTGCTCGTCCCGCCATTCATTGCAATAAAAAAAAAAAAAAAAAAAAAAACCTGCATAATTTAGCGATTTGTAAAAAAATCTAGGTATGTAAATTCCGCCAATCCGCACTAGGCCAGCGTTTTGAATTATACCTATATTTTTAATATATTTTTATTCGTTGGGAAAACAAATAAATTTACAGACACATTGCAAGTAAAAACATCTTTAGGTTAAGTTAGTACACACTCCATTAAGTTTTCTCGGATTACTTGAAATATATTGCCTTACCCCTCTTAATCATACCCTCGATTGTAAAGGAGGCTCGTACCCTGCATTGGACGTTTATAGGCTGATACAGTATTGCTATATACAAAAGTGTTTGATAGACTGGACTGCTTCATTCGAGGGTACATTTTGTAGCCAAAAGTATATGATAGTTTTAGTGACTTCAGACACAATGCAACTAAAAAATTTACAAAAAGAAAAGCAATTTTTTTTTCTCTTCGTCTTATGTGGGTGGTACAGACACTGTGGTAAGCAAGGGTTTAAGTAATTATTTTAGAAAAACTTGTCGTATTTATATGCGAAATAGTTGCATTGTGTGTGAAATCACCAAAACTACCACCCGGCTTTGTTTTCGGTAGCAGTCTTGATATTAAGGATCTCCACAAGATTAAAGAATGGCATTTAAATTTACCATTTAAAAAGTAATGGAACATACCGACAGACTGTTAAGCTGTTTGATTGTCATCTTACATGGCATAAAGGGTTCTAAGAAAAACATCAATGAATGTCGAATATGATTGATCCTTAAATGCCATTAAGACGTCTTCAAGAATAGGTATGGAAAAAAACTGTTCCAAAATGAAGCGGTCTATTGTATTATAGTATTGGAATGGTGGCGAAATATAAAGGAAGAGCAGTATAAATGCACTGTTGTCTTTCGGATTGAGGGACATTGTATCCATAGTACTACTAGACATAATATTGCAACATGACATCTTATGTCTAAGGTTGGCGAGCGCAGTGTAATCGTGGCATTATTTTGTAATACAAAGTGTTGTTTGGTTTTGCTACTGTTCATGAGTAGTGGTATACCTTACCAGGCAAACGACATGCTCGTCTCGCCATTCATTGTAAGAAACATGAAAATAAAAAGATAGGTGCGAAAATAAATAAAATAAGAATGAAATGAATCGGAATAAATCAGATCTCTTTATAAATATGTATAAAGTATGATATGATCGTATATTGGCTTGAGACGGCATATCTATAGAATAAGAGTAATGGCAACCTTTGAGATGTGAGACAAACTAAATGCGGCTTAACGGAACTTGCTAGTGGATGGTTATGCTACGTGCAATCATTAAAATACTTTTTTTTAAATGAATTAATGACACATCTAGGTCCCTACAAACCATCTGATGGTGGGTGTATTTAAATTTACATTGAGATTGTGATACCACATGATTGTCTTTTTATAATTCTGACGACTTACTCAAAATCACCTATATATTTGACGGGGCGAGATGGCTTATTTAATTTGGATACATGGCAATAGTGTTGATGGATTTGTCAGATCTTTGTAGATGAAATAGATTTGTCTTTGGAAAATAAGATTTAAAGTGGGCAACACCCGAATGGAGTCGCACGCGGCAACACTGCTTACTTGTCTCAAAATGAAAGGATGACTTTGACAGTGTAGAGGAAAATGTTAGAATTCCATTTTGAAAGCAAGGCGGAATCGCACTCGTGTGAACCCGTTAACTTTAAATCTGTTTTCATCCTGGAAAATCTCTGTAACCTTGAATTCTAAATTATATTGGAACATTAAAACTAATCGTGGCAATAGAACAACGAGTTTATTATGCTGCTAAAGACTACTGGAGACCGCCGGCGATACATACGTATGGACGACTCACATAAACTGCTGGCGGATGATTTAGGCAATCAGTCTGATTCCCCGTCATATTTATTATTAAAAAAATGTACTAATATTAAAAGCTTTATTTATTTATTTATTATTTATTTAAATCTTTATTGTACACATAAAAAAAACAAATACAATATTCAGAAACTAAAAAAAAAAGAGTACTAATGGCGGTCTTATCGCTTAAAGCAATGTCTTACAGACAACCATGGGATGGATTTAAAGAGAAGGAGAAAGAGCTTTACTTAATTTAGATAAAAAGAAAATCGAAATTTCGTTGTGAAAAAGCTTTGTGTTCATTATTTAAATTACCTTTATACGAAAATATTAAATTATGGCTGTTATATTTAAAAAAAAATTACGTCCGATCCAGTATTGCAATACAATTGATAAAAAGGCGTTGATGACATTGAAGGTAATAAAGGACAACCATCTTTCTTTGCTCTTTTATTGGTTGAAATGTTAGCATTTCTTGGTCATATTTATGTTTATAGGCTTATACAATATTTAAATACTTTTGCCATTTTTCTTTAATATTGTTCCATAGGTGTATGAAAAATAGACAACATAATTAAAACAACGTAAAAATAGCGGTCTTATTGCTTAATGCGATCTCTGCTAGACAGACATGAGACGTTTAAAAGAGAAAAGAAAGAATTTAAAGATACGATTTTTCGTAAGAAAAATAACCTGCGCAAGATTATATTTCCCTTAATCGGTAAACTGCTTGTAGCAAACTTCATAATCGTGACTATAAAGCGTTGTTGCGACAAATAATGCGTGTCTTCTTTTTATTTTATATGCCGCAAACAGGATCCTGATCTAAAGGTCGGGAGCGCCCTTCTTTCGAGAACTTTGTTTATTTTCCCTTCAATTTCAACATAGTCTGATGTGATCGAATTATACGATACATGTATTTTCTTTTCCTTTTGTGCAAAAAGGACCAATTTCAATATAGTTATTTACACTCATTTATTACGTTTGGATTTCTGATACGAAATGATTTACATAAACTCACGCCTTTTTCCTAGAAGGGGTAGGCAGAGGTGCCAGGACATCCACATTTCGCCTTGTATGTTTCGTCCTACGATGTGAAAGGTGACGAGCCTATCGCCATATCGGGCACAAATTCCTGACTTTGGACTGATAATGAATAGAAAAATCCAATATTACATTGCCCAACCCGGATTGGATCCCGAGACTTCAGCTTTGTAACCGTTCCATATTACCACTGCGCCACCGAGGTAGTAGGAAATGTTTTAACGTGTAATTATATGATTTGAGAGTGTAGTTGATGAGCAAATATCTATAAATATTTTATGGAACCGCACAAATTATTAAACATATTAATGACAATTCACAGAAATAATAACACAAAGCGCTTAATTATGTGTATGTATGTGTAACGAACGGCGGTCTTATCGCTGTCGGCTATTCCTTTTAGTCAATCTTAATATTTACTGGAATGAACGGAAGCTCGGAAGAAGTTGGTGGTTATAGTAAACTCATTTGCAAAAAAAAAACGGGCACCTAAGCAATGAACCATTTCAAATGTTACTATTGTTTTTTTTGATAATTATAGGTAGTTTTACTTTCACAATTTTGTAAATAAATAAGCAAATAATCGTTTTCGTCAGTATTATCATAAAATTTTGATAAAATTTATGGGTTTTAATGCTAAAGTTCACTAGTAGTGTATGCTCGCTAGTAGTGCATATGCTCGTGAAGTAAAAGTTAACAAAGATTTTTGTTTGTTTTTGACGTGACAACGTCTTAAATTAGGTTGCGGCTGGGAGTCACTTATGAAAAAGTGTAACGCCCGGTAACGTAACGGTGCGCGCGCAGCACTAGAGAATTATTTTTCAGTTTCACCCACTTTTTCCAAAATTGTCCCATAGCCCCCCCCTGCCTTCCCCCACCCTTATTCCGAAATAGTGCCTATTAGCCTCCCCACGAAACCTACCCCCCCCTCCCCTACCCCCACCCCGAATATTTACCTCACCCCCCCCAATCCTATCTCGGCCAACATAGGTCGTAGACCCACCGAGTTTGGTATCCTCGGAACCGTCTTGGTGAGGGCTACAAATTGACCCCGCCAGAAATCCCAAATTACGCAAAAAATTACCCCCCCAAAAAAAAATATTTTACCTCCAAAACAATTAATTTAAGTTAGCCTCCCCACGAAACCTTCCTCCCCCCCCCCCTCCCTTACCCCCACCCCGAAAATTTACCTCACCCCCCAATCCTATCTCGGCCAATATAGATCGTAGACCCACCGAGTTTGGTATCCTCGGAACCGTCTTGGTGAGGGCTACAAATTGACCCCGCCAGAAATCCCAAATTACGCAAAAAATTACCCCCCCAAAAAAAAATATTTTACCTCCAAAAAATTTATTGACGTGACAACGTCTTAAATTAGGTTGCGGCTGGGAGTCACTTATGAAAAAGTGTAACGCCCGGTAACGTTACGATGAGTCACCGAACGAGAGAGAGGCCCACCGAATGCCTTGCGTCTCTCTCCCACTCAACTATGATCGGTCTGCCGCGCGCGCAGCACTAGAGAATTAGGCGCATTGAATCGGCGCATGCTTGTGTCTCTGTCTTTGTCTTTCTCGAACGTTCTTGGCGTTGGAAAAACAAGAAAGCGTCACAATACAAGTTCACACGTGTGGTTAAAGTATCGTCAGCTGTGTCTGTAGTGAAAATATGGAGTGCTTAGATTCGTCATTACATGTACAATGTTTTAGTAAACAAAATATATTTCTATAGTTAAAATTTGTGCAATTCTTATTTCCATTCAATTCCTTGTTCCTATTGTGCAATTTAATTATATTCATATCAATAAATATTCTACCGAGAAAAAGACGTTGTCACGTAAAATCTTCGCCCGTAAAACCGACTTTACAGGCAACCATTTTTCTTTAATAAAGTAAAGCAGATAAATGTTTAGTATCGAATGTGACCCCCTCTAGCTGAAATCACAGCTTGAATTCGTCTGGGTATGCTAGCGAGGATATCCCGGATACTTGCTTGCGGAATACGTTCCCACTCCGCGGTAATGACATTCTTCAGCTCTCTAATGGTCTGCGGAGCCGGTTGTACTGATCTCACGCGTCGTTTCAGAACGTCCCAGACATGCTCTATAGGATTGAGGTCAGGACTTCGAGCTGGCCAATCCAAACGACGAATGCCGACCTCTTGCACATACGCTTCCACTTCGCCAGATCGGTGGGCGCGAGCGTTGTCGTCCATAAAAATTGAGTCTTCGCCTAAAGCGTTATGTATCGATGTCCAGTCAGTGAGCCGTTTTCAATGAAGACTAACTCTGTACGATCCATTGAATTTATTCCTGCCCAAAACATAACAGAGCCCCCACCATAAGGTGTGATTTCTTCAAAACAAGCATCCGCAAAGCGTTCTCCTCGTCTTCGTAGCACTCGCCGACGTCGATCTTCACCGAACAGAGATATCCTGGCTTCATCGGAGAACAATGCCCTATTCCAGTCTTCTTGAGTCCATGACTCACAATTTCGAGCAAACCTAAGCCTGGCAACTCTGTGCTCACGGAGTAACTTAGGGCCGCGGGCCGGGCGATGACTGCGTATATTGGCCGCGAGAAGCCTCCACCTGACCGTCCATAGACTAATATGCACATTTCTTACTTCTTCGAGGTTGTTCTTAAGGTCCACATACGAAGACTTGCGATTTCTCAATGCGCGACTCGCAAGAAAACGATCATTCCGTGGTTGGGTACATGGTTTTCTTCCAGAACCAGGCCTTCTCTCGACGGAACCGGTGTCTTCATACCGCTGCCAGGTCCTTTGAACCGTCGAGCGACTCACACTTAGCCTCTGAGCCACGAAGCATTGGCTGCAACCCTCTTCGAGCAGCGCAATAATTTTGGTAGCTTTTACCACTTTCTCTAACATTATTGAGACAGCTAAACAGCAATAAATGAAGCTTTGACAATTAAGAATATGAAATAAATTCATAAAAATTGACTAAAGTTATGAAAACTGATATTATCTTTTGGAACTTCGCACCAAAAATGTAGGATAAAAAGTGGATTTTTCTGTAAAAACGAGCATCAAACGAAAATTTGAATTTAGAACGTACTGTTTTAAACACCACGGCATTTTTAAAACCGGCCAGTAACATGTACAGATGATTGAAATCATTTTGGTACCGTATTTTTTTAAAGAAGAATTAAAATCAAAACCGCCTGTTTTTTTTGCAAATGAGTGTATTTTATTAATATTTATTTAATATTTATTGTACACAAACAAATAAAATATCACAATATAAAGAAATAACATTAATTGAAAGTACACAAGTTGGTCTTATCGCTAAAAAGCGATCTAGGTACATTATTTTTTTGTTTAAAAACTTTATTATCCTTTAGAAAGATAACTAATTGGAAAAACATTAGAATAATATATAAGCGCATATCAACGATACAGATATTAAGAATTGATTATTTTTACTAGAAATAAAATCTAAATATTTAAATATGATCTTTCGGAATATTCTAAATTATATTGAAACTAGCTTTTCCCCGCGACTTCGTCTGCGCGTTTATGTTATCATCATACGGACGTAAAAGCAATACATTATATGAAAATGTCATCCCTTATTTCACCCCCTTAGTGCTATTTTTCTAAAAGTAGTTCACGCCATTATTTTTCGTTTAAAATAAGTCGTGAAATACGAATTTTGATATCAATAACTTCAGTGTTTCGATTTGCATACAACACTTCAACCCCTATTTTAACTCATTTAGGGTTAATTAAGGTAGGTGCGGCCAATAAGGCCTAGCTAAGCGGGAATTCAATTAAATCAAAAACTATTGACACAAATTAACAAATTTTAATGTTAATCATACTATTATATCAATTACTATCAATTATAAATAAAAATGGCACCTCCTGCCATAAACATAGTCAAAATAAAACATTTTTAAAAACACTGTCTTTAGGCCTTATTATACTATGGTAGGTTAATAAAGCCTACGACTTTAATTTACAAAATTAAACAAAATAAACTTATTTTATTTGGTCTTTGAGATCCATAGTAATTATAATAATGTGATGATCACATTAAAGACTTAAAATAACGTTTTGTTTTTGATTAGGAGCAATCTGAACACTCAAAATTATCATCGTCAGTCTCTGTCAAACCAACGCACTCTTCATGGTAACACTTACAACTTACTTACAACATTTCCTCATAGCAGCTTGTTGGTCTTGCTTACATCTGTGACAGTACCAGCTGTCTCTATTTTCTTTATTACTAGTATTATCTCTGGCCTTTTTTCTTTTCGAGCTAAGTTTTATTTTTGAGGAGGGTTTTTCTACGTAATTTTTGTCAAATAAGTGTTTAGTGATTGGAGTTCCTCTATAATTGATGGCCTTTTTTCTTACTGTTGGTGTCTTTTCATTATTCTTAGCTGGTGTAGGCATGAGCTTCTTAAACGCTGTTCTTTTAATTTGAGCGTGGGGTACATTATCCTCGCCATCAGAACTGGAACTGCCGTAAAACATTGTGTAAAACCTTTCAGGTCATCTTTTTGGGGTACGATATTTTTTTTGTTCTTGTCTTGATCTCGATGGCTGGGAGGTTATTGGCCTGGATGAGACGCGAGGTGGTGAAT
Source organism: Hyles vespertilio (assembly GCA_009982885.2). NCBI lineage: Eukaryota > Metazoa > Arthropoda > Insecta > Lepidoptera > Sphingidae > Hyles > Hyles vespertilio. The sequence continues at coordinate 6,310,159 of CM042806.1, read as the reverse complement.
GTTCTACATTAACAGCGTAAGTATAGGAGCTGGAGTTTCTGTTACTACAGATGGAGCAAATGCCGTTTCCGGAATAGCTTGCGAATTAAATGGATATAATCTAGTCGCTCTAAAACCGCTTGTAATGTTAGTGTAAAACAGTCCACTGGTGGTGAATTGTTAGACGGAAACCCTTCTCATCCATGTTGTAGATCTTCTCAGGATAGGTTTTAAGATCCAAACTATCATTAACTTCGTTCAGTCTCTGGAAAACAATTATAATCACATTTCTAAATGTATAAAATAATCAGTAAAAGCGTCAATTGATGATGCCACAAAAGGAGGGTAATAGGGCCTATGGACGAATTTTATAGGCCTTAATTACAGCCGACCGCTTTTTTAAGAAAATTTCAAAGTAAAATTATTCAGTATAAGTTACATCATTTCAACACCACAGGCCTCTTAAGCATAAACTAATAGACAATTATACAGCAAAATATTGCAGAAAAGTGTATTATTACAAAAATTACTTACGTTTGATTTGACCGTTATATTATAATTCGAGCTGAGCATCCGCCGGCCACGATGAATTACCTCGCACTGGTAAGAGCGTGCGAGCCAGCGCGTCTTGACATGTTTGGGGCACCACCTTGGATTGTTAGCTACCTATGACAGGGACTTCGGGCAGCGGTGATTATTTTAAGTTGTGTTTCTGTTACTTAGGCCTTATTACCCGACAGGCCTTATTGGCCGCACCTACCTTATAGGAAAAAAATGCAGTTACTCTTGTTCCTAGATGAATAACCTAAGTGTCAAGTTTAATACTTGCAATTTCAACGGATAAAATTTTCCATACAACAGTTTTTAACCCTTTTCACTCCTTTAAGGGTTGAATTTCCAAATAATCTTTCTTAGTACTACTCTACATCATAATAGGAACACTTGTACAAAATTTTACCTTTTTAACTCCTTTAGTTCCGGCTGTGCGTTGATCCTATAGTTCGGTTCTACAAAAATTCAACCCTTATTTATACCCATTTAGGGTTAATTTTAGAATAATTAAGTATGCAGCTATATTTGTTTTTGATACGCTAACTAACTTGCAAAGTTTGAGAATTCTAGCTTAAACGGTTTAGATTTTCCATACAACCGTTTTTTACCCTTTCACCCCCTTAGGGGTTGAATATCCAAAAATCCTTCCTTAGTGCTACCCTACGCCATAATAGAAACTCCTGTGTAAAATTTCACATTTGTAGCTCCAGTAGTTTCGGCTGTGCGTTGATTAGATAGTCATAAAATCACCCTACTCTCGCAACACTTCAACCCTTATTTTAACCCCTCTAGGGTTAATTTTAGAAAAACTAAGTATGCAGTTATATTTGCCTTTGATTGGTTAATGAAACTGCAAAGTTTGACAATTATAACTCAAATGGTTTCGATTTTCCATACAACAGTTTTTAACCATTTTCACTCCCTTAGGGGTTGAATTTTCAAAAATCCCTTCTTAGTGCTACCCTACGTCACAATAGGAACCTCTGTGCAAAATTTCACGTTCCTAGCTCCAGTAGTTTCGGTTGTGCGTTGATACGTCAGTCAGTCAGTCAGTCAGTCAGGTTCCTCTTTTATATATATAGATTATTACATAATACATTCTCGATAATAATAAATTAGTACCTATATTTTTTTTTAAATTTTAATAATTAAACCGCAAATTAAACGGCGTAAATGTATAAAGGTCAACAGGAAAACTTTATAGAAAATACAAAGATAAATCTATTTACAATTTATAAAACAAGAATGTATTAATTGGACGCGCTCAGAAAAAATAGTTTAGTAATATGACATTACATGATGCTTTTTAAATCACCGTTTTAACATTTTAATTAATGAAATGCGGGCACCTTTCAAATTTTAATGAAGAGGATAATTAGTGAATATCATACTCGAGTAATTATTATACTTTATACTTAATTAGTCGTTGTTAAAAAGTTGTACATTCACAGCATCCATTATTATTAATTTATTAATGTATTATTAAAGGTAGATCTCTCATAATTATGGGTACGGTCTATTTCTCGCGCTAAACAGCAGTGTAAGTGCACTGTTTCGATTTGAAGGATACTGTAGCCAGAGTAATTACTGGACATAAAGAGTCTTAAAATCTTATGTCTCAGGATGGTGAGTGCAGTGGAACGCTAAGCATTGCTTCGTAATTCATGGTGTTGTTTGGTTTTGCTCTTATACATGAGCGGTCGTATCGCTTACCATCTAGGAAATGGCGTGCTAGTCTCGCCATTAATGGTAATAAAAAATATCTTTAAAGTTTTGTACAGTACTTGTTTATTCTTACGTGGGTTTCTCGTGACGTAGATATATCATACAAATAATTGTCAAGACACCTCTATCGTTCGTAAAAAAATATCAAACAGATGTTTTACTGTTTCTGACATTTGACGAACGCACATACCCTTAAACCTAATCTTAAGAACCTAAGCCTTGTTAGACATACAATCCCATATCATGTCTTCGGCCACTGAACCTGAAAATTACCACCTGAATAGAAAGTTGCAGTGTGGGCGTGATCGTTTTATCTTCAAAACATGTTTGTGTTATTTTTGAGTGGGAGGACTCCAGACAAAACAATTTGTCAAGTATTGTTTTGTAATTTGAAGGCATTAGAGCTGATAATTAAAGTTTTACAGAGTTAATAAACATACACAGCCTCAGTGGCGTTGTTAAACCATGGTATGATTGCAAAGCTGTGGACTCTGTTTCGAAATCCGAGTCGAGCAAAATGGTATTGGATTTTTCTTTATCAGCCCATAGTCCGTTTGTGCCCGATATGGCGATAGGCTAACCCCCTACAAGTGGGTGTCCTGGTTGCACTCCTGCCACAATACATCTAATATGGATATTATCTAGATCCTATAGTGGAATAAATCCATCTGTTTTTATTATGTACATGTGTAGACGAAGTTGAAAATACGTCATTGTGAGCGAGTATACCTACGACTGATACAATACGCTGCGTTAAGATTTCAGTCCGTGTTCATTTTAAAGCCAGCCGCCATAATAATGGATGTTCCACGTGGAGTTTGTTTTTTTATTGCATCGGTCCGGCAAAGGAGCATAAAGGTCTCCTGATGGTAAGCGGTCACCGTCCAGTATGAACGTCCATAACTCTTTGATCATGGATGTGTTGCCAGCCCATCAGATCGGGAGGAGGGCGGGAAGGAAAAATGATGGGAAGATGGTAAAAACGGGTATTGGGCATCCGGCAATCTCCTCACAAACAAAGCGCGACAGGGAAGCTCCAGCTTCACATCGATTTCCTGTGAGACAGTGGTACCGCCCCGGACGACCCTATCCATTCATGCTGAGTCATGACTGCCAACAACGTAGCTCCACCACTTCCAAAAATTGTGAGTTCACAATCCATATTATAAAAATCTTATAACAATAGTTTTTCTTTTTTTACATTGGACATGGTAATATTAAATTATAATATGATATGTTCGTTATTTATGGTATGTAAATATATCTCAATCAATTTTTTTATTTGTTGTTCAACCAACCTATCACGTGATATAATATGGTTACTTTATCATGGTAAAAATGTTATGTGTATTTACAGTACAGAAGAACAAAATACGTCTCTTATATACTCGTATTACTCATTTATTTTCTTGTTTTTTTTTTACTTCTTTTATAAAGGCGTAAGCTACCATACTACTATACAGGGTATATCAAGACTGCTACCGAAAACGAAGCCGGGTGGTAGTTAAAGTGACTTCAGACACAATGCAACAGAAAATGTTGGAAAAAAAAGCAACAATTTTTTTTTCTTTTTTTTTTTATATGGTCGTATTTGGGTAGTAAATACATTTTTTCGTAAAATAATAGTGTATACCCTTTTATTTATAAAGACTCTAAGCTATAAAAGAGTTTAAATTATTATTTTAGCAAAAACTATGGATTTACCACCCAAAAATGACGATATTTAAAAAATGGTAAAAAAAATGTCGCGTTTCTTAGCAAAATTTTTACTTGCATTGTGTTTGTAGTCACTAAAACTACCACCCGGCTTCGTTTTCGGTAGCAGTCTTGAGATACCCGGTATACTACCATTTCCTAATTATACTTGAATAATTATAAAAAGGAGTAGAAATAAAAGAAATACAAAAAAAATTGCTGACAACAAGCCTAAACCAATACAAAAAAAAAAATATTCCCAGTGTTCACTACCTCGCACAACCCTTTCCCATATTAGCTAATTGTAGTCTCAAGTTACAAGAATTAAAGAAAGATTTTACGCATATTATCAAAATCGAATCATATTCATATTCCAAACTTATAATGTAATTAGTCGAGGAAAATGATTAGGGAAATTTATGAAATATCTGTTTCAACATCAATTAATATAATTTTGTGTAATTAAACATAAATTCGGCTCTCGGAGTCTGTATTTTTTCTCATCATAAATAATTTGTGAAATTTTGCTAATAAACTTAGTTAAACTTATATCTCTAGGCTAAAATTTAGGATTGAAAGAGATATTTAAAAACATAAAAACAACGACCAAATTTTGAAAAAATATGTTATATGAGATATTTTCAGTTTGTTTCCTGAAATTAAATTTTAAATCGACTAGTCATTTAAGGAATTTTGAACTGAAATTTTGCATTTAACTCTTAATGAAAATAATACAAATTTAACTATAATAGTAGCAGAAATTTTAAACTAAAAACAATTCAGTAAGATTATCTAATTCGCCGAGCTATTATTGAGATTGTTTCCAATTTAGCGTCAATTACAGCTTGTTTTGTTTTCGCTAATTGGGGTTGCGTATTTCATCTTGGCAATAGATGTTTAAGTCATTAATAAGAGCCTATAATAATTAAGAAATTCATTAATTATTTTTTTTGTTTGGTTTAGGGATGTGATTTAATTAGTACAAACATTGAAATTGTTTTTAAATAAATTATAAATAAACACCTACAGTCAGATATTCCTTACTCCGCATTGAGATCAATTAAGTGTTGTGTCGTAGGTTTCAGAAACTATAAGAGACTTTACGGTCTTACACACACACCTGAGACAAATACTTATGGGCTACACAAGCATTTGTATCGGAGCGGGGATCGAATCCGCGGCCTCTCCTTTCATAGACGGCGTCCAAGCAACTGCGCCACGGAGGCTGTCGTATGTGTAGATATATTTACAAAATGCATAAATGAATTCTATCAAATCATTACGATTAGAATAATTTAGAAGGCTGCTTCTACTAACATTTATTTAAATAATAAAAAAATGTTCATTCCATCGCACTATATTTTAGTCCACAGTGCAGAATCACAATGTTGAGGCCTCGTGTTCGAATCCCCGGTCGTGCAAAGGAATATTGGATTCGTCTAAATTCATTGTTCGCTTTGAATCATGAATATACAGGGTATGTCAAGACTGCTACCGAAAACGAAGCCGTGTGGTAGTTTAAGCGACTTCAGACACAAGGCAACATAAAAAGTTGCAAAAAAAGCGACAATTTTTTTTTTATTATTTTTTTTCCTAAGGCCATATTTGGGTGGTAAATACATTTTTTCCTAAAGTAATACTGTATGCCCTTTTATTTATAAATACTCTAAGGTATAAAAGAGTTTAAATTATTATTTTGCAAAAACTATGGATTTACCACCCAAAAACGACGATATTTAAAAAATCATAAAAAATAATTGTCGCGTTTCTATGCGAAATTTTTAATTGCATTGTGTTTGTAGCCACTAAAACTACCACCCGGCTTCGTTTTCGGTAGCAGTCTTGATATACCCGTATACCCGCTATCACATCGTGGGACGGAACGGGTGAGGCGAATCGTGAGTGTCCTGGTTGGTCGTCTGCCTACCACTACTGGGAAAAAAATATGATGTTTGAGTATTAAATTTAAATTTAAAATTGATTTATTTAACATTTAAATTTTGTTCATCCCAACTTCATGCGTATTTGAGAGAAGAACAAAGAATAAAAGCTTATAACAATCGAACCTACCTACCTATCGAACGATAATTATTCAAATATTGTCTAATTAGCAACACTAATGCTGTAAATAATATTAGCATTATGCATTACATTTGTTTGGTAAATTTTGAACGCGTTAGAGGCAGCCGGTTGAATTGTTTGAATGAGCATCCATACAATACCTCCCCTGTCTGTTTAGCCAATGTTGCGATGATTGTTTTATAAAATAATATCGATATTTCTATACGTTTAAGTTCAGTTCATTACTAATTTTATATAGTACAGGCAAGCGAAATATTAGAAAAATAATAACATAAAAATAGTAACTTTGCTTCACTTTCATGGACTTATGGGAGAATAGGAGGACAATTATATTACAAATGTAAAATAGTACGTGAGTTTATGTATGTATGTTTAATTATTCAAACACCAGCTAATTAGCAACACTGATGCAGTAAATAATATTAGCGAATGCATTACATTTGTGTTTGATGAATTTTGAACGCGTTGGAGGCATCGCATCTATTAATTCATTTGACTGAGCATCCACACAATAGTCCAGCTATCTGAATAGTCTTTGACTAATTAGCGATTGATTGATCGTTTTGAAAATTGTATTTTCGATATTTCCATTGATCACATAATTAGTCTAATCTGTATGTAAGTAATGTTGGTTGTTCATATAAATTGGTTAAAAGTTGTAATAAGTCGGATGTTTATAAATATATGGTAAAACATGGTGGCAAAATTTCCAAGTAAATTAAATGAGTTAGAAGCAGATAGATTTCATGGATGGTGTGGACATTTTCTGGAGGCGTTTGACGACACGTGGTCGATCTAGTTGATATGTATATTAAGGAATACGTTATACGTTATACGTTTTACTAAGGTATTGGATACGCATGCGTTGTTGTAACAATACGTCACTGTCTTTAAAAGTAAATAAACAAATAACATAAATACACCCAACAGTCACATACATACTAAGATTAAGGGAGTTACGGTCTCACAAACACCCAGACAGTTTTGGAGCGGATATCAAACCCGTGGCCTCACTTTTCACAGCCGTAATTGAACAAACTGAACCACGGAGGCTGTCAAAGCAATTTTTTGAACGTATTTCTTCCTAAGTTTGAAAATTGTAGAATATACTTACGATCGGATTGAAAGTAATAACTTTGTTACGTAATTAAAACATAATAATAATGCCAATCAATGTCTCATTGTTGTTTAGCTTCATTGACTACTTTCGCCGATCACTGGTTTAGGGTATCGGCCGATTGTGTGGACGCAGTGAAACGTTACAATTGACAGTAGACAAAGCCGGTGTTGATTTAGTCTTCATATTACGTATTTATAAACGAATTTTGACCTTTAATTTGCGTTGTTCGATTGTTATTGTATAAATCAACAAAATTAACTAAATCAAAATCATCTCTCTTTCTCTTTCTCTCCAGATACAGAATGTACTCTGTTGAACATTGCCTTTCCTTGAGGATTGTTGACGAGCTCTGTTAGAAGTCGTCTATATGAAAAGCTTATTTATATTTACATGCATAAATACATACATAGGTACATAATATATACCACATCATACGTTACATGTTACTGTAGTGTAAAGACCTCTATTGAAGACCATCTGGAGCTCAAGATAACTTCAGTCGCTTTCAGACGATCGTTTAGTGACCGTCGAAGAGATGGGTAGTCAAATGAAAGGATGGATGGTAGAAACTGGAAAGGATGACAACAGCATCGTCATTGTGAGAAACTGCCGAGTTTTGACAACACGCCCAAAAAATGATCTCAAATTGAGCCCTAGGTTCAGCGGTGGACTTTTAGTTCTTTACCTAATGGTTTTCTTCGATTTATGTGAAAAAAAAAAAACGGATTTTATCGCGGAATTGGTTTAATTTTTACATTTTTTACTTCTCGACGACGTTTCGATTACTTGACAGCTTTCGTTATTTCTCGTTTTTTAATACGATGACGATGGTGATGATAAAGCCGATCTTTAAATTTTAGTCAGCTCGTTTCTTACGTTTGTATTTTAGGTTTATAAACATAATGAATTTCTTGAGAATAGTATGTTTAAATACAGATGTAAATATTGATGTAGTTAATGCGTTGCAGCAACATAAATCTTATTTTACTATCCAGGATTAATTAATTTATAATACATTCGGCACTGCCAATATTATCAAGCTCTTAATGACATACGGCGCAGACACGTGAAATTATCAATAATTCTCTAATATATTTGCTTAAATTAAATTCATCTTTGACAGCCACCGTGGCGCAGACGGTTAGACGCTGCCTGTGAAACGAGAGGCCGCGGGTTCGATCCCCGCACCGAGAGAAATGTTTGTGCGGCCCACAAATATTTCTTCCGGGTCTGGGTGTTTGTGAGACCGAAAAGTCTCTCGTAGTTCCTGAAACCCACGACGCAAGACTAGATCTTAGTGTGGGGTCAGGACTATGTATGTGACTGTTGAGTGTTATTTATTTATTTATTTATTTATATATCTGACTTGAAACGTGGTTTACCACATTAGTATTGATATGCTCTTTGGAATATTCCATTGCAGTTGAATTATTATTTATTTATACAGGGTATATCGAGACTGCTACCGAAAACGAAGCCGGGTGGCAGTTTAAGCGACTTCAGACACAATACAACAGAAAAAGTTGAAAAAAAAGCGACAATTTTTTTTTTGTTATTTTTTTCCTATATTTGGGTGGTAAATACATTTTTTCCTAAAATAATAGTGTATACCCTTTTATTTATAAATACTGTAAGGTATAAAAGAGTTTAAATTATTATTTTAGCAAAAACTATGGATTTACCACCCAAAAATGACGATATTTAAAAAATCATAAAAAATAATTGTCGCGTTTCTTTGCGAAATTTTTAATTGTATTATGTTTGTAGTCACTAAAACTACCACCCGGCTTCGTTTTCGGTAGCAGTCTTGAGATACCCGGTATATGCTTTATTGTACACCAAGAAGAAATACAAAAAAACTTAAAAAACTAGACATGATTACAATAGGCGGCCTTATCGCTAGCTGCGATCTCTTCCAGGCAACCTTTGGATGAACTGGATTATTATTTATTTATTATTGTAACGAGCGCGATCAATTTCATTTCAAATATCGCGCGCGCGCTCGACTCACTCGCGTCATTCCCTGCCATTGGCTCTCCAGGCGCGCTCCGCCAATCGGAGCGCGGTATGGTGTTCACGCGAGAACCTCATTGGAGGAACCCCGACGGCGTGATGTTAGACTCGGAAAGATGATGGCGCCGGCACACGTGAAGATTCACCTCCGTTTCGTTTAGTTTTGTTGTGCCCCTTGTAAATGTTTCCGATGAATATATTTGTGAGTTTAAACCAGTGGTTTCACTAGTTTATAGTGGCGCTCAACTTGTGGCCCGATCACGTAGCCGAGTATAACAAGTTCGTTCGACATCCGAAGTATTTGTTGGAAAAGCATGCCGCTTTCATGCAGGAGGGTTGTCACCCGCCGCGGCCAAGGACAAGCCGCCGACAAGGAAGACCCCCATCCCACTACGTCGGATTCGGAACAAGAGATCACGTATGTCGAGATCGACCCGTCGGCTCATGCATCGACGCCGACGCCGCCTGCGCCGTTACCGGCCGCGACGTCGCCAACATCGGAACATATACTCAAAATCATGGAGTTTTTCGCCAAGGCACAAGCAGAAACGAATCAAAAGCTGGTAGAAACTATCTTCGCGACCTCAACCGCAGCATCACCCGGTTCCAGCGGTGCCCACAAAATGGCGTCAACGGGCAACTTTAGCAAATGTTCGGCCCGGTTCGACGGAGCGTCGAGAGACGCCGAGACGCTGGAAGCATTCATCGACGCAGTCCTTGTGTTCAAAGAGTGTGCCGGAGTGAGTGACGAAAACGCAGTACGAGGCCTGCCGATGCTCCTCGCCGGAGACGCAGCAGTCTGGTGGCAAGGCATCAAGAAGGACATCCACGATTGGGAGGACGCCGTCGCGAGATTCCGCGGGATGTACGGCATCGTGAGACCAGCGTATAAACTGTTCCGCGAGATTTTCGCCTATGAACACGAATTACCGGAGCGCAGTGAAGTGTTCGCCTGCAGGATTAGGGCCTTGATGAGCCAGTTACCCTACGATTTATGTGACGCGGCTAGAGTAGATATTGTGTACGGTTTATTAGATCGCAAAATACGCAAACGTTTACCCCGCGAAACCGTAAATTCGTTCGAGCAATTAATCGTGCGACTACGTTGCGTCGAGGAGTCAATGGCAGAGGTATATTGTCAAAGTAAAACCGTAAGTACGCCCAAAGTATCTACCAAAGTGCATAATAATGTCCGTAATAGTGCTTGTGAACCGGCCGATAAGCCTACCCCCTCCGCTTCAAACAGTGCCTCCAAACCCCAACGTAAGCGCTGTTCGTATTGTAGGAACTATGGTCACGATATAAATGATTGTAGAAACTATAAAAATAACAATAAAACACAGTTTTCTAGTGGCGACCAATCCATACGTTGTTACGGGTGTGGACAACCCGGCGTAGTCAAATCTAAATGTCGTAAATGTAACCACAATAACGCTAAAGTTCTTACAGACCCTATGTCTTTTAATGTAATTAAATGTAGTGATAATTGTTCGGAGAGTTTTGTATCCGATGATTCATACATTCACAAAACATCGTCGCCCGTCCGGATCAAAGCGCCTTATTCTGACGAACGTGCTTATTCTGATAGATGCATTTCTTATAATAATTGCAATGAAACTATTTCGATAAATTCTCGCGATAGTTTACAATTGTTTTCCGAGCACGATAAAAGATCGCCCGAATGCCTTAGCGCCGTTCCTTCCGATATTATCGAATTGAAACATTCGGTATCGCATAACAATGTCGACCGCGACCAGTATCACCCCATGGTAAGTATTAGTGTTTTGGGGGAGCCCGGTGTCGCTATTATCGATACGGGTGCTACGCACTGTATCGCTAGTCCATTGCTACACCGCTTATTTCAGAGAAATGGTGTCCAGTTTTCGGAGTCGCAGCGTAATATACGCTTAGCCGACGGTGCCGAAACTTTACGTAATTGTTACTTATATACTGTTACAGTTAAATTACAGTATCGAGAGGTACCTGCTACGTTCATTGTGATCCCCGGGGCGGACGCAAGAACGCTTTTGGGTTACGACTTTATCAAGCGTGCTGGCATTGTGCTCAACCCACTGGAAGGGAATTGGACCTTTGCCTCTGCACCCGACCGCATATACGATTTCGTGCAGTCGTATCATGTTAAGTCTGCAGGAGACACGGAGCTTCTTTGCACAGACGCTTCACCTTTGACCTTGAGACCTGATGAAGGGTCCCACCTGTCCGAAGAGCAACGGACTCAGCTGAATGAGCTGATCACCAGGAGCGCCGCTCGCTTTGTCGCAGAAGGTGAGGCTACAAGTTTTATCACGCATCGCATTAAGGTACATGAGAAACATGAACCCATAGCTTCTCCACCATACCGTATGTCACCAGCGAAGGTGGCTATTTTGGAGAAGGAGTTGGACAAGCTACAGCGCGCCGACGTTATCGAGGAGTGCGAGTCCCCGTGGGCAGCCAACGTCGTCTTGGTCCCTAAGAAGGATGGGAGCTCACGGCTCTGTATAGACTATCGGAAGCTAAATGCTGTCACAGAGCCTGATAAGTATCCGCTACCGCGCATGGACGATGTGCTGCACGCTGCAAAAACGACAAGTTTTATGACAACTCTTGATTTGCAATCTGGCTATTTTCAGGTGTCCGTGGCAGAGGAAGATCGCGATAAGACCGCGTTCGTCACTCCGCTAGGGACCTTCAGGTTCAAGCGGATGCCTATGGGCCTCCGCAATTCCGGCGCTACGTTCCAGCGCCTAATGGATAGATTTAAATCTAACCTGCAAGGTATAACTCTTCTTTGTTATCTTGACGATCTCATCGTCCTTTCCGATTCGTTCACCAAGCATTTGGAAGACCTGCAAGCCGTCTTTGATAGGCTAGATTTGTTTAATTTACGAGTAAACCGCGCCAAAAGCGTCTTCGCTCGCGATTCTGTCAAGTTCCTTGGGCACCTGATTGTACCAGGTGGTATCCAGGTAGACCCTGAAAAGACAGCTGCTATCAATGACATGGCAGTGCCGACGAATCTAAAGCATCTTAAATGCTTCTTGCAAACTTCTAGTTGGTTTAGACGTTTTATACCCAACTATGCAGAAATAGCTAGGCCGTTGACGGCGTTGCTAAAGAAAGGCAGTCTCTGGCGTTGGTCAGCTGAGGAGCAGGCCGCATTTGAGCATCTGAAGCAACTCTTAGTGTCTGCGCCTATACTTCGGCAAGCTGACCAAACTCAGCCGTACACTCTTAGGACTGACAGTAGTGCCTATTGTCTCGGAGCAGTCCTAATGCAGGGGGAGGGGCCCGACGAGCGCCCCGTAGAATACGCCAGCCGCCTGTTAACTCAGGCCGAACGGAACTACACGACGACCGAGAGAGAAGCACTAGCCGTAGTGTGGGCCGTCAATAAGTTCCGCGGTTATATCGAAGGAGCACGGGTTGTCGTCAAATCCGACCATCAGCCGCTGAAGTGGTTGATGAATGTTAAGTCTCCAAGCGGTCGTTTGACTCGGTGGGCGCTTACTCTCCAGGAGTTCGACCTGCGCATTGAGTACACCCCTGGTAAGTCAAATGTAATCGCCGACACACTGTCGCGTCCTGCCTGCACGGGCGAGGCTGACTGTTGCGACCTATGTCATGCAGTAGTTGACGTCCCGTCACAGAATGTGGCCAACTACAGAGCCTTGCAACTCGAAGACCCTGACGTCAGGAAGATCGTGGAAGATTTGGAAGCAGCGGACGAACCGTTTAGGGGGAGACCGTGGGTAGACCGCGGTTATATCATGTCCGATGGTGTACTTTATAGGTACAACCCTGAGCCTAGTGATGATGAAGGCGCCTGCCTCGTCATCCCGGCCGACTGGCCGGGATGACGAGGCAGGCGCCTCTGACTAGAGATCCCAAATCCTTTCAGAATACCACGATGCGCCGACAGCAGGACACCTAGGAGTCGAGCGTACTCTGCAGCGCATCGCTACGCGTTATTATTGGCCAGGTATGCGGGCATACATTTCTGATTATGTCAAGGAGTGTACTTCGTGCCAACGTTACAAAGTTGACACGCGTAAACCAGCGGGGCTAGTGCAGTCCCCAGCTGTAGCGCAAAGGTTTGAGGTGGTCGCTGTGGATCTGTTCGGTCCACTCCCTGCCACGGAGTCAGGCAACCGTTGGATCCTTATAGCTGAAGATGTTTGTTCCAGGTGGGTGGAATTGTTTCCGTTGAAGAACGCCACGAGTTTTCTTTGCGCCAAAACTTTAATCGACGAAGTTTTCCTTCGCTATGGAGTTCCCCGCCGACTTATCAGTGATAACGGCGTGCAGTTTATCAGCGAGGTGATGCAGCAGGTATGTTTTGCGTTTGGGATCAACCAGGCGCTGACACCTTACTATCACCCTGAGGCTAACCCGGTCGAACGCAAAAACCGCGACCTAAAGCCACAACTCGCTGCTTACGTCAGTCAAGACCATTCCACTTGGGATACCCATTTGGCTGCTATTAGGTTCGCTATGAACTCCGCTGTTACACACAGCACATCTTTTTCCCCAGCTATGCTTACGTTTGGACGAGAGATTCGCGCACCTGCTGACGTCGTGCACGATATGCTCACTATTCTGGATGGCGACAAGTTTGTAGCCAACGTCACACCCTATCTGAAACGTCTGACAACGGTTTTAATAGATGCCAGGGATGCGCATGAAAAGGCGCAAGCAATCCAGAAGAAGTATGCGGACGAGAAACGCCGTCCTGCACCCGACTACAAGGTAGGTGACCTGGTACTGCTAAAGACTCAAGGGGCTAACGATACTGCTCGTGGTCAAACTAGTAAATTCATACCGCGACGCGACGGGCCTTACGTAGTAAAAGAGGTATTGAGTAGTACTACCTATCGTATAGAGAACGACAAGGGTGATACTTTAGGAAAATATCACGTTTCACAGCTTACTCCATTCGTAGGTCGGTCGGAAATCCCGGTACACGGTAAACGAAGGAGAGGTCGTCCACGCAAGAACTGTTAGCTATTTAGAGACAAGTGACCTTTTAGGATGTGTGCGTACTTTTGTAGTTTTTGCTTTGTACTGTATTTTATTATGTCAGCACCCTCGTAAATTTGTTTGTGTAAAATGTGCTATTCCAAACGCGTGGGCGCATTGTTTGGACTAGAGGGGGAGGCTCTAACGAGCGCGATCAATTTCATTTCAAATATCGCGCGCGCGCTCGACTCACTCGCGTCATTCCCTGCCATTGGCTCTCCAGGCGCGCTCCGCCAATCGGAGCGCGGTATGGTGTTCACGCGAGAACCTCATTGGAGGAACCCCGACGGCGTGATGTTAGACTCGGAAAGATGATGGCGCCGGCACACGTGAAGATTCACCTCCGTTTCGTTTAGTTTTGTTGTGCCCCTTGTAAATGTTTCCGATGAATATATTTGTGAGTTTAAACCAGTGGTTTCACTAGTTTATATTATGTAATTTATGATCAGGTTTCAGAATCAATATATCTTTTTAGGATTGAAATAAATTATTTATTGAGAACAACATGATTTTCACGTACCTACTGTATCATATAGTCCACCACGCTGGCCTAGTGCGGGTCGGCGGACTTTACATACCATAGAAATCACTATGGCAGGTTTCCTCGCGATATTTTATTTCACCGTTTAGTGCGTGGTTATTGACTATCAATACACACGTGACTTCGAAAAGTCAGAGGTGTGCCCTGGGATTCGAACCTGCGACCACCGTGAAAATGTTGGCGGTTGCGTCTAGTCCGTTTACCAATAAGCCATCACGCACTTTTTATTTACTATATTTACTTATTTATAATAGATTTTGTTTATTTATTAAATATTTATAATTATTAGTATTTTATTTAAAGTATCAGTTACTACTTTATGGTAATTTGTTTTTCCACGTTATAAAAAGCTCACAAAATACATTCGACCGTAGGTATCATAGACAATTGTGGACGTCATTGACCAATTATCATGAGGCAAACCGCAGGCTTTATATCCTTTGTTATAAAAACAGCCAATTTTCCCATCGTGATTTTGCTTATCTTTTATCTGTGAATGTTAGCAGTAAAATTTAATTGCACAAATTAACTATAAGAAAATAGCAGTTTCAAAATCTCGATAGACGTAAATCTAATCTCAATTAAAACATTTAAATTTGAACGTAGTTTCGAATAATTGAGTCTTAATTAATTTCGTATAAAAATAATACTATTTTATAATATATTAGAAATGACAAATACAGATTGCTCCAGTTCATCATTCAGGGGAAGAATGCTGGAAAAAGGCAGAAGGAGGCATTCATGGTTGAATAACCTGCGGAAATGGTTCGCTTGCAGCACCACCTCACTACTCAGAGCAGCAGCTTCAAAAATTAAAATTGCCCTTATGTCCAACCTCCGATACAACGGCGAATCCAGGGGGAAGGTCATGGGGTCATGACCCCGCCCCCCTGGGCTGGCTCCAGATTGACAAAATTTATTTATTATCTTGTTGATAAAATTTATAAGTACATTAAATTCTATGTATGTCGATAAATAATGTAAAAAGGTGTCTATAATAATTTTAAAAAATAATTACTACGAATTCTATTTGGGGGTATATTCTTTTTGGGGGTTAACGTCACTCGCGTCCGTAGGATTTTACTCTAGTTACCCTACACGTGACCCCTGGGTAGTGCGAAATGAGTGACCCATTTACCGGTGGTAGGCTTCACAGCCATGGCTGGTTACCACCCTCAAGACTAAGCCTTACCGCCAAGCGATAACTATCGTGTTTCGGTATGAAGTTTTGAGAGACCGTACTGGGTGAGGAGTCTGGGTAGTTGCTTTGAGTCGGATCGGATTTCAGCGCACCCCGTATTAGTGCTGTAAAGCTGGTCCGCAGGTTGTAGGGGGCCCAATGAAGGCTAGCCACCTATCGGAGGCTGCCCCGCCGCCTTGCGAAAAATCCTGAGGTGCTCCATCGAGCCGGTTGGCGACCGGATGAAAGGACCCGATGGTTATCTTCAGGGGGGTTCGGGCGTCCCCGCGCACTCCAGCCCAGTTTTTTCGTCGGTGTCTATGACCGAGGAACGCGTTGAAGGATTACTGATTCAATGCCTCACCCAACTATCTTCACCCACCTATTCACTCTTTAGCAAATTATGAATAAAGGAAAAATTAAGACGAATGTTTCACAGCGGATGCACGTCCTTTCATTAAAAGTAAACCTCTGCAATATTAGAGGTTTGCATTCAAATCTCAATTCAGTCCATCATCACCTGGAGACCACGAAGCCTCACTTGCTTTTCCTCACCGAGACGCAAATTAGATGTCCGCCGGATATAGCTTACCTAAGATATCCAGGTTTTATCTTGGAGCACAACTTTAAACAACGTGCTGGTGTATGCGTGTTTGCCCGCGATGACATCTGCTGCCGCCGTCTCAAATGCCTTGAGAATCCAAATTTTTCAGTGTTGTGGTTGCTTGTGGACATTGGAATGGAGAAAATCCTTTATTGCAGTATTTACCGTTCCCATAGTGGTGATGGAGAGACAACCAAACTGTTTGAATACCTAAGCTGCTCAGCTGAGATAGCCCAACAGCGTTACCCGAGTGCGCAATTAGTTTTTCTGGGTGATTTTAATGCCCACCATCAAGAATGGTTATTCCCGTACCAGTACACCGATCACGCTGGGCGAGAAGTGCGAGCATTTGCATCGTCACTGGCTCTTTCTCAGCTAGTTGATTGTGCAACGCGTGTTCCTGACGTGGATAATCAGTCAGCTAATTGTTTGGATCTCCTGATGACAACTGACCCTGACCGATACCAGGTATCGATTTCCGCCCCGTTGGGTACATCTGACCACTGTTTGGTGAGATCTGTATCTACCTTTGCCCCTCCAGACTCCAGTCACAAGTGCACGAGGAGAATATGGCGTTACAAGTTAGCGGACTGGGACGAAATGCGCCATTTCTTTGCCTTCGTTCCCTTGGAGTCAAATGTGCTTCACCTCAAATGATCCGTCCATTTGTGCCGCCGCTGTCAGTGAAGTAATATCTCAAGGAATGGAGTATTTTATCCCGTTTTCAGATAATGTCCCCGTAACCAAAACGCGCCCTTGGTTTAATAGCGAATGCGCCAACACTGAATCGCTTAAACAGCATGCATACAAAGCTTGGGCTGAAGCACGGTCACATAAATCTCCGGATATGAAACATCTTAAAAAATCCTATAATAAAGCCGCTAAATTAAACAAACAGGCACAGCGCAGGGCTCGCTTTGATCATATAGGCCGTACTGGAGCCAAACTAGCTTCATATCCATCAGGAAGCAAAGCGTTCTGGTCTCTTGCCAAATCAATCGAAGCGAACTTCTGTCGACCTTCGATTCCTCCCCTTATAAAGCCAGACGGGGGTCTTGTCCACACCGCTGAGGAGAAAGCAAATCTTTTTGCATCTTTGTTCGCGGAGAATTCACGCTTGGATGCAGCGAATGCTATCCCACCAATTCTACCTCATTGTGATCTGTTTATGCCAAAGATCTCGATACATAATAAAGAGGTACTCAAAATTCTTCGATCTCTGGACGTGAGCAAGGCCAGTGGCCCCGATGGGATTCCCGCTACTGTTCTCAAGAATTGTGCGCCTGAGTTGTCTCCGGTATTAACGCGCCTGTTCCGCCTTTCTTTAAAAATGGCTGTTGTTCCTAAGCTTTGGAAGCTAGCAAATGTTCAACCAGTACCCAAAAAAGGTAGCAGGGCCGACCCAAATAACTACCGTCCAATAGCAATTACTTCCATACTCTGCAAAATCATGGAGCGTGTTATAAATCATCGACTTCTAGCACACCTCGAGGAAAATAACCTTCTTAGTGACCGGCAATTTGGCTTTCGTCGAAATAGGTCGACTGGTGATCTTCTTGTTTACGCCACTCACATTTTGGGCGAAGCTATTGAGAATAAAGGTGAAGCCCTCGCTGTTTCCCTGGACATATCCAAAGCCTTTGATAGAGTTTGGCATGAAAGTTTACTTAGCAAGCTGCCTGCGTACGGAATTCCTACCGGTTTGTGCTCCTGGATTGCTGATTTTTTGAGGGATAGATCAATACGTGTGGTTGTTAGCGGCTGCTCTTCCGATCTACAACCCATTAATGCCGGAGTCCCTCAGGGGTCGGTTCTCTCAGCAACACTCTTTCTTCTACATATAAATGACTTGTTACTGCTCCCAGGCATTTTTTGGATATGCTGATGATAGTACAGTTGTTGAGAGATATATGTCCAACACACATTCCGAGATGCGAGAGACACAATCATTACGCGAAGCTATGGTTGAGCGTGTTAATATAACCCTGGAGGCAGTCTCTGATTGGGGTGATTCTAATTTAGTTCGCTTTAATGCCACCAAAACGCAGTCATGTTTATTTTCTGCTAAACGGAGCCCCTTCACCTTGACTCCAACATTCCGTGGAGTGGCCGTCCCAATATCAAACCATCTCGAACTATTGGGTGTAAATGTTTCCTCCAATCTAAATTTTGGTGAATACATTGAGTCCATTGCTAAAAATGCTGCAAAAAAACTTGGCATCCTCTTTAAGGTTAGAAGGTATTTCACGTCGTCGGAGCAACTTTTGAGCCTTATAAAGCTCAGATACGCTCTGGCCTTGAATACTGCTGTCATCTTTGGGATGGCTCAGCAAACTACCAACTGGCAGCATTGGACTCTGTGGAACGTCGCGGAAAAAGACTTATAGGTAACGACTCCCTGGTGGAGGCAAAACTTCTAAGTCTCGAACACCGGCGGAAAGTTGCTAGCCTAACGATATTTTATCGGATGCATTGCGGTGAGTGTGCAGAGGAATTGCATAATTTAATTCCACCTTCACCATTCCTCTCCAGAACGACAAGAAGAACAGCTGGCTACCATCCTTATGTCGTTAATTTACCATCGATTCGCACGAAACGATTTGCGTCCTCTTTCATCATGCGTACGGCAAAGGTATGGAATGCCTTACCACGATCAGTGTTTCCTGAAAATTATGACCTGGGTATCTTTAAGGCTAGAGTGAATAGGCACCTTCTAGGTAGGCGTGTAACAACGTAGACTATATCGACACTTTCCATCAGGTGAGATTATAGTCAAACGTCTAACCTACAAAAGTTAAAAAAAAAAAAAAAAAAAATTCGAGTATTGAAATCGTACCCAAGATAAGACATTAATATGACCTTCCCCCTGGCTTGAAAGCTTGATCCGCCCTTGTTCCGATCGGAGAGGAACTCGAATAAAAACAAATTATAATCTAAAGCTTCAGAAAATCACTTTGACCTCTTTGAAGTGGCCCGTCACTTCAAAGAGGTCAAAGTGATCCTTGGGGAGGGCTATCATCAGCAATGGACTTCGAGGGCTGAATACAGAGATGGGTGAGAGAGAGAAAGTTTCAAAAAATCACTGAATACAGGCCACTTCCAAAAGGTGGCTGTGGAATTTCTTGGGGATGACCTACGTTCGACGACCTATGACGCCCTCTATCCAGATTGCGGGACGACTTGTACAAGAGGGCCGGCAGCGACTGGACGCATAAAGAAGCAGACCAGGCTCTGCGCCGTACCTTGGCAGAGACCTATGTCCATCAACGGAATGTAACGGGTTGATGATGATAATCTATGTTCAGCAGTAAATTCTTAAGGATAATGGAATTCTTGGAGACTATATACGAGAGTCGTTCAGTAACGAATCTTTGCTGAATAGTGACATACTCGTCTAACTATGATTACAATTTAATTACAATGCAAGTACAAATACATTTCCGACTAAGAAATTATATTTTGAAGATGTAAGTAACAAAAATTAAAAATAATTTCTCAAATCTGAAACTTCTAATATCAACTTTTGATATTTGCAATTTGACTTCGGTATATGGCTGGCTTATTAGTTCGTTTCTGAGAACGGTATATGTGTTCCTATGTTCTAATTACATTAGTTCTAAATAATCTATGAAAACTTTTTCAAGGTTCTCTCTTCATCAGCTGTAGTCCATTTCTAAGTCCACCAAAACACTTCAGTAAGTACCATGTTAGTTGGGGGATGCAATTACCGATTTTTCACTTATTAATCGATCGTGTATCTACGATAATTAAATGAATTGTTCAGGTTTGAATTACACGACTACCCGCAAACCCATAAATACCAATAACAATGATTAATAATAATAGGACATACTTTTGAGACATGATTACATTACAATCTCTGTAAAGGTAAATTATGGTAAAATTATTATCAGTTATTGATAAGCTAGCAGTGCACACCGATCGTATCGGACAATTTATGTATGTATATTGTGCATGTATGTACATTTTGTTCTAAGTCACAATATTACGTCCAAAAATAAGTGTAGACAAACATCTTTTCGTTCAAGTTTATCGAAGTTACTTAGCTAAGAAGTCGAAGATATTCAAAGTCGACACAAGTTCTAGCATAAATATTCGGTACATATGAAATTATAGACCTTATAGAGTTTGTGGCAATTTATTCACGCGACTTAGACTTTGCCGTATAGAGGCGAACAAAGTATAATAATTATATGTTTTTTTATTTTCTCTAGACATAATATTGGAGTTAACATTTTCTGATTCCACAATTTAGTTTATTATTAAAAACTGTATTATATTTCTTTCGATTTATTTATTAATAGGCTTTATTTATAGCTTATATTTGTACAGTCGGCAACATGAGTCGCCGAACACTTCACATTTTTTATAACCTTTTTATGAATTATAATTTGTACGTACTACTCTGCAGTCGTAAAATATAACCAAGTAAAGTCATCTATGCCGAGAAGTGCCATATGATATTGAAAATAATTATTATTTTGGATGATTAGACAATTCCAAATCTCGTGAATGTGTAGCGACTTATTTTGCTGACTGTACATGAACGACGTGAAAAAATGGTTTAGTGACTTTTTGGTGTTTCTCAATTAAATGTTTTTTTAGGGTTAAAACAATTTGTGTATCTGACCCCAACTATGTAACTATACATAAGTTTACATTAACAAAGCGGTTTATTTTTTTACAAATTACCAATACGTTGTTATTTCGCGGTGTTTCTGTGATTTTTGATAAATATTCTAAAAAAATGGACGCGAATAGCTAATGAGTTAAACAAACAACAAATATGTTTTTTGCATCGACATTATTTTCTCACAGTGGCAAATACAATTTTTGTTCATTACAATTAGTAGATTCGATTCATACAGGGCATATTCAGAATTTAGACTGTTCCCGAAAACAATGTCAGGTGGTAGCTTTAGTAATTACAGACACAATGTAACCAAATAATTATCAAAAAAAGCCTCAATTTTTGTTTGTGAAAGTTTAAATATCATCGTGTTTGGAGGGTAAATCCATAGTTTTTGCTAAAATAATTATGTAAACCGTTGCCTACCATAGTGTCTTTAAAAATAAAAGGGTTTTAATCAGTTGAAATCAAAGTCTGGATTTACACTCGTATATTATAGCATTTGAGTTTTGAGTGTTTGCTTGTAAAACATTTTTTTATTGCATATATCATGCAAATGAGCAAACATGTCACCTGATGGTAAATAAACACTGCCGCCCATGAACATCTGCAAGTCTTGGAACATGGCTGTGTTGCCAGCCCATCAAATCTGGAGGGAAAAAGGATGTAAAAAGAAAAGGGTGTTGGGCATCTAGCAATCCCAATCAACGAACAAACCGTGATAACGAAGCTCTCGCCGCTTCACGTCGATTTTTGTGAGACAGCGTTACCGCTCCGGACGAGCTTACCCATACATGCTCAGTCATGAATGAGAACGGCGTGGTTCTATCACTTCCAAAAAGTGTGACTTAACAATTCACTTAACAGAAGTCTTATCGCTGTCGCTGAAAGCGGTATTGTCAAAATAACAATAGTTTTTCGCTTTTCACTTATCATTTTACATTGGATATGGTAATGTTATTAGATTACTAGTATTCGTTGACCACAGCGTGGACCTACCACTTCTAAAAATACATATACTCTTTTAATTGGAATTCAAGAAATTTCTCAAAAAAAATCGCAACGGCCCGTCGTAATTTCGAAAAGAAATCGTGAAAAACTCTTTGAATTAATTA
Organism: Hyles vespertilio; assembly: GCA_009982885.2. Classification (NCBI taxonomy): domain Eukaryota; kingdom Metazoa; phylum Arthropoda; class Insecta; order Lepidoptera; family Sphingidae; genus Hyles; species Hyles vespertilio. Next base: position 6,287,883 of record CM042806.1, on the reverse strand, counting down.
CCTTAATTCAAAATGTTAACTAGGCATTCCTCAATCCACAATAAGAAAAAAGGCTTATGACAATATAAGTATTAACCACATCAAATAAATGTAAGATAAACAACACCAGTATTTTATTACCGAATAAGCTAATAAAAGCTGTAATTATAGACTTTACAATTATGTTTATACGATAATACCATTTATTATGAATCCTCACCACAATTTATAGCATGACTTGTAATTATTTGGGTTTTTCCTGTACAATAACATTATACATTTTATGGTCTTCCTTCTATGAACGTGTCAAATACCTAGGTCAATTAGTTCATTGTAAACAGGCAAAAGCGGATATCATCTATTATGATTAATTATTATAGAATAATATTAGACGAGGCGACGCGACGCCGTAAGTGTAAATGATTCATATTAAAGCATTACTGAGTTAAAAACCTTTATTGGTTAATAATACTCCTTTTGTCTTTGTTCTCTTTGACATTGTATCTCTCTTTATATATTTTTTTCTAAATTGAAAGTTTCCGAGGGGCAGGTGGTTAGATACCAGCTGTAAAACGATAGGACGCGGGTTCGAACTATCATTAACCTCTTCATGCAGTCTCAACAATTCAGGATACTTCTAACTTGACCTTTGTTGAGAGTATTTATGAATTCAACGATTTATGTTTTGTAGGAGTTTATTTGATAAGAAGGCAGGAGTATTGGGTATCTGGCAATCACACTTACCGAAGAAAATGCAACAGAAAAGCTTTGAGAGAGAGATAAGAGCTTTTTTTGTGTGATAGTAGTACCATCCCGTATGATCGACCAAATGGCTCTACCATTTCAAAGGGTTTGTTAAGTCAACCCCTACTAGCTGTCCCAGCCAAACATCCTGTATTTTCTAAATTTAAACTGAAAATTGTCGATCTGCTGTTACCTAGTTACATAACGTAATTTATATCTCAATATCTCGATATGAAACTATGTATAACGTAAAACAATAAAAGTATTAAACTTGTTCAATGGTATAGGATTCTTATATTTATTTCTTCTTCATCATTTCAGCCACAGTACTTCCACTGTTGAACATAGGCCTCCTCCAAGGATCTCCAAATCGACCTGTAGGGAGCGGCCTGCATCCAGCGTTTTCCTGCAACCTTAGCAAGGTTGACCGTCCCTCTAGTACTATATATGTATAACTATTAAATAAGTGCACCACCAATACACTAATGTCCTAAAGGTCTGTAACAGATCGCTCTAAGCGATAAGGCCGCCTATTGTAATACCATCGGTCGAATACTGGAACGCAACTTAAATAAAAGTTGCACTTAACTACTTTAATCCCGCTAAATGTATTGGCTAAGTGGGCCGTGCGCTGTTAACAGCAACTTATTATTTGAATGGAGTTCCAGTATTCGGGCATATGAGTCTTATATTGAATTTGTTTGATTTTGTGTGTTCTTGTATTTGGTTTACAATAAAGAGTATTGTATTGTAATGTCGAATTTAAACAACACAATTATCTTTTAAATTAATTACACTGTTCCAAGTAAGTATGTTATTTGCTATCTCATCGTTAATATTAATTCTTATACATATTGTCATGGAGTGGGACAGGAAAGCGGAAAAATTCCAGTAATACGAGTATAAAGGGCAAATCATGCGTTCTCGCACATCGTGACTGAAGTTGAAAATACATTATTCATGAAGCATTTGTCTCTAAACAAATTATTTAAACAAAGAACTCATCAAAGATAGTGTTCATGAAGTCGTGGCCAACTATTTTGCATATATAAGCAAAACAATTAAATGCTACACCGGATATGAGTACTTAACATTGTCATACAAGGCAATTCATGAATATAGAAATAGGACCTGTAATTGCTAAGATTGAATTGCAAACTAATTTGATGTTATGATCGCTTGGTAGTGTAGACATATTTAAAGCTCAATCCCGAACTTGCTTTACTCGGGTGAAAACTTATTTAAAATAAAGCATTTTTTTTATTTTAAAGTATTTAGAAGACTGGCTCGGTGGCGCTTGTGGTTGTGGCTTACAATGCTGAGGTCTCGGGTTCAAATCCCGGGTTGATCAAAATGATTATAAATTTTTGTATTCATCGGGTCGAAGTAAAAAATTTGTGCCTGATATGACGGTAGTCTCGTCCCCATCACATCCTGGGACGGAGCACACAAGTCGAAATATCGATGTCCTGATAGTACCTCTGCCTACATCTTCTGGGAAAAAGGCGTGAGTTTATGTATGTATGTAAAAAACTTCTTCTTGCTGTTACTACACATAACTGCTAATTTGTAGTACTTATTCGCAGAATCTTTGTTGATTTATTCGGTGTTAATTCAGATTACATTTCATTATTTACAAACTACGTTTGTAATTTTTAGTGAGGAATTTTGCACGTGGCAAACACAATGTGACAACATTGTGATTATGCCTTTGCAAATATTCTTTTTCTGGCCTATCAACCCACTATTGGGCTATGGTTGGCTTTTCAAATTTACTCGTTCTGCTACAAAGTAATTAATTTCTGCTTCCATAATGATGTTATTTGACCATCAGCTAGATTATGATAATCAAGAAAAGTTTTTAGTAAAACCTGTATCTGTATCAGCCTTTATACGTCCCACTGCAGGGCACAGGCCTCCTACAATTAGGAGTAAGATTAAAAGTGGTCAGGCCATACTATAGTCAACCACGTTAGCCTAGTTTGCGGGCTTTACATGCCATAGAAATTCTTACAAATCGCTATAGTATGCAGGTTTCCTCACGATGTTTTTTTCATCATCTTAGTAAAATATGAACTACTTTGTCATTCTTAATGTCCTTTCATTGCGTAAGCAAAGGTCAAGTTATTAACTCTCAGTGATAAAACTCCAATTCAAAGGAATTGACAGCCTCAGTGGCGCAGTTGGTTAGACTCCGTCTATGGATCGACAGGTCGCGGGTTCGAACCCCGCATCGAATCGCAGGCATTTGTTTCCAGTCTGGGTGTTTGTGAGGCCAAAAAGTCTCTTGGAGTTCCTGATGCCCACAACACAATACAAGATCTTAGTGTGGGTCAAGACTATGTATGTGACTATTGGGTGTACCTTATTATTTATCTTCACGTTTTTTAATTATAAGATATTCTATTTCATTATGTTATACGGCTCGAAACAACAACATTAAAACTTCTATCCACAAGTTTACTACCAAAGCCATTTATGTATCACAAAGCATCGTATTTATTTCCTAGTTCACGGAATTAATTATTATATCCCACACTGCTATCAGCTGTGAATTTTCAGAGAAATAGAGATTTATAAGTTTTCTCAAACTTACGCGCGCAGCATTCACTTTGGCACAAAGCTTTGTAAGTTGGGAATTGGGATTGCTTATAATAACTTTAACAGTATAATGGTTTCTTAGATTTACGCGAATGTTACACATTGAAACTTGACACATTGGACTGAGGTATTAGACGTCCGCCCCGTGACCACGAAAGCTGTAAAGTAATCGAAACGTCGGGAACTCAAAAAATGTAAAATTAAATCAAATCCGCGATAAAATCCGTAAATAATAGTTTTATTTCAACTTTAACAGTGTTTAACTTTTTTAAAAAAGAAACTATAAAATGATAATAATTTATTGAATCAATTAAGATGTTCTACGTAATTTAGATTCAGTAATTTTTTTATCTACCGCCCGTACTGTAATGTACTTGTAATATACTGGTGGTAGGTCTCTCATATGTGAGAGGCCGCCTGGATAGGTACCGACGGAATGTCTATTTCTCCCGCCAAACCGAAGTATAGTTGCACAGTTGTGTTTTGTATTGAAGGAAATTGTAGCTCTCTGGCTACAAATACTGGCGTATTGAGACTTAACATTTTAAGTTTTAGGAAGGCGCAGTGGCCTGCCAAGCATTGATACTGTCCATAAGCGGTCACATCACTTTCCATCAGAACGTTAGCAAAACCAAACAACGCCTTAAATTACAAAGCAATGCTTGGAATTCCACTGCGTTTAAATTACTGTTTGGGAGAAATAGGCGTATCTCACGAATCAGTTAGAGGCTTCTCGTTTCAAAGTGAGCATTAAACCAACTGCGTTACACAGTCCGTCAGTCATCAGTAAACGAGTGGTTTAGTTCATCGAAACTACGCCAATACGACACTAATCATTCTCTTTGACTGATCAATTAATCGAAGCGCGGTTACAGTGATGTTATTAGATTTTAGATTAAATCTACCAATAGTAATATTCATCTATTTACGTACAATATTGGGAAATGCGGTTTCCTTTGATTTGATTCATGCTGGGCTAATATTATTACTAGAGCCTCTGTTCTGCTTCGTTATGAAATTGCAATAAAGAGAAATGTAATAAATATTGTCAAAAAGTGCGTGGTGGTCGGTTGGTAACGCGGCTGCCAACATGTTCACGGTGGTCGCGGGTTCGAATCCAAGGGCACACCTTTGACTTTTCCGAGTCATGTGTGTATTGAGTCGATCACCACGCACTGAAACGATGAAGGAAAACATCGTGAGGAAACCTGTATACCATAGCGGCTCTTGCCCTGCAGTGGGACGTATATGGACGAATACATAGTGACATCAGGTGGTGCTTCTTTTACTGTCGGTTAATATATTTCTTTGTACGTTATGATAATTAATCAAATTCTTTATAAAAAGACTGTCCCACCCTCACACCTAGCACTTCAATTCTTGTGAGTCAGGATAAACAGTGGTTCAAAATTGTTATAATGAGTGACTTTATTAACTTTGGAATACTTTGATAGTTTGAAAATCGACACAATATTTAGTTTAATTGAATCTCAATATTCCGGGACCGGCATAACTATTTTTATGTGATGATTTTTTTCATACAACGAAGTGAGAATTTGCGAGCAATCATACCAAAGGGCATTTAATAAAAACAATTAATAATAACATAATAGAGTATAGTTATATTATGTAATTGCATGACCAACCAAGATAACTAGGTCGTAGGTTAAAAATGATTGCCGTCAATAGACACAAGAATTAAAACATTCAACGTCAGTCTTATGTAATTGATTGTCTATTATATTTCTCTTTTCATTGCGTTCGTCTCTGTATATAGTGGTAGAAAACACCCACTATTACAACAAAAGTGAATCTCAAACAAATGTATAGTTGAAATTAAAAGAATTGAAATTATTTATGAATCCATAAAATGTCATACATTATTTAGATTCAGTCACTTTTTTTCTACTACCACCCGGTTCACAAGGCTGTTTTCACCAGAGAATAACGGGCAAGAAACTCTAGCGTTGCTCTTTTCAAAATAAGTTTACAATACAGTGATCACACAGGAGTTGCAATTTACCAAAATTCGCAGCAGTTCATAAATGATTTATTTGAATAATAATTATATTGTATAAGTCATTTTGCCCGACTGAGTCGGTACGGCGAAGTCGCCCAGACCGCGGAATTGGTATACACTGTTAAACAAAAGCAATAAATGTTTAAAATTTAATAAATTATTATATATTTCAAGCTGGCACAAAATGTTAAGTACTTTATGTCAATTTCGCTTGGCATCATAGGCATTGTATTCAACCGTATAGAAAAAAAGCATACAGTCGAATTGAGAACCTCCTTTTTTTGAATTCGGTTGAAATCAGGTCACAAATCAACACAATATAGCCTCTAAACATTATAATCAATACTTAGAAATATTCAAATAACATTTCCCCAATGTGTAGCCAAAGCGAAGCAGACTCATCCAATACAAAACTTTAGTGAACCCGCAACTCTTGTTCGAATATCTGGGGATGAAATTGTTTTCAATAGAACTTCGGTGCTGTGTATTCGGTTCGTCATCGGCTGAAGTACTGTATTGTATGGATTTGATGTTCAAATGTTTGTTGCATTATTTATTACTGAATTTGAATTGAAATGTGTGGGTATCAAAGCTCTTCATATACTCCAGCTAATAATGATTGCATCTGCTTTCAATTTTACTGGTACGTAAAATTCACAACAATGTACCAGACAGTAATGAAGAGAGCAGTCATCTGATCGATACAATTATACCAGACTAATCTAATCTAGATTTTAGGTAGCTAAGTCGCGTGTCAAGTTACAGCTTTACACGCTTTATTTTATTGGAATTAATGGCTAGTCGAGCTTGCCGTTCACCTGATGGTAAGCGATACAACCGCTAATGAGCAGTAGCAAAACCTAACACCTTGAATTACAAAGCAATGCTTAGCATTCCACTGCGCTCTCCATCGCTTTCGTATATTTTTGGGTTAATTTTATTTTATTGCCTGTTTAAGACTGACGAGCATGCGGCCCGCCTAACGATAAGCGATCACTGCCGCTGATGGATTTTCGCAGTACCAAGGGCAACCAGGTCGCTGCCTACCATAAGGTTTTCACCGTTCGGAACACTGCCATATAAATAGAGGCGGATACGAAGATCTTATAAAAATATAGGAAACTGTCCCGCCCTCACACCCACCACTTTTACTCGTATAAGCCAGAATCTACAGTGGCACGCAATGTAATGACACCGAGCATTGAAGCTCGGCGAGCCTCCAGGAATGTCTAGCTTGTCTTTAACCCGCAACGAAATTAATTATAAAGTTAAATTATTTGGAGGAGTTGGGAATAAATTATTGTACACTTCCCTACGTCCAAAGCGAGTGACAAAACATTGAACTAAAGAGGTAAATAACCTCGCAAAAAGCTACTACTATCACCCTCATCGAACGAAATGCAACAGGAAAGCTGTACCTTTACAGCTATTTTTAACCGACTTCAAAAAAAGGAGGAGGTTCTCAATTCGACTGTATGTTGCTTTTTTTATTTTTTTTATGTTTGTTACCTCGTTTCTCTGTACTGTGTGAACCGATTTCGACCATTCTTTCTTTGATTGAAAGCTGGTGCTTGTCGTTTGGTCCCATAAAAATATGGTGAAGATCTGATGAATATCTTCGGACCTGGAGAGGGGAACTCCTTAAAATTAAGGAGAATTGCAATGGTTCTTTTTGCATTACGTTCATAAGAAAAGTTAAGATACAGTGAGAGAGGGAAAAAGGGGTGGGGGTGAGGGGGGGTGGGTGATAAAATTAAAATACACGTAAATTCTAATATCTTCGGCAGCTTTTAACCGATTTTAGTGATTTGTTTTTCATTGGAAAGAACGTATTAACAAGTTGATCTCAGGAACACAACATTAAGATCTGATTATCATGTTCGGACCTGGAGCGTAGAACTCCTCAAAATTTAATAGGATTTCAACGGTTCTTTTTGCATTGAGTTCAGTATAAAAGCTAGGCTACAGTGGTTGAGGGAAAAAGGGGTAGGCGCGAAGGGAGGGGGAGGGGGGGGGGGGGAGAAAAAAAAATAAACATGTGAATATTCCAATATCTTTGGCAGCTTTTAGCCGATTATAGCGATTTCATTGTCATCGGAAAGAACATATTCCTTGTGGCGTGGGGACCAAATCTTCTTTATTTAAATACCTATCAACACTAAAAAGATAAAAATAACTAAAATTTTTAATAAAAAAAATAAAAACCGACTTCAAAACAAAAATCCACTAAAAACCAAAAAATAATAAAATAATAACTAACCACTTAAAGCAAAAAAATAATAATATTTATTTCATGGAACTCGTGCATGTTGATTCATTTGCTTAATGACTTGACTAGCCAACAAATCAAAATATATGCGTAACATATTGAAGGCGGGTCGCCCAGTACCAAACATATAGATATTTAAATTAATATAAGGCATAGGTCCTACATGGTTGGCGGCCCGCCTTCAATATGTTACGCATATATTTTGATTTGTTGGCTAGTCAAGTCATTAAGCAAATGAATCAACATGCACGAGTTCCATGAAATAAATATTATTATTTTTTTGCTTTAAGTGGTTAGTTATTATTTTATTATTTTTTGGTTTTTGGTGGATTTTTGTTTTGAAGTCGGTTTTTATTTTTTTTTTTTTTTCTATAACATGATACCATTCCGACGGCGCGACCCAATTATATGTGAGATGAAATGAAATGAAAATACTTTATTGAATCTTAAAAAGGTTATACTTAAATCATTTGGATTCAATAACTTTTTTACTCTACCACCCGGTTCACATGGAAAGGAACGGAAAAGAAATTCAAGCGTTACTTTTTGTGCTTAAAGTAATTCAAAAGTAAGTCAAAGACTTAACTACATATATTTGTCCAATGTCTAGCACTGTTTTTCTCAGTACAAGAAGCTTCGTCTGGTAAATGGCTGAGATTTAACGCCACATATTTATCTGACTATTACTCTCTCTACTAGCTTTCTCTCTCGTTCTCTCTCTCTCTCTCTTTCTCTACAGCCACAGAAAATTTACTGCCTCAAACTTTCCTAAACAACCGTAAATCACTATTTTCAAAATGAAGCTGTAAATTCTCCGTATTGTCTCGTGACATCAACACCACATACCGTTTACCAAATCACAATGGAAGCCACAAACAGCGACATTATCCACGACATTCAGTTCAGATAATCATACCCGAACGGCTACAATGCGACGATTTAAAAAATCAACAATCAACAGTTTACATTCAATTTAAATATCACGAGTTTCGAGTCAACGTTGACTCGATCGCCTTCGCGAACCTCTCGATTTTATTTTAACCTCCTAAGGCCCGGGACTTTGAAATATGTTTTCATATAAAAACCGAAATGCCTTCCTGTAGGACAAATTGACAGCCATTGTTTAGACCTGACCATATTGTATTTACAGTTAGTACTATGACCGAACGTTCTATCAATAGAACATTATCGTTTTACGTAAATACACATCAACTTTGTACTTTTAGAAGGACAGTCGGGCATAATTTTGTCACATAAATAGTTATTACCAGGACTTACAGATGATCGCTATTTTGTTCTTTAGAAAGTCACCCAGGACTTAAGAGGTTAAACCATGCGAAAGGATCAGTCTGTAAAATGTTTTGATTCGATTTAACGATAAATGGCTCAAATAGATAGTTATTGGAGTAATTACTGAGAATAGTTTAAACAAAATTCAGCTCCAAGTTTCCACCCGCCCATAATTATATGTATTTAAATAAAAGCTATGATAATGTATTGTGTCGGACTTGGCACCAGTTGTAAAATATTTTAGATTTTGAAATAAGTCGAATGTGTGAAAAGTCTGAGTTTAAGGACCAAAAACCCTGAAAATCTTCTTACTTAGATTATATTTTATTATAAGGTTAAGTTTGGACAACAAAGTATTGGAATTATAGCTTTCATTAAAAATTAAGGGATTTATGAATTAATAATAATTGAAATGTATTAGGTTTAAACCCAGATTAGTGCCTCATAAAAGGGTACGGCTTACATACTATGGGATAGTAGAACAAGAAAGTTACAACGATTTTCACAATTTTCTTTAATATTCTCAATAAATTAAATGCATTTCTTATTATAAAATTAGGTACAAAATAAAATAAAAACAGTATGGCGCAATGTACTTACTCTCTAAATACTAATTCATCAATATACGCAGTACAAGTAGAGTAAAACAAAAATAAATCAATAAAAATAAAACAATAAAAAACAATAAACAATACGTAAAAACTTCTAAAAATACATTTTTCCTTATAGAGCAGGCGGTTCTTCAAAAACTTAAAAACAACAATCGATTTTTTCAAAACTGCGAACAAGTTTTCATTGCACACATTTTTTCCACGACCAATTGTTTCTTTTTTATAACTGGCAGTCATACAAATTCTTTAAAATATATTCATATCTCGAATCGTGCTTTTGATTTTGTTCGCGCCTATTTCAAATGTCATAACATTTTTAAAATTTTGTTTTTTTAATCGATGAAGGAGTTCGGCCGCTGGGGATAAGTTTGAGGCTGTTTTCTAAGAGCTTCGTAAGCCTTCCAGTTCAAGTACCAAAAAGGTCGGTGATCTACTGGCAAAGCGTTCAATCGGTTCACTAAATTCCTATCGCCTTTAGCTTCTATAGGCGCGGGTTCATCTTCACCGAATCTGTTTGAGAGTGAATCGGTTTCGACGGCTGGAAATCCGATTGGTCTTAAGCCGGCGTAAAACGGTCTTTGGGCTTTAGCAAACATTGCGAAGAATGCCAGAGCGTAGATGATTTTATATGTCACGGCCATCTGGAAATAAAAATAATCATCACTTATTCCATCTGACTAGATATTCAACATAAAATGCTTATTAGCTAACTACAGGCAGGAGCAACAAGGTATTTAATGTATTACAATGTGTCGGCTGTAAAGTGAGCGACCGTGACAAATGTTTGAACGATATAATATATTCGTTTCTGTGTTATATAAGGCAAGAGCGAAAATACTTGGAGTTTTAAACCTTAACGAAAAACTAATTAAAAAAATAAATACACCCAACATGCGTACATATTCCAGTACCACAATAAGACGGAGTCTTGTATCGTGGGTATCACAAGTAACGAGAGACTTTTCTATCTCACAAACACCCAGACCCGAAACAAATACCTATAGATCACATAAATTTGTTTCGGTGCGGGGATCGAACCCGCGGCTTCTCGTTTCATAATCGGCGTCTAACATACTACGCCGCGGAGGCTGTCATTAAAAGTAAATACACTAACAAAATATTTGAGAATATTTCAGAGAACAATTATTTACCTTAAAGTATTTTTTTTTATAAACTAGGAAAATAAAAGCTGCACTTTAATGACAATACACGGGACTAATTGTTTGGCTTTCAATTGTCTCGCTCACTACCACTTGACATACTTTTCTACATAAATGTGAAAATTTCGCATTAACAGCACGTAAAATGACATTCGTTCTTATTTTAATATTAACAAGAGGAGTAACTGGCAGGAAAATTTTATTAAAAATGATGAACTGATGTACTCTTAAAGAGCTTATTATCGAAAACTTTTACTCGTACTACTCGTATTGTATCGCACAATTTAACCATAATTTACTTTAACGCGGTGGCATTTATTTAAACCAAAAATTAAATCAGAAATTTCAGTGTTCTGACTAGATATAAATCGAAAAAAATGTAATGAAAAGAAGATGATGCTAACCCTTGAACTCTTAAAACCAGTTGAATCGTAAACAAGCCGTTTAGACTCTATGGCGTTCCAAAGAAATATACATACATACATACACTCGAAAAACATAAGTCTCCTTAATGGTTTCTTAGATTTACGCGAATGTTACACATTGAAATAAAACTATTATTTACGGATTTTATCGCGAATTTAGTTTAATTTTATTAGATAAAATCCGTAAATAATAGTTTTATTTCAATAAGTCTCCTTCTTTCGCAGTCGAGTAAAAACAATTTACATGCTGATTTATCATCATCACAAATGGCGGTCTTATCGCTCTAAGGCAATTTCTACCAGACAGCCATGGGATGGATATGTGAACAGGAAAAAGAAAGGGCAGTGTAAAATAAAGACAACGAAAACACGGAGACATAAATAATATCATAAAAACATATGAATACAATATATATATATATATATATACATATATATATATATATATATATACAATATATATATATATATACTGGGTATCTCAAGACTGCTACCGAAAATGAAGCCGGGTGGTAGTTTTAGTGGCTACAAATACAATGCAATTAAAAATTTCGCATAGAAACGCGACAATTATTTTTTATGATTTTTTAAATATCGTCAATTTTGGGTGGTAAATCCATAGTTTTTGCTAAAATAATAATTTAAACTCTTTTATACCTTAGAGTATTTATAAATAAAAGGATATACACTATTATTTTAGGAAAATATGTATTTACCACCCAAATATGGCCATAGAAAAAAAAATTACAAAAAAAAATTGTCGCTTTTTTTTGCAACTTTTTTTGTTGCATTGTGTCTGAAGTCGCTTAAACTATCACCCGGCTTCGTTTTCGGTAGCAGTCTTGATATACCCGGTATATATATATATATATAATATATATATACCGGGTATATGCACCAGAAAAAGTTGCAAAAAAACGCGACAATTTTTTTTTGTTATTTTTTTTCCTATGGCTATATATGGGTGGTAAATACATTTTTTCCTAAAATAATAGTGTATACCCTTTTATTTTTAAATAATCTAAGATATAAAAGAGTTAAATTATTATTTTAGCAAAAACTATGGATTTACCACCCAAAAATGACGATATTTAAAAAATCATAAAAAATAAGTGTCGCGTTTCTTTGCGAAATTTTTAGTTGCATTGTGTTTGTAGTCACTAAAACTGCCACCCGGCTTCGTTTCGGTAGCAGTCTTGAGATACCCGGTATATTGTATATATATATATATATATATATGGAAAAATGTATTTACCACCCAAATATGGTCATAGGAAAAAAATATTTAAAAAAAAAATGTCGCTTTTTTTGCAACTTTTTCTATTGCATTGTGTCTTAAGTCGCTTAACTACCACCCGGCTTCGTTTTCGGTAGCAGTCTTGATATACCCTGTATACAGGGCATAATATCAAGACTGCTACCGAAAACGAAGCCGGGTGGTAGTTTAAGCGACTTCAGACACAATGCAATAGAAAAAGTTGGAAAAAAAAGCGACAATTTTTTTTTATTTTTTTATATGGTCGTATTTGGGTGGTAAATACATGTATTCGTAAAATAATAGTGTATACCCTTTTATTTATAAAGACTCTAAGGTATAAAAGAGTTTAAATTATTATTTTAGCAAAAACTATGGATTTACCACCCAAAAATAATGATATTTAAAAAATGATAAAAAAAAATTGTCGCGTTTCTTAGCAAATTTTTTAGTTTCATTGTGTTTGTAGTCACTAAAACTACCACCCGGCTTCGTTTTCGGTAGCACTCTTGAGATACCCGGTATATATACATATATATATATATACCGGGCCGGGTATGCAATAACACAATGCAATTAAAAATTTCGCCTAGAAACGCGACAATTTTTTTATGATTTTTTAAATGTCGTCATTTTTGGGTGGTAAATCCATAGTTTTTGCTAAAATAATAATTTAAACTCTTTTATACCTTAGAGTATTTATAAATAAAAGGGTATATACTATTATTTTAGGAAAAAAATTATTTACCACCCAAATATGGCCATAGGAAAAAAATAACAAAAAAAAATTGTCGCTTTTTTTTGCAACTTTTTCTGTTGCATTGTGTCTGAAGTCGCTTAAACTACCACCCGGCTTCGTTTTCGGTAGCAGTCTTGATATACCCTGTATACATACCACATATACATACATACATAAATATTGTACATATACATACTTATATACATTTATGGACGAATAATCATACGTACACATACAGGGTATATCAAGACTGCTACCGAAAACGAAGCCGGGCGGTAGTTAAAGCGACTTCAGACACAATGCAAAAGAAAAAATTGCAAAAAAAAGCGACAATTTCTTTTTTGTTATTTTTTTCCTATGACCATATTGGGGTGGTAAATACATTTTTTCCTATAAGAATAGTGTATACCCTTTATTTATAAATAATCTAAGGTATAAAAGTGTTTAAATTATTATTTTAGCAAAAACTATGGATTTACCACCCAAAAATGACGATATTTAAAAAATCATAAAAAATCGTTGTCGCGTTTCTTTGCGAAATTTTTAATTGCATTGTGTTTGTAGTCACTAAAACTACCACCCGGCTTCGTTTTCGGTAGCAGTCTTGAGATACCCGGTATATACCGGGTATCAACAATAAAAATTCGCATAAAAACGAGACAATTATTTTTATGATTTTTTTAATATCGTCTTTTTTGGGTGGTAAAACCATAGTTTTTGCTAAAATAGTAATTTAAAAGCTTTTATACCTTAGAGTATTTATAAATAAAAGGGTATACACTATTATTTTAAGAAAAAAAAATATTTACCACCCAAATAGGGCTATAGGAAAAAACAAACAAAAAAAAATTGACTTTTTTTTTAGGAATTTTTTTTGTTGCATTGAGTCTGAAGTCGCTTAAACTACCACCCGGCTTCATTTTCGGTAGCAGTCTTGATATACCCGGTATATATTACCAATATAATCAATAAGAGGAAATAGCCCTAATCGGTTTATCTGTTTATAGAGAAAGGTAGTGTTCTTTTAATCATTTTTTAAATGATGACAGGTTTTGAGCCTGCCTCACCACAACAGGAAGTGCGTTCCACAAACGAACAGCTTGAACATTGAATAATTTATCCATAAATGTCGTGGTGTGGATGGGCATTCTCAACTTTAGGTTCTCAGACGACTTCAAGGGCCTCGTATGTGACTCATGAAGAAAAAGAAATCGTTCAATTTGTTTTTTTACAATCGTTCAATTCGTTGTATCAATATCTTCAGGCAATTTCACATTGAAAATTATAATTCAACTATAAAAAGCAATGGGGATTTCGTCAAATAAAGATTAAAAATAAACTCGACCATGACATTTCGAAATATTTAAATTGAACTGATTTCTATCGCAACAAGTATGTAGTTTCGCTAGCCATTGTGATTTTACAGTATGTATCATCATCATCATCATCATATCAGCCACAAGAAGTCCACTGTTAAACATAGGCCTCCCTCAAGGATCTCCACAATGACCTGTTGGAAGCGGCCTGCATCCAACGATTCCTGCAACCTTAGCCAGATCGTCCGTCCATCTTGTAGGCGGGCGTCCGACATTTCGCTTGCCTGTACGTGGCCTCCACTCAAGAACCTTTTTCTCCACGACTCACATTCAAGATCCTTGAGGTCGTCGGAGAACCTGAAACTCAAAATGCCCATGCACTCCACAGTATTCATGGACAAATCATTTGCAGTCCAAGCTGTCCGACTGTGGAACTCACCTCCAGTCGAGATTAGAGGGGCACGAACACTGTCATCTTTTAAAAAAATGATTAAAGACCATTTCCTTTCTCAACTAGAGCATAGCTGAGGAATATCTTGTCCATTCGCCTCTTTGGTAAATGTTAGGATAGGTATATATATTTATTTACATGGTAAATTGTATGTATGTGTATTTTAATATATTTTGTTGGTATGTATATATATACTATTTTACATACCAACTATATATATACTATTTTATATACCTTAGACTGCCCGCTCATTTTTCCTATTTCAATATCCATCCAAAGGTTGCCTAGAAGAAATTACCTAGAGTGATAAGGCCGTCTCTTGTACTATTATTATTGTGTCGTTTCTTCACTGTATTTTTATTTTGTGCAATAAAGGATTAAAGAAATAAATAAAACCTTTCGGCCCAATGGCCATCGGTATGAATATATAGGGTTTATTTTATAATATTTTATTAAATTGTTTCCAGACATATTTTAAACCTTCTTCTTCTTCTTCTTACCAGCTCATATACGTCCCACTGCAGGGAACTCAATCGAGAGTACGATTGAGAGTGGTTAGGCCACATAGGACTATATGGCCTACCCACTCTCACCTCCACCCCGCTGCTCGTCGCTCTCACTCTCCTCCACCACGCTGACCTAATGCGGGTCGGAATGCGGGTTGGTTTAGTTACACTAAAATTTTGATAATATTAAATACTCTTAAGTACGTAATTTGTATTCATAGCAAACAATCTATAACTAACTCTGCTGGTTCAGCGACCCAAAGTCGGTCTTGGCCTTCGAAGCGAGAGTATTCCAGCTATCTCTATACATACATAAACCCACGCCTTTTTCCCAGAAGGGGTAGGCAGAGGTGCCAGGACACCCATATTTCGCCTTGTATGTTCCGTCCCACGATGTGATAGGTGGCGAAACTATCGCCATATCAGGCATAAATTCCCGATTCTGGGCGGATAATGAATAGAAAAATCCAATATCACTTCTATCTATCTCTAAACAATTTATATTATGGTCATATATTGTATCAACTCCTTGAGTTGTCAATAGTATTAATACTAGTTGCATAATTCTATTTTTCTTTTAAGCAAATCACAAAAGAAACCGTAAAGCTTCGCTAGCTCTCTGGCATTAACAATGCAAAGAATTTTAATTTGAGACCAGAAAATCGCCATGATATAAAAAATTACGTTTTATTTTCGTCTAGACATAAGCACTTCCAAGGACGATATTTAAGCAATTTTTAATGAATTCTTTTACTAAATTTAATGGTAATTGAAATTCGCGTTATTGAAATTAATTGGCTTACTTTTCAAACGTAAATGATGAAAGTTAAAACAATAATATTTAACCAGAATAGTGTTTGATTTCTTCAATATATTATTTAAAGTTTAAAGCGCACAAAAAGAAAAACAAGTAACTGGCTAGAAACATTGCCTACGTTATATCAACAGCAAATAAAAAAAAAATAGGATAATAAGACTAATTATATAGTACTTAAGATGTAGTTTACCTTGATATAAATTATCAGGTTGTAAATGTGTTACTGGGGTGAATGCACCTATTGTTGTCACTGTTACTGATCACTGCAGACTGTGCGTCCATGAGACTCGGCTCTCTATAAATATGACCTGCCTTCACGGGTTACCGCGTGTGGCGCTGCATAGACATGCAACTTTATGGACACGGTGTAAAAATAAGTACGCCTTCGAACGTAAACTATGAATCAGAGGCAGATGGATTTAAAATAAAACATGTCTTGACTAAATTATAAAGGCAAAACTTGTTATAATTTCAGCTGAATTCATATTAATTGTAAAATTAAATGTATTTTTAATCTGGCAGGGTAAATTCATTCTCATTAAACTTGGAGCGATAGTAAAGAAGTTCCATACTCGTATCGACTGAAGAAATATAGTAATAAAATAATGATAGTGGTAGGACGGACCTAAGGTAGCAGAAAGTCGCTGACTGCAGGCCACTTCCAACTGGTCTATCTGGCAATCCATGGGAATGTTTGGCAGTGGAATTCCTGTGGCTGAAGAAAGAAAAAGAGTGGTAGAATATTCGCATCTGTTCACATAACGATCAACACAAACAAAGGAAAACTTTCGACATAGAATGGTCATTGTTCCAGGATCAACTAGTGTAAATACGTAATCTAATATGCACAGGCTAAAGATAATTATTATCTCCTAATAATCAATTTAATATTTTGTAGGCACTATATTGGTAATAATCAATTTAAGAAAAAAATATTACTCATGTGCTCTAAATTAAATAATGGCCCATAAATAGTAACTTTTCCCTATACTTTCCATATTTAAACCGAGGTTCCAAAAATGGAAACTATAGGGAAAAGTTACCATTTAAAGAAAGTCAATAAGTCAAAGTAAGTCATAAAATCTAAAGCTAATAAAATTGTTATCGGTATTCAACGTAATATTTACATGGCACCCAATTACAACATTTGTGAATGGAACAAAAACTTCTCGAACAGAAATTAAACATAACTCACTAACAAGTCAATAACCTAAATCACATTGACCTAATTATTTGCGATTCTAATATTATATAACAAACTAAAGACATATTTACATAATGGAACATCTAACACATTGTAGTCACAACGTAAAAACCCACTATAAGTTCTTGGGAACATTTATATCATATTCAATGACGTCACCTTATCGGCTGCACGAACAATCCATAACCAGTAACACATGACCCCAATTGCGTGTACCGTTCAAGACTTGATTAAGGAAGCGCGAGGGGTCTTCATTTATTGGCTTTTAAACATTTCTGAATCACATATGGCATTATTGTATAGGTTTCGGATTCTGCAAGTCACTGTGAATGCAACACACCTCCAGTAAGTGTAATTCACGGGTTTTTCATACATTTTAGGAAATTATACGATCTAGTATTGTTGGCAATTGTTTTACGGTACGGTAACTAAGCTGACGTCTCGGGTTCGAATCCCGTGTCGGGCAGACTGATATTGGATTTTTCTATTCATTATCAGATTGGTGTCAGGTATTTGTGCCCGATATAGCGATAGACTCTCCCCCTATCACATCATGGGACGGAACATACAAGGCGCGATGTAGATGTCCTGGCATCTCTGCCTACACTTTCTGCGAAAAAAGGCGGAAGTTTATTTACGTTTTTACTGGTGGTAGCTCTCTCATATGTGAGTGGCCACCTGGGTAGGTAGCACCGCAATGTCTATTTCTCCCGCCAGCAGTGTAGTAAATTCACTGTTTTGTTTCTGAACATTGTAGCCAGAGTAACTACTGGATATATTGAGTTTTAACATCTTATGTCTCAGGAAGGCGAACGCAGTGGAATGCCAAGCACTGCTTTGTAATTCAAGGTGTTGTTTGGTTTTGCTACTGTTCATAAGCGGTCGTATCGCTTACCACAAGGCGAACGGCATGCTCGTCTCGCCATACATAGGAATAAAAAATGTCGTATTGATTGGGCAATTGTATTGTATGCTAACGGTAAATATATCGCTTTGTGGTTGTTATGAAAGAACTGAATTGTTGCTTCTGAAAAAGTATCAATAGCTTTTATTTTACACTCGTTGAACACCATATAGTGGCACAAAAAAGTTGTTTTGCAGCAAAATTGTGATTACCAGTCGTCTAGTACGGCTCGAGGGAAACGTGCTAACGTAGTCAATGCATGTATGGGCTATGAGTAGGAACATTCCAGGGTTCGGATCCCAAGTCATGCATGCCAGTTGGTGTGAATAATAGAAATATATTGTTTTATATAAAACCATCATGTTGTTTGCAACTACAATTTTTGACTATTTTATTTTGCAAAAGAGTATTAAGTCATCTAAAAGTTTCTAAAGTTAACCATGCATACTCCAGCTTCCGTGGCACAGTTGGTTAGACGCTGCCTGTGAAACGAGAGGCCGCGGGTTCGCTCCCGCATCGAAACAAATATTTAAGTGAACCACAGGTATTTGTTTCGGGTCTGGGTGTTTGTGAGACCGAAAAGTCTCTCGTAGTTCTTGATACCCACGACACAAGATTCGATCATAATATAGTGTCAGGACTATGTATGTGACTGTTGGGTGTATTTATTTATTATTTATTAATACTTTGTCGATTAATATAGAATAATTGACTTTACGTTCATTTACTGATATTAAAACGAAATATTACTGTTTAAAAGCTTCAGTATTTTGTAATAATTTATATCAAATATATTATATGAATTAACCACTTTGGTCTTAAACATTATTTTCCAAAGTTTCTATGCAGTGTTTCACATATTTACGTACTGGCTGGCGAATGTTCATGACGTGCGCTTATCTTGTGTTTCGCACTTTTTTTATTGCAATGAATGGCAAGATAAACATGCCATGCGCCTGATGATAAGCGATACGAACGCTTATAGACCAAGAAATTTATACCCAAATGGAGATTGCATTCCGTATAAAACACCGAAGCTCAAAAATTTGACCTTGAATGACGTCGCTGTTGCCTGCTATACTTTTCTTTAGAGTGATCGATGAATGAAGTTCATTCATTGTCAATCTAAAGAAAAGAATATATATGGCCTAACCAATTTCGATCATATTCTCGCTTGTACAGGAGGCCCGTGTCCTACAGTCAGACGTATATGGGCTGATACAGTACATTTATATATACTTTTGAATACCTAGTAAATTTTGCATTACTTGGTTTATATTTCTTGTTCTGTTTATAGTAAAAGCCAAAAAATATATTTAAAACCTTTTGTGGCAAGCCAAATTGCGTGCCAGTCACAAAATAATATTTATTTACAAGCCGTATAGCCGCTGTATTCGGTAAACTTGAGATACAGGCCACGTATGTGATATAATGGCACTGATTAATGGCGGCATATATAGGGTATATCAAGACTGCGACGGAAAACGAAGCCGACTGGTAGTTTTGTAATTTCAAACAAAAAGAATTTCGCCAAGAAACGCGACAATTTTCTTTGTTATTTTTTGAATATCATCGTGTTTGGGTGGTAAATCCATATTTTGCTAATATTATATTTGAAACCCTTGCGTACCATAGAATTTTTAAAAATATAAGGATGTTCGCTATTATTTTAGAAAATCTATTTATTATCCATTCAAATACGCAGATAGGAAAAAAATACAAAAACATAACGCTTTTTTTGCTAAAAAATTACTTGCTTTGTGTCTGAAGTCACTGAAACTTCTATGGAATCAATAAAATAAAAAATAAAATAAACTACCACCTAGCTTCGTTTTAAGTAGCAGTCTTGATACTATAGCCGCCTATTTATCCAAACTCGATGGAAATTTAGGTAGCAGATGGTAAAATATTTGAAGGATATCCGATTATGTGATGGTGGTAAGAGTATTTATCAATAATGTGGGGGATAGTGTAAGATGGTAGCTAACTAGACTGACATATTCGAAATTGGAATATCAAGCCTAAAGGAAGGCCTATAACTATTGCCAACAGCTGGGCAAGGGTCTCCCTTATGTGTATGTATTATATAATAAATAATTACTTTTTTGTTTGTTTTTTTTTTAAATACACCCACCAGTCACATACATAGTCCTGATCCCACACTAATTTCGAGTCTTGTGTCATGTCGTGGGTATCAGGAACTACGAGAGACTTTTCGGTCTCACAAACACCCAGACCCGGAAGAAATATTTGTGGGCCGCACAAATATTTGTCCCGTGCGTGGATCGAACCCGCGGCCTCTCGTTTCACAGGCGGCCGTCTCACCATCTGCGCCACAGAGGCTGTCGAATTACTAGTAGAACTGAGAGAACTTTACAAGGAATTCAATATGTAGAGTCCGTATGGCGATAAAGCATCGTCTAATTGTTGTCTGTCTGTATCAGTCCATATATGTCCCACTGCAGGGCACGGGCCTCCTCTACAATCGAAGGATTGATAGTCCACCAACCTGGCCTAGTGCGCGTTGGTGGACTATGTGTTGTAATTAGTTGGAAATACCATCACCCATGCTTGCTCTTTGGGTTATCACCTATTGAGAGTAAATTAGACGGCGTCCATGGTGCAGTTGGTTAGACGCCAGCTGTGACACAAAAGTCGGCGGGTTCGATCCCCACACCGAAACAAATTATTGTGCGATTCATAGAGATTGATTCTTGATTTATCTTAATTTGAAGTTGAAAATATGTGTGTGACTAGTGGGTATATTATTTCCTTGTTTATCCCGCGCGTACACGATTTTTCGGGATACTAAGTAGCCTATGTTTTAACCATTTTAATACAAAATTTGATCGAAGTCCGTTAAGCCGTCTAAGCGCAGACAATCAGACATATATTCCATACCATTGTTTTGGGTTTTATTACGTTCATACAGTATAATGCTATTCTCAAATACCTTCTACGTACAGACAGCAATCAGTTGCAAAGGAGAATGCACATTCATAGTATCAGTAAAAATAACATTGATCCCGAAACCGATATCGCTTAAAATTAATTATACCATATTTATTGTTTGTCCTTACACGTTTTCCTGTTTTATCCCAGGCGAAAGATTTTTAAAACATAGAGTAATTATCATCCAACTTTACATTTTGTTCACAGAGCCCCATAAAAAAATCGCCCTTCAAGTTCATTTCTCCAAGAACTCCGGGCCTGGTTCTCAATTTTATTTATATTTACTGAAAAAATATTTTTCCCTCCACAAAAAGTAGGTTTCAGCACGACAATCTTCGCTCTGATACAAAGTTTCATAGGAAAATGGGAATTTTTCTTTATTACTCGTATAAATTGAGAGTAATAGTGATGATAGAGGGGTTACAAATAAAATTATTAAGTTCCTTAAAATGTTGTATTTACAATAAATAAATGCAAGACATTTTGTACAAACACTAAATACAAGATAGGCACCGCGCTTCTTACTAAAAACTAAATACTGACTCGGTTTTTAATACGCAGTACGTCATAAACAAAACAATTAAAAACAACAAACAATAGATAAAAAGTGATGTAAAAATATTATATTTTTCCTCATGGTGGTAGAGGTTTTACCAAAAAGTCGATGAAATAACTAATGATTGTTTTTGTTTGCAATAACTCGTTTTTGATTAATTTTAACACAAGTTTCTATTTCACAGTCAATTGTTTTCTTCTATTTGATTACTGGCAGGCAATTTTCATTTAATTCTTTGGATATTCAAACCTCGAATTTCGAACCACGCGTCTTCCTTTTCCGAAGGCTTTTTTTGGCGAAGCATGGTTTGCACATCAGCCAGTGTCAAAGTGAACTGCAATTTAAATTTCCCGCCGATTCCATCCGTCACAATACTTTTTAATTTTTAACATTATCGATGAAAGAATTTGGCCTCTGTGGATAAGTTTGAGGTTGTTCCTGTGAGTTTCGTAAGCCTTCCAGTTCAAGTACCAAAAAGGTTGGTGATCAAGAGGCAAAGCGTTCAATCGGTTCACTAAATTCTTATCGCCTTTGGCTTCTATCGGTGCCGGTTCATCTTCACCGAATCTGTTCGAGAGTGAATCTGTTTCGATATCCGGATATCCAATTGGTCTAAAACCGGCGTAAGACGGCCTTTGGCTTTAACAAACACTGCGAGGAATGCAAGAGCGAGGACGATTTGAATGACACGGCCATCTGAAAACAAAGAAACAATAGATTATTAAAACAATGCATACATATACTTATGATATGTTTACAGCTAAATATTATCATTATTTTCCTCAGCCGTAGAAAGTCCGCTTTTGAATATAAATTTCAACTTTGATTCCGCATTGACTTGTTGAAAGCGAGCTGCATGCAACGACTTCCCCTTATTAGGTCGTCTGTTCTTTGTGGGATCTGAATATCATGCGTATATGTATTTACAAGTAATTCCTGTCAGCTATTTCCCTTTGAATACTCATTTTACTAAATGTATTTATAACGTTTAATTTAATATGCATACCCACTAAAAGCTTTTAACTGTGATCTTTAAACTAAGAAAATAGCATCTACACCACAATGCGCATATCCACAAAACTAATTGTTACGCTTGCGACTGTAACATTTAGTGCCACTTGACACGATTTTCTATATAACATACTTCGTTCAAAGACCGTTTTATTACATTTTCTATTGAAATAATGTAGCTAAAATGCTTTAAAATAAGCTTAAAGCTTTACAATATGATGACTTCATTAATGTTATATTTTCAAAACACTTTATTCGTCGTAGCCATATAAATTCTCAATTTAAAATATATTTTAGATCTATTTTTTTTAACTGTAATAACTTAGCAGTAATAACTGGCAGGAAATAATTTTAAAAGTAACTTTCATAATATCAATGAAAATTAAAAAGTCCTAAATACATATCTTCGATTGGCTGGAAATTACTGATTGATTTATAACGTGTGAATTCGTATTCCAAATATGATTTTAAATCACATTGAAGCTAAAATTACTGGTCGAATAAATACTTTTAAAAAGGAACAACTTTTTCTGGCGATTTAATGCATCGGAAACAACTGACGCACGTGTGCATTCTTAAAACATGTTTATGAGAACTGGTTTATAGAATATCAAAACATTACCTACGTCAATAAATGCAAGTTCTGCTTTTTATTGTTATTTTTACCATACATTTATAGAAGAGTACCTATGTGTCAAGACCAAAATAGATTTTATAAATTATTTTAACCTGATTTTAACATTATGACGTAAAAGAGTTAATTTTCCAGAAGAGTTGTATAATATGTTTAAATATTATTGAATCTTTGTAATACGAGTAGTACGATATTTTAGGAAAAATGGCATCTTGTACTTGTACTCACATTATCTGATTTATGATTTTATATTATTTCTTTATTCAAGCCATGTGAAAATAATAGTATTAAAATAATTAGAAAAATAAAATATAATGAATGTCAGTATTCCACAAACTCGCTGGTATTTACAACGAAAGGAATGTAATTTGTGACCATTGGCATAATAATCATACATTATATTTTGCTTCGTCTAGATATGAGCTTATCTAAGGACAATATTTAAGTCAATTTTATACAGAATTTCATTACAAATATGTCTGTTTGTGGACATAATATATTTTCTAAAATGAATCAAAAATATGTGGGTCAAAGAGAGAGAGAAAGAGAGAGAGGGAGAGAAACGCATGCTTATATACTTATACGAAGTATGTAAAGACACCCATAATTTGAATAGTATCACTATTACAATTTTCTTTTAAAATGTATGATTTTTATAATTGTTAAACATAACTGACTATTCAGAAATCGAAATATCAATTAATTTAAAAACATGTAAAGTTGATAATACTAATTAAATATTGGAAAGTAAATTACCTCTGTATTATAAATATCGAGTTGCAAAAAGTGAAATTGGGGTAAATGCACCTATTGTTGACACTGTTACTGATCACTGCAGACTGTGCGTCCATGAGACTCGTCTCTCTATAAATATGAACTGCCTTCACAGCTTATCGCGTGTGGCACTACATAGACTTGGGAAGTCACAGACATGACGCACTACGTAAACAAGTTTTTTGCAATTTATTTTTATAGTTAGGAAATAAACTCTAAAAATAAAATATTATATTATATTTTTTACTCTAGTGAATGTTCAAAGAAATTAAAAATATGAATATACCAAACATAACATTTAAATTTAAAAAACGCCACCAACTTTAGTACTAAATCCTGTCAAATAATTTATAATCCAATATTTACATAAATGAGATTTGTATCTTTTCAACATTTTAGTTTCTAAAAACTTTACCTTTACTGGTACAAAAAAACCGTTGAAATTAAAACCCAGACGCAATCAAAGAAATGCAATTCCATAAAGATTTATCTCATAAGTAAATACAAAGAATGTCCATTGTCTTGACCAAAGACTCTTGACTCAGCTGCGGTGTAAGTGGCCCTCCAATATATTTAATCACAGCTTTCGGTATGTCCAATCAACTGCACGACGCCTTGAAACGTTAGAGCTTGCAATTCAACCGGAATATCTTGAAACTGATGGTGCGTTTCCTTGGAAAATGGTTTGGGAAAGTTTAAATGGAATAAGGGAGAAATGTTGTCATCTCTGTTAGTATTATATTGTTGATCTATCTGTCCCTTTCTCATCTTACACGTACATGAAACCTCTTTGTATTATTCGACGATAGTGTTTCTATCTATCTTTGTCTCATCTTACACGTGCCTGGAGCCGGAGAATAGTGACTTAAAAATAACTCGTTTATATCTTTATTTGTCTTACAAAATGGTATATTAAAAATATAAATTAAACATGGGTTATTATCAATCACGTAAGTTAAAATAGAAGGAAAGTTTAATTATCAAGTATTATATATTACGTTAAACAAACATTAATTTCTATATTCAAGTGTAAATTATGTTTAAGAAACATTCTTAAATCAAACTAAAGAAAACACTTGAAAAGTCAATGCTCTGAATTCGTACATGACCTAGTTTTTTGCGGTTTAAGAATATGGAACGAATTACTTAATATTTATTTACATAATGGAATATCTAACACATTGCTATAACAACGTAAAAACCCAGAGTAAAACGCTGGACACTCGCTTTGTATCGCGTCGAATGACGTCACGCGGCCGGTTTGCTCGAACAAATCACGTCCAGTTACACATGACCCCACTTGCATGTAATCTTTTACTTATAAACGCCTGATTGAAGAAACTCGAGGGGGTCTATAAATATTAGTTGTTGGTGCAGAACACTTCTGAATCACATGTGACGTGTATGGGTTTTGGTTTAGCAAGTCACTGTGACTGCACCACACCCCCAGTAAATGAGTGTTTCACGGGTTTTTGGTCATACTTTTTAGTAATTGCTAATGCATTCAAATATAGGTTGGGTATTGTTTAGTAATTGACAACAGTAAATGTACCGATATGTGGTTACTACATAAAGTTACGCATCAGTGGGTTGCTGATAAAAAGTAAATTGTTTTTAACGAAAGACGAAAACAAAGCACTTTCTTGGTTTAGTGATAGGTAGTGTATGAATGAGCGGCTACGACCTTATTTAGATTACTAGGTCTGCGCCTAGTTAATACTTTTTGATTTGAAAAATCCCGAGAAACAACACTTTCTCATAATCACCTGATAACCCAAAAAAATATGTCAAACTGACCGTACGTTTGCTCGGTCCTCTGGTGTTATTTTCTTTTTCTCTCTTTCATCACCATTCATTTGTTCTTCGTTTAGAAAGGCGGTAGGGTATCGGTTGGCACTCGAAGGTAGGTCATAGACATAAAGCTGTTCTTTGTTTACGTATCTTACTAGTGGTCTCTCATATGTGAGAGGCCATCTGGGTAGGCACCACCGCAATGTCTATTTCTCCCATGAAACAACAGTGTAAATGCACTGTTGTGTTTCGGATAGAAGGGCATTGTAGCCAGAGTAACTTAGACTTAACTTGTTAAACTTAACATATTATGCCTCAGGATGGTGAGCGCAGTGGAATTTTGCTACTGTTTTTTTTTTTTTTTTATTGCAGTGATTGGCGAGACGAGCATGCCGTTCGCCTGATGGTAAGCGATACGACGGCTCATAAACAGTAGCAACATTCCACTGCGCTCGCCATCCTGAGACATATGATGTTAAGTCTCAATATGTCCAGTAGTTGCTCTGGCTACAATGTCCTTCAATCCGAAACACAACAGCGCATTTAAGCAGTGTTGTTTCACGGGAGAAATAGACATTGCGGTGGTACCTACCCAGATGGCCTCTCACATATGAGAGACCTACCAACAGTAAAGCTATGCTAGCTAGCTATGTTTATCAGCGGTCGTATCGCTTACCATCATGCGAACGGTTTGCTCGTCTCGCCATTAATTGCAATAAAAAAAAATCTTCTTCTGTCTCCGCTTGGAAATCCGGACATATATTAACAGTCATTTTCTCTATGCCAGCCCGAGCGGGAATACCAAGAACCTAATTCCGATCACTGGAAAAAACAAGACGTCAGTTATAATTACATAGAAATTTCCCCTTTCACTGACTGGCTCGGTGAAATAAGTGGTAGTTCAATGAAAGAAAAATGTATTGGTACTGTATCGTATAATATATAGCCAGTATAGCCCACTTCTGACGATGGGACTACTCTATAATCAAAGTTCGATTTGAGAGTTTAGTAACCAGAGAACATTGAAGGGCACTTTGACTTTTTCTTTCAGATTATTATATTACTTTGTTTTTTTGTAACATTTAAGTAAGGTGTTAGAACTTTTGGAGTAGAATAATCTGGAAAAACCGTAAGTAGTTACAGAAATCAGCGTTTAAAAATATGTTGAACTTGAGAAGTCTGAAAAAAAAACTATACAAATTATTGTTATTAATTTTTTAACTATACACATACTAATGATAAATAGATGATAATAATCAATAACTAATGCTTGAATATGTAATTTTCCTTGTTTATTTTATGACAATCACTTATCACTAAATTGTGTGCAACCGAGAATACTTGCTTTCGGAAAAGAATATGATTAATGTATTTGTTATTCTTGGTTAAAGTGTTGTAAAGGCTCTAAGTAAAGCAGAGATTTTTTTGTATTTATTACGTTTCCATTATTTTCCATATTTTTATTTCTTTATATTTCACTAATGAAATACTCGTCATTATTATTTTGACTTCTCGAAACTACTTACCTGGAACTGTTTTAAGTTTGAAAATAGTGTTAATTAATACATAGAATACTGAATCATGGGAAACTCTAAATTGTGTTTCCTTAATACTAAGATTCGGTTACATTACAAGGATATCTATACGATACAATACGATAGCCCATAGGATTAGCAAGTTGAAGTGGCAGTGGGGCGGGCACATAGCTCGCAGAACCGATGACCGTTGGGGCCGAAAGGTTCTAGAGTGGAAGCTACGTACAGGCAAGCGAAATGTCGGTCGCTCGCCTACAAGGTGGACAGACGACCTGGCTAAGTTTGCAGGAAGTCGCTGGATGCAGGCCGCTTCCAACAGGTCGATGTGGAGATCCTTGGGGGAGGCATATGTTCAGCAGTGGACTTCCTATGGCTGAGAATCATCAGATGATTTTGATGACATTACAACGATATGTATGACAGTTAAGGCTCTAGTCCTAATAGCTACTAAAATTTTAAGTATAATAGACAAAATAACTTCACATTCGATTTATTCTGACGACCTTATTGAAACACAGCTGATAAACCTATTTAATCTATCGAATGTTTTGTCTTCTTCGCTCAAACTGAACTCAAAAGTGGTTCGAAAGGGACAAAATATTCAGCAACTAAAGTAGGTTTATAAACTGTCTATGAATATCACCATAAGGATTTAATTAACTTTATCGATCGATATCGATATCGATTTCGGGTAACTGTTTACTATATTACCTAACGCATGCAAAGGCTTGCGGTCCACCAAATGTGCAATGTAAATTAGCGGCTGGTTTCCTGAAATGTGATCTCTTCATAAAGCATAATTCAAGAGGGATATTGCAACATCGGAAAGTTCTCGAATGGAAGCCACGTAGCGGAAAGCGGAGCGTAGGACGTCCACCCACAAGGTGGTCAGACGACCTGGTAAAGGTCGCGGGACGTCACTGGATGCAGGCTGCCTCCAACAGGTCACTGTGGAAATCATTGGGGGAAGCCTATGTTCAGCTGTGGACTTCCTTAGGCTGATGGATGGATTGTAACATCAAGTAAACACTTCCAGGTTGAGCCAATCTTCCTCCTCCTTGCGTGGTCTCTTCAATTCTGAAGGTCTTTAAAACCTCCCCTCATTTTACTTTTTTTTTCTTTTATTCCAATGCATGGCTAAACGAGCATACCTTTTGCCTGATGGTAAGAGATACGACCGCTCTTGAACAGTAGCAAAACCAACGCCTTGAATTACTAAGCAATTTTTGGCATCCCACTGCGCTCGCCATCCCGAGACATAAGGTGTTAAGTCTCAATATTTCCTGTAGTTGCTCTGGCTACAATGTCCTTCAATCCGAAACACAATAGTACATTTACACTGCTGTTGGGCGAACAACTGTTTGGGGTTTTTTCTCTCACCAGCCTAATACACCAGAACAAATAATAACTCTTATATTCCAGTTCAATGAAAGTTCGTTATCATATCAAAAGTCTATTTATTTTAATACACTAGTGTCAAATACCTAACAGAATAAACTCAAAGGGGTTTTTATTCGATCTTGTCATTTTTATGCATGCAATGCAACGAAACAAGAACACATCTAATCCAAACTTTAGGTTCACGAGCGTCTCTTGACATCTCGCGAGCTTTACATCTTATTTTGATACACACTTGACTACCTCGAGTTTCTAGTGCTTTATCTATTCTTATAATAAAAACAGCTCTCGACTCTGGGATAACAGTGAATAAATATTCTGCATACTAAACATCTCTCGTTGACTCTCGTCGTTTGGCTGTTCATCGTTGACTTTTGTTATCATGGCTTTAACTGGAAGATTTGTTTGACAAATTGGCTGTGCACGATGTAACAGTGTATTTTTTTACGTTATTTTTACTTATAGTTTGTACATTTGTATAGAGTGCAATAATTTATTTGATCATTTAAATTTTGATAAGCGACCATTTGTAAAATCGCAAATCAAAATTAGTTCAGTGTGCATGGGAAATTGGCAATGATTTGGCAGGCACTATGTACGCTGTCGTTGATCAAATAAATAAATAAATACACCCAACAGTCACATACATAGTCCTGACCCCACACTAAGATCGAGTCTTGTGTCTTGGGTATCAGGAACTACGAGAGACTTTTCGGTCTCACAAACACCCAGACCCGGAAGAAATATTTGTGGGCCGCACAAATATTTCTCTCGGTACGGGGATCGAACCCGCGACCTCTCATTTCCCAGGCGGCGTCTAACCTACCTGCGCCACGGAGGCTGTCGAAATCAAAGAGTTTAAAGATATTCTTTAAATATTCTAAACAGTACGGGTATATTTATTTGGTTGATTTACATGCTAAAATACTAAATCACATTGATGCCAATAACCTAACCAAGAAACCATAAATTACACAAACCGCAGACACTTCAGTTATCACGTGTACATTGTTTACATCAAGAGTTATTACAAATGAAGGTTGTTCTTAGGCCAGGCAATGAATTGCGAGCTCTGAATCACTTGGTTCTGCTATTGGCTTTGCTTGCGTGCCTAAGATATCTAGTTCACATTTTTTTCTCGATCAGATTTCAATTTCTGTCATTGAATTTAGTCATATCGATGTTTTTGCCCATATAATAATCTTTTTGTTTTTTCCATCGAATAATTATAATTTTTCTATAATCTAGGTAAAATTAAGTAGTGGGTAGTATGTTCTTATTTATGCCCCTAAAATGGATATACTTTCCCTGATGATTTGTTGAGTTAATAAGAAGTGAATGCGTAATATACAAAAATACCGTCTCATTTATATTTACTAAGGATGC
Organism: Hyles vespertilio; assembly: GCA_009982885.2. Lineage (NCBI taxonomy): Eukaryota > Metazoa > Arthropoda > Insecta > Lepidoptera > Sphingidae > Hyles > Hyles vespertilio. The sequence continues at coordinate 6,257,555 of CM042806.1, read as the reverse complement.
AGGTACAATAAGCTCGACATTGTTACCGCGCGTCGTTTGTAAATGTTTTGATTCTTTGATTAAGATTGATAGGTTCAGATTTGTCACGGAGATAAAGACGGCTGTGGCAAGGAGCTTTGTTATAAATCGGTGAGATATTAATCAATCAACTGTCATCTATGTCTCGTAAATAATTATTTAATTGTATTTTAATTCTTTAATTTGCTTTACTTTAAGTTCCCTGTAATTATTTATCTGTTTTGGTTTATAATTTTGTTACTTTGAATACATTTATTACATACATTTATATTCAGTTTTAAACATCTGTGGAAAATTTTAGCCGTAAAAAAGCACCTCTAGGGAACGCGCGGGGAACTAATACTTTTCATTCTTATTTATAATCCTCACAATATCAAAGATTTTTTTAATTAAAACTACTAATTCCATTTTACATCCAAGTAATATTTGACACTGCCTTTTCTGCTAAAATAGCTCTAGTATTTTCGGAATACAGTGACCTAGGAAGAGTACAAAGAGGCACTCCGACCTTTTCTTTCATTAGCTTCGATTCTGTAGTTCTGAAATTCTAAAGGATTTTCTATATGTTTGGTGCCTTTGTACTCTAGGGCAGTACAGAGTGTTATTTAAGTGCTATAGAGTGTTAAGTATTATTGAAATACTGGACGCAAAGATTCATAATAAAATCAAAAGGATTTTAAATAATTAAATGTCGTCATATTATTCTAGTGGGGTTGTCTTATTGGTTTAATAGCAGTAAGTGTTGGCTGAGAACGGTGAGATCCTGAATTTCCATTTGGAGTATTTTACTTTTTGCACCTATTGAAAACCATAATATATGCTAATAAATTAATAGCAATGAATATTAACAAATAAATGCACTCAACAGTCACATATTTAGCCATGACCTTTCATAAAATATAATTTAAGTCTTGTGTCTGAAGTCTCTGATCGAACCCGCGGTCTTTTGTTTTCCAGCTGGCGTCTAAATAATATATCGCTGAATATTTAGGGTATGAGCTGCAAAATAATAAATACAACCCCACAAGCACACATATTCCTGACCCCATAGTAAGGTCAAGTCTTGTGTTGGGGTATCAGAAACTACGATAGACTTTTCGGTCTCACAAACACCCAGACTTGAGACAAATACCTGTAGATCACACAAAACATGAGGCCGAACCCACGGCCTCACGTTTCGTAGATGACGATTTACCAACTGCGCTACGGAGGCTGTCAGAATGTAAAAATATACTATTATTTTCATATAAGTTTCCGGATTACTTCGTTTTTTTTGGATTCCATGATTGTTGTTTTACTTTTCATTTACCTGTAGTTGGTAAAGGAAGATCAAATCTATTATCTACTTACGGTAAATATTATTTCCGATAGTACATACGGGCGACGGGACCTTTTCTCATCAGATCAGGAAAACAGCATATCTACTTAAGCACGGAGTCTAACTTTATCTCTTGACGTCACGCGATGCATGATACAACTTCATTTATCTGGTGTATCGGGCTTCAATTCCATTGACGTCATTCCCTGTTTCCATTTAAAGTTATTATTTCTGCTGTTTTATATTAACATAATAAAAGGTGACAATTAAGATGATGTCGAACAGACTCTGACGAAATCACGAGTCCCTAATACTTTTTGCATTGACGTCTTTTCGGAATAAAATCTAAAGATTTTAATGCATGAAGCTTGCACAGCTAAAATATATTTTCATAGGTATGTAATCTCCACCAATTTATTATTATTATTTATTTATTTAACAAAAAATAGCTATATACATAGGAAATATTGTAGTGTCCTGCAAAACTGTACATACAGTTTGACTGCAGGATCGGTGTTTACACATGTAAATACATATTCAAACTCGGAACATTAGGGCAAGTTGGCTAAATAATGCCTTTTGAGTTTATATATAAATATGGTTTTAACGGACTCCTGCCTTATGTCCTCGGGCAGACTGTTGAGAGTGTAGGGTATGCGTTTTTTTAAGTTCTATCTCCGTAATATTGTTGACTCTAGGCACACATATTTGCCCAAGGTCATAGACCTCGTATTATACCTAATTGTTACACACATTTGGACTTATTAAAGCTGGATATCCATAGAATTTGAATAGTGACACACTCATGTGTATCATTTTGATGGTTTCAACCATCGAGGACGCCGAAAATAACAAAAGTTGACTATAATTTACATTTATTTAATGTAAATTATAGTCAACTTTTTTCGTTTTTTTTCGTTTCGGGATGTTTTCGCGACCCCCGAAGAAGCCGAATAGTAACCAAATAAATCCTCGAAACTGATTCCTGCATCGTCCGGAAACGCCTCTCTCAATCGTCAAGACAATTTTGGTTTTTCTTCAAACAAATCAATACGGAAACAAATATTTATTGATCATATAAAACAATGACGCTTGAATCTTTCTCATTATTATGAATCAGCGTGGTCTCCTTTAGGTATTATGTAGGTAATATTTCAATAATAATCGCGGTTAAAACGGCCAGTATTTTTTTAAAACATCCAAAAACATAACATTCATTAAAGTCCATTTTCATAATGTAAGTTAAATAAACATTCATTTACAACATGTATAACAAAGCCTAAAATTCGTCTAAGCATATTTGTACGAGAGAGCTCTTAAAAATGGCCCTCGGGAGCAAACTTACCGCGTCATCATAAGGGTGAGAACGGCCCTTCTAAGGGACAAATGGGCTACACTCCTTTATTCACCTTTAAAAAGGGTCTCCAAATAGCTGAACTAGTCATTAATATGAAAAAGTTGTTTTTCTGTAGAAATTATATAAGTAAAATGTCTATGTTATTAGTTCCATTGTTTAGGACATGTAATTATAAAAAAACTTACGCTGGAAAGTCTTTCTTTCTTTTCTTTCTGCTGGTAGGTCTCCTTATGTGAGGCCGCCTGGGCAGATCTATTTCTCCCACCAAACAGCAGTGCAATACACTGTTGTGTCCCGGTTTGAGGGCCATTGTAGCCTAGGCCTAAAATTATAATATTAGTCTCAGGATGCGCTCCCGCAGTGGAATGCCAAGCATTGCTTTGTATTTCATGGTGTTTGTTTTGCTACTGTCCATAAGAGGTCGTCTCGATTACCGTCAGGTGAACGGCATCCTCGACTCGCTATCAATTGCAATAAAGAAAGAGTTCTTGAGAAATGTTAGAAAGTGGTTTAGTTTAGTCAGCGAAAGGTCAAGTTCAGTAAAGGAAGTTTCAATGATCTCTTATGACTTCCCGGGTTCGGAAATACTCAATAAATACATACTGGCAATAGGTTCGCCCCTTAATACAGTCTGATACGCAAATAACTACTCCTTTAGACATACCGGAGTGCATTTATGTATGTATTTTACTGAACAAAAAAACTATTATGGTTGCATAAGATAACCTTAATCTTATACAATGAAATAAAACAATTTTATTTGCTGATTTTAACGCGTGACTACGAAAGCTAAAAGTAATCGAAAAATGTCAACAATGTTAAAATAATAGTAAACATTGATCCAAATTCACGATAAAATCCATAATAAATAGTTTTATTTCAAAATAAACTCTTAAAAATATTTTCGTATTCTAAAACATGTTCACGTACCTATCTGACCTAAATATGGATACCACAATTCCTTTTAGACATTAAGTGCTTTTAAGCCGAAATATACAAGGAAAATTACTGTGGCATGCGTACGCCGAGAAACATGAATAAGTAACAGGTAAATATTTATATCTCTCCACGGAATCGTCCTATGACGTAAATGATTTAACCCTTGATTTCAAATTTTTTATTTCTAAGATTAATATCGCATTTAAGAAGGAAAATTTGAATTTTATAAAATAAGATCTACGCAAATGTTACATTGTAATAAAACTATTATTTACAGATTTTATCGCGGATTTGGTTTGATTTTTACATTTTTTTACTTTTCGACGTTTCAATGTAAGTTGTTTGGAAACATGTTTTTGAGAGTGTGCATATTGCATTTGAGTTTTACTTTTTTATAGGTCCGGTAAACAATCACACAGGTCACCTGATGGTAAGTGATCACTGCCGTGGATCCATACGCTTGGATCATGGATGTGTTGCCGGCCCATCAGATAGGGAGCAGAGCGTAAAGAAAAAAAGAATATGAAGAAGAAAGAGATCAACGGCGGATCCAGGGGGGAGGTCATGGGGGTCACGATCCCCCCCTGAGCTGGCCACAGATTGACAATACTATTAATTATCTTGTTAATAAAATTTATAAGCACATTTAATTCCTTGTATGTCGATAAATAAAGTAAATAAAAAAGTATGTGTGTGTTCACAAATCACGCCTGTAACAAAAAAAAGTCCTTTAACAACCTTTAAAAAGTCATTATTACGAATTGGAGTATTGAAGTCGGACTCAGTGTTCTGACATAATCTATGACCATGACCATGACCCCCCCCCTGGCGTAAAATCTGATATGAACTATAATGTGACCCCCCCCCCCCCTAGCGTAAAAGCTGGATCCGCCCTTGAAAGAGATGCTGGGGATTTGGCAACAAGAACGTTATTTAAATCTTTATTGTACACAAACTTGACAACAACATAGCTAAACAGAAATAATAATAACAAAGAGTACAAATGGCGGTCTTATCGCTCAACAGCAATATCTTACAGACAACCATGGGATGGATTTAAATGGAGGAGAGGGAGAGAGGGCAGTGTAACAAATAAAGAATTACTTAAAGCTAAATAATACTAATTAAACATAACTACTAATACACATATACATATCCGTATATATACATATAAACATACATACATAAAAATAAATAATACAAAATCATACATAAATTATATATACTACAATTTCCAAATGATTTATGAAAGGAAGTAATAGTGAAGTCTGCTTTAAAGGGAAAGGTAGTGCTCTTTAATCAGTTTTTTAAATGACGATAGCGTTTGCGCCTGTCTCACCACAACAGAAAGCGCGTTCCACAATCGAACTGCTTTGACAATAAAAGAAGTATCCATTGCTGTCGTGGTATCACAGGCATTCTCAGCTTAAGATTCTCAGACGACCTCAAGGATCTCGAATGGGAGTCATGAAGAAAAATGAATCGTTCTTTAACGTTATTAATTGAATACAAGTGGAACTGTTAAAAATTTAGTAGGAAATAATGAGTGGAAGCTAAAACCATGCACCTTATCTGCGCGCGTTTAATAGAACCGTGATTTTGGTACGCGATTCCATTCTTTATTTTCTATTATTACTCATTATTATACAAGAATAGCTAGCTTAAAGTGTATCCAAATTGCTAACTATTATTCACAATGTATTACTTAAAAATAGTTTAATGTAACTAAAATTTATCCTATTATTTATTTATTTATTTAGCAGCATTTAGATGGTATCAGGAACTGATAGGATAAGTGGAAGGAGTTGAGAGAGACCTTTGCCGAGCAATGAGACAGAATAGTTAAAAAAACTTATAAACTCAACATGACTTGAAAATAGTTTAATGCAACTATAATTTATTTTAATTTATCAAAATTTAGCGCGTTGAGTGACCTTGAGCCGTCTTATGAGGCCATGTTTCGGTGCAGTAAGTCATCACATAGCCCATAGGATTAGTAAGTTAAAGTGGCAGTGGGCCGGGCACATACCGCATAGAACTAATGGCCTTTGGCTGAAAGGTTCTAGAGTGGAGGCGACGGACAATCAAGCGATATGTCGGAGGCCCGCCTACAAGGTGGAGGGACGACCTAGCTAAGGTTGCAGGAAGTCGCTGGATGCAGGCCACTTCCAACAGGTCGATGTGGAGATCCTTGGGGAGCCCTATGTTCAGCAGTGGACTTCTTGTGACTGAGATGATGATGATGATGATGATGATGATTTCAAATTTTTGAGCGAAAGTGTAGGCGGATGTCTGGCGCGGCGCGCACGCGGTATACAACTTACAAACAATTGATGCCGCCGACGACGAATACAAAATTATTAGCCAACTTACTTGTATACAAGTTGCAAAGTGCATGGCAACTTGAACATACCTTCTACAACTTACTTCTGAGTAGTTTGAACTTGTATATTTTATTCAAATGACGCGCAAACTGAAAGCGCAAAGTTAAGTTGCATGATTTTGTATTCCACCCATGATTTTCTACAAGTTTGAAAGTCTCCACTTGTATTCTAGAAACTTCCATGCAATTTGTACTCTCACGAAAACTTGTTTCCAGTATAAGCAACAATTATATAAATAATAAATATTCATAATAAATACACCCAATAGGCACATACATAGTCCTGACTCATAACCCCACATTAGAATTCGAAACCGTGGCCTCTCATTTCACAGCCGGCGTCTAACAAACTGCACCACGGAGGATGTAAAATCATATATATCTACATACACAGAACGTATTGCCATTTTCGATAGAGTCATTTCTGGTATAATTTTCTTTCTTTCTTAAAGTATCAATGATGTAGCAGTCCTCATTCACTAGGTCATTCAATGACATTCGTGTTTTTCTCTCTCGTACAAAAAAAACACAAATTAATTAAAACTCTGGGTTTTCCCACACACAAATAAACACCTCTTGTTTAAAGAGGAAATTACATTCGTCAGTTAATTTCGGTTCAACCTACGCCTTCATATGATTATAAGATTCGTGTTTTGATTTGCGGTTTTGGTTTTAATAACCTGAGTTGTTATAGATGTGTATATTTTTTTGCCTCGAACGACAATTATTTTGATTATGTTACGTATATACCAACCAATTATTATTGCCAATTTTTGGTTCGTTGTTAACATTTTGTTTACATTGAAATAAATAAGTAAATAAAAAATCCCAGCACTCACATACTAGTCCTGACCCCACACTAGTACCGAGTCTTGTATTATGGGTGTCAGAAATTAAAAGAGTATTGTCGGTCTCACAAATACCCAGAACCGACACAAATACCTGCGGATAACACAAACATTTGTTATTCTGTCAAATCTCAAAAGAGACTAAAACAAATATGCTCCCACATATTAATTTAAATATCCTTACGGATTTAGTAATATTGAGTCTTTATGTTTTCCCCTGCTTCTGCGAACACATTACTGTAAATTTCAAGAAATTCTGTTTATACCTCTGTAATAAGTACTTCCCGCTACACTCGATCCGTATTAATAAAGGAAAATCTTGAAACAGATATTTCACAAATGATTTTCCGTCTTTCAATCACCTTGTTAAAATCCCTACCAAGTTAATAAATTGGTTATTCGTAATTCATTTACCATTAAGTAAAACATTTTACACAATAATGTGATATTTCTCGTGTAAAGCCGCAGAAAATATCAAGGGTAATTATTTATTAAAAGATTTGCGACCGACACAATAAATTTTATAAAAGATCGTCTCCGGTTCTTTTAGCGTGCGAATGCGTGGTTATCATACTGTTGTCAAATACCAGGAACAGTTTTTCTGTATTAATCGCATTGTCTGAGATATGTTTTCTTAATAAAAACAACAAGTATCATAATCGTAATCTAATAATCGTAGTATTAACATGTTCAATACTTAAGGTGATAATGGCCCAAAACTATGCGGGCTCTGTAACATGTAAAATATGTACTTATTTTAATAATTTTTATGAACATGTTTTATTACTAAAATGCTATTCGTTCCTCTCTCTCTCTCTCTCTTTTCATCCACTAGAAGTCAAATGCTGAAAATAGGCCTTCAAATACATCCTAAGTAAGTAGTTAGATGATTTTTAGTGTATTAAAATATAGCCGACAAGTTGATTTTGATATTCTTGTCAAAGCAAAAAAGTTCCTTTCGACTTTTACCCCGACGTTCTTAATATGTTCAAGAAAGGACAAAAATCCTTTCTCGTTTTTAGTAGTAGTCTTGATAATATATCCTGTAGACATTATACACAGTCTACAAGAATGGAGTTATTGGCTGTCGGCCGATGCCTATATAAATCAAAAGAAAAATTGATTGAAGTCAATCTGGATTGTTTTCTACTTTCGATTGTCATTTACCATGTTGCCATAGTTTTTTCCACTACTGAGATTGATTATTGGCAATATAGTATCAAAAAAAAGATTGAGCTGTCAATCGCAAACGGCAAATTTTGGATTGGGATGTTTATTGGCAGCGGCTGTATATCTGTATCTGTATCAGCCCGTATACGTCCACTGCAGGGCACAGGCCTCCTCTACAATCGAGAATACGATTGAGAATGGTTAGGCCATATAGTCCCACCACTCTGGCTAATGCGGGTTGGTGAACTTACATACCATATTTTTTTTATAAATCTCTATGGTGTGCAGGTTTCCTCACGATGCCTTTCCTTCACTGTTGTAGTTAGTTATAGGCTAATTTACCAAAAGGAATAACGAGAAGATGACTTAAAACCATCAAACTGTAAGAGGGTTTTGGTAATAAGCCCTTTGAAGTTTTGCTTCTCGATTGAATTATTAACCCCCGAGGCAGTACTTAATAATCGACTCTGAAGTTAAATTTCTAAGTTGTAGCAAACAAATATTTCATTTCGATATATTTTGAAGGGTATAAATGCCAATAAGGATATTAAATGAAACCCTAGTTCTGAGAAATACAGCTGCGATACACTTTATAACATACACTCATACATAAACTCATGCCTTTTCCCAGAAGGGGTAGGCAGAGGTGCCAGGCACACCCACATTTCGCCTTGTATGTTCCGTCACACAATGTGATAGGTGGCGAGCCTATCGATATCGGGCACAAATTCCTGACTCTGGGCTGATAACGAATCGAAAAATCCAATATCACTTTGCCCAACCTAGGATTCGAACCCGAGACCTCAGCTTTGTAACCGTACCCTAGTATCACTACGCCACCGAGGCAGTCGGGATATTATTTAGTAGGATTTTTATTATTGTTACTCAACTATCCGTGGACATGGTTAAAATGTTTTTTTTTAAACATTTATTTTAATTGCTGTTAATGGCAAGACCAGCACGCTTTTCGCCTGGTGGTAATCGATACGAACACGAGCAACACCATGAATTACATATCAATGCTTGGCATTCCACTGCGCTCGCCATCCTGGACATAAGATGTTAGGACTCAACATTCAGTAGTAACTCCGGCTACGCTATCCTTCAAACCGAAACACAGCAGTGCATATTTACACTACTGTTTACATTATCAATGTTATAAAACGCAATTACTGGTGGTAGGTCTCTCATATGTGAGAGGCCATCTGGGTAGGTACCACCGCAATGTCTATTTCTCCCGTGAAACAACACTGCTTAAATGCACTGTTGTGTTTCGGATTGAAGGACATTGTAGCCAGAGCAACTACTGGACATATTGAGACTTAACATCTTATGTCTCAGGATGGCGAGCGCAGTGGAATGTTGCTACTGTTTATGAGCGGTCGTATCGCTTAACATCAGGCGAACGGCTTGCTCGTCTCGCCATTCACTGCAATAAAAAAAAAAGACTCTAACAGCAAAAGACACAATAACATAAAGATTTTTGAAACCCTATGGAATTAAATCTGCGGTATCCGTAATTAAATCTTCAAGAGTTAAGGATAAAACTAATTTACACGGCTTTTTTCACACATTTGATTTTATATTTTTCATTTAACAACCAGGCATTTGTAAGCCATTTCTTGATCATCCCGTGGCAATGAAAGTTAAAAAACGTAAAAATCAAACCAAATCAGCGATAAAATCCTTAAACAATAATGTAAAATGTTACACACATTAGCGTAAAACTAAGAAACCATTAACTAAGGATAATGATGAATTTATAAATATACAAAAACTGCAAGACATCAATCATTTGAAGCTTTGGAGTTATGAATAGCGGTAATTACTCACTTTAATCCGCGCTCGCCCGTTCGACAGTTTTACTATAAATAAAGCTTTCAGTAACTGTAATCCACTATTTTACCAAGATTTTCTGGTGTACTGGTTAGAAATTGGAATTATTTCTATTTCAAATTAACATCAACACTTTGGTATTTTGAAGCCTTAGCATGCACTATATTTCTGCTATTGCTAATTGCCTCACATAGAATTAGAAACAAATAAACTGACCATCTATAATAGAAAAAATCACATCTAAAATTCCACACACAAAATTGACTGTTCAGTTTCTTCTTTAGATAGGTTCGTAAAAAGTACTCACTCCTTCATAGATTACACGAGACCATATAAAATATTAGCCGATCGTCTTTGTGAATCACAAATGAAAATCGCCAAATATAGGTTATTTGAGTAAGTTGTGTAATACTATTATGGGCTTCACTTGTTATTTGTGAAATTGCTATTGTTATTTATTCCAACACTACCATTGATAAATCTTAGTTGTTCTTAATATTGCCAATATTTTTTACATTGCTTGCTTCATCGCATTCAGTTTCTTTCACTGATAATTATTCTATTTTGTAGAGTTGGGTGGTGGAGAATTTGAAAGGTGTTATCAACATGACCTTAGTTCACCACGCTGACCTCTTTCAATATTTAGCATAAGTGTCTTACCGGCGTTTCCGCACACTTCATTACTGGTGGTAGGTCTCTCATATCTGAGAGGCCACCCGGGTAGGTACTACCGCAAAGTCTATTTCTTTCGCCAAACAGTAGTGTAAATATACTGTTGTGTTTCAGATTGAAGGACTTTTTTGCCAGAGTAACTACTGAACATAACGAGACTTGGCATCTTATGTCTCAGGATGGCGAGTTCAGTAGAATGCTAAATATTGCTTTGTAATTCAAGGTGCTCATTGGTCTTGCTACTGTTCATGAGCGGTCGTATCGCTTATCATCAGACTAATGGTATGCTCTGTCTGTCTGTATCTGTATCAGCCCATATACGTCCCACTGCAGGGCACGGGCCTACTCTTCAAACGAGAGTACCATTGAGAGTGGTTAGGCCATATAGTCCACCACGCTGGCCTAGTGCGGGTTGGCGGACTTACATGCTCGCCTAGCTATTAATAGCAATAAAAAAAAACTTCAATGCAATATATACAGGGTATATCAAGGCTACCGAAAACAAAGCCGGGTGGCAGTTTAAGCGACTTCAGACACAATGCAACAGAAAAAGTTGCAAAAAAAAAACAATTTTTTTTGTTATTTTATTCCTATGGCCATATTTGGGTGGTAAATACATTTTTTTCCGAAAATAATAGTGTATACCCTTTTATTTATAAATAATCTAAGGTCTAAAAGAGTTTAAATTCTTATTTTAGCAAAAACTAGGGATTTACCACCCAAAAATGACGATATTTAAAAATCATAAAAAATAATTGTCGCGTTTCTTTGCGAAATTTTTAATTGCATTGTATTTGTAGTCACTAAAACTACCACCCGGCTTTTCGGTAGCAGTCTTGAGATACCCGGTATGTATGTGATTCATGTTTGGCACAGCGCAAAATAAACTAGTTACGAGTGTCCACACTTGCAAACCTGCGTTAAATCTTGATCATACCAATGTTTAATGAGATGAGATGAGCTGACTACAACGACAACGTTATTCTAGGGGGCTATTTTTAAACACGTTACTTCCAATATAAACGGATTTTAAACAACAAAAATTAAGAATATGAAACCACACACAACATATAATTCTAGAATCTTCCAAAACATTCCCTTTTAGACGCTACATGAGATTTACCATTCGTAATTTGTCGACTTCTCGCTAGTTCCATTACACCATAACACGGAGAAAGTTCCGTGACACATTTTCAAGCATTCAGGAAAACCTCTTTGCGGAAGCGAAATTCTTGTTAAATACTACTTTGCGTGTGCTAATGAAAAGGTTGGTTTAATAATCTTTTCGAGAATTCCCGCTGAGACGGCGTTACATAAATTATAAACGTAATAATAGTGACGTCACAGAAAATCATGCCTTAGGTCGTAGACAGAAAGATATATCTTCGCACGTGTATTAATGTTGAATATTGTCACGACAAAGCTTAAGACCCTTGATACCCTTTAAGAAATGTGGAAGTATTGGAGCCACGCTGTTATCAGTTATACCTCGTCATGAATATAAAAAAATCACCGCTCGGAAACAGTACGAACACACGGTGAATCCAAAACGCAGCACATTTTATGTGTAAGTATGACGGGTTTTCTACCATTGTGTGAAGCACCTGTGCGGGTGGATGGAAATAACTTATTACCAGTATTATTTATTTTTTCACCTATTATTATCTTAAATTTATTTTGTTACTGGTTGCACTTCTGCCTATCCCTTCTGGGAAGAAGGCATGTGTTTTTGTATGCATGTATATTTTTATACAACACATATAAATTATCTAAAAACGGAAATATTTGGTTTAATATTCAAGCAACTGCCACATGCCCACCGAATTACCTTCAACAATTTTATCCTAATTAATAATATCCTAAAATGTAGCTTAACTTAAATGCATTTTATAGCTTGACTGTTTATTGATTAATTATTTACTAGAATCAAGAATCCAACCACATCATTCTAAGGGGCATAAAGAGCCTCAACACATATCTAAAAGTCAAAGGCCATGTGCAAAATCACAGATAATCACGTCAAATCCTACGCCACACTGCAAATTCACATGATCAAGGCAAAGTCGTCTCTATCTTGAATTATGTATTTGCACTGTTTGGAGGATTGTTCGATAGATAAAACATGCGCTTTAAGCTGGTTTTCACTGGTGGTAGGTCTCTCATATGTGAGAGGCCATCTGGGTAGGTACCACCGCAATGTGTATTTCTCCCGTGAAACAACACTGCTTAAATGCACTGTTGTGTTTCGGATTGAAGGACATTGTAGCCAGAGCAACTACTGGACATATTGAGACTTAACATCTTATGTCTCAGGATGGCGAGCGCAGTGGAATAGAAAGAAAGAAATACATTTATTGGAATGTTGCTACTGTTCATGAGCGGTCGTATCACTTACCATCAGGCGAACGGCTTGCTCGTCTCGCCATTCAACGCCATAAAAAAAAAATATAGACCAATAGTCACATACATGGTACTTTTTTTTTAATTTACGCCTTGAACCCGAGCTTCCACTAACACACCACCTCGGGGTAAATTGAGGCGAATATATTGGGTTCACAGATCTACAGGATACCAACCAAAACCTCGCGGCCCTCTTCGGTGGCCCGGGGAACCCGAAACAAGAGCGCCTCAATTTCTACCGAAACCTTACTGCACACTGCCGCTTAATTTGCAGACCGTTCCCTATTTTGGAGGCTAAGAAACCTCTTCATTTCTCGGCAACAGGTATTTGCTTCCTCATCTACTGCCCAAAATTCGAAATTTAAGAGATAACATTGTCATCAGTCCATATTATATCGAGTTTATAGGAATCTTACATATATCATTCGAATAAGATTAATTTCATCTCTTTAAGAGAGTATTTTACTCAAACTTGACCTAGTTTTTGAATGCTATGTAATTGATCAACGAAGTTAACAATCCTGTATATCCCACGTATCAAACTCCGTTTTGTAAAAACTAAGCATTTTTTTCTTCTACCTGGCTTTATCCCGGCCGGTGCCAGGGTCCACCTTCCGGCTACTTCTCCTCCATTTGACCTGGTCTTCGGCATCCTCAATGACCTTTGAGGCCATTGACCCTCAAATTTTCCTTAATGAGATCTATTTTAGTAAATTTATACACTAGAAACCAAAATTAAGAAATCGATCGATAGTTATTCCCCCCTTGTTTAAAAACCCACTTTATCACAAAATCAAAGATGCATTAAAGAGGCAGAATTATGTAGTGCATATTGGTGAATATTTATGAGTAATTTTGAGCTGAATATGTTTTAAGCAAAGTTGTTAAAACATTTGTTGCAGCTAATGTAGTAGTTTGTGTAATACTCGCACATAAATTCAGCTTAGGGGTAGAGGAGATAGTATACTAGAAACCATAGTTCGCCGAGATATATTGGTGATCTATAACAAAAGTGAATACTTTCAGACACGGTGAATCGTAGTAAATTTATTTTTGTTAATAATAATGTCCTTGATTGCATCTCAGTATCTTATTAACACTATAATGTCTGATGGAGTAATAAAATCAGTAACTGGAACTATTTTACTTAGTACTGCACGTAAAATAATAAAATTTAGTAACGTTACTGCCACTAGACATATTTATTCAGGATACATTATTTTTCGATTTAGCTATCAAGCTAAAGGCATGAGTTTATGTATGTATTGATATACAGGGTGGCGCAATAGAACGTGCATATTTAAAACCATGCATTAAAAAATAAACTCGAAAGATATAGTAAAAATAAAACTACGAACTTGTACAGTAATAATTGAAGTTTATTTTTAAAAAATAATATCATCTAAATGATGTCCATCTCTACGACGGCACTCCTCTAACCGCGAACGAAAATGATTGAAAACTTTTTTCAGTAACGTTGGTGTAATCGCTGCCATTTCACCACGGATATTCTCCTTGAGCTGATCGATGTTTTTCGGATTATTACTGTAGACTTTGTGTTTGAGGTATCCCCACAAAAAAAATCAAGCTGCGTCAAATCTGGACTACGAGGTGGCCATTGGATATCACCTCTTTTTGATATCAGTTTGCCTGGGAACATCTGTTTCACAACCACCATGGAGTCATTAGACGTGTAACTGGTAGCTCCATCTTGTTGAGACCAAGTCCTAGAATTAACTATTTTTGAATTTTTAAGTTTTGGAGCCAAAAAACCACTTAACATCGCAACATAGCGTTCAGTATTAATTGTGACGTTTTTCCCTCGCTCATTTTCAAAGAAATAAGGACCAATTATTCCTCTGCCTGAGATTGCTGCCCATACTGTCACTTTAAGACTATGCAGTTACTGGTGGTAGGTCTCTCATATGTGAGAGGCCATCTGGGTAGGTACCACCGCAATGTCTATTTCTCCCGTCAAACAACACTGCTTAAATGCACTGTTGTGTTTCGGATTGAAGGACATTGTAGCCAGAGTAACTACTGGACATATTGGGACTTAACATCTTATGTCTCAGGATGGCGAGCGCAGTGGAATGTTGCTACTGTTTATGAGCGGTCGTATCGCTTACCATCAGGCGAACGGCTTGCTCGTCTCGCCATACATTGCAATAAAAAAAAAAAAAAAAAAAAATGCAGTAGCGACAGTTTTGACGGTTTACGAACCCATTGACATGGAAATGAGCCTCATCAGAGAAAAGTATATTGTAAGAATTCGAAAATCGAGTAAGAACTTCATTAGAAAACTCGAGCCTTTCTCTGAAGTCACACTCTTTCAATTCTTGTGTTAATTGCAGCTTGTATGGATGCATTTTGAGGTCCAAACTTAAAATTTGTTGCAAACTTCGTCGCGATAAGCATAAGACAGACGATCTCTTGCGACTTGACAATCGTGGATCTTGTCGTACAGACTGTGTAACTCTCTCAATATTGTCTTCGGTCCTAGATGATCTCCGACGACCTTTTGCTTGTGGTTTAAATTTTGAACCAGTCTCTTCAAAACGTTTTACCCATATTTTAATTAAATTAGCACTCGGAGCTTCATTAGTTCGCAAAATGCACGACGCTTCCCGTCGAAGTGACTCATTGTGACTAAGGCCCGTATTCACAAACAATACTTTACTCAGTGTTGAAGTAACCCTATGCTAAGTAAGACATTTCTCATAGTGATTGTTCCGCTCAGCCTTTTTATTCATAAACAATACTTGAGTCACCCTTTTACTATGGGAACGCACAGTGTCCAATGCGGATCAGTGATTGGTCAATTACTGTTGCTAATTTCTCTCTGATGTTTGACAATTGGTGTCCGCGCATGTCCCGCGAATTAGTCGTGAGTTTCACTTTGACAACTTCAAATATTTTTAATTATTAAAAAAATTATTTTCCACGTTTTTAAGCGGTAAATTGTGGGTGTTAACATAGGCCACCCCCCTCCCCAATGATTTCCACAGTGACCTGTTGGAGGCAGCCTGCATCCTAATAGATGATTACTAAACTGAAAATTCCCGTATCTGTATCAGCCCATTTACGTCCCACTGCAGAGCACAGGCCTCGGGAGATCGATTGAGAGTGGTTAGGCCATATAGCCCTCCACGCTGGCCTAATTCGGGTTGGCGGATTTACATACCATAGAAATTTTTATATATCGCTATGCTTCATCGTTTTAGCGCGTGGTGATTGACTATCAAAGAATCAATACACACATGACTCCGAATAGTCAGAGGTGTGCCCTGGGATTCGAACCCGCGACCACCGTGAAAATGTTGGCAGTAGCATCTAGTCCATTTACCAACAGAAAACTCCCAGATGAATAAAATCTTAAGGCCACACGTAATTAGTAAATAGGCGGTTTTGAAAGGCCTCTTTCAGAATAGTGGCAAAAGTGCATGAAGAACAACATCCCTAGTAAATCGATAGCGTTTTTTAAATTGTTTGTCATTGTAAAAATCAAAAGGATTTTGTAAATCTCGAATAATATCTCTTGCACTTATCGTCCTGCGTTCGGTGTCCTTACCGAATGCAGAACGATAAGTATCATCAATATAATTGTCGTACTCCTCCTCTCTGCTGTAATCCATTGTATTGAAAATGGAAAAAGCCTAATGCAAAAACATGGACGTAATATGCAAAACACATAAAATGAAATTACAATTTACATTCACAGCTGTCACTTTTACGTCTTCAATCGACACTATGCGTTGCGTAAAATAGCTGTTGACTTTCTTTACCTGAGGGCCTCTTTAAGTGAACGCATAGTGTCACTCATCACTCAAGTATTGTTTATGAATCAAAATTGACAATTCTGTGCGTTTGGCTACACTATGCGTCCTCATAGTATTGTTTGTGAATACGGGTGTAAAACTCCATGAGCGCGCCTACGCGACGGTAGTAGGCTTCCTCCCCCCACGCGTTTCCTACCCCGCTAATAAAGGTGACAAAATAAGCACGTTCTATTGCGCCACCCTGTACAAGAAATTTTAGGCAAAGGTTATCCTGGTATCGACAATGACACCCACGTTTCGTCTTGTGTGTTTCATCTCACGATGTGATAGAGGGCAATCCTATCGCCATATTGGCCACAAATTTCTGACTCCGGGCTGATAATGAATAGAAAAATCCAATATCACTGCCCGACCCGGGATTCGAACCCCTGAATTAACATTGTAAAGGGATTCGAAACCCCTTTACAATTTTAATTTAATATAACTGCGCCACCGAGGCAGTCGTGCAGCTTGATATGATACACATATACCGGGTATCTCAAGACTGCTACCGAAAACGAAGCCGGGTGGTAGTTTTAGTGGCTACAAACACAATGCAATTAAAAATTTCGCATAGAATCGCGACAATTTTTTTTATGATTTTTTAAATATCGTCATTTTTGGATGGTAAATCCGTAGATTTAGCTAAAATACTAATTTAAACTCTTTTATACCTTAGAGTATTCATAAATAAAAGGGTATACACTATGACTTTAGGAAAAAATGTATTTACCACCCAAATATGGCCATAGGAAAAAATAACAAAAAAAAATTTCCGCTTTTTTTTTGCAACTTTTTCTGTTGCATTGTGTCTGAAGTCGCTTAGACTACCACCCGGCTTCGTTTTCGGTAGCAGTCTTGATATACCCTGTATATGCGGGTTCACAATACTTTATTGAAAGCCACATAACATAAAATAATAAAAATAATAGAGAAACCTTAAATATTGTGAACAACTGGCTGTCTTATCGCTAAGAGCAATTTCTTTCAGACAACCATAATTTGAGCATAATTTGATATCATATCTAATTTAAATAACATAGGTACACACATAAATAAACTCGCGCCTTTTTTCCAAAGAGGATAAGTAGAGGTGCTACAGGGACACCCACGTTTCGCCTTATATGTTCAGTCCCACGACGTGATAGCCTATCGCCAATTTAATAATTCAATTTAAATTATTTTGATTAACTCCAGCGTTGTTCTTAACAGCCTAGTTTAAAATCATGTTCCCATCTGCATCTCCGAAATCAATCTTCAAACAAACAGAAATAGAACTATAACCTCGCTTACATCTAATAACAGTGGCAAATCGGTGTATTTGTGTATTATTGCGCCGTGGCCATGTCGGACGGAATATTGCATGCGGTTGCAGCGAACCAACAAGACCGCATATTGTGACTTATTGCTCAGCTTTCCCAGCCGTTCCCTTTATATTCTAAAAGCTTATTTGCTCAGAGAGCTCGGAAATTATTATAAACAATTCGCAGTCAGTTTGAGAATTTGAGTGTCTTTAACTGCTGCATTAAATGTGAGTAGATTTATACGTCTGTTTACGAGTATTCTATTGAGTAAAGATGTATGTATATTTTTTGCTTCTGCACGCAAAAACTACTGAACCAATTTTGATGAAACTTAACAGTCTTATCACTTATATATCGGAATAATATATAGACTTTAATTTACAAGTATGTCAAGAAAAATAGATTATGTTGATATTTATGGGCCCGCATAATGTGATTTAATGTCCAGCCGTTCCCTTTATATTTTAAACGCTTATTTCCTCAGAGATGCTGGAAAATTATTATAAAAATTTCAGAGTAAGTGTCTTTAACAGCTGCATTAAATATGGATAGATTTCTACGTTTGTTATTTGTGTATGATATGTCATGTTGTTAGGATGTGTTGCTAAAACTACTGGCACCGTAGCTGGGTTTACACACTTAAGGGATATGCGGCAGATTAATATGTGTGATATGTAGTAATCAATATCATGATAAAGTGAGCTAATAATTAATGTATAACACTAGCTCACCATACGCTGACCTCAAGTTCGAGCGCACATCGAACTTGTTGTGTCTTTGTCTAGAATGTCGGTACTGTTACTGTTTAAATCTATTTGATAAATACAAACACTACAGGCTATAATGTACTAATAAGACACCGGTTACTAATAAAACGATTTTATGGGACTATATTTGTAGACATTATGCCCCGTGGTGCAATCGGTTATACGCCAGCTTTGAAATGAGAGGCCGTGAGACAAATGTTTGTGAAGCCTACAAATATTTCTCTCGGGTCTGGGTGGTTTATGGGACCGAAACATCTCTCGTAGCTCCCGATATCTATGACACAAGACTTAGTTGATCTTAATGTGGGGTCTGGACTATGTGTGTGACTGTTGAGTGTATTTATTTATTTTGGGAACTTTATTTGTCAAATCATACACGAAAGCTTTAAAAGTTATCTTATTTCTCAGAACAGCCAGTACATTTGAAATTTTAAATATTTTTTTTATTCCTACTTTTGTTCTCGATCCAGTGATAAATCTTTATCTTATCTTTCCCTATATCTTCATTTAGAAATTTTGCCTATACACCATTCTAGAAAAGAATATTAAATTTTCGATTGTTTTTCAATTTGGTATCTTTATTTTATAATAGATTGAATAGCCAAGTCTCTACCCACTTCGAAAATAATACGACGTAGAAATATTCAAGTTGCAGTTAGGGTGTGAAGATATGCAAATTGAACATATTATAACCATCCATTAACCTTCATATAGGAATAAAGTAGTTTGACGGCAACAGATATATCTGGGTTTTCTGTAAACTTACCTCTGGGAATCAGTGTTATTTATTCAACGCCTATAAATTTTCGGAGTAATGCAATTATCCGCTAGAGAAGCGCTTGAGGGGAGATAATTAAAAGGTGATAAATTGGATTTCTGGAGAATCAATAGGAATCTGAAATTAATTGGATAAAAATATAACTACTTCGTTATTTTATGTCCTTATTTTTATCCTGGTTCGTAAATTACGTGCCTTATACCAGAGAGTATTTGCTATGTCGTTCGGCTCCATCCAGCAAAATAATGTTGCGCATTTTTAGCATAAGGAATGTATAATCCATCCATCCATCCATCCATCAGCCAAAGGAAGTCCACTGCTGAACATAGGCCTCCCCCAATGATTTCCACAGAGACCTGTTGGAGGCAGCCTGTGTCCAGCGACGTCCCGCGACCTTTACCAGGTCGTCGGACCATCTTGTTGGTGGACGTCCTACGCTGCGCTTTCCGCTACGCGGCCTCCATTCGAGTACTTTCCGACCCCATCGGTCATCAGATCTCCGCGCTATGTGCCCGGCCCATTGCCACTTCAACTTGCTAATCCGGTGGGCTATGTCGGTTATTTTAGTTCTCCTACGGATCTCCTCATTTCTGATTCGATCTCGTAGGGAAACCCCGAGCATAGCCCTCTCCATAGCTCGTTGAGTGACTTTGAGCTTCCTAATAAGGCCCATAGTGAGAGGCCACGTCTCGGTGCCGTAAGTCATCACTGGCAACACACAACTATCGAAGACTTTCGATTTAAGGCACTGAGGTATTTTGGACGAGAAGACGTCGCGTAGTTTCCCGAACGCTGCCCAACCGAGTTGGATTCGACGATTGACCTCTCTCTCGAAGTTGGACCTGCCTAACCGGACCACTTGTCCTAAATAGACATATTCGTCAACAACTTCAAGAGTCGAGCCCCCAACACCGATGGGGGTGGGCACAACATGGACATTCGACATGATCTTCGTTTTGTCCATGTTCATTTTAAGACCCACCTGTTGGGAGACTCGATTGAGGTCTTCGAGCATAGTGCTAAGGTCTTCCAGCGATTCAGCCAAGACTACAATATCGTCGGCAAACCGAAGGTGAGTGATATACTCGCCGTTGATGTTGATGCCGAATCCTTTCCACTGCAAGAGCTTGAAGGCATTTTCCAGCGCGGCAGTGAACAGTTTCGGAAATATGACATCTCCCTGTCTCACGCCTCTCTGTAGTGGAATAGCCTTCGTACTCTGATCTTGTACTCGGACCGACATGGTGGCGTTGTTGTATATACACTTCAACACTTCGATGTACCGATAGTCGATATGGCACCGCTGGAGAGACTGTAGCACAGCCCAAGTCTCGATCGAATCAAAGGCTTTCTCATAGTCCACAAACGCTAAACAAAGCGGCAAGTTATATTCCTCGGTTTTTTGTATAACTTGCCGAAGCGTATGGATGTGGTCTATGGTACTAAAGCCTTTTCGGAAACCGGCTTGTTCGGGAGGCTGGAAGTCATCAAACCTGCGTTCGAGACGATTTGTGATGACCCTCGAAAACAACTTATAGACATGGCTCAGGAGCGAGATGGGCCTGTAATTCTTCAGCAAAGTGTTATCACCTTTTTTGAAGAACAGTACCACCACGCTCCTGCTCCATGCCTCTGGCGTTGAGCCCTCGAGGAGAACGGAATTGAAGAGCCTCTGAAGGACTTTCAGTATCGGCGTTCCGCCCGCTTTCAGAAGCTCTGAAGCTAAGGAATGTATAAGACGAAACAAAATGAGATGGGATGGGGAAAGAAGTATAAAGGACAGTAGTTATGTTGGGTTTTAAAATAAAACAGTTAGTACGCGAAACATCGTTTCTGATGTGGACTGGAGACAAAAGTACCTGCACTCAGGCGGAGCCCGGTCGTGCAGCTAGTTTTAACCATAAAACTCTACCAAATAAAATGCAATCAAACTTATCTTAAAAAACTATATGGACTATATGACCGAACCACTATCAATCATTGAAATACTATTATTTAGGGATTTTATCATGGCTTTGGTATAATTTTCCATTTTTTTTACTTTTGAACGCTACGTTTCGATTAATTTACAGCTTTCGTGGTCACGGGGCGGACTAACGCCCGAATATTGGAACATAACTTAAATATTATGTTGCACTTAACTACGTAAACACCTCTTAAATGTACTGGCTATGTGGGCTATGCGCTGTTAAGAGCAACTTATTATTTTAATGTCGTTCGAGTATTCGGGTGTAAGTCCGTAAAATCCATATACTCCGTAAATGATTTAAAATATATCCATTAAATACGTAAAAAAAATTTTTATTTCAATGTGTAATATACGCGTAAACCTAAGAAACTATTACCCTCCTAATCTTACTCTCGATTGTAGAGTAGGCCCGTGCCCTGCAGTGGGACATATATGGGTTGATACAGAAACGTATCTTAAAAAAGTACAGACAGTTTCATTTACCGGTTGACATCAACGATCAACGTGGGCATAGGAAAGAAAATAATTCTTCCTCAAAATTACACTCAATTTAGAGTTTAATTAGATAAATCTCGTGTGTGGAGGCCCATTTATTACTTGTGGGAGCTATTTTACGCGCTCTGCCCAAAAACACCAGATTAATTTATGAAGGTTTGACAATGTAATCTGATTTTTCAGCCCTTTAATTTAGTTGGACATTGTTTTATAGTTGTTGGTAATAAAATGTAATTTACGTGAATTAATTGTTTTGTGGAATTGAAAAGCCTCTGTTTTTAATTATTTTTTGTATAACAAAAAATAAAAATGACAGAATATTGGGTTGAAAAGCGGGTAAAATAGGAGAAGTTAGCACAATAGCTAACTTTTCAACAAGAATTTCACATACATACATACATAAACTCACGCCTTCTATCCAGAAGAGGTAGACCGAGGTAGTATCGCCTTGTGTTTTCTATCCCACGATGTGATAGCGGCGAGTCTATGCCACAAGAACTTCGTATATATGTACATATGTGTATTTTACCAACCATATTAGGCCAGAGTGTCGGCCAACAAGATCTATTTATAGAAGAGTTTACGATAGGAATGCAATTAGTTTTAAAATTATCAACATGGCTGAGAAATCATAAAAACCCTTGTAAGGATAGAATATATGTATCAGCCCATACACGTCCCACTGTAGGGCACGGGCCTCTTCTACAATCGAGAGTACGATTGAGAGTGGTTAGGCCATATAGTCCACCACGCTAGCCTAGTGCGGGTTGGCAGGATATGAATATGAATATGCATAATTTCACCTACTATTTTTATCTTCTGTAACTTTGTTACGATGTTTGGCGCGACTTATTGCCATTCACCTTATGGTAAGCGCAACTCCAAACAACGCTATTCATTATAAAGCAATGCTTGGCATTCCACTGCGGTCATCCTGAAAGAAGTTAAGTCTCATTATGTCTATACGTTACTATAGCTAGAGTATAATGTAATGTGTAATGTTCGTAATATAATATAATAAACTAATTAACACGGATTGTACCACAATACATTGGGCTCCCTTCAATTAATTCTGAAACAGTAAACATGCTTCATCTGATCATTATGATCCATAAATAATTTTATTTGTAGTTTTGTAATGATCTTTTGAGTAATTAGGTCAGGATCCGTTAATTCACTTTTAAAAAGTGCGCTTTTTTCTTTTATGGTAATGAGATATACGAAAGATTAAGCTTGCTCTTGTATCGGGATAAATTGAAAACATAAAACTTGTATTATAAAGTCAACATTTACCCGTAAAAAATACCTTTATATAATCAGTAGGAGACTGAACTACGCAGTAAGCACAGAAACACATCTAGCTAATCGCTGCCATAATCGACCGTCAAAGCAATTTCTAGTTGAAAGAGGCGGCACAAAAATATTCAATTTTGAGATTATTACACTAAAGATCTTATCGAACTAACAAGATTTTTAAAGGTTGGGTAATAACAATTGACCCGGATTAGTTTCTTAAATTTTCTAAAGTATTTTTATCTACTTTTAATAAAATGATTTGACTTGTTTCATTTGACGTTTAATAATGATCTCTCGCCATATTACTTGGCTATTTGGAAGACATTTTCTCTTTTCAATATATTTAAACATCGTGAGGAAACCTGCATACCATAGCAATTTATAAGAAATATCAGCTCATATACGTCCCACTGCAGGGCACGGGTCTACTCTACAATCGAGAGTACGATTGAGAGTGGCTAGGCCATATAGTCCACCACGCTGGCCTAATGCGGGTTGGTCCTATTTACTTTTTTTTTCTTTTATTTAACTTGCTTAACAAAATATACAATAATTGTTAGTAAATAGCATAAGAAACCACTAAGGTTTATATTGATGCTATCAGAGTTGACAATGGGGTTATAACTTATAACAAGACATTTATACTGTAGTGATAATAGGAGTTTTGAGATTCATTCAAAGATTATTACTTATTTACATTTAGATTATTTAAAAAGTAAGTCTTGAGTTTATATTTGATGTTGTTTGGTGTTAAACTATCGCGTAAATCTGGGGATAGTCTGTTAATTAAACGCGGCACAAGGTATGAGTCCGCGGCGTCACTAACTTGTTTTGTGCGATGGCACGCGTATATATAGGATAGTTAATTTCTGTTTTAAGTTCTTTATTAAAATAATATTTCACAAGTAAAGTATACTCAACGTTGACATGAATAGGTAAGATTTTACAATAACTAAACAATTTTCTATAGTCGTCTTTAAACTGGTCTCTAATCTTATGCGATACTATATTTTTTTAAATTTTTGTTTGCATATTATAAATTTTGTTTAAATACGTTTTGTAAGTACGGCCATAACAACTAAGACCATAACTGACATAGGATTCCGCTAATAAATTGCACAACATCAATTTGATTTTATATGGTAGACGTTTTTTTAATATTATAATTTATAATATTTGCCAGAAATTACCTCAATTTGGAGCAGACGTGTTCAACATGATAATGCCAGTGAGTTTACTGTCGATATGTAAACTTAATATTAGTTCAGTGTTATTGACCTCTAGTACCAAATAGAAGTTAGTTTCAATTACAAAAGGTGAGGTCTCCGTGAACAATATAGTAATAGGTACTTTCTATAGTTCATAGTTCTTTAATATCGTAGGACTGTGAAAATTTACTGATTAGAGAATGGTGTTCTACAAATAATAAATTAACACACCCAACAGTCACATGCATAGTAGTCCTGACCAGACACTAAGATCGAGTCTTGTGTCGGGGGTATCAGAATATACTAGGTATATCAAGGCTGCTACCGAAAACGA
This sequence comes from Hyles vespertilio, assembly GCA_009982885.2. Classification (NCBI taxonomy): domain Eukaryota; kingdom Metazoa; phylum Arthropoda; class Insecta; order Lepidoptera; family Sphingidae; genus Hyles; species Hyles vespertilio. Next base: position 6,232,645 of record CM042806.1, on the reverse strand, counting down.
AGCCGTGTGGTAGTTTTAGTGACTACAAACACAATGCAACTAAAAATGTCGCTAAGAAACGCGACAATTTTTTTTATATTTTTTTTAGTATCATCAATTTTGGGTGGTAAATCCATAGTTTTTGCTAAAATAATAATTCAAAGTGTGGCGGTTGCAATACGCCAACTTAGATATAGCTTTTAAAGCGATTGCAATACGCCAACTTATATTTAGCTTTTAAAATAACACGCTTATTAGTTGTAATTTGAACATTATTTAAACACGCATTTCATTTTAAAATATGACTGCAGATGTTTAACCATAAAACATCTGCGAGTCGTTTTATTAAAATAAGAATTTTTGTGTACCCTATTGTATAATATTAGTTAAAAAGATGCTGTTCTAAATTATTGTTTCCTAATTGTAATGGCCCGTTCATGCCGGGGAAATAAAACTGTATTATTATAGTTAAGTTCTTTAGTGGCGGTAATCCTTTGCAACAAATTTATGTTTTTTAGACAATAGTACACATGTTTGGGTAAACCTTTCAGTTTGGACAATAGCCCAGATGTTTGGACCGACCTTAATTTTTAGTTGAAAGGATAGACCCTATTTTATGGCTTAAATATATTTTCTGGAAGATTTATCCCCACCGATACTCATTCGGGTAGTCCTATAAAAGGGTCGGTTTATTTGGATGAAAGTAGACAGTCTGCCATCTCTCGTCACGAGCACATCTCGCTCCGAGTCGCATAATTATAATTTTACTCTGTCTGTGAATGTATTAAGTGTTAATTTACAAAATATACAATAGTTAGTTCCTGGAAGTGAGTGCTTATTCTAATACCTACACTTATAACCACCGAAAAAAGCCTTGCATACCATAGCGTATTTAAAAATAAAAGGGTATACACTATTATTTAAGAAAAAACTATGGATTTACCATCCTAAAAAAATAAAGAAAAAAAATAACAAAAAAAATCGTCACAAATGTTTGCACAAAATTTAGTTGCATTGTGTCTAAAGTCACTAAAACTACCACCCAGCTTCGTTTTCGGTAGCAATCTTGATATACTCTGTATAAGTGACTTCTCGGGCTCACAAACATCCAGACCGAAATAAATACCTATGGATCACACCACAGATCATACAAATCTTTCCTTCGGTGCGGGGATCGAACCCGCGACTTCACGTTTCACGGCAGGTGTCTAACCCACTTACTTACTTGCATACACTTGCATGTTACTTACTTGGCCTGACCAGAGGTAAATAAATAAACGCTACTGAGGCAGTTAACTTTACATAATATTTCTTATTCATTATAATTAAAATCTCATTTTTACGAGTAGTTTCATGCTTTGTCTAACGTCCGGTTTCTATAATATATCTATCTGTAATTAGAGATTTCATTAGATATTTCAATGCATTTTATGTTTCGGTAAACAAAGATAGAGAGGTGTATGTATATATGGTGCATATCTATATATTAATACGTGATGTAAAAACTTTGTACCCCTTTTTACGAAAATTGCGCGGACGCAGGAGCATAAAATTTGGCACACTTATAGTTTATGTGTAGGAGAAGTGCAGTACGCTAATATTTTTCAATAATAATGCTTATAAAGTACATTAAATCAAAAAATAAAACATTACACACACTACCGTGCATTTCACACACACATACATACACAATTATTTGTATACGCACACATACTCTGGTGTCAAATTGTTTCTTTTCTTTTTCATTTTGTTCTTCTGACATAGACATACCAAAAAAAGGTATTATTTGCCTCATTTAATATAAAAAAATATATATAAATAATTTAATATAAATCATATAATAATAATATAAATCATTTAATATAATAACAATGCATAAAAAGTACATTAAATCAATAAATAGAACATTACACAAACCAGCATGCATTTGACACACGCATTTGTACACGTATACATACTCTTTGATCAAATTGTTTCGTTTGTTTATTATAGACATAGTTGAATGTCAAACTCAAAAGTTTGTTTACTGTGGTTTTATTCAATGTCAAACAGAAAAGTTTTATTTGACGAATACTACGTGAAATACTGAGCGCTTATACAAATTGTGTAGCAGTAAGATACATTGAAATGGATACGGGCTATCATTATATGCATAAAGAAAGTTCTGTAGCAGCAATCTGCAATAACAACATTCAGGTACAAAAAAAATAATAATTTGCTATTGCTGGTTCAAAGCAATTATTGTATTTTACGATTTCAGTAATTGCATATCATCATCATCATCATCATATCAGCCACAGGAAGTCCACTGCTGAACATCCCCCAAGGATCTCCACAATGAAGCGGCCTGCATCCAGCGACTTCCTGCAACCTTAGTCAGATCGTCCGTCCACTTGTAGGCGGGCGTCCGACCTTTCGCTTGCCTGTACGTGGCCTCCACTCAAGAACCTTTCGGCCCCAACGGCCATCGGTTCTACGAGCTATGTGCTCGGCCCACTGCCATTTCAACTTGCCAATCCTATGGGCTATGTCGGTAACCTTGGTTCTCTTGGTTCTTGGTTCTTGGTAATTGCATATACTTCAGGATAAATAAGTGATTTTGAGAGATACGTAATTATCAGAATAACAACATCATTATACAGGTAAAAACTTTTTCTCTTCTTGATTTGGTCGAATTTCGAACACTAGGCGACCACTAGTATTTATAAATAGCTAGGAAAGATAAAGATAAATGACAGTCGTTGTTTATTGAAGCATAGAATTGTATCGACATAGTATTGGTAGCTATTTCAACCTCTAGTTAAAGATAGATAAGTTAAAGAGAATGGCCGTTAGCCGTTTAAATAAAGAACTTTAAAAAACCAGTTTACTATTTATTTTATTTTTTTTAGTTATGTATTCTACAAGTTCCAACTCGTAATCATCGTTTGGACTGCATGATCCTCCCACAAGACTAAAATAGTGTTTTAAATGCATTGCAAAACATTAATTTCAACACCAATATAATATTAGTTTGAAACATATAGCAGCTAATACCGTATATTCCCAGAATGCTATTGTTCTACATACAATGCGAATTGAGAACTAAGCTCCCAAACTAGATATCTAAACCTGCACGGATAGTTGACAAATTAGCACATTGTTCAGTCTGTTTGTGTCAGCGGTAGTGTGAAACTAGCCGAACAATTGCTTCGAGCAAGGACGTAAAACATTTTAAATGTATAATTATTGAAATGACTTATTATTTACAGATTTTATCGCGAATTTGGTTTAAGTTTTCATTTTTCTTCCAGACGTTTCGATTACTTGTTTATTAATTATTGCATTACTATTTTTGACATTAATAATTAATTGAATAATTAATAATGGTTAAGTCAACTTATACGTATACAGCTGTGAGCTTTACAGAGCTCAGTGTCGATCCGTGTGAGTGTCGGTTTTACAACTTGGTGTCTGTTTGCCACAAGATTTTTTTTAAATAACTACTGGAAATATTGAGACTTTAAATATTATATTTCAGGATGGCGAGCGCAGTGGAGTGCCAAGCATTGCTTTGTAATTCAAGGTGCTGTTTTGTTTTGCTACTGTTCATGAGCAGTCGTATCGCTTACCATCAGGCGAACGGTATGCTCGTCTCGATATGCATAGTAAAAAAAACACAGCGTGGAACATCGAGATTTATGTACATTTTATCTACATTGGTCACTCATAAGCCTCAATTACCACGAGCAAATGAATGAATCTATCGTTCTATTTGTGAACGAATGGAACGAATGAACGTCAGTAAAGCCTCTGATTGTACGCCGGAGTTTGGTTAAACGTGTCACTAATTGGCCCATTCAAATAGATACAGTGCGTATTGCTTCATTATTGTTATGTAGTGAAGGTCGGCAGTTGTCATGATTTGGTATAACTGTTACTAAAATAAGGCTCGTCTAATAAGTAGTAAAATATGTACCTAAATAGGTCACACAAAAACATTTACTCTCAGTCGTAAACAAGCATTTGCAAACGCTTAAAATGTATTTTTAGAAGAACAATATTAGAATCTTAGCTCGGGTAATGTCATATTACATTTTTGGATTCATCGAGCTGGAGTCAGGAATTTCATATCGTGAGACGGAATATAATTATAATGCGAAACGTGGGTATCCTTGTAGCAACTTTGCCTACACCTTCTGGGAAAATGGCGTGATGTTTATGTATGTAATATAATCAATTTCTTTTTTTCGTATTTTTTATTCATATTCCGTCTCTCAGCCGCAGGAAGTTCACTGCTGAACATATGCATAATATTAATAGTATTCAAATAGGTAAATCAAATTTTAAACTCAACTCTATTATTATTAGTTTTGTTCAGTGAAATATGGTACTCGTCTTCACGGCAATAGCATAACAAAACATAAAAACAATGTTTTATTTAATCCTCGTAAAAGTTGTAGCAAGAAAAACTGAGAGCCAACCACGTTGACAGTTCATTATGCGTTCTTTATTTATTGCAGATAAAAACGTTCATTAGGAGTCATCCATTTCTTTTACCGGACTTTCTTTATTTCAGAGAAATCCGTTTCGACTTTCATCCGTATGCCTCACACAATGATAATTTGAAATTATTCATTTTTTTATACATTTTTCAACTCAGCTTGGTTGACGGCCCTGTGTAAATAAATACACCCAACAGTCACATACATAGTCCCGACCATAGACCATCGGGTCTTGTGTCGTGGGTATCAGGAACTAATAGAGAGTTTATGGACTCACAAACACCCAGACCTGAAACAAATACTTGTGATCCACACAAATATTTGTTTTGGTGCTTGAATCGATCCCGCGGCTTTTCGTTTTGCATACGGCGTCTAACTGTCATGCATTTGATATAATCGTAAGCTTCAAGACAATCTGTGTAATATTATTACAACTGAAATCGATACGAAACATATTCATCTGTGTACATCGTCAAAATATCATTATTAACGTTAGCCAGGGTTTATGCCCGTGATCATATTTATCCCCGGGGAACCTTTCATTTTCCCGGGATTAGGGTAACTTCGTACCTTATGGTGCACGCAAGATTCTGGCAGCGGTTGGTTAATTACACTAGTTTATAAATAGCTTTTAAAAGTAACCAGAATCATCTATTTATATTTATTTTGTAACTGGGTTTTACTCGTTTGTCTTCTTTTTGTTTTCGTTTGTCCTTTTTGGACCTACACCATTTACATGTTACAAATATTATAAAAGTAATTTATGTTCAATGTTATCCATATATGACCTTTTAACACATGAAAATAATAAAATTACCAGGCATTAAGATTTTTCATCTGATGTCTAGGGATGAAGATGCAATTCTTAAAATATAAAGTTATGAATTATGTTGTTATTTTTTAATAGCAGGCGTGATGCTTACCATCAATCGAACATAATTCTCGTCTCGTCATTTTCGTTAATAAATAATTATTAATTGTTCATCACAGTCATGAAACGATAAACTTCGGATTCATATATAACTCTTGTTTGTATACTCCAGTGGACTAAAGTTAAACATAGAATCTTAAACATAGAATCATAGAATAATCTAATATCCTCATCTTTTATGCCAGCAAACACATCTATAAATCTATACATATAAATAAAATTGAAGTGTCTGTTTTAAAAGTGAAAATTAAAAAAAATGTCCAACTACATATCGTTATATACACGATACCTGTGCCGAAAATGATATTTTAAATTTTTTTGTCTGTCTGTCTGTCTGTTTGTTCCGGCTAATCTCTGAAATGGCTGGACCGATTTTGACGGGACTTTTTAGTCAGGTATCTGATATAATAAGGAGTAACTTAGGCTACATTTGTTTTAGAAAATGTCATTTATTAAAAAAATAACTTAAAAAAACTTTTTTGTTAAACTCCACGCGGACGAAGTCGCGGGCACAGCTAGTTTCAAATAAAATATACTTTAAATGACACCCTAAAAACTTTGGTATAGACTCACGATTGGGTTTGTTTAAATGTCATACAACTGAATTGGTTTTGTCTGTTTTATTTTTTTATAAAGGGTATATCAAGACTACTATCGAAAACGACGGTGGCAGTGTTAATAACATGAGACAAAATAAAGGTTAAAATTTTACAAAACAAAAACGACTATTTTTTTCCATCTCTGTATCTGGTCGGAAATCAATAGTTTTTCCTAAGATAATAATAGTTAATAATACACTCTTTTAGTTTGAAAGATGCTATAATATGTAAGGGTTTAAAATATTATTTAAGCAAAAACTATGGATTTACCACCACAACAGAATGATATTTACGAGTAAAAATCACAATAATAAAAATTGACGAATTCCTTTGCGAATTTTTTAGTTGCAATATATTTGTAGTTACTTAAGAGGACGGTAGACGCCGATGATGATTGCTCGAATGGGCGGAACCAAATCTCTTGCACCGGCGCATGCTGGCGTACGACGTGCGAGTGAGCGCGCTGCGCAATACCTATTCGGCGCCATTTTTTCGCCGCGAGCGGAAATATACATTTCATTATTGCTTGACGTTCCCATCGAGTACAACTAGGAGCGGTCTAACCATAGTGAATGATTAATTCACTAAATAACAGTATAGCCATCGTGGTGGAGCTTTTTGAACGCCGACTAATAAACGAAAGGCCGCGAGTTCGATCCCCGCATTGAAACCACTTTTTGTGTTTATTTATTTCATCTATCTATACCGATATTACAAAGAGGAAATATTTATTTGTATTTTAGATTTTTAATATTAGTATTTTTGTTTTTCTTTTCTAATATTATAAAGAAGATACATTTGTGTTTTTGGATTTTTGTTTTTAATGAATAAACTCAAAAACCGACCGATTTTTAAAATTCTTTCACTTTACGAGTGGTATATTATCCTGGAATAATAGAGGCTGTATATTTACCTAAAGGGGTACATAGATGTATTTAACCGAATTATGATTTTTTTACATTCATAGCTTCAGCGGTTTTGATTTTCCATACAATATTTCATCCCATATTTTACCCCCATTAGCTGTTCTTCCTAAACTGTTACACGTCATTATTTTGCATAAGGAGTTAAAAAAATTTTCAAAAAAATATCTTCAATGGTTTTTTATTTTCGATTTCAACCCTTATTTCAACCCCTTTATCCAAATATACAGCCAATGTTACTCCAGGATAATGTTGGATTCGAATAGTAAAAAAATTTTTGAATTTATTCATAATAAACAAAAATCGTAATATTCAAAAATCTAAAATACTAATGTTACAAAAATGCAAAAATTCAAATGTTTCCCCTTTAATATTAGGTTAGATAGATAGATGAATTTATAAACAAAAACAATTGTATCGATGCGGGAACCCGCAGCCACTTGTTTTTCAGTAGGCGTCCAGCCAACTGCGCTACGGTAACTGTAATGTACAAGCGTGAATTAATCATTCACTACGGTTAGACCGCCCCTAACCGTGCTCAATGAATATGTCGAGCGAAATAGCAATATTCAATTTACTTTGATATTGCTGAGACAAGCGACATAGGTCCGTTTAGCACGGCGCCTCGTCCCTTACTGATTTGTTGGGCGATAACTGGGACGTGCACGCGATTTAGAGTATCGAAAACGTGAAAAAAATCGGTAAAAATAAATAAGGCAGAAATTAGAAAAAATAAAAAGAAGGCCCCGTCTTGCATTTCTTAATATCCTGATAACAATAAAACAATCCTGGTGCTCATACTTTACGAGAAACGTTGTAAATGCGAAAACAGAGGTTACTTTGCAATTTTATTTCAAGTACTTTTAATACACTTTTAAGAATTCTGAAAAGAAGGGGACATGCTCCATATAGTGTAGATCAACATATATTTTTTTTGAAGATCTAACAATCAAGGTTTCCAAGACAAAATGTTGTGAAAAAGGCCATTTCACATAGACCCTCCTCTTAACGACCCGGTTTTGTTTTGGATAGAAATCTTGATATACCCTGTATTGTCGTCTTGTTTTATCACAGTATACTTGAATGTACGAGTAAATGCGACATTATTCATGCAGTTTATTGATTGGCGATAGTCGAAAAATTTACTATTTTTATCTTCAGTTGTAAATTGTGATGTCAATTGGCACCATATCAATTGTGTTATTAGCCTAACAACAGTCAATATAGTTAAACTAGTGTGATTATTTTAATTTCCGTCATTGATACACATCTATGAAAACGATGTTTGCAATTAAAACATCAACAATCGGTCCAAACATCGACAGTTACCATAAAAACAGATATTGTCGTATTTCTTACCGTTATGGTAGGTTGAGCTAAGATTATAAAAAATATTCAGTAAAATAAAACACATTTCATACGTCCATTTAATTTTAATGAATTTTCAGACATTTATTACATGGAAATGATATAAACTGAAACCTTTTTCCTGTATACATAAAGTTCGATACTATATTCACAGATTAAAAAATCTAACAGACACCCGACATTTTGAATTACCTGCCAAAAGGAGACATTGAAATACGCCCATACATTGAAACACAGCTTATTTTATTACAAAAAGCCTTTTACTATTTACAAATTTAATATTTCACTTTATTTTACACCAAATAAACTTATGTTACCTTAAATATTAATTGTCTTTGTTCTTATAAAATCCTACATTTTATAACCGTCTTCAGTTAGGAATCAAAGTAGTTTTTTTACAGCTTAGAAATTAGGTCAAGAAATTTCTCATTATTTCCTCGTCTAAAAATTTATATTTTAAATTGAATACGTACGTTGTTCCTTTGGTAAACATATAAGTAACTTATATACAACTAATTTTAATTGTTTCTTTGGTAAACATATGGGTGACTTATATACAAATAATTACATTGTAATATATTCTTTAAAGAAAAATTAATAAACATTCGTGTGTATATTTAGAAAAATATGTATAATTTGTAATTATCTTCATTTTCTGTACTTACAAACGAGCTTACAATAAATGATTTACATTAAAAAAAACAAAATAATACGATCTATCAAGACTTCCCAAATATATGTGATCAATAAGAAAATTCATTGTTTTTCTTGTGTAAATAAAACAAAAAATTCTGACATTGTTTTAGGCCAAATAACATGTAATGTTGTCACCAAAATATTTTGGCACAACAAAACTGAATAGCTACAAAACATATTAGACTTTTATGAACGACTAAATCTCGAAATAACCTTATTATATCCGATAAACATTTTGAGCAGCCCTGATAGTTCTCGACACAATGTCTTTTATGGAACTAGAAAACTTGAGAGCGTCTATCTAGTGACGCACTTCTCGTCAAGATCTCCAGTTAGGAAGTCGTTGGTGTCTCTAATAGTCATGATTGTGACTCCATCCGTGCTGTTCCGAGATATAATGTTACTCTTCTTCTTAGTACTTCCGTAGTCGTAGTTCGATATTACCACGCTTTCTGTCGGGTTCCTGCAAGAGATGGTAGAACAATCACTGCTGTAAACGTTTTGTATTCAGTGTGGATGTTTATTTTATATGATATTGCCATTTTTTTTTTTTTGCTTTGAATTGCGAGACGAGCAATCCGTTTGCCTGATGGTAAGCGATACGACCGCTCATGAACAGTAGCAACATTCCACTGCGCTCGCCATCCTGAGACATAAGATGTTAAGTCTCAATATGTCCAGTAGTTGCTCTGGCTACAATGTCCTTCAATCCGAAACACAACAGTGCATTTAAGCAGTGTTGTTTCACGGGAGAAATAGACATTGCGGTGGTACCTACCCAGATGGCCTCTCACATATGAGAGACCTACCACCAGTAAAGTAATTAATTAATTAGAAGTAATAGCTACAGTGACTATTCAAGGGCTGTGATTTAGTCGAGATTACTTAATTTCCTGAAACTTGAAGTCAGTCAGGCAGGCGTATCGTAATATGACAACGAAAATCTTTCAGCGACACGAAATACAACTATTTGACCTCAACTAAATGCTTAGTAATATTTTTTATAAGATAAATTGAAATAAATCCAAATCCGCGATAAAATCCGTAAATAAAAGTTTAATTTCAATGTATAACATTCGCGTAAATCTAAGAAACTTTTATGGAAACCAGTACGGACAAAGAAATTGTAAGTTGGAAACTAGCCGAGGATTAAAATTTAAAGAACTAATTCGTTTTTCGAATTTTTCTTTACAGTTTAATTACAACGTGGTCAATTGTATCCAACCTTAGTAACAGAATTATAATAATCGTGGAAAGTAACTCGATTACAGTAGCGAAAAAAATAGGTCTGCTTTTTCATTCGATCGATCCATTTACAGCCTGCCAAATTACTTAGGACGGCAACATGTTTGATTTATTACATTACGTCGATACAAAAATACCTCGTTCTAATCGGAAGAATTAAGTTGTAAATATCAACGAAAACGCTTCTATTTGTCATGTGGAACTAATGCTGGATTTGACAATAATAAATGCTTTTCCACAATGCAATAGCAATATACATTGTACAGTTTAAAGCTACGACCTAACTGTTGAAAACGTGTTAGCATTTGTCTACATAATTTGATGACATCTTAAAATTTACAACGTTTTAAAATTTTACTGCGTCGTTTCGCCGTCCCCCATTTGCAAATTAGCATCACAATTTATTTTTCATTGCGTTCAAACATTAAGGGCTATTAATAAATTAAATCTAGACTATATTGAAGTGAACGACATTCAATAAAATCTAAATATTCTTTAAATTTTAAGTGATACACAGGTAAGCACGAAGGTTTTTAGTTTCAAAGTTGAACGGTCCGTCGGATTTATCTATCGCAAGGTTATGTTGTTACATTTTATTACATTTTCATTGCTCACGAACGACTGCCGAGTAACGACTTCACTTGATTGTCAATTTAACAGTTGACTATAAACATCCACAGTATCGGCTGAATTGTAAATGCTTGTTGGTACTTGGGGAATAGAAGACCAGAAGAACTAACAAGATGAATTGGATCTAATTTGATAATTATATTCTATAGTCACCTTTTCCCTCCAAAACTCCAATTCTAAACATAAGCCTCTCCCAATATTTTTTTTAGCAGCCTGCATCTAGAAACTTCTTGCAGGCTTTATGATATATCTATCTGCTTTATGGATGGACAGCTTAAACTGTGCTTGCTGTGCAATCTGTTCATACATTAAATAATTTAGAAGTAAAACACTACCCGTCCTAACCTGTTACATCTGTGTCGATGAGTGCTTCTGAACGAAGTCTCACAGATGGCCGTCCGCGACAGCCGAGAGCTGCAAGTTGGATGGAGAGTGCCGCGTCGGCAGCACAGGTATCGGTTGAAGTGCTGTCTGAAGACTCCACTCACGCAGTACAGAGCAACTGGGTTCACGCAGGAGTTCAGGAAACTAGAAAAAATGTCAAAATATGTGGGCATTGAGCTTAATTTTTTATGTTGGTAATACATATATTTAGTTTTAGTTCCGATTAATTGAAGATATTAACAAATAAGAGTCACCCTAATGTTGCAAAAGTCAGTTCAAATTACTGAGTTCGAATCTTTTCTTGAGGTTAGAGAAAATGATAATATTGACGCGAGAAAGGTTTCATATTTTTTTTGATATCTGGAACATCTAGCAATATTATTACGAGAAAATTGATTATACCTCCGTATTAACTAAATAATAACCCCATAGAATAAAATGTAATAAACTATTAGTCGAAGTTAATTTCAACAGTTTTAGTTTCTTGAACATATTTTGATATGATGTGTGTGTTAACATCAAGCACACCTCTTCAAAGCTGTCTTTGACACCTGAGCAAGCGATTAATTATTATTCTAAGAACAGACTTCGTTAGAAGACTTAATGAGAGGGACGATATTTAAACGGTAAATTCCATCCATCCATCAGCCAAAGGAAGTCCACTGCTGAACATAGGCCTCCCCCAATGATTTCCACAGAGACCTGTTGGAGGCAGCCTGCATCCAGCGACGTCCCGCGACCTTTACCAGGTCGTCGGACCATCTTGTGGGTGGACGTCCTACGCTGCGCTTTCCGCTTCGCTTTGCGCTTTGCGCTTCCGTAACGGAAACGGTAAATTACTGACGACAAATTTGTAACTTCCAATCCTGTAAATTTAAAAGCTATATTGTTGAAGCAATTAGCGTCTTTATTCACATTCACAAAAAAGTATATTGAAATTGATATTTCTTGATAATGTGATGATGGCGTTAAATCCGAGTTCAAAAGATGAGTTCTAATGTCTTCGTCTTTCCCTCTTATTTCTGGTTGTAGTTCGATTTTCGTGTTACATAACGCCCAAATCTCACTGCTGTATACATACTATTCTAGTACAATCACTCCCAACATAGTTGTATTTATTTATAATTATTATTCACTAATATACATATATACATTAATGTTCATTTGGATCCTAGAACTTCCTTATATCCTTAACTAATAAGAACTAATAAGATAACAAACTAATAAGAACTTTTTTATATCCAAAGTTTTCATCGAAAGTTGTCTGTTAGAAATACCTAGAGCGATAATACCGCCATCTGTACTTTTTGTTAATTACTAATATCTTTAAGTGTTTTCCTTTTTATGTGAATTAAGAATAAGTAAATAAAATGCCGAACAAATACACTGCCACTGATTTAGAAAAAACTAAAATCAATCTAAAAATAAACATTTAACATTTAAGTGATGGAAGGGAACATACAATCTGTAACACCACGAATCGATCAGTTCAGGAAACGGAATCAATTCTTTTGTACAACACTTGTGAATAGAAATCGTTCTGGGCCCGTTCATATTTCATGTACCAACCTTGATTGGCTCTCACTGGGGAGATCTTTTGAATATTTAGTTTCTTTACCTGGAAAGGGTTTCGTAAAAGATTAACCCTCATTAAATACTACTTTTCTCCTCGACATTAGTTCCAAAGGTTGTTCCCATACATCACTAAATCGGTGTTATTTATATTTGAATATTTCACGAATTACGCTTTTGGTTGACAGTTCACACTCAGTTGACAGTTCAGAATCAGAAATTATTTCTTTGGGCATAATGTAGGTGCAATTCTAAGGTATTAAATTAAACAACATAAAAATCAGTTTCTGGAGTTTATTTGCGGGTCAGGGCAATTTATTACGGCAAAAATTATGCTACCAAAGGCGCCTTAAAACCTTGAACCTTGGAACCTTAGATTGGCTGTTTCTAGCTGAGTATTTCGTCAATCGCTGTTCCGTTTCTCATCAGTGTTATGAATTAATATATAGGCAGATTTTTAAATTCAAATGTACTTCTTAAATATCGGAATTCTGATTAGCTACAGTTCTACTTTTAAATATTGGGTAGAAAAATAATTTAGTTTAACATGCCTGTATCAGCCCATACACGTCCCACTGCAGGGCACGGGCCTACTCTACAATCGAAAATACGATTGAGAGTGGTTTAACATGATAGAATTAAAATAAAGTTTAGCAAAACACGTAAGTGCTTCTTAAATATCACGCAACCAAATCTGACCACATTATGGAAATGGGATATTTCCTAATATTACCCTAATTCGATGCTCTGTAAACACGACCATAGTACAAGTGGGACGACATGGGATAGTGTAAAAAGTACTCTCTTTCGTATAGTGTCCCGGCTAAAAGGGACAGTAAATATTGGTAAAAGCAGTACAAAGGTTAGTCCCTTAGGGCAGTAATACGCCTACGTTTTAGTACATTTTCTGGTATTGCTTATAAAGCCTACTTGAGTATTTTTCAAGCAATATTTTTCGTATATGAGACGTTTTCATATTATTTTACGAGAATCCGAAAAAACTCCAAATATTTTATTCTGCGAATGAGGGAAGGGTCTTCAATAAGTAGCTTTTATAAACTAGAAATATGAACCTTAGAGCAAGAAAGAATAAAATATCTGACACAGCAAAAAAAGAAAAGCCAAAAGCATGTTTTCAAAATTAATATAATAGATTTTTGATAATACAATTACAAAAATGAAATCATTTATAAAATTTAAGTATGAAGAAACTTTTTAAGAAAAACGAAAAGTATAAATCATTTAACAATACAATCGACTATAATAGGATTTATTCAAAAGCGACTGAAGCATGAAATCTGCAAAATCAATTTGGATTTCTCGCAAAATCTTTTCAGTCATTGCTGTCTTTCCTACCGTTTTCTTTGTAAAAACTCGATTTAATAATTGCTTACCTCAAGCAGAATCCCATTATTCTGAGAGCGTGAGTCCAATCGTTGTAGTCCGTCTGTGCGGTCGGCGATAGATGAAACCACATTTCAAACGCGTGGTAGGGCAAGAAGCAAATGAAGAATACTGGAAAGAATTTATTGCATTAGTTCATCTTGTCAACGCTTGCAGTACAATTGTTTATGTTATAAATTCGAATGATGAGAAAATGTTTGACGGTTTTCGATCACCATAAAGTCATAAATATTTTAGGATGATAAAAATATTAATAACTATACTCGGAAATGGAATCCGAGATCAAAAATGTAAACAAAAGTGTTACCACTACAATAAAATAATTTGTCATGGTAGTTTGTTCACAACCGTTAAAAAACAGACTGGAATTATTTTCATTCGTTAAATAAGTATAAAACAAAGCCAAATAAAAATTATTTGGTATAATATTTACATAAACTACAATTTCAACTTCTTTTTTAAGTATGTGAAAAAAATGGTACGAAAATATTTTATGCTACAAGTATTATGCAGAAATTCGTAACCTTAGGCCACTGAAATAATTTTTTTTTTTAATTTCGTCTCCTTAACTACAAATACGTCGCTTTGGCGCCCGCGACACTTCCCTTTAGTTCATATAGTTGCTTAACTTGATGAATGTGCATCATGTGATAATGTTAAAACGCCGTGAAGCTGGTTTCACGTTTTCTGTTAAGTTTTTGTTCTATTTTGTTCCTAAGATTTCTGGCGCTCTTGTTCCTAGCCGAACGCACTATGGTCTTTGAAAATCACTGTGAGTTAAACCCATTAGAATTTGTTTAGGCCCAAGTCAAGGGTCACGTCGAAAGGCATAATAAAACATTCAAAATGTTCAAAATTCAAAAATAAATATAAATAAAAAAAACATAGTACTTTGCATTTGAATCTATTCACTAATCAAATTATACCCAATATGTTTTTGAGAAAATGTTTCATAACCCTGAAATGTCACTTTTACAATGACATTTGTTTGTTTACATTTTTGATCTCGAATTCGATTTTCGAGTATATAAAAAATAATGGATGAAGAAGAAACAAAAGGGAGACGAAATAGAATAGAGTAGTTTTACATTAAGTAATTACTTAATCATTAGTATTTTTATGCTTGATTTTATTGTGTGAATATAATATATAATTTAATGAATATAATTTTTATCTTTTTAGAACTATGGATTTTGCTACAATCACAAATTACATTATTTCGGTATAGACAATGAAATTAAGTAAATACACATTTAACTTTAAAATACATAAAGATGACGATGAAAACGTTTTTCTGGAACCACAAAATTAACTGCATAATAATGAATTAAATACATTTCACCCTGTTGATTGCTGATTGGAATTATCATGATTTTAAATCATCAGTAGTCGGCTACCAAGTCATTCAATTTACTTGTTTGTTCATAACGCAATGCAAAATGTACATTCATTCCCAAAAAGTAACTTGGATTTTAAAATTGAGTACTTTTATTATCCACAATTCGGATCGAGATAATATTATTATTAAGGGAGCAGAAAAAGGTATAGAAATAAATAAAGTAGTAACGGTAGCCGCATATTATCAATACCGCGTATCTCAAGACTGCTACCGAAAACGAAGCCGGGTGGTAGTTTTAGTGGCTACAAACACAATGCAATTAAAAATTTCGCATAGAAACGCGACAATTATTTTTTATGATTTTTTAAATATCGTCATTTTTGGGTGGTAAATCCATAGTTTTTGCTAAAATAATAATTTAAACTCTTTAATACCTTAGAGTATTTATAAATAAAAGGGTATAAACTATTATTTTAGGAAAAAATGTATTTACCACCCAAATATGGCCATAGGAAAAAAATAACAAAAAAAAATTTGTCGCTTTTTTTTGCAACTTTTTCTGTTGCATTGTGTCTGAAGTCGCTTAGACTACCACCCGGCTTCGTTTTCGGTAGCAGTCTTGAGATACCCTGTATGTTTGACATTTTATTTCTCGTCGCAGTGTGCAGAACTTATCAATATACATACTTATACATATACACACCTTTAGAATTTAAGAGAAATCTATTTTTTTGGGAAACGTTTATTAAAGATTTGTAACAGAAGAAATTTTGTACTTATGGAAGATACATCTAGAAGACCGATGTATACATATTTCTGCCTCTCTTGCGTCAAAAGGTCCTTCTTAAATAATGGGTCGATAGTTCATTTTGATTCACTTTAATTCTAAAGGTTCCTTACGTGAGTTAAAGAATACCACAAAATTGAGTAGATATTTTAAAAACCTTGAACACGCGTAATTATAATTTAACTTTACAATACCAGCTGGGAAAATTACATAATTTTGAGTTAAGAACACCCCTATTAATTTTAATGGAGAGCATGTTAATCCCTCGGTCCCATATTATCATTATTCAGGTTAAATTAGTAAACCGCATTAGCAACCATTTTGGTTTATTGGTAATTATGGAAACGGACTAAAAAATCTATATGAGCGGCTAGCTAGTCTCATAAGCTAGATTTAATATTCCATGTCTATAAAAAACCTTTATTTGGTGACAATATTAAAAATAACATACATTTCATCATTAATTATTATTATTATTTTTTTAATTCCAATGAATGACGAGACGAGCATGCCGTTCACCTGATGAAAAGCAATACGACGGCTCATAAACAGTAGCAGAACCAAACAACACCTCGAATCACAAAGCAATGCTTGGCATTCCACTGCGCTCGCCATCCTGAGACATAAGATGTTAAGTCTCAATATGTCCAGTAGTTGCTCTGTCTACAATGTCCTTCAATCCGAAACACAACAGTGCTTCTACACTGCTGTTTGACGGGAGAAATAGACAATGCGGTGGTACCCACCCAGGCGGCCTCTCACATATGAGAGACCTACCACCGGTAATTAGGGAGTGGTTCGCAGTTAATCTTACGCTACTGTGCAAAAATTAACATATATTTATCCTATTTTATTTCTCTCTCTCTCTCTATTTTTCTTCAGCCACAGTAAGTGCGTGGTGGCCTGTTGGTAAACGGACTAGACGCGACTGCAAACATGTTCACGGTGGTCGCGGGTTCGAATCCCAGGGCACACCTCTGACTTTTCGGAGTCATAAATGTCAAGTTAGACATTCCCGGAGACTCGCCGAGCTTCAATGGTCGGTGTTATTACTTTGCGTGCCACTGTTGATCCTGGCTCACAGGAGTTACAGTGGTGGGTGTGAGGGCGGGACAGTCTCCTTTTCGGAGTCATGTGTGTATTGATAGTCAATCACCACGCACTAAAACGGTGAAGGAAAACATCGTGAGGAAACCTGCATACCATAGCGATTTATAAAATTTCTATGGTATGTAAGTCCGCCAACCCGCACTAGGCCAGCGTGGTGGACTATATGGCCTAACCACTCTCAATCGTACTCTCGATTGTAGAGGAGGCCCGTGCCCTGCAGTGGGACGTTTGTGGATTGATACAATACAGTAAGTTCACTGCTGAACATATTCCTCCCCAAACGATCTCCACATCGACCTGTTGGAAGTGACCTACACACAGCGACTTCCTTTTTATTTTATTTCACTATATTTTTATTCAAACATCCCAAAGCGTAACAATAACCGCCAACGTAATAAACGTCATCTTCAATCAGTGTCCTAATCAGGCAGTGGCCAGAGCCTTGTTTGCGGTCCATTTCAATTGCGAGTGAGTGCTGTTGACAGACGGAACAAGTGTACTACACTTTATTGTATAGTCGCTTCAGCGTTTTTGCGGCCTATTTTTATAGAAGATGACGTTTGCAAAACACTTTCAGGGCTATTTTGTTCAGTGAAACGTTTTGTTTCGCCGAGTTTTTGTTTTTGACGTAAAATAGGTTGTAAGACTTAATTTAGCTTGCGTTTTAGCAATTGGACACAACTGTTAATGGATTTCGCAATAATTTAAATTTGAATCTACGTCGCTAGAATTAGAAAACAAGATGGATGAAAATAATGTTTGAATCAACTATTGCGTCACAACGACTTTTCAGACCAATCCTTTCGAAACAATGAAGATAAGCTTACCTATCGTATGAATGAAAAATTGACACAAAACATTTCAAGCAATACAAATATACATACATAAACTCGTGCCTTATACCCAGAAGGGGTTAGTAGAGGTGCAATCATGACACCCACATTCCGTCTTGTTTTTTTCGTCTCACGGTGTGATAGGTGGCCAGCCTATCTCCATATCGGGCACAAATATCTGACTCTAGGCTGATAATGAGTGTAAAAATAAAATATAACTTTTCCCGTTGAAATAAGACTATTATTTACGGATTTTATCGCGGATTTGGTTTAATTTTTACATTTTTTGAGTTCCCGACGTTTCGATTACTTTAACTTTTCCCGGCTCGGAATTTGAACATAAATCATAGCTTTGTAATACCACAGTACAACTGCGCCAACGCGGCAGTCTTCAAGTAATAAACACTTAAAATTTACACTCTCAACTACCAAGGGTACAGACACCAGCTTTAATATGATAAAGGCGTCAAAGCGAGTGTTCTACGCAGATTCGACTAAGAGCAATGTTACCCGCACTTGGAAACTTAACATGAAACTAGTTTTAAGTTCCACTCAAGCTGACACGCGTGTTAATTCAAGATCCCTGTTAGAATACGTGTGAACCCTTAATATGGAATTGAGATCAAGTGTTTTAGTTGAAAAGATAAGTTACTGATGATATTTTGGTTAAAGAGTTGAATTCCTGGTTAGGAGGTTAAAAATTTGGTTCCTATGTAGAGTTAGAATGGCCCGCAGGTGTTTGTGATTGGGTGAAATTTGATTGCAAATGTGTAAAATAATGTGATTTTTATGTTGCTGACGATAATACTGTTAAAAAGTTGAATAAGGAAAATATAATATTTATATATTATATCATCAAAACCTTGTTTTTAAATTAAACAGTCCATTAATTTATTAAAGCGATAAGACCGCCAGTTATACCTATCACCAATTTTACATTTTTATGTGATTACTGTTTCTTTTTCTAGTTGTTTTCTTTTGTTTATTGTTTGTTACATGGTGTTATAATAAAGAGTTATTATTATTATTAATTTATATTCCTAAAAAAATGTTATCATTTATTTTATTTGTCACGCCATAGACGTCATTTAAATTGTACGTATTTTGTAAGCAAATAAAATTAATAATCATACAAACATGACGTTAGTCGTGTGTTATGACATCATACAATAAAGCAAGAGGGATAAGCTATAAATATTGAACCCGTCGATATTGCCCCAAATGTTTGTGTGGATGGTAAATATTTGCTCCAAGTCTAGATTTTGTTGGAACAAAAGCTTTAGTTTCTGATATTCATGAAACATATAATCGACTTCTATTTATATCTTTGGACTAATACATATTTATAAGACTGTGACTTGAAGTCTTCGATAAATATTATATTTTACTTCAATGCTAAATCTGGTGTAGCGAAAATCTCAAGAGAAATCCTCTTTATCAACAATTAAAATATTTTCAAGAAACTGAAGGAGAATCCTTTGAGTTTTTTGTTAAATTATTTTAACGCATTTAAATAAGTCTCTTAGACAACCTCAATATTCTTTTTTTTTTTCAGTATGTATTATAAATATCTCTGAGCCTAGTTAATTGATCGTTTAAAAAATAAAAGTTTTTTTAAAGCTGAAACAAAAAACGGTAGGATTTAATCTATTAGCATTTTCATAATCATAATACTTTAAGCTGTGGAAGGATTATTTGGAGATTACTCTTCATCACAACGAATAATCTCACAATCACGAAGATAATAATTAAAATTGATGATAATTTGAGAAAGATCGAAATGATATGTACTGATGAAGCCTTTTCAAAACTAAAGGCAGAATAATTGAAATTAAATAATGTTATGTTTGAAAAATATTTTATTTTATTCTTTTTAAATTGCGATTAGTCTTTATTCAAGAAATCAATAATGTTGTTGATATAGTGACTGAAGTTATTGAGCCTTTATGGTTGTATATAAATATATGAAGTGGCACTTAGAACTTAGAGGACATAACTCGGTCAATGGCAATTATAAACGGCTTTCGTTCTTGACAGTTCCAGTTGAAGATTAATTGATGAAATTTCAATCAATTCGATAATAATTGGGCCCTCAGCGATTTGTAGAGACGTTATATTGAATTACAGATTCCCAGAGACAAAGCTTTTGGATTAATTCCTTCTTCAATGGCGTATTTCAATGAATATTCATGATAATAGCTACTGTCGCTAAACATGGAACATTTCAGTCACCACCAGTAAATAGTTAATTGTTCGTGGTGAAATTCTTTTTCGTGCAAATTTTTCATTTTCATTCAAAAATTCCGAAAATATAGTCTGCATTTGATTGTATAGTATGGACGTAGAATATGACCTTATTATAATATATTAGTATGATATTATCGTTCTGTTCAATAAGACGTACACATCCTGACTGTTGTAATCAAACACCAACAATCTAGAAGGTTCTTCAATATCAAACAACTCACCAATGACAAAAACCAGGACCATACAGGCCACAGATTTCCTGGCTCTAGCTTGGGCCTCGCCCTGGCCTCCGTGCAAGGCCCCCGGCATCTCTCTAGTGCTTGCTAGTAACCGTTGAGCCATTAGGGAATAGAAGAACGCTATCACTAAGAGGGGAAGGCCGTAGTACACCACTGCTTTTGCTAATGTCATCCATCTGAAACAAAAAGGACGGTTAGTGTTTGAATAGTTGGTAATTGATATATTTGGAAGTAATTCATACGAATATACGAGTAGGGGATATAATGAATTCATACGAATATACGAGTAGGGGAAGCTATTTAGGTCTTCAAATGGCAGATAAATTATCTACATACGTTCCAATTGATTATTTCTGACAATTTTATTTCAAATTATTCGGTACTTGATTGTCATGAAAATCTTTACATCGAGATAATTAAAAATAGTAAATGAAGGGTCCACTCAAATAATGATGAGTTTCAAAAAATATTTAATTCTGTGTTAGTAACGCTATTCAACATTTGATATTATGCTGTTTGTAATCCTCCTTTTTCAGTAATTTCACCGTTTATATGTGGGTCCGCCTGGGTAGGTTCTACCGCAATGTCTATTTCTCCCGCCTATCAGGAGCGTAAATGCACTATTATGTTTCAGTTTGAATGACATTGTAGCCAGAATAACTACCGGACATATTGAGACTTAACATCTTATGTCTCAGAATGGCGATCCGTGGAATGCTGAGCATTGCCTTGTAGGTATTTGAAGATGTTGTTTGGTTTCTCTACTGTTCATGCGTATCGTTTACCATCAGACGAACACCATGCTAGTCCAATGTATTGCAATTAAAAAAAGCAACAAACAGAGGATATTCTTCATTAATGTTGTGGACCCTTCAAATATAAAGATAAAAATAAAAAATAAATCCAACATCCAAAATAATATCGGCACAAATAACAATACAATCCAACTTCACAATTAAGTAAAAACAAAACCTTCGCTGCATAACAAAATAAGCGATCAGTCATAATACCAAGAGTGCAATCAATCACCACTCTTAAACCATGGTTAATGTGTACAATTCCTTCTTCATAACTCGTGAAGTCCACTAGACAAGAAACATTATTGGAAACTTGTTTGTTGAAGCGTGCAACTTTGATCAGGTGGAGGAGAAAATTGAAAAATCTTATAAAACTTGAAGTTCCTCTCAGTAATTAAGATGGCTTAATAGATTTTCTCGTTTATTTTTATTTTTATGTAGCAATGAATGGCGAGACGAGTTTGCCATTCCCCTGATGGTAAGCGATATGACCGCTCATGGAAAGTAGCAAAACCAAACAACACCATGAATTATAAAGCAATACTTGGCATATCTGACATCTCATTATGTCCAGTAGTTACGCTGGCTACAATGTTCTTTAAACCGGAACACAATAGTGCATTTACACTGCTGTTTGGTGGAGGAAATAGACATCGCGGTGGTCCTTACCCTGGCAGCCTAGCACATAATTATGAAATACTTATCATTTGCTTACATGAAGTTTTTTAATATTGAAGTTATATCTTAAATGTAGTTAAGAGTATTGTTAAAGCAGCAATATGAATTAATTTTGGAATTTTGATCCAATTATTAAGAGCGTTTATACCCTGCACGCGCTTTTTGGCTTAAAAACAGGACTTTTCAAATGAGTTAATAGCCACCAATAAATAATTTAAAGGAAAAATAATTATTACTAATTTTAGAAAAGGTTGTCATCTAGGGATTTTGGTGAAAAACATTATAGATTGATGGATAATTTGTGAGTACTATACGGATTACTGAACACAAGTTTTGTTATTTAGGCTTTAAATGGCAATTTAGAAGCTTAAGATATCCGAAACCACTAAATATAAGATGAAAATAAAAATATTATCAGACTAATAAGACCCTTATGGAGGGATTTTGCTGAGAAAAATAATCTTTTTGTGTTTAGTTCCTGACAAATAAAAATTTAAACAATGCGAAATTATTCAGAAACTCTCGTCATAATAACTCTCAACATATTTTTTTTCACCAACTTATCGTACATAATTTTTTATAGCAATTGCATATTACAATAGAAGAACATCTTATCAATAAATTACCATTTTTATATTTCAACAAAATTAGTTTTCATGTTTTCTACAAATATTTTAAAAACCACTATAAAACACGCTGTCCGACGTGGATCAAATCAGACCGCCGCAAGGCCTTCTAGAGGGAGGACGTATCGCTCGTCGCTCCGGCCTGGCTACAGTCGATTATGCCGCGCGTAGTAAAAATAGCCACGCGCGGAATGCGATTACCACATCTTAGTACTTTGGTAGTAAAATATTTAATTATTTTTATTACCTACAATGATTTTGTAGTGAGTATAAATTATGTTACAGGTAATATAATGGGATGTAATTCCGAGGCTAAATTATGTTATGTATTGTAATATAAAATTAAATATATTTCGTAATTGTAAGGGGTTGTAAGGCCCCTAACACTATTTATGTGTTCGAACACGAAATGATTAATAAAACGTCCGTAGTGTCTACTGATTGAACACTGATTTGAATGCAACTTAACAATGTAATAATAACGAAAATATGATTAGTATCCAAAATTTGTATTATTCTTTGCTTGCAGAGTAATATTTGTCTACTTATAATGCAAATAAAATATTTTTATGATATTATATTACAGTTACATTTCAATTGAATATTTGAAGCGCACGGATCAAAGTTGTTTGAGCCGATTGTATAGCGAGCCGACGCGGCAGCTCTACGCACACAGCTTTGGTCGCTTATGTGTGCGTGAAATTAACGAAGAAATACCTATAGTTGACTTTGCGCGCAAGGTGTACACGCTCTTAAACTGTAGAACAGATTTTTTAAATTTAGAAATAAACCATATATTTTTAACTGTAAACTAATCGAAACGTAGGTTAAAAATTTAAAAATTTAAAGAATAAAAATATCGAAAGTTAAATTTTAAAAAATATTCGAAGTCCTTTATAAAATACGTTATCGTATCGTATCAGCCCATATACGTCCCACTGCAGGGCACGGGCCTACTCTACAATCGAAAGTACGATTGAGAGTGGTTAGGCCATATAGTCCACCACGCGTTATAATAAAATACATACAAAAATACGTATAAAATACGTTATAATTAGTTTTAATTTAATGTGTAACATTCGCGTAAATCTAAAACAAATCTGAACTAAGATAGACTTATTAATTATAATTTTGTTATCTTAATTAATATTCCCATAATAAATAACAATATATCTTCACCAAAAACAATAATGATAGCAATGCAAAAAGATATTATAATAACTGTAGATGTTAATTACAACTGAACAATAATGTAATTTACCTCCCTAGTCTTCAATTAATTTACACTACATTTTCTATGAAACAAAACATAATCCTATTGCTAAGCAAGTATAAACATCCAGGGAGCTAATTGTCCAGTCAGTTTACAAGCCGCATGGAATTGCTACAATAAATCCATCAGGCGCTTAAATAAGACTAATTCCTCTACAAGGAATAAAGACTCTATTATGTGGATAATAAGGTTGATTTTGTAAATTAATGTAGTTGGTAGTCCAACTTCTGCCTACTCATTTAAGGCTTTATCACAAACTAGCGGTCCGGCCCGACTCCGCCCGGGTGCAGGTACACTTTACAAAATGGTAGGTAAAATTTCCAATTCCGGGCCATGAATTTAGAATATTGGAGCAAGGCATCCCTCAGATATCGATTTCGAGACCAATGGGACTACAATATATATAAAATTTCCTATTATTTACTAAATCGTTGTGTTTCCGATTGAATGACATTTTAGCCAGAGTAACTACTGGACATAGGAGTATTAAGACTTAACATCTTATATCTCAGGATGGCGAGCGCAGTGGAATGCTAAGAATTGCTTTGTAATTCAAGGTGTTGTTGGGTTTTGCTACTGTTCATTAGTGGTCGTATCTCTAACCATCAGGCGAACGGCTTGCTCGTCTTGCCATTTTTTGCAATGAAATAAAATAAATAAATAACATACAAACAAACTCTTCAGCTTTATAAATAAGAATAGATTAAATAAAGTAGGTTTTCGTACTTAGGATAGTCTTTCCATTCAGGCGGGTATGGAGTGCAGTACACGATGGTCATGTTGTTTGATAAAGGATGGGTGACCGTGCTGGAGAACACTGCTGCTGGCGTGGCGAAGATCAATGCTGCCCCCCATATCAGAGTGGCGCATACCAGCGGCAGTTTGCGTAGCTGTAACAAAATTTGCTGATCATTGACTGTCGTGAAGGAGAATTCATGAAGACTTTAAGTCGATACCTGCAATCGATAGTGTTATTAATCAATCTTTTAGTGTACGTTAGTAACAGACTTTTATTTTTGTAAATCATCTGATCGTAAATTAATCTTGCAGGGGCATTATCCGACAATCTACGTTAGCAATATGGATTATGGATAATCTTATTTTGATGTTCTGTAGAATTTTTCAGGAGCATTTTTTACAATAGGCTAAACTGCTCAAATTAAAGAAGACGCCATAAAGATAAATAGAAAAGAAACCGGCTTTAACAATTACCACCACTACAACGTTCAAAAATAAAATTATGCATGACAAATTCTAGTTAACACTGTTAAACTTCGAAGTAATAAATTTCACTAAATAATTAACACTACGCTACGAATCACAGCGGGATTCTAAAATGCACTTACACACCAATTATCCTGTTAAAGTTCCTTAAAAGGATTGTACAATAAAGGTATTATCATTAAAACACCAGTATAACTTGATCCGTGTAAATGGTCGTTCTTAGGGCACTGCGTAATAGAAATGTTATTATATGGTAATAGTTGTTTTTTTTTGATAGAAATGTGTTTAATATTTTATAACGATTAAATTATGGTGTGTTTGATTTCAAAACTAAAAACATGTACATTTTCAAATTAATTGTATTTTTAGTCATAGTAAATTTTATAGCTACATTTCAAACATAATATAATATAACTCACCTTAATTTATGGCTATTAGATACACGTGTCAGGAATAATACAAACATACATAAACTCACGCCTTTTTTCCAGAAAGGGTATGGAGAGATGCCTGGACACCCACATTTCGCCTTGTATGTACCGTCCCACGATGTAATAGGGGGCGAGCCTATTGCCATATCGGGCACAAATTTCTGACTTCAGGCTGATAATGAATACAAAAATCTAATCCAATCAGAAATAATAAATGAATAATAATAAAAAAATATTATGATTCAATGTTTTCTTTTGATTGCAATATTTCACTTTTAAATGGATCGTTGTATCAAGGATTTTCTGAATAGGGTTTCTGCTGTGTTTTATTTCATTAATTAGGTCATTGAGTGTGAAGCTGCGAACATTTTACTACTCTGTTCAACATCTATTCATGCTGTTAAAAATGATAAAGATAGGCGGTGCACTCTTTCCATATGCTGTGCACCGTGTATTATGTATGAATATACAGGGTATATCAATGCTGCTAGCGATATGAAGCCGGTAGTCTTATTAACTTTAAACAAAATGCAACTAAAAATGTTGCAAAAAATTGCATGTTTTCATATGGTTGGTAAATATTTTATTTTTGAAGACACTGTACGGTACGCAACGGTTTATATTATTATTTTAGCAAAAACTATAGATTTGCCACCCGAACATTATGATATTTATTGCATTCTTTGCAAAATGTTTAGTTGCACTGTTTTTGTAGTCACTCAAACTATCATCCGAATTAGTTTTAGGTAACAGTCTTATAGTCTACTCGTATACTCTGTATAAAAATATTATTAAGGTCCACATCACACAACGTACAAATTAGGTAAAATTCATGTCTGCCTCGTTTACAAATGGCACACTGAAACATTACTTAAGCGAGAGTAAGTTGGGAGTGGCTGTTTGTCAATATAATTCAAGCATAAATCAAACCATAAGATTCTAATTACTTGAACACGTAAATGAGCTTCGCGTATAGAGTGTTTCTAATTTACTAGTAATAAAATGTATTGCCTTGTGGTATTGCAAGTAATGACGCGTTTATATTCTAAGCGCTAAGGATCAAATAACTTCAAGTACGATTAAAGTTACAATTAATTGGTATTGAAGTCACGCATGTATAGAGGTGGACTGAGAAGATTATTAAGATTTACTTAATTTTACATGAAAATATTTTATTAGTAACGAACTAGAATTTACCTGTTTTCATCAGTACCTGTACAGGCCCATATACATCCTACTGCAGGGCACGGACCTCCTCTTTAATCAAGAGAACGATTGAGATATATCAGGGCGTATAGTGGCTTAGTGTGGGTTGGCGGATTTTACAAATCTCCATGATATACAGGTTTCCACACGATGTTTCCTTTTCGGTTGTAGTGCGTGGGGAGTAATGATTGATTATGAATACACTAATGACCCAAAAAAGTTACAGGTGTGCCCTCAGATTTGAACTCGCGACCACCGTGAACATGGCAGCCGTGCCTAGTTTGTTAACTTTACGGCCACCACGCACTTTTATACCTGGTATCTGCTGAGGCTACGACGGGCTTTCAACCACCATAATCTCAGGCGAGGGGTTAATATGTATTCTTTCAATCTCTATATATATATATATCATATCAGCCACAGGAAGTCCACTGCTGAACATAGGCCTCCCCCAAGGATCTCCACAATAACCTGTTGGAAGCGGCCTGCATCCAGCGACTTCCTGCGACCTTAGTCAGTCCGTCCACCTTGTAGGCGGGCGTCCGACATTTCGCTTGCTTGTACGTGGCCTCCACTCGAGAACCTTTCGGCCCCAACGGCCATCGGTTCTACGAGCTATGTGCCCGGCCCACTGCCACTTCAACTTGCCAATCCTATGGGCTATGTCGCTAACCTTGTTTCTCCTACGGATCTCCTCATTTCTGATTCGATCTCGTAGGGAAACTCCGAGCATAGCCCGCTCCATGGCTCGTTGAGTGACTTTGAGCCTTTTAATGAGGCCTACAGTGAGAGGCCACGTCTCGGTGCCGTATGTCATCACTGGTAACACACAACTATCGAAGACTTTCGATTTTAGGCACTGAGGTATTTTGGACGAGAAGACGTCGCGGATTTTCCCGAACGCTGCCCAACCGAGTTCGATTCGACAATTGACCTCTCTCTCGAAGTTGGACCTGCCTAACCGAACCACTTGTCCTAAATAGACATATTCGTCTACAACTTCGAAAGTCGAGCCCCCAACTCCAATGGGGGTGGGCACAACATGGATATTCGACATGATCTTCGTTTTATCTATGTTCATTTTAAGACCCACCTGTTGGGAGACTCGATTAAGGTCTTCGAGTCTAGTGCTAAGGTCTTCCAGCGATTCTGCCAAGACTACAATATCGTCGGCAAATCGAGGGTGAGTAATATACTCGCCGTTGATGTTGATGCCGAATCCTTTCCACTGCATGAGTTTGGAGGCGTTTTCCAGCGCGGCAGTGAACAGTATATATATATATATAACAGGTATCTCAAGACTGCTACCGAAAACGATGCCGGGTGGTAGTTTTAGTGACTACAAACACAATGCAACTAAAAATTTCGCACAGAAACGTGACATTAATTTTTAATGATTTTTTAAATATAGTAATTTTTGGGTGGTAAATCCATAGTTTTTGCTAAAATAATAAATTAAACTGTTTTGTACATTAGAGTATTTATAAATAAAAGCAGCACGGTAGGGAGAATTTCAGTCCACCGTGTATCCTGATGACATTTTATAGCCGCCTTCAGCTGACGATGAAAACGTTCAACCATACCGTTGGACGCCGGATGATAAGCCGTAGTCTTGAAATGCGTCGTGCCTGCCAGTTGATTGAGGTGCCTGAACAGGTGCGACTTGAACTGTCTACCACGGTCGGATGTGATCCTTAATGGTGTGCCAAAGCGTGAGATCCAATGGTTGTAGAACGCTTTAGCCACCGTTGTTGCTTCCTGGTCTTGGAGTGGTATTGCTTCTGGCCAACGAGTGAAACGATCTATCATTGTGAGACAGTACCTGTAACCTTCAGGTATAGACATTACGATTATGTCTATATGGATATGCTCAAATCTGGATGTCGGTGGAGAAAATGATCCAACAGGGGCAGATACATGTCTTGAGATCTTCGCACGTTGACAATCGATGCAGCTGCGAGCCCATTTTCTGCAATCGGAGTTTATTGACGGCCAAATATAACGCTGGGTCATAAGTTTGACCGTAGCATTGATTCCGGGATGCGAAAGTCGATGGACAGTGTTGAATGCAATTCTCCTAAACGGCGTGGTGATGAATGGTCGAACAGCTTGCGTTGATACGTCACATGTTACAGGGATGTCCGTGCCTGGAATCAGTATACGTTTCAATTGCAAAAACGTATTTTCTTTTAGCAATTTTCGAAGTTCTTCGTCGTCCGCCTGCGAGTCAGCGAGTGCCTTGAAGTCTAGAGTTGTTTCGAGCTCTTCTACGCGAGACAATGCATCAGCGACAGGGTTATCTTTTCCAGCAATGTGACGAATATCCGTTGAAAACTGGCTGATGAAATCTAAGTGTCGAAATTGGCGTGGTGAGCATTGGTCTGATTTCTTCCGAAATGCGAAGGTAATGGGCTTATGATCAGTATAAATAGTGAACTTTTTCGCTTCTATCATGTGTCTGAAGTGTTTAACAGCAAGATATATAGCTAGGAGTTCGCGGTCATAAGCTGCATATTTCTGCTCGGTGGGGCTCAATTTCTTCGAGAAGAAGCCCAGCGGTTGCCAATGATTATCCACAAACTGCTGCAGCGCTGCGCCGACGGCGTAGTCCGATGCATCACACATTAATGCTAACTGTGCGTCGGGTTGAGGATGAGCAAGCAAGGTAGCCTCCGCGAGACTCTCCTTGCACGCCTCGAAAGCCTTTGTAGTAGCTGGTGTCCAGGGCACAGGAGCATTTCCTTTAAGGTTACCCTGGAGTAGGTCGTTAAGCGGTGCTTGAGTTGCGGCTGCACCTGGTATGAACCTGCGGTAGAAATTAATCATACCGAGAAATCCACGTAGCTTTTTGACTGTGTCTGGTAATTTAAACCGTTGTATATCGACAACTCTGTCTGGAAATGGTCGAGTACCAGTTGCAGTTACCATATATCCCAGGAAACGAACTTCTTTCTGACCAAAGATACACTTGCTGGGGTTGATGACGACGCCATATTTCTTAAGACGATTAAAAACAATTTTCAAATGCTTGAGGTGCTCTTCATGTGATGATGATGCAATTAAAATATCATCAATGTACACGTAACAAAAGTCCAATCCCAGTAGCACTTCGTTTATGAAGCGCTGGAAGGTTTGGGCTGCGTTACGTAATCCAAAAGTCATGTACATAAACTCGAAGAGTTCGAATGGAGTAATGATGGCTGTCTTAGGTATGTCTTCCTCTGCGACTGGTATTTGATGGAATGCTCTTACTAAATCAAGAATGGAGAAAATGTTCTGCCCATGCAGTCCTTGTGCAAAATCCTGGATGTGTCGTACTGGGTATTTATCGGGTTCTGTCCGACTATTGAGTGCCCGATAGTCTCCACATGGTCTCCACTCATCTCCTTTCTTGGGAACCATGTGTAGTGGAGAAGCCCATGGACTTTTTGATGGCCGACACAATCCTAGTCGCAACATCGCCTCGAATTCCCTTTTAGCGGCGGCCAACTTGTCTGGAGCAAGACGACGGGGTTTGTGCGCAACTGGTGGGCCTGGAGTCGTAATGATGTGATGTCTTGTGCTGTGGCTTACTGTTTTGGGTGCGCCATCCGGACGAATAATATCTGGGAACTCCTGTAGAAGCTCATGGTATGGTGATGAGCCATTAATGACTTTGATACTTGGTTCCTGACACTCTGTTATCTCCGCTTTGTAGGTAAGCAGGGTGGAGGAGTCTATCAAACGTCTACGTTGTAGATCTGGTGGGAGTCCATAATATGCCAAAAAATCAGCACTAAGATTGGCTTGGAGACATCAGCTATTATGAACCTCCAAGTAAAATCTCGTCTTAGGCCAAGGTCCAACGTTAAATTAGCAATTCCATATGTAGCGATCACTGTCCCGTTGGCCGCAGAAAGCTCGTAGTTGGACTTTTTATGCGGGCCTTGGATACGATGACGAGGAAACACGTAGATGTCAGCACCGGTGTCCACGAGGAATTGGATTTTGCTGGCTCGGTCATAGACGAATAAACGGCGTGATTTCTTAGAGCAGGGGTCGTTTGCCGTCATTAACGACTGCCCGGAGCGTTTCCCATAGCCTTGCTGCATGGTGGAACACATTTTGTAGCCTTCGTATCAAACCGCCAGTGATACCAGCATAAATCACGTGGCCGTGGACCGCAGCTTCTGGAACGTGAGCGAGATCTTGATCTGTTCCTATCTCGCACTCACGCACATGGAGTGGGATCGTTGATTTCTCGACGTAGCAAAGCGATCTCGTCTTTTAAACAGACGTACATCTTTTTCATGTCTTCCGATACCGACTCCTCTTGTTTGGTGGAAGTAGGACGAATTCCGGCCTCTGCAATAGCTGAACGCATTGGCAAGTATTCTAATGCTGCATCTGCAACTTCCGCAGCTTTCTCCAACGGTTGGTCCTTAACAGTTGCTTGGATGGGCTTTAAGACCGTTGGCAATCGTCCTTGCCAAAGTGTACGGACAGTAGATTCCGACATATTCTCACCAGCTAGGTTTCGTAGACGTCGAAGAAACTGTGACGGCTTATCATCTCCCAGGTCCTCGCGTTCCAGCAGCTGACGTGTTCGCTGACTCTCCGATGTACCACAACGCTTTGTCAAAATCGTCCTGAACGTTGTATACGGGGCGTCTTCGGGCGGGCTTAAAATGACATCACGCATTGTGTCTATGATTTTAGTTGGTATCTTCTGTATTATCATTGCGTATTTTGATTTCTCCGAGTTGATGCGGGCGGCAGCAAACGCAGCTTCTGCTATGGCGAACCAAACTTCTAAGTCATTCGATTTGCACTCTGGTATAAATGGAGAACACGACGCAACCTCCGGAGCAGATTGTTCGCTAACGCTTCCGGTGTTCATTATACTGCTCACTTTTTCTGATGTGTTATTCAAAAACAATGTCTCTTCCACGGAAAAGTCGCGTACTACAATTTAACTTTAATACACTACACTCAAATCACTCTTTTTGATTCGGGGTCACCACTTTGGTGGTTATAAGTGTAGGTATTAGAATAAGCACTCACTTCCAGGAACTAACTATTGTATATTTTGTAAATTAACACTTAATACATTCACAGACAGAGTAAAATTATAACTATGCTATTCGGAGGGAGATGTGCTCGCGACGAGAGATGGCAGACTGTCTTTTTCATCCAAATAAACCGACCCTTTTATAGGACTACCCGAATGAGGATCGGTGGGGATAAATCTTACAGAAAATATATTTAAGCCATAAAATAGGGCATATATAGCCAATAAATATATCCTTTCAACTAAAAATTAAGGTCGGCCCAAACATCTGGGCTATTGTCCAAACAGAAAGGTTTACCCAAACATGTGTACTATTGTCTAAAAAACATAAATTTGTTGCAAAGGATTACCGCCACTAAAGAACTTAACTATAATAATACAGTTTTATTGCCCCGGTATGAACGGGCCATTACAATTAGGAAACAATAATTTAGAACAGCATCTTTTTAACTAATATTATACAATAAGGTACACAAGAATTCTTACTTAAATAAAACGACTCGCAGATGTTTTATGGTTAAACATCTGCAGTCATATTTTAAAAAAATGAAATGCGTGTTTAAATAATGTTCAAATTACAAATAATAAGCGTGTTATTTTAAAAGCTAAATATAAGTTGGCGTATTGCAACCGCTTTAAAAGCTAAATCTAAATTAGCGTATTGCAACCGCCACAACATAATAGACCTTTTTATGAATGTAAAATAAGCAGGTATCAAATTAATTTTGAAGGGGAAACGACGTTGTAAGAATTCTAAGAGACTTTCCTTATTTTCAGATCTTGTTAACATCTACGGAAGATTCTAAAGATACGGTCATGAAAAGTAATGTAATTTTATATCAGTCTTCAACGTCCGTCTAGAATCGAAAATTGAATGCAATATTGAAGATGATAGTTGAAACAGCTATAAGGAAAACTTTTGCTATTACACATCAAAACTTCATGTAGTTCGAAAATTGCAGAATAAAATTTTGCTTTTAAAACAGTTTGACATTGTCAAGTAATACGTTTCGAATTTGTCGTATTTTTTAGGAGGAAATGCAAGAATTTTCACTTTAAATAAATACGAAAATTTCTTTTTTTCTTCTTATAAAATTTAAAAGTTCCCTCAAATGAATGAAATGCGTATACGGACGCTTAGTATAATATTTAAGAGTGAACCACAGAGTGGCCGTGACTCCAGTTTATTTATAATTAATAGGATCGCCACGTGCTATCAAGGTTCGAAACCGTTTTCCCCGATATTAGAAGTAAACGAAATGAGATTCAAAAATATATTGGAGTCGCTAACCATGTATATATTTCGTGGATTCAAACAAAATCGTTCACTCTATCTGCGATTCTGAATGTATATTGAATAGGTAACAAGATTAATAATATAATTAAAATAAAAAAAATATTGGATCGGTGGCACATTTGTACCACAGTATGTAATGTCTCTGTTCGATCCCGGATAGGGCAAAGTGATGTTGTATTTTCCTATTCATTATCAACCCGAAGTCAAGAATTAGTGTCCGATATGACGATAGGGCGCCCCCTATTACATAATAAGACAGATTTCTTTTTCTATTCATTTTGGAGACTTTAACCATGATTAGGCATGAGGATAGAAAATACAAGGTGAAACGTCAGTGTCATGGTTACACATGAGCCTTTCCATTCTGGAAA
Organism: Hyles vespertilio; assembly: GCA_009982885.2. Classification (NCBI taxonomy): domain Eukaryota; kingdom Metazoa; phylum Arthropoda; class Insecta; order Lepidoptera; family Sphingidae; genus Hyles; species Hyles vespertilio. The sequence goes on along the minus strand of CM042806.1, from coordinate 6,198,922 downwards.
AAAGGCGTGAGTTTATGCACGTATGTATGAGTCTTAATGATCAAAATTGTATTCTCAGAATCCGCAAACCATCTTCCTTGACGTTCATAATCCATCTGCTTCCATCGCGCAATAGCTTCGATTCAAGATGTGAAACCTGCAGACGTGGTTTTTGATCCGCACTGATATTAATGTTCGTTTGATCCTCAAGTATTTGTTTTAGGCTTTGTTTTTGAGAGCGATAAGCCTCCAATAATCTCTAAAGCCTATAAGTCTTGTAACTTACTGTAGCGTCAGGATAATGAACGTCTTTGGTAAATATTTGTTACTCTTACCTGGAGTTTCCTAAAAGGGTTGACAATCGCGCAGTATCTTTCAGCCGATAAGGCTGTCAGTGTGAACACCGATACGCCGATACTGACATCCTTGGCAGCCTCGGATATCCGACAGATGAGCTCTCCCCAAGGCCAGGACTCCAGCGTGTAAATTATGGATACGAATGGCACGCATATCAGAATCACTAGGAGATCTGCCAGTGCCAATGAGAAGATGTACCTACAGAATATTGGTTCAGTTAGTTGAGTCCAATTTTGTACTGTTATTTATTTATTTTAGTTACTGGAAACACAGCAAAGAGAACACTACTCATAATTAACGATTACTCCTGCCTCACAATATAGCTTGATGATAAATACGACTTCCCGACTTCCTCATTACTTATAGCAGTTATCACTTCTGTAATTACTCTCTAAGCGGTTTCTAAGACTGGTGTTGCATTGAAACTATCTTCAACTTTGTTTAATAACTTCAGGTTCAGATTTCACGGAATTATTAAATGCGCTGACAAGTCTTAATACCCCCTGGTATGGATACGACAGGTCTTAATACCCCCTGCTACAATAGCGAAGGCAAACACCCAATAAAGATAGAATACAATGACGCCTTAAAATAAACAACTAAATTGGATATACAGCTTTTCAGCCTTTGTATATCACAACAATGTATTCAGGAATAGCTGAGTCATCTACCACAAAGCATGAAATAAAAATATTTGTTCGTAATTTGTTACATGGTAGTCTTCAAGGTCTTTTTAAATAATCGAGGGCGTAAATGTCTTATTCAGGAAAATACAATGTTAATAAATTTTGGATCAAATTCAAATAAAAAGAAGTAAATCTTATATTGTAATGAAGTGTATCAACAGAACAAAACTATTTTCAAAGTATTTGAAGAAAATGTAAATATGTATGATACCAAAGATGAATAAATTAATAGAAATTAAAAACGACCAGAAGCCTAGCATCTATGCATGTACAACTAGATTTAGACTTCACAAAATAGTCACCAATAGTATGGTGGTAGGTCTCTCATATGTGAGAGGCCATCTGTTTTGGTACCAACGCAAGGTCTCTTTCTCCCCTCAACAAGCAGTGTAAATGCACTGTTGTGTTTCGGATTGAAGGACATTGTAGCCAGAGTAACTTCTGGACATATTCTGACTTAACATCTTATGTCTCAGGATGGGGAGCGCCGTGGGATGCTAAGAATTGCTTTGTCATTTAAGGGGTTGTTTGATTTTGCCACTGTTCATGAGGGATCGTATCGTTTACATTAGGCGAACGGAATGTTCGTCTCGCCATTGATTGCAAAAAAAAAACACTACTTACGTGTTAGGAGCATTTCTCATGCCCCTGTGCCTGACGTAGACAATAACCAGGGTTCCATTGCCAAGTACGCCCACGATAAAGATGATGGCGAAGAGAACTGGCACCAGATAGGTCTCCAACCGGTCCTCGTATGGCGTATACTCGTTGTCGGTTAAATTGTCGGAGCTCAGGAGAGTGTCGTTTAGTTCCGCAATCATTCTTGTTACCTGTAAAAGGAAGGATAGTTTTATTCTTATGCATACGGAAACTCACGCCTATTTCCCCAAAAGAGGTAGGTAGAAGTGATACCAGGTCACCCACGTTTTGTCTTATGTGGTTTCCACGGTGTGATAGGAGCCTATTGCAATATCGAGTACAAATTCTTTACTCCGGGCTGATAATGTATAGAAAAATCCAATATCACTTTGCCTGAGTAGGGATTCGAACTCGAGACTTTTGTGTTGTAATCGTGCTGTATTAAATTTTTCAAATCCCTGCTGCTGTAAGAAAATTAAAAAGAAAACACTTCGATTTATCTATGATAAGAAAATGTTATGTCTAGAAGCTGCTGGCTCACTGGATATTAATCATAATTTATTAGCCAGTCAATTTTCTCTTCGCCTGCCAGTTTTGTTTTAAGCAGAAATATAGTAAAAATATCTAGTCACTAACAAGCTCGGTAAATATACTAAAAAATATCTGGCATTAAAATCGCTTACACACGTCTGCGGTCAACAACAGCTGGATGCATAATAGCTGAAGTAATTTGATATCTGCTCATAAAATTTGAAATTATGTGGAACGCCCACCAATTCTCATTAAAAATATAAGTTTTGGACGCAAATTCGGAATATTTCAGATTTATTTTGTTTCAACGTCCACCAGCTGCCCGATTACGACCTCGTGTCGCCCACGCTTACAGCCCTTATTTACTGCCTTGTATTTTAAAATATATCGCTTGAAATTTTGAAGTATGTTTTTTTTTTGCAGTAGTTGCTTATTATTTAAGTTACAAATATACTAATTAATCCTTATGTTTCTTTTTCAATTTAAATATGTTTAATACGATATTATTATAGTTTTAGTTATATAAAACGAAATTGTGTGGAGACCCAGTAAATCTGCATTTATTTTTTATAATTTATGGTCATTCGTGATAGAAGTAAGGTTAATATAATAATCAAAAATCAATTTATTTGTGTTTTTCCGATCCTGTGAATATACATACACATGAATCAATAGACATAGGATAAGTTATTAAATTATGTTTACGCGTCAGAACAGAATGAGTAATAAATGCAATTTTATTTCTGTTTCATTTACACATAGTACTTACTCTGTTTTCCTCAACTTCTATCAAAATAATTTATAAAAAATAATAATAGCAAAACATTGTTTTATACATTTAATAACACAATGCCCAGTCGTAAAAATCCAACTCAAAATATTTGAAATAGCAATCTAAGATTTATATTTCTCAGATAACAAATCAGTGAACTATCCTTTCATAGTGAAGATATAAAAGCAATTTACTATTCTTCCTATAAATTAGCGCGAGTTTAACTTGGAGATGTTTGCTTCGTAAACTAATTTCATCTAAAGGGTAAGCTCGGTACAAACACGTCTCAAGAGATACTATCTGGAATGAATCTTTTTACGACCCTACTATGGGTTCGGGATTAACCGCAATTCTTTTAAGCTTATCTTGAACCCTTTTGATGGCTCTGGTATTGATCACAAGTGACGGGATTTTGACCATGTATACTGTCAATTTCCAACTTCTTCTATTAATTTTAATAATAATATGTATGAATGTATGAATGCATGTATGTATGAATGTATAATTCGCTCGATTTCATTTAAATGTGCTCCACTGTCAATTTTAGTTAACAAGAGTTGCAGTGTGTGTTATAAAACCACGCAGTATACTGCGTGGTGGCACGTTGATAAACGGACTAGATACGGCTATCAACACTGTAGTCGCGGGTTAACATCTCAGGTTAGACCTAGAATAACCTCTGAGTCTTCGGAGTCATGTTTGTATTGATAATAATCAATCACCACGCAATATAAGGGTGAACGAAAACCTTTCAAACAAACCTTTATATCATAGCGATATGAAACAATTTTTATGGTATGTAAATACTGTCAACCCACACTGGGTCAGCGTGATGGACTATAAGTCTTACAGATGCAGAGAAATACATAAGATATTCATTCCTTAATCCCGGATTTAATAAAACTATTTTGGTCATATCTAACATCCTTCAATTGGACGTGTACTCGTATGTAGATATTGACATAATATCATGAATGTCCATAGCAGCTCGATATGCTGTCAATGTCGACATATACGTTTTAATGATGATTGGAATTTACAGGGAATAGAGGTCATATTTTATTGAATAAAGTATAAATTTATAAAGTAGTTCGATTATCTTTGTAAACGTTTTGTTGTATAGTATATTCTTAAAAGAATAAAATTAAGTTTCCGTTTTCTGTCGATAGAGGTGTATGTTGTTTTCTGTTTTGTCTTGTCTTGGTCATGTAATTGTAACGTCATTTTGCGATAATATATTATTAACAGTATTACGAATTCTAACGAGTTTAATTGAAATAGTACCCAAACCGAACAGGTTATGGGCCCAGCATCTTCGATTATTAAATATTTCAATTAAAACTGAAGTTAAGAGCAAGATTACAACCGGTGAAAAACCAATTGAAAATGGAGATTGCGAAAATAGAGAAATTTGACGGGAGAAACTTTAAGCAATGGAAGTTCCAAATAAAGTGTGCCTTGAGAGCTAAAGGCTTAAATACAAAAAGGACAAAGCGATGGTCAAGATCAACATAATATACCTGAAGATAATATTTCTTCAGATGATAGTATGAAAAGTATTGAAGATGCAGATGATACTTACAACCCTCCAAGATATATTAATTTAGAACCCATAGAGAGAAATGTTACTTTGCGTCCTCGACGAAATAATAGGTTGGAAGTTAACTTATCAGAAATTGATATACCTAATAGTTCTGAAGAAGCAGTAAATAGTTCTGATTCTTATCATTGGAAGAAAGCTATAGATGAAGAACTTATATCACATAAAAGAAATAAAACTTCGATATTAAGTGATAGAACTGAAAAGAAGAACAGATACAAAAATATAGTATATTCTTAAAAGAATAAAATTAAGTTTCCGTTTCCTGTCGATAGAGGTGTATATTGTTTTCTGTTTTGTCTTGTCTTGGTCATGTAATTGTAACGTCATTTTGCGATAATATATTATTAACAGTATTACGAATTCTAACGAGTTTAATTGAAATAGTACCCAAACCGAACATATTTGAATTTCAAGGCTACTGAATTTTCAAGGTCACGGACTTTAATTTAAAAGCGGGAATCTTACGGCAAATTACGGTAAAAATTGTTGAGGCCTATTCTATGTTGAACTGTGTGATGCTTAGGCTATAAGTGATGATAATTATGTTTTAAAACCAAAATTTCTGATTTTGATTATGCGAGCAGTCCCTAATATAATATTCAATCTTTAAATACTGCCTCGGTGGCGTAGTTGTACTACGGTACGGTTACAAAGCTGAGGTCTCGGGTTCGAGCCCCAGTTGGGCGGAATTATATTGAATTTTTCTATTCACTATCAGCCCGGAGTCAGGAATTTATGCCCGATTTGGCGATAGGCTCGGCCCCTTTCACATTGTGGGACGGAACATACAAGGCGAAATGTTAGTGTCCTGGCACCTCTGCTTACCCCTGCTGAAGGAAAAGGGCCCCCAAAAGACGTGGATTTATGTATGTAAATACTTTATCTGCCAGTGCTAGCAAAGTACAACACTTTTGTTCGTACTGTGGATTTTCAGGATTGATTTTGCTTTCCATTAGGGACTTTCCATTTACCGAGCTTATCCTATAAATAGGTGGGATTTGACGCATTTTACTTTTCTAAGTGTTTTTCTTCGGCATAGGTCCGGCAAACGAGAGAACTAGTCACGAGGTGGTAAGTAATCACTGCTGCTCATAGATATCCACAACGCTTGAGTCAGTGTTCCTCCATCAAATTAGGAGGAGAGCGGGAAGAGAAAAGGGTAGGAAAGTGAAAGGGTAAAAAGTGGTATTGGGTATTAGGCATCCGGCAATCTTACTCACTGAATGAAACCCGGTCCGGTCGGGAATGGTTGTCTGTCAGAAATTGCCTTGTGCGATAAGACCGCCAATTGTACTTTTTTTCTAGTTTGAATTGTTTCCTTTTGTTTTATTTATGGTGTACAATAAAGCCTATATAAATAAAATAAATAAATAAATAAACCAGGCCGCAAAGCTGTCGCTTCACTTGTTCTTGTGAGACAAAGGTACCGCCCCGGACGAGGTTTATTTAATAGAGGGTATGGTTTCGCATTAAATCTTATATATAAAAGAAAATACAGGATATATCAAGACTTCTACAGAGTATGGAGCCGGACGGAGAGGTTCAGGGACTACAAACACAATGCAATTATACATTTCGCAAAGAAACGTGACAATTGCTTTGTGATTTTTTAAATATCATCGTGTTTGGGTGTTAAATTCATTGTTTATGCTAAATTAATATTTGAAACCCAAGCGTACGTATAGCGTCTTAAAAATTACGAGGGTATGCATATGTTAGAAAACACTATGTATTCACCAATACGGTAGCGAAAAAATCCTTGCATTTTTTTGCACACATTTTAGTTGTATTGTGTCTGAACTCACTAAAACTACTTCGTTTTCGGTAGCAATCCTACCGTTTATATTCGTCTCATGCCTAAATAATTATGATTATATTTATAAAGGATTAAAGGTATGAAGCTAAAGGTGTTTGTCACAAAATTGCTTGTTGCTCAACATGTGCCAATAATAAAACGTTTTATAAATTTAGAAACAATATTTTATTCTAAAATGAAGTAACTATAACAAAAAATGTAATCAGAATTCTGTCGTTATTACTGAACTTTTCACGACGAATGATATTTTGTCTGATAAAGAGGAGCTCATTAGCAAAGTGCGCCATTTGGTGCCAAAACAGATGTTTTATACGCATTCCATTTTCCCATTTCAAAATTGAAAATAGCAATACTCTATAATGGATGTATGTACTAGAGCTACATTATAAAAATATTTAAAAAGTGTATGAAAATTAGATATAAAATATATTGTTAACTATCCATTTACCAGACTGTGGTATGCACTTTGCTACTGCCGACATGAGACAACCGTATCATGTGCTTGAGTTTCATATTTCGTCTGTTAATTTTCTTGATGGACGATTTATAAGTTGTATTCCTGGCTCAATCTGTTTTCTTCATCTAAAATCCATAATCCTTTATTTGATGCTGCAACAACCACTTCCCTTTTCTCGTGTCTCACGAGCACGGCCCTCTAATAATAGACAGCACGATTGAGAGGCGTAAGGCCTAAGGCCATATAGTCCAGCTCGTTGGCCTAGTGCGGATTGGCTATATGTATATAAAACTCTAATAATATGAAATAATATTTTCCGTGGTTATTTTACGTAAGAGGACTGTTTACGATTAACTCTATAGATTTTAAGCGCACTACAAACTATAGCCCTCGACCCCGCGGCGACTCAAACCAAAGCGCTCGCATTTGTTGCCCGCCGACTTGATGGCAGCATGTCCTTTGCTCATTTGCCCGGCGAAACAACGTTATAAAATTTTCATGTCATGTCGGACCGGCGACATGTTGCCAACAAAGTTATAGACTTGCATTGTGAAGCAAGTGAAGCCACCGACAAGTCAATAAAAAGTGGTCGACATGTGCCGGCGGGTTAGCGTCTTCAGTGCGTAAGGCGCTCAAGGTTCAAAAATGTAAAAATCACGTCTTGATTTAAACAATTGTCGGCTATTAAAATGCTTATATGACGCTCGTAGCAGTTTCCAGATATTGTTTTTCTACACACACTTATTTCTGGACAACAAAGTGACTATTATGGAATAGATAGCAAGCGTATTGTCAGTAGTCCAGATAAGTTATCCTCTGGCGAGATTTGTTAACCACTTGTCAGACATAATCACTATGTCTGCTTGCTCTTAACCGCATAATGCATTACATGGCTAATGATTGAATCCGAACCGCGAATGAATTCGTGGCTTATTACTCACTGTGACGACTTACGGCCGGGTTCAATAATATATTGACAGTTAAGCGGTAAAAATTATCCCCGATAATTACGTGTCTTCTATCTTTGTTTAACCGATGTTTCAATAACAAAAACTAAACTAGGATAACAACGCTGAACGTAGATATTGCATATATCTCTGGTAAGAACCGTTCCTCCCAAACGTTTAATTTTTGCACTTTTAATTGAGGTCAATATTTATTAGGTTAATTATTAACTTTATTTTGGAATTATCATAAATCATCATTAATGTATAATTAGAAGAATAAAACGTTAAAATATATTAATAATGTAAGTATTGTGACAAATAATGGCAAATTAAAAATTCATACAAAGCTTACATAGAACAACAAAACGCATAGAATGACTGATTTATGATATGTCAAATGTAAAAAAGAAGTTTAAAAATATCAATGTTTACCCATTGAGGTATTACAACTGGAGCGGACACGTAGAAGAAAAATTGTGCTCATTTCAATATGACAGCGAAGTATAGATAAAGTCGGCATTGTAGCAGATGCGACACTTCAGAAATTTCTACCTACATCTATATACGCCTGATAGAGCCTATAAATTCTTATATTGAATTTAAAGTTTAATTTTATTTTCTTTATTTCGGAAAAAAAACACATTATAACAATAAATATACAATTAACCAATTAATTAAATATATAAAGTTAACGGAAACTATAATTAAAATGCCAAATGTGCCACATTTTTGTATTGAAAATAAATTAGAATTTTTAAAAATATATATCCCATCATCACATACAATATCCACTATCCCTATACGAAAACTTCAATTTTTACCTATCTGTCACTACATTAATATTAGTCTATAATTTCACTCAAAAATGGCGGTTGTCAAAACGACTCCGGTAAATAATTTCTTAAATTTAATTTCGTGCTTCTTTATTTAAATTATGGTTGATTTACCTATGGAATGAAACTCCATCTTTTCTGCCTATTGTTCTGGAATGGTTTTTGCACGTTTTTAGCACGCAATATGGCATTTATGGACCAATTATATTTACACCTAATTAGGTCCGTCTTCGCTGAAACGTCAAGGACGACTGACAGCCTAACGGTACATGTACTCTTGCGAATGTTCCAAACTATTTGGTCTTGATGTCCCCTCCAGTTGTGTAACTCAATGTGTTTACCAACAAGAATGAATTCAAAAATGAATTTTACGGCCCTATTTCTGCAGCAGAATTACAAATTTAAATTGAATCAGAGACCATAATATTTATAAATACGAAGAATAGTGTGAAAATAAAACATTACGTAGTTGCATTACTTTAGTTTTGTAATCAATCTGTCTTTAAAGACCTGAAATCATTTCAGTGCTAATCTACAATTAAATACTGAGGAATATTATTATAATTAAAACAATATAAATCAAATTAAGAATAATGATTAATTCAGGTGATCTTACTATGCTAGAAGTTTTCGAAATTGTAATGACTAGTTATAGAGAAAACAACTGTTCCTCTTTTTATATAGGTATCACATAAAAATGTATTTACAATTAAAATGTAAGAACCCCCTTTTCCGCAGATTCTATTATGGGTAAATAAAATATCAAAGACAATTTGTGAGAAATCTTTAATCTTTATTATTGACAAAGTTCTGAAACTTTATTTTAATAATTTAAAATAAGTAATTAATATTTATGTCTAGCCTAGCAGTGTTTGGTATGTCAATTTCATGTTCCACATCAGCAATGCTTTTCATTCTTCAAATATTATCTGACACCACTGTGGCACTCATAATGTTTAAAGTTGTGTGCAATCCCAAAAGACTTTTTTACTGGAAAGTGTGGAAATCTTCTTTTCCCAACATCATAAGACCTGAAATAAAGATGAAAGAAAGATGTAAAAGATGGAAGAGCAAAATATTAATAATAATAACTTTGAGTAGTGTTTCTGTTTTTATATGAGCCGCATTGTTGCAATACTCTATGGCAGACATTGAGCAGTGTTATTAATAAAGTAGTATGTGGATAGGTATACACTATCTCCAATTAGACATCTATTACTATTTTATTATATAACTTCTTCACATTGTACTGAAAATTAATATGTTATTTACAAAAAATAAAAGATTTAAAGTGAAAATATGTTTTGATGATTTCTATCAGGCCTTTTTAAACTAGGGAACTATTAGGAAACTACTTACAATAATATGTATTAATCTTAATATATTCTCTTAACCATTCTTCCAACTTAATTGTCATATTTGTTGCATCTTAAATTATTATTTGCCAATATGGCGGGTCATAGCTGCACAAAACAATTGAATATAACACCATTTTCACCTATGTACCACAATAAAGTAGGTATTTTGAATTTGAATTCTTTCAAAATATAAAGTATGAGATAAATACCTTTTAGCAGAGTTGTTAAATGAGCCCCAGGCTAGCGTTCCAATACATTCATGAAAAGTAACTGTGCAATACACATTGCTTGAACAATAATGCCTTTATTTTCTTAATTCTTCTCCTATATTTGAATCTAAAAATAAAAATATTAAGATTAATACATTGTGATCAGATAACTGATACATAATACTAAGATTTACTATGTTAAAATCATAGACGATATTAATACATAATTATTGATTAATCCTAATATATCTAAAGGTAGTCATTACTAAGGTGGCTCTATGGGAATATAATATGTGCAATTCATTGCCCAAAGATTCTTGGGAAAACTGCAATTTTATGAAACCCATGCTGTGTGTTGTCTAATATTTTTACATATTGATAATATAGCTCAGTTATAGCCTGAGGCACATCAGTAATGATTCGGCTGACTGTGCTTTTGATACCCAAAAATAGTTACCGGCTGAACATGCATTCTCCCTAGTACGTAAAACCACAATGATAGCAGCAGTTAATGGAACAGTGACACATTATTGTTCCCGAGCTGTTACATTTATTATAGAATATATGATTTTGGAATAATTCAATACACTTTTATAACTTAATGAAATATTTGATATGTGTGCTTACCAGGAGGAAGGTTCCTTGCAGGCTGGGTTTAAATGTAGAAATAAACATAATAGCTGATGTATTATTTCATCTAAAAAGTAAATCTGTAAATAAATTCTGAACTAGAATATTCACATAATTTTTTTGGTTCTCATAAATTATAATCGGCGTCAAATACACCAGCTTTAAACATTTCTTTATCACTTTCATCACTGAATATATTAATGTCACTTTATTTTGCTGATTTCTTCCATAAAAATACCACATATCTGGGATAATCGATGTATTATCCACCATATTGCAGCGATATTAGAAAACGTTGACAGCTAGTTAAACACAAATAACTACAGTAGTTCGAATCGTTATCGAAACGCGTATATTTTAATTTGTATGGAATTTCCTAACTATGGTTAGCGAGAGCCCTGCCATTGATAGATACAAATCATAGATATATTTATTCATCTGTCAACGATTATTGAAACCGAAAAATGACAGAACTCATACTAGAGTTAGCGATTTTAACTGGTAGAAAAAGACAGACAGAGTATTGCACCCGGCCGTTAGAGGACATAAGTTGTATTCAGAGCGAATAAAAATATCCTTCCACCGACAAACGAACGACTGATTCAAATATACCACTCCAATTTAAAGTATAAGAAATGTAATTCCTAGCTGAATTTCATTACCCGGTGTTCGTTTCTCGACCTCTTACTTAAGTCCCGCTTCGATATTCCAAGGAGAAAATCTTTTATTCCTACAGTTGCGAGTTCCAACCAAGGTCCAACATCGAAGTACGACGTCTTAGAATTTCGAATCGCTTGTGGCTGCAAATTCTAAGCGCATTCGTCTTCATTTTGCGGAACATTATCGAAAATTTGAATTCGAATTGCGAATGCGGGTTAATTTAAATGCCCTACATCTATCCTACAACCTATTTATTCGCCAAACTGTTCGACACGTAACGCAGACACTACAATAGAATACGCTTCGAAAATTTGTATTTCGAATTGTTTTACTTTTTATTTTCAGCCGGCAACAATAGTGACAAGTGTTACTGTTTATATATATATATATATATATTCAGCCATTAGAAGAGTATGGGGATAAATTATTGTAGGTTGTTTATGATCTTCTGTCGTGGAATACTTTTTTCTTTTCATAATTTATTTCATTGAACACTTGAATACTAGTAGATTACGAGTATGAATGCTTTTAGCTTAAATATTCCGTTATATATATTATAAATTTTAAATTATTTTTATATCCAAATTTCACCACACCCTAATAGTTATTAGATTTACTGTCTTATTTTTCAGCATTAATATTTGTTTATTATATTGCCAGTATTGCTTATAACATTTAACCAAATTATAATCAATTTATTTTCAACAAATTGTATTCAGAGCAGAGTTTTACCTGCATATGCGTATTAAAATTAGCAGTCATCAATAAAATAATGTTGATTTTCCTTAATATACGAAATAAAATAAAACGTATACCAAAATTTGTGATTAAATAACGCGATGAATAATAAGAGACAGGGTAATGAATTAGCAAGTTTCGTTGTTCCAACGTGCAGACATTTTGAAATGTCACACAAAACCGCGCGTGTTTAAACAAGAATTGCATTATCTTGGCGAGACATATTACTTGACACTAACTACACATACATACGCTCAAGCCTTCATCTGAAGGGGTAGGTAGAGGTGATATAAATGTGGAATATTCCGCCATGCCGAGTGCAAATGACAATACAGATAGCCCATACAAGATTTTTCAAGCCGAATAACTCACCAACATGAACATTGTGCTTCATACTCTATTCTTACGAGTAAACAAATAAAATACAATGATAAAGGAAAGAACACTTTAACAAAGCAAAAAGCAAGCTAGCTGATATAATTGTAACAACCAAAGAAATAATCATCCCACACTGATGATACTCAATGTTGCTTGCACATATCATTATTATTTATATAAATGCTCTGTATTATAAATCTTATATAAATTAATGAACTTTGTGGTATGTAACTACGTTTGCTCACGATATTTTCCTTCACAGTTAGCGTCCGTTGTGATTGAATATCAAAACACTTGACTCAGAAAAGTTAGTGATATGTCCTGGGATTCGAATCCACGACCCCCTACTCGGCAGCCGAATCTAGTTTTATTCCATTGTAGCCTACCACGCACTTATTGTGCCTGTATCAAAGAGTTGTTAATTTTATCAAAATCTTTTGATACACGTGAATAATACAATATTCAATACACAAAACGATTCTACCAACTGGTGCACAACAGTTAAAATCCATTTCAACCTACGGACATCACAAACTTCTCTTTGTAGGTCAACAGAACTTGCGAGTTGGGCTGATATCTCGGGAAATTGTATATGGTACACCCAACTTGCTATTAAATTAGGTCTTGACGCTTCGTAACTTGCGCTCTGTTAATACCGCGTATGTATGATATGTTGTGCCTTTTTATAACTATTTATTAGCATAAATTCAGGTGATTGGTTGGATGCACAATGTTGCTTTATTTTTATTATTTCTCTCCTCTTTAAATTTTTAAAATAAATGAGACCAGAAATACATTTCAAAAGTTCCTTTTACTCAAGTTTCCAAGGTTGTAACTTGTAGCGTAATGTTAATTACCTTAAACCCTACTGATAAATAAGCCTATTCTAGATTTTTCTAATCTGATGAGTCATTCACAGATTACCGTTTTCAAACAAAAAACCTTCAACTTTGTAGAACGACTGGTTTTTATAATGCTTGTACTCCAAAGTCCAAACAGTCAAAAATTATGTTCGTAAATATGAAATCTTTTAATCATTCTGTGGCAACCATAGATGTAGTATAGAACATAGATCGGCAATGTGTCATTTTGAGCGCGACCAAAACTGATTCACGATTCTGTGCGTGAAGTTTACATGTGTGCTTGACATATAATGGTGTACCATGCACTTTCGATACTATCATATCGATATCGATATAGCTGTCGGTCTGAAGTTGTGAAATAAAATTTTATGGATATACGAGTATGCGACATTTTATTATATATTAACAGAAACTTTTGATGTGTTTATTTCAATACAGATACATAAACACACAAATAAATAAAGATAAATTGTCATATTATTTGAAAACATTTTGTTTGAGATGTTTTGTATGGGTCTTTATGTTCACCTGAACACAATTATTTTTTATTATTGTGATGTATACATAGTACATACACTAATTAAACTGACAACAAAAACACTTTAATGAAATAAAACTATTATTTACAAAGTTTTAGCCTTTTCGGTTTATTTTTTTCATTTTTAACTTCCCGTCGCGAAGTTTCGATTATTTTACAGCTTTCGTAGTCACAAGGACTCAGTCTGCAACAAAATCCGTGATTATAAGTTTTTTTCAATGAGTAACATTCGCGTAATCTAAGAAACACATTTTTACTATAAGTATACTAGAGTTAAAAAAATATGCTTATTTAAGTCAATTGACTTTAACACATTTGGAAGTGTTGGACGCCTGCTATGCCGCGTTAAAGGTGGACGGAGGACCTGGTTAAGCTTACAAGCCTACAGGAAGTCGTTGGATGCAGACAGCTTACAACAAACTGGTGTAGACATTCTTGTGGGAGGCCTATGTTCTCTAGTCGCTTTCCTGTGGCTGAAGAAAGAGAAACTTTATTAAACTATGAAGCTTTTCTCGATCACGTCACCTAAACTAATGTTTTTCCTAAGAGAATTTTAAATATTAAACCTGTACCTCATGAATGAATAATGTTGCTTCAAGGTTTAAACGATGACACTGTGCATAGAAGTATCGCATATTTTATAATAATCTCTAATATGTTCTTGTTATACTATTATCGATTGGCAGCCTCTTGGCAGAGATTGAAACAGGCTCTAAATTCATAAATCACACACATGAATCAATGATGAAGTGTTATAATAATTATTCCACAAATATAACGCCAGGTAGAAGAAGAAAAATGCACACTATCACAACATATAACTCTATGAAAATGTAGGGAAACATGTATTGTCATCGACTATTTTATCGACAACGTTTTATTGATCGAACCTGTCAGTCAATCCCTAGCAACTTTTGGTTGAAATTGTTGTAAATTCACGTATTTGATATTATTTTTTATACGCAATGGATGCTTTCAGCGCATTATAATGAAATACTATATTCTTTTCGACCAATATGTATACACGGATTTCCATTTAATTTTACAATATCGTCACAAAATAGTATAGTGCAAAAGTGGCCGGTACCTGTGAAAACTTTAATTATTTCGGTTTTTTACGCCTTCATGAACTGTGGTTCATGAAGGCGTAAAAAACCACCGTACCAAACCAAGGTGTGCCTTGGCACTGCACAATTCACTATAATAAACTACGTTTAATAAATATAACCAAGTACTGTAAAATTAAATAAATTATTAAAATAAGCGAATTTTGTTGCTCGCTTAGTTTGACATATTTTAGACTCTGAGTCACTGCAGGCTACTTCTGTGTAAACGTATGGTCGCATCATGCATCTCGCTTTAACATATGAGTTAAATTATTCTATCTCTTTCACATTGCCGATCTATGTTTTATACAATATCTATGGTGGCAACCAAAACGGCCAATGATCTTCCAATCTTTAAGCTTTAAAGACCAATTACGTCAGAACATACTAACATTTCAATAACAAAAATGCTTTGTTCGAAATAAAAATAAATGGTATAATCTTTTTATGGAAATTAAAGTGGCCAGTACTCTTTTGTGCCTGCGTGGTCCAGGTCTATGCATTTAGAAACAAAGGGGAATATTCGTCGGCCGGTGTAGCAGTAATGTACTCGCATTGTAAATGCCTCTAATTCTCGTAACAGGCCGAATTCACGTGTGAAAATTGAGTGTAGAGTATGGACCTATCAAATAGGAATATTGTTCAATTGAGAAGTTTTATTCATTTAAACGTAAGCGGCGAAGGATCATATAAAATCCTATGACATATTGCGATAAAAGACTTCTATCTTAATCATTGTATTAGTGTGTTTATTCCAATAACCGTCAATCCGAACGAGCGGACCCACAAATGGATACGAGTCTTTCCAAAATTGCCATAATAAATCTTTGAGAAAATGTTCGCAGTAAATTAATGGAAATTGCATACAGACATGCCATAAATAGCTTTACGTAAAAACTCGAGGAACGGCATATGGAAATATCTCTCAGCCCACGAGACGAATTCTTATTTGACTTTCGTTTGCATATTTAACTCACTGTAAAAGTCTGCGTGTTCGCCGTAAATCTATTTCACATGCTCCAATTTATATTTGTAAATTAGATTTTGAAAAATTGGGTCAAAAGTGAAAACAAATATTGAACAGTATTTTTTAAAGTAAAAAATATGAACCCGTTAATACAGAATCAATGATACTATATAAGAAGCATGTCGCTGGTAACATTAATAAATGGCGCTTGTTATAAATATGAGTAGGCCCCAAGACGTGAAAAAAAAATGTTGATTAATTCAGTCGACCTCTTACTGCGATCAGAGACTAGCTATATAATTTCAATAAGCTTAGCATTGCAAACAAAAGTACTAGACATTAATGCATCTGCCTTTCCAATCAACAAACAGAGCCTCTTAAAAGAAACATTTAACAAACACAGGCCATTAGTGAAATATAAAGTCGCTTAAGCACTCCGTCCACTAATTAAGAAACAAAATGTCGTGGTGCAGCCAGTTACTACAAAACAAAAGCAATTTAACTGCAGCAGTCACTTGTTTAATAGTTTAAGTTGACTAGCTAATACAAACTATTGAACTACAAAAGAAAAAAAAAGAATTTCTAGCGAATGTTTTGGTGCATTGTAGAAGTTTGGTGCATTGGATTGTGCATAACATTAATTGAACTACATATTGGATTTATCGTCTGCACATTCAATTGTAAAACCACTTTGTTTTATTTACTAGATAGATACAAAAAGTATTCGAATACAGTTGAAACCAGCGAAGTTCTGCGAAAGACATAAAGCGAATACATTTGTCTCATAGATTTATTTATTTTTTCTAGACAGGGTTAACTGCTAACTGTCCTCAAGCTACGCTGTAAAATAAAGAAAGGATTAAGAATATGAATCCTACAATTTTAAATTTTAAAATGGAACTCTCACTTCCAATCGGCCAGTAATAAATCCGCCTTAGAAACTCAGGCTGCGCCTTTCCGCCTTCCAGAAATGTCAGGATAAAATAATAACGCACATTGCTGTCACGAGCGGTCGGCGGTAAACAATAAGTATTTACATCGGCCATTGTTCCAACCGAGTGGATGTGCCGAAAACATCAGAGCGGCTGACGGGGGCAGATATGTAGCTTATGGCAGAGGCTTTAAGGGTTGTGTTGACAATAATGATGGTGCTTGTATGCTTACAGATAAAGTGCGGTTCGTAGAGCATTTTTATATTAATGCGTTTTAAAGTGATTTATTACTTTGGTTATAAAGAAGCTAGCTTGAGCGGGATGGAAAAACTCTGTAATTGGAAAAGTTCAGTACAGGTAATGTAATCAGCGACAGAAAATCATATTTCGTCGTTTCAAAGAATTATCTTGGATGCCCTGATTTTCTCGGTTATCCTGAACCCCGGAACGTAATAATATACGTTCCTGCATTTGTTGCTGTGGTATAGGGATGTGTATATTATGTTATCCAAACATTTACGAATATGCAACCGGGTACGAAATATGTACTTATATCTAAACAAACGGTGGGTAGTGAACAGTTCTAAAAAACAATATTAATAATAATATTTTATTATGATGTGTCTCAAAGATCATATTTAACAGCGGTGTCAAAAACAGTGTCCTTTGAGTGGTATGTTACATCACTCAAAATATGAGCAAAGGTAATCAGGTTAAATTGACCTCTGAAAAATAATAAAATTATGTAAACACCAGCCTCGACGGCTAGACACAGGTGTCAATATTATCCAGACGCCTAAACCCTTTCAGTTTTATGAATATTCATTTTGGGTTTTTCATATAACCTTTGTCCAAGCGCGCATTTGTTGTATGTCGCTTACTGGGTATTCGATTTGTTACATAATATTATACTATATTTGAAGAACAAGAATTTATCGAAATAATAGAACTATATACCTAATGGCAGATCCCGCGCGGTTGGTTACTCGCCGGCTGTGAGACGAGAGGCCGCGGATTCGATTCCCACACCGAGACAAATATTGTAACCACAGTTATTTAGTTTGGGTTTTGGCGCTTTGTGAGACCGAGAAATCTCGTAGTTTCTGATACCCACACATAAGATTCGATCTTAGCATGGGATAGGACTTTATTTGTGACTATTGGGTAATGGGTATATTTATTTATTTATTTATTTACACTGCAGTAAACTAAAAAAAAAATAGAATATTCGTATTCGTCAGTGCAGCGACCGCCATTTAAAATGATGAAAACCCCGTCATAGTACACAGACGGGTCGAAATCCGGGTTTAATCAACGTATGTATGCCCTACAATGTATTACGATAACGTTGGTTTAATTAATGTTGACCGACGAATTATTATATTTGTTCACTCACAATGAATGCTCTGTCTAGACTAAACTGCACTTTAACAGCCTTTATCATAGATAGTTTTAAAAACTACTTTAGTAGAATAACTTTTATTGAGACTTAACATCCTATCCCGCAGGATGGCAGGCGCAGTGGAATGCCAATAGTAAATGCTTGTAACTCAAGGTGTTGTTTGGTTCTGCTACTGTTTATGAGCGGTCGTATTGCTTACCATCAGGTGAACGGCATGTACGTCTCGCCATTCATTGCATTAAAAAAATATATAAAATAACACATTGAATTCAGTTTGAAGGAAAAAGACACACATTAGATAGCTAAAATAGGTTTTATAACTATACCGGGTATCTCAAGACTGCTACCGAAAACGAAGCCGGGTGGTAGTTTTAGTGGCTACAAACACAATGCAATTAAAAATTTCGCCTAGAAACGCGACAATTTTTTTATGATTTTTTAAATATCGTCATTTTTGGGTGGTAAATCCATAGTTTTTGCTAAAATAATAATTTAAACTCTTTTATACCTTAGAGTATTTATAAATAAAAGGGTATATACTATTATTTTAGGAAAAAATGTATTTACCACCCAAATATGGCCATAGGAAAAAAATAACAAAAAAAAATTGTCGCTTTTTTTTTGCAACATTTCTGTTGCATTGTGTCTGAAGTCGCTTAAACTACCACCCGGCTTCGTTTTCGGTAGCAGTCTTGATATACCCTGTATTATTAATAAGGCTGTTATTGTGAACTATAACTACTGTAACATTTAATTATCTATTTATTTTTCTCTTTATTATACATACAATATATATAAATAAAAAGAAAAACATAGCAATAATAGCTATATTTAATTTAATTATTTATTGTGGTTTTATTGCACAATGTTATCTCTTATATGCAACCTTTGGATGGAGTTAAGAGAAAAGAGAGAAAACGGCAAAATCACAATACATACAATAATTACCTAAAACACAACTCTTAAAAATCTTACACAAATACCGTTAAATAAGTAATCGGAATAGCAATAATCTTAATATAACATCTAAAAAAATTACGAGCGCCCGTAAACCCGGCCGTAAAATGAAATCTTATTTGAATATTAAAATTATACGCCCAATAGTCCAGTTTGTTATTAAACATGATCCTTAATGGTTTTTAGGTAAACTACGGGAATGTATAATCCATAAGTGGGTTTATTTTATACTATGCTACGTTTTATGGTCCATTTAACAATAATAAATAGACCCAACAGTGACATAAGTACATACATACTAAACATAGATAACCTCACGCCTTTTTCCCAAAGCAAATTATCCTGGTAGCAACCAAGATAACCTCGTTTCGCCCTGTATGTTTTGTCGCTCGATGTGACAGGAGGCTAGCCTACCGCCATATCGGGCACAAATTCCTGACTATGGGCTGATACTGAATTAATAAAATCCAATATCACTTTTCCCGGGATTCGAACCTGACACTTCAGATATACAGTCATACTGTAGTACAACTGTGCCAACGAAATGTTTTATCATCAGGTGACCTGTTTGCTCGTGTGCCGGATCTATAACAGTGGAATACGGAATACGGAAGTATAACACTTAATGTATATGAGATATTTCTCGAAAGAAATGTATTATTATTATTATTATTATAACAGGTCACATAATAGGTCCCATTTAAATGTAATAATAATTTGATCCGTGGTGACTTACAGCTGGCTTCTCTGGCTGTAAAAGTCGAGGTTATTGACCTCTTTAGTTCATTGTATTGTAACCGCATTGCACGGAATGAAGTGGAAAATAATTTATTCCTCCTATTAATTTAACTTTCTGATTGATTTATTTTCTTTCTGGTTAAAAAAAGAGAGACTCACCGAGCTTCAATGCTCGGTGTCATTACATTGCGTGTTTGTTGATCCTGGCTTACAGGAGTTGCAATGGTGGGTGTAAGGGCGGGACAGTCTCCATGTTTGCAGACCTCTGTAATATAAAAAATCTATCGGTACATGGGTTGAACTTGCAGCCTCTTTATTTAAGACAAATTTTATTGCAATGAAAAAAACATAGCACAATACGGGTGAATTATATGTTTTGTTCCTTTTTTACTAACAGGAGAAAGCTACTGGGCCTACGGCTTAAAAGGAAAGAAAAAAGTATCCGGCAATCTATGAGTCGGCAGAAATAATAGAGGTATCGATATCACGTTAGCTTTTGTGGTATAGGTTAAAAAATGAACTCGATATCAATGATGTTTTAATAAAGATGACGCATATTCATACTGCGTGACGTTTAAAAACTGTACTTCTATGCATATACATACTCATTTATTAATACTTTATGACGATTTTAGTGAATGAAACAGATCATACAGAAAGTACGAGACGAAAAGAGATAGCATTGCGCTATCCAAACATAGAATCGAAGCGATAGAAACAGAAGGGTGACGATAAATAAAACTACCTATTTGGTTTTATAAGTATATAATATATTAACTTTGAGGTTGCTACATGAGTCCACCTGTGGTACGCCATCCTGAAACAAATATATTTTTATTTGCACATAACTTTGATTAAATAAAAAAAAAATAAGTGATTGCCGTTTTTTATATAAGTTTATGGTAAGCATGCACTGAAAAATCGATATCTTATTAATTTTTTTTTTTTGTTGTAATGATGACAAGTGATACGACCGCTCGTGGACATAAGCGAAACCAAGACACCTTAAATTACAAAGCAATGCTTGGCATTCACTGTGCTCGCCATTCCGAGACATAAGATCTTAAGTATAAGTACAGCGATTACTCGGGCGGGAATGTCCTTTGGATCGGAACATAACATGGCATTTAAACTGCCGTGTGGCGGGGGAAATAGACATTGCGGTGGTACCAACACATGGTGGTAACGTATGAGCGACCTGCCACTAGTAAACAACCGATGGTGCAGGGTTTTTTTAGGTGGATATATATATATTTTCGTAGTTGTATATTTTTATTCATAATTAAATGTGCTAAACCAATATTAATCAGTTTTAAAGGAAGTCACGAACCTCTCTTTTTGTCCGAGCTGTGCTTAGTGCATATCCATTAACGTCTGAAAAGCTCATCACGTGGAAATCTGGAAACATTAATTAATGTTATATGTATATATAGTTATTCAAATATATAATGAGGCAGCTAATGTATTTTGTAATGTTCGTGGTTGGATTAAGTTATTTGAATTGATTATGAAAATAATTCATAACAAATAACTTAATTGTTTTAAATGTGATTAAATTAGAAATAAATATACAACTATCCAAATCCATTCAAACTTTCATCGTCAATTTTCTGTATGATCGGTTTCGCTTCTGACTTGTTAATCTATGACGTACGCTTTTTGTCCCTATCGCACTTCACAATCTTTGTATTACGCGATCCTTCTTACACAATTGAAGGCGGTGTATACTAATTTAAAATAAAAATTAAATTTTGTGTGGTTTTTATATACTTACGTATGGTGTGTAGGTCCCATTTAGTTTCGTATTTTTGCACCATTGTTTTAACACTTTTAAAACACACAATTCGACACTTTAGACAATATTTTCGAAATAAATTATGTTGACAGCACTGAGGTCTTCCCTCTGTCGCCGTTGCTATGCGACTAGATGAAATTACACCAATTGCCCGAATTTGAACGCCTCACTTTTGAAGTGCTAGTGCGATATCTACGTCGTATTTGTATAATATATCATTGCTCGATATGTTGTAGTGAAGAGGAGTGACGTAAATATTTCGTAAGCTAAACATGTTTGTTTTTAACAATACAAATGCATTGGTGAAACTGTATATTTGTGCTGGAAAATATAGGTACAATAAATAAAAATAAAATAAATAAATGTCTGATTGCGAGAGAAACTACGTGTTACATCATTTCAATGTTTATTTCAGTTCATTATTTCAATAAATATTGTCTCGTGAAAATGATGTATGCAGGCAATAGGACACTAAAGCAGTAAACACTTGAAAACAACATAATAAATTTTGTTGTCGTTCAATTCGGTAGTATTTTCAGGTATTTATTTTTCTAAACACATACATTTGAAAATTATGGTACGTAAAGAACTTTTAGGACGGTAAAAGGCAGCGCAATATATAATCCTAGCCATAGAATGTGTGAAATATAGACCTCTTTTAAATAAATAATATATAACACGCAACAGTCACATACACAGTTCTGACCCCACACTAAGATCGAGTCTTGTGTCATGGATATCAGGAACTACGAGAGACTTTTCGGTCTCACAAACACCCAGACCCGGAAGAAATATTTGTGGGCCGCACAAACATTTCTCTCGGTGCGGGGATCGAACCCGTGGCCTCGCATTTCACAGGCGGCGTCTAACCAACTGCGCCACGGATGCGCTGTAAATATATAGTACAGTAGTTAGTTACATTATATACGCACTTCACTTAAATTGTATGATATAAACAGCGTCAGAAAATAATATACCTACGTCACATTAGTTCAACATAAATTTACCATTTGAGGATAAAAGTTGGGCACAGTTAAATAAACATGTCATAACTTGCGAACAACTAAATTGAGACAACAACGAAGATCAAAACACCATCTTATTAACGGCCGATGCCAATAATAATCAATCGAAAAAATTAGATTGAAGTCAATCTGGATTGTTTTCTACTTTCCTATTTGTCATTTACCATGTTGCCATATTTTTTTCACTATTGAGATTGATTATTGGCAAAAAATAAATCAGAAAAAAGATTGAGCTGTCAATCTCAAACGGCAAATTTTAGATTGGGATTGTTTATTGGCAGCGGCTGATAGTAAAACGGTAACTAAGGCTAGTTGACAGTAAACAGTATGTAGGTATCTTCTAAATATTAAATTTAATCTTCCTATTTACAAATGCTTTCGTAATACATAACAATGAAGTTCTTAACCGAAACAAAGAAAGAACGAAACAAAACCACGACTATTGCATTGTCTCACTTCAAAAGCTAAACGAGAGTATGTCAACTATCGAGCTCACAAAATGGAATCGCAATCTTTCTACCGCCTTACTGTTTGAAGCGGTGGAAACACGTCTAACTAAGCGCAGCCTTGGGGCTCGTAAAGGCGAGACAATAAATTCGACGTAACGAAAACGTGAGAACTCAGCGTGGAAAATAGTAAGGCTAGTCTCACTCTGCAATGGGTTGTCTTGTTACTTTTGCGAATAATTCAGGGAATGATGTGAACTTTATTTGGTTTATTTTATATTTTTGTATCAGACCCTATACAATCGAGAGTACGATTGAGGCCAGATGGCCCTCCGCGCTGTCCTAGTGTGGGTTAGTGGACTTTACGTACCATAGAAATTCATACAAATCGCTGTGGCATGCAGGTTTCCTCGCGACGATTTTTTCATTAAGTAGGTAATTTCAAAATACTTAATACTAATAAGATATTAGTATAATGATGAACCTTAATTAACTATTTTTTTACAGGCGAAACGCAAATTCAGATCAACTAATAATAAGCAATCCCTGCCCTCAAAAACAACCACAGCAGTGAGAAATTAGACCAGAATGAACAGAAAAAACAACAAAATTAGGTCACGTATAACGAGTAACTACTGGAGATATTGAGACTTAACATCTTATGTCTCAGGATGGCGAGTGCAGTGGAATGCCAAGCATTGCTTTGTAAATCAAGGTGTTGTTTGGTGTTCTTCTGTTCATGAGCGGTCGCATCGCTTACCATCAGGCGAACGGCATGTTCGTCTCGCCATTCATGGCAATAAAAAAAAAAAAAAAAAACTTATTTTCCTATTTACCACCTTTAATTGCACTTTTCAGGTCTTTGGAGCTAAGAGTGTGAGAATACTAAATAAGTATTACACATGGTTTTTGGAATAACTAGGGCCTAGCAGGGATGGCAAACCTTTATCTCTCAACGTGCCATTTTTTTATAAAAATATTTAATAAGGTCTAAGATGTGCCGTCAAACTTATTGGGAAAAAATTGCTATACTACAGTAACAAACGAGCGCCGAAAATATTTCTTGTTTTGTGTTATGGTACGTTTACGACGCTGAGGTCTCGGGTTGGAATCCCGGGTCGGGTACTATGTATTTGGATTTTTGTATTCATCATCTGCTGGGGTCAGGAATTTGAGCCCGATATGACAATATTGCCCCCTATCACGTCGTGGGACGGAAAACTCAATGCGACCTTTTCTGGGAAAAAATGTGAGTTTATGTATGTATGCATGTATTAAACGAATACTAAATGTAATTATTATAAACTAATGTAAATATCAAATTTGAAATTTTAGGAAAAAAAAATTTTTTTCCATAAAAAAATATAATAAATCCTTTGAAGGTATCATTTTCTTAGGTATTTCATTTATTAAATAACAAAATTATTTATAACAGTATATTCATTCTGATATTTTAATGTTCTGCTCAAGTCCTCGCTTAAAATGTCGTAACAAAATAAAATAAGGTTTAATCCACACGAAAGAACCATCAAATATACACTTGTTATATCTCCATCGTTCTACGAAGGCGCTAACTACTCTGTCTAGTCTAGATAAACACAGGACAGCATTATAAGTTCGTTGGCATGGTTATAAATCATCCTTTGTTATGAAACGCTTTTTCATACCATAACTCGGCGATCTAATAAATTCAGCGTGAATTGGAAACAGTAGGGCGGGAGAAAATAGTACTTTTATGCAGAAAAAAATATATTGTAAGGTGAGGAATTAACCTGCATATCGTAGCGATTCATAAGAATTTCTATGGTATCTAAGTCCACTAACCCTATTTAAGCCAACGTGGTGGACTATATGGCCTAACCACTCTCAATCGTACTCTCGATTGTAGAGTAGGCCCGTGCCCTGCAGTAGGACGTACATATATGGGCTGATAAGGAAGAGGAATTACCAATAACATAATTACGAGAGCCCATTTTTGTGTTATTGAAATAAAGATTTCTTTAATTTACGCGAATGTTACACATTGAAATAAAACTATTTTTTACTGATTTTATCGCTTACGATGTTCGTTCGAAAATTAAACCATGCATATCCGCGATAAAACCGTAGAATTTTTTTTTATTCTATTGGGGAAGTCACATTCGGAGATAAAAGTATAAATAATAATAATAATAAATCTTTATATCAGACCATATTTGTTACAAATCAGTCCATATTTGGATATAAAACCTCATGGCATTTGGTGTTAACAGTTCTAATCTTAATTAAAGTTGAACGAATATTTTGAACGAATGTTACCGACGTATCCCAAAGAATTAGTAAGTTGAAGTGGCAATGAACCGGGAACATAGCGTGAACAAGTGATGACTGTTGGGGCTGAAAAATTCTGGAGTGGAGGCCGCGTACAGGCAAGCGCAGTGCCGGACGCCCGCCTACAAGGTGGACGGACGACCTGGCAAAGTTTGCAGGAAGTCGCTGGATGCAGGCCGCATGCAACAGATTTTTGTGAAGATCCTTGGCGGAGGCCTATTATCAACAGTGGAATTCCTGTGGCTGAAGAGAGAGATTATTTTGGCTCTTGTTTGGAGGAACGCAGACAGTAACTCGTTACGAAATAATTTTTAAAACTTTAAAGCAAGACAGCGAAAAGCAACTAAAACCTCTACCATATTAAACATATCTCATCATTATAAATCGATAAGAACTTTTTGCGACCACCGTCTATAATCGTCCGCTTCACTCAACGCCGACGTAAGGATCAACTCATTGCCGCAGCTCGTGCTCGTCGCGGCCTTACCACTGCCGACATCAAGATGAATGGGGCTGCTTCCAATATTTATATAAATGATCATTTAACGCCAATGAACAAGTTATTGTTAAAGCGTGCACGCGAAATTAAAGCCGATTTAAATTACACCTATTTATGGGTTAGAGATTGTAAGATCTTTATGCGCAAATCAGAAAATTCAAATATTTTAAATATCCGGAATGATAGTGATTTAAATAAACTCAAGTGACTATACACCGTATCTTTGTTGATCATACAAATTATTTTTTTACTAAAATATTATTGGTCTGTTTTTTCTTCTAGCATGGGTAATTTTGGTTATTTTTCTTATCATATTATTATACATGTTTATTCATTTGTTAGGAATGCACTGATGTTGCTCTCTTATCTTATCTTGATCTCTCGGCAGTTTTATACGTACAATGATTGTAAGTTTATAATTATGTCAACACTTCTTTTTATTTATATTTTCTATGTTATTTTATCTCATTTATATTTTACGCACTTTCAATTTAATTTCACTTTGGTGGTGTATTTTTGTCCATCTATGTTATTTGCACCGATGCCTATGTTCTTTTGGATATGTATTTATTAGTCCGCAATGTCCACTTTAAATAATATTAATATTTATTACCAAAATGTACGAGGGTTACGTACTAAATCACATTCTTTTTTAACAAATGTTTTACATTGTAATTACGATTTAATATGTTTGACAGAGACTTGGCTTACACCTGACTTTTATGATGCTGAATATTTTTTCCATAACTATGAGGTTTACAGGCGTGATCGCCCCTTGGGTGTCCGGGGTTGTGGGAGAGGGGGAGGTGTTTTGTTGGCAGTAAGAACGGGGATGTGGGCGCGTCTTAGGGATGACTGGCGTTGTGCATCCGCTTCGGAAGAACTATGGTTAAGCATTGCTGCTGCGTCTACACTGGACTCCCGGCTAACACTACACATATGTATTTGTTACTTCCCACATAATAATAATCACTTACATTATTTACAAACATTTTTTGACAGTGCCTCTGAAATTGTTCATAATTATCCAAACGATATGTTTTTAATTTTAGGCGATTTTAATATATCCTCGGCGAAATGGTCCTCACAAGGTGAATCACATTTACAATTGGATAATAATGACGATAATAAATCAAAATTACTTAGTGACTTTTTAAATTTTACTGGTTTAAACCAATATAACTCATGTTTCAATATTAATGGTCGTATTCTGGATTTGGTCTTGAGTAATATTGATTGTAAAGTTTTGACCTGTTCTTGTCCTCTAACACCGGAAGATTCACACCATAAAGCTATAGATATTACTTTTAATCAGCACTGTGTCCTGAAATTACAGTATCCTACTCAAGTTAAATATTTTTATCATTCAGCTAATTATTCCGAATTAAGTGATGAATTGTGTAAAATTGATTGGATCACAGAATTATCTCAACTCGATACCGAAGATGCGGTTAGCTATTTTTATAAAGTTTTAAATAAATTAATTACTGCACATGTTCCGAAAAAATCTCTTCTCAACCACCGTAAGTATCCACCCTGGTACACCCGGGCCATGGTCAAGCTTATCCACCAAAAAACCAAAGCCCATGCAAGATGGAAAAGATATGGTAATTGTCGCGACTATGTAACCTTCTCCTTATTACGTGCTCGTGTAAAACGGCTCGAAACCAAATGCTATTCAGATTATGTTGCGCTGGCTGAGAATAAAATTAGTTTAGCTCCAAAATTTTTCTGGTCTTTTATAAAGTCAAAATACTCTCTTAACAATATACCAGCTAATATGAAATATATGGATGCTGCCTCTACTGATGCCACTACTATTTGTCACATGTTTAACTCATATTTTAATTCTGTTTTTATATCTAGTACCTCCCACCAAACGAATGACTTAATAGAAGATAATATATTTGGTCCTGTAAATTTACCTTCGGTTGAAATTTGTCAAAGCATGGTTCTAAAATTATTGCAGCATATTGATATTAATAAAGGAGCCGGAGTAGATGATATTCACCCATTGTTTGTTTCCAGGTTGTGTAATGAATTATCTCTTCCTTTAACCAAAATTTTTAAAAGATCTTTAACCACAGGTTGCTTTCCAAATATTTGGAAAAAAGCTCTCATAACACCAATTCACAAGGGTGGTGACAAACATGATGTAACTCATTATAGACCTATTTCGAAACTCTGTGTGTTTGCAAAGGTGTTTGAAAAAATTGTGACTAACCATTTAACAAATTACACCCGTCGCAATATGCCACCTGAACAACATGGTTTTTTCCGTGGACGTAGTGTAAACACTAATCTAATCGGTTATACTGACTTTATACTTAATGCAATGGATGCCGGATGCCAGGTGGACGCCATTTATACTGATTTCTCGAAAGCCTTTGACAAAATTAATCACTCAATTCTCATTAAAAAATTGAAAGGGTTTGGTATACATGGCGACTTACTGAGGTGGATTAAATCTTATATTAGCAACCGCAGTCAGGCTGTGGCACTAAAAGGGTGCTGTTCTAGTTTTCTTATGATACCTTCTGGAGTACCGCAGGGTTCCCACCTAGGACCGTTTCTTTTTTCATTATATTTATACGATATCGGACAGTGTATAGAACATTCTTGTCATTTGTTGTATGCGGATGACACAAAGATCTTTAAGGTAGTTTCGACACAACACGATTTCAATGATCTACAAAGTGATATACGAAATTTTGAACAATATTGCAATCGCAATCAATTGTTTATTAATACTGATAAGTGCTACGTTATTTCGTTCACTAGAAAAAAGAGTTCTTTTTTATTTAATTACGAGCTTTCAGGACAAAATATTAAACGAGTCGCTTTTGTGCGTGACTTAGGTGTTACTTTGGATTCCAAACTCCATTTAACGTTACACATAGAAAATATTATAGGCAAAGCATACAAACAACTTGGTCTGATTCTTCGTTTAGGGAAACCGTTCAAAACGACGCACACATTGATCACCCTATTTAATGCATATGTACGTAGTGTATTAGAATTTGGAAGTGTAGTTTGGAACCCTCAATATTCTACTCACATTGACAGAATTGAAAGAATTCAGATGAAGTTTTTAAAATCGCTAGACTATAGGTCAGGCAACTCATTTACTGACTATAACAGCAGTGCGGCTAGACATCATATCACCGGATCCTTGCAAGCTAGGCGAAACTATCTTGATTCTATTTTTCTTTTTAAACTCATACACAATCATATAGACTCGGAATCCTTACTTGAAAACATTAGCTTTAAAGTTCCACGTATAACCTCTCGTAACCATCATACATTTTATATACCTTTCTGTCACACCAACTATGCTAAAAATTCTTTCTTCAGGCGTTCGTGCAAATTTTATGATCAATTTCTTAATAGTGTTGACATATTTAATTGTACCCTGTTAATGTATAAAACTAAAGTGAAAAGAATTTTGTTTGCCAACTGTTAAATTATCTATTTGCGAACCAACTTATTACATTTAGCACGACCTACACTATCATTCCGTATGTATACTTCTTACCTAATGTAACGATTTGTAATATTTATTGGATAGTAATATATGTATATTTAGAATAATGTATCTTTATAATAAATTTTATTCCTCTGTTTAATACTGCAATGTTTCAACTGTTTAGCGTGTAGGAATAACATAGTATCTCAATATCCAAGACTTATATTCTTAACATTAACATTATTTTTTCACTATTTTAAGTACCCTGGATAATCAGGTGTAGTTTATGACTGTTGTGAATAAAATTATGAGTCGCCTTTAGCTCTCTTATATTCATATTTGTATATTTAAGATATGGACCTGTAGGTCTTTTTGTATCTATTTTTTCTACTATTATGCCTTTTATACGACTGTTTGTGTCCTTAATAAATGAAAAAAAAAAGAAAAAAAAAAGAAAAAAAAAAAAAAATTATTATTAGTATCTGTATCAGCCTATATACGTCCCACTGCAGGGCACGGGCCTACTCTACAATCGACAGTACGATTGAGAGTGGTTAGACCATATAGTCCACCACGCTGGCCTAGTGCGGGTTGGCTGGTTGGTTGGTTGCTGTGGTTATTATTAGTATGCGAGTACTATTTTTATATTATTTTGACAGCATCTGTGGCACAGTTGGGTTCGATCCCCGCACAGACACAAATATTTGTGTGATCCAAAGGTATTTTTTTCATCTCTGAGTGATGGTGAGACCGAAAAGTCTCTCGTAGTTCCTGATACCCACGACATCACACTTGATCTTAGGTGGGGTCAGGACTATGTATGTGACTGTTGGGTATATTTATTTCAGTATTATTATTATTTATTAAAAAAAAGTATGCCTCCCCGCCGTAACATGAAAAACATATACTGTCTCTCATTATAGGATTTCACATTCTCGCAGAAAAAAATATAATATACTAAAATCATGCAAATTTAAAATACTCGTTGAATTGCAAATGAGTTTAACATATCGTCCTCTTTTTCTCACGTTTTCTCGTTACTAAACTCTGAAAATATTAAGACTTATAATGTATTTTTTTTCCTTTGAACTGTTTCTCGACTCTAATTCTATAACTTTGTCCACAACTTCGATTGGCTTACATAAATTTTATCATTATAAAAAAAAATCGATTTTATCCAACCGTGGCTTGGTCGGTATATTTTGTAAATCATATAATCCAGGTTCCTTTCGCCGTAGTGTGAAGAAGCAGGCCCGCCTAATAATAATTTGTATGGCATGGCCGTCTAACGTTAGGTGCATGCAGTCATTTGCCGTGCCAGGGTAAAAAATAATAATTTATCAGTAATAATACCTCGACAATATTTCAAACATCATGTCATACTTTATTTCACCCAGCAATCTCCAGTCTGGAAACAATAAAGAGTTTATTTCTTTGGCATCCGCCCTTATTAACAAAGAACAAAGAAACTCTATAAATATAAACTTTCACAATACGTATAGCCAAGCCGATCTATGTCGTGCTGGCGAAGATTTTTATATTTTTCATCACAAAAAATACGAGAGAAAGGCAAATTGTTCTCCGTACGTTAAATGAACGGTCGAAGAACAGAGCTCTGTTAATAGTCGCCTTTGGTCCGTGCACTCGGGTATAAAAGGCAGATAGTGTAGGAAATTTACGTGGTTCACGCTTATATTGATGTCTTTAACCAATCAAACGCTCGTAGAATAATATATTTGTATATAAAACCGGCTTATCAGCTAGGTAAGTGTTTCATGTTACTGAATTAGTATATAATTATCTCATTTCGAGCAGGCTAGTTAATCTTTCACCAACATTTGGAAACATACAGCTCTTTGTTCAGTATAGTTGCATCCATACTTTCAAAGACATTTCCTCGCAACTTAAAACACCAAAAAGACAAAAATCTCACAGGCTTAGACCTAGAGCAGCCTACTCGTTAAGCTCTAGCGTACCATATAGTTTCTTAAAATATAAAGAACACATTATTATTTTCAACAAAAGCTCTGTATTTCCGCAGTAATAAGGTGATAGGTAAATTTCTTCTAAAAGAATCGTCGCTTTTTTGCGAAATTTTTAGTTACATTGTATTGAAGCAACTAAAGCTACCACCTGGCTTGGTTTTCAGTCACGGTTTGAATACACCTGGTATGTAGGCCAAATCCGACTGACATACTTTTATGCGGTTTGCAAACAACGTATGAAACAACAAAATCCTACCAATAAATTCAGGAATGCAACTTTTATCATACCTAAAATTCTGTAATATTTATCCTGTCTATAATTTTCCTCAAAGGAGTATTGAAATAGCAATAAACCGTATAAAATGCTCATTATTGTCTGAAACGGCGTGAGCGGCGAACAAACATTAATTATAAATTATAGCGCTTGAGAATAATTAAGCGGTAAATTCACGAAAATTTGATCGCATTTCGCAACTTTTTGAAGTCAACATATGGGTGGATTATTATTACGTATTATTACTTCCTTTTCTTATGTTTTGAACTCTTTGGTATATTGAAGTAAATTTTAAACTTTCCGATGAACCGGAAAATCTTATATTATATTTCGTTATTTCATTCGAAGATATATTATTAACTTGGTAGTCCTTTATACCTACAAGGCAGCTCGCACTGTTTAAAAAGTTTTTAATCGATTGGTAAGTCGATTTATATTATTTTTTTACTTTCTCTATGACACCGTCTATGATGTCATTCTTTATTCGTGCGAGGCAGCGATCTCACGTATATTGGAATTTTCGAGAATATTTTTTGGAATTCATCATGCCAAGAGATAAGAATAAAATACGCCGATACAAACGACGCCGAATTATTTCATCCTCTGACTCTGAAAAAGATTCAGGTACGTTTCGTTTTCATATATTTAAGTGTTAAAGTGATTCACAACGATAATATATAATATATGCTCCTTTGAGTATATTATAACTAAGCAAGCCAGGATGTTAACCGCGGGTTAACACGATGGTGTCCAACAATTATAGATTCCATTAGTTGTTGAAAAATTGCTTGAGGTGTACCGTTGGTTCACACAAAGTCACTTATAAGCCTGGAGGCTAACCGTGGGTTAGCACGAAGGTGATTAATCTGATTCTATGATGCAGACCGTCATTATATAATCTACATATTAATATGGAAAATTGTTTCCTACTTCAGATCCAGAGCCAAGTCCCTACGAGTCCACTGTTCCGTTCGAAGACGTAACTTCTGAGGATCCGGTGTCAATTCAACCGGATGAAATGTTGTTGGATCCCGATGTTTTAGGCGCCTTAGGCGACAGCATAGAGGAGTCCTCAAAGCTGGGAGAAAAGATTCACGACAACCTTGCACGTCTATGGACACCAATATTAAGAAAAGGCCTGTCCACAGAAGCCAAAGACAAATTAATGAAACAGTTTCTAATATCAGAAAATTGCCCGCTTTTACAGGCGCCAAAACTTAATCCCGAGATTTTGGCTGCAACTTCAGAAATATCACGATTTAAAGATAAACGGGTCGAAATGGTCCAACAACAACTTGGTGTTGGAATAACAGCTGTGAACCGAGCCTTAGTACTGCTTCTTGATGGCGAGAATACCAAAAGATTAGAAACAATCAAGCTGTTGAGTGACGGCTGCCGCATATTATGCGATATTCATCATACAGAAACTGAGGCTAGAAAAAAATTTGTTACCCCCGGCCTAGACAAATGTTTTCTGAATATAGTACAAGAGCTGGATAGAGATGACATGTTGTTCGGCAGTAAGCTTTCAGAAAAAATTAAAGATTCTAAGGCAATTGAAAAGCAAGGACTTCAAATAAAGAAACCAACATCTAACACAAAACCCTCGTCATCGTTCACATCGCAACCTTCAACGAGTCGGCCACGGTCCCAGGTAAACTGGACATGCCCTCCTCGATATCCGTCAACCAGGGGGGGGCGAGGAGGGTCCAGACGAACCAACCCGGCGGGATCCAACTATCGCAAAGCGCCCCCTAGGAACCAGACGAGAGCAGTGAACAAAACCTTTCGTCCACCTCAGCAGCGTTAAAGGTACATGCAGGGCGAATACAATATTTTTATGATTCCTGGTTAAAAATTACCAAAAATCCCCTAATCTTCAATTGGATACGGGATGGATATGTCATACCATTTAGCAGTGCACCTAGCCAAACTTACATTTTCCTGCAAAGATCAAAAAATGAAAAAGACGAAATGTCGTTGGCCATTAATAAACTATTAGGCTTAGGTGCTATTACTTTATGTGAGCCCAGTAAAGATAATTTCATTTCAAATACCTTTCTATCCCCTAA
Source organism: Hyles vespertilio (assembly GCA_009982885.2). NCBI lineage: Eukaryota > Metazoa > Arthropoda > Insecta > Lepidoptera > Sphingidae > Hyles > Hyles vespertilio. The sequence goes on along the minus strand of CM042806.1, from coordinate 6,164,954 downwards.
ACCTAACGGCGACAAAAGGTTTATTTTAAATTTAAAGTATCTCAATAAGTTCATACCTACTCTTCACTTTAAGATGGAAGATTATAGGACGGCGGCCAAACTAGTACCAGTAAATGGATTTATGGCCACTATCGATCTCAAAGAAGTATACTTCTTAATCCTTATTGCTGAATGTAGCGCAAGTATTTGTGCTTTAATTTTTATGACAATGAAAACAGCAGTTGTAAAACTTATCATTTTAGGGCTATGCCTAATGGCTTATCGGTCGCTCCGCGTGTTTTTACAAAAATCATGAAAGAGGTCATGAATTACCTTCGGTCCCATGGTTATAAGTCAGTGATATACTTGGATGACATTTTGTGTATCGGACATACCTACGACGAATGTTATACAGGGTATATCAAGACTGCTACCGAAAACGAAGCCGGGTGGTAGTTTAAGCGACTTCAGACACAATGCAACAGAAAAAGTTGCAAAAAAAAGCGACAATTTTTTTTTGTTATTTTTTTTCCTATGGCCATATTTGGGTGGTAAATACATTTTTTCCTAAAATAATAGTATATACCCTTTTATTTATAAATACTTTAAGGTATAAAAGAGTTTAAATTATTATTTTAGCAAAAACTATGGATTTACCACCCAAAAATGATGATATTTAAAAAATCATAAAAAAAAATTGTCGCGTTTCTAGGCGAAACTTTTAATTGCATTGTGTTTGTAGCCACTAAAACTACCACCCGGCTTCGTTTTCGGTAGCAGTCTTGAGATACCCGGTATAAACATTCAACAAACTTTAATTACTTTAGAGGGTCTCGGTTTCGTTATTAATCGTGAAAAAAGTAATTTACAGCCTCAGCAGTCATGTAAATTTTTGGGTTTTCTTTTTAACACAATTGATATGTCACTAGGGTTACTTCAAAATAAGAGATCTAATATTCTCAAATTATAAAGACATTTCTTACCATTACCAAGATGTACCATTAAAGAGTTTTCACAGATGATAGGGGTGCTTATCGCGGCATGTCCAGCTATTAAATATGGCTGGTTATACACGACAAGCTTAGAAAGAGTAAAATTCTTATCTTTGCAAAAAGAACAAAATTATTTGAGGAGAATTGACCTTCCCAAGTATATTTTATCAGATTTACATTGGTGGACAAATAAAATTACATCTTCTAAAACTATTGACTTAGACTAACTAACTACTTAGATTAACTAACTATTTACTTATTACTATTTACTATTTGGCAGTGGTGCGAGAATCGCAATATTTGGTTGTTTGCATCCTACATAAACACTCTTGATAATGTCGAAGCAGATCAAGAATCTAGGAAAATTAATTATGACATAGAATGGGAACTTTCGAATGTTGCTTTTGAAAGTATAAAAAGAGTCTTGGGACAACCAGATATTGACTTATTCGCCTCCCGTGTAAATGCTAAATGTTACCGATACATATCGTGGAGACAAGATCCTGACGCAGAAACCATAGACGCCTTTACAGTAAACTGGAGTCAATATTTATTTTATGCTTTTCCTCCGTTTGCAGTTATTCTCAAATGTTTAGATAAAATTATCAGGGATAAAGCGACAGGCATTTTAGTTTTCCCATATTGGCCAGGACAGCCATGGTTCCCTCAACTTAAGTCAATGTTAGCTTCAGAAATCTTATTTTTTAAACCTAATAGAGATCTTCTTCATTCTCCTTTCAGATCGTTTCACCCGCTGTACAATACCCTTACCCTGGGAGCCGCGAAGCTCGCCGGTTAGCTTTCGGCCATCGGAATGTTCCTACCATAGCTATGGATTTGATGATATCATCCATATCTCATAATACATTGCAGCAATACTGCGTCACATTTAAATTGTGGTGGTCATTTTGTCAACAATACAGCTTAAACGTATTTGACACTTCGCTTAAACCAATAATGACATTTCTTACTAATGAGTTCCATAAAGGAAGTTCATATGGAAATATTAATACACATCGTAACTAAAAAGCTCACTAAAGATAACTAAAAAGCTGACTGTTTTACTAGCATTGTGCACTGGACAAAGAGTTCAAACTTTGTCTCTAATTAGGGTTGAAAACATAAAAATATCTAATAATGGAATAAAAGTTCATATAACTGATATAATCAAAACATCAGTAGCTGGTAGGGATCAGCCTCTATTATATTTACCGTTTTTTGTACAAAACATACGAATTTGTCCTGCCACAGCCTTAATAGATTATCTCCATGTTACCCAAAATCTACGACCAGCTAGTACTCCCAACCTCCTTATTACGTTTAAAAAACCTTATAAAAAAGCCTCTTGCCAAACAATTAGCAGATGGATAAAACAGACACTAGCAGAGAGTGGTATCGACGTGAGTGTTTTCAGTGCGCATAGCACGCGGCACGCGTCCACGTCGGCAGCGGCCTCTGCTGGAGTTAGCGTTGACGTAATAAGAAAGGCTGCTGGTTGGTCAAGCACATCTCAAACCTTCGCTAAATTTTACAACCGTCCAGTTACAGACCCTATATCAGAAACAGGTAAACTGTTTGCTGAGTCAGTGTGTCAAATGGTCCTAATAAAGGCTGATTTTATTTTACTGTATTTATAATTTAAATTATTATAATTATAATTACAAGAGTTCAAAGATTGTAAAAGTACTGATTAAATGTTAAATAAATTTATTTTTGATTCGATGAATATAGGTTTTATTTCTAAATCCGATGTGAATCTCTAAACATCTACCAAGTTATCTTCGAATGAAATAACGAAATATAATATATGATCAAATGAACTTCGAGAAGCGAAGTTCGATCATTATTATGTGAGTTATTTCATTCGAAGATATATAAACACCCAACCCACCCGCATCCAGATAACGATAATATGGAATACAGGAATTCAAAAATAAATTATTTCAGTTCCTATACTCTAAAAAGAATGACATCATAGACGGTGTCATAGAGAAAGCAAAAAAATAATATAAATCGACTTACCAATCGATTAAAAACTTTTTAAACAGTGCGAGCTGCCTTGTAGGTATAAAGGACTACCAAGTTAATAATATATCTTCGAATGAAATAACTCACATAATAATGATCGAACTTCGCTTCTCGAAGTTCATTTGATCATATATTATCGTGTGGCGAAATTGGAGACTATTAATATCATAGAATATATATTTTACGCGTTGTTTAAGATAGGTATGTTATCATAACATAAAAAACTCGTAATCTAATGAGTAATAACACGTCCAATGTAATAAAAAGTGAACAAAGAAAAACGATTTTTATTTTGACAGCAGCGCTTTTGGCGACAGAAGACCATCCGAAGTTTGTCTGTAAGAAATTGCCAATCCGCACTAGGCCAGCGTGGTGGACTATATGGCCTAACCACTCTCAATCGTTCTCTCGATTGTAGAGGAGGCCCGTGCCCTGCAGTGGGACGTATATGGGCTGATACAGCAAGAAATCGCGAAAAGAAAAGGGCGATAAGACCGCCAACTGTATTCTTTAATTTTATTAAGCGACTTCAAAGGAGGAGCTTATCAATTTTATTGTTTTTTTTTTATGTATGTACACCGATTACGCTGAGGTTCATTTGTAAATATTGATATTGTATGTTTTTTATTTGTTCTTTTTGTGTGCAGTAAAGAATAAAAATAAATAAAACAAGACCGAAGACGACCCGTAGAACTTTTCTCACAACATTTACGTTTTGTTATTAAAATCGCGCTCTTAACATTCCTTATTTATTGAAACAGCAATGACTGGATAATAATGCAATATTAATGGATTGATTGATGATTGATATTTATAAATACAATGAGTCAGAATTTACAATCACCAATATACACGAAAATATAACATTTGTCTCATATATTGACAAAAAAAATATATATTCATTTTTTTATACGATACATATTTTGTGATAGATTCAAACTAAATTCATATATGAATTTTATTATTCACTTTTTTAAACGATAAGTTTATGATCGATTCGCTCTAAATTCAAGCATACATAGAAAGCTGAAAATAATTATCTCACATCAACTCCAATCGGTTTGCGTGAATAAAAATGAAACAATAGGAAGCAAAGGCAGAATACCCTGCCTTGTTAGTCTACACATTCAGAGCACAATGAAGTGTCTACTCTAATCAACCATTTAATTGGACCATTGAAAAGGGAAAAAAGATTAAAAACAAAATGTGTGAAGTGTTAAGTGTAGACTCTTTTTAACATACCCCTTTTATGTGGAAATCACTCAATTTATTCACAGGATATTGCCGAATATTTGATATTATGTACTTGGCCTAACCACTCTCAAACGTACTCTAGATTATAGAGGATTACCGTGGCCTGCAGTGGGATGTATATGGGTTGTGACCATTGTAAACGATGGTCACTGCCGGGACGGACACGAATACCTACCATTATTTACCGTCGAGAGATAAGCAAGTCCAGAATACTTTACATTAATTGCATTGCATTTATTTTCAGTTGTTGTTTTTTCATCCCTATATAAATAATGTAAATGCGCTATTATACAGGGTTTATCCAGACTGTGTCCTAAAACGAAGCCAGAATGACTTCAGACACAATACAACTAAAGAAATTACAAAAAAATATTTTTTTTGTAGTTTTAAATATCATCGTGTTCGGGTGGTAAATCCATAGTTTTTCCTTAAATAACAATCTACATCCTTTGAGTTTTAAAGACGATAAATTATTAATTTAGCATAAACAGAAATTGTCGAAGCATCAATATTATTTCTATACTATTTTGCAAAATTACTAAGTTTTATGCGAATTTTTTAGTTGTTTTGTGTCAAATTACCACCCGGTTTCGATTTCGGTCTCAGTCTGGATATAATGTATTTGTTACATAAGTACATGAATCATGTAATTAAAAGCACATAATAAATATTATAGCGGTTTAAATCGTATAGGGGAAACCCAAATGATTTGGCCCGTCGTAAACATTTACTGTCTCTACAAAATAACATGTTATGAAAACAACTTTATAATGTTTGTTATTTTTAACTCGATAATGTTTTTGAAACATAACAATCCCTATATTTACTTTTGGTTATCCTACAGGTTCATTAGAAGGAATATTCCATCCACATCTCAAAGTAAATGAAATAAAATGAAATGAAATTGGTTTATTGATCATGTAGGCAATTAAATAGCTCTTATGACAAGTCAATACATAGAACATATTCTATCTTCATACATAGAACATATTTCATCTTCTATTTACAAAGTAATTGATTATCATCATCATCATCATCTGAGCCACAGGAAGTCCACTGCTGAACTTAGGCCTCCCCCAAGGATCTTCACATTGACCTGTTGGAAGCGGCCTGCATTCAGCGACAATAATAAATTGCATGATTGATGATATTAAATTAAATGTATTTACTTTTAGCTTTAGGTTTTTGGTCGTCGTCTTTTTATTATTTATAACTGTTTATAGTACGGAATATGCTATTCAAGAAAATACATTATTTACGTTAATCCATATTTTAGTGGACCCTGAGTATTACTAAAATGACGAGTAGCAATTTAATGTTACCACCGGATGCAACGCGGCCCTGCCTGAAAAGACCCGGCGAAACAAACTCAGTGGGCTTACATTACCTCTGCAACTACGCGGCGCGACCCAATTCTGAGTAAATCCAGCAAATAAAACTCAGTGGGCTTGTTTTAGATCCAATAGATTAAACTAATGACCATGAGTATTAAACAAGTACAACGTTTTTCTAGAATTATAATTGAGAACTTTTTCTAATACGTAGTAAACGGCCAAGGATGGGTCAGAAAAACCACGCTGTGTTTTGTTGAGTCATCTAGTCCTCTAGTTCCGTTTAATAATAATGTTTCAAGAATATTTTATCTAAACTCGTCTTACAAATGTAAATTCTTCATATTATTCCTTATTTAGCTTTTTTTACGAGTCAACTGGTTTAATAGTATAATCCTACTTCTTATGCAGATGTGACGTTGAAAACCCTGGGGTAGCTAAATTATAATATATTAATAGAAACGGGAGATCCCGCAGAAATTCCCTCTGGTATGAGTCTAGAACGTTATCACAAAATAAGCTTTACATTGCTGCTGCATTTCGCGTCAGATGCGGGCGGGTGAAAACGTTAATGCAATGGAAAACAAAAGAAAGTGCCAACAATGCAACGTCGCTAATTGTAGTGTTTGTATAGCAAAAAGTTTAAAGTTATTTGCTAAAAATAAATTTGGTTGAAGCCGCTTCTGTTGAAAATGGGATTTTGTTTATCTTTTAATTAAAAAGAGGAATGACGAGTACATCGCTGGAAGATGGTGATATTTACATCTGGTTATATACACAAGCAACACTTATGAGTAGTTGTAGTACTACACAGCACTGCACTACGGTCGTCACTTCAAGATTCAGATAATAATAATAATAACACCCAATAGTCACATACATAGTCCTGACACCTACACTAAGATCGCGTATTGTGTCTCGGGTATCAGGAACTACGAAAAACTTTTCGGTCTCACAAACACCCAGACCCGAAGGAAATATTTATGAGCCCCAAAAAAAATTCTCTTCGTGCGGGGATCGAGCCCGCGCCTGTCGTTTCACAGGCGACGTCTAACCGCCTGTGCCACGGAGGCTGTCCATGGACCTGTTATTATTGAACAATAAGCTAGATCACAACACTAACCCTTGTTTTCACAAATATTACTATGAGGACGCATAGTATTCTTTGTGAAAACCAAACGCACAGAATCGCCGATTCATAAACAATACTTGAGTGCTGGGTCAAACTATGCGTTCACTTACAGTGACCCTCAGGTAAAATAGCTCGACGCTCGAAAATGGCTGGACGATACTGGCCTTACTTTTTTATTGTTATTAAGGGCGAGACGATCATTCCATTCGCCTGATGGTAAGCGATACGACTGCTCAAGAACAGTTGCAAAACCAAACAGCACCTTGAATTACAAATCAATGCTTGGCTTTCCATTGCGCTCGCCATCCGGAGACATAAGATGTTAAGTCTCAATATGTCATAGTTACTCTGGCTACAATATCCTACAAACCGAAACACAACAGTGTATTTCCAATGCTGTTTGACAGGAGAAATAGACACTGCGGTGGGTCCTATCTACGCGTCCTCTCACATATGAGAGACCTACCACCAGTTAGTTAGTTTACTTAGCGTAACATACCTCTAGCACCAAAAAAAGTATTGTTTGGAATATGGTGGTAATACATGGCGGTAGAAAAAGACAAATTGTTGGTACCTACCCAGACAAATTCACTCATAAGAAACAACTGCCATCTTGTAAAACTAGTAAAACTCTTTTCTCGGAGGTTCTCTTTTGTATAACTTATGTATGTCTATTGTACCGTAATCGTATTTAAATTGTATTTATTTTCGTCTTAAACATTCTCCAACATTTAAACCAAGTCACTAAAAGTAATAATAAATTGCAATAGAACAATTATTTGCAGAATTTATCGCAGATTTGGTTTAATTTTTCCATTTTTTCACTTCCCAACATTTCGATTTCAGCTTTCGTGGTCACGGGGCGGACTGTCATCCGCTTAGTTACTGTTACAATTTAACTACCCTTATTTTACAATATAAAAAATTTATTTTGAATTAAAATCTCAAGATAAGGGAATTTGGTACAGGACCATACAAAGTCAGCCACCCCAGGTGCCATGGTTTTATAATATTAAAATGAGTCGCTTGTTGATTGTAACAGCACACAGGCTTCGGACAGGGCATTATCCCACGAACATGTTTGGACATCTCATGAGAAAAACAGACAGCCCTAATTGTGATCAATGTAACACCGTTGATGATGTTCAACACCGATTGATGGAGTGTTCCATAAATAGTGCGTTACGGGAGACAATTGTAAATAAATTAGGTTTAAATAAATTAGATATAGGCTTGATACAAAGTATTTTGTCAGTACCTAACTCTGAGCAGGCCAGAATGTTTTATAGTTTAATATTAGCTAAGTAAGGTTATATAATTATTATAAGTGAATATTATGTATTAGGGTATGATGGAACTGGCATGTCTATTGGACCAAAAGTTCCTAAATAAATAAAGAGAAAAAAAAAATATAAAAAAATTAAATTCAAAACAAATGCAAGATAAAATCCGTAAATAATAGTTTTATTTCAATGTTTAACATTCGCGTTAATCTAAAAATCCATATACATAAAGATGCATATCATTTTCGCTCGTTAAAAACATCCCGTGAATTTAAAATTAATTTCTCGAGAACGTATCCAGTGCCCGTTATTCATAATTAATTATGTTCACAGCACCTGATGATTGATGACAACGATATATCGTACCGATTTATCAAATTGGGATCGTGTTTTTGAAACTGTTGGAGCTTCGTATAGTTTGCGTCCTACATGCATCGGGTACAACGACAAGGGTAAGATCGATGACATATCTTTCCAGTTCATATATCTAGCCTTGTTGTCGAGTTGCTTAATTACATAAAACAAAATACAACTTTTGTTTTGAAGTCAATCACATATTTTGGCAATCGATTGGTAAGAAGCTTAGAAGTGTTTTGTGCCAGAAGTTACAGGTTTGATCTCCGTGCTAATAAATATAGTATGGTCTACATATATTTATTTACGCAATTGTTTGTGATCCCATTCAAGATACAGATGTGACCTCATCTGGGAAATCCGTTAAACAACTTCTCGATTATATAATTGTTGCATGATTTTGTATCATATACATCAGACTGCAGGCCACAGGGCTTCTCTGAACCCGAGAGTACGATTAATTAGGCCATATATTCCACCACGCTGGCCTAGTGTGGGTAGGCGGACTTTAAATACCACAGAAATTCTTAAAAATTACTATGGTATGTTTTGCGATGATTACACCGTTATAGCGCGTAGTTATTGGATCCAAACAGTCAGAGGTCTCTTCAGCAATTTGAACCCGTTGACTACCAATCGTATTGATAATACAGATTATTCCCGCACCCTTCAGTTGATAAATTTACTGATATAATACAATATTAAACACTGCACCTACCACGATTTATAATCACCACACAGTCTCTAGAGAATCAACAGTTTTTTCCTGAAAAACCTTACTGACATTTCGTCTGAAGGTCGTGGAGAAAACGAAAAGCGAAGTAAAGGTTAAAAATCAAATGTCAGCCGCAACTATTTTCCGCCGCGTACACTTTCCAATTTCCATGTCACATTGCGCTCGTTTCAGAATTATTTTGATATTTTCACGTCATACATAGTTTGGGATTTGTGACTAAGCTGTAAAAAAGAGTTTTTGTTTAATTTATGGGCAATCATAGGCAAAGAGAAAGTGCAGAGAGCATGTGGCATGATAGCCAGACTTATAATGCCTTGACCAATGCTTATGGACCTACAAACTGCCAAGAGAACGGCATACTCAAACCACTATCTATTTTCGGAGGTATATATGAAAGACAGCCTCCGCGGCGTAGTTGGGTACGGGCCTGCTGTGAAAAGAGAGGCTTCGGGTTCGATCGCCGCGTTGAAACAAATCTGGGGTCTGGGTGTTTGTAAGACCGAAAAGTTTCTGGTAGTTCCTCATACTCATGATATAAGAATCGATTAGTGTGGGATCGGGACTATGCACGTGACCCAACAGTCACGTTGTTGGGTGCATTTATCATTAATATTCTATTTATTTGGTCATATTCATTTGGTCTCGGTTCAGTTATAATTATTCCCATCAAAGCGGAGACGAGGTGCCAATTTCAAACTGTGTGATTAGTCAATTCCTTAATAAATCTGCCAAGCTCCGATCGTGTTTGCTTCAGTGCAAACTTAGCCTAAAATGACGCTGTCGCTGAGATTTCTGCCTATAAGGAAGTAGACATACTATTTCAGCTTACGTCAAATACAAATTACAATTACAATTACAATTACGTCAAATATACACAAGCTTATACAGCTTGTGTATATTTGAGGTCGTTATATTTGCTTAAGAATTAAAAGAAACCGTCATATCAGCTTGTTAAAATCTATACTATAATATTATAAAGCTGCAGAGTTTGTTTGTTTGTTTGAACGCGCTAATCTCTGGAACTACTGGTCCGATTTAAATGATTCTTTCAGTGTTGAGTAGTCCATTTATCGAGGAAAGCTATAGGCTATATATCATCACGCTATGACATATAGGAGGAAAGCAGTAGTGATATTTCTAGCAAATACGAGGAAATTTTGTTCGTTTTTCGTGGTCCGATTGGTCGATATTCTAAACTGATAGTCAGAATTAAACATTTTGACTGTCATTTTAAAACGTGTATGCACCCGGGCGGAGCCGGGCCCGACCGCTAGTAAATAATAAATATCGTCCCTATTATTTTAAATATAAATATTATTAATACTATTACAGGTAAACAATCTACGATTCTAATCATGATTATATTAAGTAGTTAAAAACTTAAACAGTATTTATCACTAATAAATAGAGCATGTATGTCTCACATTTATGTTTAACTAGCGGTACGACGCGGCTCCGCCCAGGTAAATATACATAAAATATACTTTTTTGAAAATATCCTATCGACTATGTTTTGAATGGATGGATATTTCAAATCGATGCAGTAGTTTAGAGCTTATTTATTCCAAAAAAAAAACAAGTTTCCTCTTTATAATATTAGTTTAGAATAAAATATGGTCACTGTTAAAAACCATATGTTTGCCCCAATCTAGAATTACATAAATAATAATGAACATAAACTATAATATTATAAATAAAATCTTCAAATCCTTCCTTTTTATAATGTTAATTTCATAATAAAATATGACCACTGTTAAAACCATATGTTTTCGCTAATCTAAAAATACATAAATACACTAAATATAAATTTTAATACTAAGTATAGATAAAATCCACATAAGCCAAAGTTCGCATTTACAGCTGTGAACAAGTTTTGGTTCAAAAACTTATCCAATATATTGTTCGTCAACATGCAGCATATTGCTCAGGCTAACACCAAAGTTCGCTTTAATGTTGAAGCACCAGCTTCTTTTCTTTTCTTTGATTATTTACTGTAAACTGTAAAGTCACACGTATATAAGATTATTTTCGGTTATTAGATTGTTTTTGTTATGAGACTATGGAGGATTCTTGATCTTCAGGCTTCCATAGAATGAAAGGAAACCTTTCTAGAATTACCATAATGCTCACCTGCCTGGCAAGAAAACTTATAGGGTATTAAATAAATAATAACCAACAATCACAAACAGACACACGATCGAGTCTTGTGTCTTGGGTATCAAGAAATACTATAGACTTTTCGATCGGTCTCACAAACCTGAAATATTTGTGGGCCGCATACGCATTTTGCTTCGTGCGTGGATCGAACTCGCGCTTCCTCGTTTTACTTGCGGCGTCTAACCAACTGCGCCACAGAGGCTGTCTTATTGGGTAAGTAATTGATCTACTATTGATTGATATATTGACGAGAACAAATTGAAGAAATTTGGCAATAAACAAAGACTCATAGTATATTCTTTCATCATCATCCGCAACTCATCTTGCAGATCATGTATTTGGGAAACAGTTTTATATGGTACTAGCGGCCCGGCCCAGTATTATTATTATACATATAAACCTTCCTATATAGGCACGCTGCCGCCGCCCCGGCCGGCCAGTACCGCCGCAAGCGCTACGTCCTGCAATTTTAAATCTGTAATATCTTCGAAAATATTCATTTAAATCTTGTGCTGTAAAGGACCGCATAGATCTATATTAAATCAACAATTTATTTAAGCTATTTAATTGGATAAGGATTAATGCTGAAAATAAGCCATTACTTGTCGTAAAAAGTAAATGACAAAAAAAAATATTGTGGGATATCCATAAGAGATAGACATATACCATCGCGGAGTTTTCTGTAGACCTTTTCAATGTGTACAAATATGTAGTACATTATTTTGATAAATCTCAGCCTGCATTTGCAATGTAAGCGGAAAAATATTGATAATTAACGACATCACATTAGAAACCTCAAAAATAACAATATTTCTCCACTATTTAATGGATGTTATTATACATATAAACCTTTCTATTGAATCATTCTAGCTATTTAAAAAAAAATGCATCAAAATCCGTTGCGTAGTTTTAAAGATTTAAGCGAACAAGAAAAATAGGGACAGAAAAAGCGACTTTGTTTTATACTATGTAGTGATGGAACCTTTGAAATAAAACTGTTATCTGCGATAAAATCCGTAAATAAAAACAGTTTTATTTCAATGTATAACATTATGTAACGCATAAATCTAAGAAACCAGAATGGAACCTTGTTCTATTATTGACGAATTTCACTTGCCTTTAAATTATGGGGAACTACTGTGCACTATTCTCACTATACTTCGATGCTAGTAAGTGATAATTGTTATAACAATCTCATAATTTTGTGTTTATTGCATCCAATTAGTCTATGGTATAATCATCTCGAATTAGTTAAGTATTTATAGAAATTGTTATTGTTATAATTGTTTTTCAGTCAACTGTTATTCCAACCATTACGTTACTTGATGACAATATTATTTATATATGCCATTTGTGTATGTTGTTTTCCCCATAATTTACTGCGGTATGCGTTATAAACAATTTTTATTCCAATGCGCTAAAGTGAGATGTGTTCTAAAAACAATTTTAATCAATTAAAATATGCCTTGCTTCAAAAATTGTTTATCGTTTAAGTAACATTGGTCAATATTTAAATTATCACTGTAAAAGAAAATGTCTAAGTTAAAAAATAAAAATGCAATAATTTAAATATTTACAAAATGTTTAATTATTTTCAAGTATGCTAACGATAGGTATAAAAATATTTACAATTAAACAAACTAATTTACATGTTCAAATACGTCACCGTAAGTAAAACAGTTTACACTTGAATCTCCGAGAGGAAAGGCTATTAATTATTACTAAAAGGTTATTTTCGACTCAAATATCTTAAAGAATGCGATTATCCATATGCCCTCGGCTGCTATACCAATAGGGAACTAAGTATAAGTATTGGTATAAACAATTGGTATAAAAAATATTTTTATAACAATTTATTTACCAGGCCTTATAGCCTGATCCCCAAAAGAATTTTCCATGAGCTCCCACATACATAATCCCAGTTTTATTAAATAATCATGAAATATACAGAGCCCTAAACTACCAACTTTGACGGTAATTTAGAAAATGACCCACTTTCCATACAAACTTTAATGACAAATTTTACCCCATTTGGTAATGAAAGCCCTAAAACTTGCTTAGTGCTTAACTATGTATAATATAAAAGGAACATATTTAAATTAACGGTTATTTCCCAATGGGACGGCCAGAGCTTTTGGTGACTATCCCGCCCTCACACCCACCACTATAACTCCTGTAAGCCAGGATCAACAAAAGCACGCATTGTAATGACACTGAGCATTTTAGCTCGACGAGTGTCCGGGAATATTTAACTTGTTTTTAACCCGCAACGAAATCAATCTGAAAGATAAATGAATGGGTAGGACGTATCGACCGCCAAACCCATGCTACAAACATTACTCTTCATTGCTTTTGCTGCATCAATCTTTTGGCACACATCAGCCCCAGGAAATCCATGGCTGAACATATAACCTTTCCCTATGATTTCAAAAGGAGCGTTCTGGAAATGCCCTACAACTTTCTTTAAATTCTCTGACCACCCTATAGGTAGACGTCTTATGAATATAAAAATGACTATGCAAAGACCTACAATATTGAATTATATCAGGCCAGATAGTATACTATATAGATATTTTTGAGAATATAATCGTTTTGATTTGGCTTCTATGATGTATTAACACACTTATATACATCTGTTACAAGTTCTTTTAGCATACAAGACAGTCTAAAGCATATTATGCTAATTTGTTTTAAAATTTACACAGAATACTTCTGTTAATTTTATTTCATGCGATGGATAAAACTAGCGTTTTCATATGTGTCTTCAGCATGCGACTCGTCATAGAAATCCTCTCCATTGTGGAAATTGTTACTTCTTGGAGGACAATCATACACTTCAACGTCTTCTTCATCATGGGAACTATCCAACTTCTTCGGTTTTGGCACAACGTCGTACTCTTCAAATTCATCATCATGTTTATCTTTTAGCAACTCGTTCAAATGCGTCAGACTAGTGGATTCGTTGCGTTTCATTTTCAAGAGTACAGCTTCACAAAGCTTGTTCATTTGATCGGGTGTGATGATTGGTTGTATGGGTAGTTTCGCACCGTTCACTGGTCTAACAAAATCTTGCTTGGGTGGCCTTGAGAGTGATACATTTTCCACCTTTGGTTTATCTTTTACATCTGTATCGACCATCGTTAATATATTACCTTGATTGTAAGAACTATCGAGAGTATTAATTTTTTGTAACGGCAGCGGTTCAGGTACTTCGTTCGATTGTTGTCGGACGAAATCGCTTCTAGCTTCGAGATTCTCTGAGTTAGTACAAATTTGTCGTTGATATTTTCTTCTCTTCATTCTGTATATAATATAGCTTAAGCCACATATGGCAATGAACATCAATACAAAGAGAAGACACAGAAGAACAACTCCATATACCGCAATGACGTAACCAGCAGGGCATTCTGTAAAGAAATTTAAACATTTTTAATATTATATCTTATTTTTTAATATTATAAGTTGCAATTTGCGCAGAACTGTTGTTCTTTGATAAAACAGACACACTGTTAGACACATATATTTTTTTGTGGAATCTTTTATGATCATTTTATAACACAGTGAGGCAGAACACACAAGGCGAAACGTGAGTGTTCTGATAGCACATCTGCCTAGTGCGTACCCCCTTTTGGGAAAAAGGATTGAATGTATGTATGTAAGTATTTGTGCATAAGACAACATGATTGGAATACACCTGATCGTAAATTGAGGCCAATTCAAAAAGTATGTAGATTAGTTTGTGAATGTATGTAATAAGTATGTGGCTGCCTTGGTAGCATAGTTGTACTAGGGTACGGTTACAAAGCTGAGGTCTCGGGTTCGAATCTCGAATTGGGCAAAGTGAAATTGGATTTTCTATTCATTATCAACCCAGATTCAGGAAATTGTGCCCGATATGGTGATAGGCTCGCCACCTATCACATCGTGGAACGAAACATACAAGGCGAAATATGGGTGTCCTGCCACCTCTGCCTAACAATTCTGGGAAAAAGGGGTGAGTTTATGGATGTACATATATATGTATGTCATATTTTACAGCGGTTTTAGTTAAATTGTTGTTGTTAAAATGGTTCATTTGCCTACTACTAGTCTACGTATTTGCATTGTTGACGAATGAGTTACATAAAACAATATTGTGAAAAGGACAACTCGTTATAACATTTATTAGTCATTATTGAAACAATTGTTTGCATTTGCAACATAATTCTGATTATCTTACTTTTATTGATTGTAGAATATGTTTGAATAAAACATTAGTTAATTGGCATTGAGATAGTATACTAGAGTGGCCACTGCAAACAAGATTTTGGTAATATAATGAACGGTACCGTACCGCTCCTTCTATATCTGTCTCTATCACGCCTACGCAGTAACATTATCTTCGCTCTCGCTTCACTGGGTTCCCGTGCGCACGCACTATACGCAGAGATTTTGTTCCCGATGTCCGCTCTAGTATAATACCTCAATGTAAATGGTATCTACATATTAACTGCGTTATTCAATTCAGTTGATATATATGTCTTGTATCGCAAACTGAATTTAAGTTATTTGAAATGGACAAACATTCGATATATAAAATATTTTTCTTTACTGTCTATGAATAAAGCGATTAGTGGGTAAATATAAAACAAGATTTCATTCAGTAAATGCTTTTCAGACCTAAGGCTATTTTATTATGTAACAACAAAATTTATATTGAACGGAATAGTCGTGATTTCTTTATTTATTTATTTTGTTCTATTTTATATTTTAATATTTATAATTAATTTAAAATGTCAAGTTAGTAATCATTTTGAAATATTGAAAAGCAAATTATTATTTTCTGATTTTTGTGTCATCTTGAGTTCTCTTTTAACAATTTCTGCATACAAATATGTTTTACTAAGAATCAATATTACAGACGAGAAATTAATGCAGAATATAGCGTTCGTATTTAAAATATTAGTTCTTACGTAAATAAACAATTATTTCAATCCTATTTGAAAAATGTAATATTTTTTAATGTCACTTCTAATAAAAATATTTTTAAATAGGACGAACAAATACAACATACACATGATGATAATTATAATTTTGCGTGACATTTTAAAACTTGATTTACTCATTAAAAGTAACAATTCAATCAAAACCGCAGTTATACTACGATATAATTACAAAGCTTAGGTCGCGGGTTTGAATCCCGGGCTAGGCAGATATACTTCTGTATTAATTATCAGCCTAGAGTTAGGAATTAGTGTTTGATATGGCGACAGGGTCGTCCCACTATAATATCGTGGGCCGGAACACACGAGGCGAAACGTGGGTATCCTGGTTGCTATCAGTGGAACCTTTGAATACCCCTTCTGGCAAAAGGTGTGAGTTTATGTATGTATGTACTAACACTTCTTAATTCTAAGCAAATATAGAATATAAATTATTACTTACTACAATCTGGACAACTTCCCATTTTCACTATTATTCGTTGAATACACCATTAACCAAACACACCAAACACTAAATGACAATAAAATTGTCACATTATAACATTTATTTTTAAGGAAAAACATAAGCGGGAATAAACGTACCATACGCTATTCGCAAAATTGAACCTTACTGTTCAATGTTACGGATCAATTTTAAATGCAAAAACATCGTTTATAATTAACTATCAGTAGCTGATATAATTGTATAAACTTTTCCCTATTAAACCTATAGGCAATAATAATAATGAAAAATACGATCATCCATAATACTTATAATGGCTATTGTATTGGAGGTCTTAATTCCAAGTTACAGTTTCACTTTCAGGATGGTAACTGGCAAGTAAAATTGTTTTGATATTCTCTGCAATTATTACAAGTTAAAAATAAGCTATAGTCTATTTGTGTATGATCTTGGTAACAACAATAACACGGGGGTTACTTTATACTCCGACACGAAATTCGAATGCTCGTACACTCGACGTTCACTGATAATATAAAAAAAATCCCCGTCTAAAAATCAATACTATTGCTAATATGAAACTTATCATTCACTTCGAACTTAGTCTAACGTTAAGAGGTACGATAGCGGACTCGGACATTCTGTAAAGTATTTAGGAATCATCATCGTCATCATCATCATATCAGCCACAGGAAGACCACTGCTGAACATAGGCCTCCCCCAAGGATCTCCACAGTGACTTGTTGGAAGCGGCCTGCATCCAGCGACTTCCGTTCGTTCGCCTGATGGTAAGTGATACGACCGCTCATAAACAGTAACAACGTTCTACTGCGCTTGCCATCCTGAGACATAAGATGTTAAGTTTCAATATGTCTAGTAGTTACTCTGGCTACAATGTCCTTCAATCCGAAACGCAACAGTGCATTTACGCAATATTGTTTCACGGGAGAAATAGACATTGCGGTGGTACCTACCCAGATGGCTTCTCATATATGAGAGACCTACCACCAGTGATTCGAAACGAAGTTCGAATGTTGGACTTTCGTACTTTAAACCGAATGAATGAATGTGCCTAGGGAATCCACATCGAAAATCGAATCCTCTATCGTACGTTGCAACGATAGACTAAGTTTGGAGTAAATGATAAGTATCATATATAATATTATGGATTTTAGAAGTGGAAAACTTATAACTTAGTTTGGACGTGGAACGCTCGAACATTCGAAAATAGTTTCGGATCAAAAGAGTAACTCCCCTGGACAGTACAACGGTCGATGTTCCTATTATTCAAAGCTAAGTCCCGTGCCCATCAGTATGACTTATAAGGGCTGTTTATAAGACATAATTATCTACTGAAACAACAAATATAAGATGTAAAAAAAAAGGAAATTGTTTTTTGATCAGGCTGCAAAAATTTTCGTCGTTTTATGTGTGTAATAACAGTTCGTACTTACAATGTTCATTATGACTAATTGCATCACTATTTGTTAGTAAAGTGAGTCATTAATCATTGGGGATTATTAAAACCACGGACCACAACGAATAAATATGATGACGTGTCAACCCGTGCACGAATCGAGACGCAGACCAGACAAATCATATAGATATAACTCATATGCGTGTGGTAGGAACTACGAATAAAATATAAAATTAATGTTTATTTAATGCATTGTTTGAAATATGTTTTCATAATATAAATAATAAGCATTTATACTCGTATTCGAAATTGAATATTATTATAATAAAATGTCTACTGTGTACAAATATGACGAGATAAAAACTATTTTTATTATTTTGATGACAGCGCCTTCGGCGACAGTAGATCGTAAATGACCTAAAATGAATGTATTTCTGGCAGCTACCATGCCTCAGATGCTAATGAAAAAACCTCTAAGATGTCGAAGAGTTTATGAAAATAGTGTATGGTTTAAATTATTGTTAAAATAAAGGAGAAAATAAGGCAATTCATGTTGCTGGCGACGTTTTTTCTAATTGATACGCGTCCCAAAGAGATGTTTGTACTAATTTATTTATCAATCTGTAATATTGTTACTTTTTTATATTTTTTTGTCACTTACACCTAAAATTGCCGTTTCTTTCTCCTTTGTCTCTAAAGATTGCCTTGAATAGATTGCCTTGCAATAAGGCCGTCGATTGTACTTATTTTTTATTAATTTACATATTTTTTTATTATTTTCTTGTGTACAATAAACAATAAAAATGAATAATTTAATTAATTACGATTACAAATACCTTTTAAAACAAGTTTTCAGTACTTAAAGGTCAATGCCCGCTTCTAAACAAATGTTTGTGATTATTTAATTTTCAGTTGTTTCGATCAAATGCAATAATATAAATATCGTACTGCATAAACTAAATTATGCCCCTATTTCAACTCAAACGGCCGAAATGTTTCAAAGTGAGGTTTGAAAGGAAATTAGGGATGGCGGGCTGACATTCACGCCGAGTGTTAATTGACTAATTTCCTATAGGGCCAACTATGAATTTCACGCCGGATCGGACTGATTTGATGTCATGCTGATCATTTTCATTTGGCTGTGTCCAATTTCCTACACGGCGATTTGTGCCAAATTAAATTTTGTTTTGTTACTGAAATTGCTGTTTTGTGACGTGATGAAATTATGGGCATGTTAACATGACGCTGTATTTGAACGGAAATGTTATTTGTCGTATCGTTTTTAATTTATTATTCACTTGTCATGTAGTTAACAAATCGACAAAAACGAAAAGAAGCACAAGGCAGCGAATAAAAACTGTGTATAATAATAATTAATATAATATCAGTCTACGTACTGGTACGATACCATACTAAAATCTAAACATATAACTAACGGCCCGACCCGGCTCTGGCCGAGTGCAAATACACGTTTTAAAAAATATTCTATCACCTATGTTCATCAGGAATAATGTATTATTTTAATGGTGAAAGAATTCGTCAAATCGGTCCAGTAGTTTCAGAGCCTACTCAATACAAACAAACAATCAAATCTTTCCTCTTTACAATATTAGTTTAGATAAATTTGATAACTATGTCGTTGTGTGTATCTTTATAACGATGTCTGTATATGGAAAAACCTTTTATGCGACTTGCATTAACACAATAAAACCCAAAACAATAATTATTAGATTTTTTGTCTGAATTTTCCTTCAATTGCTATGAACGCCGTTGACGCCCTAATTAACATATAGGCACAGGAATACCTTACACTGATTTTACCCAGTATCATGTATTCCCGTGGAATTAGGAATTCAAATGTATTTGTTACTCTTTCATACTATGGGAGATAGGATGGGACAAAAGAGAAGATTTAACGGAACGGGACAGAAAAAGCAGTACAAAGGACAACAGTCACAATCAGCTTATAATTAAGTTTAAATATAAATAAAACAGTTAGTATGCGTAATAATATCTTGCTGAAGTGGACTGGGGGGTTACTATATGAAACAATACGAACTTCGAATGTTCTGACGCCGCACAAAAAACTTCACTAATGTGCCTAGATACTCCACAAAATGTTGGATTCCTCTAGCATACGTCGCAAACATAGACTAAATTCGGTGAAAATGATATTTATAATAGAGAATAGTATTGATTTTTAAAAGTGGAAAACTTATATCTTCGGACGTCGAACATCCGAAAATTGGAAGTTCGTATCTTTTCATAGAGTATTTGAAAAGTTACGAACTTCGAAAGTATTTGCACCCGGGCGAAGGAAGGACATCATCATCAAACACGTTATCATATTGTCGTGTCCCAAAACATACACACCCAAGTATATTTGTTTTATTTATTAGGTACTTGCTTACATTAGTAACCTTTCCTCTTAAACCTATCGTTCCACAGTCGCATTTTACCTATAATGAATAATGAAGCTATTATTCCAAAATTAATTATCCCAATGGTAAACAGCAATTTGTTTCCCTTTAAACACTTCTTCATTTGTTACCCCACGCCCACGCTTTTAAACTATGAACAAAATGGATAAATATACCGCGAACTGTGTAGGCGTGCGGAAATTCTATTCTTATTTGGTACAAATTACAACAACCATCATTAACGAAAACTCGAAATTGTTAAAATTACATTAACAAAGAAAGAAAGAAATACATTTATTGAAGGCGCAAAAAAAAACAAAATATACAAAAAATAAAAACATGACAAAAAATACCATTATGCAACAAAATTACGTGGCTAAACTATTAAACTATTGCGCCGACAATGGGCCTCTCATTCAGCTTTATGCTGCAGAATGGGAAAAGCAAACTGCAGCGCTGATTTTCAACGGGGTTCCCTGGTGAGACACGAATATCCAGTCGGTAGGCTGACAAAACATTATCATAAATATATGTTAATAATTACATTCTTTTCTGTGGGTACGCATAGTTTTTTTTTTATTTATTTTTTTGTCAATGTGCGGCTGGAATGCACAGCCTCTGAAAGGCTTATCGAACTCCATCACTATCATCGTACACATAGCATAAATCATATCGCACACGTTGCTCGAGTTTAGTCATTTAAATATAAAAGTAATAACATTTAAATATAAAAGTAATAACAAACAAATACAAAACATACATAACATGCAAACCCCGCCATAACTGATCACGTTTCAAGAGGATTTACACACAGGATTTACACAGGATAAAATTAAAAGGATATAAGTTGTGCCAAGTGTAAACTGTGGTTGTTCCCACACGGGAATGCCGCCAATAACGCTGGGTGGACGGGACACATTCCTAATCGTGATACGTTCTATAGCAGGAAGGTAAGTGAGTAAAATATGTTCAATAACCTTTCTTTTGGATACATATTAATAATGATATATTATTTTACTTAATACAAATCACAATATATTTGCAATACAAGTGTATTATTATTTAAAACTTATCTCTGGAAAAATCGATAAAAAATGGCTTTAATTTTTACTTCAAAGCGGACAACACAAACACACGACTCCAGAAAATCAGAAGCCTAAAGCTCGACAATTCTTTCAAACGGCTATGTTAAGCAGATTTCATCACGATGTTTTCCTTCACCATTATATGCGATCTAATAATGACTAATAATCAGAAAACTCATGACTCTCAAAAGTCATAAGTGTGCCCTGGGATTTGAACCCCCGACCACCGTCAACATGTTAGCAGCCGCGTCCAGACCGCGTCCAGGCCCCTACACCCAAAAATAATTAAGGTTAGTTCAATGTAAGCATAAAATGCAATGAAAATGAATTATTCATAGCCTCCAAATGAACGGATCGAATGGTTATCTGAAAAAAATCTTTCGCTTTTTTATAATGTGTTTGGTAATAATAGCCACAAAGGTAAAACTGGACTTTAGAAATAATAAAGGGCTTGACCCTACCACTTAAAAAAAATATCAAGTAATTAATATTCGATAATTAATATGTGATATAAAATAAACAAGGGCCTATTCATAACAATCACTAAAAAAAAATAGCGCCTACTTTAAAAACACACACTTTTTTGCCAAGCTATAAAGCCGCATACTCAATAAAACGCGGTATTAAAACACCTTTTTTTTATTTATTTTTTATTGCTGTGAATGGCGAGACGAGCATGCCGTTCGCCTGATGGTAAGCGATGCGACCGCTCATGAACAGTAGCAAAACCAAACAACATCTTGAACTATAAAGCAATGCTTGGCATTCCACTGCGCTCGCCATCCTGAGACATAAGATGTTAAGTCTCAATATGTCCAGTAGTTACTCTGGCTACAACGTCCTTCAATCCGAAACACAACAGTGCATTTAAACTGCTGTTTGACGGGAGAAATAGACATTGCGGTGGTACCCACCCAGGCAGCCTCTCACATATGAGAGACCTACTACCAGTAGTAGTAGTAGTTTCATGTTTATTTTTTATTAGTGGCTTAGGTTAATAGCGCCAATTCCTACAATCCTGTAGAAATAAAACTACTAATGAAGAAGTAAATAAAACTAATGAAGAATTTTAAGTTGTTCAAGTTCGCCATTATTAAGTAAATAATCCATGAATAAAATGTTCGCACGAACGCGGCAAGATAAATGGCGGAAAGTGTCGGGCCGAAATTAAAAAAAAGTTTAACCTTAGGTACATATGAACTCCGTGGGTCTTTCATTAAATGGAAGTTTTTTTTTTTCTCATCTCACAGAGGCGTGATGTGAATACAGATGGTGTAGAAACATCCTTAGAAAACATAATGAACATTTACGCTGCCCAAATATAATAAAAGTTTGGAAGATTATTTTCACCTGTCCTCCATATTTTCTTTTGCTTTTAATTAATTATACACAATATGGTACTGCTGATCATAAGTTGAATGTTATCTATATAGTTTATCCACCATCTCTTGATGGTTGAAATAATGAAGGCGGCTGACTGAAACCTAATATATCCAGGCCGAATTCGAAACAAAATACTTGCGTTGAAATCAATACAGAATCAAACCTCATGCATGATGGTCGCTATTTTAATTTATAATATAAGCCGTTTAAATTGCATAATCTCAAGAGAAAAACTTTGTTCTGTATCAGCCCATATCCGTCCCACTGCAGGGCACGGGCCTACTCTACAATCGAGAGTGCAATTTAGAGTGGTTAGGCCATAAAGTCCCCCACCCTGGCCTATTGTGGGTTGGCGGATTTTACATATCATATACATTTATGTACATCACTTTGGTATGCAGGTTTCCTCACGATGTTTTCCTTCACCGTTTTAGTGTGTGGTGATTGATTATCAATACACACATGACTGAAAAGTCAGAGGTGTGCCCTGGGATTTGGACCCGGGACCACTGTGAACATGTTGGCCTTCGAGTCTGGTCCGTTTATCAACAAGCCACCACGCATTTCAAACGCACGCACAACAAACTTTGTTTTGTTTGTTGAACAAGTTGAATCAAACTTAAATAGCTGTTCATAAATATTCACTCTTTTAGAAGTATAACTGACATGTGTTCATTGTCATTTGGATTAGGATGTAATTCAAAATGCTTCATTTGTAAGATTCGTTGGTGTAGAAAACAAATGAAATAAATAAATAAACAACAGACAAATCTGTATTCTGTATCAGCCCATATACGTCCCACTGCAGGGCACGGGCCTCCTCTACAATCGAGAGTACGATTGAGAGTGGTTAGGCCATATAGTCCACTACGCTGGCCTAGTGCGGGTTGGCGGACTTACATAATACCGAACCGAAAATCCCATTCACTTGACGAAACACAAAGATATTCTCAGAAGGGTTGCTAAAAGTAAAAATATAATGACTATTAGGTCGATAGTGGACAGTGTATTGTCAAAGAGATTGTTTGTTTCGTTTGAGGCTCTATCGATGATTCTGGAACGTATTTATGTAATGAAACGTAGTTTCTTATTAAGCCATATAGTCCACCATATTATGGCCCAACCTCTCTCAATCGTGCTTTCAATAGTAGAGGAGGCCCGTCTCCTGCAGTGTGACGTATGTATATGGGCTGATCTAAATAGAGTTTCATTTTGTTTAAATCTAGAATTTGAACACCTAGAGATGTATGTTTATTTATTTATGTATACTTTATTGCACACAAAAATGTATGAAAAAAGAAACTTAAACATATTAAATACTTAAAACTAAAGACATGGTAACAATTGGCGGCCTTATCGCTAGCTGCGATCTCTTCCAGGCAACCTTTGGATGGACTTATGTTAATTGCTATAAGTATAAGATTTAGCTTCATAAAATGCAAAATCTGCTTACGTCGGCCAATACACATAATTTAGAACCTGCGAAAATATGGTTTCCTATGTTTTTTATGGCTTTCGCAGTCACACGAGTAACTCGTTTGTCCGCCAACTCCAACTAGGCTTGCGTGATGGACTATGTGGCCTAACCACTCTCAATCGTACTCTCGATCGTAGAGGAGACCCGTGTACTGCAGTGAGACGTAGTGATGGTTTAAATAGAAATATCAATCACAAATAGCAATGTGAAAAATTCTTACATAATATATGGTATTTTGTTTGCAAATTCTGTGGAACGCAATTAGCAATAGCAGAAATATAGAGCATGCTAAGGCTTCAAAAATAATAAGGTGGTTATGTTAATTTGAAATAGCAATAATTATCATTACTAGTGGGACGTATATGGGCTGCTACAGTCCAGTCACATGAGTATACGGCCCGCCTGATTCAAAGCGATGTCTGCCGCCCATAGACTTCGCAGTGTTAAATGTCCAGTAAAACTAGGTCGCTAACTATCGTTAAATTTTTAATTTTTAACATGTTGCTGCTATTAAAACTTTGGTATATAACTAGACCCCAACACTTCCACTTGAAAACATTTTTCGATTGCACAAATAATTATCTGCGCACAGAAAAGGGCGCTACAGTCCATCATTTCACAAGTTTACAAGTGGAGTTCCCACAGTTCAATAAAGGCTGTTCACAAAGTTTCATTGATTATTAAAAATATTCAAACTTACATAAAGATGCTTACAGCATGTTGATCTGAAAAAAGAAAAATAATAATTAGGATTATTGTCAATGTCGTATATATCACATGTATGTATGTATTGAATTGGATAATGTAAATAAAATATCTTTATATGAAGCATATTTCTCTCCGTAATAATATTTTCGTCAAAAATACAATAGCCCCTTATCACATCTTAGAGCGAAATAAAATTAGCCCAATATCGGTAGCACTATCTGCCTAACCCTTCAAGGATATAGCTGGAACCTTACGTACCTACTATGTTTAAAATAAATAATTGAGCACAAATAAGATACAAGAAGAAACTGATATTTTCAGGCTCCCCGTAACTATTTCATAGGAAAGTTTTTTTCTTGACATACATGTAGCAAACATTATTCAATTAAATATTCTGAATAATAATCAAATAAATAGTCTGCATCTGTAATTGCTATATCAGTCCATATACATCTAATGCACAGCACGGGTCTCCCTTAAAATAGATACTTCGATTGAGAGTGAATATGCCATACAGACCACGGTATTTTTTTTATGAATTAAATAACATACAACACGCATATACGCATTTTTGAGATACGAAAAAATCGCTTTCCTGCGTCGATATGAGTATATAAACAATTAGATTAATATTTAAAAAAACACAAATGAAGCTCATAGCTTAATTGCTCATACACTACCGAGATTCCTTTGCCAGCAATTTAAAAATGTTTATGTTTTAAATCATTTATTATTATTAAATCTCTTAAACTTACGTCATCAAGTTTCGCAACTTGCTGCAAGCGTTAACATATTTCTCAGAACACGATCGAGAAACGCTTTCCACGGCGTGATAATAGTTTCTAATTTAAGTTGTCAAAGTAACCGCTAAATCTCAGCTCAGCATACCTGCTTGAAACTAACCTTCAGAATTTCTACAACGAATCACATAGCAAATACCCGCAGCAGGGGTGATTTCAAACTACCTGGATACTACGCCAGATATTTATTTATTTTGATATTAAATCTATTTTGGCTCATGTGCATTATCTTTGGGCATTGGTAAATAATTTATAAAGAAAACCTTTAAATATAAATATCGCCTACTAATAATAGCCACATACAGATAAAGATAGTAATGAAAAAGGGATGTTATTTGACAGTGAGGCCATATCGACTAGTGCATTAATAGATTCTACGGCGGTATGTGAAAGTACGATGCTTAAGTATAGCATGCTGACTTAATGCAGGTTGTTGGACGGAAGGATTTAGTAATACGACTTACGTAATGGCCTCGAAACTTCTACATTTCCGATGACTTACATACATAAACTCACGTTTTGTTGCCAGAAGGGGTAAATAGAAGTGTTACCAGCCACGTTTCCAAATAACTATCAGCAATTTCGACCAAATCAAAATTCTTGCTTACATCCTGAATTGTCACCCATATCATTTTAAACAGACATGGCACATTGCCACAATGAACCTGATGTTAAGCGCAAATGCCGTCTAGGCAGAGTATCGAATGGCATCAGACGGCCGACCTTTCTACATAATTATGCCGACCTGCAAAATACTTCTTCACACTATGGCAGAAGGACCCACGATTGTCGGAAAGAGGGAACAGGTGTAACTTCAAACAATTACACAGCTTGACGGTGTGGTACAGAAAAGTATTTGCAATCCCTTTGGTTCGCGCCGAGATTGACCAAACATCCAACTATGGCTTGCTCGTAACGTCTGCATCATTCATAATGCGAATACCTCATTTTAGCGGTGCGAGCAGTATTCCATACTCGGCCGGACCGACGCTTTATACAAGCGGTTTAAGGGACCGGGCGTGAAAAACCAACGCACCCAGTTCAGGACTCCAACCCTGCGTGATGTGACAGATATTATGTCCCCGAACCGCCCTTGGATTGATATGACAGTAGATATCCACACCAAGGATACTTAAATCCACTAACACAAATTATAGGGCAGACCATATGCCGGAAATTTGGAGAGAAGGCCATAGTGCCAGATCCTGTCATTTCAGCCTCACCACGCCGCGCCGGTCAATCGCTTCTTGCTAGCGACTTAGGACAAACGTTAGAAGATCACCCGCTAATCGGTTTCGATAGAATCCGTATTGTCTGTCAAAAACACTTCCAGTTATATTAAATACAAACGTTCTAGAAACTACCAGCTTAACTTCAGTCTATAAGCCTCTTAACATAAAACTATTCTCAAAATATTGAAATTTCGATACCATCTACTGAATACAAACTTGTTAAAGCCCAAAGATTTGTAGAACTTATACATCTATTGATAACATAATATACGTAGGTATACAGTAGTTGAAAGGATTCACTTCAATCATGTTGTAAACTTTGACGTTGTTGAATTAATACACTTTCTACAGCTTCCGTATTGAGTGGTAAGGCCATTTGGTGCAAAAATGAGACAATTATGAAGCAATTTCACCGAAGACTATGTATTACGCGGCAGAAGGGAAATTAAATTGAATAGAGCCCATCCCGCATAATGAATAGTTTGTTTTTTTTTGGAATTAGAGCATTAAATTATTATTGAATAAATAAAATAAGGATTAGAAGGTCCAAGTTAAAAATAAAAATTATGATTGTCAATAAAATAATTATAGATTCATTTCGAGACACACTAAGCGTCGGCTATATTCTTATCAATTTGGTTAAGTTCTACCTCAAAAATCATCCCAATTATATCATACCGTGACGTGGTTAATATAAGGAATTTCATTCATATTCATAGCATGATAAATATTAATCGGCTCTCATAATGAAAAATGATTATCGTCGCGCTTTGACATCGAGAATATCTTGGGAATCATGTGAAAATATTATAAGGCTGTAAAATAAAACGGATGATAGAAGTCTCAGTGGAGTTGAGGAATGCTCTTTACTTAAGTTAGATTTTTTATAAAAATCAACGCGATAAGCTTAGTGGAGCAATATGCAAACAAAAATATTTCCATGTTAGAGACGCAAATTTGAAGCCTGATTACATGTAATATCATATATAATCTTGTAAACGAAACGGCCACAGTACAGTTAAGTAATTAAAATCCATCCATCCATCCATCAGCCAAAGGAAGTCCACTGCTGAACATAGGCCTCCCCCAATGATTTCCACAGAGACCTGTTGGAGGCAGCCTGCATCCAGCGACGTCCCGCGACCTTTACCAGGTCGTCGGACCATCGTGTGGGTGGACGTCCTACGCTGCGCTTTCCGATACGCGGCCTCCATTCGAGCACTTTCCGACCCCATCGGTCATCAGATCTCCGCGCTATGTGCCCTGCCCATTGCCACTTCAACTTGCTAATCCGGTGGGCTATGTCGGTTATTTTAGTTCTCCTACGGATCTCCTCATTTCTGATTCGATCTCGTGGGGAAACCCCGAGCATAGCCCTCTCCATAGCTCGTTGAGTGACTTTGAGCTTCCTAATAAGGCCCATAGTGAGAGGCCACGTCTCGGTGCCGTAAGTCATCACTGGCAACACACAACTATCGAAGACTTTCGATTTAAGGCACTGAGGTAAATAAAAAAATAAAATAAATAAATAACAGTCCACAATCCCATATATAGTCCTGACCCCACGCAAAGATCAAGTCTTGTCAGGAACAACGAGAGACTTTTCGGAATTACAACGAAGGTTCAACTGACTATGGACACAAGTATATAACTAAAGTGCTTTTCAGTTAATCAAATTTGACAGCCTCCGTGGCGCAGTTGGTTAGACGCCGCCTGTGAAACGAGAGGTCGCGGGTTCGATCCCCGCACCGAGAGAAATGTTTGTGCGGCCCACAAATATTTCTTCCGGGTCTGGGTGTTTGTGAGACCGAAAAGTCTCTCGTAGTTCCTGATACCCACGACACAAGACTCGATCTTAGTGTGGGGTCAGGACTATGTATGTGACTGTTGGGTATTATTTATTATTTATTTATAAGAAACGTTGGAATTACATTCACAGTAACTATGAATAGGAATTGCCAGTATAACAAGATGAACTCAACGAACAAAGCTAAAAGAATTCTTGCTTCGTTGAACCTGACAATTGAAGCTTGGCCCGTCATATAAGCCTTCATGTCGGAAACGAGGACTATTTTAGTACCGACTTGAAGAAATTGTGTTATGTTTTTGAAAGAGAATTGAGAGAATGGGAGGTATCTTGCCTGGTGGCAAGCGTCATACTTATGCCCTGAAAGAAAACCACTCAGAAATACTCAAACCGTCTTCTAAACTATTCACTGATTCGATGAAGGGTGAACGTTAGAAAGCGGTACCTATAGAATTCAATGATGATAAATCGCTTTAGTTCAAATGTGCAGATTGTGGTGAGTGAATCTTATACAACTAGATATTTAACTGGTGGTAGGTCTCTCATAGTTGAGAGGCCGCCTAGGTAGGTCCAAACAGCAGTGTTAATGCACTGTTGTGTTACAGTGTAAAGGAAATAGTAGCAGTAGTGGTAACATCAGATATATTTTTTTATTTGTTATTCTGGCTTCATTATCCTTCCTTCAAACCGAAACACGACAGTACATTTACACTGCTGTTTGGCGGTAGAAATAGACATGGCAGGAATCTATATACCTATTACTGAGCATTAATAAAGTATGAAAAGATAACGGACGCAGATGACCTTTTAGTCACATCTCAAGAGTGAGATGAGTGAATGAGTCATTATACTCAAGAGTCTTCACACTATTTATATAATTCCTATGGAGATGTATGCTTTTGTAGAGCATGAAGACATATTGAGTTCCAAAGTCGCTGAGTCACTCCATCAAAGCGCCACATACGTGAGAAACTTGCATATGGGCTTAAATTGGTTTAAAGGAATTTTCAATCTTGAATTGAATGTGTCTACTATCGATCACACTTGAGAGAATTATTCCAGATATTAACTTATATTAAAATGAAATACAAGAGAGGCGCTAAAATCTTGGCACGACGAATGAAATAAATGTGACTATTGTAGTAAAAAATTATTGGTATTGCCGTATTAAAAATACCATCAAATTAAATCAATACACAAGCAAATAATATTTACAAATACATATATAAAGCTGAAGAATTTATTTGTATTAGTTCGAATTAAATAAAATATTTAAAAAAAAATGTTGTTTAGGTAATTTATCGAGGAATGATATAGGGCTTATGTCATCACGCTACGACATATAAGAAGGAAGCATTAGTTTAGCAAATTTAGCAATTTAGCAAATACGAGGAAATTTTATTCGTTCGTCGTGGTCTGATTGGTCGATATTCTAAATTGATAGTCGGTATTGAACATATCGAAAAGTGCGTCTACACCCGGGCAGATCCAGGCCGGACCGTTGTAACATTATAATTTTATTCTGAAATAATTTTCCCTAAAACGGTCAATAAGTCGTTCACCACAGAGGAAATTATTCAGAAACGCACATTTACAATAGCACTGGATTTCCTATAGCTAAATACACACACTATACTAATAGTAGCCTAGTTTATTTTTTCACAGTAAAAAATCCTAGTAATAAATCATTTATCAGGTGGTTGTGGATAACATCAACGTCTACCTTTACAAGTAAATTAAGCAAAACACTTTCAACTTGAAATTTAAGTTGAAATATAATACATAATTCAGTGGTGTTTAATCTCAAAACATTAAATAAGATAATCTCCGGTTCAATATTTGAGATGAATGTTCTCGGAGCGACCACGTCTTGTTTTTATAAGCTCGTGGCCTGGGGCGCCATCCTTGTTTATTTAGTGTTTAAACATTTGTGAACGATGCCTTAGCCCCCTGTTAAGGCTCATTATCTGATTTAATTAAAAAATATTTGCATTATATAAAAGGATCAGCATGTAAATTCTGAAGTGTTGAAGTTCAGTCTTGTCAAACAATATCAAATTTATTTATTTTGGATTTTCTTCGTGTTTTTAATAAGTAGACAGTAATTCACAGATATTTTGAAGACCTTTTCTTAGGAATATAAAAAACTGTGGTAAATTTTGCCATGACTTTCATAAAATTCAAATTTGCTACTGATCATGAACGGTCGTATCGCTTATGGGAAAAAGGGGCAATAGGAGTCAGCAGGTAATGGTGGTCAGTGTAACCACATCTAAACGAAAGAAATGAAACAAGCGAATATCGACTTAAACGACGCGTCACGTGACACCTTGCGGCCGCTCGATCGCCCGTTCAGTGCGCATCGGTCGTTTCCGGAGGAAGGCCGTTACACGTTTTGGCGCGCTTTCGTTGTAATTTTACGAGTGCACAAAATAACCGGTGAGTACATTATTACGACAAATCTGACTATTTAATGTAGCATATTGAGTAATCGTAATCTTAAATTATATATTTTGAAATCGTTGAAGGTGCTCTAACGTCAAGTTATTTTTTTACAATTCTTTTTTTCGAAGTAGGTAAATTCG
The DNA here is from genome assembly GCA_009982885.2 of Hyles vespertilio. Lineage (NCBI taxonomy): Eukaryota > Metazoa > Arthropoda > Insecta > Lepidoptera > Sphingidae > Hyles > Hyles vespertilio. The sequence continues at coordinate 6,133,373 of CM042806.1, read as the reverse complement.
GGCAATGAGAGTCACTGCGATTCGGGTAATGAGAGTTGACTTCCATTGCCCACAAATTTCATTATATAGTCTATTACTTACGAATTGCAATTTTATTTCAGAGATGCCAAAAATACGACCCAGAAACACCAATAAGGCGCAATGGACGTCTGAAACTTTAGAAAAAGCCAAAGAACTGGTGAACCAAGGCCAGTCTATTAGATCTGCGGCTAAAGCCATGGGTATTCCTTTTTCCACACTCCAAAAACGACTAAAGCAACAAGATCAATCAGAACCACGTCTCGGAAGACTTCCTGTTTTTACAAAGGATGCAGAAAAGATCTTGGCAGACCGCATAAAATCTGTCTGTATTAGCCCATATACGTCCCACTGCAGGGCACGGGCCTCCTCTACAATCGAGAGTACGATTGCGAGTGGTTAGGCCATATAGTCCACCACGCTGGCCTAGTGCGGGTTGGCGGACTTACATACCATATAAATTTTATAAATCGCTATGGTATGCAGGTTTCGTCACGATGTTTTCCTTCACCGTTTTAGTGCGTGGTGATTGACTATCAATACACACATGACTCCGAAAAGTCAGAGGTGTGCCCTGGGATTCGAACCCGCGACCACCGTGAACATGTTGGCAGTCGCGTCTAGTCCGTTTACCAACAGGCCACCACGCACTTAAAATACTTATCTTCAATTTTTTATGGAGTCACAGCTATACAAGTAAGAAAGGCAGCACACCGATATGCAGAAGAGCTTAAAATCCAACACACATTTGACCAGAGTGCCCAAATGGCTGGACGTGATTGGCAGGAAGGTTTTCTGAAAAGAAATGATATATCTGTTCGCAAACCAGAAGCCACAAGTATTAACAGAATAACTGCTTTTAATAAGGAAGAAGTCCAACTTTTCTATAAACTATTGGGAGATCTAATGGACAAACATAAATTCACTCCAAAAAATATCTATAACTGCGACGAAACTGGTATTTCTACAGTACAAGATCCTGCTAAGATTTTAGCTCCCAAAGGCATGAAAAGGATCGGTTCCATAACAAGTTGGGAAAGAGGGAAAAATATCACACTATTATGTGCCATGAATGCTGCTGGCGGTTTTGTTCCTCCTATGTTCATTTTCCCTCGAAAGAGGATGACTCCGCAGCTCGAAAAAGATGGTCCAGCAGGAGCTATATACAAATGCTCGGATAATGGATGGATTAATAAAAATATATTCTTTGAGTGGCTGCAACACTTCGCTAATCATGCCAAAGCATCCTCACAGGAGCCAGTCTTATTGATTCTTGATAATCACGCCAGTCATACGTCTTTAATGGCTTATGATTTCTGTAAACAAAATCACATTCATATGCTATCACTTCCTCCGCACACATCTCACAGGATGCAGCCTTTAGATCTCACATTTTTTGGGCCGCTCAAAGCTAGCTATAAAAAAGAATGTGATTTATTTTTAAAGAATCGTCGAGCAGAAAGAATAACTCCATATGACGTAGCTGCAATATTAAACAGTGCATATTCAAATGTGGCTTCTATCAACAAAGGTGAATCCGGATTCCGAGCGGCAGGCATTGTCCCATATAACCCCAACCACTTCACTGAAGAAGATTTTATCGCAGCTGAAGTGTTAGCTCAACCTGCTGTTATAGTTCAAGATTCATCCATGGTTATACCTGCATCTACTTCATTTAATCCAATGACAGCTACATCATCTGATGCAATCATTCCAGCACCATCGACATCATCTGCTACCATAGATCCTATGACATCGACGTCACCTGCTACCATAAATCTTGTGCCGTCGACATCATCTGCTACCGATCCTGTGCCACTGACATCATCTGCTACAATAGATACAAGGCTGCTTAGATCACCCACAGTAATGAATGCAACGCCATCCACCTCGTCCGTAACTATACAATCAAACATCGCAAATTTACTTCCATTTCCGACCCAAACAACTCGTGAAAGACACGTACGGAAAGGACAAAAGAAACAACACGCAAATATTTTAACATCAACACCCATGAAAGATAGTCTCATAGAAAAAGAAAATAAGAAAGCAACAAAAGGCAAAAATTCAGTGCCGAAAGCTAAAGGAAAACAGAAAAAACAAGTGGCAAATAAGGCTAAAAGGCGCGTGCTGTAGGAGTCAAACAGCTCTATAGATCAATCAGACATCAGTCTTACCAAGATTTGCGATGATGACGAAGACGATGATTTAATTAAATGCCTCGTATGCGGTGAATTTGGTCGCAATAACGAACTATGGTACAGGTGCACCTCTTGCGGATTGTGGGCACACCAAGACTGCACTGGATGGGATTCACCACGTGGATATGTGTGTGATAATTGTTAGGGGGTGGTCTGACTATCATTGTCCACATAGTGACTTTAATTACCCTCATGTGCGGACAATTGTGGTCAAAGCTGTTTTTTTTTAAGTTTAATTTCTAGTAATTTATCATTCCAAAAGTAATGAAACTAATTGAGACTGATAGTTTAATAATAATGCTATCGTAAGTGTTGATTTTCATAAAGTTTATACAAATATTTTGTGTTTTATTTAATTTCTCGCTTAAATGACTCCCATTACCCCCTTTTCCCCTACCATAAGGCGAACAGCATGATCGTTTCGCCATTCATTCTGTATCAGCCCATATACGTCCCACTGCAGGGCACGGGCCTCCTCTACAATCGAGAGTACGATTGAGAGTGGTTAGGCCATATAGTCCACCACGCTGGCCTAGTGCGGGTTGGCGGAGTTACATACCATAGAATTTTTTATAAATCGCTATGGTATGCAGGTTTCCTCACGATGTTTTCCTTCACCGTTTTAGTGCGTGGTGATTGACTATCAATACACACATGACTCCGAAAAGTCAGAGGTGTGCCCTGGGATTCGAACCCGCGACCACCGTGAACATGTTGGCAGTCGCGTCTAGTCCGTTTACCAACAGGCCACCACGCACTTATTATACTCATAGCAATAACAAAATAGGAAATAAACAGTCCCAAAAATTAGAATACAAATAATAATATAGGGCAATTTCCCGTCAACATACTTGCCAAGGCCGTAAAAACAAAATCTTCTTTACGAGCATTCATATCGCATCGTTTAACATAACACAATAAAACTTTATAAACGCGCCCCTTCGAGATCCAAGTGTCATTTATATCAAAACTTTTGCCATTATTTAATTTTTAATTGTACAACAATATTGTTTTTTTGTGTTCTTGTCAGTGAGTGTCGATAATTCACTTCTTAAATAATAAACTTTTTGTCAACTTATAGCATTAAGTCTTTAAAGATCTAATATTTTAATACCTTATATTAACTCCTTATAGTTAAGTTTTGTGGCCAGAGTGAAATGAGAGCTGCGGGTTCGATCCCCGTACCAAAACAAATATTCATTTGATCCACAGGTATTTGTTTCCGGTCTGGGTGTAGTCTTAGTTTTTGATACTCATGAGACAAGACTCGATCTTAGTGTGGAGTCAGGGCGATGTAAGCGACTGTTGGGTGTATTAATTTATAGTATAATGCGATAGTGGTGGAAATCAATATGGTTTTATTTATTGAGTAACAATAAACATCAGAGAGTCGTGTATGTAAATTAAAAATATATTAATACTAGATGGAAACTAATAAAAATGGACTTTTCCCTCAATAGGAACATCGATAAGAATATAGTAGTTAACACCAAAGACGGATACAGGGCGTAGTAGATAATATGGATTTCTTCGGAGGAGGCCTATTTACTTATAAACTTTTTGTGGCTGAATAGGCTAGGAAGAAAAAACATAACTTATAACTTTTGTAAAAAAGAAATAAAATGAACCAAAGAGAAACAAACCAACAGTCAACACGAATTCTACAATAAGAGCCAACTTTAGTTCCACTAATAGCCACAGTGAAAACGAAAGGCCCGGTACCCAGGTAGGAACAATACTTAAAATTCCGACCCGATTTAAAAAACAGACATAAAACTTGTCTAGTACATAGTGCTCAATATACCATTAGCTTAAAAGCATTGGAGTGATACGTCACTGCACTCCAAGCCGAAGTATGGAAATCACATAACACTAAATCGGTTTATTGACGCAGAAATAAGAACTCGATACAATTTTGATGGTGTTTTTAACGACCGACCTTGGATGTCGGACGGATATCCATATTTGTGTAGACTATGATTTATGTCGGTGTGGGATCATTCATATTTCTTTAATTTGGAAATGATTTATTGATACTGTATGGTATATCTACTAGAATACATATATACATAAACTTACGCCTTTACGGATAGGCAGAGATGCTACCAGGATACCCACATTTCGCCTTGTATGTTCCGTCCCACGATATTATAGGGGGCGAGCCTATCGCTATCTATCGCTATATCGGGCACAATGTCCTAATGTCCTGACTCGGACAGCGGACTGATAATAATACGAAAATACTATCAGACCCGAGACCTCAGCGTTGCAATTATAACCAATAAAACCCAAATAAAACCAATAAAACCCAAATTATTAATAAAAATCTAATTTATAAACCTCAAATTAAAAAATCTCTAATTAACTCCACAATGTACTCAGACAACATAGGAAAGGGTATTGGAGTTATAATAAATAAAAATATGAGTCATCCCCTGTTAAATTATTCTATGCCAGGGGTACCTTATAAACATATTATTAAACATATCTCACAAAAAGACTACACTGATAATAGTTGCCTAACAATATCAGTTGGAAATTGTCATAATTTAAAGAAAAAGGACATTACTGAGAGTTTTGAACTATTAATGAAACTTAAATGTCCTAAAATCATATTGTGTGCCTTCCCATATCTGAACAATGTGTCTGACAATATTAATAAGAACATACATGTGCTAAATAGGCACATGCAATTTTTAACTAGTCACTATAGTGACAAATTTTATTTTCTTGACACCAATTTATTTATTGGTAAAGCTTGTATACTGACTGGGGATACTGTGTATCTGCCAAATAAATATTTACATTTACTTGCTACACCTGTAGCTAATATATTGAACACAGTCATAAGTAATATGACAAAGTCCTTATGCACTACCACTTTTAGTAATGTTACTAAAATAAATGTGGTAAATAATTTAAACTTTTAAATTTGACAAAAGAGAACGGTAGAAACTTTTTAGTCTTATCTCATCAAAATATTTAACTTTTCAATGACACTTTTAATATTAGTATACTATGTTTCACAGAGACCTGGTTGAAGGCGCACCTTATGAATTTCAATGTGAATGGCTTCAGGGTCGCCAGCTCGTTTAACAGAATTTCGGCGTAAGGTGGAGGCTCGTTAATTCTAGTACGTGATCATATCACATTTAGGGAAAGAAAGGATATCTCTTGCCTCTCTGTTGAACGAGTGTGTGAGGTTGCATGTGCGGAAACAAATTTTTATGTCATATTGTGTGTCTATAGACCTCCTTCATCAAATATTTCACTATTTTTATCAACAATGGAGGATATTTTAAATAAAATTAAAAATAATAAAAAAGTTCTAGTCTGTGGGGATTTTAATATTAATTTACTAGTTGATTCGGTTGATAAGTGTAGGTTTGTGTCTTTATTCGGCTCATTTAATCTTACATGTTTGTTCTCGGAGCCTACTAGAATTACGCCTGAAACTTCGAGTTGTATTGACAATATCATTACCAACTTCGAAGTACTTGAAAAAGGTGTAAAAATAGGGGTTAGATCTGACCATAAATGTCAATTAGTGAAATTAGAACATGCTGTAGACAAAACCAGTAGATTAATAACTTTTAGGCCGTTATCTAAGAACATCCTAGGTCAATTTAACAGTAAAGTACAATCAAAAATAAATAATATTACACTTGATGGCAGTCCAAATGACATGTACTCGTCATTATTTAAAATTATACGAAAAGAGTATGACCAAGTATGTACAATTAAAACAATTAAAATTAACTCTAAAATAAAATTTTGTGCTTGGGCCACTAAAGGCATTAGACATAGTAGGGAAATTTTGTATGAGCTATATGACAAAAGGTCCTATACACCTGATGTCAACTTTAAAAAATATGTCAGTTTATATTCAAAATTATTTAAAAAAGTATGTATGCAGGCTAAATCTAATTATATAAGTGAAAAGCTTAGATTGTCAGATAATAAAATAAAAACAACCTGGCAAATTATTAATACTGAAACTGGGAGTAATAAAAAAAATGACAACAAAATTGCTCTCCGCATAAATGACGATCTTATTTCAGATAAATCTATTATTGCCAATTATCTTGATATTTTTTTTACTAACATACCATTAGACTTAACTAAACATTTAGATTCATCAGTAGATTTAGCGGAATCTTTTCTAAAGGAAAATGTTCCTGGAAATATGCCTCAGCTTAACTTTCAAAAGGTAACCATTTGTCAAATAATAAAGGCTTTCAAGCAAATTAAAATAAAAACTACGGAAGATATATGGGGACTATCTGTTAAAGCTATAGAAGCTATTATTGTTAACATTGCACCGTTATTAGCTACTATTTTTAATTCCTGCCTAAGTGACGGTATCTTTCCCGACTTAATGAAAATTAGTAAAGTTGTACCCATTTTTAAGTCAGGATGTTCGAACAATCCGTCGAATTATAGACCCATTTCTATACTACCGGCTCTTAGCAAAATCTTCGAAAAGCTTTTGCTTAATCAAATGCTAGCACATTTTGATGAAAATAAGTTAATACATAGGAATCAATTTGGTTTCACAAAGGGTCGCTCAACTCAAGATGCCGGGATATCACTAATCACGTCGGTTTTAGAAGCCTGGGAGGCATCTCAAGATGCTCTAGGAGTTTTTTGTGATCTCTCCAAGGCTTTCGACTGTGTTGACCACCAAACACTTATTATGAAGCTAAGGTACTACGGAATCAGTGATACGTCACTGGATCTCGTAATGTCTTACTTGTCGGGTCGTGAACAAAAGGTTTCTTTGGACGGGCTCACTTCGGTAGGATCAAAAGTTAAAATTGGGGTTCCGCAGGGTTCCGTTCTGGGCCCCTTTTTATTCCTAGTCTACATAAATGATCTTCCTTGCATGGTTCAGAAGTGGTCAGACATAGTTTTATTCGCTGACGACACCTCTATAATATTTAAAGTTAATCGGAAAGACGATAATCTAGATACACCTAACAATATTCTTAATTTAATTTCGGATTGGTTTTCTGCTAATAATTTACTATTAAATGCTAGTAAGACTAAATGCGTCCGTTTTGCTTTACCGAACGTGGCAAGCGTAAACACGCGTATCGAATTAAATTCGGAAATTCTAAATTTAGCTAATTCCACAATTTTTTTAGGTATCACTCTAGATAAAAAATTACAATGGGGTCCACAAATTGAGAGATTATCAGCTAAACTTAGCAGCGCAGCGTTCGCGGTCCGAAAAATAAGACAACTAACTGACGTTGCAACGGCTAGATTGGTATATTTTGCTTATTTTCATAGTATAATGTCATACGGCATTATTTTATGGGGATCAGCGGCTGATATCGAATCCATATTTATCTTACAAAAAAGAGCAGTCCGTGCTATTTATAATCTAGGGAGCCGCGATTCTTTGCGATCTGTTTTTAAGGAAAGCAATATACTAACCGTGTCATCTGAATACATCTTTCAGAATATAATGCACGTTCATAAAAATATTAACAAGTTTTATAAGGTCAGTGACACCCACACTATTAATACGCGGAATAAAAATAAACTTGAAATACCCTCGTTTAGACTAGAAAAGTCAAAAAAATCTTTCTTTGGTAGTTGTATTAAATTTTATAATAAACTTCCCAATAGGATAACGCAGCTACCGGATAAACTATTTAGGGCACATATTAAAAACAAACTTATGACTAGGGGTTATTATAATTTTAAGGAATATATTGAGGATAAAAAAGCCTGGGATTAGGTGTTCTCTTGCACATTGCGACCTCCTGGGGCCCTGCACTATTCACTCATTACATCCCCTAATTTAAATAATTAAAAATTTTAAACTTTAAAATTGATCAATATACAATTAAATTAATCAATTAAATTATAACTAAATATATAATGATTAATTAATGCCAATTAAAATCATATGACGACCGATCGAGAAAACAAATAAAAATAATAATATGGCAAATCTTTGTAAGACAAGTCACAAATATTTATTTTAGTAAATTGACCAAAACCAAGCCCACTGAGTTTGACTCGCTGGATCTACTCAGAAATGGGTCGCGCCGCGTAGTATCCAGTAGTAAAGTAAAGCCCGCTGAGTTTGTTCGCCGGGTCTTCTCAGTCAGGGCCGCGTTGGATCCGGCAGTAAGCCTAAACATACGGGACGTTTCGGAAATACTTATGGTCGTTGTCTTAAATTGGACCCAAAACAAGCCCACTGAGTCTTATTCGCTGGATATACTCAGGATTGGGTCGCGTCGCGTAGTTCCAGTGGTAGTGTAAGCCCACTGAGTTTGTTTCGCCGGGTCTTATCAGGAAGGGCCGCGTTGGATCCGGTGGTAACAATAAACCGCTACGCACCGTTGTAATAATATTCATGGTCCGTTAATTAATTAATTTAATTTAATTTAATTTGACCAACGTACATATTGTATTTCTTTGAAAAATAAATTACCATAAAGTCATAACTAATACTTTAAATAAAATAAGAATAAAAAGGAAACAAATAAATAAAACTAATGCTAAATAAAAATAAAATTAATTTAAAATAAATAAATTACATAAATTAATAATAAATTAAACCAAGAAATTAAAATAAGTAATACTAAGTATAGGAAATATATTGTTTATAGAGATTAAGTTCTATGTGTATTGACTTGACATAAGAGCTTTTAAATTGCCTACGTGACCAATAAATACATTTCATTTCATTTCATTTCATTTCATTTCAACGTGGTACAACTACGCCACCAAGCCAGACCTAGATTAGATCTAGAATACTAGAATATTTTAGGTAATGAAACAATTTATATATTTAATGTGTTATACAATTTGGTAGCGAAGAAGATTTTCATGCTGCTGGAAGTTTAATCTTATTAAGCTGATGAAGCAAGCTTAGTTAAATGACATTAGGTTGGACAAACAGTAGATCACGGTTTTAAGTGCAAATCACTATACATTTCAAAGTTAAATGTATGATAGAGGAATCAAACATTTCGTAAATTATTTAGGCATATTCGTACAGTTTCACGTCCCACCTTCGAACATTCGCTGTCGTGCTACCCCCCAGTCTATATAAGCTACAAACTATCAGGAAATTCTTTCTACTAATCGATACCATTAAGCCCATCTCGACCCTTGTGCATAACAGGAACTGAACTTCATGTAGTTCTTACTATAGAAGTGTACCTTGAAGATCTTAAGTTCACTGCAGCAGCAATTGGTGTCACTTAGTGGTTCAACTATTTCTAGTTAAACTAGCAAACTAAACTAAGAACTAATGAATGACCGCGGAGCTTACCGATGGCTATCTAGATCACGTCGTTAAAGTTCTTGAAAGGAATCATTATTAAAAATATGATTTTAATAATGATTTTTGACCTACAATTATATTACCAAGCACCAGCTGACAGGGTGACGGAGGCCATATCTGCAATCAACAAAGATCTCGCACGTATAAACGATTGGAGTAAGATGCATGGCTTGAAAGTCAACCCGGCAAAAACTCAAGTCATTGTTGTTGGCAGCTCCAGGATGGTTTCCAGGATTGATGCCAATCTCATACCCACCGTGATATTTGATGGATGCATTATCCCTTATAGTGATAGAGTTAAGAACTTGGGTTTAATTTTGGACAAAACCTTATCCTGGGGTCCCCAACTGCAAGAACTCAGCCGCAAATTATTTGCAGCAGCGGGGTCTTTAAGAAGGCTACGGAACTTTTTGCCAATTTCCACGAAAGTTGCGCTTGTTCAGTCTCTTCTTTTTCCTCTCCTTGATTATGCTGATGCTAGCTATCTCGATCTCACCGAAGCCCAGTTTGAAAAACTTGAGCGACTTCAAAATTTTTGTATCCGGTTCATATTTGGACTTCGCAAATATGACCATGTGTCTGAATTTCGTAAAAAGCTCAAGTGGCTACCAATACGCCTTCGCCGAAATACTCGTATCCTATTTCTCTTATATACTATTCTTTTCCATTCCACTACTCCCCGTTACCTTAAAGAACGTTTTACTTTCCTCAGTAGCACACATGCAAGATCTCTTAGATCCTCAGAGAATTTGGTGTTAGCAATTCCCGAGCATAGCAGTACTTTCCTTAGCAAATCGTTTACCGTCCATGCTGCTCGCTTGTGGAATGAACTGCCATTGTCTGTTAGATTAGCTAAATCCCTCCCCATCTTCAAAAGGCTCCTCAGAGCACATTATCTATCACTTTAAATTTATTATTACTTTCATGTTTCCCCTAAATCAGTATTTTATATTTTATTGTAGTTTATGTAGTATATTATACGATATTTTTATTTTATGCAGTCTATGTATGTTTAATGAAAATGTATATTTTAATTCCTCATATTTTGTACATATTACTTTCATTAATTGATTAATATTCTCTTTCTTTTTTTTTTACCTTTTTTGTGACCACCCTATTCTTTGTAGCTTTTTTTTTTCTTCAACCTAATCCATCTAATGGTTGTCTGGAAGAAATCGCGTTAAGCGATAAGACCGCCAATTGTCACCTTTATTTAAACGTGTTGTCATATTTTTTTCTTTTTATCTTATTACTGTATGTGGTGTTCAATAAAGAATTTATAAATAAATAAATAAATAAATAAAAATAAATCTTATGTCTCCGGATGGCGGGTGCAGTGGGATAGCAAGAATTGCTTCGTAATTCATTCGTTTGGTTTTGCTATTGTCGATGAGCGGTTGTATCGCTTATTAGGCGAAGAATATGCTAGTCTCGTAACTCAACACAATACAAAAAAACATCTTTAATTAGGAGAGATCAATGTACGTTAGATTTCCCTTTAGGAATCTTCATAAATATTTGTTAGCTTGTTTAAGATTTTATTGCTTAAGTGTCGGTTATTACACCATCTCATTGACTTGAGTCTACTTGAGTAGGTAAAAATGATTGCAGATGCGTAAAGTTTAGTAAATAAATACTAATAAAAAGCAATAAGAATAAGAAATATACAAAAAAAATAATCAAATGCATTGTAAGTGTTTAATTTCGATTCAACACATCCAAATTCATAAGAAATTAAAGGTAAGTCCCTACATATTCGGAATAATCCCTTTTATGTGTGAATGTATAATATATATCTAAATAATAATTAATAACGCTCCAAAGATTAATGAGCAAGCATGAAAGATTTCGATATTTTTTCTGATATGTGGATGCCCTCAATTCGTGATTCCAACCCACGCTGCTCCATCATCGCGTCACGTAATGCATAAATAATACAAAAATAATATTTGTAAGCTATTGATTAATAATAGCCGTGCATGCAAATTCTTGATCCCGCTAACATAAAGTTATTTTCATTACAATCTGGTCAAGATTTTTCTGCAACTTACCAAATCAAAAAGCACTATCATTCCTTCAATAACATAGATTGCATAAATGCCTAAAAGTGTATAAAATATATTCAGAAATTTTGCCAAAATATCCAAGATTAGCCGGATGATGATATTTTATCACTTATAATACCACAAGAGCTTCAAAATTATCGGGTATTTTCCGATAGGTTCGTTGCAAACAAATGAAGGAGTCAAAACTTGACGACTTTATTTGTTTGCAGGGAACCTTGAGGGAAATGCCAGATAATTTTGAAGCTCGTGTGGTATTCGGGGGATTATTTTTCCGTCCCAAATTTTAATTTCAAACTCATTTTCATGCAAAATCTCCAATTTTCACAATTGAATTCAACCTGTCAGTTTGACGTGTGGTTAATTTGACTGGATCATGTTTTGTTTTTTATATATAGCAACTACCAGAGAAAATTTTCAAAAAATTATCAGTATAATACCATGTAGGTTGTACCACGTGACGTCGAATGGTGCAATTCTATTGGTCGATATTTGGGTCGGAAAAATAATCTGTATAATTCACGACTAAGCAGAGGCTGTGACAAGAGGCTGTGACAAGTTCCTCCTGATAAATTCCTAAAAGACAAACTGTCCGTCGTAAAAAGTTTTCGGCATTAAATCGTAAAAATCCATTGGCGCCCCACATTAAAGATACAGTATTTTCCTCCGACCGATCGGGCTTAGATCAAAAATATTATCGGAAAAGTTTTATAAAAAAAACTTTACATTGTTTGTGTATTATGAGTATGACCAACTCTTGAATAGGCTAGGGGCAATTTTTTGTAATAAGCCAGAAGCATTATAGATTTCTTTTAATGGCTAATTACATTTGGACTAATACGCCAATTGCCGTGAAAATAACTTTATTTCCGTGTAGTCATTCGACCGAGGAAACGATATTAGGTACCTAACTAAGAGTTGTCCCAAGTAAAATTGTCTTCTGTACCTATAATATTCACCGAAGCAGTCATTCAACTCCTCTCTGGCCTTGTTCACCAATTGTAAGTGAATAACCTTGACCTACTTACAAATTCAGAGACTTATTCAAATTGTTCCGAAGCAAGGAATCGCTTACAATAAATACTGTATATTTTTAGCAGGAATATAAAAATATTGCTAATATTATTGTAGTAGAATCATCGTTGTAATCTTTTTGACTAGTATTGGCCGCTGTCAGTGTTACTCTTTTGTTTTGCGAGTGTTTTGTTTTTCAATTATACTACTATGAAACCATTAGCTAAGATCTTTGCTTTTATTTATAAGTATATATTAATCTTTTACATGTCAGCATATAAGCACGGAACCATAAAATTCTTCGTCATACTCATTCGCCCAATATGACCCTGTAATAAATCCTTCACTCACTATTAACATTAAAAAATATATATTATTCAACATACAATGCTGGTTACAAGTTGTTGATCACACTAGTCCCATACAGCCTACGCAATGCACGCGTAATTTATTCACTCTATGAGTCAATTCTAAATCTAATGTAGCAAAAATAAATGTTGACGCGCAATTATTCTAATTGTGGATACGAGTTTATATTCAGGACGTCTGTGAATTAACATCGTTAGCAGATTTGCTTCCATCTATGAACTTGCCTTCTATCAGATTATGTTAATCAGAATATAAATATTAATTCGTAATTATTAAAATTTTGATCAGGAAAATTTAAGTTGGGACGTAAGGTTATAGAAATACATAGTCGGAATATCAATACTCTTCGTTCAAATAAATATCGTTGTGAAAATGATACTGTTAATTAATACTAAATTATTATCGAAGCTCTTATTTCTAATACAATAAATAAACTTCTTTTCAATATCATAGCATCACATCTCTAACATAATTCTTTCTAGACTTTTAGTGCACAGGATATACCTGCTACAATAGCCTGATTCGATGATAAAGTGGTACGGATGATATTGGTTAAAGTTATGGCCAATCTAGATCTGGAATTTTTGGCAATTCATTGATGTTCTGACGCATTACAATTTGTAAAATGAGTTATTTTCTTTCTGACGAAAGGATTAGAGGAAAGAGGATCGATCGCAATTATTGATTTTCTTGTATTCTTCTATCTACAGAAGTTTTACTGCTGAACAAAGGTCTAAAGGAACAAAGCTCCGCCATAGATTTGCACAGGGTGACTGTCAGAAGACGCCTGCGCCCCGAAACTTTCTATTACTTTTATAATATCTTCTATCCACCTCATAAGTAGGTAGGTGAATACTATTACAATTTACCCTGCCCACTGTCTTTTGAATTTGATTATCATTTGAGCTTTATTTTTACCTACTGTTTTCTATGGATCTCCTAACTTCTGTTTAATCTCGTATAAAACTACCAACCATAGCCCTCCCTATACCGTACTTAGTTTTTTTTTTTTTTTTAACTCTGTCCCGGCCTAGTGGCCACAGTGCACCTGATGGTAGGTGCAAATGCCGCCCAGGCAGAGTATCCATTGGCATCGGACGGCAGTCCAATGCCAATCGAAACAATTATGCCGGCCTGCTAAGGAGCCTCTTCACGCTACGGCGGAAGGACCCAGGATTGTAGGAAGGAGGGAACACGTGAGAAGGCAAACAATTCCACAGCCTGACGGCTTATTTCTTACTCATGTTCAATTATTTGGCACTAACTAACGTAATGTTATGACGTAATATTTTTGTTTTGTTACCAAGCCATTCTGTTTTGTTATTGCCAATGTTTTTATACCTCTTCCTTTTTCTAAAATAATCTCGAATACATCATCATATGTTTCGTTTCAACAATTTTCATTGTCAATATATTCAAGTGGTTTTCTCTGTTTTATATCGGTACTACTAATTGGCTTGAAAAAACTCAGCTATTTGGAACAGCTGATGATACATAAATAAAATAGGAAAGTTCAAGGTTAATACAACGATCCAATGACGTGAGCTCAAATATTTTATTAAATGGAAAATTATGAGGAATATATTTTATGTGAGTGTTGGCAATTATCAGATGGTTTATAAGATTCTGGCAGTTACTATACATCCGCAAGACCAATAAATGTTTATTATTAATTTCTATTTAGAGTAAGCCGTTGGAAATTCAAACGAAACAGCTTACCTATTCACTGTCTGTTTGATGCATGCTCTCTGTTTCTTACTACAATCATATCAATAATGACTACATCGTGTTTTATTTCATGTCGCAGATTTTATTGATTAAACATAACCCTACTAGATAAAACATGGTGTATAGATAACGTGACCATTTACTTGTTGTGTCAGAGCGGAATCAGTGGAATTAAATGATAATAATAATAAAGTTATTAGTGTTTTACAAGTTTTCATCATAGAAGATTGAATAACATAAAATAATAATCAAAATCGTATTTTTGTATTTGTCGGCAGAAAAAATTGTTTCAAACCATCGGGTTTAATTTTTAGATATGTAAAACTCAGTACATTATTTATTTATATAATCAAATCACTCTCACTCACTCACCCGTGTTTTATCACTTGTACATACATATTTTGATAATGTGAGAAAAAACTCTTTCGATAAATGCATTACTTTCAGGCAGATACATATCGTACTCAATAGTGGGAAAGTTTATTAAGTCAAGAGGTTTTTACGAAAGTGTTGGTATAATACGACCCCACGGTTTTCAGTAGTAGCTTAGTAAAGCATTTCGAGCGAGAAATACATTTTAAATTATTGTTTGGTCTGTTTGCAAGAGCGAGACAATGTCGGCCTTGCTGGGTACACCGGGACAGACTTCCTGAAAGCGGGACTCTCCCGCCCAAAGCGGGACGTATGGTCACGTTCTGTATAGATCGTTCGATAGATATAGCAAGGTCGTCCTTATCACAATCAATTTATATTATTCCATGCAAAGTTGTAATTCGATGGCTTTTTCCATTTAGTTTTTAAAATTTCCGACTACAACAATGCAATAATACCTATATAGCAACGTGACGGGTAATTGCGTAAATCTAAAGTAACATTCCGAAAACGGTAAAAATCCGCTTGGTTCCCGCATTTCTCCGTCTAGTTATTATTTCACATGCAAAAAGTATTTTCGCTGCTGCAGTCTTTATCAGGTTGGTGAGTCTGTGCTGAATATTGTTTTGTAGTACTGCTGGCTAACTCAGCATTTTTCGCGATGTTGTAATACATTTTAAGGTCTTTTCTTGTTTTATGTTTCCATTTTGCCCTAAATCTACTGCGAAATTTTTCGAAATTTGTATCTGTTTTTAGGATTTTAACAATTTAACTTATTAAGTCATTTGTTGTATTTACCAGCATCTCTGTATTAGCCCACATAAGTCCCACTGCAGGGCACGGGCCTCCTCTACAATCGAGGCCTAGTGCGGGTTGGCTACCATCTTAGTTCAAGTTATGAGATCTACGAACACTTAGCAATATAATATATAGCTATTTTTAAAACCACCCAAACTTTATAAGTTATAACGTTTGGGTGGTTTATTAAATATAAATGTATAATCAACCTTTTGATTTTCGGTAATAACCCAAGAAAAAACTATTCTAGTTAAATAATAAAAAATGAGGTCTATTAATATCAATCTCATATGAGTGTAAAAACGTTCTGTTGAACATCAAAATTTTTCTCGAAACAATAATTAACTCTCAAATCTCCGCATTCATCTTGATCCAATCAACCGAACGCAGCTTTATGTAACATCATTTATTTTCCAATGTTATTTATCTCGATCTTTTCACTCGTATTTTTAAAAGAAAGCTAAGGCTTAGCTCCTGCTGGTTGAAAAATGGTTTCCTTCGTCAAGACTTTGTGGTTTAATTTATTGGCGTTAGGATACGGTTGAATCTTTTGAGCCAAGTGGAGTAAGCTAACTTTTCTTCAATATTCTTGTCAGACAAGTCAACGTTTTCTTATGTAGTATTAGGTAACAATAAAGACAGAACCAGCCATTTGAGTCCATGCTGTGAAATTATTTTTTGTGGATTGGGTTTTCCACTACGCAAATTACTATTTATCCATTGTATTTATCTATCTTTATTTGACAACCATTACATATAGATAAACGAAACCAATGATGTTAAACTACAACATACCCAAAGTAAAAAGAAATACCGAAAAAAATATTATAATACTATCAAGTAATTATTTTTTTCAATATTTGTGAGATAAACCTGCTTCATAATTATTTGTTAATCTATCAACAATTATGCTGAAAGGAAAAATATTAAATATTATGAAGAAATTTCATATCAACTTATTTCATTACAAATTATCAAGTTAATTTAACAAACTATTTCTGTATATTCCATACCGAACTACACACTCCAGCAAAGTTTTACGTCACTGATCCAACATATCAAATTAAACTCAAATACGTAAGCGGCGACGCAACACATATTTTAATCTGTAAATGAACAAATTGCGTCAATTAAGGATATATTAGAACAATACGTTAATTATTCATTGTATGACCGCACTTATTATGAAACAAGTCACGTATGCCACAATCGGTAATGTAATACGGCGACGTGTGCTTAGAACAAATTGTGATTATTTGTCACTGCCCAAACCGAACGCTGATATTACAGACGATACGACAGATGATTATGTCTTGCACTCTATACAATTGGTAGCGACTGGATGCAGAGCAGGCTCTGAACGGTTCTTTGGGAGAGTATCCAGCAAAGGATTGCGAGAAAACTGAGCGATGATATCACAAGTATAATTGCAGACTGGCGACAGACGATTACAACTTGCTATTCCACAGCGGCGTGCACAGGATTATGACACTGGGTATGCGGCGGAGTACTCGGTCACAAAAACTTTTTCTTTTATAGTTTTTTAGCATAGCCACAGCCACGCGACGGATCTCTAAGTCGGAAACCATGCCAACATAACAAGTCTTAGATGTACTACTATTCATGTCCATTTTCTATGGCAACGCAGACAAAACAGCGATCGATCGTCGCGGCGGAAGAAATTCTAATAAGTAAAATAAAAAAAAACTCACCTAGTCAGCTTTCAATTTTCACATATTCAAGGTCCCGGTTAGTTGTGTTTAAGAAGAATTTATTTCTCATCAAGAATTGTATACATAATTCACTTACTGAGAAACAATGTTTAAACTATAATTAACATTACAATTACAAGCGTACAGAGGTAGGTACATACACACAGTTGAGATTACTATACCTATCCCGATGTAAATAAACGCAAGATTTCGGCCACCTCATTCATTCATTTGATAAACATACATTTTTAACACAAACCTCGCAATCAAATAACATTTAAAATAATAAACAAACACACTAGTAAAAGCAAATGACTACAATTAATATCGAAACTTAGTAATAAACTGTTAAATGTACACACTTTCAAATGTTAAAATGAAAAACCGTTAAGAAATCTATTTTTTTTTACAAAAATACTAGTATAAAATAGTAAACAATGCAAAAACTCATAAAAAAAGCAAAATGGCCCCCGCGAAACACAAAACATTTCTATTTAAACAAATAAAACCTTACTAACCAAAAATGCATAATGTGCATAGGTGATTTATTAGATTCCAGCCTATTAATTTTACTTGGATTATAGGCAACGAACATTTACGATTACTCCCGACAACTGCCGAACTCCCGAGGCCTGCCGCAGGAGTCGCGGCTTTCAATATTCATGGGTGTGTGCGTTTGCGACTGTGCACGGACACCAAAATTACTACACACATGCAAACAAATGTAATGCGGGACGCGGCGGCATGACTTGGTTGATTAGGTACATTAATTTGCTTTGCAGCGCCTCTTGCTTTTCGCGTGGCAACTATAATGTTTGCGTGATTGCAAATAGGTGCTATTTATAAAATATTAGGCGTTTTTAAGTTATTATATTTTGTTTATTCATTTATTTACTATAAATTAAAGTCATCTAAAACGTACGAACGTTATAATAAAATATCTGTGAATGGCAAGTAAAGCACTGCATTTCTGCCTACAAGGAGTGCACGCCCCTGCTATTCCACACAATTCGTAGCAACTGGATGCATAAAAGAGCAAACCAGGCTCTGTGGCGTACTTTGGGAGATGCCTATATCCAGCAATGGACTGCAAGATAATTATTATGATTCCATACAATTATGCTAGACTGTGTAAGATAGTTGTAGATGTTAAAGCTAGAACTATCCGCCCGGATAGCCATAATTGAAAACCGATAGTCAAAACCTAATATACAGGGACTGACTGACTGGCTGACTCAAGACTGCTACCGAAACCGAAGCCGGGTATTTGGTGACTTCAGACACAATGCAAGTTATAATAAGTTTTTTATAAGTATCTTCACATTTGGGTATATAGATAATTTTTTTAAGGACGCGTTAGCTTGCTACGGCTTAAATTATTATTTTAGCAAAAACTATGGTAGCAGTCTTGATATACCCTGTATTAATAAATGGAAATATGTCGCACTTCGGGTTCTGGCTATATACCACTGTCTACCAAAATAGCATATTTAGTGTCAACAAGTCGTTTAAGGATTATATCGAGAATCACAATCAATCAGCTCGTAGTGTATTGAATACACCTGTACTGGCTGTAGTTCCAATGTTTAAACATCTCAATAGATGATGCTGCTGTAGTTTAATTTGGTATTTAAATAGAAAATCATTACGAGAGTATTGTATTCGTGTATTTTTTATGCTCATCACAATTACATGATAGATCATTCAGAGCTTCCACAATCCAGGTACAATCACTATACGATTACGTAAGCCTCGTGTATACAATTACGTAAGCCTGGAAAAATACTGAAAAACACGAAATAAGACCAACCCCGGAACGTCGGAACTACATAAATACGCTCTGGTTGCGACAAGCTGGTTTGATTTGACACAAGTTTGATCCGCGTGACAGCCTCCGTGGCGCAGTTGGTCAGACGCCCACTGTGAAAAAAGAGGTCACGGGTTCGATCCCCGCACGTCATGTCGGGTCTGAGTGTTTGTGAGACCGCAAAGACTCTTGTACTTTCTGATACTCACGACACAAGACTTACGGCCGTTCTCTATATCCTATCTATCTTTAACAAGAGGATAAAATGGATATCGTTACTATGTCGATACCACTGTATGCTTCAATAAACAAAGATAGACATTAAACAAAGATAGATATTATCTTGCCTAGATATGTATAAATATATGCACCTTATCTAAATATCTCTGTCTTTCTTTACTCACGCAAAAAATGTATCGAAATTTCGAGAGAAATCTCTTGTTAAAGATAGATAGATTATAGAAACCGGCCGTTAATTGATCTTAATGTGGGGTCCAAACTATGGATGTGACTATGGGTGTATTTATTTATTTACTTACATACATACATACATAATCTCACGCCTTTTTCCCATAAGGGGTACGCAGAGGTGCCAGGAGACTCACATTTCGCCTTGCATGTTCCGACCCACGATGTGATAAGTGGCTTTATTTACTAACATTTGATGAATGCCATAAGCAATGATGATGCCGGAACGCGGTATCATCAGTCATCATGTTTTTAATTATGCCGGTAGCTATCCAGCCGGATGTGGATATCCCCACAGACTTTATTGGTTGAATGGATCAGATAGCTGGTATGGCTGGTTGAATGGATCCTGTACACGCACGTAGTGGAAATTATCAGTGAGTAATCTCAGCGCATGAATGAAACTGACGCCATTCAGATTTCCTGTAACTTTGACGTACAAAGCGTAATATTTAGACGGAATTTCACGGCGCAGTGGCTCTATGGTGCGATTAAAAAGGGTTCGAATCCCAGGTTGGGAAAAGTGATATTAGTAGAAGTTGATTTTTGTATTCAGTGTCAATTATGAGTTTGTCCCCAATATGGCGATATGGTCGCTCCCTATAATATAGTGACACGAAACACACAAGCCGAATACACGGAAGCCGAAACTTGGGTGTACTGGAAACATCTCCGCCTACCTTCTGGAAATAAGGTAAGAGTTTATGTACATATGTATGTGCCATAACTTATTCCACATTTGGATCATAAGACCTTTTCCGGAATCTCAAAATGAAAGAGGAAAAGCCAGGCAAAAATACAAGAAAAGCAAATGCAATTTCATAGCAAACTCGATGTACGATATATATCTTCAACAAAGTATCATTTTACAGTCATTTAATATCGAAGCTAGAAATACGAGCAAGGTTTTCAGCTCTGTTCAGCATCGAAGCTGTGTAATTATGCGCTAATATTCTAATTTGAAGACTGTTAGAATATTCATAGGTGTTCACACTTCAAGTATTATGTAATATGTCGTGATATTCGTTTCAGACTTATATGACCGACAGAAGATGAAAGGTCATGGTTGAGATTGATCTATTCAGATGAAAGCCTGGTTTGTTGGTTGCGATACGAAATTGTTAGTTGTTTCAAACAATAATAATAAAATAATTGAATCTGTAGGAAAAGAACTTGGCAACAGGTATAAGATAAAAAATAAATTGACAAATTAAAAAAAACTTGAAATTTTAATATCGTGTTGTATATTAGCATGATTAATATGAAGTCAAATCTTATTACTATACTTATCCCCTAAATCATAAGAACTTAAAGCAATTTTCATATGCCGTGAACATGAGGTGACTCAAAAACGTTATTCATCATATTAAGCTCAGTAACTTTAAAATGGCCGACACTCTTGTTTATGCAAATTTTAAGCAGAAAGATGTTGGATGTCTGCCACCTGCTGATGGTCGTCATAAATTACTGTCAAGTGAATAAAATCACATTCTTTTGAAGTGGCAACATTCGACACATTTTTGTCTGTGGATTTCTTAATTAAATAAAAAAATGTAGAAAAAATCATTATGAATAGCAAAACTTAATTAACGTTTTATCTCCTCTGAACATTATTTAACTTATTTACGTTTATGTGGTTGTTTAGCGAGGTTTTATGTACCAAAAAGAAAAGATAATACCAGCTTTGATGTATTCCATAATGGCGTAAAAATCTGCCTGTGACAGATAACGGTTCATACATTTTCCGCTATTAATAACAAATCAGTACAAGGATTAGATAACACTGAATCAATTACACGCCTACGACAGCTCGTTTTACATCCAATATTAAATATTTGTATTACCAATTGTGGATCAAACATTAACTTCACAACATATTTTGTTATTAAACAGATAACTCCACTGTTGGATCAATTACAGGTGTTGGTTTATGTATATGGGATTTCTCGAGTCTTACCTTGATTGTCAGTATTGAAAATGAAGTCTTTGATAAATGACGTCAACGAACCATTGATACTGGATAATTGGTTTTACACAAATTAAATCGACAGCATAATTGCTAGTCACTTTAACGAGGAGTGTGTCTTGCTTGTGGCATAATTTTGCCGGCTTCGTTTTCCGAGACGTGAAATACATGTATGTATAATTATGCCTGGTTGCTATTGGGATGGAAATAATTATCCTACAAATATATCAGTAATTAAAAAAGTTATATCGCGGTTAGTCATATAGGTACTGAAAAATGAGTTCACTAATTTATGTTTCTTCTTTGTATGTAGCCTAAAACCTAATTAAATTGAAAACCATTAAATACGAGTAATATGAGTTGATTCATTAATGGATTAATAATTCATGCACCATGTAAACATATTCTGGTACATGACAGCGCTAAGATGTTTGCTAACAAACAGGATTGTGTACTGTAAGTCTTACATGAAATATGTAGCCTTGCTTTGTTAATTAATATAATGTAAATTGGGTATTTATGAGCGCAATTATTTTCGCATATTATTTGCTTGGGACAGGAAAATATTAGGCCAGGCTTGAGGCTAGGTATAAGCAATATCACTCGGCCTTCTCCGCCTCGAAACATTTACGGCCTTATTCATAAACTTTTGTTTTGTTATTTACGACCGTCTTTTGAATTCAATTTGAATGAAGAATACAAAACATTCGATGCATAAATACGTTTCAAAAAAAAATGAAATGACTTTAGGTGTTAAGTCTCCTAATGTCCAAAACTCCATTTGTTTTTTCCTTAAAATCGGAATGCAACAGTGCTTACACAATGCTGCTTGAAAACAGTAATGAACAAAGTGATTAACCTACAGGCAATTTGTAACATAGAATCACAAAGTAGGTATCTGTATCAACCCAAATATCATGGGCCTCCTCTACATTGGAGAGTACGATTCAAAGAGGTTAGGCCCTATAATCAACCACGCTGGACTAATGCGTATTGACGGAGTCTACATACATAGACATTCTCTCAAATTGCTTGGTATGCAAGTTTCCCCACGATGTTTTCTGTCACCGTTATAGTGCGTGGTAATTGACTGTCAATATACATATGACTCCGAAAAGTAAGAGGTGCGCCCTGGCATTTGAACTCGCGACCACCGTAAGCATATAGGCAGCCGCGTTTGGTACATTACCAACATGCCTGCACGCACTTAAAACTGTTACCGTATGATTAAAATTGTTGTTTTAATTTTCTTTCATATAGCATCGAATAGCATAATTCATTGCATAGATAGTTTAAAATCTGAAGAATATCACATGGTAAATAATAAAAGAATATTAGACAATCTCTGTGAGATGCATATTAACACATACGCAGACATATTATCTCGGAACTGATTCCGTAATTATTACAAAACAACTCTTCCTGATAGCGATGATTGCCCATTGCCAGATGTAATTAGGGACCATGTGTCGCGGATATTGGTCATTTTGTTTCACCTCACGTATCAGGGAAATCAATACTTACTGCCAAATTGTTCCAAATGACATCATTTCTGATACGAGACATTGTAGCTGTGATTACTTGCTAATTTTTATTATTGTCGCTCAACAAAATTCGTTCGTAAATATCTCCATATTTTTTTGGAGTTTGAACACACCAATAAGGTAATAACTTTTTATCATACCTGAATGATTTGTAGGAGAATTTCATGTGTATTTGAAATGAATAACTATTCTAGACCACATATTGTATTCTCAACATCCTTGATCCACATGAATTAAAGGCTAGATGCGCTTTATAAATAAGCAGACAACTTTAAGACTATGACCTAAATTTTAATCTTCCTTGTATCCAACCCGTTTTAAATTTGAAAGTTGTTCATAATCCGTTTCTACGTCTCCTTACCTTCTATAATTACAACAAACTTTATTGCTTGTTGCATAACACTATCAATAACTAAGTTAATAAAGAATTCGTTGTTCATGAACCGACCAAGCGGCGTGAAGGAGCTATTGTTTCAGAAACAGGTGTCAATGAAGACAATCAATCAAAGCCAATCGGAAACAATGAGCTTGCAGAATTTATTGATTTGTTGCTGTCAATATCAAGTTCTATGGATCCTTAAAGCGGACCGTGAAGGCGCAATTAAGACGGGTGGAATAATGTATCAAATTACGAGGCATTAGCTGATGGTAGAATATTCACCCGAATAGCTAGGTATACGTCCAGCAGTCATTGTGATCAATCCAAGTGTGTTAAGTTTATTCATATGTATCTGTATCAGTCCATATATGTACAAACATCCCACTGCAGGGCACCGGTCTCCTCTACAACCGAGAGTACGATTGAGAGTGGTTAGGCCATATAGTCCACCACGCTGGCCTTGTGCGGGTTGGCGGACTTACATACCATAGAAATGTTTATAAATCACTATGGTATGCAGGTTTCCTCACGATGTTTTCCTTCTCCGTTTTAGTGCGTGGTGATTGACTATCAATACACACATGACTCCGAAAAGTCAGAGGTGTGCCCTGGGATTCGAACCCGCGACCACCGTGAACATGTTGGCAGTCGCGTCTAGTCCGTTTACCAACAGGTCACCACGCACTTTTTAGATTCATATGTATAGAAACCTATAATAACATCAACGTCTTACTTCACGTTTTTAGTCGACTGTGTTTTATGAAGATCACGAAAATAAACATCTTTTGTTAAAATTACAATATAGTAAATAAACTCCCAACATAAATTGTTTATCTCGGCAAATTCCTGTTACCAAATAGCCACTACGAAAGTAACAAATGTTGCGGTAAAAATCTGTAACAACTTTTATGATTTATTGTTAACATTTACAACACGCACCATTACTTTGTCTTTTACAATCCATTCAGCTCCTTATTCTTCCATGAACGATGTCCGAGGAAAATTTAATATGCCCGTTTCCTTGTTACTTAGCTAGCAGATACTTGAGATAAGCTGGTCGCTTCACTATGAAATTTTTATGCTTTAAACTAAATCAAGGCTTTTCTGCCAGTTAAGTGAAGAAAATTGTGGTTGAAATAAACTAATCTTGTTATTATTTTGTATGTTTAGCGTGTCAATTGTATGGTAGCAAAACAATGAATGTCTTCTTTACATACTAATAAGTTAGAAAAAGAAGATCATGGCTTTTGAATCGAAAACTCAGATAAAATTAACTCCCCTAGCTATGACAGTTAGTATGTAGTTGTATATATATATATATAGGTCCTGAAGGTCGACTGGGAGAAAATGCCACAGGCATTAAGTCCGCCTTGTATACAGTAGTACCCTATATGGAGCTTAATAAAATGAAAAAAATTAAGTAACAATACTTTAGGACATGTATTATAATGTAATGAATACGCTTTCATCTCCATCAACATATTTACTATATTTGTCGTCATATTAACTTTATGTATTAAGCATAATGCCCTGTCATAAACAATTCTGTTTACGAAACAAGCCATCAATATTTCCCATTGAATGTGAAACGTTGCTATCGGAACCACGATTGATCGGAACAATTCAAATCGGTTTTTTCGAGTGCTTTTATCCGTTTCTTCTGTAACAAGGTAACTGCTTGACCCGTTTCAAGATGTACTTATAGAGGGTTGTGATTTACAATAACATACTTTTGGATTCTCACTACTTCAAGTTTGATTTTGTGGTAAAAAATGATGGTATGTTGTATTAACAAATAGATATGATGTGATGTTTGATATGATTGAATTTATAAATAGAAGTAACGTTTACTACAGCAAGAACATTTTTGTAAGTCTTATAGTATTATTAAAATGTCATTTTTTATTTTATAACTAATACCTATATAAATATAATAATATAATAATAGTACAATATACTTTTTTTCTTTCAGTATCGCTACGCAGCTACGTAATTTTATATATATTTCTAAAATGTACCTAAATAGGCGGAATGTCACATATGTGAGTCCTACCCCCAATAAAATAGTTAGTAATGAAAAACTAGAGCAACATGGTGCAGTGAGAGCTAGTGAAAAATAACACGCGAATACTGTATCTTCCCCTTAGTAGACAAAAAAAATATATTAGACATATTATAGGTCATACTCTCTTTAAAAGTTTAGGTTTTAAAATACTTTTTAGTCATAAGGTCAAATTTTTATCAATATGACGCCATAAATCATAATTAAAAAAGCCATCCTAAAACTAAATAATTACTAAATGATTATGTCTTTATTTTCTTCTTCGGCCTCAGGTCGTCCATGGCTGAACATTCCGCTTTTCCAAGTATTCCCACAAAGACCCGAAGCGTCCAGCGACTTCCTGCAGCCTATATTTATTTATTTATTTATTTATATATGCTTTATTGTACACCATAAATAAAACAAAGGAAACAATTCAAAATAGAGAAAAAAAAGTACAATTGGCGGTCTTATCGCACCACCTATAATAATATATCTCTACCTTAACACAATTATAATAAATAAAATAATATAGCCAACAGTGATATACATAGTCCTGACCCAACACTGAGATCGTCACGTATCCTACGTATCAGGAATTACGAGATACTTTTAGTCTCACAAACACTGAGACCCGAAATAAATACCTGATCACACAAACATTTGCGTCGGTGCGGGGATCGAACCCCCAGTCTTTTGTTTCACAGCCGGCCACCAACTACACCAATCAGGCTGCCGATATGTCTCATTTTTATTGTGTATGTTCGTTTTTATGTTTATTGTTATGTGTTGCAACTGTGATCAATAAATAGTTTTTCTTTCTTTCTTTCTTTCATAATATTAAATTTATATTTTCAAGAGTTTAGTTTTGATTTATATTACCATCATAATTTTGGCTACCATTATTTTGGCCATTTATATCCGTCCATTTCAGCAATTTCCAATTTATTATAAGGTAGGTATTTAAGCTAGATGGGATTGCAATACCGAGCAGTACAAGTGGCGTTCGTATGCCTCCCGCTGAAGCTTCGGATTCCTTTCATACTGTTCAATTTCATTTAAGCGAAATGGTCCGTTCATAAATGGATTAGTTCGACCAGCATTAGGTGAACAATTCACTGTACGAAGTTCTTCTGATAGCTGTTTGGTTTCTAGAATTGTGTTTGTTTTGAAAGAGGTTAATAATATTACTAATGATAAAGTGAAGTAAAAATAGGTGGAAATAATGTTTATTGTAGTCAATTGACTACAATGAAATGAAATGAATAAAATACACCTAAAACGTTTGAATTCTTTAGTAATACTTGAAATAATGAAAATAAAGAAACAAGATAAATGATTATGTCCATAATTATTCTGATACTATTAAGTCACAAAAGTTGTGAAATACAAAAAAATCTAGTTGATATATTTCCATTGTATTTTTCTGACCTTTTGACAATTATAACAGTATAAAAGTTGCTATAGATGGTAAAATTCAATAATTATACGATAGCCCGCTCGAAACAGCAATTGAAAGTAATAGCTATTTAAATTGATAACCACAAATAAAATAAATATTCTCATCCATAATCGAAGACACAAGTCAACAATAAATAAACAATTAATTTGCTCTTAACCTAGTTATGGATAACACGTAATACTAACACCATTCCTGACCCCTCACTACATCAAAGAAACATAACCAATTGATTGGTTTTACGATGCCAATAAAATTTACTCGTAAGTGACCAAAAACCTACAGCGGGACGGTAAAGCAGTTTTATTGCTGTTGCAGTGACGTAATGTTAATGCAAGAGGCTAATGTATGTATAATTTTAGCTCATAATAAAGGGGCCCTACTATATTCATCCGAAACGAAGTTCGAAACTTCGGATGATCGAAGTTTATATAGGATACGAATGTACCTACATATACTTATGTTGTTATTGACTTATGGTCGTAACCATAGACTTATGTTTACGATGTACACACAAATTCGAACTTTTACAGAGTAGATACATTCGTATCATATAAAAAACTTCGATTATCCGAAGTTTCGCACTTCGTTTCGGATGAATATAGTAGGACCCCTGCACTGGTGGTAGTTCTTTCATAATATGTGAGAGGCCGCCTGGGTAGGTTATACCGCAATGTCTATTTCTCTCGCCAACCAGCATTGGAAATGCGCTGTTGTGTTTCGGTTTGAAGAATATTGTAGCTAGAGTAACTACTGGATATATTGAGACTTAACATTTTATGCCTCAGGATGGCGAGCGCAGTGGAATTTCAAGCGTTGCTTTGTAATTCAAGGTGTTGTTTAGTTTTGCTACTGTTAATGAGCCGTCGTATCTCTTACCATCAGGTGAACGGCATGCTCGTCTCACCATTCATTGAAATAATAATAAAAAAACATTGAAGACACATTATTGTGAAATAGGTTACTGGAATCCTTACAGTATTTGTAATAATTGATACTTTACAACCGTGTATATAAATGATGGCCTGGGTCACCTTTTTCTGGTCTCCTATTGGCTGACATTAGGTATTCCAACATGCACGAGCAATTTGAACAAGAAAAGTTTTTTTTCGTTGTTTTAATTTCCACTCTTACTTATTTTAGACGGACAATATATAAATAAACTTTCGGTTACCAAAGGAATAAATAGTTGTTAAATAATTAGTTAAATTTTCACTAACATAGCAGTGCTACCAACATTACGTACAAGAAAATATTTACGTTTTTAAATAAGCAAAAATGTATGACAGCGCTCCCTCTATATAATAAATACTTCGATCTTTAATTCATAACATAATATCTATCTTTCCCTCTCTCTTTCTGTCTATTTAGTAACAGGAATTCCACTGCAGAAAATAGATCGTTCACGCGTACAAAAACTAGACGAATTTCTTATAAAAATATCGTCGAGCCAATGGTCTTACTTAATCAAGAATGCGGATTAGGTAATGTAAAAAAGATTGAGCAGGACCTTTATACCAGCCAAGAAAGATAGCTTTAAAGAAATAAATATATTTAAGTATACTCATTGGACTAATAACAATTTTACTATTTAGTATTTACCTATAATAACTAACTTATCTAACTCCTACAATCCTAAACCTACAATCGATAATACTACATACTCAATTTGTGACTATTTCTCAAAACATTCTTCGACGTAATGTTTTTGTGACCATTTCCAACTGTCATTCTGTAATTTGCCATGAAAATATTTACTGTCTTAACTTTGGATACCTTATATCTTATATCATATCCTGTGAACAAAAAAACTATAAATGTAAAATTTTCTAGCAGTAAAATGAATTCTTGTTTAAAATAAAAAAAAATGAGCGTAGGTAGTCTTCTGAGTTTAAATCAAAAACATTCCAAATTTAATTTTGAATTATTAAATTAAAAAGTATAAGTATTAAGGGTAGTTAAATTGTAACAGTCACTGAGCGGATGACTAATACTTCAGTCCGCCCCGTGACCACGAAAGCTGTAAAGTAATCGAAACGTCGGGAATTCAAAAAATGTAAAAATTAAACCAAATCCGCGATAAAATCCGTAAATAATAGTTTTATTTCAATATGTAACATTCGCGTAAATCTAAGAAACCATAATGTATTACTGCTTCAGTATGATTACAAAGCTGAGGTCTTGGGTTTGAACCCCGGGTCGGGCGTAATGTTAGTGAGAGAGATACAGAGAGTCTGTATGTTCCATTGAACGCGTTAACCGCAGTCACAACTGGTTCGAATTCAACTTTATATGTTGGATAGATTATTTATTTATCGAGGAAAGTCATAGGCTATATAACACCAGGCTACCAATAGGAGCAGAGTATTAATAAAAAATGTTCCAAAAACGAATTATCCATCAAAACGTATTTGCAGCCGGGCTGGGTTTTTATCTTTCATAAAACAAAGCAAGCACAACGCCCCATTAAATATTATGCTTTTTTAAAGCACCTCTATAATATATTGCACCGCGTTAGTTTGAAACATATTATTACTTTCGCGTACAATTTCGCTCGCTGCTTTTAAATTTCAGCTCAATTTTAAGTTGTATATGTGTACAAGCTATCTAAACTGGGATGTTTAGTGGCAATATCCTCAAAAGCGTTGACGTTATGAGGCGGTTTGAAATTCGAATGCTGAATTTTTCGAGTTACATAAAAATATGCTACAACGAGCAGAATGTTCCGAATATTACATTTTATCTTCTATACTGGTGGTGCTAAGGCCCGCTTTTTAGGTGAGATTTCCTTCGTGCCGTGGAAAGCCTCCCTGGTGCAGTTGGTTCGACGCTGGCTGTGATACAAAAAGCTGCAACATGCAAGGTAAAATGTGGGTGTCCTTGCACCTCTGAATAAGCCTTCTGGGAAAAATACGTGTGTTTATGTATGTATATATGTATTTATGTATGTACAGAAATTAACACCCCGTACGTGCTTTTTCCGCCATGAACGTAAATTCGATACATCACAAACAACTAACCGCGATCAAACACTTCAGTTTAAATAAATATTTATTTTCTCCTAGATTCAATCCTGACTCTTCGTTACTCCTACGCTGAATAAATGTTGGTGTAGGTCGTCTTTCCATCTAATATATTTGAAATAATTAACACAGATTTTTTATACACAAAGGGCCTTTTTTAAAATCTTGGGTTAGCCAGGAATTAACTTTAGCCCAAGGGGATTGACTCGGTTATTTTGAATAGCTAGGTAAAAAAACATTAGTAACGTTTTTTTTTTTTAAATAAATACGTATTTACTTCAACCGAACATGAGATGAGTAGCGATAACCGAAAGAAATACCCGTGGATCAAATATTTGTTTCGGTGTGGGGCTCAACCCGCGGCCTCCCGTTTCACAGCCGTCTAAACAACCACGCCGCGCCACGGAAATTATCAATATGCCAAAAGTTTCTAAGGTAAATCCACATATTTTTTCAACAACACAGTAACAGCACATATTTTTTCAACAACACAGTAAAAAAACTTTTATCAACACCATATTGTTGTGAGATGTTACCCACTTGAACTTGTTAGTTGTTTGGAAAGTTCAGATCACTAACTCGTATAATACGTATCAAATATTTCTAATACAAATCTAGTGCGTTATGGCCGACTGGTAACTGACCAGACACGATTGCAAACATGTTCAAGGTTGTCGCGGGTTCAAATCCAGAAAATCTCTGACTATTCGGAGTAATATTGTGTGTATTCATAGTCAATCACCGCGCACTAAACCGATGAAGGAAAACATCGTGAGGAAACACAGCGATATGTATAACTTCATTATTATGTAAAGTCCACTAACCCGCACTAGGCCAGCGTGGTGAAATATATGGTCTAACACCCCTCAATCGACCTTTCGATTGTAGAGGAGGCCCGTGCTCTGCAGTGGGACATATATGGGCTGAATATACCTAAAATTTATTAATCCAAATAGCAAACGTAAACGACAAATCAACAAATTGTAAACGATTCAACAAAAATGTGCTAAGCTTGGTGGAAAATTAAAGCGACTAATCTATAATCTGTAATAGGCACCTTAGCGGGTATGGAAATTGTCGTTCAAAGTGATAGATTTTATTTAATCATGTCTACTTGTCTGTGGAGCGAAGGCAAATTAGATTGGTATCAATGGCTGTATTATCTAGCTATCTCTGGCTTTATGTTTCCCAACATACATTTTTTATGCAAACATTGGTAAAAGAAAAAATGCATGACTTTTCCGAGTTGTGGTACTTACTACCAGGATATGGATACTTATTACAAGGACACCCACGTTTTGTATTATATTATGTTCCGGGCAACAATGTCATAGGAGGCGAGTCTATCGCCATATCAGACACAATTTCCTAACTCAGGGTTGATAACGAATGGAAAAATCTAATTTTACGAGTACTTTACCACCCGGGATTGGAACCCATAACCTCGGTGATGCAATCCTTACGTAATACAAAAACGCCATTAAGTGTTATAGATAAAATTACTTATTGCGTGAAATGATTACGAAAACAAGGAGGTTTTCAATTAAATGTGTAAATGTGTGTATTTATTCGTAAATATTTCGAGAGTTAAAGATCGTGCCAAATATAAAAACACTGAGATCAACATAAAGAACGTGCTCGACTTCAGATAGAATCGATAGTATTCAATAAATCATATAATTGTTTTTCTCAATTGAGGCTTTATTTTGCTCATTGGTTTTATTTTATTTACTATATATCTACGTTTATGAAAGCTGATATGTATTATTTAATTATATTATTATATTTTATAGGAGTATCTATTGATACTCTAACAAAATTATGTTCGGAGATACATTTTGTTGTTGGCCAAATTAACATTTAAAAGGAGTAAGATTTGGAAAACCCCTAAATTACTTTATTTTATTTGCCAGTACGAGTAATTATTTGGTAGAGTCCATCTTATGATGTAACTCAACGAGCTATGCTCGGGGTTTCCCTACGAGATCGAATCAGAAATGAGCAAATCCGTAGGAGTACTAAAGAAACAGACATAGTCCAGCGGATTAGTAAGTTGAAGTAGCAATGGGCGGGGCACATAGCCAGTAGAACTGATTCCTGATGGGGCCAAAAGTTCTTGAATGGAGGCCACGTAGCGGAAAGCCAATCGTAGGACGTCCACTCACAAGGTGGTCAGACGACCTGGTAAAGGTCACGGAACGTCGCTGGATGCAGGCTGCCTCCAACAGGTCACTGTGGAAATCATTGAGAGAGTTCTATGTTTAGCAGTGGACTCCCTTTGACTGATGGATGGATAATTTATCTTATGGCTGGTTTATGATGAATATAATTCAATTTCATATTTTAGATTAACATAAATAAGACCTTACTCTTCGCTTATTGTATGTTATAGATAAATGATACAATAACCTTTTCATAATACTTGCTTAGCTTATATTACTGTCTGATCTGACAATATATTCCAATATATTAGAAAATTGCCCCCACAATTCTTAATATAAAACCAAAATATTTCTTTATATTGTGTTTAGTAACAATGCCTTATTGTCTAGGACAATGAGACGAGGCAGTGACCAGTGACCTTCCACAGATAAAAGAAAATTACGTGCGTCCAGACTTCTTACTTTATTAACCTTAATGTGTGATGGACTTTGTGAACGACACTTCATAATGCCTTATAGTTTTTTTGGTTTCTGTAGACCTGGGAGGTAATTTGGTTGTGTGGTGTTGTTAATTAGATTTGTTTTATTAAACTAAGTGTATGCACACAACATATTTTGGGTTTCAAATTTCAATATAAAGTTATTTCTATATCTTATAATTTGCATAACAAACCTAAACATCTTGGGAATATTTAAAAAAATCGCATCTGTTACATACTGTTTTTTTTTTCTTCTATTTATTATAATGTTTCAAATATTTATTACAGAAATACGCCCACAGATTAAATTAATAATACTCATAAAATAATTCCAAAATGATAGACCTAGCAATAATATTTTTCCAAAGCCCACCCATTATGTAATCAAAGAATTTCGGCCTGAGCTACATTATTTGATAAGAAGTGGTGCGATATCCATTAATTGAAGGGGATTATTACGTCTAGATTGATTTATTCAGCGACATGTAAGCCAACTGATAAAAATCAAAAGCTTCCGCCAGGATATTGAAGTGATGGAAATTTTGGACTCTTGATTTTTAACGGGACATTCATAGATAATTAATTCATACATGAATTTCTACTTCATGTAGATGTCCCAACTTTAACAGATTATTGGGAAATATGTATACACAAATAAACAGACAGTATTTAAAAAAGAACAGTTTCTTTTATTTTACTGTTTGTAAAAGTAATTCTTGAGAAAGGTTCATTGCATTTCTGCATGTTACTAAGTAGGTAGAGAAAAATTGTAAGTAGGTTGGAAAAGTGCGTGGTGGCCTGTTGGTAAACGGACTAGACGCGGCTGCCAACATGTTCACGGTGGTCGCGGGTTCGAATCCCAGGGCACACCTCTGACTTTTCGGAGTCATGTGTGTATTGATAATCAATCACCACGCACTAAAACGGTGAAGGAAAACATCGTGAGGAAACCTGCATACCATAGCGATTTATAAGAATTTCTATGGTATGTAAGTCCGCCAACCCGCACTAGGCCAGCGTGGTGGACTACTCGTATATGGCCTAACCACTCTCAATCGTATTCTTGATTGTAGAGGAGGCCCGTGCCCTGCAGTGGGACGTATATGGGCTGATACTGATACTGATACTGAGAGAAAAATTCGTTCCTATTTTAAATAAAATAAGACGGACTTTTAGATGAGTAAATAGAATGGATATTCTCTCTATATAATTCAGCACCTTAGAGTATATATATATATATATATATGTATATAGAGGGAGCGCTGGTACTTCAAAAACGTAGATAAAAATGGTGGTGCCGGGGCCACCTTTTTCTTCACCACATCCAGTATGAATTGTGCCAGCGTAGAATACGCATGAATTACATGAAAAAGAAAAATCAAAAAATGTAGTTTAGCGGTGTCGAATTTCATCCAAATTTATTTTAGGGGTTAATTATTAACTGTGTATTCGTTTGTTACCGACAATAATTCCAATTTCTTATTAATTATTAAGAAAGAATATACTTCAATTTACAGAAAAATATTTATATTTTTAAATACACTAACGCCTTTTTATTCAATGTTGCAAGTAACTAAATTGTTGAAATTCCGAAAAACTTCCGGAATATTTTTTAGGTAGAAAATATAAAATATTTGAATTTGGACCGAAATTAATTATTATAACGCAAGGGTGAGTTTTACTTTACATATATTATTAATATGATGTATGATGATAACTAAAAACAATCTAACGTGAATATGTTAATTTCCATTTATTTATATATTTTTTCCAGGAAAAGTTATTTATTGGTAACATTAATATAGGAGAGCTACCAACATTACGAACAAGAAAATATCTACGTTTTTGAAGTTGCAAATGTATGACAGCGCTCCCTCTATATATAAATACTCTAAGTTCAGCACTAATTCTTAAAAATAATTACTATCACTATCATGAAATGCGTGTGTTGACTATATCTTGGAATCCTTTCTATTCATAATGAAAAACCGAGTTCAGTAGAAATGTGTATAATTTATGTGATCTGATACATGCAGATAATTAATTTTCTTATTTTAAGCAACCTCTTTGAGATACGTCAATGATTTGTCATGAATCATAAATATTAACATTCTTATTTTTGTCAGTAACTATTCATAATATTCGAACCGGCGACCACCGTGAACATGTTGGCAGTCGCGTCTAATCCGTTTACCAACACCCACCACCACCACCACGCGCTTAAAACTAATAGTTACATTATATTGGTTTGAAAACTCCACGGCGTAATTAATTAGGTTGTTGTAAAACGAGACGCCGCAGATTCGATCCCGCCACCGAGTATACCCAAATCTAGTACTCTATAAGATATCAAACGTTGTTCCATTCAATGAAAACAGTCAATACCCTAGTCTATGCAAACTAGGTCAACAGCAAAAATATCGAAATTTCCATATCGATAAATTTTTATACCATCGATAATGTCATTAAGCGAAACTTTTATAAAGAGGATTACAACCGTGTCGTGAGAGTTTTCGCATATTAGAATGAAGCTTTACAAGGAATCCGCCATTGAGTTGTGGCTTCTTTCATTAAGATTACTAAGCCCATTATATTATTATCGATAAATGTAATAATATGCTTTTTCAAGTAAATTGGAGATTCGTTTGTATTTTTAAGTGGTTTTTATTTAATATATTTTGTTAATAATTTTTCAGTCACTTTTCAGAGAACACCTTGTTCTTACAAGATGTTCAGTCTTACTTATTAAATTTAGGCTTTAAGTCAAAAATCAATTATTTCGATAAAATAACGTCTCGGCCATAAAAATAATCTGCTCTACCCCGCGACCGAAGGGTCATTACTTTTTTGTATTGTTATATGACATATTGCTTGTTTTTATTTTTGTTTATAAATATGATGTATAAAAATGTAAAAAAGAATATCTAAGAAATGAAGAGAAATAATAATCTGCTCTTAATATATTTTCTTATCATACCTTTTATTAATAAATTTGTGTTCTGTACCACGAAATGGAAAACTAAATTATATAGTCTAATAAATATATTCTACAACAATAAATAATTTCACAATACCACGCAAATCCACATCATTCATTTAAAATAAACTACATATTAAATAAATTCTCATAAATTAATGTGTTCAAACATCGAACGCTCATAATAAAACAAAAAATAACGTTCCAAACAATAACATGAACGGGTTTTATAGACATCAAATGTTTTTTCAGTGCGTGTAAGTTTGTTTTTAATCAATGAAAATCAAAACATACGTAAGGCATTGGTAATATATTACTATACTTTATGTATATGTTTTCTTTCGTTAGTCATCTTTGCAGGTTGGTGGATACTACATTGAAACGTTCGTGAAAAACTCTTTGTATGGTTTCCTGACGTTTTCTTTCACTGTCAAAGCAAGCCACAATACACTATAATTAAAGACAGCTCTTGTAAGTTAGAAGTATCCTAGAATGGAGCGCAAGAGTCAAGTCTCGAAAGGTCGTTCCACTCGCAGCTAAACTTGCGTTGAGACTTTCATAATAATTAAGTCACGTAAAAAAAGATTATTTAAAATGCATTCTGCATTGCTAGCTACAAAACATTACATGCTCTGAAATTTGTTATAATCAAAATCTTTATAATCCCAGTTTCGTCCCACTGCAGGACATGGGCCTCAATCGAAAGTACGATTGAGTGTTTAGGTCATATAGTTCACCACTCTGGCCTAGTGCCGGTTGGCGGACTTTAAACACCATAGAAATTCTTGCAAATAGTAAGTTTCCTTACGATATTTTCCTTCGCAATTACAGTGCGTGGTGATAGACACATGACTCCGAAATGTCAGAGGTATGCCCTGAGATTCCAACCAGCGACCATGACCAGCGACCAACTGAATCAATATCACATAAAACTTATAGGCCAGACTTAACAAAATATTTAAAGTATTTCTCTATAAATATCAGATACCACGAGAGACTTCTCGATCTCAAACGAAAACTTGTCATCAATGGGTTTAAAACATAAACTTTAATATAAAGAAAGCGCGTAGAGTGTTCCGACGTAAGTGGTGCGCGCGCTCCAGTGCATCTCTAGTGGAGTATTACTGAAATTAGTCGTCGTTCACAACGACTTTGAAAACGCATGCTTGTATTATGATAGAAAGATTAGCAACAATATAGATATTTTTTGACATCGTTTAGACGAAATCTGTTAAAATTTGTTAATTGAATTTTTATTACAGCGCGATTTTCACGGTCACCTTTTGGAAGCTCCAAATGGGTTGAAGGTTCTAGTATTAAATCAAAGGATTAAATAAAAAAAAAGTTCCCGGATAGCAAAATCGCTAGCTAACATAAAACAGGATCTTAACAAAATGCGCAACAAAGGCTTTCAAATATAATAACAAAGGAGAAAATATTATTACCAACAAAATTCTATT
Source organism: Hyles vespertilio (assembly GCA_009982885.2). Classification (NCBI taxonomy): domain Eukaryota; kingdom Metazoa; phylum Arthropoda; class Insecta; order Lepidoptera; family Sphingidae; genus Hyles; species Hyles vespertilio. Next base: position 6,096,021 of record CM042806.1, on the reverse strand, counting down.
CTTCTAACTATCTTTTGTAGATATCGCGTTACTTAACTCAACCCTAGGTTAGGTAATTAGCCTTGTAAAGGTCAATGTAGGCGTTACACCTACAAATACTTAGGTCCTTAGATTTCGGTTAAGTATGGACATTTACTGATACCAATCCTAAATCGGACATAGGTCAAGCCAACACAAATTTGGCTTCTTTCTTCCTTTGGAATTATGTATCCTGGCAATAAGAAAATTAATCCTAATTTTATCGTATTTAGAGAGATTGCCTCGGTTGCGTAGTTGTACTATGATTTGATTACAACGTTGAGGTCTCAAGTTCGAATCCCGGGTCGGATAAAGAAGTATTGGATTTGATATCTGTCAGCCTGGAGTCAAAAATATATGCACGTTATGGCGATAGGCTCGCTCCCTAACACATCGTAGGACGGAACATAAAAGGCGAAACGTGGGTGTCCTGGTCTGTCTGCCTACACCTTCTGGGAAACGGCGTGAGTTTATGTGTGCTTAATAATAATTAAGCCTTGATTTAGTCTTGATTAAGTGGTGGCTTCTTAGTATCGAACCGACAGCTTAGACAATGGTTAAATAGTAGTTTGTTGGTTAAGTCTGGGAAATTGTTCTATGCCAGTGAGATGAAGTTTAGCTTAAGTCATCTCAATAGAAATCTCGATTATAGAGGAGTTTCGTCCGCAGTTATGGGCGGTTAAAATAAAATGCACTCTATGCTTAGAATCATAATGACTAATTTTCATTGTTCAATTGTGCCGCATGCTGCACGCAATAATTATGCAATAAATAATACTTTAATTCCAACTCCCCCTATTAATTTAACTTTCTGATTGATTTCCTTTCGTGTTAAAGACAAGTTAGATATTCCCGGAGGCCGAGCTTCAACGGATTAAACAAATATTTGTCTCTGTGCGGGGATCGAACCCGCGGTCTCACGTTTCACAGCCGGCGTCTAACCGACTGCGCCACGGAGGCTGTATATCGATACTACCACTATTTATTTTCTCGCATGCTGAAAGTCGCCACATCTTATATATTGTATACAGGGTATATCAAGACTACTACCGAAAACGAAGCCGGGTGATAGTAATTTAAGCGACTTCAGATACAATGCAACAGAAAAAGTTGCAAAAAAAAGCGAAATTTTTTTTTTTTATTTTTTTCCTATGGCCATATTTGGATGGTAAATACATTTTTTTGCCTAAAATAATAGTGTATACCCTTTTATTTATAAATACTCTTAGGTATAAAAGAGTAAATTATTATTTTAGCAAAAACTATGGATTTGCCACCCAAAAATGACGATATTTAAAAAATCATAAAAAAATATTGTCGCGTTTCTTTGCGAAATTTTTAGTTGCATTGTGTTTGTAGTCACTAAAACTACCACCCGGCTTCGTTTTCGGTAGCGGTCTTGAGATACCCAGTATACATTTCGGTGTTTAAATATGTCATAGATAACTTCTTATGTCTGTTATTCAGGATTATGATATATCTAAACACACCTTTACTTCATTTTAAATATTATCAATAATTAAAATGCAGTGACGTTACTACATAGGACGATATTGGATAACTCATGATCATAAATTATGCTTTTGCATTTCCTAGCATTCCCCTGATGCCTACACGTTTCAATGTAGGCCAAGATCAATGGGGCACGTAGGCGGTATTCGCTTCAAATTGTTAAATGAGTTCATAATTCTTATACAAAATCCTGATTAAAAATCGGAAGGAATAATTTAAAGAAAAGAGTTACTTGTAAAGGCCGACCTCATTGCTTCAAATGTTTTAATTAAATTTAAAAATAGAATCAGTGAATTCTTTATTCGAAATTGAATTGTGTGTTAATTAATATAGTGTCTTGATATTTTTATGCGTTAGTTAAAAGATAAATTAATTAAAAATAAAATCGATATTTTATGTAGTTGTACTATTATAATATAATATTTATAATAGTATTAAAATATCATATTTAAATATGAAAATAAATTACACAATTTATACCGCATAATTTTAATAATAATTATCCAAAGCATAAAACATAAATAACTCACCAAAAGTCCACAATTAAAATTTTCCGTCCATCCGTCGCGCCATCTTAAATAAATCAAAGCTAAAAAACTTACATCACTTCAGAACATAAAAATATCACCAGCACTCATACGTTAAATTGATAAACGTTTTTATTCACTGGAAAATGTGAGATACGACGGTATTCTTTGGAAAAATCGTCGAAAGTTACGCGAGTATGAGCTTCATGGAGGCGGGCGCGCGGGCTGGTCGCTCAGTTTAGACTGGAGTTTGAGTTGACGGGAATCGGGAGTGAATGGGAACGCGCATGATACGAGAAAATTATACGGATAAGGAGAAATGTGCTAGGTGTATTTTGAATGGGAGTTTTGGCTGATTAACATTGAGGTAGAATAAAAAAATATTGACAGGGATCCACTTGTTTTGTTTCTTAATTACCCGAATGAAAAAGAGAAGTAGGTAGTCAATTTGTCGGAATCTTTTTAATTCTTAACATAATATTAATAATAAAATACAATTCAAGGGCTCCGAAAATTAAATGTTTTGTTGGTGAAAATAAGAGATTTTTGATGTGAATGCATATTTGTTTTTGACTTCCAAAATATCGTACAATATTGTTCATGAAATCGATCAAATGACCCGTGGACGACAAACTAATAAAGTTACACACAAAAAATCCTAAACAAATAAATCGTATTGTCTCAGTCTCGGAGCAAAGGAGTCCAAAATCCAGCATTGATTTTTAAATATGATAGCCTCCGCGGCGCATTCGGTGAGACGCCGCCTGTGAAACGAGAGGCTGTGGGTTTGATCTCAACACTGAGATTAGTATTTGTGAGGCTCGCAAAATTCTTTCGGATCTGGATGTTTGTGAGACCCAAAATTCTCTGGTAATTGCTGATACCCACACAATACAAAACTCGATCTTAGTGTGGAGTTCGGACTATGTATATGACTGTTGGGTGTTATTTATTATTGTAGAATATGCTTTGTTCGCAATAAAATCAATATTTAATAAGTTAATTTATACTCACTTATAAAAAACCTACCAATGCAATCAGTCTTGTATTTGAATTTTAAACAAAATTATTATATATATAGCGGTAATTAGATAACAAAAATAGTCGTGGGAATGTGAAATAGATTTTTATAAAAAAATATTATGTGTTAAAGAAAAAAATGTCACAATGTAATAATGACCATTGTCAAACATTAAACCAAAACCATTATTTTTAATATTTATTAACAACATTAAATAATTATATGAACTGCTTCAATGAATTAAGGTTTATACCAGAGCTGACATGAGTTTACAGCAGTAAATACTTAATATTATTACCATATCAGATCTTACAATTCAAATTAGTTACGTTGTAAATAGTTTAAATACATTTTTCAACTTAATTAAGCAAGATTGTTTGTAACGCTACGTACTTGAATATGTTAGCTATTCATTTTCTATAAGGACTAGGCAGACGTACTTTACAACAAATTATTAATGAACTACTCTGATTTAAACCAACTTGTAAATGTTGTAATAATCACTACATTGTAAACTGGTTTTGAAAAGAGCAACATTAGAGTTTCTTGCCCGTTCTTCTCTAGTGAAAATCGCTTTTCGAACCGGGTGGTGATAAAAAATGACTGAATCTAAACGATGTTGAACATTTTAATGGATACATAAATAAACTCACGCCTTTTTCCCAAAAGGGGTAGGCAGAGGTGCAAGGGCACCCACATTTCGCCTTGTATGTTCCGTCCCACGATATGATAGGTGGCGAGCCTATCGCCATATCGGGCACAAATTCCTGACTCTGGGCTGATAATGAATAGAAAAATCCAATATCACTGCCCAACTCGGAATTCGAACCCGAGACCTCAGCTTTGTAACCGTACCGTAGTACAACTACGCCACAGAGGCAGTCGAAGAGTATTTTTTCTTGCGTGTTCCATTTCACGACATGGTACGCTGCATCAGGCACAAATTCCCGACTGAAGGCTGATAATTAAAAGGAAAATCCCGTATCAATTTGCCCGACAAGGGACTCCTAGTAAGTATACGCTAAAACATTCCTCTTTATTCAACTGAATTACTCATCCAAAGTTTAATATATCAGGAATTTTCTACCTGAATACACATTGCACATAAATTTAATAAATAAATATTTAGATTTATAAATCGGATGTAAAACTAAAACATTTATTTGTTTATAATTTATCAATTTTTAAACAAGATTCATGGTTTTACTCTACTAGGTATAATCGTTTATTTTAATTGTACAATTTATATTGCAGTTAACAGATAATTTATTGAATTTTTTCCAGATAGATAAACACAAAAAACATAAAATATCAGTAAATTGTAGTTGAATTATGTATTGTATCATGTTTTTATCTTTATTTATGGCAGCCTCATGCAAATACATAATTTTTTTGCTAGTATTTCTCATGTGTGTTTAGGAAAAAAATAATTGCAAATATATTAAATTTAACATGAATTTTAGTGAATAATGTTTTCTTTGCTGTTCTCCACTGGGCCAAATCTTTAAACGAAACAGGTATATTCATTATTTCCACATTTTTTTATTTTATACTGCTGCTGCATATTTCTTTTTAATATATTTGTATTTGCCACTATAACAATGCTGTCGCCTTGGGCCCTACTATAGTCATCCGAAACGAAGTTCGAAACTTCGGACGATTGAAGTTTTTTATACGATACAAATGTATCTACTCTGTAAAAGTTCGAATTTGTATGACGTACATCATAACCATAAGTCTATTGTTACGACCATAAGTATACAGGGTATATCAAGACTGTTACAGAAAACGAAGCTGGGTGGTAGTTTTAGTGATTTCAGACACAATGCAACTAAATTTTGTGCAAAAAATTGTGACGTTTTTTTTTTATTATTATTATTTTCTATCGTAGTATTAGGATGGTAAATACATAGATTTTTCATAAATAATAGCGTACGCCCTTTTATTTTTAAAGGCACTATAGTACACAAGACTTTAAATCATTCTTTTAGCAAAAACTTTGGATTTACCACCCAAACTCGACGATATTTAAAAAATAATAAAAAAAAATTGTCGCTTTCTTTGCAAAATTTTTATTTACATTGTAGTTGTAGTCACTAAAACTATCACCCGGCTTCGTTTTCGTTAGCAGTCTTGATATACCCGGTATGTAGGTACATTCGTTTCGTATATAAACTTCGATCATCCGAAGTTTCGAACTTCGTTTCGGATGAATATAGTAGGGCCCCTTATTCCATCTAGTGACGTCACATATTCAAATAAAACTATTATTTTACCGCAGATCTAGTTTAATTTTTACATGGCTTGAAGCTTGCACAAGCATGGGATCCAATACTAAACATAATTAAATCGTAACCCAAACGACCAACTGCCAGACCTCAAGACACTGTGAGCTCCTTCTGCGTAGATCGGAATGCTAATACTGATTAACTTTTTAATTTAATAATTGTAAATTAAGGGTAGTTAAATTGTAACAATCACTCAGTCCGCGCCGTGACCACGAAAGCTGTAAAGTAATCGAAACTTCGGGAAGTCAAAAATGTGAAAATTAAACTAAATCCGCAATAAAATCCGTAAATAATAGTTTCATTTCAAAGTGTAACATTCGCATAAATCTAAGAAAGCATGACGTCACACATATCAACAATGTTATGAGCGCCGCTGTCCTAAAATCGGAACCTTCTGTAAGTTGTATCTTTATTATTCTCTTAGCACTGACATTAATATGTAAAGGCAAAACTTATCCTTTTTATTCAGTTAAATCTACAATTAAATTCTATACATTTGACTGTTAAACATTTTATTATTACCTACAATCGGCCGATTACACAAATCACAAATTATGTTAAATATTTTTTTCTACTATGTATTGCTTAATTCTGTATAACAACGATGTTACAGCCATCATAAGAACTATAGTTAAAAAGTAATAGATTTAAGTATTAAAACTTCACAATAGGGTATTTGACTATGATGAAAATATGAAACATATTGTTACTAGACTAACTGTAAATATTTTTTTAAACCATATTAACTAATAAAATATTTAAGACAATGTTAGATTGCCTTTAGAAATAATTTTAAAATTAAATAAATTTTCGAGCTTGACCACGTGACTAAAAACGCACGCCATTGGCTGCATTTAGAGTGACGTCACTTTCTTGTTGTCAGTCGATTTTTAGAACATTTCCTGAGCGTTTTCCTTTGTTTTCGCAGTAATTTCTAAAATATTGATCCCATTGCGCCGCTAAGGGCACACTGCGAACTTTATCTGTAATAATTGTACGATGGAAACTAAAATATAAAAGCTGACAGTGGAAACATAGACGCAAAAATAGACGCGATAGTGGTCGGACTATTTTTTTAAAACAACCCTGACTTTCACGCTGCTCAATTAAATTATTAATGTCAACCCTTGAAATGAAATGAAAATAATTTATTGAATCCATTAAAATGTTCAACATCGTTTAGATTCAGTCATTTTTTTTTATCTACCACCCGGTTCGGAAAGCGGTTTTCACTAGAGAAGAACGGGCAAGAAACTCTAGTGTTGCTCTTTTCAAAACCAGTTTACAATTAAGTGATTATTACATAATTTACAAGTTGGTTTAAATCAGAGCAGTTTATTAAAAATATTTTTAAAACGAATATTATTATATTATAATTATTACTATGGCTGAGTGAAGCGAAGTCGCCCAGAACGAAGAATCAGTATACTCTTTTTCGCCAAAACAGTGAATAATTGCGAAAGCCTTATGTAATCCATCAATGAATCCGTTACAATGTAAGCAAATCGGATAGACCAGTCTACGCAAGCAGCACCCGTTCACGAGTATGACGCATGTGCCAGCCATCGGCCTCCTCAACCATGTTGCAGGGAAGTGACCGACCTGGCACACGACGCCACCGCGAGCACAGACTTTTTAGCGAGCATGACATACCCAATCACTTACACAGAAAACGATGGCAAATTTGACATGTTACTTAATTTAAATGATATTATACAGAGCATACTAAGACTTCCGCTCCGAAATACTACCCATTTATTTAATTTAATTCTATTCCCAAGCCTTGCTATCATCTAGATATTCTGAAATTTTATAATATGCTTTATTGCATAATTTTTGCTTGATAGTTGCTTTGAATTTTGTCATAGATAAGGCTTTAATGTGACTGGGAACTTTGTTATAAAAGTGTATACAGTAACCCTTAAAAGATTTGCTGATCTTGTGGAGTCTGGTCTTAAGAGTAGCTAGATTATTCTTATTCCTAGTATTTTTGTTATGAATATCGCTAATCTTAAGAAAACTTTCTTTATTTCTATGAACATAAATTAAATTTTCAAAAATGTATTGTGATGCTACTGTCATTATATTTATCTCTTTAAACTTTTCTCTAAGAGAATATCTGGACCCAAGCGAATAAATTGATCTTATAGCTCGCTTTTGGAGAACAAAGATGGTATTAATGTCAGCAGCACCACCCCACAGTAAAATTCCATAACTCATCAGACTATGAAAGTAGGCAAAATATACCAATCGAGCTGTATCAACATCAGTCAATTGGCGAATCCTACCCACCGCAAAGACTGCGGCGCTCAGCTTTTTAGCTAAAGCGACTATGTGAGAGCCCCATTGAAGTTTGGGATCTAATGTAATTCCCAAGAACTTAGTTGTCTCCACAAGGCTCAACTCATCTCCATTCAAAATAATGTTAGCATTAACTTTTTTGACATTAGGTGTCACAAACCTTATACATTTAGTTTTTTGGCTATTTAATAACAAATTGTTAATGCTAAACCAATGTACTATTTTTGAGAGGGTGTGGTTTACGTCGTCAATATTAGGATTATGTCGATTTACTTTAAATATTAAAGAGGTATCGTCAGCAAACAACACTACCTCACAGTTGTCCCTTATAAAAAAAGGTAAGTCATTAATGTAAATTAAAAATAGAAATGGTCCAAGAATCGAGCCTTGCGGAACTCCCATAGTAACGGCAGACCCAGGAGACCTTATTCCGTTGACATCAACACTTTGGACCCTATTACACAAATATGATTTGCATAATTCAAGAGCAATACCATTAATTCCGTAGTGGCTCAATTTCCTGATAAGTATATCATGGTGAACACAATCAAACGCTTTGGATAGATCACAGAATACACCTAAGGCATCCCGTGAATTCTCCCAAGCATCAAATATGTTACCTATAAGCTCCACACCAGCGTCAGTTGTGGAGCGACCCCGCGTGAAACCAAATTGTTTATTATGAAGTATTTTATTTTTTGAAAAATAAGATTGAAGCTGTAGGAGCATTAGTTTTTCAAAAATTTTGCTTAATGAAGGTAGTACTGAAATAGGTCTATAATTAGAGGGGTCATCTGTACTACCAGATTTAAAAAGAGGTATAACTTTACTCAACTTCATTTTATCAGGAAACATACCACTGTTTATACAAGCATTAAAAATTACAGCTAACTGGGGAGCCAAGACTGGTATTACAGAGTTTAAAATATTTGTTGAAATTCCCCAAAGGTCACATGTGTTTTTAATATTAATGTATTTAAATATTTTTATTATATCCATACTGTCAACGCAATGGAATTCAAATGAATCTCTGCCTCCACTCACATTTTCTTGTAATAACTTTTCGGCTATGGCAGGGGATGAGTTTAAACTTTTTGTTATAGAAACTGGTACATCTGAGAAGAAATTCTCAAAAATTTTTGCTACTTCAACATTAGATGTAATAATTTGATTATTAATATTTAAGCCAAATTCTGTGTCCCGAGGTTTAGCTCTACCAGTTTCTTTATTAATCACACTCCAAGTCATTTTTATTTTATTTTTGGAGTTTTTTATTTTATTGCTTAAATACATTGACTTAGCTTTATGACAAATTTGTTTAAATATTTTTGAATATTTTTTTACATATATTTTAAAATCCTCACTATGGTTATATGTTCTTTCATGATAAAGTTCATATAATTTTTCCCTACTTCTATGTATACCAGCCCAACTGTTAAAACATGTCTTTTTGTCACTGGAAATGGACTTGGAAGCAAAAATTGACTTGAATTCTTCACAAAATGTGTTGAATACAAAGTTATATAATTTATTAGGGTCATTGCCCTTTATAATTGTAGTAAATTTATCAGATATATTTTTCCTTAACTTTTCTAACCGAGCCTTAGTTACTGGAACTACACTATGTTTCTCATTGTATTGTTTTTGTAACTCACTGCTAAATGTGACAAGTTGTCCACAGTGATCTGAGTGTAATTTATTAATAATACAACTATTTATAGGCACTATATCAGTGAAAATATTGTCTATGCAGGTAGCACTGATATTAGTTATCCTAGTTGGCTCTGAAAAAAGGTTTATTAAGTCGAATGACAAAAATAGATTTTTCAACCTTATAGTCATTGAATTATTTTCTAACAAATTAACATTAAAGTCTCCACACACCAGCAATCTCTTATTTGATTTGCTTAACTTCCTCAATGCATCTTCCATTATACATTCAAAACTATCATATGATGAAGAAGGTGGTCTGTATACACTGACAATGACAAACTGCTCTGACTCTATACATGATATTTCTGCTGTTTTTTCTACAGAGAGGCTCACTATATCCTTTCGTTCTTTAAATTTAATATTTTTATTAATTAATATTAGTGAGCCACCATGTATTGCACTTTCCCTACAAAAGTTGCTACCAACTATATGATTTTTAAAATTGAACATGAGTTGTTCAGTTTTCAGCCAATGCTCTGTAATGCAAAGTATATCAATTTCCTGACAACTCATAAACAATTCTATTTGCAATTCTTTACTTAGCATGCCCTGGCTATTTTGATGAACTAGTCTTAAAATATGATTATTGTCACCCATATTGTTAACACTATTCCTACTAATGGGTGGTGAGGTATTCATTTCAATGTCATATGATTTATTATTATTTAGTGGAATGTAATGAATGTCACAATTACAATAATTTTTAATGATGTGATTGCAAGAGGTGGTGGACTCTATTGTCTGATAACTTAATTTAAATTATTGATATTATTTGGAACAGATACAGATGTATCATTCCTTGTCATAAATGTCAACTGCTCAATAGAAGCAGGTGGGGTAGCCAAATTTTTGGCTTTGTCCAAAATATTAAAATATAGCAATTTTGCTATATGTCGTTTTATCAAATATGAATTATTATTTTTATTTAATTTATACTTACTGTAGTAAGTATTTATGTCAATCACTGTAAAATTATGATTATTTATAAGGGCTTCTTTTAAAATACAATTTAACTTATATCTATTATTTCTTTCCACGCGTGACAAGCCTTTTTCATAGGGGAATGTAAACATTACAATATTTTTAACTTTTAGAGATGTTAATTTGTTAAGAATAGTGAGATATTGGCTTGTGTTTACATTGCCCCTACTACCAATAAGAATGATCAGTGTTGAGTTTTCATTAAATTATAACTAATAATTTTATCAACAAGTTGTTGACAGGAAAGTCCTGGCATACAATAATTTACAACTTTTTGTCCTGTCTTATTATTCAAAACTTGACCTAACCCTTTCCCAATATTGTCACTGAATATAACAAAGTTGTTATTATCTTTTACAATTTTATTGGTGATACTGGGAGAGTTCAGTATATTAATATGTTTTTGAGGTGTGAATGATAATTTATCAGAACGGTAACAATTGCAAGTGTGATTGTTAATCAGAGAATTAAATCTATCCGTGTTATACTGACATGTGTCTACTAAGTCATTTAAAGCTAGGACATGTTCATTTATTTCCTTTTTGGAGAGTTCATACTTTTTTGAAATTGATTTTAACGACTCTTCAAGGCCTATTATTTCTAATTCTAGCTTACTTATTTCACAGTCATACTGTTTTTTATTATAATTGATTTCATTAAAACAGGACTGTAATTGTTCTTTCAGGTTGACTCTAAGTTTAGTTTGTCTCAAACATTTTGCATTAATTTTACCTTTGTTTATTAATTTTTGGGTCTTTTAATATATTATTTATATTAATATATTTTTTCAGTTTATTTCTGCTGCATTTACCAATCCCCGAAGCATATTCATTACTGTTATTAACAGTTGAATCAGTAATTGTTGTTGATGGGGTTTGGTTACTAACAGCACAAAACAACTGCGGAGAGGTTGAAACTAATTCTTCAAACAAACTTTGATTTTGTGCAATGGTTTCATTAAGTTTTTCTGATTCTAACTTACTTATTTCTTATAAACATACCTATGTAAATATCACTATTAGTTATATTATAAACTAAAGCATTTTCAAGTGGTAGGTCTCACATCTACGACAGGCCGCCTGGGTAGGTACCACCGCAATGTCTATTTCTCCCGCCAAATAGCATTTTAAATGCACTGTTGTGTTTCGGATTGAAGGACATTGTAGCCAGAATAACTACTGGACATATTGTGACTTAACATCTTATGTCTCAGGATGGCGAGCGCAGTGGAATGCCAAGCATTGCTTTGTATTTCAAGGTGTTGTTTGGTTTTGCTACTGTTACATCAGGCGAACGGCATATTTGTCTCCCCATTCAATACAATAAAAAAAAACTAAGTTAACAATGTATAAAAAATACAATAAATTATTGTATTCCACTATTATATCATATAATCATTCGATTATTACATACGAGCGAGTTTTAACCACTTTACCCGAATCTTGCTGTTCTTTGGAATGCTCACGAACATTTTATTCGGTGTTTTAGTAGATGTATCTATTCGTGCATTTTGAGACCTGTATTTAAGGATGGAAATAATTTTCGCATCTTTTGAGGTAGCGGCTCTGTAGTATTTACAAATGAAAAAGCAACGACAACGATTCAAAGTGTAATGAATTTTTAAAAATGACACTTATAACGAAGCGCCTGCGGGCATTATCATAATATAGGTATGCTTATTTATTTAATTGATATTAATAATATACTAGAGCGTAATTATCGTAAAGAATTAACTTAAACTATAAAATTAATAGAAGAGATGCCGCAACAATAATTATTCTTGATATTGAATCAAAATGTTTGTTTTGCAAGAAAGTGACGTAATAATATCACGTGACCCGCATATATGGCGTCCATAGCGTTTTGGCGGTCTAATTTATCATTCAAACTTTAATCATGATTTTTATTGAAAATATAGCAGTTCACAAAGAAATAATCAAATTGCAAGTGTATTATGGTAAAAAGAACAATTTGAGATAGTTTCCAAAAAACAGTCAAATACCCTATTACGTAATAAAATAGTTTGTTATAAAGTAAATATAATAATTATTTAGTTACCTTGAAACACTGTAATAATAAGCTGGCTTGAGTGGGGTGGTGCCACTGTCTCACAGACAAAGGCTTCGTGTATATGTGTGTTTCCATTGGCCGAATACTCCTTTATTGTGCCCTTATTTTTTAATTAAATAACGAATACACCCAACAGTCACATACATAGTCCTGACCCCACACCAAAATCGAGTCATGTGTCGTGGGAATCAGAAACTACGGGAGACTTTTGGGTCTCACAAACACTCAGATCCGAAACAAATATTTGTGGATCACACAAACATTTGTCTCGGTGCAGGGATCGAACCCGCGGCCTCCCGTTTCACAGCCGGCGTCTTACCAACTGCGCCACGGAGGCTATTGAAAAAATCTGATTTCCCTTCTATTTTAGGTGGGTGTCAACGCATCTATGATCGAAATGTTCTAAATATTCATAGCCGATATTAACCACATAAGATGAAGGTTGGTCCTATTTTCTGCATGTATGCTATAAAAATAAATAAAATATATACCAATCTATACTATATTCTTTTTTTTGTAGAATGTCCTGCCCTCACACCCACCACTGTAACTCTTGTAAGCGAGGATCAACTGTTGCACGCATTATAATGACACCGAGCATTAAAGCTCGGCGAGTCTCCGAGAATTTCTAACTTGTCTTTAACCCGCAACGAAAACAATCAGAAAGTTAAATTAATAGGAGTTAGAAATAAATTACTGTCCACTTCCCTCCGTGATCCACTTGTCTCCGTATATTCTTGTAAAAACACCACAATGGGCTCGTATATGAAACTGCAATGCGAAGTCGCATCGTAAAAATTTTCATGCTCCTTTGACGCATCGCAAAAAATTACTAGTTGATTCACATCGCGCGTTCCTACTTCTTTGTTAGTTTTTTCCCGTATTTTCTTAGCAATAACCATTGCCCAGCTACAAGGTGGACGGACCACCTGGCTAAGGTTGCAAGAAATCGCTGGATGCAAGCCGCTTCCAACGTCGATGTGGAGATTCTTGGGGGAGGCCTATGTTCAGCGGTGGACTTCCTGTTGTTAAACTGATGATGATCATGGAGCCTTACCCGAATCGTGCGACGTCTTGGCGTACGAAATCGCATGGCAGCTATTCGTGTAGCATTTCTCTGCATTGTTAATTCGCATCGCACCAATACGCAGTTTTGTAAAGCCCTAACTACATAGAGACTATACCGCTATTACAATTACAGTTTTTCGAAACAATGAGATACGAGTATACACTTTTTATCAGAAAATTCGAAACACCTTGCTTTGTGTTGCAGAAAAATGAGTGTATTTAGGAATATAATTATGTCAAATGGTTTTTAATAGTAAATAATATGTCATTATGTAATCTTAATGTTGATGTTCTAAATTCAAATTAAATTTATACACATATTTCTGATAATCTTTACAAAACATAAACTTGCAAGGTGTTTCGATTTTTCTGATGAGGAGTATACTTTGCTGCACTCTATAATTATTGTTAACTAATTGTCATATTTTTGTATTAAGTGGTAGTACAATAAAGTGTTCTATCTATCTACTTAAATGACGAAGGACTAAAGCTCGACAACTTTAACGAGGTGACATTGCAGTCTCGGAAATTCGGTTCGGGTGAGACTTCGCAGGTAAATACTATTATATTTGTTAGGAGTGTTCATACAACAAAGTTTACTAAAAACTCTGCTACTGTCGCAGAGAACTAAAATTAACCTGTTAATTATAATTTACTTTCACTTGCATATTATTTTTATTGTGTCTGTGACATATAATCTGTTTCGTTTCTTTCTTTTCAGTTCATGTTTAATGGAATACTTAAGATGCGGTGTTTTCAGTAACTTTTGAGCAGCACATTTTATTGAAAGTACCTTACAGTCCATTATACAGGGTATATCAAGACTGCTACCGAAAACGAAGTTGGGTGATAGTTTTAGTGATTTCAGACACAGTGAAACTAAATTTTGTGCAAAAAAACGACGTGACGATTTTGTTTTGTTATTTTTTTTCTATCGTCGAATTAGGGTGGTAAATACATAGTATTTTCTTTAATAATAGTGCACACCCTTTTATTTTAAAAGACGCTACGGCACACAAGGCTTTAAATTATTACTTTAGCAAGAACTATGGATTTACCACCCAAACTCGACGATATTTAAAATATAATAAAAAAAATTATCGCGTTTCCTTGCAAAATTTTTAGTTACATTGTGTTTGTAGTCACTAAAACTACCACCCGGCTTCGTTTTCGGTAGCACTCTTGATATACCCGGTATATATAAGCTCACGTCTTTTATCCAAAAACCCTTTTGGATAAAAGACGTGACGTCTATAAGGGTAGATACCCATCTACCCTTATAGAAAGATGTTCTACCAGGAGACCCACGTTTCGTCCTGTATGTACTGTGTTCCGTCCCACGATTCGATAGGGGACAAGCCTATCACCCTATCGGGCATAAATTCTTGACAATAATTTGTAATAATTAATAGAAAACTCCAATACCACTTTGCCCAACCCGGGATTCGAACACGACTCCCGATACCTCAGCGTTGTAGGTTTACCGTATTACAACTTCGTCACAGACGCAGTCAGGTATAATACTTGTAAAATTTCATTTTGATTTTTCCGATGCTCTAATGTCTTCTTGTAAATTATCTTTAAGAGCGTATACACCTTGCGCGCAAAGTCAACTATAGGTATTTCTTCGTTAATTTCACGCACACATAAGCGACCAAAGCTGTGTGCGTAGAGCTGCCGCGTCGGCTCGCTATACAATCGGCTCAAACAACTTTGATCCGTGCACTTCAAATATTCAATTGAAATGTAACTGTAACATAATATCATAAAAATATTTTATTTGCATTATAAGTAGACAAATATTACTGTGCAAGCAAAGAATAATACAAATTTAGATACTAATCATATTTTCGTTCTTATTACATTGTTAAGTTGCATTCAAATCAGTGTTCAATCAGTAGACACTACGAACGTTTTATTGACCATTTCGTGTTCGAACACATAAATAGTGTTAGGGGCCTTACAACCTCTTACAATTACGAAATATATTTAATATTATATTACAATACATTACATAATTTAGCCTCGGAATTACATCCCATTATATTACCTGAAACATAATTTATACTCACTACAAAATCATTGTAGGTAATAAAAATAATTAAATATTTTACTACCAAAGTACTAAGATGTGGTAATCGCAGTCCGCGCGTGGCTATTTTTCTACGCACGGCAAAAATCGACTGCAGCTAGGCCGGAGCGACGAGCGATACGTCCTCCCTCTAGAAGGCCTTGCGGCGGTCTGATTTGAGCCACGTCGGACAGCGTGTTTTATAGAGGTTTTTAAAATATTTGTAGAAAACATGAAAACTAATTTTGTTGAAATATATAAATGGTAATTTATTGATAAGATGTTCTTCTATTGTAATATGCAATTGCTATAAAAAATTATGTACGATAAGTTGGTGAAAAAAAATATGTTCTTGACGAGAGTTTCTGAATAATTTCGCATTGTTTGAATTTTTATTTTTCAGGAACTAAACACAAAAGGATTATTTTTCTCAGCAAAATCCCTCCATAAGGGTCTTATTAGTCTGATAATATTTTTATTTTCATCTTATATTTAGTGGTTTCGGATATCTTAAGCTTCTAAATTGCCATTTAAAGCCTAAATAACGAAACTTGTGTTCAGTAATCCTTATAGTACTCACAAATTATCCATCAATCTATAATGTTTTCCAACAAAATCCCTAGATGACAACCTTTTCTAAAATAAGTACTAATTATTTTTCCTTTAAATTGTTTATTGGTGGCTATTAACTCATTTGAAAAGTCCTGTTTTTAAGCCAAAAGCGCGCACAGGGTATAAACGCTCTTAATGAACAGCTAAATAAAAGAAGAGTAATTAATGACTTCTTACATTAACGTGAATGTTACATATTTAAATTCGTAAATTTCTTACCGTGACCATGAAATCTGTAAATTAATCGAGAGGCCGAAAAAAAAAAAAAAAAAAAAAAACAAATCTATCCTAATATTATAAAGCTGCAGAGTTTGTTTGTTTGTTTGTTTGAACGCGCTAATCTCTGGAACTACTGGTCCGATTTGAATGATTCTTTCAGTGTTGGGTAGTCCATTTATCGAGGAAGGCTATAGGTCACGCTGTAGCCTATAGGAGGGATGCATTGTGTCATTTCTAGCAAATACGAGGAAATTTTATTCTCTTTTGATGGTCCGATTGGTCGATACTCTAAATTGAAAGTAGGAATTGAGCATTTTGACCGCCATTTTGAAACATGTATCTGCACCCGGGCGGAGCGGGGATGGGCCGCTAGTCGGCGATATAATCCGTAATTTTTTTTATTTCATTAAAATAATTAAATTGAATGAGAGAAGTTGATTCGATCGAGACTTGGGCTGTGCTACAGTCTCTCCAGCGGTGCCATATAGACTATCGGTACATCGAAGTGTTGAAGTGTATATACAACAACGCCACCATGTCGGTCCGAGTACAAGATCAGAGTACGAAGGCTATTCCACTACAGAGAGGCGTGAGACAGGGAGATGTCATATCTCCGAAACTGTTCACTGCCGCGCTGGAAAACGCCTTCAAGCTCTTGCGATGGAAAGGATTCGGCATCAACATCAACGGCGAGTATATCACTCACCTTCGGTTTGCCGACGATATTGTAGTCTTGGCAGAATCGCTGGAAGACCTTAGCACTATGCTCGAAGACCTCAATCGAGTCTCCCAACAGGTGGGTCTTAAAATGAACATGGACAAAACGAAGATCATGTCGAATGTCCATGTTGTGCCCACCCCCATCGGTGTTGGGGGCTCGACTCTTGAAGTTGTTGACGAATATGTCTATTTAGGACAAGTGGTCCGGTTAGGCAGGTCCAACTTCGAGAGAGAGGTCAATCGTCGAATCCAACTCGGTTGGGCAGCGTTCGGGAAACTACGCGACGTCTTCTCGTCAAAAATACCTCAGTGCCTTAAATCGAAAGTCTTCGATAGTTGTGTGTTGCCAGTGATGACTTACGGCACCGAGACGTGGCCTCTCACTATGGGCCTTATTAGGAAGCTCAAAGTCACTCAACGAGCTATGGAGAGGGCTATGCTCGGGATTTCCCTACGAGATCGAATCAGAAATGAGGAGATCCGTAGGAGAACTAAAATAACCGACATAGCCCACCGGATTAGCAAGTTGAAGTGGCAATGGGCAGGGCACATAGCGCGGAGATCTGATGACCGATGGGGTCGGAAAGTGCTCGAATGGAGGCCGCGTATCGGAAAGCGCAGCGTAGGACGTCCACCCACACGATGGTCCGACGACCTGGTAAAGGTCGCGGGACGTCGCTGGATGCAGGCTGCCTCCAACAGGTCTCTGTGGAAATCATTGGGGGAGGCCTATGTTCAGCAGTGGACTTCCTTTGGCTGATGGATGGATGGATGGATGGAGAGAAGTTGAAAATAAATTAGTGTCCTGTAATTCTCTCTTGTGTACCGAGTTAATGGTGTGGATAAAGAACTGTATGTACGCCGGCTACTTACATTACTCCGGGATTCAATGTTTGTACTAACTAGGGTTGCTTGGAAAAGGTTTCCAGACGCAACGATACAATACGTTTGCGTTGAATTAAGTAACAGTTCGAAATGCAATATGGTTAAATACTGGTGGTAGGTTGCTTATATGTTAGAGGCTGCCAGGGTACCACCGCTATGTCTACATCCCTCGCCAAACAGCACTGTGAATGCACTTTTTTGTTTCCGATTGAAGGATATCGTAGCTAGAGTAACTACGGGACACATTAAGACTTAACATATTATGTCTAAGGATGGCGAGCGCAGTGGAGTGCCAAGCATAGCTTTGTTGTTTGGTTGTGCTACTATTCATGAGCGGTCGTATTGCTTTTCATTAGGGTGACGGCATACTAGTCACGTCATTCATTGCAAAATAAAATGAATGTTGAAACAAAAATCCGAGCAGTGCGTGAGTTCGCTTTCGTAATTATTTATTATTATTTATTTATTTATTTTAAATCTTTATTGTACAAAAAAAAAAAAAATACAACATACAGAAACAAAAAAATATAAAAAGTACAAATGGCGGTCTTATCGCTTAAAGCAATGTCTTACAGACAACCATGGGATGGATTTAAAAGAAGGAAGAATTATCTTTACAAATTTGCCCGTTCTTTATAAGTATCCAATACGAGTAATAATTATAATTTATCCTATTTCTATTTAACCCATATATAACTAATTTAATTCTATTTTAACCATAGTTTGAAGAACCATCGCTGCTCGGTGCCCTCATATGTCCCGGTTAGCGCGAGCAGAATTTTCGCCTTCAACATAATATAACAACATGTATTTGGATTTAACATGCGAGATTGCAGAAATAATCATAAATGATTATCCGAATTCTGCAATGGTATTAAAAAGATTTTTCCCGTTATTAAACTTCCGCTTTAAAACCCACACTCATTCTACCCCACGCTTAGAAAATTGGATGTTTGTAACAAATTAAAATGCTATTTCGCTGGGTGCTATTGTAAACGAAGCTCGAAGGTTCCTGTTTACACAGCAAACTATTTCCGTTTTTAACAACTTACGCTGCTCAATCCAATGAAAATCCCTGTATTTGAGTTTCATTCGGTAGTAGTTTTGGTTGGGTTAATTAAAACATTTATGTATTTACGCTAGCTTTCACGAAGGTAAGCAGAATCCGAATACACATTGTTATTTATATGTATAAAGTTTATAATAAATACACTTCAAGCAAATGTAAGTCTTTTTAAGGCCTTGTCTACTCAACTATGATAATGAAATCATCACACAAGTTGTCAAAGATGGAGCGAAGACTATAGGTTACCAAAAACAAGACTTTTTCCAAGAGATAAAAATAAAATTTATTTTTTTCATTAATGCTTCCTACGCCAACCAACAACATAAATTGATTGTCAAATTCAACATAATATGTTATCTGATTTAATGTATAGAGCAATAAAATAAAATTCTTACCTACGTTTATGGATACAATCAGAAACGACATTTATATTTATTTATTCGAATCGCTCACAAAAAGTATATAATCTAATTTAGTATTTTAAATTACATTCATATGTATTCTTCATGAATAATCATCCATCATCCACCAGCCAAAGGAAGTCCACTGCTTAATATAGGCATTCCCCAATTATTTCCACAGTGAACTGTTGGAGGCATCAGGCAGCCTGCATCCAGCGACGTCCCGCGACCTTTACTAGGGCGTCTGACCTACTACGTCCTGCGCTGCGCTTTCCGCTACTTGGCCTCCATTTTGGCACCATCGGCCATCAGTTCTCCGCGCTATGTACCCCGCCCATTGCCATTTTAACTTACTAATCCGCTAAGTAACTTACTTACTAGTTCTTTATGAATGTTAATAATAAATAAGGTTCCAAAAAGTGAACCACATTTAACTTTATATTAGTATTAATTCTTCGCAAAAACAACATGTACAGGTACTTAAGAAAAGTCTTTGTATGCTAGATATAAGTTTCTTTTTTTTTCAAAAATAATTAGCCAAACGAGATTGCCTTCCGCCTGATGGTAAGCCACACGCCCGTTTATGAACAGTAGCAAAACCAAAGAACATTATGAATTATAAAGCAATGCTTGACATTCCACTAAGCTCGCCATCCTGAGACATTTGTCAAGTCTCAATATGCCCAGTACTTGTTAGAAATTCGTGGACGTACGTAAATCCAGCTGTCGTGTAATATAAATACAGGTGATAAATCTTTTATCAGTAATTTATAAGGTAAATATAATTTAGAAACGTACTTTGGATAAGTTCATCGATGTGCGTAGTAACAAGTATCGCCCAACATGAAATATGGCGGTTTGTATTACGTGTCATTATTCAATGTCTTTCAATTTAATATTAATTATAATGAAACTACCTGATGGTGAATTAGATCCAAATTATTCGTCTACTATGGTAAACAATAAATCCAACAGTCGATTTCATTTTTTCTATAAATAGGGACTATATATGTGGGTGTCCTGATATCACCTCTGCTTACTCTTCTGGGAAAAAGGAGTGAGTATACTACATATATAGGAACTATGATGAAGTAACATGAAGTAAAACCATGCTCTACAATATCGTTAAATAGAAACAAAATAACCAGTTTTTGATCACGATTAGACAACGGTCAACAATTGACAACAATTTGCAGGTAAAATCTAAAAAAATACCGATTGCGATTATGCATCACACACGGTATGAGAATTACTGGTAGATGGCTATTTTATTCCCTTTGTCTTACATCCAGTTATTATCGACATAACGTAGTGCTCCTCCGATTCTAATTTTGGACGAATACCAGATGGCAGCCGTATACAATTTTGCCGATAAAAAAGGACAATAGGGTATTTGACTTCAGTTGTTTTATCGTATTTATCAAAACGTATCCACAGCTATGGTCTAACAAACAAAGACATTTATAAATTCATTCAGAATTAAACAAGTTAAAAACCTTTTTAATCTTTTAGTGGGGGTAAGAGAAAAGAAATGCAAAACCAAGATAGTGACGTCATTAAGGTTATTATACATAACAGTGTGCGGGTGTGAAAGAGACAGCAAGATATCCCCACTACACCCCCACTCTTTCATTTTAAATGTTAATATTTGTCTTATGATCCAAGCTACTTTAAAACTTTTTTTGACAGCAAGGCTTTATTTTTAACGTATTTTGTGTTTTTCAGGCGACATAATACCAAAAATCGATAATAGTCAAATACCCTATTGCCATCGCAATCGCTATCAGCACTTGCCTTCACGCATAATAGGTCTAATGATTATTGAACGTATCGGCCGGAGCATGCTAATGCGCTTATCGGCAGGACGCCTCACTAATGAATATATCAATGTTAGTTCACTATCAACACATGTGAGCCAGATAATTGCCTGCGACACGTTAAGCCGTCTCATTCAGATGAAAGACATTGCAATCCTGGTTTAGTGCTAACTAATATACGAAATAATGACTAGACTGTATTTATTATCATAAATATTATATATTAAATTTCATCCTTTGAATTCGAACTAACTTTCCATGTTAAACCAACTTATAAGCAATAAAGGTTCAATCTATTCTATTTAATTATATTTTATTTATCGTCCTGAGCCATAGGAAAACCTCTGAAGACAGGCCTCATGTACAGATGAACATATTTCAGCCGATTTTAAGTGATTATTTAAAAGATGAGCAACCATAACTAATTATAGATACTCAAATAATTGGCAAGGGGCGGGTTATTGTATCAAATCGCGACACTCTCCCCTTGCTGGTAATCAAATCATCAAAACACACAACACCTTACAGTGATAAAATTTAACATACAAATAAAACACAGGAATTATAAAAGAATAAAAATATATAGATACTTCGTCAACTTCTGAGAATCATCGACATCATGACTCTAGAGCCAATAAGTTTACTGCTGAACAAATGTTTTCTAAGTCTTCACCTTTAAGTACCAATATAACAAATTATCAAATGCCCAAGGATCCTAATGATTTGAGCAATAATGACAAGATGAACAGATCGCTCGCCTGATAGAATGCGCCTGCCCTTAGAGATCCTCTACCAAACAGATTTTTCTAAGCACTGCCCAAAATTTCATTGCACTTATCACCTAGGACTAAAAAATATGTTAAGTAGGTATTCTAATGACCAGCAATTTTATTATGTGAATATTTAATGTTATTAATGACATATTATAAAGTATCTTAAAATTCGAGATTGTAATGAACTGAATGAAACACAACAAATTAAATTATCACATTAATGTCTATTAGAAGTCTATTTACCAGTTTGGCCTAAGGCCAGTTCGCAATTCACTTCTCCGCCCAATAAGTAGAGGTTTGTTCGCTGCTAAATGAGAGTGTGACATCCGCCCAATAAGTAGGAGTTTGTTCATTAGATCATTGTAATTTCAAATGTACAAACGTACGTATTTATGTTGAAATACATATCTATCACTAAAATAAATTGGGAAATCCATATTTAAAAGGATTATCTGACATGGAAATCAAACTCAGAAGAACCTCACGTTTTAAGCCATGCCATTAGAGTCTAGACTCTGGCAACAGCATGGGATCTGGCAATAAGACTTGTTACGGTGATAAACATATATTTCTGGGATATGTAATTATTATAATGTCGAAGGAAAACATCGTGAGGAAACCTGCATACCAAACCGGTTTGTAAGATTGTCTATGGCATGTAAAATAGCAATTTGGAGGAATTTAAATAGTATTTACAGTTCAATCCGCTCTACAGCAGCCTGGTGGAGTTTATGGCCTAACCCCTATCAATCGTACTCTCGACTGTAGATGAAGCCTATACCCTCTGCCCCCAATACCACGCTTATCGCTTCAAACAGACAAAGAAACTTGTCATGTCCTACGAGTACTAAATCATTTATTTGAACATGTTCACACTAAAGGTACATACGTACGTACAATATAAAGCATCAAGACACAAAAAATACAACGTTCCTTCTAACCCTACACAAAATGCCAAGTATTCAGTATAAAAATAGTAAATATTTATAGCGGGTAATAACAGCCCCATTCTTTGCCTTCAACCCTTTTTTGACGTTCACCCTTCCTATACGACAATGGACCGCGTTCTGTTACCCGGTATACGGAAGTTGACAACCGTGACATAATTATCCATTAATATACATGGATCTGGATCAGCCCATACACGTCCCACTGCAGGGCACGGGCCTACTCTACAATCGAGAGTACGATTGAGAGTGGTTAGGCCATATAGTCCACCACGCTGGCCTAGTGCGGGTTGGCGGACTTACATACCATATAAATTCTTATGAATCGCTATGGTATGCAGGTTTCCTCACGATGTTTTCCTTCACCGTTTTAGTGCGTGGTGATTGACTATCAATACACACATGACTCCGAAAAGTCAGAGGTGTGCCCTGGGATTTGAACCCGCGACCACCGTGAACATGTTGGCAGCTGCGTTTGGTCCGTTTACCAACAGGCCACCACGCAGATATTAATATACATGATTTAAAAGAAATAGAACGTCTTTTGGACTGATTTTTGTATTAATAGTAGATGCCTTGGTTGGTTATTTTAATCGTTCAATTTATTTTATTCCTTTCGAAATACCAAAATGAGCGTTATAAAAATTAGGTACAAATACAACATAATGGTTTTATTTCAATACAAATACAACTTTAAATAAAAAAACAATTCTCAGCCTCCGTGGCGCAGCTGGTTAGACGCCGCCTGTGAAACGAGAGGCCGTGGGTTCGATCCCCGCACCGAGAGAAATGTTTGTGCGGCCCACAAATATTTCTTTCGGGTCTGGGTGTTTGTGAGACCGAAAAGTCTCTCGTAGTTGCTGATACCCACGACACAAGACTCGATCTTAGTGTGGGGTCAGGACTATGTATGTGACTGTTGGGTGTTATTATTATTAATTATTTAATGGAATCAAATTGCATTCAATAGTTGCGTGCTCGTTCTCCCTGCGGCAAATGAATAAAATAACTCGATAAAAATCGTAATAGTAGTTTCATTTTCATATTTTAAATTTAAAACTATTCAGTTGGTTTTATTTATATTTATTTACCATTCATAGCATAAGTGATTCAATAAATAAAACTCAAAACAAACCGACCATAGTTCTATATACAGGGTATATCAAGACTGCTACCGAAAACGAAGCCGGGTGGTAGTTTAAGCGACTTCAGATACAATGCAACAGAAAAAGTTGCAAAAAAAAGCGTCAATTTTTTTTTTGTTATTTTCTTCCTTTGACCATATTTGGGTGGTAAATACATTTTTTTCCAAAATAATAGTGTATACCCTTTTATTTATAAATAATCTTAGGTATAAAAGTGTTTAAATTATTATTTTAGCAAAAACTATGGATTTAACACTCAAAAATGACGATATTTAAAAAATCATATATAATAATTGTCGCGAAATTTTTAGTTGCATTGTGTTTGTAGTCACTGAAACTACCACCCGACTTCGTTTTCGGTAGCAGTCTTGAGATACCCGGTATATATATATTCTGGCTTTATTTAACTTTTTTTTTTAATCGAACGGTGGGACGTGAATATAAATAATAATATATCTGTATCAGCCCATATACGTCCCACTGCAGGGCACGGGCCTCCTCCACAATCGACTATCGATTGAGAGTGGTTAGGCCATATAGTCCACCACGCTGGCCTAGTGCGGTTTGGTGGACTTACATACCATAGAATTTTTATAAATCGCTATGGTATGCAGGTTTCCTCACGATGTTTTCCTTCACCGTTTTAGTGCGTGGTGATTGACTATCAATACACACATGACTCCGAAAAGTCAGAGGTGTGCCCTGGGATTCGAACCCGCGACCATCGTGAACATGTTGGCAGTCGCGTCTAGTCCGTTTACCAACAGGCCACCACGCACTTAATAAATAATAATATATCGAATATGTATTATAATGGCGAGGTGAGCATGTTTTTCGCCTGATGGTAAGCGATATGACCGCTCATGGACAATAGCAAAACCAAACAACAACATGAATTATAAAGCAATGCTTGGCATTCCACTGCGCTCGCCATGCTAGGCATAAGATCCATCCATCCATCCATCCATCAGCCAAAGGAAGTGCACTGCTGAACATAGGCCTCCCCCAATGATTTCCACAGAGACCTGTTGGAGGCAGCCTGCATCCAGCGACGTCCCGCGACCTTTACCAGGTCGTCGGACCAGCATAAGATGCTAAGTTTCAATATGTCTAGTAGTTACTCTGGCTACAATGTCCTTCTAACCGAAACACAACAGTGCCAGCTTTGTATTTCGTCGCATTCTGGATATACCATGTATAAAGTAACAGTACTATGAGTAAGTGGAGTAAAACTAAAGCTCTTCTTAATCAACTCTTAAAGAAGCTATTCAAGCAATAGAGACGTATAGTGTCTAAAATTTACATCGTGTAAAATTCCTTAAGAATCTCCGAAATCTCTCAGAAATCTCCATACAATTTGTTAACTTCAAGTCTGCGCTTCAAGTCTTCAACACAAACTTTACCGCTCCTGAAATAACTTAGAAATCTTACAAACTTAACTAAAACCTTTTAACGAGTAATGTAAAATCATAAATACATCGATGATCGTAACGCCTGCAATGTAATGGGCAAAGTTTAAATTCAATTTTGCCTTATAGACACCGCTGAGTTTGAAGAGCTTTTACGCAAACTTAACGTGAGCCGGGTTTATATAGAACTAAAGTGTAAATTAATATTGGAGGCAAAGCGATTCATGTGTTAACATGACTTTAGAGTAGACATTCATGCCTATTAGATGTAATCTGGGCACCCAAATTTCGCCGACATTTTACGCTTCTAAGATCTGAGAGGAGGTTAACTATTGCCATCGCTTTATCTCTGTTTGTCTATGCCATAGCTGATGTAGGCTGGGCAACCAAATTTCACAGATAATTTACGCTTCTAAAATGTAAGCCTACTGACATCTCTTTCCCTCTTTGTCTTTGTGAATTGAAGGCTCTGTTGTAAGAATGATCAGGGTCAGCTGAGCACTTCAGGACGCCTGCTGTCAAGCATTTTCGTAGTGACCTGTTTGAAACGTTTTTCAATAACCTTATTTAGGTCGTTGATCTTTGTTAGTGTGCTTTCGACGATTGGATTAATACTACATAACATAAACAACGATATTGATATAAATAATAATATATCGAATATAATATTATTATGGCGAGATATGCATGGCATTCGTCAGATGGTAAGTGATACGACCGCTCGTGGATAGTAGCAATTGGCATTCGACTGCGCTGACCATCTTGAGACATAAGATGTTAAGTCTCTATATCTCCTGTGGTTAAACTGGCTATAATGCTGAAGTTACTCTGGCTAGTATGCCCGTCAAGCTGGAACACACCATTGTGTTTATACTGTTGTTCTTGTTTGGCGGGAGAAATAGACATTGACACATATGAAATACCTCCAGTAAATGTATATTTTGTTACTAAGTTTTAAATAGCGAAATTAAACAGTAAATTATGTTATGTATATTAGCCCATAGGATTGGCAAGTTGAAGTGGCAGTGGGCCGGGCACATAGCTCGTAGAACCGATGGCTGTTGGGGCCGAAAGGTTCTCGAGTGGAGGCCACGTACAGGCAAGCGAAATGTCGGACGCCCGCCTACAAGGTGGACGGACGATCTGACTAAGGTCGCAGGAAGTCGCTGGATGCAGGCCGCTTCCAACAGGTCATTGTGGAGATCCTTGGGGGAGGCCTATGTTCAGCCTGTGGCTGATATGATGATGATGATGATGATGAAATTATGTTAAAGCTTCATTATCGCATTAGATTTTACCTGTAATGTATTATACCGTTGAGAAATGAATAAAAATCTGTAATGCTAAAGTCTAATGATAAACAAAGAGCATGTAGTATCACTTAAAATTACATTCTATCATCAACAATATTATAGATATTACTAGCGGCCCGACCCAGCTTCGCCTGGGTGCATATATTTTTTGATTCCACTCCACACCAAATACATGTTGTTTTTCGTATAAACTCTTGTATGCCTAAACTTGACGTAGCTATCCTACTGTCCGGCTCAATCCCGTCTCATCCGTCTGTTCAGTCTCTTCCCAATCCGTCCCGTCCCGTCTCTTTATTATCCATCCCGTTTTATAACGTATATTTACATTTCGTCCTAACAAATCTGTCATCTATCCCAGCCCTCTCCCGTACCTTCGATTCTATTTTACTTTATGTCCCTTCTCTCCATAAACATCCATATACATCTTATATATAAAATAGGAATGATTAATAGTTAATATGAGAGTTACACTGAGATAGCAAAATAATAATTGTCAACGTTACTACTACACTTGATGCATAAACAATAATCTTATTGTGTGAGAGAAACAGGAGACCGGCTTCGTTCTCATCCCTACTCCGTGCTGTTTACTGGGTCAGAAGTGACCTGTAGACATCTGGCGGGGATAACTAATTAAATGACGATTGATCAGTTTTCGACCGGAGAGGAAAAATGATTAAATTACTAAAATGGCTATTAAAAAATAAGGGTTGATCTTAGAAGGGTGAAAATTGAGGATTGTATGTATTTTTGTATGTTGTATCATAAAAAAATAGAAATTAAAAATTTTGTCTAAAAAATAAATTAAAAAATTAGGGGTGGACTACCCCTAACATTTAGGGGGAAGAAAAATAAATATTGGCCGATTCTCAGACCTACTCAATATGCTCACAAAATTTCATGAGAATCGGTCAAGCCGTTTCGGAGGAGTATGGCAACTAAAACTGTGACACGAGAATTTTATATATTAGATATAATTCTTCTTTTGATGAAAGCTCGCTTCTTATTGTCTGCCACCTATCTTAATACTCGAAAGGAGAACCAAAGCAGCGACCATTTGCTTTGACTTGGTTTATACTGACTACGCAGTCTCTGTCAAAGCGAGTACATACAAAAATGAATGGCTATAAATGATTCAGGCCCAATTGCACAAACTAACTTTGTCCATAACTTTGACTTTGAAAATGTCAATCTCAATGTCAGGCTCTGTGGCGCAGTCAGTTAAACGCTGTGAAACAAGAAGCCACGGGTTCGATCCCCGCACCGTGATAAATGTTTGTTCGACCCATAAATATGTCTTTCGGGTCTGGGTGTTAATGAGACCGAAAAGTATTTTAAGTTCCTGGTTCCTAGGTGGGCACATAGCGCGGAGATCTGATGACCGATGGGGTCGGAAAGTGCTCGAATGGAGGCCGCGTATCGGAAAGCGCAGCGTAGGACGTCCACCCACACGATGGTCCGACGACCTGGTAAAGGTCGCGGGACGTCGCTGGATGCAGGCTGCCTCCAACAGGTCTCTGTGGAAATCATTGGGGGAGGCCTATGTTCAGCAGTGGACTTCCTTTGGCTGATGGATGGATGGATGATGGATGGTTCCTAGGTGTGGGGTCAGGACTATGTGTATGACTGAGGGGTGTTATACATATTAATACATTAGCAATGTAAAATATTATTCAAATTTATGAGGATGATAATATAGGCAAAATTAAAGTTGTTAATAAAATAAAAATAATAATTTATTTCCGAAAAAGAATGTACATACATTGTTTACAGTCAGTAAATAGGTAAAAACAGGTAATGTTTATTTTTGCACATCATCAGAGGAATATTAACCCTGTCTCGTAAACTAGGACTTGCCTGTATCTTAAGTGACAGTGTTAGCTCAAGACTTTATTTTATTTTATTTATTTATTTAATCTTTATTGTACACTGATTTATTATAAATACATAAGGGATACTCTAAAATACAAAAGTACAAAAGGCGGTCTTATCGGTCTGAGCGATCTCTGCCAGACAACCTTTGGATAAGAGAAGGAGATTGAGAGGGCAGTGTAAGAATAAAGCATAAAAGCTCAAACGAACAAAAGAAAAGAAAATAATAATAATAAACAAATTAATATACTAATAATATTAATACATATTCGTAACATAATACACATACACTATATATATTATAACTACAACAATTTATGGACTGTGTTGAATGTACCGTGTAGGGAAATGAGAGGCAATTTATAAAAGGAAAATATTAATATAAAAGCGAAGCAAAAAGCTTAACTTAGTGCAGAATGTTCGTATACAGTAATGTGTAGGGGACGCACGTGCGCCGTAAGTGAGTGTGTGTGTCTGTGTATGTGTATGTGTGTGTGTGTGTATTGTGTGCGTGTGTGTGTGTGTGTATGAGTATGAGTGCGTATTGTATGTGAAGATGTGCATGTGTTCCACATAGTAAATTTGGAGAATTTAAAAAGGTTTATATAAGTGGGGCTTAGAATCAATATCATCATAAATAGCGTCACTATTGAAACGACAGATTATACGATATCCGTGGTGCAGTTGGATAAGCTTTAAAACAGAAGCCACAGGTTTTAATCTAAGTAATTTTGGAATAAATAGGAATCACAAATAGCAAGTGAAATCGATGATAACATTCCACAAGTTATTCAAATAAGCTAAATGTTGTGATTGTGATTCACAAAGCCAATCGGCTAATATTTTTGCACGATCTCGTGTAATCTACGAAAGAGTGAGTTATTTTACGATGGGTTCGAAACTCCACAGGCTATTTTATGCTTGTAATTTTAAATTTGAAAAAATATATTGTGAGTTTTTTGTTTACAGATTCCGAGGGCAATTAGCAATAGCAAAAATATAGAGCACGCTTAGGCTTCAAAAATAACAAGCTGGTAGTGTGAATTTGACATGGCAATAATTATCATTACTTATTCTGAGCCTAGACAAACATTTTTGTGATACTGCGCAATTATTTGTTTTGGGTCTAAGTATTTGTGAAACCGAAATTCTGTCGTAGGTTCTGCTCGATGTATTACTTAATTGAATTAATTTAGGATTTACATTTGGCATTATTTGAGAGCAAGAATAAATAAATAATAACATTTATTTAATAATGGTGTTCCACATTTAAAGATAGCCCGTGCGTTCAATAATCAAGAGTAAATTCCGTAATTCAATTATAGATGGCGCCACGATGGTTTAACTTAGAACAAACAATGACGAATTATAATCATCGTTTTGACTAACTTAACACCAGAGGGCGAAAAAATCGTTGGTTTGTACGGATTTCTCCATTTTACGTAGATTGTATTATATGCGGATATTATTGGCCCTAAATTACTTTTAACAGCATTGATTAGCTTATTTGCTGATGAGTTAATTTTAAAACAATTATTAAATTTATTAAAATGCATACTCATGCGGAAATGAGAATTGTTATGTTCACATTTCTATACAGAATAATTTGTTTCAAATAGACAAAATTCAATTCAATTCTGTTAGACCTTATTCAGGTCCAAACCTCCCTAAATCTTTTCTTTTCGTATATAAACGTAATGAAAGTAAGTATAGATATATTACTGGATTGTTTTTCTTACTTAACGCCAGAGGGCGCCTTGAATTGATTGAGTGACGTCTCTATCTTAGTATGTAAAATGTACTCTGTGGATGGCGCTAGGAACATGTCTATGGCAATCAAAAATTAAATAAGCTGTAAATATTTTTTTATTATTATTATTATTTTAAACAGGAATACAATATAGCTGGTAACAAACCACAGATGTTTATACTAGAGCTAACGAGAGTTTACAACAGCAACAATACGACAGCAAAATGTACTTTATAATATCTACTAGCACTTCACAAATATGTACATGGTAGGTAATTCCAAATTCAGAAGACACTGTAGATACATTAAACAAAATAAAGTTATTGATTGTTAATAAAGAACGTTTTCAATTAATATTTAAAATTAGAAGGTGTAATTTATCATCCAAGTCAGTAGGCATATCATTAATAAGTCGAAGCATAAGGTATTTAGCTGTTCGCTTCCCGTACGCATTGTTAGACCAGTAGGTACTCAATGTTATTTACAAATAACAAGGTAGACTGGAAAAGATTGCCTCTGGCATTAAGTCCACCTAAGTAGGATGTGTTGAAATAAAAAATTAAATAAATAAAATATGTATTTTAATTCAGTAGCCAGTATTTTAAAGTCCATGTCACAAAGTAAATTTTACATACTGGGTCTACGTGCTTAAATAGCGACGCAACTAACTGTCCTAAGCACAGTACCATCGCATAGAATTTTGAATAATTAATAAGTCTAGAGTACCTACGACGATAATATCTGGGCTATAAAAAAATATTACCCGGGTGATATTGACATTAGATTTTTATTATAACCCACACGTTTTTTTTTTTTCACAAAGTTAATGTTTCTTAAAACATATATATTATTAGCTTATACACATATATTTTCGTGATTATTACTCTTATAAACTGAAACGATCATTTAGATTATAAAAGTGAACGAAACTATACGGCAAATCAGAGTATAAGTACAAAACCTGAATGTTTCAAAGTACAGAAGCAGAGCTCTATTATGGAATTTCATATGCCAGTCAATATGAGCAGGTTGTATTCACCTAACTTCTTTGGCTCACTAATGCGTTCGATAGTACAAACTTTGGCGATGTTCCTACAAACACCATTATAATATTTCAATATGAAGGTGAGGTTAAAAATTATTGGTGTTATTGTATGTGCGAAAGGTATTGTTGAGGTAATCTGTGTTTTTAAACATTCTTTCTCTTTTTTTCAGGCACAGGAAGTCCACTGCTAATCATAGGCCTCCCCCATGGATCGCCAGGTAGACCTGTTGGAAGCGGACTGCATCCAGCGACTTCTTGCAATCATAACCAGGTCGTCCGTCCACCTTATGGGTCAGCGTTGGAAACTTCGATCGTTTGTATGTGACCTCCAATTCAGAAACTTTCGGCGCCAGTGGCCATCAGTTCTACATGCTCTGTGCCCAGGCCACTGCCACCTCAACTTGCTAATCCTAAGGGACATGTCAGTAACTTTTGTTCTTCAACGGATCCTTTGTATTTTAAATATTATTATTATTTTGTTATTTCAATGAATGGCGAAACGAGCACGCCGCGCCGTTCGCCTGATGGTAAGCGATACGTCCACTCATAAACGGTAGCAAAACCAAACAACACATTGAATAACAAAGCAATGCTTGACATTCAACTGCGCTTCTCATCCTTAGACATATGATGTTAAGTCTCAATACGTCCAGTAGTTACTTTGGCTACAATGTCCTTCCAAACAAAACACAACAGTGCATTTACATTGATGTATTTGTATTTTACTGTTCTTGTTAACTGTAAACTTTGACGTTATATTGCTTTTGACTCCAAGGAATTAATATTTATTGTGTGTAGTTTTATAATTTTAAATTTCTTTAACGGAGCTATTTTATTTCAAAAATGCGGAAGTTAGTTTAAAAGTGATCGAGCGACCCTTTGTCCTGACTCAGTATGAATGGAAAAGCTCATCCGGGGTGTGGTACCACTATCTCACAGGAACTTGGAGCGACAGCTATAACGTATAGAGTAACAATATACTAGTAGTAAACGACTATTTAAAAAAAGCATGAAAAAGGCATTCTTAGGGTAGCCTAGTAATTATTTTTGCGATAATTATAGAACTATTATGCAAAAAAAATACTTGAAGTAATTGCTTTCCTTCCGCCTTTCTATTGATCAGTATTCTATTTCTTATAGTTCCATGAACAGCAACAAATTAATTATTCTTTGCCCATTATTGTACCGTTCTTTTCCAAAAAAAAGTATTACTCAAGTTTGTAAATTGCCTGCCTTCTTAGTCTCCAAATTCGCATAGTAATTTGTATTACTGTGCATTACTTGAAGAAGATCCCTAATCTTCGAGTCTGAATCAAATTTGTTTAGGTCGGCTGCAAACTGTCGCTTTGATGTACGAAGGGATCCAAATGGTGAACTATTGAGTGGAAATAAAGTGCTCCATGCAAATTCAATTTAATTTGTAGGCACAGTGCAAAGGGATGCCGTTTACATAAACATCTTGTGTCATCTTCTTTAACAGTACTTTAAAATTTATGAAGGGAAATTGGAAAGTAATAAATTGTTTAGGAAACTGTTTACTTGTTTGTACACATTGATTAAGCCTCGTACAAATTGAAACTAGCTTTTTCAGAGAAGCAGCAAAATATTTGTGTCAGGTCTGTGTGAGACAGCAAAGTCTCTCGTAGTTCATGATACCCACGATGCAATACTTAATTGATCTTAATGCGGGGTTAGAACTATATAGTGACTGTTGGATGTATTTATTATTATTATTTATAGCATCAAGTAAGTAAATCTGCAGTTTTAATTTAGTATATGCTTTTCTGTAAAAGTGTGTGCCGCCTGTTGGTTACGAATTACACTACAACACGATAGTCGTGGGTTTAAATCCCAGGGCACACCTCTGAATTTTTGGAGGCTTGTGTATTAATAGTAAATCACCACACACCTGTACTTTCTGAATTTCGACCCATTTCAATTCTCCCATTCCTTTCCAAAGTTCTTGAATGTTTAATCCATTCCCAACTGAATGATTTCCTTTCCAAGAGTAATCTCCTTAATCCTTTCCAATCGGGATTTCGTACTGAGCATAGCACAACCACCACTCTAAGTCATATTGCGGATGGCATTAGGTCGGGCATGGAAGAAGGAATGCTGACAGTCCTGGCATTGCTAGACTTCAGCAATGCTTTCAACACCGTCGATTTCGATGTCCTACTGAGCGTAATGTGTTCTCTTAACATATCTCCAACGGCACTTGATTGGTTTCAAAGTTACTTGTATGGGCGCCGGCAATGGATCTGTGTTGAGGATAAGTTTTCCTCCTGGTGTTCCGTGTCTGCTGGCGTACCACAATAATCTTCGTTCATCCTACCACCTCTGATGATGACCACGCTGATGATCTCCAAATCTACACGCAGGCACCTCTGGACAGAATCCATCCATCCATCCATCCATCAGCCAAAAGAAGTCCACTGCTGAACATAGGCCTCCCCCAATGATTTCCACAGAGACATGTTGGAGGCAGCCTGCATCCAGCGACGTCCCGCGACCTTTACCAGGTCGTCGGACCATCTTGTGGGTGGACGTCCTACGCTGCGCTTTCCGCTACGTGGCCTCCATTCGAGCACTTTCCGACCCCATTGGTCATCAGATCTCCGCGCTATGTGCCCTGCCCATTGCCACTTCAACTTGCTAATCCGGCGGGCTATGTCGGTTATTTTAGTTCTGGACAGAATGGCAGAAGCTATTTCAAAGATTAACCTCGATATCCAACACATATGCAATTGGAGCAAAGTTCATGGTTTGACGGTTAATCCAAGTAAAACCCAAAACATTATTGTGGGCAGCCCCAGATTAATCTCTAAACTGGACTGGGCCCAATTGCCAAGCGTTGTTTGCGAAGGTGTTATCATCCCTTACAGCGATACTGTGAAAAATTTGGGTCTGTACATAGATAAATGCCTCACATGGGGTCCGCAGATTCGAGAAGTCAGTCGGAAACTCTTTACCTCGGCTAAATCCTTGCGACGGTTACACAACTTTCTACCCGTTGCCACGAAGATTTCGCTTGCGCAAACACTCCTACTCCCCATCCTTGATTATGCCGATGTTAGCTATCTAGATCTCACCGAGGACCAACTAAATAAACTTGAGCGCCTTCAAAATTTCTGCATAAGATTTATATTTGGTTTATGCAAATATGATCATGTTTCTGAGTTTCGTGCTAAGCTCAAGTGGTTACCTATACGACTACGTCGGAATACTCATATACTGTCTCTTCTATACAATATTTTGTTCAATCCTATCACTCCTTCTTATCTCAAAGAACGATTTCTTTTTCTTCACGAGTCACATACAAGGTCCTTGAGGTCGTCTGAGAACCTGAAGTTGAAAATGCCCGTCCACACCACGACATTTATGGATAAATCATTCAGTGTTCAAGCTGTTCGTTTGTGGAACGCACTTCCTGTTGTGGTGAGGCAGACTCAAACACTCTCATCATTTAAAAAACGATTAAAAACCTTTCTCTATAAACAGATAAACCGATTAGGACTATTTCCTCTTATTGATTATATTGGTAATATATTTATGTATATATGTATGCACGTATGTTTATTCGTCTATAAATGTATATAAGTATGAATATGTATAATACTTATGTATGTATATATAATATGTATGTATATGTGGTATGTATAATACATACCGGGTATCTCAAGACTGCTACCGAAAACGAAGCCGGGTGGTAGTTTTAGTGACTACAAACACAAAGCAACTAAAAATTTCGCAAAGAAACGCGACAGTTATTTTTTATGATTTTTTAAACATCGTCATTTTTTGGTGGTAAATCCCTAGTTTTAGCTAAAATAATAATTTAAACTCTTTTATACCTTAGATTATTTATAAATAAAAGGGTATACACTGTTGTTTTAGGAAAAAATGCATTTACCACCCAAATATGGTCAAAGGAAAAAAATAACCAAAAAAAAAATTGTCGCTTTTTTTGCCACTTTTTCTGTTGCATTGTGTCTGAAGTCGCTTAAACTACCACCCGGCTTCGTTTTCGGTAGCAGTCTTGATATACCCTGTATACCGGGTATCTCAAGACTGCTACCGAAAACGAAGCCGGGTGGTAGTTTTAGTGGCTACAAACACAATGCAATTAAAAATTTCGCATAGAAACGCGACAATTATTTTTTATGATTTTTTAAATATCGTCATTTTTGGGTGGTAAATCCATAGTTTTTGCTAAAATAATAATTTAAACTCTTTTATACCTTAGAGTATTTATAAGTAAAAGGGTATACACTATTATTTTAGGAAAAAATGTATTTACCACCCAAATATGGCCATAGGAAAAAAATTACAAAAAAATTGTCGCTTTTTTTTGCAACTTTTTCTGTTGCATTGTGTCTGAAGTCGCTTAGACTACCACCCGGCTTCGTTTTCGGTAGCAGTCTTGATATACCCTGTATATAATATATTTATATGTTTTTTTATGATATTATTTATGTTTCCATGCTTTCGTTATCTTTATTTTACACTGCCCTATCTTTTTTCCTGCTCATATATCCATCCCATGGTTGTCTGGTAGAAATTGCCTTAGAGCGATAGGATCGCCATTTGTACTTTTTTGTTTTTGTTTTGTATTATCTCTAAACTGTTATTCCTTTATATTTTGTACAATAAAGAATTAAATAAATAAATAAATACCTTGGGTATAAAATGCACCAGCATAAACTGAACTATGTTGACTGAATGAAAACCTACTTCTTGTTTAACATAATAAAGTAGGACAGGTCTCATGAAACTGGTTGAGTGACACAGCCTATCAAATTTACAGCTACTCGTTAAAACTTTTAAATAGATAATAATTGTAGACATGTGTGTGCTCGACAGGAAAAACCGGAGGTTTTTGAACGTATAATTGTTTTATATTTCCTTTGTTCGGATGTAAGAATACACTGGAATAGCTACATAAAATAGCGAAGTTATGTAAAAATAAAATGGATGAATTACTAAGATAGCATTGAAATACGTTACCTGAAACATGCGTTTTTTTTGCAAATGGTTTCTTATTATACTTAGATGAATAAGGAAAATCTAATCTAAAGAATCTGGAAGATATTTAAATCATCTTCTAAAGGTCCCTCATTGTACGAATATTTACTTAATTCAATTTAAAATAAAGATCTATTCATCGTATTACATTATTTATCAACGTAAAATCGCTCCCCTTTCCTTTGACATATTTCAGTAACAATAAGCGTGCTTAATACTTGTATTTGTATGTTTTTATTATTCAAGGCGTATCCACAATGTTCTTTACTGTAGCCTTTTTTCTAGGCTCCATAGCAACAGTTTTCTTATATACGCTGTTACACTTTCAAATTCTTACAGTCTTTGTTCATAGTCAACAAGATGAATTATTCTGACCCCTTCGTAGTTTTAATATTTGCTGCACTCTTCTGTTCAATTTCTGGAGGTATCATCAGTGCATCAGGTAAACTATACAGATTTGCTTAAACATACAGTAACAGTACAGACTTAATACTAACTATACTATCATATCAACTATACTAATGTAACTATATAACTAACATATCAACTAACCTTTGTTTTTTTTAATCGCGGTGATTTACGAGAAGATTTTCCATTCGCTTGATGATAAGCGATACAACCGGTCAGGGATAGTAGCACCACCTAGCAACACCATGAATTACAAAGTAATGCTTGGTATTATAATGCACTCGCCATCTTACGTCCCACGTAAGATGTTAAGTCTATTATCTTCAGTAGTCACTCTGGCTACAATATCCTTAATGATGGAACACAACAGTGCATTTACACTGCTGTTTAGTGGGAAAAATAGATATTGTAAAGATACCTACTAACAGCCGCTGCCAACAAACAATCCCAATCCAAAATTTGCCGTTCGAGATTGACAGCTCAATCTTTTTTCTGATACTATATTGCCAATAATCAATCTCAGTAGTGAAAAAACTATGGCAACATGGTAAATGACAAACCGAAAAGTAGAAAGCAATCCAGATTGACTTCAATCTAATTTTTTCGATTGATTATTGGCATCGGCCGTTAGGCAGCCTCTCATCATCGCTGTTCCGTGATGGTGGCTTTGCTGTAGTACAACGCCAAGCATTACATTATAAATAATGGTATTAGTTGGTTTTCAACTGTCCATCAGCGCTCGTAACGCTTACCATCAGGCACAATGGCAATGGCGCACTAGTCTCTCATATATTGCAATAAAAAAAAACAGTTTCAATCGGGAGTTATTAATTTTTCATTTTAATTCACTTATCCACTTTGTTCTTCATACATTATAATCCATAA
This sequence comes from Hyles vespertilio, assembly GCA_009982885.2. NCBI lineage: Eukaryota > Metazoa > Arthropoda > Insecta > Lepidoptera > Sphingidae > Hyles > Hyles vespertilio. The sequence continues at coordinate 6,058,159 of CM042806.1, read as the reverse complement.
ACGGTCAAAAATATAACCTTCTAATTTAGCAAGTCTTGTCTTCAATTTCATTATTATTATTTTTTCTTTGGCTTATACTCGTATTGTAATTTTGTGTTATACATTCCTTTTCAATTGTTTTGATTGTACCTTATATAAGATAAGTAATTGACACACAAGATTATTGTACACGTTTATGGGAAGGAACTGTTCTCCTATAATACAAGGTTTACTTAGTTTAGGGGACAGGGCTACAATAAATTGTAATCAAAAATGTGTGTCTAATAAAATACTTTTATTATTATCTATATATTAATACGTGATGCAAAAACTTTGGACCCCTTTTTACGAAAATTGCGCGGACGCAGGAGCATAAAATTTGGCACACTTATAGTTTATGCGTAGGAGAAGTGCAGAACGCTAATATTTTTCGATAATAATGCTTATAAAGTACATTAAATCAAAAAATAAAACATTACACACACTACCATGCATTTCACACACACATACATACACAAGTATTTGTACACGCATACATACTCTGTTGTCAAATTGTATCTTTTCTTTTTCATTTTGTTCTTCTGACATAGACATATCAAACAAAAAGTTTTACTTGCCTCATTTAATATTAAAAAAGATTTTAATAATAATGCATAAAAAGTACATTATGTCAATAAATAAAACATTACACAAACCAGCATGCATTTGACACACGCATACACAAGTATTTGTACATACTCTTTGGTCAAATTGTTTTTTTTTTTTTATTATAGACATAGTTGCGTGCGTATAAGTGCGTGGTGGCTTGTTGGTAAACGGACTAGACGCGACTGCCAACATGGTCACGGTGGTCGCGGGTTCTAATCCCAGGGCACACCTCTAACTTTTCAGAGTCATGTGTGTATTGATAGTCAATCACCACGCACTAAAACGGTGAAGGAAAACATCGTGAGGAAACCTGCATACCATAGCGATTTATAAAAAATTCTATGGTATGTAAGTCCGCCAACCCGCACTAGGCCAGCGTGGTGGACTATATGGCCTAACCACTCTCAATCGTACTGTCGATTGTAGAGTAGGCCCGTGCCCTGCAGTGGGACGTATATGGGCTGATACAGTAGTATATAGACATAGATGACATGTCAAACAGAAAAGTTTGTTTACTGTGGTTTTATTGAATGTCAAACAGAAAAGTTTTATTTGACGAATACTACGTGAAATACTGAGCGCTTATACAAATTGTGTAGCAGTAAGATACATTTAAATGTACACGGACTATCATTATATGCATAAAGAAAGTTCTGTAGCAGCAATATGCAATAACAACATTCAGGTACAAAAAATATATATAAATTGCTATTGCTGGTTAAAAACAACTATTGTAGTTTACGATTTTAGTAATTACATATACTTCAGGAGAAATAAGTGATTTTGAGAGATACGTACATTTAAATGTGCTCGAATTATCAGAATAACAACATCATCATACAGGTAAAAACTTTTTCTCTTCTTGATTTGGTCGAATTTCGACCACTAGTTATTATAAAGATATAACGCCTTAACATAACCGTTTTATCGTAGTGAACATTTCTTGTTTAAGGTAATAGCACCAGTGGCGGAGGCTGGGGCAGCAGTGATGGTAAAGGAATTTTACCTCTGGCTTTGTGCAAACAGTCACTAATTAAAAACAATGTGGTACGTATCTTCAATATCTTTATTATCATCCCTACTAATATTATAAAGGTTTGTTTGTTTGTTAAACGTAAAGTTTGAATCGTCATGAAACATTGTACACATATTCTTGGAGGTATTAGAAGTACCATAGGATATATTTTATGACAAAAATAAAGTTATTTATACGAAATTCAAAATTTTAGCCGCCACTTTAAAAAATGTACCGCTTATTATAGTATAAAACAAAATCGCTTCTTGATGTCTGTCCCTATGTGTACTTAAATCTTTGTAACTACGCTACGGACTTTAATGCGGTTTTTTTTATTAGGTAGAGTGATTCAAGAGGAAGGTTTATATATATATATACCACCCAGACGAAGCTGGGTCGGGCCCTAGTCTTTTGTATTGCAGAAGTTACCTTCTAATTGTAAAATATCCACGACTTGTGGATTTCAATATGTGCTACTGTGGTGCGTGTGTGTGTGTGTGTGTGTGTGTGTGTATACTTGGATATGTATCTGCCTAGCTTCGTAGGTCTAGTAGGGATTGGTAGATTTTACAACCCACGATTTTGCTTTTAATAATTATGGCAATGGCTTGCATACCTGCTACTTGCATACATGTGGATACCCTACACTGACCATTCGATAGATCATATTCGTTGTTGTACCATTGTAAAAACAAACGACGATGTGACTATTCAGGGGCCCTACTATATAAATCCGAAACGAAGTTCGAAACTTCGTGACGTTTTTCGTTTCGAAACCTACTCTGTAACACGAAGTTCGAATCTTCGGATTGAAGAATGAATTATTCCAATATATCGGCAATACGAACATTTGCAGAGTAGGTACATACGTATCGTCACAAACTTCGTTCGTCCGAAGTTTACAAGTTTACAAGCTGGTAAGACGAAATGTGAAGCCACGGGTTCGATCCCAGCACCGTGACAAATGTTTGTGAGGTTCACAAGTATTTTTCTTGGGTCTTGGTGTTGGTGAGACCAAAAGTTCTTGTAGTTCTTGATACCGACACCAAACTTCATTGATCTTATTGAGGGCTTAGAACTATGTATGTAACTGTTGGATTTTATCACTATATCATTATTTGGCTTGACAGTCTCGTAGTTCCTGATACCTACGTTACAAAACTTAGTAGATCTTAATAACCAGGACCATGTATGTGACAGTTGGATGTATTTATTTTTCCAGGGCATCTGCTTGTTGTGCACAGGATTTTCTCCGAACTGTTTGAGCAGTATAATCGGCGCTGGCAGTGGTAGTGGGTGGGGCGGTGGCAGCGACAGTACTGGAACTACTGCTACAATAAGTGCTTCTACTAGCCCATCCACTGGAGAAAAATAAGGTCAAGCTGTGTAGTCAACGTGAATTTCTCGTGTTATGGAGATAATTTCGTATATGTTGCTTCAAAATTTAATATGATTGGATGAATTGATACTTGTTTGTATCAAATACATAATTTTAAGATAAATGGCGTGTTATTTTACGCATTTTAACTACGCATATCATTCAGTATATATATTTTTTTATGATAAGACATATTTTGAATTCATCTTGCAGTTACCCAGGCCATTAAAATGCTTTTGTTATATGTGTATATAATCATAGTTAAAATGGTAATAAATCAGTGTGATTAGCAATCGGAACGGATGGACGGACTGGATGGATGTCATGAAAATAATATTAAACAGGTGAAGATTACAGTTCCAATAGATCACTTAAATATGACTGCTACATTTAATATTGTGGTAGTAACGAATTTCACTCCTAAATAAATAATAAATTAAGGCCGTCGAATACTTAGTGAATGTAAGGTTTCTAAACACTAGCAAGGACATTGTCTTTACCTTCGTCAAAAACGAACATTTCTAACTTAGACGTACTCCCACATCGAGGTATAAATTAGGCTACGCCCATAATGTTCCACATTAGCGTTCATAACAAATTCGCATCGTTGCCGCGGAGCCTTCATAATTACATTCTTAATTATAAAATTAAAACCACGTGCAAAATGGCGTGAAGCTGCAAAAAGTGCACAATGTGGTTTGCTGCAATGGAAAATTCTTTGGACAACATAATACTGAATTTTGGCTTTCACATTACTTTAAAGGTATTTTCAAATAATAGGTACTGTACTACAATGTAGGCAAACTTTAGAAAAAATCAGAAACACGTATAATAAACAAAGAGGTCATCATTGTTTAAAAGCTATTTTAATATTGTATCAAACCTATACGTCCTACCGCAGGATACGAGCCACATGTATATGGGGCAATATATAGAGCGTGTATATTGAGTATACAATCAAAAGTACGATCGAGAGATGTTGAGCCATACAGTCCACAACGCTGGCCTAGTAGACTTTACATACCATATAATTTTTCACAAATTGCTGTAGTATGCAGGTTTCCTCACTATTTTTCTTTAACGTTATAGTGCGAGGTGATTGACTATCAATACACACATGACTCCGAAAAGTCAGAGATGTACCCTCGATGACCACGAACATGGTAGCAGCTGACCCCTTTAAACGACTTATGAATTAAGTTTGAGTGAAGAAGATAAACCATTAGTGTGTCTATGAATAAGACCGTTTTTCTTTAATTTAGTCCATAAATAATCATGAAATAACACGTCACCTTTACAACACATTTCACCTAAATCCGAGCGTATGCCACCGAAAAAGCGTTAAAGAAAATGCTTTGGAGAACACGGACTGCAATTGTGGCAGTGGAAATCACGTATTACGCTCAAATGGAGTGAAAACCAGTGAATTGCGGTTGATGAGCTAAAAATTGCGGACTGGCGCGCGCTTTAGGAAAAAGTCGTGGAACCACGACATACGTTAATCAGATTAAATATGTATTTGCATTGATGTTTCAACGCAGTTTAAGTAAGTCCTAATAAATCATTAGTGAATACCTGTATCTGTATCAGCCCACATACGTTCCACTGCATTACATGGGCCTCCGCTATAACCGAGAGTACGATTGAGAGTGGTAAGGTCGTATAGTCCATCACGATGGACTTATGCGGGTTGACGGACATTACCTGTATACTCTTGAAGTTTTCCAGGTTACGGTATGTAAAGTCCACTATCCCGCACGGGGCCAGCAAGTGGACTATTGGCTATCCCATCTCTATACAACCTTTTCGGTAAAAAGGACGCGGTGGTGATATAGCAGTTGTAAAGGAGGTTTTATTTAATACAAAATTACATTTGTTTGTTTTTGTTTGAAGTTTAAGATTAAGAAGTTAGAAGTTTAAGAAGTTTTTTCCTTCCACTGCGCCGAGGGGTTTGGTTGAACATTTTTATATTGTAAATATGATCTAAATTAAATCAAAATTGAAACATCAATGTATTGTATCAACCCACATAATTGTGTATGTCTCACTGTAGGGCACGGGCCTATTCAATGATGGAGAATATGATTGATAATGTATTCTTCAGTAAAGGTGCCCTACGGTGTACTGTATAAGGGCGAGCATTATTATTATTTATTTTAATTAAAATAACCACGTTCACATTAGGATTAATACGAATGATGTTACCAAGGATAAAAAATAAAACATAAAATTCAGTAGGCAGTAGGCACTGTTTACTTAAGTATAATTAATAAAACCAGTAATTTAATAACACGTCATTAACATTCGAGTATCAGACGAAATTAATGAGAGTGGGTTTTGCGACCTTCCCTGCCGTGACCCCTGGATGACTGAAAACAAAAAACAATTAATTATTACTCGGAATTTGGGTAAAATATGTGGTATTATTATAATTGGTATAGATATATAATAATAGGTTTAAAAAGGCTTAAAGGTCTGATAGAGTCATGGGCTTTGATCAGTAAAATACTGAGTACGATCTCTAATAAATTATAAAACAAACCATTCCTCACTACGATAAAAAAATAACTTATATAATATTAACATGGAATAACAAAAACATCTATCATAATAAATAATAATAATTTTTAATTTACTATGAAAGAAAATATAATAATATTTAAATACAAAATAAATTATGCATTTTGCAATTTAAATTATACATGCAAACTGTGATGCATTTCATTGTAAACGACATCGAAATCCTCTTAGCCATATTAACAGAAGTTGGCGCCGAACGTAGTCCGCCGCAAATGAGCGATAATATATTCTCAAAGTCGAATTTCCATTGTGAACAAGAAACTGCATGTGTACATTGTTCAGCATACATTTTAGCTGAGCACAAAATAAATTGTATTGCTTTTCTAGATCAAAATTTGATGGGTGACCAAGGGTTTCTCAATTTCACACTATTGTGCGGAATACTTGATTGCTTCTTCAAACTATTTAAGGAGACAATAATAAAAAAAAACTTTGATTCTATTTATATCGCCCGCATCAAACTGCTCCCCGTCTTTAATTTCTGACACCATTTTTTTATCCCGTGTCAAGTATTTTTTGTTATTATTATACTGGTGGTAGGTCTCTCATATGTGAGAGGCCATCTGGGTAGGTACCACCGCAATGTCTATTTCTCCCGTGAAACAACACTGCGTAAATGCACTGTTGTGTTTCGGATTGAAGGACATTGTAACCAGAGTAACTACTGGACATATTGAGACTTAACATCTTATGTCTCAGGATGGCGAGCGCAGTGGAATGTTGCTACTGTTTATGAGCGGTCGTATCGCTTACCATCAGGCTTGCTAGTCTCGTCATTAAATGCAATAAAAAAAATAAAAAAAAGAAGGCCAGACGAGCATGCCATTCGCTGGTAAGCAATACGACCGCTTATAGACAGTAGCAAAATCAAACAACAAAAGCAATGTTTGGCATTCCACTGCGCTCGCCATCTTGATATCTAATATGTTAAGTCTCAATATTTCCAGTAGTTACTTTGGCTACAACGTTCTTCAAATTTCAAAAAACTACTCTATTGTTTTGTTGGGAGAAAAATACATTGTGCTAGTACTCAGGAGGCCTCTCACATATGTATGAGAGACCAAAATGTTTCAATATATAAAAAAACAAGCTTTTACATTCATAGTTACCTTGCCATGATCACTGGTATCATAAGCAACGTGTCCCGATAAGTCTCCGTTGCTGCTGAAACTCTTAATGGAGCTGGGTTGAGGCCATTCTTCATCACCTTCGCTTTCGCCTTCGCCCTCTTCAGCTGCTGCTGGAGCAGGCTCATCAGTCGCCGCCTTGGTCTGCGACTTATGACTCCTTCCACGAATAGCTGAAAGAAAAACTTGATCATAATTGGTCCAGCCATGTCGGAAGTATGCCAGAAATACATGGTTATTTTTTTGAGAAAGGCATTTTTAGCTTATTTTCTGCGATGGATGTTATTTTTATAATAATAATGAAAAAATTGAATGGCCAATATGAAAAAATATTTTCAAATTAGTATTTGACTGGAAAAAAATTATTAGGCACTACCTACAGCATTTTAAACTGGAAAGTCTAATTCATAAACATACAAATAAAAGTAGCTTTAAAAAAATCAAATGTTTAACGTCGAATATGTTTTATTTTTGGATTTTTTGTGACCTGATGTCAGCGCGAGGGAACAACAGCTTCGACATTTTATACCAACCTTAACTCGCTTCCATTGATAGGTATATTTCACAATGTTTCATTTATTTTTGTAGTTTTAATATGGAAATTATTATATTTTTATACGCTATGCGAGAGGATTTGCTAGTGTAGTCTACGTGTTGTACTTTTGTAAAGGTTTTTATCAAGAAGGACTTTGTTTATTAAAACGAATTAAACAAAGAATTCAGATGAAAATGATTCATTTTTTCTTTGTTTAAACAAAGAATTCAGATGAAAATGATTCATTTTTTCTTTGTTTTAGAAGAGGCTCGGCAATTACAAATAAAAAACGATATCGGATAAAGTTACACCACAATCACACCTACAGATATCAATTCTTTCATCAAATCTTTCAATCACTTTTTGGAACAATGGCTGGTTTATTTCGTTAATCACGTCACAAATTTTGAGTTTTAATTCTGAATTCGATTCTATTAGCTCCATATAGACTCGGTATTTCACATAGCCTCACAAAAATAATGGAGTGGTGTTAAATCACATGACTGGACCGGCCACTTAACAGCTGAATTTCGTGAAATTATACGATCGGGAAATTTGGTTTGGAATAAATTCATTGTTTCGGGGGCTGTTTGAATTGTGGCTTCGTCCTATTGGAACCACATATCAGTGATATCGACGTCATCAATTATAGTTCAAAATTGAGTTGTTGCATTTACAGCCGAATTTTCCACGCGGCACTTCCCAGCGATCCCAATAACCTTTATTGTATCCCCGCTGATAGCATGCTGACAGCACAGTCGAAGCCAATGCTATTTTATAAATACGAATTATTATGCATCACAAATGTTTCTGCGATCTGCAAATATTTGTTTCGGGTTTGGACCTTTGTTAGTCCGAGAAGTATCTCGTATTTTCTGATACCCACGAAAAAAGACTTGTATCTTGGGTTCAGAATTATTTATTAATTTACTCATTGTTCAGCAATAAAATATTTGCTAGACTGTAAACTCAGCCTTATTTTACCTGCATGTCAATTACGATTAAAACTGTCGACGTGGGAATAACAACGGCCATACGCCGACAGAATTTCACATCTGATATTAAATAATTAATTTTACTTTAAACAAGGTCTGTACAAAAATTGAATGGATGGGTTATTGTGTATTTGAAAGCCGATCAAATTTTATATATATATTGTAGCAGGTTATCTTTTATCTGACCTTATCGAACTATTATATTAGATCGAAGATTACAATGGTGTTAGGCAAAATGAATCAAAAGTTAGACCTATGAATAATAAGTCAATATTAAACGAATCATATATTCTGAATTTACGGCAATTAGCATCTGACCGCGACACATAGAAAAAAGTCCTCTCTTTTCTCATCAATTGGAATTAAAGGCACAGAGTACTTTTGACATACTGATTTAATACCTTATAATTAAAATGATAATAATAAACGATCATTCTGAGTCAAATCTCTTCAAATCTAATGGCGTATACCTTAAAAAATATTCTCGTACAAAATAATCAAGTAGGGAAAATTTATACTAAAACGCAAAATAAGGAAATACGATACAAAAGCATATAAAATATAGTTCCAATAAGATTGAAGTGAAGTAAGACATCAAACAGCCAATTGCTAAATATTCAACCGGGTCTAGTTGCTAAGCCTTGCGTTGACGAAATTGATATAAAAACACAAAATAAATTAATAAACTGCCTTGGTGACTTAGTCATATCACGAGTCGGGCAAAGTGACAATGGATTTTTCTATTCAATATCAGTCTGGAGTTATGAACTAGGACCCGATATAGCGATAGGTATCATGGGACGTGAGGAAAATATCAGCCCACCCCTTCTAGGAACGGCGTGAGTTTATGTATGTATGATTGTTAGTAAATACGTATAGAAAATCTTACTAACATTAGCTTACTAGAACAATTCAATCTTAATTGAAAGCATTCCAATTTTCGTTGTTAATTGAAAATCATGACTAAACATTTGTATAGCGTTTTGTAATATGCCTCTTCGCAACAAACAGACCAATAACAGGCAGGCTTCCTCTGGCGTACATATTGATTCCTGCCAAGTCAACAGAAAACACAAACAATCTTCTCTTTATCTCAATTAGAATGATCGTTATTTGTATATTAGTAGGGTATTCCCTGTCATAAAGGAACTAGCACTCGATATTAATTTGGCAAACGTTGTTACTGTGTACATTTGAGATTCTGATAATCATTGTCCAGATTTGCTGATTGCCAATGCGTTGATACTAAAGAGTCTAGAAAAACCTCTTCAGATGTTTTTCTAGACTTCCTTTAAATTTATCCTTTGGTCAAGAGGCTGATTTCGAAGCCAATATTGCTAGACGAACACATTGAGAAGATGTTCCTAACTGTTGATCTTTTACAACCGCGCTGATCGCTCGGACCTTGACAGCGGGGGGGAACTATATTTTATAGGTATTTGTCTGTTATTATGAATACAATATACGTACAAATGTGGAGGAAAAGATTTAAAAGTAGAAATAAATATGAATATTGCGACATTTATTTTTTAATTATAGGTATTGAAATAAAACCATTGTTTATGAATTTTATCGTGAATTTCGTTTCATTTTCTAACTTCCCTACGCGACGTTTCGATTACTTTAAAACTTTCATGGTCACGGGGTGGACACGATATAAATATAAAATTCCTAAATTATAGTTTTATTTCAATGTGTAACAATCGGGTAAATTTAACAAACCATTATTTTATAAGTTATGAAAATAAAATTATTATTATTTTTACATCCATTATAAAAGCTTTCTGTTCCATCAAGTCTAAAGAAATATTTTTATTTCTTCGATATAAAAATAACACACATTTATTTTAAAGAAATGGAGACCATCATTTCTCATCCCTGATAAAACTGTATTTATAAATATATGACTTTACCTTTCCAATATGAAAAGATATCACATTTTAAACAAATCGAACCAAAATAAAGCAGCTACCACTTTCAATATAATTCCATTTGTGCATCTACTTTATCAGTCCATATACGTCCCACTGCAGGGCACAGGCCTCCTCTACAATCGAGAGTACGATTGAGAGTGGTTAGGCCATAAAGTCCACCTTGCTGGCCTAAGGCAGGTTGGTATTTTATTTATTTATTTTATTAACTTTATATACCAAACAGTATACAGGCGGACTTAATGCCAGGAGCATTCTCTAACAGTCTACCTTTGGGTGAAGCAGAAATGGAGTACAGCAGGTTTTATTTACATTTAGATAGGGGAGAAAAAAAATGGTACAATATTTAAGTAAGTGTACACTGTACTAAGATTAAAATGAACATACATACATTATTATTTATTAGTTAATATGATATTTGTGCATTGCATTTATTTATTTAATTCTCTTCAATTAAGAAGCTGGTAGAATTGGTAAAACACAATTGCATGATACCATTGCTTCTGATTGAAATGAATTAAACACGGTGGATTCCATAAAAATTTGACATTTTATACTACTGTTCGTTTGTCATGAATTGTGAGGAGGGTTTAAATTTGTTGTCGGCTACTCCATTCTAATTAAATTTGGGCGTTTAAAATATAAGTTGGCAGGTACTGTAATAGGTTCCTGGCAATTGGCATAGGCTTCGTATCATAAGAGGAAAATATGCTAATAAGCTAGGCCACTTGTGCGGATCTAAGACAAATTACGTGATTATAATTTGTACCCGATATAACAATAGGCTCCCCCCAAGAACTTTTTTTTTATTGCCACGAACGGTGAGATCACTTGCCGTTCGCCTGATAATAAGTAATACGACCACTCATGAACTATGACAAAACCCAACAACACCTTGAATTACAAAACTATGCTTGGCATTCCACTGCGCTCGCCATCCTGAGACATAAGATATAGTAGTTACTCTTGCTACAATGTTCTTCACAGCGAAACACAACTGTGCATTTACACGGCCGTTTGGTGGGAGAAATAGACATGGCGGTGGTACCTACCCAGGCGGCCGCTCACATATGAGAGACCTACCACCAATGGGATGTCTTCAGTTTCACCAATTATGAACAGTACTAGTGCCATCTCAGCCAAGCCCTTCTAGGAGACATCAGACAATAATAAGCTTATATTTATTTCAAATATTAAATAACTTACCAGCTTCGGCGCTGATGGCAAGGACCACAACAAAGAACAGTACAATAGCTTTCATCGTGATATTTGACACTGAATATGCTTGGAAAAAAATAGCTATTTATATGTTACTTTTGAAGGAAGTCGAAGAAAATTAGACCGATAACAGAGTGGTTAGGAACAATTTTACCGTTATTATGTAATTAGTGGTTTTAAATAGTATGGTAGGAATATTTTAAAGGTGATTCATAATTTCCTGGTGGAATAATTGACAATGATCTTACTAAAATATAAAAATGTTTGGACATAATACACTGAATGACAAATGAATCATGACAGTAATTGGATTAGACAGGGTCAGTTCGTAAAAAAATACAAATATATCTACGCAATACATAGTACCACAAATGTAAACATGTTCACGGCGGTCGGTGGTTTAAATCCCAGAGTACATCTCTGATTTCTTGGAGTCATGTGCATATTGATAGTCGATCACCACTCGCTATTGCGATGAAGGAAAACATCGTGATGAAGTGAGGAAGGAAGCCAACGAGGTAATTTATAATTACATACATACATACATAACTCATGCCTTTTTCCCAGAAGGGGTAGGCAAAGGTGCCAGGACACTCACGTTTCGCCATGTATGTTCCGACCCACAATGTGATAGGTGGCGAGCCTATCGGCATATCGAGTACACATTCCTGACTCTGGGCTACTAATGAATAGAAAAATCCTATGATCACTTCGCCCAACCCGGTTGGAATAGTTATTTACATAAATTTTAATTTATAATTACAAACATATAAATATATAACAATAAGAAAATAAAATATAATCTAAACACGAAGCACCTTTTAATTGTCGTCACCTTAATTCGACACTTCACGTTTTTCCAAACAATTGGCGAGGTTTGCTCACCACTCCAGTTGGGTACCCGAAACAAAGGGCCAAACTAACGATGTGCAAACATAAATTGGTCTACAAACAAGAACATGACGTGTTACACATTACTGAGATGCCAACACAAACACCTAAGTATATTTGCTTTGGATGAGCGTTTGTGTTGTTGGGCTAAGGCTAATATTATGATGGACCTGTAATAAATCAAAATATAAAAGGATCTTCGTCATTAATCTAGTGTTAGTGTTTACGATTTCTAGACTGTGAAGTCCTGGATGGAATTTCCAGATAGGGTCCTCCAATTTGCATAAGTACTACAGTTTTAGTAATCTAGAATTTGTTTCTAGTGTCGCGATAGAGTCGCTCTATTATTTTGGAAAAATGTGGGACACTATAATTGCCTTATTTCTTACCCTCATATACATAGAAAATGAAATCCACCATGATATAATTAACTAGCGGCCCGGCCCAGCTCCACTTGAGTGAAGATACACACTTTTGAAAATATTCATCAGCGATAATGTAGGATTGATTGATAGTCAATCACCACGCACTAAAAACGGCGAAGGAAAACATCGTGAGGAAACCCGCATACCATAGCGATTTATAAGAATTTCTATGGTAGGTAAGTCCACTAACCCGCACTAGGCCAGCGTGGTGGACTATATGGCCTAACCACTCTCAATCGTACTGTCGATTGTAGGGGAGGCCCGTGCCCTGCAGTGGGACGTATATGGGCTGATACAGAAAAAAATAATGTAGGATTGTAATGGTCAGGAGGAGGAGGAAGCAATCGCCTGTTGCCTGGAAATGAGGAGGCTTCTTAGCCTCCAACATAATTACGGTACGGGCCGCAAATTGAGCGGCATTGTGCAGGGATGGTCCCGGTAGAAGCTGGAGCGCTCTTGCTCCGGGTTCCCGGGGCAGTTCCAATTGCGCTGAAGAGGGCAACGCGGGGTTTGGTTGGTATGCCTATCGGTGAACCCAACATAAAAGGAAAGGGAAAGGTAAACATGAACAAGACCCCTCGTAACAACCAATAGAGTACTAACCGCTATAACCATTGATCGTTAGAGACGAAGTGATAAAGTCTTCAGTAGTTATTAATTAGCTGACCTCTTCTGTTCCATAAATAAAGAGGCTAAGTGGGTTTAAGGAGGGTAATAATATTTGTATAATATTAATGTTCTTTTTTTCAGGTCAGAAAAGTAGCTGCGACGAACTTGATGGTACATAGCCAACTAGATAATTTTTTTTATTTCATTTATCATGCTTTAATAATTGCGTCTTATATAATTATGACTAATAAGTTATTTAAATTTAACCTAAACTTCTAAAGAGACTACGACTAAGAATATGTCCAATAACACGTTTCTTATTGTCTCTATTAAGGGGAAGACACAATGTTCGCGTGTTCTTTTTCACTAGCACTCACTGCACTATTTTTCACTAACTGTTCATCACTAACTCGAAAGGTTTTGTCCTTTTCAGTCTTCTCAGTAAGTCCGTGTTGTCGAGGAGCTGGATAGCCTCGACGTTCACGTGATGGTGAAGCCTATGTTCATGAGCTTCGGCATACTTTTTTACAATATTTCTAACGAAGTCTACCTTGAGGTCCCGATGAAGATCTTCATTTCTTACGTACCATGGGGCATTTGCTATATTCCGCAGTACTTTGTTTTGAAATCGCTGTATTATTTGCATATTGCTTGGTTTGGTACATCCCCACAACTGTATACCATAAGTCCATACAGGCATAAGGACTTGTTTGTATAATAGTACTTTGTTGTGTACTGACAACGAAGAGTGTTTACCAAGTAGCCAATACATATTCCTATAGCGAATTTCTAGCTCGTCGCGTTTCTTTTTGACGTGTGCCTTCCAGCGAAGCTTTGCGTCCAGAGTCATGCCAAGGTATTTAGCCGTATTTTCATATGGTATGGTTTTACCGTCAATGAACACAGGCTCATACTTTGGCCTTTTGTTGGTGAAGTCAATATGAACTGATTTTGATTCATTTATTTTCAAACGCCATTTTTCAGTCCAATTGGAGATGACATTGACAGCTGTTTGCACTTTATCCACTGCTTCTTTGTGGATCGATCCTGTGGCTAAAATTGCCGTATCGTCTGCGAAAGTTGCTATGGCATTCTTTTATATTTTAGGAATATCACAGGTGTATAATAAGTACAGGACCGGACCTAGTACACTTCCCTGTGGTACTCCAGCTTCTATATGCCAGCGGCGTGCACAGGATTATGACACTGGGAAAACTTTTTCTTTTATAGTTTTTAGCATAGCCACAGCCACGCGACGGATCTCTAAGTCGGAAACCATGCCAACATAACAAGTCTTAGATGTACTACTATTTATGTCCATCTTCTACGGCAACGCAGACAAAACAGCGATCGATCGTCGCGGCGGAAGAAATTCTAATAAGTAAAATAAAAAAAAAACTCACCTAGTCAGCTTTCAATTTTCACATATTCAAGGTTCCGGTTAGTTGAGATTACTATACCTATCCCGATGTAAATAAACGCAATATTTCGGCCACCTCATTCATTCATTTGATAAACATACATTTTTAACACAAACCTCGCAATCAAATAACATTTAAAAAAATAAACAAACACACTAGTAAAAGCAAATGACTACAATTAATATCGAAACTTAGTAATAAACTGTTAAATGTACACACTTTCAAATGTTAAAATGAAAAATCCGTTAAGAAATCTATTTTTTTTTTACAAACATACTAGTATAAAATAGTAAACAATGCAAAAACTCATAAAAAAAGCAAAATGGCCCCCGCGAAACACAAAACATTTCTATTTAATCAAATAAAACCTTACTAACCAAAAATGCATAATGTGCATAGGTGATTAAATTCCAGCCTATTAATTTTACTCGGATTATAGGCAACGAACATTTACGATTACTCCCGACAACTGCCGAACTCCCGACCGAGGCCTGCCGCGCCGCAGGAGTCGCGGCTTTCAATATTCATGGGTGTGTGCGTTTGCGACTGTGCACGGACACCAACATTACTACACACATGCAAACAAATGTAATGCGGGACGCGGCGGCATGACTTGGTTGATTAGGTACATTATTTTGCTTTGCAGCGCCTCTTGCTTTTCGCGTGGCAACCATAATGTTTGCGTGATTGCAAATAGGTGCTATTTATAAAATATTAGGCGTTTTTAAGTTATTATATTTTGTTTATTCATTTATTTACTATAAATTAAAGTCATCTAAAACGTACGAACGTTATAATAAAATATCTGTGAATGGCAAGTAAAGCACTGCATTTCTGCCTACAAGGAGTGCACGCCCCTGCTATATGCTTAATTTCTGAATAAGAATCTTCATGTTTGATACGAAACATTCTATCAGAAATGTAAGATTCCAGTATGTCTGAAAACTGCTTAGGCAGCATTTTCCTAAGTTTGTAAATGAGGCCGTGGTGCCAAACCTTGTCAAATGCTTGTGCCACGTCTAGAAATACCGTTGAGCAAACTTTTTTCTCTTCTAGAGCCTTTTCGATTAAATTAGTTATCCGGTGGACTTGGTCTATTGTTGAATGGTTTTCTCTGAATCCGAATTGGTAATCTGGAATTAATTTCCGCTCTTCTATAACAGGCTTAAGCCTTTTCAAAAGTAATTTTTCATAAAGCTTAGCCATTACTGGCAACAAGGAAATTGGCCTATAGGATTTCACGTCATGAGGAGGTTTACCAGGCTTAGGTATCATAATTACTTCAGCAAATTTCCAAATGTCAGGTACATATTTCAGTCTGAACGAGGCATTTATCAAAGTAGTCAGTTTGACAACTGCTTTGCGCGGTAGATTGTTCAGTACTTCTCCTGTAACCAGATCGTAACCCGGAGATTTCTTTTGATTTATTTTTTTAATTTCACTTGTAACCTCCCTAGGTGTAACGAATTTTATTGGATGGTTGTCTTGTGATACGTAGTCTAGGCTGAAGTCCAATACAGTACCTTCATTTGGTTTAAATATGTGCTCCAGGTGTTCAGCAAATATATTTGCCTTTTGTTCATTGTTTATGGCCCAGTTTCCATTCGGTGTTTTGATGGGAGGGACTTGCATAATTGGTTTTTTAATATTTCAGGTGGCTTTCCACAGAGAATAATCTGACATACGATCGCTAGATAGCCCACGAAGATAAGTATTCATTGATTCGTCTTTGAAGCGTTTTATTTCTCTTGTGACCCTTTTTGCGAGTGTGTTATAAATTTGTTTGTCCTTAGGAAATCTGTTTGTTTGCCATTGTTTTCTTTGTCTTCTTTTTTCAGCTATAAGGTCCCTGATTTCTAGTGGGTAAGAGTTGCCTCTAGCTCTTAACTTCACCACAGGTGTGTTGCACCAGGCACATTGCTGTATATTCACTATAAACTGTCTCAAATCTTGTTCGAGTTGCTCCAAATTTTTAAGCGGAACTTTTAGATCAATTATAGATTCTAAATCTAACTTGAAGCTTTTCCAGTCAGTGTATCTATTTGATAACGAGGGATGGCTCTCCTTTTGAATTTTTCCGGCGGATAGAGTTAAGATGATCGGTGAGTGATCTGAACTCATGTCATAGCCCTCCTCAATATGTAGAGTATCGAGGGGGAGATTTTTTAAAATAAAAAAGTCTATTAGGTCTGGGATTTTTGAGGTATCCGTAGGCCAGTAAGTAGGTTTTCCTGTAGATATCACATCACATTTGAGTTCTCTAGCGGCTGATAATAATTCTCTACCTTTGGTTGTCGTAAGTCTAGATCCCCAGAAGGTATTTTTTGCATTGAAGTCACCACCGAGTATAAACCTGGAGCCAAGTTGATTAAACATATGTATATACCGCTCAGCCTTTAGTGAATACCTAGGTGGGGAGTATATAGCTGATATAGTAACAGGATAGCGTTTTGTCTGTATACAAACCGCCACAGCTTGAATGTCTTCATCCTCTATCTTAGATAGTTCGTAAACAACACTGCTTAAATGCACTGTTGTGTTTCGGATTGAAGGACATTGTAGCCAGAGCAACTACTGGACATATTGAGACTTAACATCTTATGTCTCAGGATGGCGAGCGCAGTGGAATGTTGCTACTGTTTATGAGCGGTCGTATCGCTTACCATCAGGAGAACGGCTTGCTCGTCTCGCCATTCAATGCAATAAAAAAAAAAAAAGATAGTTCGTAGTGACAAATGTTATCTTTTATTATGAGAGAACTGCCACCCCTTGGTGTGTTGTAAGTATGCAAGGCATGGTAAACTTTGTATCCTTTAATTTTTATAATTGTTTCTTTCGTACAGTGCGACTCTGATATGAGGCAGACATCGAAGTTTTCAGTGGTTAGGACGAATTCTATTTCATTTAGGTGTTGAAGTAGTCCATTGGCATTCCAAGCTATGATTTTAAGAGTCATTGTTTGGTATTTGGTATGATAGCAGTTTTGGTGCTATGCTCCAGCTTTTTCAGGCGATTATCGAATGAAGTCATAAAATTAAGAATTTTGTTGATTTTGTCTTCAATGTTATTTTCTTGTGATTGTGGTTTCTGTTGTGACTGTGACAGGTCCTGTGGCTGTATTTGCAACTGTCCAGCTTTTGCCATTTGTGAATAAGTCACATCTTTTTTAATACTTTGAGTGTTTATTGGTTTTTTAGGTCTATTGCTGTCTGGAGTTTTAATTGTATTTTTACTATTCTTCACCTTATTTTTCATATTTTGCAGTTCTTTGGCTACTACGCACCCTCGATAATTGGCAGGATGTGGTTCACCACAGTGTATGCATTTTGGCTTAGCATCCGCTGGTTTTGGGCAGTCACGAGTATGATGCTTACCCGTACATTTAACGCATCTAGGCTCCTTACTACAGTATTTTTGAGTATGGCCGTATGCTTGACATTTCTTGCATTGTGGAATCAGCTTAGATGTTTTGATTGGCTGTATTTCCACTTTGCAGCCGAGAATTGAGCTGATATTATAAATATTGTTTATGTCTTCTTCTTTTTGGAATGATAGCATAAACATATTAAGAGGTTCTTTAGTCCTCCAGCTTAGTTTATTCACCGCTTCAGTTATTTTAAAACCTTTAGTTTTAAGGTCTTCAATAATTCTTCCCGGCACATACGTGTGGTGAAGATTTTTTGCCATTACTCTGATCGGTCTGTCTTGTTTATTCTCATACGAGTAAGTAAACGTGTGAAGATTTATGTGTTTGTATGGAATGATAGATACACCCAAAGTGGAGGATAAATCTTTCGTTTACTCAAGCAATTCTGTATTACTTACGCTATTTGCTTCCTCGTTTCCAAACTTAGTTATATTATTTGATAGATCGGTGTTTTTCTGCTTGTTACGAAAACTTTTTTTACTAAACTGCACTAGGTGTTATATGGTCAATCGTACCGTCAATTTTACGGAAGGTCCGTGCCCTATAGTGGGTATATGGGTATATACAATACAGTACAGCATGAAAACTTTGTGAATAAATATAAAAAATATTTAATAATAATAATAATATTAATATTTAGTTCCCATTTATTCTGCAGGTTACTAGTTATTTTATTTATCTAGGATGGAATCTTAAATTTCATACGTAGCTCTAATTAACAATTAAAAGGTGTTACATAACTAAGCTGAATTAATCTTCAATTCATGGGTAACCAATATATTTTGCGCCAAAATTTCTTTATCCTCATCTTGACGAATATACTTGATTTTATATTAATATCACGTTACTAAAATCTATTTATTGTTATTGAGCCATCTAATAATTATATCAAAGTAATATTATGTTAAAATCCACAAAATACATACCCCAACAGTCACCTTCATAGTCCCGGTCCCACACTAAGATCGAGTCTTTCAAAAAACAGATAGAGATATATACAAATATGTGTTTTGGTGCCTGAAATTGAACGCGCAGCCTCTGGTTTCCACGCCATGGAGGCTGTCAAATTATACGATCTTATTCCACTAACGATATGTACATCCTTATAACCCTTCAATTACTGCAAATCATGAAATCAAAAGCATTTTTGGTGTTAACATGATCCCTATGATTTTCCTGTTCCCGGGATACAGGACATCTTTATAATACGTTGGAACCCAATCACGAAAATATTTGGCTTCTTGATACTTCGTCATCCTGACATGTCATAAACATAAATCCTCTTTATTTGCTTGTCGCTTTGTGCGCTTATGCCTTGGAAATTATTGCACGGAGTTGTATGATTTTTTTGTTTTATTGCACATATGAATTATCTAGCCATGTTACCGCCTCAGACATTTTTAAAACCTATTTAAGTTGTGGAATGTTTTGCCCCTTTCAAACATCATTTGAATTCAATTTGAGCAAAAAAGACAAATTATTCGATAGCTAACATAGGCTTTAAAATTGTCTATGAATACGACAGTTAGGCTCCAACGAAAAAAACATTGTTGAAAAAAAATACAACCATAGATATTGTAACTGATGTATATATAATAACTAGCGGCCCGGCCCAGCTTCGCCCGGGTACAAATAGATTTCTGTACAATAATATGTACGTATTATACATATAAACCTTCCTCTTGAATCACTATATCTATTAAAAAAAACCGCATCAAAATCCATTGCGCAGTTTTAAAGATTTAAGCATACAAAGGGACATAGGGACAGATAAAGCGACTTTTTTTATACTATGTAGTGATTACATCCGTATTACAATGTTTTGGGTCTCTAGATAACAACATGTGCATACAGAAACTGCGTACTAATTTGTTAACTCAATTGAATTTGTAATTCGTATTCCACTTTCACTTATCACAAACTATCACGGGGTCGGCGCAATTTGATTTATGGACGGATCTTGATTTATCTCAACATAAATTGACTAAGATTCTATTATTTCTAGAGTTGGTTTCATACAAACGGCCTTCTGTAAAATAAAGCATAAATCTTTATAATATGCTTGGCAGAAAAGTGTAGGATGAAACTGTAATGCGAAAAAGAAACTACTTAAATATATGAAATATATGGATGGTGGTTTCAATGACTACAAACACAATGCAAGTAAAAACATCAGAAAAAACTTTTTTTTTATTGAGTTTGGGCGGTAAATCCGTGTTTTTGCTACAATAATAATTTAAGCCCTTGCGAACCATAGTGTCTTTAACAATAGTAAGGTAAATCATTCTTTTAGAAAAACTATGTATTTAGCACCAAACAGGACGATAAATTAAAAAAAAAAAGATATTTTCTTTTTCCTACATTTTTTTCTTTTGCTATGCGACTGAAGTCACTAAAACTACCACCCGGCTTCGTTATCATTAGCAATCTTGATATACCCTGTATAATAAAAAGCTTATTAATTGCCTATTGAAATAAAGTTTAGACAATCAATTTTAATAGCGGTTATGAAATAAATGCATAAATACATCTTTGCCCCCAACAAATAAAAAAAACCGTCTCTATGGAACATACGTCATTGTGAAGGACGACCGGCCAATAAAAACTTTGCCGCATTACTCGTAACAAACTAACTTGGGCGTTTATTACCTACAAAATTTAGTAGTCGACCGTAGTTGGTAACCTAAAGTGAGTGTCTAAAGTGGTATATTTAAATAAAATATATCACACGAACATAGGTGACACTCTGAACTTGGGTAGAGTTAGAAGTGCTCTGATTGAAGAGAATAAAATAATTAAGAGATTGTTAAAAGGAGATGAAGTGATAAGTCAGGGATGAGTAAAGTGAAGATCCATAGGCTCTGCCTACCTTAAAGAAATGCAGGCGTGAATGTTATGTGTGTATCAACTATCAAGGACGAAAATTTTACATAATGTTGTCTTAGATTTACCCAAATTTAGTCCATAAAATAAAATAATTTGTTACGAAAATAAAACAAAATCCGCGGTAAAATCCGGAAAAAATGTTTTATATCATAAAGAAAAATTTGGTTCAAACCTCTCGATGGTAGTTATGGTCATTTTCTTCGGTAGGCAATGTGTATAGACCAAGGGAGCCCAATAATGGTTGCCGTAAAGCCGTAGTAACTAATAATGCAAATTATACATACATACATAAACTTACGCCTTCTTCCCAGAAGGGGTAGGCAGAGGTGCTACCAGGACATCAAAATTTCGCCTTGCATATTCCGTCCCAAGACGTGAAACGGGGCGAACCTATCGCCTTATCGGGCACAAATTCTTAATAATATAATATAAGATAATGCACAGAAAAATCCAATGATGATGATGATATGATGATGATGTAGAAAAACCACGCCACCAAAACAGTTGAATATTTTTTTTTTTTTAATGTTGTGTTATGGCGAATGCCGTAATACATCATTTCAATAACGATCTAGCCTTATGACTAATAAGTTATTTAAATTTAACCTAAACTTCTTACGAGACTACTACTAAGAATATGTCCAATAACACGTTTCTTATTGTCTCTATTAAGGGGAAGACACAATGTTCGCGTGTTCTTTTTCACTAGCACTCACTGCACTATGTTTCGCTAACTGTTCATCACTAACTCGAAAGGTTTTGTCCTTTTCAGTCTTCTCACTAAGTCCGTGTTATCAAGGAGCTGGATAGCCTCGACGTTCACGTGATGGTGAAGCCTATGTTCATGAGCTTCAGCATACTTTTTTACAATATTTCTAACGAAGTCTACCTTGAGGTCCCGATGAAGATCTTCATTTCTTACGTACCATGGGGCGTTTGCTATGTTCCGCAGTACTTTGTTTTGAAAACGCTGTATTATTTGCATATTGCTTGGTTTGATACATCCCCACAACTATATACCATAAGTCCATACAGGCATAAGGACTTGTTTGTATAAAAGTATTTTGTTGTGTACTGACAACGAAGAGTGTTTACCAAGTAGCCAATACATATTCCTGTAGCGAATTTCTAGCTCGTCGCGTTTCTTTTTGACGTGTGCCTTCCAGCGTAGCTTTGCGTCCAGAGTCATGCCAAGGTATTTAGCCGTATTTTCATATGGTATAGTTTTACCGTTAATAAACACAGGCTCATACTTTGGCTTTTTGTTGGTGAAGTCAATATGAACTGATTTTGATTCATTTATTTTTAAACGCCATTTTTCAGTCCAATTGGAGATGGCATTGACAGTTGTTTGCACTTTATCCACTGCTTCTTCGTGAGTCGATCCTGTGGCTAAAATTGCCGTATCGTCTGCGAAAGTTGCAATGGCATTGTTTTCTATTTTAGGAATATCACAGGTGTATAATAAGTACAGGACCGGACCTAGTACACTTCCCTGTGGTACTCCAGCTTCTATATGCTTAATTTCTGAATAAGAATCTTCATGTTTGATACGAAACATTCTATCAGAAATGTAAGATTCCAGTATGTCTGAGAATTGCTTGGGAAGCATTTTCCTAAGTTTGTAAATGAGGCCGTGGTGCCAAACCTTGTCAAATGCTTGTGCCACGTCTAGGAATACCGTTGAGCAAACTTTTTTCTCTTCTAAAGCCTTTTCTATTAAATTAGTTATCCGGTGGACTTGGTCTATTGTTGAATGTTTTTCTCTAAATCCGAATTGGTAGTCTGGGATTAATTTCCGCTCTTCTATAATAGGCTTAAGCCTTTTCAAAAGTATTTTTTCATATAGCTTAGCCATTACTGGCAACAAGGAAATCGGCCTATAGGATTTCACGTCATGAGGAGGCTTACCAGGCTTGGGTATCATAATTACTTCAGCAAATTTCCAAATGTCAGGTACATATTTCAGTCTGAACGAGGCATTTATCAAAGTAGTCAGTTTGACAACTGCTTTGCGCGGTAGGTTTATCAGTACTTCTCCTGTAATCAGATCGTATCCCGGAGATTTCTTTTGATTTATTTTTTTAATTTCATTTGTTACCTCCCTAGGTGTAACGAATTTTATTGGATGGTTGTCTTGTGAAACGTAGTCAAGGGTGAAGTCCAGTACAGTACCTTCATTTGGTTTAAATATGTGCTTTAGATGTTCAGCAAATATATTTGCTTTTTGTTCATTGTTTATGGCCCAGTTTCCATTTATTGTTTTGATAGGAGGGACTTGCATAATTGGTTTTTTAATATTTCTGGTAGCTTTCCACAGAGAATAATCTGACATACGGTCGCTAGATAACCCACGAAGAATTCATCGATTCGTCTTTGAAGCGTTTTATTTCTCTTGTGAGCTTTTTTGCCAGTGTGTTATAAATTTGTTTGTCCTTAGGAAATCTGTTTGTTTGCCATTGTTTTCTTTGTTTCCTTTTTTCAGCTATAAGGTCCCTGATTTCTTCTGGGTAAGAGTTGCCTCTAGCTCTTAACCTAGCCACAGGTGTGTTACGCCAGGCACATTGTTGTATGTTCACTATAAACTGTCTCAAGTCTTGTTCGAGTTGCTCAACATTTTTAAGCGGAACTTTTAGATCAATTATAGATTCTAGATCTAATGTGAAGCTTTTCCAGTCAGTGTATCTATTTGATAACGAGGGATGGCTTTCCTTTTGAATTTTTCCAGCGGATACAGTTAGGATGATCGGCGAATGATCTGAACTCATGTCGTAGCCCTCCTCAATATGTAGAGTATCGAGGGGGAGATTTTTTAAGACAAAAAAGTCTATTAGGTCTGGGATCTTTGAGGTATCCGTAGGCCAGTAAGTAGGCTTTCCTGTAAATATCACATCACATTTGAGTTCTCTAGCGGCTGATAATAATTCTCTACCTTTGGTTGTCGTGAGTCTAGATCCCCAGAAGGCATTTTTTGCATTGAAGTCACCACCGAGTAGAAACCTGGAGCCAAGTTGTTTAAACATATGTATATACCGCTCAGCCTTTAGTGAATACCTAGGTGGGGAGTATATAGCAGATATAGTAACAGGATAGCGTTTTGTCTGTATACAGACCGCCACAGCTTGTATGTCTTCATCCTCTATCTTGGATTGTTCGTAGTGACAAATGTTGTCTTTTATTATGAGAGAACTGCCTCCCCTTGGTGTGTTGTAAGGATGCAAGGCATGGTAAACTTTGTATCCTTTTATTTTTATTATTATTTCTTTCGTACAGTGCGACTCTGATATGAGGCAGACATCGAAGTTTTCAGTGGTTAGGACGAATTCTATTTCATTTAGGTGTTGAAGTAGTCCATTGGCATTCCAAGCTATGATTTTAAGCGTCATTGTTTGGTATTTGGTAAGATAGCAGTTTTGGTGCTATGCTCCAGCTTTTTCAGGCGATTATCGAATGAAGTCATAAAGTTAAGAATTTTGTTGATTTTGTCTTATATGTTATATATTCTTGTGATTGTGGTTTCTGTTGTGACTGTGACAGGACCTGTGGCTGTATTTGCATCTGTCCAGTTTTTGCCATTTGTGAATAAGTCACATCTTTTTTAATACTTTGAGTGTTTATTATTTTTTTAGGTATATTGGTGTCTGGAGTTTTAATTGTATTTTTACTACTCTTCATCACCTTATTTTTCATATTTTAAAGTTCTTTGGCTACTATGCACCCTCTGTAATTAGCAGGATGTGGTTCACCACAGTGTATGCATTTTGGTTTAGCATCCGCTGGTTTTGGGCAGTCACGAGTAAGATGCTTACCCGTACATTTAACGCATCTAAGCTCCTTACTACAGTATTTTTGGGTATGGCCGTATGCTTGACATTTCTTGCATTGTGGAATCAGTTTAGATGTTTTGATTGGCTGTATTTCCACTTTGCAGCCGAGAATTGAGCTGATATTATAGATATTGTTTATGTCTTCTTCTTTTTGGAATGACAACATAAACATATTGAGAGGTTCTTTAGTCCTCCAGCTTAATTTATTCACCACTTCTATTATTTTAAAGCCTTTAGCTTTAAGGTCTTCAATAATTCTTCCCGGTACATACGTGTGGTGAAGATTTTTTGCCATTACTCTGATCGGTCTCTTTTGTTTATTCTCATAGGAGTGCCAGTGATTTTTATTGTCAACTAGTAGTTTAGTGGTGGCCTTGTATGAGTTATCGCTTTTGGTATTAATTTTGGCCATATCGCCTTTCATCATTTTAATAGTGAATGATTCACTAGGAATACTGTCACTGAGAAAATCATAAAATTTCTGGAAGTTCTTGATTCCTTCCACAACGATAGGAGGCGGTAGAAGTACCTTCTTTTCCTTTGGCTTCTCCGGGACTTTTTTGTTGGGCTCGACTTGTTGTGACGGGGAAGGTGTTAAGTTCCGCTTTCTTTTCTTCCTACTCTCTTGTCGTATCCACTCAGTTTCTCTCGCGAGTTCCTCATCGTCTGTTTCGTATTTAACTTCAGAGGGGACTTCTTTACTGACGCAAGCTTCTTTTTTATTGCCTTCCTCAGCTTTACGCAGTTGTTGCTGGAGATTTTCTACTTTTATTTGAAGCTCATTAACTAAGCATTCCAATTTTTCACGGATATGTTTTTCTTCGTTGTACAGCTGGTACAACACTTGTTCCGTTTCAGTCTTAATGGTGATAGTGCTTTTCAGTTTGGCCATATTAATTGATTTAATTGGCCATATTATTTAAGTTGAATAATAATGCAAATTATTCCACCGTTAAATCTATTTTAAACTATCGACTCAGATCAATGAATGGTGGACAACTACTCAACAATTCCACTGGGCACCGATCCTCTTGAGGTGAGTTATTTCCGATCTAAAGAAACGGAACATCGAGACCAAATATAAAGGTAAACATCTATTAAAGACCCATTAGAGATATTTTCACGTCAACCTAATAAAACAATAATCTTGTATCTATAAAAATGCAAAAATAAATCATTAACACATGCAGTGATGCATTTAGTGATTTTTTACAAAAACACAGTAGTAAAATCATATTTAAGGAACTCTCTTTTGTTTATTTATTTTTCATCGTTTATTTCTATAAATTACTTTATTTTTATTGCATTGGTATTCCATTCGCCTGATAGTAACAGAAATGATCGCTCATAAGCTGCGTAGAAAAACAAAACTATACCACCAATTACAAAGCAATGCTTGGCATACTAATACATATGATATAGTCTCAGTATGTCTAGTAGTTACTCTGGATGCAATGTACTTCAATCTGGCAGACAGTGCATTTACACTGCATTTTGGCAGGAGAAATAGACATTGCGGTGGTACATATTACATACTCAGCCTCTTACATACGACAGACCATAAATAAAAACATACAAACAAAACAACACCACCAGGCACCACACAAAAATGAACCATTGTGTACTTAAAGAATTTCGTTATTAAACCCTACACTTTATTTGTAAGTAGCGGTCCGGCCCATTTCCACCTGGGTACAGATACACTTTTCAAAATGACGACGAAAATGCTTAATTCTGACCATTTAGCATATCGACCGCATTGGACCACGAAAACGAATAAAACTTACATGTATTTGTTACATTTTCACTTTTGCTGTCCTCCTTTAAGTCATGGCGTAATTATGTATAGCCTATAGCATTACTCGATAAATGCTCTATCCAACACAAAAAAAAAACATTTAGAACTAATAGTTCCTGAGACAGAGGTAACAAACAAAGAAACACACTCTTCAATTTTATATATTAGTGTAGATATGCGCACTCGTACGCCGCATTTCAAGCAGCCACATGATTTCTGCTGTTTCTTGGCAAGGGAATATATGTCAAAATGCCCATTAATAACGCCTAGTGGACGGCAAGCTTTAGTCGGGTAACAAGAAAACTTTTCAACGATAAATAGGAGAGATTTACTCAAGAACACTTTTATTCCAGTGACCACATTATTGCACTAAGTGATTCGAGCTACGGAGTTTGCTTTAAAGTACTTTCGAGTATATTTGTCCTTCGGTACCTTGTTTTAATTGATATTTGTTTGGAAGTCTATACTTAATTATTTGCGATCCTATTAATAGACAGTTTCAAAACAAATTAAAGTTACCGAACGCTTCGTCCCTTTCGAACGACTATTGAATTTAGTTTGAGTGAAGAAGACAAAATATTGAAGAACTATAAGGCAGAAAATATGAGTTAAAACTACCATGCTTGTAGTTTTAGTAGAAACGAAAAATCGTATCTATTACGATAACATTGTATTTCATAGAAAAATATGTTTCAATCTCTGTTTTTTAAACATTTTTTTTTTTTTATTTATATTTATTTACAGAAAATATAACATCTTAACAGCCGAGGCCAACACGACGCTATATTAAATAAAAGAAAATAACTCTTAAACTACAATGAATTTAAAATTAAATAAAACAATAAACATTAAAAATAAAATTAAACAATTCAAACAAAAATAAAAATTTAAACAACAAAAACATAATTATTATTCTAACATTCGTAACATTTTTCTAAACATCTGTATCTGTATCAGCCCATAATATATGTCCCACTGCAGGGCACGGGCCTACTCTACAATCGAGAGTACGATTGAGAGTGGTTAGGCCATATAGTCCACCACGCTGGCCTAGTGCGGGTTGGCGGACTTACATACCATAGAAATTCTTATAAATCGCCATGGTATGCAGGTTTCCTCACGATGTTGTCCTTCACCGTTTTAGTGCGTGGTGATTAACTATCAATACACACATGACACCGAAAAGTCAGATGTGTGCCCTGGGATTCGAACCCACGACCACCATGTACATATTGACAGCCGCGTCTAGTCCGTATACCAACAGGACACCACGACACTGAACCTTATTTCTTAGACTTCTTATACAGCATCGCGCTAATGAAGATCTGGCTCACGACTTCACTTATGTTAAATGAGATTCGAATCGTCTAGCCAACATTAAGAGCTTTTTTTTGTTTGCTTCTTTGGTAACAAGATTAATCTATTCTGAGGAAATTAAATGTGTATAGAGGTACTTACATTCAGACTTTATGTTAAGATAAATTTAAGTAAAGTTGGAGAAAAAAGATAAACTGAACTATACTGTATCACCCCATATACGCTACATTGCAGGACGAGGGCCTCATATACGAAATGAAATGAAATGAAAATAATTTATTGAGCCCATTAAGATGTTCTACATCATTTAGATTCAGTATTTTTTTATACCAACCAGTTTGGAAAGCGGTTTTCACTAGAGAAGAACGGACAAGAAATTATAGTGTTGTTCTTTTCAAAACTAGTTTGCAATTTAGTGATTATTACAAAAAAAAAATACAAGTGGTTATATCAGAGTAGGTCATTAATAATTTGTTATAACATTTAAAAAATATGGGCATTTTTATGTTATAATATTCAATATGGCTGAGTGAAGGGAAGTCAAACGAACGAAGAATGAGTGTCCTCTGCTTCTTTTCTACAGTCGAGAATACGATTGAGGCCATCGTCGACCACGCTAGCTTAGTGTGGTTTACCGGCTTTATATACCATTGCATCTTTGCAGATATAAAAATACAAAAGTTATGATCTGTTACCCTTTGAAATTCTGTTAGAGAACTTTCAGAGTCAATTTTTCCCAAGCGCGAAGCGACCTGGCTGTGCTAGACCCACTGCGAAGGTCTATGAGCGGCGGTCACCGCTTTCCATCAGGCGTGCCGAATAATCGTCTGCCTGCAGAGGCTCCTCAAGATGTTTCCTATCACCGTTAATGAATGCACTGACCTTGGAAATGTTGAAATGACCTTTCATGCCTTGGATTCGAACCTTGGATCTCTGATATTTTGTCGGTTCGAACTATTGCTGTCTAAGCCATAGTTCACTTGAAACCTGATTCTCAAACCTGCGCTATCAATCACCATTGACCGAATTTTACATTTTTCAAGTAGTTCTCGGATCATATCGTGTGTAAATTACGTGATGTCGCAATTTTATTGCCCTTTGCCATCACAACCGCTTAATATTTTACGTCCGGGTTATATTATCGAACCTTGATCTTATGGAGGAATGAGTACTCCATTTCTATTTATGGAATGTGGCTTGAAAAGAATCTTTTTTATTTCTTTAACTGGGTCAAATATGAATGAAGACACCTTTAATAGTCCATGTTAAATTGTAGGAAAATCTTTGATAGCACTAAAATGAATTGATTTTTCTATGTGGTCCTATATCGACCCACTTACCTATTGGGCGAAAAATAGCAGAGCGGACTATGTCGCATATCTCGCGAAAGCCAAGTCCAGCAAATAATTAGTCATATTTTTATTTTTTATATAGGCATGACAAAATAGACTATAATAAGCCTGGTGTCAATGCATTGCATCAGCAATTCACTACTGACGCGTGATGGCTATATTTAAGGTCGGCACAATTCTTCCAGATTGATTGTATCCCAATGTTCACAGGATGAAACAGAAACGTGACTTATACGTGGGTTACTATAAAGGTTCCTTACCTTTGGTACGATGTTCACTATCAAAGAAGAAACAATCATAATATCATCATTATCTATTAGAACATAATTCTTTTTCGACCCCTATCATATTTCGCCTTATGGATTCCGTACTTGGGTGTCCCAGTTGTTACCAGGAGAACGTCTATCTACCCCTATAAAGAAAAGCCGTGAGTTTAAGTAAGAAACACAATATTATTTCTTTCGTAAACTAGGTTAGATGTGCGTACGGCTACCAACATGTTTATGGCGGGCGCGTGTTCAAATCCCAGGGAGCACTTCTAACTTATTCATGTGTGTATTGATAGTCAATTACCACGTACTATAATGGTGAAGGAAAGTATCGTGAAGAAATCTGGATACCATAGTGATCCGTAAGAATTTCTATGGTACGTAATGTCAGGCAAAGGCCCGCGCCCTGCAGTGGGAGGTATATGGGCTAATACAGAAACAAGATAATTTCAATGCATAAAATCTTATTTAAACTGACCCCTCAGATCCTGATCGGTTACGTCACAAGTTACGTATAAATGCAAAAATATCTAATTGATAATCCAGATTGAGACCAGTTTGGTGCAAACGAAGCAGTGTCACCGGTTTTCTTGCAAGTATAAAGTGAGAGTTGTGTACATATCGAGATTCCTTTAACAGCTTCTTACGTAATTTAATTCATGGTAATTCTTTGGTTTTGTAATATTTTTAAATGTTTCTTGTTATTCTGTAGAAAATTAAATTTGGAACGGGCAGTTACATCTCACTTCACTGGGATTTAAAACAAATATCCTTACACAGATATTGAATTGGTAGCCTTTCGTTCCAGTAAACTTCTCAAACTACGTAGTTATCAATACATACCTAGGAACGCAGACCGAGGAATTCATATTATCGTGTATGAAATCAATCGGGTAAATATCATATGTTTAGTTTATTTTTTTACAGAAGTCTTATTTGCTCTAATCTATACATACATATAAATAAAATTGAAGTGTCTGTTTTAAGAGTGAAAATAAAAAAAAAATGTCCTACTACATATCGTTATATACACGATACCTGTGCCGAAAATGATATTAAAAATTTTTTTTCTGTCTATCTGTCTGTCTGTCTGTTTGTTCAGGCTAATCTCTGAAATGGCTGGACCGATTTTGACGGGACTTTTTTTGTCAGGTAGCTGATATAACAAGGAGTAACTTAGGCTACATTTATTTTAGAAAAATAAAGTAACGTTGCAATGCAAGTGCCGCGCGCAGCTCACGCGCATGCCACCACTGGGCCGTCACGTCGGGCGCCTCCCACCACTTCTCCCACCAACGAATCAATATCACAATTACAAAATATTGTATATAAAGAAAATTTTCAATAAAGCTAATACAAAAAACTGATAATAAATGATAATTAAAATTTCATCATGGGACTGAATGAGACGGGACATCCATCTATCCATCAGCCAAAGGAAGTCCACTGCTGAACATAGGCCTCCCCCAATGATTTCCACAGAGACCTGTTGGAGGCAGCCTGCATCCAGCGACGTCCCGCGACCTTTACCAGGTCGTCGGACCATCTTGTGGGTGGACGTCCTACGCTGCGCTTTCCGCTACGTGGCATCCATTTGAGCACTTTCCGACCCCATCGGTCATCAGATCTCCGCGCTATATACCCTGCCCATTGCCACTTCAACTTGCTAATCCGGTGGGCTATGTCGGTTATTTTAGTTCTCCTACGAATCTCCTCATTTCTGATTCGATCTCGTAGGGAAACCCCGAGCATAGCCCTCTCCATAGCTCGTTGAGTGACTTTGAGCTTCCTAATAAGGCCCATAGTGAGAGGCCACGTCTCGGTGCCGTAAGTCATCACTGGCAACACACAACTATCGAAGACTTTCGATTTAAGGCACTGAGGTATTTTGGACGAGAAGACGTCGCGTAGTTTCCCGAGACGGGACATAAACTGGATAAAACGGGACGGGAAATATAGTCGACGGCGCGCGGGAAATATAGTTAGTACGCGAAATAATATGTTGTTGCCAAATCAATACTGGACTCAAAAGCTATCTGCATCCGGGCGAAGCCGGGTCCGACCGCTAGTCTAAAAGAAACACTGGGACCAATATTTTATGTAAATATTTTATTTTATTTTAAATATACTTGTACCAACATCAGAATAACGCTGAAACATTATAAGGAAACACATAAGCTTAGACATATTTTTCTAATTTATTAAAGGAATAAAATTATTGTTACTCTGCATTATGGAGATTTAAAGTTTTTACTTGTTTTCAGCTTTTATCTATATTAAGATGTCCTTGATAATATCTATCAAAACATATCAGATTCACCGTAAAATACCTTAGCAACACGTTTTGTGTTGCCTATAGAGCTGGCCTTATCATAAGTAACCAAATTAATAATACAGACAAGGGTCTATTAGGGTTACTTGAAACAGTCACAATGCCTCAGAATCACTCAAGACAGGAAGGTGTAAACGCACGGCTGCCCTAATAGCCTACTTGACTTTCATGTCCGTCCTTCCTGCGTAAACAGAAAGGTAAGTGCGGTTCTGACGCGTAATGTACGTCGAATAATGTAGCTAATGTTTTTGACTATGTCACTAGAATGGTCCGCATATTCGATCTAATTTTTATTGTTCCTAAATCCAAGTGTTTAGGGTTCATAACCCACACATGTTTAGACAATTGAGGCAACTACATAGCTTCTATTATAATGACTGAAAATATAGCTTAGGGTGGATTGTTCAATGGCATAATAATTCGTGGAATAAAATACATCATGACAATTTGCAACTAACAATTAAATTTATAAAAATGTCTATAAATGAATCACTATTACGAGCAGTCAGGATAGCTATGATAGACAGGATAGACTAGCGGCCCAGCCCGGTTTCACCCGGGTGCCAACACAAAATTTTTTTTGAAAATATACTAACTCCTATGTTTTTTTTTTCAAATCTATCCTATAGTTTCATCGCCTATTTAATGCAAACAAACAATCAAATCTTTTCTCTTTATTATTATTATAAAGAGAAAAGATTTGATTGTTTGCTTGCATTAAACAGGCAATGAAACTATAGGATTGATTTTTTTTATATTATTGTATATAGACAGATCTGGTGAATAAAGAATTAAGTAATCATCATCATCATCTCAGCCACAGGAAGTCTTCTGCTGAACATAGGCATCCCCCAAGGATCTCCACATTGACCTGTTGGAAGCGGCCTGCATCCAGCGACTTAATTAAGTAATCATCCTTATTTAATTATTTATTTTTACCTTATCTATTTAATAAAATTACCTTTTTACTCTTAACACTGTACTACATTCGTTGCGTTTGCGTCTAGGATAGCATAGTTTGCTTCTAGGCAGGATATAGTTTAATCACCTAATATTTTTTATCGCATTAATATCACCATTATTAGTTTAATTTGTATCCAGTTTTGTGAACCAAATAAATAAAAACTCTTGATTTACGATTAAAAATAGGGCCCAGACTGAACATATTCAATAACTTTGATCTTGAGCTATTTACTTTAAAACTCAACCCATAAATTACTACCACCACTTATTCTTTAGTAACGCACGAAAAATTCAAAAAAATATATTTTTAAAAAACTGGAAAGGAAATCCGTTGCAGGTATTATTTTGAAATGTGAAAAACTGAAAGATTAGACACATAGTGAGACGTGCACCTCAATGTGCCGGTAACACAGTCATTTTCCTCGTCGTTTCACATGGCTGAACACGGACAGCGGTTTTCAAACTTTAATATACATAATATAAGAAGTTTCAACTAAATATCAGTGGAGGAAGAATATTCTGGACCATTTCTGTAGATTATTGTCAGTAGAATAAATATGTAAGAGTTTATATACCATGTTTGGTATTTGTGATAAATCGGGACAATATAAGGTTTGATTCCCGTAACGAGAGAAATGTTTGTGCAGCCCACAAATATTTGTATTTGGTCTGGGTGTTTGAGAGACCGAAAAGTCTCTAGTAGTTCCTGATCCTTTTCCTGTTCCAATGACACGATACTCGATCTTATCTTATATATCTTATCTTATCTTATATATCTTATCCATGCAATCTTAATATCTTATGGTGTGAAAAGTTAATATTTAAAGATCTGAGTGTTGTTGCATGATAGATAAATGTGCCACCATCAAGCTAACTGTCGTTTTATCTCGTCACAATACATTCATACAAAAGAATAAATATTTTGTTACAAATGAAAAATATTGACAACCACTGCACCAGACTTATATTGTACAGTAACTTGTCTGTCGAACGACTGACATGCGGCAAGATAACAGTCCTTTTCTAATGTCAAAATGTTATGGACCACTGAATGGAAACTATAAGCCTGGGGTCTATTATGTTTTTAGGCCTGAAATAGCAATCATGAGATGACAGGTAATTATGTAAATTGAAGCAGAGATGATAAATAAACAACAATTTGTTAGGATAAATGATGAAGGCAAAATCTCAAGTAGATCTATTAATTTTTTATTCTATCTATTAATTATCATGGCATTAACTAAAATTGCACAATCACTAAAGTGTCTGATGAAAATGAATTGAGTAAAAGTTATGGGTGAGGATCGAGAAGAGCAGAGTCCATACTCTCTGTCTAGCCTAATGAGACACAGAAAAGACATTAAATATATATTAATAAATTTACGTCGGTGGCGAAGTTGTACTACGGTAACGGTGGTACGGTTGTAAAGCTCAAAGAGATCGATTTTGAGACCAATCGGACCATGCGGACACAATGCACGCAGCGGAACACTGCAAAACCAATAATAATTGTCCATTTTTGATAGATTTCTACTACTGCTTCTATCCTTTCAGTCATCGCGTAATGACATATATCCTATAGCATTCCTCGATAAATTACGTACCAACAAAAAAATACTTTTTTAAATTCCAACCACTAGTACCTGAGATTAGCCGGCACAAACAAACAAACTCTTCAGATTTATATATTAGTATAGATAAGATGATATAAAACAAAGATCCGGAAATAGCAAAATTGAGACAGCAATCCAAGAATTTATAAAACATTAATATAATTTTAAAACGTCATAAAACGTGGATGCTGAAAGGAATTCAATATATGAGCGGCGGATCTGACAGGCGTGAATTTCGCTTCACACTCGATTTGGTATGCGAAGGAATTGGGTTGAAGTTCAGCATAGATTAGAATACATTAACGCTAAGACGATTACACCTGACACGCATTTTGCAGTACTACGGTTTTGTTGCGGTTGAATGAACATGTGTAATATTTAAAAGTAGAGTAACTTGGGGCTTTAATAGGTTAGATGGTCGAAGTATAATTAACAATTCTAACTATCAATGTCGACCAATCGGACCATGAAAAACGAACAAAATTTCCCCGTATTGGCTAGATTTTTTAATACTGCTTCACTCCTATATGTCATAGCGTTATGATATATAGCATTACTCGAAAATTGATCCATCAACGTTGAGGTATTATACTAGAGCGGACATTGGGAACAAAATCTGTGCGTATGGCGTGCACACGTGTACACATTGAAGCGAGAGGGAAGATATGTTACTTCGTAGGCGTGACAGAGACAGAAATATAATGTACCCTTCATTTTGTTACAAACATTTTGTTTGCTGTGTCCCCTCTAGTATATTATCTCAATGTCCATCCAACACAAAAAAACAATTTGAACCAGTAGTTTCTGATATTGGAGGCAACAAACATGCCAACAAATAAACAAACAAACAAACTCTTCAGCTAATATATTACTCGTAGTATAGAGTATAGATATACATTCAATCAGGACGAAAAAGTGGGTCGACAAGTGAGATATAGCCATCTTCCGTCGTTAGATATCCTATCTTCATGACATTACATTGCAGATACTATGTCGCGTCGATTTAATAAATATGCTCAACTTTACCATATTGAGATTGGCATCCACACAGTTTCCGTTATCAAAATAAACTCGGACTTTCAAGCATCAAATATGTATGTATTTAAAAAAATACTTTTCTTCTAGAATATTATACCTTATTTTATTTTGAATCATATTATTTTAAATCATATTTCTTTAATATTAAGATGGCACATTAGAATTTTTATTAAAATAAAAATATTCACAAGTAAAATAACTGATTCTAAATTTAAAAAAACACATTCGTAAATTAAACATAATGATATAAATAAATACACCCAACAGTCACATCTCCAACAAATATGCGTTTTAAATTCTAATACATTATATGTATTTACTTCAAAAACACAAAACAGTTCATTTTTCTATACCATTTCACATTGACAGCCTCCGTGGCGCAGTTGGTTAGACGCCGCCTGTGAAACGAGAGGCCGCGGGTTCGATCCCCGCACCGAGAGAAATGTTTGTGCAGCCCACAAATATTTCTTCCGGGTCTGGGTGTTTGTGAGACCGAAAAGTCTCTCGTAGTTCCTGATACCCACGACACAAGACTCGATCTTAGTGTGGGATCAGGACTATGTATGTGACTGTTGGGTGTTATTTATTTATTTATTTTATTTATTTCAGTGTGTTTTCAAGAGATTTAACCAGACATCCAGTTATGGTCCGCAACATAAAATTTAACAGCGGCACTTGACAAAAAGTACGTACATGATATCGTATTTACTTTAAAAATATCTTGGGGATTGTTCGGAACGCCCCGAATGTGACCTTAGGCTGCTAATAAATTTTTATTTATTTCTTTTAGATATGTTTTGCACAAATTTTTATGGGATAAATCGAGGATTTTTTAATCAAAATAAAGGCCCTCCCAACATCGTTTCGTTGTAATTTTGTTAGTTCCTTATATTATCCAAGGAATTATTATAAAGACGTTTAAAGTATTAATCCCTTAAAAATATTGGATGCTTCAAAGAGTTTTACCTGCCATTGCAACGCTGTCTCATTATACCACATTTCACACACATCATCACAGTAGCTCACAAAGTCACCAACATTATAAAATATTTCCCTACACTATGAAAAATTACAAATGAAAACAAACAGAATACCTACGAATACAAACTACTTATAATAGTTAAAATACTGACCATACATTCAAATAAAATAATCATATAGTGTCTCATAGTAATAAGGAAATGCTCACTACGACCTCTGCCACTTTCTTGCACTTAAAATCTATCAATTTATGTACCCGCTTTTTACCGGAATGTTTGCGGTCGATAAGTTTTGCTTATTATTGTCGAGTATTACGTGTTTTGACAACAATTATATTAATGCTATTGAAAAGCTCGAATAAGCAACTGAGTACTAATACCTACTACTTTAGCTTTCAATAAAAAAATTGTATACCCTAGTTTTTTTTTAATTCAGAACATTTGAAATGGCTTCTAAAAAGTCTCTAAGTGTGGTGTTTTTATACTCACTCATTACCTGGAGAGAATAGTAAAATATTAATTATATTATTATTGCAATATTTTATGAAAACTGAGAGAGCCTTACCAATGTTTTTTATCATATAACTACAAGTATTATGTAGTTTATTTGTGTAACTTCCCAACTTTTCTATTAATTAGTAAATTTTGAAAGTACTCATACAAATATCGGAAAGATAGGCAGGGATCCAACGACTGATTCACACCTTTGATATTTTTATCTCTAATTGGAAATCAATAATTGAGTGGGTATGTGTATTTAAATAAAATAATTAATAAAGCATTACTATTGACACAAGCAATGTCTAAAGACTTACAAACATATCATAATAAATGTCTATCCATACACGTAATAGTTCTGCCGGCGCTATGTGCGTATAAAGATCGCGGAAAGTTTTCAAGAAAACTTGTCTCCATGTAGCAGTGAAAGGAGAGTGGTTTCTGTGCCTTTAATAAATAAAATAAAATGAAAATACATGTATATTTTTGCGTTATTAATCTTAGTATAATTGTTAGTGAGGCGTTTTTCCTATTTGCAGGTAAGGACGGAATTTCATTCCTTACTATTATAAAAGTTTGATAAACTTGCAGCCTTATTCAGAGACAGTTCATAAACCTATTTTAGTTTTGTTTTTTTTCTTTATTCAACAAAATCCTCAGCCCTTAATACTAATATAATACAACTGGTGTGCTTATCTTACGGTCAATAATGGATTTACATTTAAAAAATGTTAATGTTTTTTTTTTAAATGTTATGTTAGTTTTTGTTGTTTTCGCTCAAAATGAATTGAAAAGTCTATCGAAAGGGACAAAACATATCACTAAAATTTGATTATAAACGGTCTATGAATGAAGCCATTATTGTGTACTTATTAATCAATGTGAATGCATGCATTCCTAATTTTATCGTTTCGACGTAACTCTTAGTTGAAATAAAACTAGTATTTACGGATTTTATCGCAGAATGAGGTCGACCCGTGACCACGAAAGCTGTAAAGTAATCGAAACGTCACTTAGGAAGTTGAAAAATGTAAAAATTAAACCAAATCCGCGATAAAATTATGTGTAACATTCGCATAAATCTAAGAAACCATTAGTTCTTAGTTACAAAGGGATTAGTTTTTTTGTGACTAAAGATGATTATAATTAGGATAACAAATAATATTATATTTAAAGATAATGAGAAGATTTTAATTTTATTATTAAGTAAAATTTACATATAACTGTAGATTTAGATGCTATTAAAGTCCTTTTTGTGCAATCGTATTACCTCTTTTCTTTTCCAACATCATGTACATTAACACAATACTCTATACAATATACAACTCGCTTATTTAAATACCTACAAACTTTCTGTATCTGTATCTGTATCAGCCCATATATGACCCACTGCAGGGCACGGGCCTACTCTACAATCAAGAATACGATTGAGAGTGGTTAGGCCATATAGTCCACCACGCTGGCCTAGTGTGGGTTGGCGGACTTACATACCATATAAATTCTTATGAATCGCTAAGGTATGCAGGTTTCCTCACGATGTTTTCCTTCACCGTTTTAGTGCATGGTGATTGACTATTAATACACACATGACTCCGAAAAGTCAGAGGTGTGCCCTGGGATTCGAACCCGCGACCACCATGTACATGTTGGCAGCCGTGTCTAGGCCGTTTACCAACAGGCCACCACGCACTTCAAACTTTGCTCTTGAATAATCACAGCGTATAGTTCAGTCAATATGTAAGGAATAATTAATTGCCCTCCGAATAAAGACCTACCCTTATTTAACATAATGAATCGTTAGGGGGACATGTCAAGAGGTCACAGAAAAATTAAAATGGTCGCGCTGTTTGCTGATTTTGAGAAATTCAAAAATGAATTAAAAAAATTGAAATGCTTTGTTCTTGGAAACTACTGGTTTTAGGAAAAAGTTTTATAAATAAAAAATGTAGAGGGCATTGCGAACTACATTTTTGTAATTGAAGTGACGTCATCCGACTTGAAATAATGTGATGCAAAACATAGATAAATTCACCAAGTTCAAATTTTTGCTGAACAAATGTTCAAATTTTTTGATAACAAAATCAGAAAACAATTACTGCTATTTCATTTGAATTAAAAAAAAGATAAAAAATAAATGGCATGAGTACTGTGCAACGGTACGGTACATAATGTACAATTTGTTCACTTCGACAACTTCCAGCTCGAAAAATGTAAGTTTTATAAAAAAAATGTCTAAATAAAAGTTATCTACCGAAACCAAAACCGGGTAGTTTTAGTGACTTCAGACACGATGCAGCTAAATTTTGTGCAAAAAATTGCGACTATTTTTTTTTGTTATATTTTTCTATCGTCATTTAGGGTGGTAAATGCATTTTTTTTCTTAAATAATAATCTACAGCCGTTTATTTTTAAACACGCTATAGTACGCAAGGCTTTAAATTATTATGTTAGCAAAAACTATGGACTAATATCCAAACACGACGATATTTAAAAAATAATTTTTAAAAATTGTCGCGTTTCTTTGCGATATTTTTAGTAACATTGTGTTTATAATTTTCGGAAGCACTCTTAATATACCCGGTATAGTTCTTAAAAATACCGGAAATAAAAAGATTGCCTGTGAACCCAGCTAATAAAGTAAGCACCTTCTTTTAAAACCTAATGGTCTATCTCGCATACCGTTTACCCTACAAAGTAATCTACTACACCTTAAGCTCCTTAATTGCCTTTCGCATTAAGTGCGTTTATTTACAGGCTTAGAAGCTTAATCAATAAAAGACAAGTAAAGCCTTTAAGCTAACAGATAATTGATAATATCAAACACCTGTAGGCGAGAATGGATTAATATAGCACTTGATTCAGTAGATCAATCAGTTTGAAGAATAATAAGATGTTTTCATTTACCTCTGAAACCCTACTACCTCGGTGACGTAGTTGTACTATGGTAGGGTTACAAAGCTGAGGTCTAGGGTTCGAATCCAGGGTCGGGCAAGGTGGTATTGGATTTTTCTATTCATTATCAGCCCGAAATCAGGAATTGAGCCCGATATGGTGATAGGCTCGCCCACTATCACATTGTGGACCGGAACATACATTGCGAATTGTGGGTGTCCTGGCACCTCTGCCTACCCTTTGCCCTTTTTGGAAATATGGCGTATGAGTGCACCTACGTTTATGTATACTCCGGTTCACCTGATATCATCATCATCATCATATCAGCCACAGGAAGTCCACTGCTGAACATAGACCTCCCCCAAGGATCTCCACAATGACCTGTTGGAAGCAACCTGCATCCAGCGACCTCCTTCAACCTTAGCCAGATCGTCCGTCCACCTTGTAGGCGGGCGTCCGACATTTCGCTTGCCTGTACGTGGCCTCCACTAAAGAACCTTTCGGCCCCAACGGCCATCGGTTCTACGAGCTATGTGCCCGGCCCACTGCTTCAACTTGCCAATCCTATGGGCTATGTCGGTAACCTTGGTTCTCCTACGGATCTCCTCATTTCTGATTCGATCTCGTAGGGAAACACCGTGCCTAGCCCGCTCCATGGCTCGTTGAGATATACTTAGATATATATTTGTATATATATATATCAACTGATATACTTAGATGTAAATATAAAATTTAATGAAAGTGGAAGAAAGTTTAAAACTAGCAGCGAAATTAATAACCACGGATATTATTCCCAAAGAAATGAGTGTCTGTGGACTGTGTGTGTATTTAACAAAGTTGTATTTGAATCAATGGGTTAGAGGACCAAATCCATAAATCATTTCTAATTTGAAATTGACAGCCTCCGTGGCGCTGGCGGTTAGGCGCCGCCTGTGAAACGAGAGGCCGCGGGTTCGATCTCCGCACCGAGAGTGCAGCCCACAAATATTTTTTTCGGGTCTGGGTGTTTGTGAGACTGAAAAGTCTCTCGTAGTTCCTGATACCCACGACACAAGACTCGATCTTAGTGTGGGGTCAGGACTATGTATGTGACTGTTGGGTGTTATTTATTATTTAATGCAAGGATGGAAAAGTTAGAACGTAAACTCCTATATTTTTTGGTGGTATTTTCATAAATATCACACTAAAATATCTAATCATAAAGACGGAAAAAATCGTCCAACACAGCGCAAAGCCTCAAATCACTTAAAATTACGTCGACATAATATTTCGTGACGAAATCTTGCGCGCCGGGCCATAAATATAATATCGCTGTAAACAGCCATTGTTGTGGCTTTATCTCAAAACGCATTCCGGTTTTCGTGGCCGACGTAATTTTAAACAGGAACCATTAAATTGTGGATTTATTTTACAGGACACCGATGAAATTTAAGTAGAAATGTTTATGTGGTATTGACCTTATGAGCGTTTATACCCTGCACGCGCTTTTGGCTTAATAACAGGACTTTTCAAATGAGTTAATAGCCACCAATAAACAATTTAAAGGAACAATAATTAGTACTAACTTTAGAAAAGGTTGTCATCTAGGGATTTTGGTGGAAAGCATTATAGATTGATGGATAATTTGTGAGTACTATAAGGATTACTGAACACAAGTTTCGTTATTTAGGCTTTAAATGGCAATTTAGAAGCTTAAGATATCCGAAACCACTAAATATAAGATGAAAATAAAAATATTATCAGA
This sequence comes from Hyles vespertilio, assembly GCA_009982885.2. NCBI lineage: Eukaryota > Metazoa > Arthropoda > Insecta > Lepidoptera > Sphingidae > Hyles > Hyles vespertilio. Next base: position 6,016,471 of record CM042806.1, on the reverse strand, counting down.
CTAACAAGACCCTTATGGAGGGATTTTGCTGAGAAAAATAATCTTTTTGTGTTTAGTTCCTGAAAAATAAAAATTCAAACAATGCTAAATTATTCAGAAACTCTCGTCAAGAACATATTTTTTTTCACCAACTTATCGTACATAATTTTTATAGCCATTGCATATTATAATAGAAGAACATCTTATCAATAAATTACAATTTTATATTTCAACAAAATTAGTTTTCATGTTTTCTACAAATATTTTAAAAACCACTATAAAACACGCTGTCCGCCGTGCATCAAATCAGACCGCCGCAAGGCCTTCTAGAGGGAGATGTATCGCTCGTCGCTCCGGCCTGGCTGCAGTCGATTTTTGCCGTGCGTCGTAAAAATAGCCACGCGCGGACTGCGATTGCCACATCTTAGTACTTTGGTAGTAAAACATATTGTTTTTTTATTACCTACAATGATTTTGTAGTGAGTATAAATTATGTTTCAGGTAATATAATGGGATTTAATTCCGAGGCTAAATTATGTTATATATTGTAATATAAAATTCAATATAATTCGTAATTGTAAGGGGTTGCAAGGCCCCTAACACTATTTATGTGTTCGAACACGAAATTATTAATAAAACGTCCGTAGTATCTGCTGATTGAACACTGATTTGAATGCAACTTAACAATGTAATAATAACAAAAATATGATTAGTATCTAAATTTGCATTATTCTTTGCTTGCACAGTAATATTTGTCTACTTATAATGCAAATAAAATATTTTTATGATATTATATTACAGTTACATTTCAAATGAATATTTGAAGCGCACGGATCAAAGTTGTTTGAGCCGTTGTATAGCGAGCCGACGCGGCAGCTCTACGCACACAGCTTTGGTCGCTTATGTGTGCGTGAATTTAACGAAGAAATACCTATAGTTGACTTTGCGCGCAAGGTGTATACGCTCTTATGCTTTGAGTCGTATTGCAGCTTTTCAATTTTAGAATATGATCAAAATATATGTTTACGTGAAATAATGTATAAGTTACACGATTTCACGAGATTCGGTTTCAGTAATCAACAACTGCGAGATAATTAAATATAATTTATTACAATTATCTAAAATTTTATTATAATTTTCAATTATATTTGCACTGGGCTGGTAATTTTGTTGGGCAGAAAATAATACAGTTGAAGCCATTACACACATACGTTAAAGATTTATTTAACTTCTTACATCATTTGTTTATTATTATTGGCGAGATCAGCATGCAATTCGCTTTATGATAAGCGAGACGACCGCTCACGGGCAGAAGCAAACTCAAACAACACCATCAATTACAAAACAATGCGCTGCGCTTGCCATCCTGAGACATAAGATGTTGAGTCGCAATATGTCCAGTAGTTATTCTGACTACAATTTTCATTACACCGAAACACTGCAGTTCACTTACGCTGCTGTTTAAATACTGATTACTGTAGTTAGCACTAGCATCGTTTCCTTTACAACGAGGATTTTTATGTTAAATTCCTGGAAGCTCGCTTTTGATAAATGCATATGTTTTTATCCTCGAGCCTGGTAATTTAGAAGTAAAAATCCTCAGTTATAAGACCAAAGCTCATATTTTTCTTCCTGATCTCTTAAGCGGGGGCGCAAATTTTTGTTATACATGTTTGTCAAAGGATTTGGCGTATGATGTACAACTAACTTCCAACAAAAACCAATGACATACAAACATGATGTTTTCTAAACTTTGAAACTAATTTGCGAAGGTTATAAACATACTTAAAAATTGATAACACAACTATACCTTCAACGGGTCTTAGTTGTTGATACAAATTTGAATGGCTAAAGCTTTAGCTTGATACATTTTTGGTACTTTATGCGATTAATTCCCAAAGGGTAGGCAGTGAACAATCTGGACTGATGACTTAGTTAAGATTGCAAGAAGTTGCTGGTTGCAGGCCGCTTGTAACGGGTTGATACGGAGATCCTTGGGGAAGGCCTATGTTAGCAATGGACTAGACCTGTGGCTGAAGAGATTGCTATTTAGATTTAAAAAATTATGCAATGTATAGTGTTTGACCTGAAAATCGACCTCAGAACCTGATAGTTAATTATATTATTGATTACAGTTTTTATCTGTTTCAGAAAAAGAACCGATATTCCTATGTTTCAAGATTTGCCCGCTGTACTGCTCACCACGAAGACATGACTTAGGTAACTTCTTTTCATTATATTTATTTAAACAGAAATACTAGAGCTGGGTAGAGAGGCGGGGTCAGTAGTGTGCCCTGGGATTCGAACCCGCGACCACCGTTGACATGTTGACAGTCGCGTCTGGTCCGTTTGACTACAGGCCACACACGCATCTAGTATGCAATTTTGAATGTATTTTATTTTGTTAATTCCAGACTCATCATCACTTATCTACTACGATGATGAACCACCACCATCATACCATGATCACCCACACCCACCATACTATGAACACAATCCCTACGAAGGCTACTACGTGTTCTGCAAACCCGAGCCGAAACCTACCACTCCCAAACCTACCACTACCACCATGGCTACCACCACTGAAGAACCCAGCTGGATATGTATGGTGTGCATGGATAAATGTAATATTCAGAAGGATAAGTCAAAGTAATTTTGTTTTATGTGTATAGAATTAATGTAAATAGAGAATTTAAAATCACTCACATTTTAATGCAATAATTCTTGGAGAATGAATATAGTATTTTTTATTAACAACAAAAAGTCGTTGTGAACTGTGTACTAATTTAGTTTCATAAGAAAAATCCTCACCTTCCCTCCCTTTATGAGACTTTCTATCTAATCTATTTTGGCAACAAGTAAATAAAAAGTACTTTATACATATAATAAAATTCGCCCACGATAAATACGGGACTGTAGTTGAATTAAAATAGGCTGTAACGGCACATCAGCTGACCGCCGGCGCTCGGGTAGCTGTGACGTCACCGGACTCGCGCCGGCGCAGCCATTTTGCCGTGCCGCAGAGTTAGTCGTCATTCGCTCGATGCGCGCTTCACACGGCCCCTATCGCCTTCGCTATTGCTTTTCATACCGCGCGCCTTTGCACATTACTAATATTATTTGCCGTGTATACACTGTTATTCTCTTCCCCTTCCTAGTTTTAAGTAGACAATATTTAGCGTGCAGTGTAAATTCTTGTTAGTATTAGTGTAGTGAGTAAGACAGTGACTTTGTACTTTTCTTTGTATGACGTGTGTACATAAAAAATCTCGTGTATAATTCTGTGGGAAGTTTTATTGCTCGCCGCATTCTCCCATAGACTCTGCCTACCACTACAAATTGGTGACCCCGATATCGAAACGCGTAAGGAAGATTTACTGGAGCAGAAACCTGTCGTGTGAGTGTACGTCCACCTCCATTTTGGCCAGATGATCCCGAGATGCGGTTTGCGCAAATGGATGCCCAGTTTGTATTAGCCAATATAACGAGTGATATGACGAAGTTCTATCACGTTGTATGTGCGCTGGAACACCGGTATGCCTCGGAAGTGAAGGACGTTATTACTAACCCACCGTCAGCTAACAGATACGAGAAGTTAAAGTCGGAATTAATCAAACGTTTGTCGGCCTCACAAGAACGGAAGGTTAAACAGTTACTGATGCATGAGGAGTTGGGCGACAGGAAACCCTCGCAATTTTTGAGACATCTCCAACACCTGGCGGGTCCGGCGGTTCCGGATGAATTCCTGAAGACTTTGTGGTCGAGTCGATTACCAACCAGTCTGCAAACAGTGTTAGCGACGCAACCTAGCCTCTCGTTAGATAATTTCGCAGAGTTAGCCGACACAGTCAACGATATTGCGCCTACTGGACCGGTGCAAGTTTCGGGAATTAATGACGCAAGTTCATCGCCACTGTTCAAGGAGATGGCTGCTCAGTTATCCGAGTTGACTAAACAGGTAGCATTCCTCACTACTCGCATGGATAATCAGAATCAGGTACGTGCTCGTTCTCGCTCCAGAAATAAAAACGATAGAAGAGGCAGGGCTAGGTCGAGAGTAGGTCAACCGCCGGAAAACCACCCTTATTGTTTTTATCATTTTAATTATGGTGTCCGGGCTAGAAAATGTAATAAGCCTTGTGAATGGCGGGCGGCGGAAAACTCAGAGGGCAGCCGGAATTAGCGGCTAACGACTGCCCAACAGGATCAGGCCGTCTTTTCATTACTGACCGATTTTCAAAAATGCTGTTCTTAGTCGACACTGGCTCGGATCTTTGCGTTTATCCTCGTACAGCTGTCAAGACGCCCTGCACTAAAACAAAATACTGTCTCACTGCAGCAAATGGGACTATAATCAACACCTACGGGCCACTGCAGCTTAGCCTAGATTTAGGGTTACGCCGCACTTTTACTTGGAAGTTCACCGTGGCCGATATTTCGAAACCTATAATAGGCATTGATTTTCTAAGCTATTATAATTTGTTGATCGACTGTCGTAACCACAGGCTTATTGACGGTACTACATCCCTGACTGTATCAGCATCAACCCAGCGGATTCCGGACGATGTGGCTTCGGTCAAGACTGTCAGCGGCGACTCCATCTTTCACCAGCTGCTTCGAGAGTTTCCCGAGGTAACCCGACCTGCAGGTACGATAAGCAAAGAGTTTCGAAAACATAAGACTGAGCATTTTATTAAAACTATACCGGGTCCGCCGGTATCTTGTAGACCACGTAGGTTAGATCCGGAGCGCCTAAAGGTCGCAAGAAAAGAGTTCGAGGAGATGATAGCAAATGGCACTGCAAGACGTTCCGAGAGCCCCTGGTCTTCAGCACTACACCTGGTTAAGAAGAAGGACGACGGGTGGAGACCTTGTGGCGATTATCGCGCTCTCAACTCGCGAACTTTACCAGATCGGTATCCTATCCGCCACATTCAGGACTTTAATCACCAGCTTTCGGGATGCACCGTCTTCTCCAAAATTGACCTCATTAAGGCATATAACCAGATCCCAGTTTTTCAGGCTGACATCCCAAAGACGGCGATCATAACTCCATTTGGACTATACGAGTTTCCCTTCATGAACTTTGGTTTGCGAAATGCCGCACAAACCTTTCAAAGGTTCATGGACGAGGTGCTGACTGGTTTCGACGCTTTCTGTTTCTGTTACTTGGATGATATATTGGTATTTTCTCACAACCCTGATCTTCATCAGCTCCATCTTCGACAGCTGCTATCTCGTTTGACGCAAATGACGCACTCACGGTCACGATACCTAATATATTATTGTATTCTCGTTTTTTTATATTATTTAATTCCAATTCCAAGTGGTATTATTATATCTCTCATTTGCAATGACCTCATATCATAAACGCATATTATGTAACTTAAACTTATATTATCAAAATGTTCGCGGTCTCAGAACTAAATGTTTACAATTGTATAACAACATTCTATTACATAACTACGACATCCTACTATTTACTGAGACATGGTTGCATAATGATATTATGGACACAGAATTATGTGATGCCAGGTACGATATATATCGTTGTGATCGGAATTGTCATTCTACAAATAAAAAAACAGGAGGCGGAGTAATGATTTGCACACGGCGCGAACTAGCCGCCGAGTTACACACACAATGGCTTTGCTGCTCCACTACGGAGTCACTATGTTTACGTCTACCTGCGCACACAATTAATTCTTCTTATAATCTATATATTATCGTAGTTTATATTCCCCCGGACCTACACGAATTAGCAGCACGTCTGGACCATGTTAAGTCGAATATCGAGAATATTAAAAATAGTTTTCCGTCCGATAACATTATTTTAATTGGGGATTTTAATTTAAATTGTATTTCTTGGGACAGTGATAAGTACACGATCTCAGGCTCACGCTCACAAGCGGTCACAGACGCAACATGCTCCTTTATTGACGATATGTATTTTTTGGGTTTAAATCAGTACAATCTAATTCGTAATTCCAAGGATAATATTCTTGACTTATGTTTCAGTAACCTTCCGTGCACGTTATCGCATAGTTCGGATCCCTTAATTAAAGAAGACCGCTATCACCCATCATTAAATATAACAGTACTGGATATACACTTACATCCCTTTAAAAGTAACAAGCAGATGTATTTTAATTTTCACAAATGCGATTATACATTAATTAATGATCATTTAAAGTCAACTGAATGGAGTGAACTATTATCTTGTGAGACCGTGAACGATGCCGTGGATATATTTTACGCCAAATTGCAGTCTTGTTTCGCTCTTTTTGTACCGTTGTCAGGAAACTTTAAAAATCAATCGTTCCCCTGTTGGTTTAGTCCATCTTTGATCAGAATTATCAAGGAAAAAACAAAGTTACATAGAAAATGGAAAAAGTTTGGCAATCCCAGGGATTATGACGAATTCTCTCTCTTAAGAAAGAGACAGCACCGGGTACAGAAGCTCTGTTTCGAACGTTATGTCGCCACCTCAGAAAAACTTCTTAAGCAATCCCCAAAATATTTCTGGAAATATGTAAAATCCAAGAGGGATGCGGTACATTATCCCAAGCAATTCATTTTAAATAAAACGTATTATACTGATGGTCAAGACATTTGTACCGCATTCAATAATTATTTCAATAGTATGTTTATATCGCCAGATGGCGCCGCGGGGTGCTCGATACCAGCAATTAATGACTCAAGTAATAATAGCATATGTAATATAAATGTAACAGAAGAGGCTGTATCCAAATTAATTCGTTCCCTGAATAAAAACAAAGGACCGGGCTGTGACGGGGTCCCCCCGATATTTCTTTCACTCTGTGCAGATAGCTTATCTTTTCCTATCACAATTTTGTTCCGTAGATCTCTTAAAGAATGTGTTTTTCCGACCATTTGGAAACAAGCACAAATTGTTCCAATTCATAAAAAAGGATCCAAATGTTTGATTAGTAATTATCGTCCTATCTCGATTCTAAATTCCATTAGTAAATTATTTGAATTGTTTATATATGAGCGTATTTATCCTGTTATTGCCCGGGGTATACCTGTAACGCAGCATGGCTTTCTCCGAGGTCGCTCCACTATTTCTAATTTAGCTTTATTTTCTAACTACGTGCTCTGTGAAATGGAGAACGGACACCAGGTTGACGTAATATATACCGATATAGAAAAAGCTTTCGATCGTGTAGACCATGATATCCTTCTTCGTAAGCTTCAATATCTTGGTATTCACGGGGATCTGCTACGATGGGTTTCTTCCTACCTAAAGAATCGCTCCCAGGCGGTGGTCCTAGGTGGATTTAGATCTAACTATATTTCAATCCCTTCTGGTGTTCCTCAGGGATCCCACTTGGGCCCTCTGTTTTACAACGCTTATCTCTTGACATACATAATGTTTTCAAAAATGCAAAGTATATCTTGTACGCAGATGACAAGAAAATTTATATGAAAGTGTGCTCGTCTACTGACTGTATGCGGTTACAAAATGATCTTGATAATCTATATAATTATTACTCTCAAAATAGAATAACAGTCAGCATAGGCAAATGTCAGTGCATAAGCTTCACTCGAAAAAAGAAACCCATTCAATTTCCTTATCAGTTTAATGGTGTTGCAATTGAGAGAACTAATGCAATACGTGACTTGGGGGTTTTCCTGGATGCTAGGATGTCGATGACCACACACATTGACACGATCATTGCCAAGGCCTACCGCAACTTAGGATTTTTAATAAGAACATGTCGGCCTTTCTCCGACCCCATAAGTTTCAAGATTGTATATTACGCATATGTGCGCAGTGTGTTGGAGTATGCTAGTCCAATTTGGTCCCCTAGTTACAATACTCATATCACACGAATTGAAGGCATCCAAAAGAAATTTGTGCGCTATCTTAATTTTAAATTTAAATTAGTCAACCCGTCTATAGGATATATAAACACCTGTCATACCTACGGACTTTTAACGCTTGAAGAACGTCGACAGGTACTCGACATGGGTTTCCTGTACGATGTGATCTGCGGTCAATTGGATTGCCCTGAACTAGTCGAACTTATATATCTCGCGGCACCTAAACGCCGTACTAGACACACACCACTATTTTTTTGTACCGAGACATACTACAAATTACGGGAAAAATTCTATACTTACAAGACTACCAAATACATACAACAAATATTTTAGTAATGTTGATCCATTTATAGGATCTAAACAAATGTTTTTGCGTAAGGTGAGATGTTCTATATATGACCCGAGTGAGGATTTATCTTGACGCGTGCGATATATTGTTTATTAATTATTACCTATCTCTTAATTGTTTATTATTTTCAAACTGTTTTTTTGTTTTTTTTGTACTTCATATAAACTAACCACATTACAACATAATATAAAACTTTGTAAATCTGTGTGCATTGAGTGTCTTAGCCGACCTTTATTTTTATATTTTTTGTATATTTCTTGTATTCTTTTTGCATTTATATGTACAAAATTTATTTTAACCTTACATAAACTTTAACTTTAAATATGTATCCGTTTTGTAACTCCATAATATTTGTGAATAGTTGTAATTGGCTAACAAATTGTAATAGCGTATTTTTAAGCACTTATTATATACAGCTGTAACTATTCCTTTCATAAATAAAATAAAAATAAAATAAAATTATCGCGCTCTCAACTCGCGAACTTTACCAGATCGGTATCCTATCCGCCACATTCAGGACTTTAATCACCAGCTTTCGGGATGCACCGTCTTCTCCAAAATTGACCTCATTAAGGCATATAACCAGATCCCAGTTTTTCAGGCTGACATCCCAAAGACGGCGATCATAACTCCATTTGGACTATACGAGTTTCCCTTCATGAACTTTGGTTTGCGAAATGCCGCACAAACCTTTCAAAGGTTCATGGACGAGGTGCTGACTGGTTTCGACGCTTTCTGTTTCTGTTACTTGGATGATATATTGGTATTTTCTCACAACCCTGATCTTCATCAGCTCCATCTTCGACAGCTGCTATCTCGTTTGAAGGAGTACGGAGTTCTGATAAACGCCAACAAGTGCGTATGGGGTGAGTCCCAGGTAACTTTCCTCGGTTATGAAGTCTCTGCATCCGGCACCCGTCCTGTCAGCACGAAGGTCCAGACGATCCAGGAATTTCCGGTTCCGAAGAACATCAAGGAGTTGCGTCGATTTTTAGGAATGCTCAATTTTTATAGGCGTTTTGTGCCAAATGCCGCGAAAGCTCAAGCCTCATTGAGTGATATGCTAGCAGGAGATAAGGTCAAGGGTTCAGATCCAGTGCATATGTCGCCGACTCAACTTCAAGCATTTGAGGAATGTAAACAGTCGCTTGCGACCGCTACACTCTTGGCTCATCCTCACCCACAGGCACAGCTTGCCATCACCACTGATGCTTCTGATGTGTCATTGGGAGCAGTTCTTCAGCAGCGCGTAGGATCTTCGTGGGAACCACTTGGATTTTTCTCTAAGAAGTTAAGTACTTCCCAACGTAAATATAGCCCCTACGATCGAGAGCTTCTAGCTATTTACGAAGGAATCAAGTATTTCCGTCATATGGTTGAAGCTAGAGATTTCATCATTTTTACTGATCACCGGCCACTTACCTATGCATTCAATACGTCGAGAGAGAATTGCTCGCCACGGCAGTACAGGTACTTTGATTATATTGCGCAATTTACTACTGACATACGCTACATACCTGGCCCGGAGAACGTCGTTGCTGATACTTTATCGCGTATTGAGGAAATAGCTGAAACTATTGACTTTAAAGCCCTCGCCAAGTCTCAGCACGCCGATTCTGAGTTGAAGACACTCATCGAACAAGGTTCGTCATTAAAACTTAAATTGGTTGCAATAAATGGTTCAGACATCAGACTGTTTTGTGACGTATCCAGCGAGCAACCAAGACCTTACGTCACGCCGGAATTTCGAAAACAGGTTTTTGAAGCACTGCATTCTATGAGTCATCCCGGACGTACAGCTAGCGTGCGGCTGGTTTCACAAAGATACGTATGGCCAGGGATTCGCAAAGACGTTAGAGAGTGGTGCAGACGCTGTCTTCACTGTCAGCGCTGCAAAGTAACCCGTCACACTTCCTCCCCTATTTCCCCTTTCCCTATCACCTCGTCGAGATTCCTCCACATCCATCTCGACATCGTAGGCCCCTTAATACCCTCATCTGATTTCAGATACTGCCTCACCATCGTTGACAGGTTCACACGATGGGCTGAGGCAATCCCGATGAAGGACATCACGGCGGACACCTGCGCAACCACTTTGGTATCCGGCTGGATATCGAGGTTTGGGTGCCCTGCGCAGATCACCACAGACCGCGGCCGACAGTTCGAGTCCGAGCTATTTCGGGCTATCACCACCATAGTCGGCGCACGTCACCTCCGCACCACGGCCTATCATCCCGCCTCCAACGGAATGGTCGAGCGGCTGCACCGCCAATTGAAGGCGGGCATCATGTGCCACAACACATCCCGGTGGACGGAGATATTACCTGTCGTCATGCTCGGCATGCGTAGCTGTTGGAAGGAGGACATCCAAGCATCTCCAGCCGAGCTCGTCTATGGTGAGCCACTGCGCTTGCCCGGACAGTTCATTACACCTACTACTAATTTCCTGGTGGAAGATGTTTCAAGCTTCGCTACACGCCTCGCTAAGCATATGGCGAGTTTAGCGCCCAGGCCAGCAACATGGAACAGGAATAGTACTTTTTATGTTCCAAAGGACTTACGGCACTGTTCGCACGTTTTTGTCCGTCAAGACCGCGTGCGGAAGTCCCTGGAGCCACCATATACTGGTCCCTGTAAAGTGATCGAAAGGCAGGAAAAGTACTTTAAAATATTACTGGGTGGTAAGGACGCTATGGTATCCATCGATCGTCTGAAGCCTGCTTACGTCGTGGAAGAGAACGCGGATGACTTGCCTGTTCTGTCGGTACCCACGACAGTTGCTATTCCTGCCACGACGCCATCATCCACCGAGTCTGAGAGGCGCACTCGCAGCGGTAGAAGAGTTCATTTCCCTAGCTACTATCGACCGTAGTTACGGTCTCGCCGGGGGGCTCCTGTAACGGCACATCAGCTGACCGCCGGCGCTCGGGTAGCTGTGACGTCACCGGACTCGCGCCGGCGCAGCCATTTTGCCGTGCCGCAGAGTTAGTCGTCATTCGCTCGATGCGCGCTTCACACGGCCCCTATCGCCTTCGCTATTGCTTTTCATACCGCGCGCCTTTGCACATTACTAATATTATTTGCCGTGTATACACTGTTATTCTCTTCCCCTTCCTAGTTTTAAGTAGACAATATTTAGCGTGCAGTGTAAATTCTTGTTAGTATTAGTGTAGTGAGTAAGACAGTGACTTTGTACTTTTCTTTGTATGACGTGTGTACATAAAAAATCTCGTGTATAATTCTGTGGGAAGTTTTATTGCTCGCCGCATTCTCCCATAGACTCTGCCTACCACTAGAAGGCAATTGCTTTATTCCAATACTATTTTACTCGCTCGTAAAACCACCTACATAGTCACACATTGTATTAAAATCCTAATGGGTACATTCCATATCAATAAAACGCTCCAAAATGCCTTCTATATTTTGTCCTTTCAAAACTCAATTGTTATTTTCACGCTCTCTGCACAGCTATACAATAAAAAGTATTTTAGATACTATTGAAAACACAAAAAAATGCTATGAAAAGTATTTTTAATTTACAGGACTTTATATCAGTCTATAAATAAAAAGGAATTTCTTACTATTTAACTTGACTTTTAATAATCACCCAAATAATTTAAATGTAGGAATAGTTTTTCGGACTCACAATACTCAGATATGAGACAAATGTTCGTGAATCATACAATCATTGCTTGTCTGGAATAGCGCTTATAGCGATATGACCTCCAAATATTCACTTATCTGTAAGGTTTTTAAGTTATATTTTTAAGTAATTTTGTGGCGATAAAATTGTGGCGGAATCAAAAATAATCTGCACCCAGGCGAAGCTGAGACGATGCGTTAGTTTCTCATATAAATATATTTCCTACTTGAAATATCCTTCGTTCCACCACAAATAAATTCTCCACTCCAGTATTCACATAACTCCTTTGAAAAGTTACAAAATATGTTCGTCGTCGACGCTGCACTCTGATCACATTACCCGCATCATTTCATGTAAATACAACTTATTTTTCATATGATTACATTTCAAAGAACATTGAGTTCCTTGTGTCTTATTGTAATGTCAAAAAGAAATATGCAAATATTATTATTTATATTTTGTTGCAGTATTGTTGTAGCAGTGTGGATATATGTGAGGGGTCTACATATACGACACTGAACTCCTCAGAATAAAACTATATTTCTCCAGCCAGACGACAGATAAAATGGACAATAGTAAAACATAATAATACATACATACAGGAAGTCGCTGGATGCAGGCGGCTTCCAACAGGTCTATGTGGAGATCCTTGGGGGAGGCCTATGTTTAGCTGTGAACTTCCTGTGGCTGATGATGATGACATCTGTACATACAATAGTAAAATGTGATTAATGTATCACATATAAACCAACGGGTTTATGTGATGATTCATTGTTTATTAAAAGTGTAAAACATTTACACAATAAATTTTAATAAAGAAACATTAAACTTAAGCAGCTCTACATGCGCCTGATGTCCTGGCATTATCAAAATATACATCTCAAAAATATATATTAATGTAAAATGTATCAATTAGTTTGGATCTTACTCACAAAATATCATCAGGTCATTATGCCAAAGAAGCAATGTGCTTTAATAACAGGAAGCCTCGCCAAATTTCTGTGCGTCGTATTTCATTACAGACTGGTGTTGACCCTAACTGGCCTAACCTTTAAAAAAATATTGTTATTCACCAAAAGCTTTGGTTTATATCTTATACGTTCGTTGAAAATATATTTTACATTTTACTTCAAATAATATTTTACAGCTGGTCCTAAAATTTAAAACTCTACGTTCCTTAATTATCAGATTATAACGTCTAAGTACTCGTTCGATATTAAAAGTTCTTACAGACTTCCATTAGTGATTCCTCTCTTTATCACTTTTTATCTTTTTCATACTCGGAATGAGAAAGACACAGCCTTTAAGTTTTATAGTACTGTGTGTAGGTCGGTAACATTCATTTATTTATTCAGGACCATCAAACGATGAATATAATTAACTAATTATACATTAACATTAATATAGGTGAATTTCATTGTATCTATTATAATAGACAGTCACAACATGCGTACTATACAGGAGTACATCCACAAATGCACCAAATCTACTCTCAAGTGACAAAAAGACCCAACAATGAACAGAACATGCAAAGAACAGACTAAGTGTATCTAATACCAAAACATCTCTTTACGAGAATCTTTAGGACCCCTACCACGTTGGAAAAGAAACTCAAATACTGTAACATATGGGCACGACATGATGGTTAGTGCAGTGGCATCCAAGTTGAGTAACGATTGGTGCAATTTTTTTGTTATCAGTCAATGTGTCAGTAATAATTTAGCATTAAGAGAAGAAACTGAACTGAACTCCTTCAATACATAATATGACGGTAAGTGAATAGCCAACTAGGGTCTGTATGGATTGGTGCAGATAAGTTTCTCTAGTCAGTCGATGTGTGACAGTGATTACTGGGAATGAAGAGGCTTAACACCAAATGTCACGAGATGATGAACTCCGTGCAATTCAGTGTAATGGTTAATTATAATAGCTTCGGAGTGGTGTTACGTCTTCTCACGCGCTGGCGTCCTGTTAACCATCAGATGATTCTACTGGTCATTTCGTTCAAATTTCTACTAAATCTCGCTTTACCACATGAAAATCATGCATTAAAGAGATAAAATATAAGCTGATTATATTCTTCTACAGAAACTACACCTTAATATAAAGTTGAATTTCATCGATCAAACCTTTACCAATCTGTCTGTCTGTATCAGCCCATATACGCCCCACTGCAGTTCACGGGCCTTCTCTATAACCGACAGTACGATTGAGAGTGGTTAGGCAATAAAATAACTGTCATCGATAAACCGAAATGACCTACAAACGTCCTCAAAAACGATGCTTCGCCTAACCTGAAATTTTGAAATTAAAAGACGGATGTAATATCATCACAGACTTGCTCATTATACGACCGACGTCGACGCCTTTGATCAAATCGTCTTAAAATTAAAACGTAATGCGACGTGAAACAAAATGATTTCAATCAAACAATGTCTTGGCCAAAGGAATTCCTTTTGGCAAAAACGTGCGTCCGGATTTCTCATTTTTTCCACGCCAAAAGTAAATTGGAGTGTTTTATTAGACTAGCTATTTTGTATCAGGACGGGTATTGCGCAGTTGATTAGGAGCTGAGAAACAAAAGGCAGATCGATTTCCGGAACGAAAAAAATGTTGGTCGGATACAAGTATCTATTTCATTCTAGTCTGGATGTTTGCAAAACCAACATAATCTAATAATTTCTGATGGTCACGAGAAAAAGTTTGTATCTTAACGATTGTAACAGCTCATGCCTATGTTTTTTAAGCATAGGTCTGGCAAACGAGCAAACAATAAAATATGAGGATTCGAACCCGAGACTTCAGCTTTATAACCGTACCATTACAGTACAACTATGCCTCAGTGGTAATTTAATATCCTAGTATGGGATTATAACGATGTTATGTTTACATTACAAAATTAATATACATACTCAAATAATTTCTTAAAGTCAGAATCCAATGGCTTCAACTCAACAAGTTCCATCTATTCAACCAATTATATCATATTTAATATAAAAAGTACTAGAAAAGTAAATTCAAGCCATCAAATAAAATATTTCGCATTTACCTTTGACTCATAAAATACTGCATTACCTCCGGTAGCAAATATGTCAGCAGTCCACAATAACCAAGGCACTGTATCCGACGAATTCTTTATTGTTAAGCTTGAATAAATGCATATTGCAACTCGGCAAAAGAATATCCAGCAAAATTGCAAAGTAACGTGGAGAGAGACCCAGAATATTGTAATGTACTTAGCTTTGATACTGACGCAAAAGTGGCACTCAGAACGGGAAACGAAATGTATTTTAGCAGTATAATGTTCGACAGTACCCCATTAGTAGAATTAAGCGTGGTGCTTGCAATTATTTCATGAACATAAATTAAGATTTCAGTGCTCCAGAATCGGCGTTGAATGTGAAACGGATTAATGAGCGGTGTTACGTTGCAAATTCAGAATTTGGTCAGTAGTTACGCATAAAAATAATATTTCCTATTTATTAGTTTTTATCTTTGCAACATAATCTTTTGAGACACCTCAGAAATAATTTCATACATACCCATACAGTATTTGAAACCTTATACAATATTTTGAGAACCTAATTGTGCTGACCTGATTGTGATTGTGCTGTGCTGAACATAGGCCTCCCCCAAGGATCTCCACAATGACCTGTTGGAAGCGGCCTGCATCCAGCGACTTCCTGCAACCTTAGTCAGATCGTCCGTCCACCTTGTAGGCGGGCGTCCGACATTTCGCTTGCCTGTACGTGGCCTCTAAAAAAACTACCTATCATTATCAAACAAACCAATAGTAACATTGAAATGGTTCATTGCTTAGGTGCCCGTTTTTTTTGCAAATGAGTTTATTTCAAGGGTCAAATTAAACGACATCTTTGTACGACACAAACATGTCAATACAAAAGTTAAGTCTAAACTTACCTACAGTTTGCCAAAATCGAGCATCGTCGTTGAATAAGTAACTAACTTAAAGAAATTCACCGGAATTTTGAGGTTTGTTATGAAGAAAACGTACGATAACTGCCTTATTGTGTCGCCAGTGATGCAAATTATTTTTCATAAACTTCTGAAGAAAACCGTAAGTTTACGACTGTGAAGTTGACTGAAAGTATTATGGATGTGATAAATATTTTTTCACAAATGAAAGTGAAAATATTTGAATGTAGCTTGACGTAAATGGGGAATATACCTATCCTAGGTAGAAGAGTTTTTAGTAGAAGGTCGATTATTTTTACTACGGACTACAATCCTCCTAATTCTAACTCCAGTGCAATCAATTAAACATTTTTAAATTTATATACCTTTAAGTTTACACCAAATAAATCTTCACAATCAAAAATAGCAGAACAAAAGAAGTTCGTATCGTTCGAGGCAATCTCTTATGGTCTACCGTGGGAGTTGGGATATATGTATGTACATAAGAGAATAAAAGACAATCTGGGTGAGGGAAAATTATACAAAAATATGCCTATCTAGGAAACTCGGTATACATAGTCTAAGCTTCAAAGGCAAACTTACTTGTGTCTTTCACTATGGTCGGTTTTTCACCATTGTACACAGCCACCGTCCAGGTTTATCCATATATACAACCAATAACTAATGGCCCAACCTTTCTCAGCCTCGGAGGGTCGTGACCAAAACTGATCCTTAAACCATGTGAACAAATTAAAAACAGCTGAGGTGTCAATATAATGTCAGAATACGCCACTTTTATATTTATTTATGAAAAGTGAACAATTACATAAGAAAAAAGTACAATTGGCGGTCTTATTGCACAAGGCAATATTATTCGATTTTTATGTTAGGTCGTCAGATTAAAATATACCTATACGTGACGGGTAACTATTATCCCTACTTAATCGTCTATAGAGTCTGAACGATAAATTTCAATAAAATACAAGCCATGTTATCCAATTCGGGCGGATTATATAATATACCTTTGAAAATAAGTTAGGCATCGGTGTTCGAGAAACTTCGGCTGAATATCGAGCAGTTTTCGGACCATTGCATCGGCTGTCTCATAATTCAATTTAACGTTTAGGAACATTACTGGCCACTTTATATGCTAAATTTTAAATTTTCTGAAAATTGCGAAGTTTTCAAAAGAGGATTTCTTTCATTAAAATTATTATGGGACATTTTCTTTGTCATATTAAGAATCTTCTGTGAAATAAGAAATTAGATATTTTATCCTCGTACCAAGATGATTGCTTATAAATCAGGGAGACACATATTCTTTTTGAATCTGGGTAATAAATTAGAAAGTTACATATTTTAGTATTGCTATGAATGGCATGACGAGCATACCTGATGATAACCGATACGTCAGCTCATGGACAGTCGCAAAACAACACCTTGGATTACACAAAACAAAGCAATACTTGGTAAAGCAATACTCGCCATCCTGAGACATGAGAATATGTTAAGTCTAAACATGTCCATTTTTACTCTGGCTACAATGTCCTTTCAAACCGAAACACAACAGTGTAACTCCACTACTATTTGGCGGAAGTAATAGACATTGCAGTGGCCACCTATCCAGGCGACCTCCAAACATATAAATCCGTAAATAATAGTTTTATTTCAATGTGAAACATTCGCGTAAATCTAAGAAACCATTGTGTAAGATCACCTAGACGGTTTACTTTCACATCTTATTATTCATGACACATAAAAAATAACTTTAATATGGAGGTCAGGTTTATGGATATCTATTAGATATATTTCACTTTAACACATTTTAAAAACCGTATAATAAATATTCTGTAATATCTTCGTATTGGGTGGTAAATCGATAGTTTTTAACCGACTTCAAAAAAGGAGGAGGTTCTCAATTCGACTGTAGGTTGCTTTTTTTTTTAATGTTTGTTACCTCGTTTCTCTGTACTGTGTGAACCGATTTCGATCATTCTTTCTTTGATTGAAAGCTGGTGCTTGTCGTTTAGTCCCATAAAATATGGTGAAGATCTGATGAATATCTTCGGACCTGGAGAGGGGAACTCCTTAAAATTAAGGATAATTACAATGGTTCTTTGTGCATTACATTCATTAGAAAAGTTAAGATACAGTGAGAGAGGGAAAAAAGGGTTGGGGGTGAGGGGGGGTGGGTGATAAATTAAAATACACGTAAATTCTAATATGTTCGGCAGCTTTTAACCGATGTCAGTGATTTCTTTTTCATTGGAAAAAACGTATTGACAGGTTGATCCCAGGAATACAACATGAAGATATGATGATTATGTTCGGACCTGGAGAATAGAACTCTTCAAAATTTAGTAGGATTCTAATGGTTCTTTTGCATTAAGTTCATTATAAAGTTAAGCTACATTGAGGGAGGGAAAAAGGGGTAGGGGTGAGTGGGGGGGGGTGATAAAATTAAAATACATGTAAATACTAATATCTTCAACAGCTTGTAACCGATTTTAGTGATTTATTTTTCATTGGAAAGAACGTATTAACAGGTTGATCCCAAGAACACAACATTAAGATCTGATTATCATGTTCGGACCTGGAGAGTAGAACTCCTCAAAATTAAATAGGATTTCAACGGTTCTTTTTGCATTGGGTTCAGTATAAAAGCTAGGCTACAGTGGTTGAGGGAAAAAGGGGTAGGCGCGAAGGGAGGGGGGGGGGGGAGAAAAAAATAGTAAACATGTGAATATTCCAATATCTTTGGCAGCTTTTAGCCGATTTTAGCGATTTCATTGTCATCGGAAAGAACATATTCCTTGTGGGGACCAAATCTTCTTCATTTAAATGCCTATCAACACTAAAAAGATAAAAATAACTAAAATTTTTAACAAAAATAATAAAAACCGACTTCAGAACAAAAATCCACTAAAAACCAAAAAATTATAAAATAATAACTACCACTCCAAAGCAAAAAAATAATATTTATTGCATGGAACTCGTGCATGTTGATTAATTTGCTTAATGACTTGACTAGCTAACAAATCAAAATATATGCGTAACATATTGAAGGCGGGTCGCCCAGTACCAAACATATAGATATTTAAATTAATATAAGGCATAGGTCCTACATGTTTGGTACTCAACATGCACGAGTTCTGTAGGCAACATTTATTTTAGTTTAAAAACCCATGTAAACATACACATAAATATATACAAATAAATAAATAACCAATAAACAGACAAATCAAAATTAATATTACTATAAAATTTTATATAGATAAAGCCGTGCCATTTTTTATAACGCTAGCGGCCGGCGCTCTTTTGTTTAGGCCGGTACCTGCTGCGTGACGTCATTTTGGGTTCGTTTTTTCTATGTATTGGGCCGTATGCGGTCGTCCGGCCAGCTGATCTACAGCTGACCGCTAGTCGCATTTTATTCGCTGGACGACGAACTACTCATTACTAAATTGTTTTTTGCGATAGTGATTAAGTGTTGCCTTTTTTGTATTTAAATCTCTTTGTGAACTGGACTATTAAAAATAGTTACTGCTAGTAGCGTGTCTAATTTGTGCATCCGACGTACCTAAACTGGTGACCCCGACGTGATCACATTGTAAGATGGAGCGCAATTCCACCGAGTCAAGCGGATCGGATTTGGAAACCACAGTGGAAGCCCAAGCCCGTGTTGACTCGCGTCCACGTCGTAGACACGCCAAGATGGCAACACCCACGCTTCCTGCCAAAAGTTCATCCCCATCGTCTCCACCGCCACCGCCCTCACAACTCAGAATACCACCGTTCTGGCCAGAAAAACCGGCAATATGGTTTGCTCAAGTCGAAGGGAAATTTCTTTGATGCGTGTAACGGATGACGCGGCAAAATTTTACCACATACTGGCTACCCTCGACCGCCAATATGCAGCTGAGATTGAGGACATCCTTATTGGCCCTCCCGATTACCAGCGATTGAAGGACGAACTGATCAAACGCTTATCGGCATCCAGGGAGAACAAGGTGAAGCAACTTTTAACGCACGAGCAGTTGGGTACCCGTAAGCCGTCGCAGTTCCTGCGACACCTGCAGCATCTGGCGGGACCCGATATTCCGGCGGACTTCGTACGAGCGATCTGGATAAGCAGGCTACCAGCCTCGCTGCAGCCAATCGTCGCATCGCAGCCAACGCTACCCCTGGACGCACTGGCGGAGCTCGCCGACCGTGTCCACGACATCGCAGCACCAGCGCACCAGATCGCGGCAACTACGACATCGATGTCACCGAGACCTCTGGAATCGACCATCACGGATTTAGTGACTCAAGTTGCTGAGCTGACGAGACAAGTAAGTGCCCTGACCGCGTGGTCACGACATCGCCCACGGACCCCCGAGCGAAGAGGACGAGAGCAACGCAGCCGTTCCGTGTCACGTCGTTCTACATCCAACCACCGCAGGTACCCCATCTGTTGGTATCATTCAAAGCATGGAGCCAAGGCCCGCCGATGTGTAAAACCCTGCGACTTCAGGCAGGGAAACGCATCGGGCAGTCAGTGATGGCGACGAGCGACTGCCAGAACTCCAGCACAGGTCGCCTCTTTATCACGGACCGAAGTACACGGACACAGTTTTTAATCGACACTGGAAGTGACATATGTGTGTATCCCGTTACCGCGCTTCGTGAGCGTCGCGCTAAAACTAGTTACCAACTCTGTGCTGCCAATGGTTCAACTATTGACACTTACGGGTACGTTCATCTTAACTTGAACCTAGGCCTCCGTCGCAATTTTCCGTGGCGCTTCATAGTCGCCGATGTAACGAAAGCGATCATAGGCGTAGATTTTTTATCGCACTACCGCCTCATCGTCGACGTCAGCGAACGCAAGTTGGTCGATAGTTTAACCAATGTCAGCACTGTAGCATGCTTAGATGTAAGTACTTCACATGTGCTAAGTGTTAAAATTGCGACTGGTGGTGATAGTAAATATCATAAAATTTTGTCGAGTTATCCGGAAATAACACGCCCAGCAGGTATTCCGACTACTCCGAAACATAACACTACTCACCACATACGTACCACCCCGGGTCCGCCTGTCTCATGTACTCCTCGTCGTCTTGCTCCCGACAAATTGAAGATAGCGAAGCAAGAATTCGACAACATGCTTCTTAACGGCACTGCACGGCCTTCAGACAGCCCTTGGTCATCGCCCCTCCACTTAGTATCTAAAAAAGACAATGGGTGGCGTCCTTGTGGCGATTATAGGCAACTCAACGCGCGAACGATACCTGATCAATACCCTATCCGACATATACAAGATTTTTCACATTGTCTGTCCGGATGCTCTGTATTTTCAGTAATCGACCTAGTTAAGGCCTATAACCAGATTCCTGTTGCAGAAGAGGACATTCCTAAGACGGCCATCACCACACCTTTCGGCTTATTCGAATTTCCATACATGACCTTTGGACTTAGGAATGCCGGCCAAACCTTTCAGAGATTTGCAGACGAATTAACGCGAGGTTTTGACTTTTGTTACCCATATCTCGATGATTTCTTGATTTTCAGCAAGACGCATCGTGAACACGAGGACCACTTGCACCAGCTGTTTCAACGTATGCGCAGTTACGGCGTTCTCGTCAACACGGCTAAATGTGTCTTTGGGATGTCGGAAGTCACTTTTCTCGGCTACCGAATCTCTGAAAAAGGCACTAAACCACTGGAGAGCAAGGTACAGGCGATCGCCCAGTTTCCACCACCTAAAACCGTCCGAGAGCTCCGACGATTTTTGGGAATGGTAAACTTTTACCGACGATTTTTGCCCAACGCCGCGCAAATCCAAGCACCGCTCAATGCCTTACTTAGTGGATCCGTCAAAGCTTCTCAACCTGTCGTCATAGAGGGAGATTCACTTAGAGCATTCGAATCCTGCAAAAAGAGTCTTTGTGACGCAGCTCTACTCGCTCATCCAGACCCGACAGCCAAGCTAGGTTTAGTCACCGACGCGTCTGATACAGCGATAGGTGGTGTCTTGCAACAACTGAAGGACGGAGACTGGCCCCTCACAGACGAAGTACTCCCCGTACGACCGTGACCTCGCAATTTACGAGAGTATAAAGTTCTTTCGCCATATGTTGGAAGCTAATCACTTCACAGTCTATACTGACCATAAACCGCTTTGTTACGCTTTCCACGAGCGGAAACGTAACTGCTCCCCGCGTCAGTATAGACACCTCGACTTCATCTCCCAATTCACCACCGACATCGTGTATATTGCCGGCAAGGACAACTTGGTTGCTGATACGCTGTCGCGTGTGGATGAGCTGCAGATGCCTGTCGATTTCGAGTTAATGGCCAGGTTTCAAACCGCAGACCCAGAACTCGACGAATATCTTAAAGGCGACACGTCACTTCGACTCACAAAAACATCTGTGCCCGGAAGTCGTGCTTTATTGTATTGTGACGTCAGTACACCGACGCCCAGGCCTTTCGTCCCCAAGCAACTTCGTCAGCAGGTTTTTGACTGTCTCCACTCACTCAGCCACCCAGGCCCCAACGCCACCGCCAAACTCGTTGCTCAACGATTCGTTTGGCCACTAATGCGCAAAAACTGCCGTGATTGGGCTAAGGCGTGTTTGACTTGCCAGCGCTCGAAGGTAACTCGCCACGTCGTTTCACCTTTAGGACAGCACGACATACCTTCAGCGCGTTTCAAACACGTCCACATAGACCTGATCGGCCCACTACCGCCCGCTGGTGATTATCGGTATTGCCTCACAGCCGTTGACCGTTTTACGCGATGGCCGGAAGCTGTGCCAATTACCGATATCACAGCCGAAACAGTGGCCAAAGCATTTGTGTCCTGTTGGGTTTCCCGATACGGTTGTCCGACCGAGATCGTTACCGATCGAGGCAGACAATTCCAGTCGGCACTTTTTGAACAGTTGTCCAAATCTATCGGTTTCGATCACCGTAGGACAACGGCTTACCACCCACAGTGCAACGGTTTGGTGGAGCGCTTTCACCGGCAACTAAAGGCAGCAATTACTTGCCATGCTGACCCTAACTGGACTGAGTCGTTACCATTAGTACTTCTCGGAATTAGGAGTGCTTTCAAAGAGGACCTCCACACTTCGTCGGCTGAGCTCGTGTACGGTGAGCCACTTCGTCTTCCCGGAGATTTCTTCGGCCATGACGCTGCTCATTACACCACCGATATTACGGAATTTTCAGCCCGTATGAAGTCGTTCGCTGAACGCATACGTCCGGTCCCACCTCAGCATCACTCTAACTCTCGCCGAACCTTCATATTTAAGGATTTAGCCAGCTGTAGCCACGTATTCCTTAGGGAAGAAGTGCTACGCGGTTCACTTCAGCCCGCTTACACTGGGCCCTACGAAGTTCTAAAGAGAGGTGCTAAAACTTTTATAATACGTGTTGGAAATAAAGATGCCACAGTTAGTATAGACCGTTTAAAACCAGCCTATATACTGGACCCCCAATACACTGTCACCGCAACACGACACCTTGGTACCAGACACAGATGTCTCACCTCCACTCCCACAGGACGCTCAATGTAGGACTACCCGATCAGGTCGGAGAATCCAGTTCCCTGATTATTATCGCCCTTAGTCGGTCTCTGGAGGGGGGTGATGTAGGCAACATTTATTTTAGTTTAAAAACCCATGTAAACATACACATAAATATATACAAATAAATAAATAACCAATAAACAGACAAATCAAAATTAATATTACTATTAAATTTTATATAGATAAAGCCGTGCCATTTTTTATAACGCTAGCGGCCGGCGCTCTTTTGTTTAGGCCGGTACCTGCTGCGTGACGTCATTTTGGGTTCGTTTTTTTCTATGTATTGGGCCGTATGCGGTCGTCCGGCCAGCTGATCTACAGCTGACCGCTAGTCGCATTTTATTCGCTGGACGACGAACTACTCATTACTAAATTGTTTTTTGCGATAGTGATTAAGTGTTGCCTTTTTTGTATTTAAATCTCTTTGTGAACTGGACTATTAAAAATAGTTACTGCTAGTAGCGTGTCTAATTTGTGCATCCGACGTACCTAAAAGTTCCATGAAATAAATATTATTTTTTTGCTTTGGAGTGGTAGTTATTATTTTATTATTTTTTGGTTATTAGTGGATTTTTGTTTTGAAGTCGGTTTTTATTTTTGCTAAAACAATAATGTAACCCCTTTTGTACAATATATATCGTAGCGTGGTTAAAAATAAAAGAATGTACTTTATTATTTTAATATTATAAAAGATCTTTACCACCCAAATAAGACGATAAGAAAAAAGTTAAAAAATCGTCGCTGTTTATTGCAATTTTTAGTTGCATTGTGTCTGAAGTCACTTATACTACCACTTGGCTTCGTTTCACACTCGTTAGCAAATGATACAAGTAGATAGTCGTTAAGAAGCAGAGTGATGTTTTTACTTGTTTATCTGTACGGTTAGAAAAGGCGGATAAGTAATAAGATACACGTTGTTCGTGTAAAAAGGAGGCTGTGAGAGGTTAATTAAGAGTTCCGTAGGGTTATTTATTTATTGTATTTTTTTTATTTATACTGGTAGAAATAAATTGTAGAAAGTTTTTACAAAAATGTATGACAATCACTATCATCTATGTATATATGTCCAAATCATTTAAAAGT
Organism: Hyles vespertilio; assembly: GCA_009982885.2. Classification (NCBI taxonomy): domain Eukaryota; kingdom Metazoa; phylum Arthropoda; class Insecta; order Lepidoptera; family Sphingidae; genus Hyles; species Hyles vespertilio. The sequence continues at coordinate 5,992,077 of CM042806.1, read as the reverse complement.
GGGTGGTAGCCTGTTGGTAACGGACCAGACGCCGCTGCCGATATGTTCACGGTGGTCGCGAGTTCAAATCACAGAGCACACCTCTGATTTCAGATTCATGTGTTCATCACCACGTACTTACTATAACGGTGCCTTCACCGTGAAGAAAAAAGAAAACATCGTGAAGAAACATGTATACCACATATAGAATTACAAAACAGGTAATCCTTGTTTAAAGCATCATTTTAGCGTCCCAATAGCCGGATCATTTGTTTAAAAAAATCCTATTAACAAAAATTGATATCAAGCAAATTTCCCGCGACAAACCTAAAGCTGCGTCCACACAATGACACATCCGAACAATCCAACATTAAATTGAATTTTCGGATGCGTGTGCACTCGCGGATCCTTAAGCCGGGAATTACCGAAAGCGATTATCATAGACCGCTGAGCATCCCATCAGCGGGCATCAGGGTTCGGTGAGCACCGGGACTGACTCAAAATGGAATTGCGCTGTAATAAGGAACGAATGATTCGACACCTTTCGTAATAGGAAACGTGTTGGAGCTGGTTGTAGGTATTTTGTGAGTAGTGCACAGATATGGGTAGCATTTTCTAGGTAGCGAATTGCCCAGAGCTCACCTCTGACTTTTTGGAGACGTTTGCGTATGCTAGAGTAATGAGCGTAAAACCATACTGGATAGCATGCAAATATCATCTAAAGTTGTATATTACTTGGACCTTGTAGAGACTAGGAAGAATTTTCGTACTTTCTTGCGTTTTTGGCGTACCTATTACTGGAATCTAGTATAACAGCTCACAGAATAGCTCCCATTTAAATGTATTTATGACTAGCTGTGCCCGCAACTTCGTCTGCGTGGAATTTAACAAAAAAGTTAATTCGTTTATTTATTTATTTTTTTTATGGTTTTTGCATTTTTATTTTAATTATCAACCTTTGTAACGAAACCATACCGCGATCTAATTCTACGGTGGCGCCATCTTTTAGCAAGCGGCGGTCAACTCCCGTTACACATTTATTTTCAGTTTTTTGTATTAGCTTTATTGAAAAATTTCTTTATATACAATATTTTGTAAATGTGATATTGATTCGTTGGTGGGAGAAGTGGTGGGAGGCGCCCGACGTGACGGCCCAGTGGTGGCATGCGCGTGAGCTGCGCGCGGGCATTGCAACATTACTTTATTTTTCTAAAATAAATGTAGCCTAAGTTACTCCTTGTTATATCAGCTACCTGACAAAAAAGTCCCGTCAAAATCGGTCCAGCCAGATTAGCCTGAACAAACAGACAGACAGACAGATAGACAGACAAAATTTTTTTAATATCATTTTCGGCACAGGTATCGTGTATATAACGATATGTAGTAGGACATTTTTTTTATTTTCACTCTTAAAACAGACACTTCAATTTTATTTATATGTATAGATGTATAGATTTGATCCGTGGTGCTGTACAGCTGGCTCCTCCAGCTGTAAAAGTCTTTTTGCAAGGTTATTTACCTCTTTAGTCCATTATTTTGTCACCCGCTTTGTTACAAAGGGAAGTGGACAATAATTTATGTGCAACTCCTCCTATTAATGTAACTTTCTGATTGTTTTCGTTGCGGGTTAATGACAAGTTAGACATTGCCTGAGACTCGCCAAGCTTCAATGTTCGGTGTCATTACAATGCGTGCCACTATTGATCCTGGCTTACAGAAGTTACAGTGGTGGGTGTGAGGGCGGGACAGTCTCTAGTTTTCGGATTCGTGTGTATTTTGGTAACGTTACCACGCACTTTAATAGCAGAGGAAACCATTGAGGGAAATCTACCTGAAGATTTTTCAGAGATTTAAAAAAAAAATTTTTTTTGTTACATATAATTGTTTACAGCTTCAAGTAATTAGTACTAATAATAGTGTTATTAGTCTGTAAGCTTTCCGAAAAGTAAATAATAATGATTATATTACAGAAACCAACATTATTGAATACTTGCAGAATCGTACGAAACTAATCAACAAGCTAGCATCACACATCGCATTTTCCTGCCTGGCCCAAGGCTCGCGGAAAACTGTTTTGCTTTCTTTCGTGGGAAATTAATTTAACATGAAAAGATAATGATAATAACAGAGCTTGTCATCAAAACGGTTCATGCTCAGTGTGCGCTGGTAATAAAACCAACGCTGGTCTTCTGCAAAGCCGGTAAGTGACGTGGTAGCTGACAAACTAGCGGCCCGCCTGATGGAAAGCAGCTACCGCTGCTCATGGACCTCCTGCAGTGCCAGAGGGCCAGCACAACAAAGTCGTTAAAATGTAAGCCACACTGGACCAGTACGATAGATTATGGCCTAGAGGTAAGACCCTTTCTAATGAATCCTTGATTATGAAGAAATCCATTGCCGAGTAGTGTGCGATTGTCATTATATATTTATTATTATTAGCCATAGTCACGATGCTGGCTTTGGGCGGTTTGACGGTCCTATCACAACATAGACAATCCTATGCAAGTGACCTCATGATGTTTTCTATCATCGTGAAAAAGCAAGTTAATTGAATACAGAGAATCCATAGCAGCCGGAAAATATTTTTATAATACCACACTGTAGAAACGAAAATTACTCTTTAATAAAAGGAGCGTGCTAGGAATTTTTGATTTATGACCAGTTTTTGGCAAATGTGTCCATTTCAACTATTTACTTAGTGCGGTGTCTTATATGAAACGTGGTTTCAAAACAATACACTTTGCCAAGAAAAAATCACAGCCATTATAATTCTTTTGGTGAAATAAATCACTTTTTAAAGTAGTTATATATTTCACTTGAAATATATTTGGCTACGGAAGGATGTTGGGCTTGGCAATACAAAGAGTACAAAGATCGATTCGTAGTCTAACTGGTCATTGTAAGCTATATACTCTTTTTTTTATACCACAAAACGAGGGCTTAGGATGTGATAAATATTCATTAATATTTCATAATAAATGTATTTTAATTATTAAACGCATAACATGTTCCCTTTATTGTCCGACTGCCTTGGTGGCGCAGTTGTACATTACTATTCTTGTTAGTCTTGTCTGGATCAATCCCAGCCCGGGTCGGACAAATTAATATAGAATTTTTCTATTCATTGTCAGCCCGGAGTCAGGAATTTGTCCGATATGGTGATAGGCTCACTCCCCGTCACACCGTGGGACGGAACACATAAGCCGAATCGCATATAAAAATTCTTAAAAAATTAAATTGGAATAAGATATAATTTCTGAATTGTGTCTGTTTTGATTATAATTGCTGGATCCTCGGGGGAGGCTTAGGTTCAGCAATGAACTTTCTGTGGCTGAAGAGAAGCAGAAGATAATTGTTAATATGAAATTGGCAATAAATATAAATAAGATAATTGTTAATATAAAAATTAGTAAATAATATTTTAATAAAATAGCTACACGTCAACATAAAATCCCTACAAATTGATGGTATAGTCCAGACCCACCGCTATAGGTGCTACCTATGTTATTCATCTACACTTTCTTTGGTTGCATCTTTTGGTTGTCCGTAAGAAATCGCCAACAGCGATAAGACCGCCGGTAGCAACTCTCTATATGTCCAGTAGTTAATAGTAGTTCTTCAAACCAGAACACAACAATGCATTTAAACTTTTGCGAGAGAAATAGAAATTTCCTCAATAACATAATTAACTTCTATTTCTCCATAAAGTCTAGTCACCGTTCCAGCAATTTCTGCTGCCCTGTGATGTAACGTCACTCGGGCTAAGCTGGCTCGCGTCGTATTGTTCACGTCCACAGTTTAACACGTCAGATTACGTTGATAGTGTGCGATGAGCTGGTACTAAACCCTGGAGGTTATATGGATTCCATTAGCTAAGATTGGTTAGATGACGTCTGTGTTATGAAAGGAAGGAGTTAAATGCAGGTTAGTAATAAAATATTTGGAGATCCATGTTAAGTAATGGACTTTTATGGCTATGGATGTTAATTGTGTTGGTGATGAAGTAATGAACGTATTAAAATGTATGTGCTAGTTAAAGATTGATGTTGAGTACTAAGCTTTCTACGGATCAGAATGTAAATTATATTGATGATGAAATCATTAACGTACAGGAATCATGCAGTAAGTAGTAGAGACCACATTATAAATTATTTGGTTTGACCAACCATAGGACTAGTAATGGTGATTCGAACAAAAATTTTAAGTAATAGCTTCTGATCTAAAATGGAATTCGTTTTTTCCTAGAGAAAATTTGCCCATTTCATAATAGTAAATACACTGCAAAGATATTGCTACAGAATTTTGTTGCCCTATAGATCAAATATATTTTTTAAGAACAGACGATTACATAATTAAGTTTCCTGGATCATCTGAACATCCAAACGCAGAGCAAATTTAAAATTAAACCAAAACAACAAGGCATATGCTTAATCAAATCGGCTCGTTGACTCTTTAGCCAAAATTATAGCCTGGCTTTACAGTTTAATTTGACTTAAATTAAACTTTGCAAACCAGCTTGACTTTTATTTTATTACAGACTATTAAATTGGTCAAGTGTTAATATAATTTATATGAGTGCGTGGTGGCCTGTTGGTAAACGGACTAGACGCGGCTGCCAACATGTTCACGGTGGCCGCGGGTTCGAATCCCAGGGCACACCTCTGACTTTTCGGAGTCATGTGTGTATTGATAGTCAATCACCACGCACTAAAACGGTGAAGGAATACATCGTGAGGAAACCTGCATACCATAGCGATTTATAAAATTTCTATGGTATGTAAGTCCGCCAACCCGCACTAGGCCAGCGTGGTGGACTATATGGCCTAACCACTCTCAATCGTACTCTCGATTGTAGAGGAGGCCTGTGCCCTGCAGTGGGACGTATATGGGCTGATACAGTAATATAATGGAAAAAAGGGAGAGCAGATAATGAAATGTTAATTCCGTTCAGGCGTTACAAGTTCCTTATTACGCGCTGACACTTAAAATGTTCTAACAAAAGATTCCTTTGTTCCGAAAAAATGGACCTGCTATGTACAACCAGTGTCGAAAGTTCAGTCCCAGCTGACAATTAACTCAAACCTTTACAGACTTTAATACTAAAGCGCAGAGGTCAAATTACCGTGGCAATGATTCAAGAAAATAATAATAAGGGAGGATTGTCAGAGGATATACGAGAGCTGCCCATTACAGCTATTTGTAAGTTAGATGACAGCGTTTAAAAGATTCATTAAAAAATGTTCGTACTTCGTTCATAATGATATCAGCGTAATTTCTGTTTGCCAGATTTTAAGTAATTTTAAAATGGTAACACGTGTATTGACAAGTCGAAAGCATAATACTACGAATTTCTTATTCTGAAAAAGTACAGTGCTCTACAGCCTAATATGATTACAGCATAAATAGGCTAGATCCATTAAAATGATCTCACTCTTTCAAAAACGAATATTTAAAAACATAAAGCTTTCTTGTCATATTTAGTATTGTCAATGAAATTGCCAGTCACGCCAACTTGCAATGTTACATTTAAAAATAAAAATAAAATGTTCAGTCTCCCTAACTTGGTCGGACCAATTTAAAGTTGCTATTAACTAAACATTTTACGTGTTTCTTGTCTTATATAGAGAGGATAACTCCTCGTCTTCCAGCTACTCTGATATTAGCTTTCATTATCCCCTCAACTGGCGCCATCTGCGGGGGATACCCCGCTGGGTTGGGATAGATGCAATCTTTCGAAAATTTCTCGATGATTTTTTATCTGGGGGCACGGCAGTGCCCCCTCCAAGTCAAGCTAAAAAGCGGCACAGCCGTACTATCCTTTTCTCGAAGCAATTCAGACCATTTTCAACCCCCCATAACTTCGTTGTGGTTAAAGCAAGAAGCCTGAATTTTCAATGATCTATTTATTTACAACGTAAAGAATTTTTAATATTGATATGATAATAACTTACGTAATAACTTTATACAGAACGTCCCTTAATCAAGGACTAAATAAATTAATCGACTTGGTATTACATGGATCTCTCAACTTTTTGCGGTAGATAAACTGAGCTGCGAGACTTGGAATTTTTTACAGGATGTTTTTGATGGGATAAATACTTACTAACATAATATATACATATTTATTTGGATTCCAAATAATATTGCCTACATATTCATAATTCATATGTACATATATTTCAAAAGTTTTAATAAATGTTGTTAAAATTACAGGAAATAAAGAAGGATGTAAAAATAAAGAGATTTTTTTAACGAAGGTTCCTTTTTTATAATTCTCAGGTTGGATGGTTGGTTTTCATTGGATCACTGGCAACGCACTTAGAAATTAAAAAATTTCCCATCTTCTTATTATTTATTAAATTTCGACTGCAACTAAAAACGAAGCCAGGTGATAGTTTTAAAGGGTAAAGACAGGTCGCAACATATAATTTGAAAACTAAACGTCGATTTATTAAATATCATTATGTGATAAATATACAGTTTTGTTGCGGGATTTAACGGGACGGGGAGGAAAAATATAATTACTCAGTTTAAATACCTTTTTTTTCACAGGTTTAAATAACAGTAAGAACACGAAATAATAGGTTACTGATGTGGACTGGAGCTAAAAAATATCTGCGACCAGGTGAATTGGGGTCGGCTTCTAGTTTTATAATAAATATGAAGAAAAACTAAGGTATAAAATATAATTTACGGTATAATTTAAAAAAAACGCATTTAGCTTGGTAACACTTAGAAAAGTAGATATTTACCGTGTAGACGTAGTAATAAAATACTCAACTCCGACATCTTAATATTTATAAAAAACACGATGTTGAACATGAAACTACACAAGATAAAATTGATGAAAACTTCTCATTTCAAGTTAGTGAGGAGGCTGTAGCAAATTATTTTGACTAGTTGACAGGGCGTAAAGTGAGGCGCGGCAAGAGCGGCCCGCTCTAATCTTTTTGAACCTAATGGTCGATGTTTAATCAATCACTGAATTAACAAGCCTGACTTATTTGAAGACTTATGGGAGATAATGTTGATGTTATAATTGATTATAGGATAGAGCGTTAGGAAAAAGAAAAGAAAAATATTTTTAAAGAAGATTGAGATTTGATCCTTATTGAAAAAACATTAGATGTTCCTATGGAAACAATGGAAGTTTAGTCACATTTTATTTTCTGTCATCGTTTAAAGCAGCAATCAAACCTACACGTGGCTCTGAAAAAGTAGGATGTGTGTCCTAGAGATTAAAGCAAACCATTTTTTGGCTGCTAGGTTTTTCCACGTTGTCATCCCATTTCAGTACAAACTTAATAGAGCGCATCGAATAAAAGATAAATAAAATTTTATTATTTTTTTTTCTCCATGGCTAGTTAATAGTAACGCGTACGATAAATTACATAAATTGCCTGATTTTTACTGGTGGTAGGTCTCTCATATGTGAGAGGCCGTCTGGGTAGGTACCACCGCAATGTCTATTTCTCCCGTGAAACAACACTGCGTAAGTGCACTGTTGTGTTTCGGATTGAAGGACATTGTAGCCAGAGTAACTACTGGACATATTGAGACTTAACACCTTATGTCTCAGGATGGCGAGCGCAGTGGAATGTTGCTACTGTTTATGAGCGGTCGTATCGCTTACCATCAGGCGAACGGCTTGCTCGTATCGTCATTCATTGCAATAAAAAAAAAAAAGATTTATGTCACTTTAGATTTTTTGTGGCCGGATTATTTAAAGTTTCCCGTAATTTGTTTTACAAAATCAAGATTGGCAGAAAGTTTAAATTTTTATATGAAATATTACACTCCCCGGATCTATATGTATTTGTATAAATAAGAATAGGTAAAGTTATTTCCTATTATTTTGACTACTTTGTTTAATTTGTACTGATGCAAAAATATTTTTCTTCTGTTTCATTTATTACAAAGGCGGCAGCTTTCTCAATGACTCTTGTGTTACGATTGTCGCTCCTCGCCAACGAAGGAGCTTTCAAGTCTCCTGAAGCAAGGGTGTCAAGATTCCTTGTCTCGGTTTCTCCTTTGCTATGAATAAATAAATTTAAAATTCTGGTTTGAGTTCTAAAAATACTGTTACTAATATTGCGATGTTTTAAATAATAAAGTTATAATGAAAAAGGGAAGATTTAGGTAAAATTTATATTCATTTTAAGATCAAGCTATAAAGCAAAATATGGTTAATTAGTCTGGATGTTACAACAACGCAAAATATTAGATATACATACGTAGTTTCTCAAACCCACAATACAAGACATATATTAAAGATTTTGAAAGATTATGTATATGTTATGGGCCAAGTGATTAATGCGGGCAGTATTCATAATGCCCGGGCAGTATAAATATTGCCGAGCCATATCGGGCCAAGTAATTAATTACAATCGAAACTCACCTATTTATCACATAGCCCGGGCATTATGAATATGGCTACATGATGATCGGGCAATGTGATTAATAGGTGATTTTTTACGTGGTGGGCTGCCGCATTGTCGCATCTGCGATAGACCCATAAATAAGACAGGTTGAATTGACCTGCTTATGTTTAGTTGTTTTTTAACGTCCGAAACATTATCTTCAGAAGAAAATTAGTGTACCCACTTTATGGATCAGCTAGGTCGACTGTGCCCCAAAACCGACTCGGGACACCCCGACTTCACGTAGTCTTTTGGCTACCGACCATAGAGTGTATATAAAAAGCCGGAGGCGCGGAGTGAGAGCAGCCCCCGCCCACTGTAACGAAGGATAGGCAACCGTGCGAGCCGTAGCGGCTGAGGCTGGTCGCCGAAGGCGACCAGCAAGACGAAACTGCGGAGGTGAGCATGGGTGCCTATCTTTTGTTACGCAAGGGCGAAGGGGCTGAACTTCCCTTAGCGCCGGAGACGATGCAGAAGCTAATTTGTATTGACAACAAGTGGTACCAGGTGAGGTGCGACACTCCCCCTCGCCCTCCACTCCTCCCAACCCACCCCTTCGTGCTGCCCTATTCTAAATTCTACCACTTCGGCTCATTGTTTTGATTTTGATTCGCTTTACATCACTCTGCCCAATAGGCACTTGGCATTATTCATAATGCCCGGGCAATGTGATAAATTGATTGGTTATAATCACATTGCCCGCTCTTATTGGGCATTATTCATATTGCCCGGGCATTATGAATAATGTTCGATTAATCACTTGGCCCATAACATATACACATTTACTATATTTTTCATATTCACATATTTTGTTTTGAGAATAAAGAAAAATGAGAAAAGGTACAATTTTATACGGATAAGCTATATATATATATATTTTGTGTGGTTTTTAATCAAATCTAATAATGCATGTCGAATATAAATATTCAGCATTTTCTTTTTATAACTGAGTGGCACATTATAGTGATTAAGTTATCCAGTATTTTAATAGATATATTATAAAACATTATACAGTGTAATAATAATAATAATAATAATAACTCTTTATTATAACACCATATACAAAAGATAAACAAAAGGTAAAAGAAGAAAACAATAGTTATAGAAAAATAAAGTTGGTGATATAACTGGCGGTCTTATCGCTTTAAGCGATCTCTTCCAGACAACCGGTTGGTAAAGGAAAGATCCAATGGTTATGGACGGTGCTTATTATTAACAATAAACTTACATACAATATAAATATATAAATATCGATATAAACGAATAAATGCAAGATATGATACACTTAAATACAATATAATACATAAACATACATATATACATAACAATAATAGTGAATGATGATAAATCTATTGCGAAAGGTAGAAAGCTTTCACCCTTGATTTAAATATTTCCAGCGAGGACGATCGCTTAATTGTAAGAGGCAAAGCGTTCCACAGCCGCACTGCCTCAACAGTAAAGGAACGGTCATAAAATGACGTCCTATGTGCTGGAAACTGCAACATCAGATTCTCTGATGACCTAAGACAATGTGAATTAGCAGTATGTAGGAAGTTAAAACGTTCCTGAAGGTAGCGCGGAGAAGAGGGATTAAACAGAACACTGTAGAGAAGAGACAGGATATGAGCATTTCGGCGACGACGTATAGGGAGCCACTTGAGCCTGTTACGATATTCAGAAACATGGTCATATTTGCGCAAACCAAATATAAACCTGATACAAAAATTTTGAAGGCGCTCAAGCTTATTTAGCTTACAGTGTAATTCAAATATACATATTATAATAGTACTAGCGGCCCGGCCCCGCTTCGCCCGGGAGCATATAGATTTTTCTACAAATAATATACACGTATTATACACATAAACCTTCCTCTTGAATTACTCTATCTATTAAAAAAACCGCATCAACATCCGTTACGTAGTTTTAAAGATTTAAGCATACAAAGGGACATAGGGACAGAGAAAGCGACTTTGTTTTATACCATATATGTAGTGATGAGTTGATGAACGAAATGTTTTCATTCAAGCCATACACACACACACACATACACACACACACAATTATGAAAAAACACTAGCCAATAGAATTTGAGAAATTAAATTAAATAGTTACCTCTGTGAGGTATGACAGCCTTTGTGGTGCAGTCGGTTAAACGGCGCCTGTGAAACAGGAGAAATGTTTGTGCACAAATATCACACGACACAAGACTCGATCTTAGAGTGGGGTCAGGTCTATGTGACTGTTGGGTGTATTTATTTATATACCTATACTGTGTTAAATGTGTAAACACATTAAAAAACACTACCCTTCAAGATACAGATATTATGACTAGTTTGAAGGACAGTACGCAGTAATCAGTACATAGTATAAAACAAAGTCGCTTTCTCTGTCCCTATGTTCCCTATGTACGTATGCTTAAATCTTTAAAACTACGCAACAGATTTTGATGCTGTTTTTTAATAGATAGCGTGATTCAAGATGAAGGTTTATATGTATAGTACGTACATATTATTGTACAGAAATCTATTTGTACCCGAGCGAAGCTGGGCCGGGCCGCTAGGGACATGTTCCCTATGTACGTATGCTTAAATCTTTAAAACTACGCAACAGATTTGATGCTGTTTTTAATAGATAGCGTGATTCAAGATGAAGGTTTATATGTATAGTACGTACATATTATTGTACAGAAATCTATTTGTACCCGAGCGAAGCTGGGCCGGGCCGCTAGTAAATAATAAATAGCACATGGCATAATGACTTCACTGCACCTGATGGTAAGCGCAAATGCCGTCCAGGCAAAGTATCGAATGGCAAACAGACGGGAGTCCCATGCCATTCAATATAATTGTTCCGGCCTGCTAAGATGCCTCTTCACACTACAGCGAAAGGTCCCAGGATGATGTGAACTCTTAACCCAATTACATAGAAGGTTTCTCACGGTGAGAATCAAATACCATTATCGCAGGACGTTCCCGCGATGTAACCTTTTTATATCCTTACGATAATCCTATCTTCGTTGCGAGGAACCCATCCCGTGGAAATCGAGCTTTAGACTAGAATTATTGATTATTATTTCACTGTGCTTATAAGCGTAGTGTAGGACGCCCTCCAGCAATTTGCGCAATTTGGAGGAGGCCTATGACCAGCAGTGAACAACAATATAGGCTGATGTTGATGAATAGTGGTCTATCCTATATAGGAACCACGCTCAGTGCATCCGGGTGGTAGATAAAAAAAAAGACTGAATCTAAATGATGTTGAACATTTTAATGGATTCAATAAATTATTTTCATTTCATTTCATTTCATTTCATTTTCATCTTCATCTTTTGTTGCGAGTCGATATTCAGCAGTCAAAAGCTATTCATTGCCTTTATTCCGACCAAACGTTTGATCAATACGACGGATATTCGTTTAAACAGGAATGTATGCATGACATGCAAATGAACATCGATGCTTTGGACTGCCGGTTCCCATTCGCTTCCAGTCATTACTCATGTCGAATGCCTTCAATTGTACCTCATCGTTGGTTACAAAATATTTTGTATGGTACTATTAGGAATTATTGTCAGATAAAAGCAAAGTAGAGTAAGATATAACCATCGAAGTTATTCTAAGGCTTGACGGACATATGTAAGTGATACATGCTTTTTGATCATGTTATAAACCAATTCTTTAGGTTGACTATTCTCTATTGAACATCCCGTTAACCTTAAAGTTGAAAGTAAAGAAAAAACATTTAATAGTTTGAAAAAATCCAAACAGATTTCTACTATAATTAACTATAATTTTTTATCAATAGCTGTGTAAAATTGATTACTTTCTTAAATAAATACATACAAATTGCCATATATTTTAAATATTAAATCTTATCTCTGTGTCTACAATTGGGCGAATCTTTACATCAAATATCTCAATAAAATCTAAGCTAAGGCTACAACTAATTGAAAGTTTTATTCTTAAACAGCATAAACTATTTACAAGCCGTCAGTCGAAACACCCATAGCAATATATTATTTTATGTGCAAAGTTGAGAACCAATTCAGCGCCTTCTGCGCTTTAGTTCATTTGCTTCGATTGCTTTAAGCCGTATTATTAATATTTATTGTCGTTTTGTTTGACACGAGACAAGTGTAGTCAATGACAAAAGTTCAATGAGTTGAAATGCTTAAATATAACTATATATGAAGGGTATTAAGCCACCACTGCGTTTTGTATCTATTCATTCTTTTGTTTAGATCATTTTTATCTAATAAAAGTCGGTTAAAAATAAACACCCATGTCAAATTCTACTTTTTTAATATGAAAAAAAGTGTTTTCATGCGCAGATGCAAATAAATTATTTGAAAGAAAAAATGACGTTAAAATGTAATCTAAGTATTCATACCTCACAAGTATATCGTGGATTTCTATCTAGTAATATATATTTGGACTATAATATGGCTCAACCACACTCAATCGTACTCTCGATTGTAGAGGAGACCCTTGCCCTTCAGTGGGACGTATATGGGCTGATACAGTACAATATATAATTATTTATCTTATTATTTCATAGTAACCCACATAACAACATAAAATTCATAATGCCATATTTACGATAAGCCCCATCTTTAGCCAAAGCCCAGTAGTTCGTACTTACAATACGCTGTAAAGCTGGAGAAAATATTGATTTCTGTCCCCTTGGTTTTGTAATAGGGTGCTAAACGAAGCTTGAAGCATTACCTGAGTTGGTCGATAGATGGCAGCTCTCGATGAATTTGTTTATATCTACTATTTTTGTAGACCAAGAACATCAATGTGTTTGTCGTTTTGTACGTGTTAACTATGATTTATTAATAACTTGTATTTTAGCTTTGCCCGGTCGCTCTTTCCTTGCCGCTCTCCTTCCGATTTGATGGGCCAGTGATCATTAGGTGACCTGTTTACACGTTTGCCGGACATATTATGCAATAAGAAAAGTTATTGTAAAAAAAACAATATAGAGTCGAATTGAGAACCTCCACCTTTTATGGAAGTGAGTTAAAAGGCTAGAGGCGGTGTTCTTGTACCATCGTAAATTTTAAAAGATATAGTGAAGACATTTGAAATATAAACGATAGTAAAAGGTAGATTATACGATACCGTGAAAGTTGCCAACTTTACCACACAGGTTAACATTGCCCTAAAACACGGTGGTTTAACTTAGAACAAACTACGACGAATTCTAATCATTGGTTTGACTCACTTAACACCAGAGGGCGAAAAAATCGTTGGTTTTTACGGGTTTCCCCATTTTACGTAAATTATATTTTACGCGGATTTTATTGGCCCTTAATTACTTCCAACAATATTGATTTGCTTATTTGCTGATAAGTTTATTTTAAAATAATTATTAAATTTATTAAAATTCATACTCATGCGGAAATGAGAATTTTTAAGTTCGCACTTCTATACAGAATAATTTGTTTCAAATAGACAACATTCAAATTGATTCCGTTGGATGTAATTCAGGTCCAAACCTCCCTAAATCTTTTTTTTCGTATATAAACTCAATGAAAGTAAGTTTAGACATATTACGGGATTGTTTTTCTTACTTAATGCCAGAGGGCGCCTTGAATTGATTGAGTGACGTCTCTATCTTAGGCTCAGTTGCACCAAGTAACTTTGCCAATACCTTTGCCTATGAAAATGTCATCGCCATACATTTGAGAGGTATTTGACCTTGCGAATGTATGGAATTGACAATTTCAAGGGCAAAGGTATTGGCAAAGTTAGTTTGTGCAATTGAGCCTTAGTATGTAAAATGTACTCTGTGCCCTAAAATTATTTTTTTAACAAATTCGTTAATATGAAAAAAAAAATTAGGTCTATGACATCATTTATTATTTGGTAGGAAAGTTGATTATATTTGTGATAGCACTGTGAATCGCAGTTATTGCTGAGTTTATTTAGTAGCTTGTGAGAGCTTGTCAAAAAAGGTATGTCTTTTGGCGGGCCAATTTCGTCTGAAAAATATTCGTGGATTGTGCGTCATGACGAGACCGCAGATAAATTATTTTAATGTATGCCATAGAATATGAATCATTAAGTATTTTAATAACAGTTTAGTTATCTAATCGTTAAAAAGTCATTAAATTTCGGGATGGGCAATTTTACCCTGACTTTTTCAGACCTGTGCTTGACAACATTGCCCATCATCAAAAAGTACCTAGGGTTGTCAATATCTCGATAAATTAATTTGATAAAATATAAAAAGGTATCGACGCCTGTTATTTTAAAGATCAATCGAATTTAGAAAGGTGTCTTTTTAATCGACTTAAAAAAAGAAGGTATTTACTTTATTTTGATTGCCAAATAGATCAAAACTTAAGTTGACATTTTGTTTGTAGCATATTTTAAATTTATTTATATAAAAGATTTCTATGGCGTGCAATGCTTGATTTAATTACCACTTTCCATCATTTCATATTATGAGAAGTAAAAATGTGAGAAATTATATAAAGTAAAATCAATTTACTGTAATGTGACAGCCCTAAGAGTTTTTAACCATTTATCAGTGTTTGTATGGAAAGAGTAAGAATCGCTAGGTAAAATTGCCCATAATGTTTTGTTACGAGAATCTGTTAACTTTAAAAGTTTTTTTCTACACCACTGCCAAGATTGTTTTTTATACTTATTTCATTTTTAATTGTGTAATAATATGGGTCATATTTTGGCAGATATCAACATGGGCAATGTTAGCTGATCGCCACATAACTTTGCCCATCATTAAAATAATAAAAAATAAATTTAAAATATTAATTTATTTTAAATATAACATAGCTAATAGTAGCATATGGTTATGTAGTTGATGTAAATGAAAAAACATATATCGGTGGTTATAGAAAAAATATGAAATATAGCAGATTTTATCAAAAAATTGGGCAATGTTGGCGACTTTTACGGTAATCATTTTAGGATGATATTCTCTTATGACTAACATTTAAATTCTAACAAAGTCATTTGATTTATACTTCCTTCTATGTCAATGCACAGATTCGACATTTATTGATTTTTTTGTGAGTTTGTAAAGAATTTCGGATAATCCCTTAAAACAATTCAGTTAATGTTAAGAGACACTACTGTTATATTAATTAAATTACACTTCTTAATGATACTTGGAGCGGCATCTATCGGAAAATTGTTGTACTCCGTTCATTTGATATTGTTTGTTAGATGGCGTTAGTGTACCTAACATTGGCCGAAAATCGGATTCAAAATTACCTACAATCATCTTTTATAATTGAAATTATCTTTAATTTATATTTCTTAATCGACGTAAAATTTGAATAAAGTATTACAAATACACGTACATAATAGCTTCAAAACCCATATAGAAACCGTTCTACATACAGACTTAGTTACTTATCTAAATTAGGATAAATCTACTTTATGACTATCATACAATACTGTACAATGGAATCAAATATCCAATTACAGGATATCGTTATCCTTGGAGGAAGCATATGTTTAGCCGTGGACTTCCTTAGTTAACATTAAAAACTATTTAGACTAATTGTAAAAAATAAAAAAATATGTATTTAAATATCTGATATCCGATATCTGTATCCCCAAAGCTGTACCTAGGGCTATAGGCACTAATGGCACCCACTGTCCATCAAGTTTATTAGTGTCCCAAAATTATATGATTGGGGGCGAATCTATAGGCATGCCAGTCACATGATCTGGTACCAAGCAACAAATGCGACGGTGTAAAATGTAATGGATTTAAAATTTGGGTAAAATGAAGTGCCCGACCTGTGATCCAAACCCTAAATATCACGACTAACGGAAAGCACGAGTCTTACAACCGGTAAACACTGTAATAAGATCGATAATGTGATATGTGTTCACGATCATTGACATAAATATGAATATCAATTCATTTGTTCACGACATGAAAATTGAAATAAATTAATTGAATTGAAAATGTATGAAAAAAGTACATGTCGAAGAAATGTAATAAAGTACATTTTGTGAATCATTCAATGCCTTTATCGAAAAAAAAAGATTCACGTCTATCTTTAAGACCGTTGATTGATCCAGATCATACTACAATTCGCTTTAACAAAACGGCAACACCATTCGGAAACTTAACACGAAGTTCGTCAAGTGTATAGCCATAAGACTATACACTTGACGAACTTCGTGTTAAGTACTCGTACTATTGTACCAAACCATGTATAGCTATAGGATGTTAACCTTCAATCTACTAATTTGTTGAAGAGCGAGTTAAGCTGCCAGTTGTACAACAATACGTAATATTTCACACAATATACTTGAGTGGAGGGCGCGAGCATGTGCCAGCTCGTAGCCAATCGGTGTCAAGCCTTTGAGCCGCGATTATTGCAGGCGCGTAGTATGTTTACTTTAGGAGGTGGGACCCCCCGAATTAATTATATTTTATTAAAGTCTATATTATAATTAAAATAAGAGGCAATATAATGTTTAATACGTCTCCAGACTACAAAAGGATTTTTATTGCGCTGAGCTCACGTAAATTTATTAATACCTAAATAGAATTAGTAATAATATTTGGCTCACCGCATTTTTGTTGGTTAACGGCTCCCTTTTTATTTCTATTTCCTCAAAGTCGAAAATTCGTCATGTTTGAAAATATTTGAGATCATCATCATTAGAAATGACTCTGAATGAAATCAACTGCTTCAAGAAAAACATAATTGATGTCATATTCGGCACATGAATTCCAGTGCCAAACATATTTTATAAAGAACAAGGACATCTCCATAACAACCTTTTAAAGAAAAGTAACCAATTATTACTTACTACTAACAAAGTTAGACTTTGATATAAATCCTTTATGCCTACAAACTACGCCAAAGCAAAAACACCATACATCATGCACAAAAACATTTTAATTCAAACAGGGTTTTTTGAGCTGGAAGATTTACAATTTATGTGAATTTTGCGTCAAATTTTCGACGTCAGTAAACGGATTACGGTCCGTAGTTTATTCATAAATACTTTGATGTTTATTTTGCAAGGGGAAATCCATTTTGCCGATACAAAATCACCAAACATAAGCACGGCTTACCTGTTTTACATTTTAGTTTGAATTGAATTATTATTATGTACAATATGCTAAATTTTGTTTAACTCATTGTTATCAGGAAATATAATTGAAAGTTATTGGTCTTCTAGTTAGAAGAAGTCTATAGATAAAGATAGTCAAGATAGTGATGGAGATCTATTTAGACAGCGTATTATTAGATGGAAAGAAAATGTTCATATATACTGTTATCATACCTACTTATGTGTTCTCAGAAAGGTGTTCAGTTCATTGGCTTACCATAAACTTACTGTATCAGTCCATATATGTCCCACTGCAGAGCATGGACTTTGTCAACAATCGAGAGCATGATTGAGAGTGCTTAGGTCATATAGTCCACCACTACGTGATTGCACTTGTTTCGCAAATATCCTTAAATTGACTTTTAACACCAAATCCTATCCCAAAGAAATCTCAATCGTCACTAAAACCAGAACAATTTCAACAATATTCATGGCTACTTTAACGGTCAGCATTGAATTTCAGTTGCAATTTATGTGAAATTAGAATTTCTCCAGCGAACGGGGGTTCACGTAACATCTAAAATGAAGGATTCCAGTGTAGGTATGTAATCTTGCCGAGATTGATGCACTGCACGATTACTCGAGGAATGCCTTGTCGTCTGCACGCGTTCGGACGGATCTAGGGACGAGGGAGCGATTGCTGTGTTAGAACTGAAAGGATTGATCCGGTGGAAATTGTCAGGGAATATAGGTCAAGTAAAACTAAAATAATGGTCAAGAACATAGAGATATTTGAACTTAATGATGTAGTAAATAATATAGAGAAGAGAAAGCTTTGGTTTGACAATATTAAAAGGAGATTAGAAGCCAAAAAGGTGAATTTGCGGCCTAAATAAAACAAGATTTGTTTTTATCTACGTATTAAAATCACATTGAAATAGCTCTTATACAAATGATGTGATTTACTAGGCCTATTGTTAGTCGTATATGGGTATTTTTGAATAAGCTTTATTTTAAAATTTTAACCGAAAGTTGTAATTACAACAAAGCTAAGTACTAATATTATAACTTTATCAATATGTTATTGGGCTGATTATTCGCAAAAGTACTGACTCTGTTCACATAATTCTTCTTTAGTTGTATGATGTATGCAGATAATTTATCTGGACTGATTTTGATTTATTGGATTATAATGGGTGTAAAAAAATTCGTCACATACTTGCCTTTAGACTTCCTTCCTTTGACCTCTCATTCTATAGGAGACATTAAAACTATTGTCGCTCAAGTCTCGAGCACAACGATACACTCATATCTTGAAAATCTAAGTAAGTTATGCGAAAACCTAAATACGCGCCTGTTAAAAAACCTCCATCGTACGCAGCTGATCGAACTTTAAGCCTATTTAAATAGTAATAAAGTACAATTTCCACCGACACGTGTCTAAAAACATATCAACAGATGTTTGAGTGTGCAAGGATTCCTCTGTAATGAAACACTTCGTCGTCGAGTACGGGATTTATTGAGTTGAGACACAATATGAAATTTAATATATACTGCTAATGAACAAGTGAAAAACATCGGGTCGTTCACCAGGAGTTGTTTTACACGTGCTGGCTTTCCCGGCCTGACCTTGTTATCTGTTCCTTTTCTTACTAGATATTGCTTGTGGTTTCGCCTGCGTGATTAATATAATTTGAAAACGGTTCTTTTTTATTTATAAATACATTAACTCACGCATAAATCCCATAGGGGTGGGCAGAGCGCCAAGTTCTTACATTCCTACATCCTCTAATATATCTACATCCTCCTCTTTCGCTTTTAAACTGTCATTAATATAATTCGGAAACAGTTTCTCCTATTTATACATACATTAAGTCATGCATACGTCCCATTGGGGCAGGCAGAGACTATAGAACGCCAAGTGCTACAGTACCTACATACGTCTTTCGCTTTATCAACTGTCATTAATTTCGTCATACACGCTCGTCGGTTTGAAAGACTCCATATTTTGCCTTTCTTTAATCCATCTTCTATTTGATTTTAATAGGGCTGCCTGAAACGTCCTCGACCTACTCCACAATCCATTTTCACGTCATAAATCTCTTTTGTCAGTCTCCTTGCATCCATCCTTTTAATATGGCCAAGCCACCGAAGCATTCCTCTCTTAATTTTAGTCAGTACTCCTTCTTTCATTCGACATTATTTGTAATTTTTGTTCTTATTTATTATTATATAAAAAAAGAATGTGAAAATAGACTCACAATACCAATTGCTTGGTTAGTCTCCATAGTGGCGCTTTACTTATATTGCAAGTTTTACATGATATACATACATTAATTGTGTGGGTACGTACCACCAGTTGTATTGAGATCTACATTATGAACTCGAAAAAAACATATGTGAGTCACTTTGATGGGGTACCACTGTGTGGTCGTCACTGACCAAGCTGATACCAACGTCCCGCCACCAGCAAACTGCTGCTGTTTTACTAAAGTATGAGAACACTAAAAGAAAATATAATATCTTATATCTTAATTAAAGGGAATGTGAGCATCGACACAATAAGGAAGTTTGTGTGATGCAATACCAACAAACATTGAATAACTATTTCAGTGATTATACAAAAAAAAATATCGGTTTGAGAATTATAAGCGCCATCTTTGACATTTCACAAGGACTGAAAGCCTCCGTGGCCCAGTTGGTAAGACGCCGTCTGTGTAACGAGAGGCTATGGGTTCGATTGGACTGAGACAAATGTCTGTGCGTCCATAGGTATTTATCTCAGTTCTAAGTGATTACGAGACCGAAAAGCATTTTTTTAGTTTTTGATACCCACGACACAAGATTTGATCTTAGTATGGGCGACTATGTGTGTCACTATAGGGTGTATTTATTTATTTTTCTGATCACGGGCATAAGCCGGACAAAACTTATGAAAGATGAATTGGAACTGTTAATCAACCTAATCTTTTGTGAATTTTTTTTACCACATAGGTCGAGGAAACAAATAACTATGAAATAAATCGGTGAAATCTCTGTTTTCTGAATTCTCTGTTTTTTTAGAATTCTCATTACCCTACAACGTTTAAGGAAAGATGAATATTAATTGAATTAATTAAAAGCAAAACAGGGTTATTTTATTTTTATATTACCATGAAAACATGACAACAATGCTGCTGAACGTGCGCATTACTTCGGTATTCCAAGGTAAGTGTGGTGTAGCTCCTCATTTTTCCTGTCGTAGTTGGCCTATTTTAATATTTTAAGGAGACCGCGAGTTTCATCAATTGTTTTTATTACTATAGCGAGACATATAAGTAACAATGACCACACACTTCCCGCCTAAATTCGAAGTAAGAGGTGTGTTGAGTTCTAACCTACCACCTTTGCTTATAAGTACAGTCTGCTAACAAATAAACTTACACCCACATATTATTCATGTTATAAGATTAAAACATTTATTCTCAATTATTTCTCACCTACGAACCTCTTTTTGGAAAGAAACCACGTCAAACAGAAAATTCGATCTCTCAAAAGCCAAACCGCTACAGAAGCAGCAACCCATAGCAAAATAATTATCTGTAAAGCAGCATCTAGCACGCCGCGTGACGGGTATGCCTGTATTACATTATCGATCGTTCGCCTACAGCAGGGCGTAGTGTCTGCCACACTCAACGGTTTTTTCAATGATTTATGGTACATTTTTGGAAATCTGAACTATTGGAATGATTCACAAGGTGGTGTAATGTCAAAAGATTTCGGTATGTTGTAGAAACTATTTGGATTCAGTTGTAGTTCTCCTATATCTATGACCATTTGCTCATGAGGACCATTTGACCAATTTCTGTCTAGCCATTAAACACCCAGTTGGTTGAATGGCTTAGTTGTATGTTAATACAGTACCGAAATGTAAATTAATAAAAGGTTTTCCTATATGTAAATTTTATGCATTAAAACATTCATAAAATTGTCTTAAAGATGGCCTTAGGATGGCCTAACTCTTGGGATGCTTTCAGGGAACACCAGTGGTCCGCAGACCACCGGTTAAGACCCACTGTCTTAGATGCATGGCAGTCATCTTCGAGAGCAAGCAAACAAAAAATACAATAACTAACCATAGACAAATAGAAAAGAATAATGTTAATGGCCATTCGAAACTCTTTGTGTTTTTGAAACTAGAATGTTCAATAATGATGACATTGCGTCTACATTATCAAAAGAAAGTCACCTCATTATGGTAACAACAATAAAAAGAAACTGTCCCTCCCTGTAAAATCAGAAGAAGATTAAAACCACGGAAATATGCTATAACAAGACGTATATGCAATGTTTCTGATATATAGAAAGCAAAATGGAAGAAGAATATACAAATCTTACCTATTCACCATCCTCCATACCGCAGTTGGGTATCCCACCATAGATGTTTGTGTGATCCACATCGTTATGGATTCTTATAGATATTCCTTGGTATACCGGAAATGTTCTCCTAGTTTTGATAACTATAACACACGACTTACCTATACCGGAACATGGGAGCTATTCCATGATGCGACATGAAGTTGGAATGTTCGGATGTGCGACGTCCGAAGTAAGATATAAGTTTTTCACTTCTAAAAATTAATACTTTTTCTCCGGACTAGGTCTATGGTTATAAAGGATTCGAACATTTTGTGGAGCATTTAGGCACATTAGTGAAGTTTTACGTACATTCGGACTTCGTATCGGATCATAGAGTGTAGACATGACTTTATTATGTTAGGCTGTTTAATTTATTTATTAGTGTTATATAATTTAAAATCGAATGCATCTATAACCCAAATTATTAACTGGTGAAGAACTCTTACGATCATTGATAGTCACCCCTGTGTCCGAACCCACTAATAAAAGTAATGAATCCATAAACAAATTGAAACGCAATCACAACAATGATTTCAATTCATTAGAAACGAATTCAGAACCTCCCATGCACCGCTTGTCCGGCACAATGTAAACAAATGAACAAACACCGCTGAAAAGGTCGCCCGATTGACCCGACCTTTTCCCTGACAAATATATCCGTTTATCCCCCATTGAAAGCGATGTCCAACTATAATGGTTGTGCTTTGTTGAAATGTTTATGAGTAGTTGCTAATCCATAATAGTCCTGGCCACATATTTTTGAAATTGGAATCTATCGACTTTAAAAAATACAAACTACGTGAAGGTTGCATTAGAATAATTTGAAACTGCTAATGATGTTCATTAATCTATCATTATTTATTAAGTAATACAAATCCACTTCCAAACTTTGAATGGCATGCTTCTGAATGCTATTTACAACCCACACATAATCTATGTCAGTCTTTAGTTAACCCTTCACTCGGCAGTAGTAATGACAAGAAGCAAAAATCCTTCACAGTTCACACACTACCCATAAATTGTGGAAAATAACCATGGGATCGGAAGGATAATGAGACCCTTCCCAAGCAACTAGTGAAGCGTGAGACGGACGGTCGCTAGGTGGGTCAGATTAGCCCAATGGCTACATAATTCTCGGACGAAAAACCTCTCTACCTACAGGTTGAGTGGCCCATGTTTCTTGAACTGAAAACCTTTTTTGCTATAGTTACAAGGTACCCATCACAACATGAAAACAAAAATGATAATACAAAGATTCTACATACATACATAAACGCCCTTTTCCGACCAGGGATTGGCTGAGTTAATCTGGTAGCTCAGCTTGTGTTTCCTCTCACGGAGTGATACGGGGCAAGTCTATCGCCATGTCGGCCACAAATTCTTTGACTCTGGGCTAATACTGAACAGGAAAATGCAATATAATTTTGCCCGACTCGGGATTCAAGTCTGAGACCTCCACCTAACAATCATATTTTAGTATAACTGCCCCACCGAGTGAATTTATATTTTCATTTGTAAAAGATAGGGTTAATGCCATTCAATACTCTATTTGGTCGTCATTTCTCTTATCAGTGCGCACAGTGTAGTTACTTTGGCGTGCCGAAATAAAAATACATACATACAAATGAGTCATCACGAAATCATTAGACAAATGAAATAATAGTATTTTATAGCGTAAGCTGTAAAGTTATAAAAACTACGGAAAGTAAAAAAAAATACAATTAAATCCGCGGCAACATCAGTAAAAAATAGATTTATTTCAAAATCAATCAAAATCTAAGAAACCATTACCATTCAACAAGTTTTGTACTTACCCACCCGTTTAACTTAATGACTAATACCAATCTGAATAATGTGTATTAAAACACCAAGGGCTAGTATAGGTCTACCAGAATCTCATGGCATAAAATTAAAAACAAACATAATGATTTTTATATGGCAATACCATCGGTCAACAGCTGATTCATATCTTGAGTTATGTCATTCCATGTGAATATTTTAAGATTTCTGTACTTCCTTAGCGAAAACATACAAATTAGTTCTACGATCACAAGTGCGACACGTCGTTTACAAGGTTTATCGCCAGATCCGTCAATAATTTAGTCAAATTTAAACAAAATCGTCGATTTTAAAATCGACGTCGTTTCATCAAGTAAGTTGGAGTGAATAGTTTTGATACTTCATTTTTTTTTTAGTTAGTGTTAAATATGTGCATGTGTTTTATCGTATATACTTTGATATTATTTTTTGAAACTAAATAGTAATGTGTTAAAAACCTATTTACAGGAGTTTCCAGAGATTTTAGATAAGGAACGGTTTATTATTATTCCTTTATCTTCATCAAATTCATTAGAAGATGTATAGGAAGAGTATTTAGATGTAAGCTCTGACTAAAGTGTTAATGAAATAAAGAAGACTGAAAATAAAATTATACGTTTTTATTTTACAATCTTGCATCTTTCGTATAACATTTATCGAATCTAATAATTATTTAAATAAAACCGACTCATAATCAAACTACTTACAATGTGGAAATTGGAAGTTGTTTGATTAAGTGAGAACTAATAAGAAGAGAAAATTAAAACGAAACTGGTGGCTCGGTACCACCATTTTTATCTACGTTTTGAAAGTACCAGCGCTCCCTCTGTGTATGTACCTATATTATAATTTAAAACTGAAAAAACCTTATTTGCCTATTTTAATTGGCTATTAATCTAAAAGTACAATTTTGAAGTAATTTTAATGTTTAAATAACCTATATCTTTTTACTTAAAACATTATGTACTTTATTTACAAAGTTGTACTAAAAAAATTATGTCAATTTGAAATAATAATTAATTACAATTATTGAAAGTATCAAAATATGTTCATCCAATTACCCCAGTGTTGCAATGCGTAAATTCAAATTTCCCAAAATGCCATGAGATTCTGGTAGACCTATACCAATCAACATATCTGCTGTACAATAACATGACATATAACAATTACGTATTTTGCTGGTCTATCTGTAGATAGTAGATAGTATCTGTAGATATATGTATATATTACTATATATATTATTGTAGCATAATAACTACTGGAAATATTGATACTAAACATCTTATGTCTCAGGATGGCGAGCGCAGTGGAGTGCCAAGCATTTCTTTGTAAATTGAAATAAAACTATTATTTACGGATTTTATCGCGGATTTGGCTTAATTTTACATTTTTTGAGTTCCCGACGTTTCGATTACTTTACAGCTTTCGTGGTCACGGGGCGGACTGAGGTATTAGACGTCCGCTGTGACTGTTACAATTCAACTACCCTTATTTTACAATTATTAATTTGAAAATTAATTTAAATAGCTAATCTGTATTTGCGATCTGATCTTCTGCGTAGATCGGATCTCTAACTCAAAAAATGTAAAATTAAATCAAATCCGCGATAAAATCCGTAAATAATAGTTTTATTTCAATGTGTAACATCCGCGTAAATCTAAGAAACCATTATTTCTTTGTAATTAAAATGATGTTTAGGTTTGCTACTGTTCATGAGCAGTCGTATCGCATACCACCAGGCGAATGGCATGATGGGCCCGCCATACACAGCAATAAAAAAATACACGAAGAGTAGTCTTTCTATACATACAGGGTATATCAAGACTGCTACCTAAAACGAAGCCGGGTGGTAGTTTAAGCGACATCAAACACGATGCAATAGAAAATATTCCAAAAAAAGCGACGTTTTTTTTTTTATTTTTCCCTATGGTCGTATTTGTGTGGTAAATAAAATTTTATCCGAAAATAATAGTATATACCATCTTATTTCCAAAGACTCTAAGGTATAAAAGGGTTTAAATCATTATTTCAGCTAAAACTATGGATTTACCACCAAAAAATTACGATATTTAAAAAGTCATAAAAATATTGACCTTTTTTTTCAAAATTTTTAGTTGCATTGTGCTTGTAGTCACTAAAACTACCACCCGGCTCCGTTTTCGGTAGCAGTCTTGATACAACCGGTATACATATTATATCTAGCCTAATATGTGTACATCTGCCTAGCATCCTATACGGTCTGATAATCATGAGACGCATCGTTTGTTTCCCGTGCAGTCCACGGATTGTTTTTTTTTTAAGTACACACATTTGAACATTCGAAAACAAGAGGGAACTACTACAACAAACGAATTTTTGGTGTAGTAGTTTTGAAATAAGCTAGAAAGGAACGCAGGTAATAAAAAAGACAATTACATTTTTTCACTGTCAACTTAGGTCCGATTTACAAATTCTTAAATAGATATTATAATATTAACGTTAGAAATTACAAACATTGAATTAAAAAAAAAAAACAATGTAATCGGTTCATGATATCTGCTTTATAATTAAGTTGCAAGATTCTATCCGATCATACAATATATTTGCATACATACATTCCAAGTTAAATAAAAGCAAGTTAATAATATCCAAAATGATGACTTATTTTATTCAACTAATATTCCTATCTGACAATTAAATGTTCAATCTTACTACATTGTCCGTTTATTTCTAGTGATCACAAGAACAGCATTGCTTCTCCTTGCACATTTCATACGCCATTTGGTCCTGCAAAAGCCATTATTGTGTAATCCGTTGAAAGGATACAGTATACAAACGTATTCAGACACATGTTTGGCTACAAAGACAACTATAGCTTAATTCTCTGCTCTATAGCTTATTGCTCTTGTATTTCACGAAAACACGTTTGTTTTCTTTTTTTTATATTGATGAATGACGATAACATATGGTAAGATGTGCACGGCATTCCGCTGATGGTGAAACGACCGCGGATGAACAGTTAAACCAAACAATACATGGTCTACAAAGCAGTAGTTGACATTCGATGGCCGATGAATGGATGACTTCAAAAGAGTGGCGGGTAGCGGATGGATGAGAGCTGCTCAAGAACGCGGACGGCGCCAGGCTGAATATACTCCTACTTGGTATTCGACTGCGCTTGCCATCTAGACACTTATGTCTTAATGTTAAGTCTAGGAGTTACTCTGACTACAATATCCCCTAAACCGGAAAACAACCGTGCATTTACACTTCTGTTTATAGATGGAGAAATAGACATTGCGGATGGTAAGTCTCATTATGTCCAGGAGTTACTTTGGCTACAATCTTCTTCCAACCGGAACACAAAAGTTGATTTACAATTCAGTTTGACGGGAGAAATAAATAAATTGCGGTGGTAACTACTCAGGTAGCCTCTCACATATTAGATACCTACCAATAATTGATGTAAGAAACCGTTTTCCTGTATGTAGAAATAAACATTGCGTTGACAACTTGACCCAAGCGTTTCAGATCTACAACCAGTAGTTTCTTTCGTTGATTTACTCTTGTTGCATGTCAAGTCCAATTTATCAACCCAACAATACCTTTTAATCCAAAGGTTGCCAGGAAGAAACTGCCAGTGCGATATAGCCTCCCATTTGCGGCGGGTTAGGCCGCCCGCAGGTAGGGGTAGGTAGTTAAATGAGAACTCAGGGTAGTTACGTGGTTCGGGCTTTAATAATTTCGCATCACTATTTACACCCGGCACTGTTGCTGGTGGTATGCAACAGGAGTCACTGGCCTTCACTGGACACTGATCCGGGTCTTCGGCACGTGGCGGAACCCGGCGACAGCTCGCCGGCGAAGTCAGCTGCCACGTGGCCGGGCACGGTGCGCAGGTCAGCGGCAGGCGCAGGCTCGCTCGTATTTAATTTTATTTGTTATATTTAATCATGATGTAAGTTGAGATGCACAAACTTGTTGTAGGAATATAACATCTGTTTTCGAAATTTTTGTTCTATTTTTGATAGGCACGGGCCTCTTTACAAGCGATATTACTACTGTGATAGGCTGGGCCATATGCTCCACGACGCTGACCTAGTGCGGGATAGCCAGCATTTTTCTCTAAAGTGATAATAATAAATCTCTCTCTTCAGCCACGTCCACACGTCCAGACGTCCCTTACTTAACATAGGCCTTCTTAAATTTTCCATAGAAAGGTACCTAAGAATTGTATTGTTAATATTAATATAATAGATATGATTAATTATGCCAAAGTAGCTCTTGTGTTTTAACAACAGAGCGTAAAAGCAATTCTGATATAATTATGTTGTCTTGCAAGTTACAGCGGGGTCTTATGGAAGGCCATGTATTCGATCCGTGGGTGACACTTGTGTAAATCAATTTTATTTGTAGATCATATTGCTCTCATAAATGTACATCATTTCCAAAAATTAAATAAACACAATAAAATAAATCTTTATTCACTCAGACAATTACAGTCCATTTGATTAGTAGTACAATATTTAACTTACGAGCTACTTGTTAGTTTATTTTTAAAATATATATTTTATTATTTTTTAACATTCATTTACCTATACATAAATCCACATATATAAGAACATACATACAAATTCATATTACTTATCTCACTAATACAGCAACATGATGGTGTAATAACGGAGAATCAAGTTTCTCCGTAAACATTTGTATAATGCTATTTGGACTCCCGCGCATACCAAGCAATAAAGGCGCTGTTTAATAAAACAAAATTAATACATTATGAAAATCATGTTTATTTCTTAAAAAAAAAATATTCAAAAATAATAAATTGCCATAGTAATTATTTACTCGGTCACTACATCACATGAAATCGGTATCATTAATATCCTAAATTATTATTTTATTGAGTATTTTTTTTTTGGAAATGATTTACAGTTTTTGGAGAGCAATATTATAGAATAAAATTAAATTATATATTAATAAAAATAACACCGACTAACATCTGACGCACAATGAAACTCAATGCCTGAAAGATTGACAATCATAATCCATTCTTACTAGAATGTCCTCAAAATGGCTTCCTCTGTTGAGGCTGCCTTTGTTCGTTGCCATGGCATACTCAACCGCCGAATTCGCTTTTATTTCCATTACCAGCGAAATAACCGGTAAAAATCCTTTAACAGGCTTCCGAGTTTTTCTTTTTTGTTCCGTTTATTTGATGCTGTGACAAAAAATCACTAAAAGTTTGGTCGATTTTTTTTTTCTCCTTTTTTCTATGATACAAGGAACGTAGATTTTCGTCCTCGACATTTGACTATTTGGTGTAATTATTTAACAAAGATAAATACAACTGGAATGATCTGGAACAAATAATCGCAAATTAAAATAAAATAATTGGTTCAAAGTTTTTCTTGTAATAGCAACTTTAATTTTATTAAATTAACAATTAACACAATTGTATTTTGTCTCATTTATAGATTCGAAATTCAAATCAAAATTCAATTCAATTCAAAACAGTCGCGTTGATTGCCTGCTCCTCTTTTGAAGTCGGTCAAAAATAACACAGAACTTATGTTGTAAGTTTTCAATATTAAATCCAATCAAACATTTTTCTGAAATATAATTTATATATTAGTCGCATAAAATAGAAATAATGTATTGCATTTATTAAAATAGAAATAATGTATTGCATTTATATTGCATAGAAATATTGTATGACTTAAATTTTATATTTGACACTGCATGCTCCATAATACACATAATACCATTAAACAAAACAAAATCCAAAGCTATTAAAACATAGTTGACCAAACAAATTGCTTTTCTCAAATCTGTATTGTTCCGTTATCCTATTAAAACTTCCATACTAAAGCCATCGGAGGCTGTATGTCATTAAGGTGCAAAATAGTGGGCAACTCGGTAACAGGCTTTGGAATTGCGAGCATAGTTTTCGGAGCGGACGTCACCATGCAAGCGTAAGGTATGTGCAAGTGTACACGGCCGGTGGTATGCGAATATTCGCCCTCAAGTCTCCATTGTTGCCGATGCATCTTGCCTCTACGATCGCACACAATGGGAAGCCAGCTTTATTTTGAGACGGCAGGCTGTAACTTGGAAGCGGATTATCGGAAATCTCATACGTCGGCCTATACGCATAGTTCCGTACATGTCTGGTGAATCTGACGCGCTCGTACGACAGCCGACAGTTCCCGCCACTACATAAACCTGCCTATTGATTTTTACATTTTACATACACATACATATGTAGTTACAAAACGGTATGAACTGTCCGTAAAACGATGAGCTCGGACTGTTTCATTTTTCAGTTCCATTTGGGTGTGCGTTTCAGTGTTTTTGTAAGCCGAACCGGGCCTATTATGCTTCTCATAACCCGGAGGATGGATTAAACGCTAAGTGATCGTTTATTTTCTTTAGCTAGCTTTTTATTACGACGTATTACAAGCTAATTTTTCTGAAAATAGTTACACAGAATCCTTTGTTACCGAACTTCAACATTTATTTAGTTACATACTCAATGTAAAGTAATATGTCTTAATATTTGGTAAATATTAATCTAAGCGCGTTGTATGGTTGTGCGTAGTGTTTTGTTTACGTTTTCGCCGATCCGTCATTACTCAATATCGGCACCTTGAGACGAAGCATGTGGATTCACCTGAGCGCGGCAGATGCGTCGCAGCTGCCGACCGGGCTAGTCCTCTGCCCCGCGCGTCCGCGCCCGCCCCGCTGACCCGCGCAATCGCGGCTAACAGTTTTATTTCCCGGAATAAACTTTATCAAACAAAGCGTGCGTACCCCGCGCCCTGCATCTGCTCGCCCAGCTGTTCCCGCTGCAGCTGGCCTAACCGTCTCGTTCTAACGCGCGTGCTGCCGACCCCCGCGAGCGAGACAGCACCCGGCCGCTGTAATCGCGGGGCCCTTCAATTCCCTGTGCACGGCCCATTCTCGGTTCAGTTCAGTTTGCA
The DNA here is from genome assembly GCA_009982885.2 of Hyles vespertilio. Lineage (NCBI taxonomy): Eukaryota > Metazoa > Arthropoda > Insecta > Lepidoptera > Sphingidae > Hyles > Hyles vespertilio. The sequence continues at coordinate 5,961,447 of CM042806.1, read as the reverse complement.
TCCCGATGCCGACGGGCAAGTTCAACATGACGAGCAAGCGAAAGCGCGACGACGTCGATCGGAAAGTGAAACGAAAGCGCGTAATGAAGCGCGCTCGCAGTGAGCCGCTCACCGGGGATTCGGAGAGTGCGGAGAAACGTCAGGCGCTGCGGCGTCTGTTCGGGCGGATCAGTTCGGGCGAGTCGGAGAACAACCAGCAGCGGCTGCCGGAGGAGGAGGAGCTGGACCCGCGCGACGCGTACTCGGACGAGAACGACGACCCGCTGCTGGACTCGGTGCCCGTGGACATGGACCCCGAGCAGCTGGGCTTCCTGGTGTGCGCGCAGGAGACGCTGCGCTTCCTGCACGGCCGCGGCATCCCCATCGAGCACCCGGTGTTCACGCGGCTGCGCTCGCGCCTGCTCCGCGGGATGGACGAGATCGCCATGGCCTGAGTGTTGCTGGGCCCCGAGCCCGCCAACACAATTCCTCGTACCTGACACCCACCGGACTGTGGCGACAGTACGTCTGTTCTGTGTACTCCGAGATATTCTGTTTCCGCGCCTCGCGAGCTCTTCTGCTAACTCTTGAGATGTACTGTGTATTCTTTGTTGTGTATACTGTGGGCGGCCCAGAGGGCATTCTAGTCACTATCTAGTCAAAATCTAAGAATTTCGTATATGTATGTATGTGTTAAGCAAAATATTGTATTGATGTATGTAATAATCAAATAAATTGTCCAGTTATATGTGAACTGTGTTAATTAATTTATCCCCTAAATAAAATTCTTACAAAAATTAAGTGGTTTCGTATTTTTACACATCCTTCAATTATACACAACTTATTTATTTTGCTGAAATGATCATGCGAATCTTTTTTGTGCGAATATTTTTTCCTATTATAGCGCAAATGCGTATGTATTTAAATTCACATTAGAACTAAATAATACACAATCATAAAAGCGAATTAAAATTACCTAATAAATAAAACTTGCTTCAGCAAAGACAAAGCTTCGTAACAAAAACACAAAAATAATTATTACACTAACAGACTATTTTATCCATTTATTAAACAAAAACATAAGATACTCATGTATATTGAAATATCTCATTCAATCTTTGTTATTCGCAAACCACTTGACATTTTGCCACTAGTTTTATACTGCCCCAGATTTTTAAATAAATTCACAGCAAGTTCATATTCATGCCAAAATTTCAACCTTAGGAACTATCCACACTTTATATTTGGTGTATTAACAATTTGTAAAACAGCTAGAACAAAGGGTGGCACACTGACCTTATAAATAATAAAATAAATATAATAAATAGATCTACAAAATCCAAATTAAATATCTCAATTTCCAATCTATTGATAGCATCTATTGTTATTAATATACAGGGTATATCAAGACTGCTACCGAAAACGAAGCCGGGTGGTAGTTTTAGTGACTACAAACACAATGTAACTAAAAATTTCGCAAAGAAACACGACTATTTTTTATTATTATTTTTTCAATGTCGTCCAGTAAATCCATAGTTCTTGCTAAAATAGTAATTTAAAGCCTTGCTTACCATAGCGTCTTTAAAAATCAAACCGTGTACACTATTATTTAAGAAAAAAACTATGAATTTACCACCCTAATAGGATATTAGAAAAAAAATATAACTAAAAAAATTGTCAAAATTTTTTGCACAAAATTTTGTTGCATTGTGTCTGAAGTCACTAAAACTACCACCCGGCTTCGTTTTCGGTAGCAGTCTTGATATACCCTGTATAATACTATGACTTGTGATAAGTGCTGTTACAATGCCTGAATGGTTATCAAAGAAAAATCATTCCATTTACGGGTTAAAAAATATGCTTGGAATCAGAGGAATAGTCCATTTATTGATAGGATTTTAAAAGCTTACAATACCTGTTACCTCTATGAAAAATATTTGCATTTCTTAGTTTACAAAGCTTTGATTTTAATAATCATACAAAAAGGAATAAATATCGGGCTTAACCACAAAATTAATTTCACATAATAGAATTATTTATCAATTTACAGTAATACAAAGTCTCTGATAAAATAAAATAACTAATTATTATTGGTACACTATTTGAAATGATTTATTAATAACAGCGGGTAATTTTGTTCGTGAATAAAACTATAAACAGATAATATTACACAATCACTCTGGCAGATAAAGTTTAATTTGAAGCGATAAATATTTAAAAATAGACATAATAATTATATAAAGAAAACAGATAAGATATTATTTTAAAAAAAAGTTCCTTCTAAAGAATACGAAATAAGTATGTTAAAATAATATACGAGAACAGTAGCCATTAAATCATATTATTACGAAATCACTGATAATAAAAATAAATAATAAATAAAAATATATTTATTAAACAGAAAACAGACTTACAAATATTTTTAACTGGCGCCCCAAACTAAGTAGGCTTGTGCCTTGTGGTACCAGTACAAACTTTAAAACATGCAGAATTTGAAGCTTCTATATAATACTCGAACCCGAGTTCGAATCCCAGGGCACACCTCTGACTTTTCGGAGTCATGTGTGTATTGATAGTCAATCACCACGCACTAAAACGGTGAAGGAAAACATCGTGAGGAAACCTGCATACCATAGCGATTTTTAAAAAAATTCTATGGTATGTAAGTCCGCCAACCCGCACTAGGCCAGCGTGGTGGACTATATGGCCTAACCACTCTCAATCGTACTGTCGATTGTAGAGGAGGCCCGTGCCCTGCAGTGGGACGTATATGGGCTGATACAGATATAATACTCATAATATGTTAACAGCCTCCGTGGCGCAGTTGGTTAGACGCCGCCTGTGAAACGAGAGGCCGCGGGTTCGATCCCCGTACCGAGAGAAATGTTTGTGCGGCCCACAAATATTTCTTCCGGGTCTGGGTGTTTGTGAGACTGAAAAGTCTCTCGTAGTTCCTGATACCCACGACACAAGACTCGATCTTAGTGTGGGGTCAGGACTATGTATGTGACTGTTGGGTGTTATTTATTATTTATTAATACTTGTAATCATTACAAAAACTATTGTTAGAGGAAAAACATATTACTTGGAAGAGACTTATCATTGTAGTTTAAAATGTATTCAAGAGTCAAATTCCATTAGAAACAAAAGAATGAAAACGTATTTCTTCGTAAATCAAATTGTTTTTCTAGTAGGTAACTTTTCATTTAGCTTAACATTGTTGCAATTTACAAGAATATTCAATGTATCATCCGTTACTTTGGTAGATTTATAGACACAATTACTTACACTTAGAGTAGCTTCCAAAATCATTATTACGCGGAATTGGTGAAAAGTAAAAATAAGGCAATAAAGACAGTTTGGTTGCAGATTTTCCAAAACGTCATTGTTTCTTCCTTGAATACTGTAAATTTCTACCAAAACGGTTCTTAAAATTCTTAAACTGCTTATTTGTTATTTAGAAATATACCAATACATTTGCACCTGAAATAAGAATTAGAAACATAAACTCATTATAGTTTTTGTTTTTAACTCCAAACATAGCTAGTAAGTGCACTTGTTGAACCCATTGACTCTCGTGACACAAAGAGCTCTTTCACTACGCAATGCATATTGTCTATTTTGTGATAGACATACAGACGATTACCATCTATATATATACAATAGTAAACAATAATTAATATTAACAATAATTTACTGGTTCTGGTTCTCTCATATATGAGAAGCTATCTGGGTTGGTACCACCGCAATGTCTATTTCTCCCGTAAAACAACAATGCGTCAATGCACTGTTGTGTTTCGGATTGAAGGACATTGTAGCCAGAGTAACTACTGGACATATTGAGACTTAACATCTTATGTCTCAGGATGGCGAGCGCAGTGGAATGTTGCTACTGTTTATGAGCAGTCGTATCGCTTAACATCAGGGAAACGGCTTGCTCGTCTCGCCATTCATTGCAAAAAATATACATATATATATAAGGATATAATCAATTATTTTGTAAATATAGAATAAGAGCTATGTATTTACTTGTCATAAGGGCTATTTAATAGCCTACATGATCAATAAACCAATTTCATTTCACTTCATATTTATAATAAATAACGTCCTGCAACTAAGACGTATCAACTGGATTATGAAAGCTTTCTCTCGCCATTTGACAAAGCGTATCTGCTTGTTTAGATCTTGATGTGGGTTCAATCGTCTTACCTTTGTAAGTATGGTAACGCAGGTAACCGAGGTAATGTCCATAATTTATTATTTTCTTGATGATTGATTAAAACGTGGGCAGTCGTGACGGCAATTTAGTCAGTACCCCTTTTGTCAAATAAAAAATCATATTGTGAATGTGTAAAAATATCCATAACAATGAAATATAGCATGAATGTATCTTTATTTTTATTCAAGTGTTATGCCGGTGCTCTCTTTTCTACTTACGCTATTTCTTCCGATCTTTAGCATCCTCGGTTTGTAAGATCATTATACATAAATTGTTTTAATTATGCTCTAATGAAACATGTAGGTATAATCCATTATTTAATGTGTTTGTGTGTCCTATTACCAAATTCTTACAATAAACTATAATTTTTTGCAAACAAAAACAAACATCATTCCCATTTCTCTAAAATCGTTCGTTATTAGCAATCCAAGTAGTGAATGATCCACATACGAGAATTGCCAGCCAATGCTAAGTTACTAATGGTCTGTTTTCAGGGCTGTCAATCCGTCCGATACAGATCTGCGCATCGCTGTAATGGGTTAACAGGATCTATTCGGTTTATTTTCAACACCTACGGGGGATTGATTTGGGCTGGCTCTCAATTAAGAGCCGGCTTATAGCGAAATGTAGTTTGTTGATGAGATTCAGCGATACATAATCGAAAACATTTAGATTTAGAGGACGTATTTTTGTTTAGTTTATTTTGTTGTTTATTGTTTAGTAGTTGGTTTTTATAATTCTTAGTACAAAAAATACATGATTATTTTTTGTAATCACAATCGCTTTTTTGTTGTTTGGAATATTGAGTTCAATTAATATTTTTATCATGGCCAAACACATTTTCATTAATAGGTATTTCCGTAATAACTTTTGTTGTTAAATATATATAAGATTTTTAACGTCGCACAGATACAAAATTTCATAATAAAATAGGCATTCCCATTTGTATTGGTGTAATTGTTGGCTAATCTAATCTAATAAATAAATGAAATAAAATAAATAAGATACATAATTTTTAAATAATGATAACAATTACAATGCTAATCAACTAGTCCTGAATCAGGATGTTCGTAAATTCTTGTTTCGCCACTCCATTTGCTGTAAAACAGTTTGCCGACGGGTGGGTTCCCTCCGTACAATCGAGGGTCCATACGATATAGCACGAAGGACAAAATTAAGCCGAAATAATTGTTTTGAATTGCAATTTTTTCACATTTCGATACGAAATAATAAATTAAATAAGTATTGGCTTTATCTATCTTTTTGTAGTATTACTACTGAGTATTTATATATTTTAATATTTTTTTTTACTCATCTCACTATTGGGTGCTAGACTTATTCTAAATTTTCGAAAAATAATCAATGGTCATGGGATTATAATCAGTTCAAGTTTCTTGCGCCGCTTCTTCTTCACAGCTACAACACGTTCCGAATCGGTGGTAGCAGAAAAGAACGATTCAAAAGATCTTGTGAAAGACTATTTGAATAAAGAATATTTTGATCTTGATTTTTGAAATAAAGCAAAAACCGCGATAAATAGCGTAAACATAAGAAACTATTTTGCCTTTAAAAAATACAAAAGAGGTTTTCCTCTATAATCCTGCAAATGAACGCAACAGTATTCCTGTATTACAAAGAAGAATTGTATGGGAATTATGTAATAATCCGCGGTTGGATCAAGCCTTCGCAGGGAACCAACAACTGCTAACATTTTTCTGCACCGATGTCGTGCTTTACGCGACGCAAAGAGACTTAATATTTCAAACGATTTGCACTGAGTTGTTTAATGCCTTTTATAAATCTGCCTTTTATTGCATAGTTCCGACAGAAACAGATGAATAGGTAAGTAAAGACATACGTACATAGATTTGCAACGCTTGGATTGAAGGTGCGTTGCATTCAAGATGTATGGGGAAGGAAAATGGTAGGTAGGTCTGGTGGTAGGTCTCTCATATGTGAGAGGCTGCCTGGGTGGGTACCACCGCAATGTCTATTTCTCCCGTCAAACAGCAGTTTAAATGCACTGTTGTGTTTCGGATTGAAGGACATTGTAGCCAGAGTAACTACTGGACATATTGAGACTAAACATCTTATGTCTCAGGATGGCGAGCGCAGTGGAATACCAAGTATTGCTTTGTAATTCAAGGTGTTGTTTGGTTTTGCTACTGTTCAAGAGCGGTCGCATCGCTTACTATCAGGCGAACGGCATGCTCGTCTCGTCATTCACAGCAATAAAAAAAAGAAATCGACAGGAGGTAAGGGGTATTAAATATACAGGTTATAACAAGACTGCTACCGAAAACGAGATTTTAATTCAACTAAAAATTTCCCAAAGACACGTGATAATTATTTTTGTGATTTCCTAATTATTATCATGTTTAGGGCGTTAAACCATGTGTGTATCAGCCCATATACGTCCCACTGCAGGGCACGGGCCTCCTCCACAATCGACAGTGCAATTGAGAGTGGTTAGGCCATATAGTCTACCACGCTGGCCTAGTGCTGGTTGGCGGACTTACATACCATAGAATTTTTTTATAAATCGCTATGGTATGCAGGTTTCCTCACGATGTTTTCCTTCACCGTTTTAGTGCGTGGTGATTGACTCAATACACACATGACTCCAAAAAGTCAGAGTCAGTTAAACCATAGTTTTAGATAAAATAATCCATTAAACCCTAGGGTACCCAATAACTTAATTAAAATAAAAAGGTGTACACTATTATTTAAGAAAAAACTATGAATTTACTAACCAAATACGAATATAGGTAGCCGATCATGGACAGTGGCAAAACCAAACAACACCATGAAATATAAAGCAATGCTTGGCATGGCACTGCGCTAGCCATTCTCATACCTAATATATTATGTCTCAATATATCCAGTAGTTGCTCTGGCTGCAATGTCCTTCAAACCAAAAATCAAAGGTGCATTTACACTGCTGTTTGGCGGCCTCTAAAAACTAGATGACACAGTTTTTCTTTTATTCTAATGAATTTTCGGTTTCTGTTGGATATAAATGATACTGCGCAATTCTCCTATAATATGCAAAACTAACTTACCACCTTTTATTATTGTTGTGCTTTATTCCCAAGAAGGTAACAAATATAAGAAAGCACCCAATTCTTCAGTATAACCATGTAGTGGCGTCTTCAGCCCGAATATTCGGGTTGAATAAAGTATAATTGCGTGCATACTCTATGTAACCTGCCCTGCATTCAAGTCCTTTGTAATTTTACAAGTGCATTTACCAGTAAAAAAGAAGCAAATTACCGAGACGATTATATGACAGATATTGGTTCCCACGAAGGTTTAACGTCTGGCTTGCGTCCGGTTGCGAAATAATAAGCGGTAATGTACTCGGTATGAATTAAATCTTAAGACGCACTACGACTGTAATTTTCTGTGCAAATCCATTGCAATGACATAATTTATATAAGAAGACTAAAACTAGAATTATTTGAAAAAAGAATGCAGCGAAACAAGGCGATTTTATTAAATTACCTACTGACGAATTATGTATTCGATTTTCAAAAATTAGGAATTTATTCATATATTTTTATGCAGGCGACTAGCTAATATTTGATTACTTTTCTATGAACAGCGTAAAATATTAACTAATTACGTACGATTAAAAATATTATCCATGTTTAATTATTAATCTCCAAGTGTCTGAGAGTATTGGGATCCTCAGCGACGAAATATCGATCAAAGTCGAGTTTAGGAGACATTTGGACGATAAAGCAAAATTAGCGAGAAAATTTTGGGTGTCCTAAACAAGCAGTACCTACTTCACGTTGGGTCATAGGTTAACACTCTACAAAGCGCTAATCCGGCCCCACGTGGAGTACTACTCTCACGTTTGGGCAAGTGCCCAAAAATACTAGCTCGAACCACCTAACAGCGACGAGCTTGTCGAATAGACGATGATCCCAATCTCACGAACAAACTGGAGCGGCTAGGAATGCTGACAGACTTCGGGTCTCTCTGTGTGATCTATCGTCTTTTCCACAGGGAGTTCTGCGAGGTATTGTTTGAAATGGTACCATCATCGCCATTTTACCATCGCACCCACTCGTCACCACGGTAGAGTTCATTCCTACAACCTGAAAATTATCTGTTTTCGAATGTTCCAGTGTTATTTTTTACCACGCACATGAAATGAAGTCCCTGCTTCGATGTTCCCTAAGCGCTAGGACCTGTCTTTCTTTAATGGAAGCTTGAAGAGTACTTTTTTTAAAGAGCTACAGGAGACTGAGCACTATCTGATAATAACACGTATAACTAGAACACGCTTATCGCGGTTTTGTATTGTAAATAAAAGATGACACTAATTTTTGCTTTAAATAAAATACTTATTATTAATGAACAGTAATTATAATAACAAACAATATGTCTATTTTCCAGAAAACTCGTGTCGAATAATTATAACTTTGGGTAGTCTTTGGTTGTGACAAACAATAAAAATAACTCACTTATCTCAGTTATAAAGTATATCAAAATTTATTATATTTTTAAAAATGATGTGAAAATTAATTTAATATTTAAAATTCCACATTGTCGTCATCAAACATTCGAACCTACATCACAAAATATGTTATATCTACTAATCTAAAACCGTCTAAACGTATACAACAAAAATAGGTCGGGAGCGATATTAATTATCCTTTTATAGCTGAATACATACATATCTAATTACATTAGATATGTATATACGTTTCTAATTAACACAGTTGAAGAAAGCTTCTAAATATTCCAATCTCGTTTGTAAAATTTCTACAGCGTTGGGCTTTCGGATTTTACCCTTTAAATTCTATTTAGAAATGGTCTTTGTAAACAATAATGCTTTCTTTTTAGACTGATAAAGTGGAGACAGGGTGAAATGGTGCAATTTGAAGGAAGCCTATGTCCAGCAGTGGATAACTTTAGGTTGAGAATGATAATGAAATCGCTTAACGTTTTCAGAGACAAATTAAAAAATATTTCCTTTTAAAATCATCATGATTTAAATATTTTAGTATGTGTTATTAACACATTTAGTTATATTTTTACTTATCGTTATAACATTGGTATATTATTATAAAGTATATGTTTTACTATTTTATATGGTTACTATTTTGCTTTAATTCTTTTTGATAGTGTAGTTTAATATCTTTTAAATAACGCACACAATTTTTGTAAGTTTCTTTTTGTTGTAAATAGTCGTATTATGCCAATTGTTCACTTACTTACATTTATTGTACTTTATAACATGATGTTTAATAAAAGTTGCGTATTGTATTGTATTGTATGAAAATGACCAACTAACTATACTCTGTAACATCGTAGTTCTGAACTCTTCAGATAGAGTATTCAGTTGGTAATTGATGAATATCATTAAACGCTCACAATATAATAGTTAAGTATTTTTCGAACGCTGCGTTCACTATTTAGAACATTCATGTAGTAGTGGATAGTACAAGTATAGCTAGCAATTTTGTGATCTAAAAAATGACCTTCAAAACCCAGCGTATTCCCACCTTAAAGGCAGGCAACGCATCTCCATACCCTAGAGTTTTGCAGACGTTCATGGGCGACGGTGATCACTTACCATTAGGTGAACCGCATGCTCGCTTGCCCCCTGTAATATAAAAAAATATAGACCAAATAATCCTCACTAAACATCTTTTATTTATTTATTTATTGAATCTTTTTGATCTCTTGAATCATTTTGCACAAAAATATGGATTTTGAGAGTGTAAAAATTGTCATTATTATTTTTCATTCACTATAATAGTATTGGAAAAACCAAGCCTGTATGCCTAAAAATGTTTATTCGTAAAAAGGCAGATAAACAAACGGTGCTGAAATCATAAGGTAAATCAATCTATAACATAGCTAAAAAATATATTGATCCGAACCTATGAATGTGTGGGAGAAAGGTAGGCAGAAAGTCTAGAAAATGAATTATAGCTATCAAACAAATTGCCTGTTGTGGGCATTTAATCGTGTATGTTGTGTCTACATTGAAATATCATGAGTTTAAGTTTCTTTTTTATTTCTGTTAAATTTTAATGTGCTGATATGTGATTTATTGTAGACCTAATAAATAAATACAAAAACATCCCCAGCCTCTCGTTTAACTTCCTCACCCACTGAAAAAAAGGTTGTATAAAATAATATTATGAATATAAATACACAAGTTACAAAGATACGATTTATGTCAAACACAATAAGAGCACGAATATATTTCCATATTAAAATGTGTCTTTTATAGTGACGAGTCATTCAAAATATTTCCAAACCTGTGCATTAAATAAAGCAGCATTCGTATATCGTCTGAGTGAAATGGATATATAGCTTAACTATACGCAAGAGTGAGATGTAACTAATTTCAGTCAATTTCGTCTCCCACTCGTAATAAACCAAAATGTAAAGACCCCTAGACAAATGAAAAGTATCCATACTCGGATGTCATTTTATCTGGCATTATAATTGTAACACCTTTAAATCGCGAAAAAGCATTGGTGAGGCTAAAATTTTCGCAATTTACGAATTTAGTGCACAATTTAACCCTATTCACAACCCTTTTCTTTTATTGAAATATCATTATCTTTTTGTGCCAATTTATTATTTAAAAGGCCTTTTCATTCTGGCTATCTTTATTTCCCGTAGTTTTATCTGTGAACTTAGTAATTATATCCAACACTCATGCATAGTCCTGCCTCCATTGATTAGCGGCGTGAAACTTTAAAATTCGTATATATCTTCAAGGAGAGTTTTCTTACTAAAAGCAAACATTTAACAACTAAAGATTACCTAGATTATTTTTTCTGAGTAATTATAAGTATTATTTATATAAATTAATGGCGAGACGAACATTTCATTCACCTGAAGGTAAGAGGGACGACTGGTCATAAACAGTAGCAAAACAAAACAACACCAAGAATTACAAAGCAGCGCTTAGCATTCCACTGCACTCGCCATCCTGAGACCTAAGATGTTAAGTCTCAATATATTCAGTAGTTACTCTGACTACAATATTCATCAAACCGAAACACGACAGTGTATTTACACTGTTTGACGAGAGAAATTTTCATTGCGGTGGTACCTACCCAGACGGCCTCGCACATATGAGAGACCTACCTTCAGTAAATCATCATCCATTAAACACTACGAGACTGTTATACTTATTATTCCGCGGCTGGATGCTAAGAGCCCAAAAAGCTCACCCAGTTTTTAGTTTGGTCTTGTACCTCAAATGCAGTTAGGAGCATGTGTGTCGTGCGACTATTAAATATAATTATTTATTTGTACAACTCAGAATACCAGGTTCGAATCCCAGGGCACACCTCTGACTTTCGGAGTCATGTGTGTATTGATAGTCAACTACCACGCACTAAAACGGTGAAGGAAAACATCGTGAGGAAACCTGCATACCATAGCGATTTATAAAAAATTCTATGGTATGTAAGTTTGTAAGGCCAGCGTGGTGGACTATATGGCCTAACCACCCTCAATCGTACTGTCGATTGTAGAGGAGGCCCGTGCCCTACAGTGGGAAGTATATGGGCTGATACAGATACAGATTTGTACAACTGCTGTTAACTACTATTAATTATTAATTGTACACTTACACTTTCATCCCATGCAAATATTTAAAACCATGATTACAGTAATGGGAAAGCTCTTTTACTTCTTAAAATCATCTTTAAAAACATTTTTGCGATTAAAAGTAACGAAAAATATTACAAAGCTTTAGCTTTCGATAAAACAACTTGCCTCCGGAGTGAAAATAACAAGGAAATAGGGAAAAAGTCTGTAGTGATCCGGTTTAAAGGATATTGTAGCCAGAATAACTACTAGGTAATAGGTACTAGGTATAAGGTACTGGAAAAATTAAGACGTAACATCTTATGTGTCAGGATAGTGGAATGCCAAGTATTGCTTTGTAATTCAAGGTGATGTTGGGTTTGCTACTGTTTGGTCGTATCGCATATCATCAGGACAACGGCATGCTTGTCTCGCCGTTCATTGCAATAAAAATACCCTATCCGAATTACAAAGCAAAACATCCCGTATATTCGAGTCAATTTGTCTTGACTGGATAAAAATGTATATGGTACAATTGTTGTATTTGTGTAGAAATCGTACCTCGTGTTTCACAGGCGAAGACTCAAATGTTTATTAATTTTCTTTTTATTTTTTACTGCACACAAAAAAGAACAATAAGCCTACAATATTTTAATATTGTAGGTTATTTCAAATAAAATTAAAGAGTACAGTTGGGGGTCATATCGCCCTACGCGTATTCTTGCAGACAACCTTTGAATGAATATAAGAAAAGGGACTACTAATTGTGCCACGAAGCCTATCTGATTTACATGCATATTAATATCAGTTTCGACCATAACAAACCAGTACAAAATTATAAAACTTACATCCACATGTAAAATCCCAGGATATTGAACATCGGTGGAAATCAATATGATCCGCCCGGAGCCCGGCTGAAATACCGCGTAAAGGTGATACCAACTCGGTATATACAGCTGTATATAACCACCACGTACATAATGTACTCTTTGTGCAGCGTTTACATATGTGTTGCGGACGCATGACTCATTGAACGAATTTTGTGATTTAAAATGCGTTTTTATTTTTGCTCTTTGGTTTATTTTTGTATTGGCACGTGAAAATGAAATAGAATTACGGCTACCCTCTACACTTTATACTAAAACCGCGGTATTAAGTATCAGGAATGGCAAACAAATATATTGTCTTCCAATTCACAGTAATGACTTCTTATAATATGTTTTAATGATTTCACACTACTTCTTACTGACTGAAATAAACAAAACGGTGCTACCTGCCCAAACGGCCTCACGCATGACAACCTACAACCTAGTTAGTCACATGAATTGCTAGACTCTATAATATTACACGACATTACGATTCTTGCCAACTATTATACCGCAAAAACTGCAGTACTAAAGATTTCATCAGTGGCAGCTCAGCTTTCGACTAATTCTTTCGGGGCTAGATGCATGAAACATGTACATATGTATATTGTAAATTTAAACAATGATCATGAATGCATCGGTTGCCTTATTCTACCACATTGAATCCATTCATTATCCGTCCGGAGTCAGGAATTTGTGCCTGATATACCGATAGGTTTGCCCCCTAACATATCAGTTGGAAAACACAAGACGAAACGTGGGTGTTATGGTAGAACCTCTGCCTACACGTTCTGGGAAAAATATGTAAGTTTATTTATATTTCTAAAAATGAAAAATATATATAATCGCATATACATCTACTGAACGACAAATTACTATTCGACAACAAAGACTACGATTGAATAGTACGTTATACTCCCCACACTGACCCAATACGCCTTAACGCCTTAGCGTATTCACATACCATATAAAACAGTTAATATTGTAAATGAACCGTGTAAAAACGCACCCACCTTCGCATTCGTTAGTTGATCAGCCCACTTTATCAGGTATTGATTGGACCGCGCAATGAACCACCCGTGGACATGTGTGAAATTGATCGCGTGTCTGTACCAATGCTGATCACGATTGACAATTCCATCAGTTAGAACTATGGGTTTTAATTTATGGAACTATGGGTTTTATGGAATAAGCTACGGTACATCGAAAGGACAAAACGAAAGTCTGAGGTGTAAGAAGAAAGATATATTTTTACTATTTAAAATTACCCCTGGATTCATATAAATTCGTCACTTGCATTCACAGTGGATAAAATCTTCCTATAATTTAATAATTGATTTATTAACTTGTGACATAATATTAATTCAGTGACAACATGTCTTAATCTTAGAAGTGCCCTTATTCAATAACACACTTTCCTATAAAGCTAATATGGGTCAGAGAAATAAGCTAAAATTTGACAATTAATCAGAAAAATACTTCCAAACGGGCTCGTCACAGCCGCAGCGGGAGTAATCACATTTCACAGTATTTTCGCCTATACGTATCACAATCCAATTTTTCATACTGGCACAAACTATGAAGTACGTGCCCTGTTGGTAACGTTGACCAGGCATCGGTCAAGCTGTCATGGGTTCTATTGTCAAACCCCTTTCGATCTTACTCTCGATTGTAGACGAGGCCCGTGCCCTGCAGGGGGACGTATATGGGCTGATACGGTACAGTTCTAACAATGATGGTAAGCACATAATGGCTAGATTACCGACATGTGACGATTTTTGTTATTATTTTATTTGCCACCGGCCGGGTTAATGCTACATAGACAACAGGAAGAACAATGCACTTGCGCTTCTCAAAACATTCGTTGTTTAATCTCTTGACGCCCAGTAATTACAATCAAAGCTGCAAAGGTTGTTATGTGTTCTATTAAATATATAATTGTACAATTATTAATTATTTTCTGAATTAGGTATATTCCAACAGGCTCCGATGAGGAATTCATAGAGAAACCGACTGTGAAACAAGATGGTTTCGGGCCCCACGCAGAAAACAGCTGTTTGTGTGACAAAAGGTCTCTAGTAGTTTCAGATACCTGCGAATCAAGAATTAGTATCTCACGGTTGTGTTTGGAATGTGTTTGTGACTATTGGTTTCAATTAAGTAATTTGAATAGTACAATTCAAAATCAGATCATCAATGTCAATAAATGTATGAAGAAATATGTTAAGAATTATTTAAAGCCCATCTCCACTCGAGGGAAACCAAATAAAAAAAACGATTGCAGTGAATTCCCTGGAAATTATGATCTACAAATAGCTTACCCATTACCAACCTAATTCGCTTCCAGGAAGCCTAATTTCAGGGGCCACAGAAGCTTATTCGAAGTACAAACGTCTTACTGATTTAGGCCCTACTCCACTTATCCAATCGCAAAGTTGCCGCTCTAGAAAGTTGGCAGCCAAGATTGATTGCAGCTCGCTGAACACATTAATGTTATCAATCTGTATTGCTGTGTGAGTTTATACAACATCTGTGTTTTAATATTAAAACAATTAACCGGAATGGCAAGTATTATATGTGTTATATGCAGTATCACCAAAAATAATGTATGATCCAAGGCGCGCATTTAGGTATATAAAAAAGGTTTAATAAATAATAAAATATCCCTCGTAATTTATACACATTTAGTATCAATATTACCATAAAATCGAGCAAAGTATTCAATTCGTTCTGACTTTCCTAGTTTTTTCCCACTGTTAAACAGCAGCTGTTATTAATTTGTGTAAGCACAAACATGGTTGTCACTCTATGTACAAAAAATTGGAGTAGTGTAATTTTTTTGCATATAAAAAAATCTTATAATTACGAACGCGGTTGTTGGCAGTGTAATGTGAGCTTCTCTACTAATTTATTTATTAAGGATATTTTTAATAATAATGTTAGTTTGTTATCCTGCTGTCAATCATCAACCCTTCATTTGACTATGTATCTTTGCCAATTATTACTAAAATTTAGCTTACTGATTAAGTTTATATAACATTATATTTGTTAATAATGAAAGGTATTATTTTATAACATTTATTATTTACAATTTTAGTTTGTTACCCTGCTGTCAATCATCAACCCTAGATTTGACTATGTATATTTACCAATTATTACTACAATTGAGCCTACTGATTAAGTTTATATTACATTATATTTGTTAATAATAAAAAAAATAGTATTTTTATAACTTAAGAAATAAAATTTATTACAATTCCTTCACTAATTAATCGAAAGGAACTTCGTTCCATCCGGGTGTCCGCTGACACCTCTCAAGTTTTTATCTTGCATGCGAAATTCGGGAATTTGCGGGCCTTAAGTTATTATGTCCAGTGTGTCTGTGGTATTTACTTTATTATTGCCCCGAATGGCGAGACGAAAATGTCATTCGTCTGATGGTAAGCGATACTACCGTTCATGGAGTAGCAGGAACAAGAAACACCAAGAATAACAAAAGCAATGCTTGGCTTAAGAAGTCTCAATATGTCCAGTAGTTAGTCTGGCTACAATGTCCTTCAGACCGGAACACAACTACCATGAATATTATTGTAACACTAACATAATTTACAGGTTACAAAAAAAATTGTTCGCTTGATAAAGGTGTTATCAGGCATAATTAACGTATTTCTATTTAAAAGATCCGTTTCACATAATATGGTAAAAATATCCTTACATACATACATACATACATCAGCCTACGCTGTCCCACTGCAGGGCAAAGGCCTCTCTACCCTCCTTCCATTCGTCCCGGTCCAGGGCTCGATCTTGCCAATCTCTGTCCCACCTAACCAGCTCGTCTCGCCATCTTTTTCTGGGCCTACCGCGACGTTTCAGCGTCTTTGATGGTTTCCATAAAGTTGTTGTTTTTGCCCACAGTTCGTTGGGCATGCGGCATATGTGACCTGCCCAGTTCCACTTCAGGCTAGCTGCTTTCTTCCCAACGTCTAGTATTTGAGTCCTAGAGCGCAATACACTGTTTTTAACGTGGTCCACCAACTTTAACCCTAGTATACTGCGCTCTATGGCTCGTTGACATACTCCGAGGGCGGACTTCTGAATTTTTGTCAAAGACCAAGTCTGCGCACCGTATGTTAAGACCGGTAGGATGCATACATCCACAAGTTTTTTCTTTAGGGAGAGGGGAAGGTTTCCCTTCATCAGGTCTTTCAAGGACCAATAGTTCCTCCAAGCATTTTCGGTGCGGCGCACAATCTCCTTTTCCTGCCGCGCCTGGAAGGAAACCAACTGGCCCAGATATATGTATTCATGGACGTATTCTAAATCCGTACCGTTGATGTCTATTTTGTGCTGTTTGGTGTTGGTCATTAGTTTGGTCTTTGACATGTTCATCTTCAGTCCGACCTCGAAGCTGGCTTTACTTAATTCTATGATCATGGAGCCCAGTTCTGTAGCTGTGTAGGAAAAAAGCACGATGTCGTCGGCGAAACGAAGGTTTGTTAACCTTCTCTCCCCGATAACAATGCCTCACCCTTCCCAGGATCTTCTTAACTTTTTAAAAACCTCTTCTAAGGTAGCATTGAAGAGTTTAGGTGAGAGCGGGTCTCCTTGCTTGACTCCTTTGCGAATTGGGAAAGATTGTCCCTGTTTGTGTAGTTTTATGGATGCTGTGCTTTTATGATATACAACATGTAACAGATTTAAATGTAAAAGCGGAAAGTAGTACGTTCAGAATCAGCTACTGAACCGATATCAACATTTTTTTCGGTAGGTATTTTTTTTCAAAATAATTAGTTAGACCAAGTAAATTACAGACACTCCTTCGTTTAGTACTCCGAACAAACGAAATTGAAACGTAACTCCAGCACATAAGATCATTTTTAAATGAATCACTAAACGAATACTCTAATAAACTAAATAATGAACAAAAATGAACTTTATTTCGATAGTCATAAAGTTTATTTAAGCATCTATCATTAATCAAACGCACACAACGATAGGCCTCAATAAACGTAATAAGCTACCAAAATAAATAACTATCATATTCTCTTTTCCGCACATTTAACTACAACTAGATAGAGCAGGATGCAGCTATTGTTTAATGCAATTTGATCCATCCGACAAACGACGGCGCGCGCGGCGGTATAGGGATGCGCCGCGAAAAAAAATTACTCCCGGTATTTGCAAGGCCGGGCGATCCAAATCCCGCGCAATACATGCACTTAAATGAAACAAATTAAATGTAACAAAATCAATATGAAAAGAAACAACAAATAGGTATTTCTATGAAAAATAATTTCGGGGAACGTTAAAATGGTGATTAAATTCGGTTTGTAATTTTGCTACAATGTATGCGGAATCCCGGTGTGTCAGATATCCCGTTATTGCAATCCCTAAATGGGCACCGAATATGTGAAAAAAATCTAGTCGTGCACCGCAGTTATCTGTGTCTACTTGTGTTTAAGTGTTAAGTAGATATTTCGATAACTTTCGCGCGCGATGTCTTTTCGGTATTCGAATATTCAAATACACTGAAATGGTGAGAACTTTGGCACTGTGTGGTGATAATGTATCATTGGCATGTCTGACGGTATCTCGATGCTGAGTTCGGAGAGCGCTGGATAGGTCGCGGCGAACCTGTGCAATGGCCTCCTAGGTCACCTGACCTGACTGACGTCTCTGACTTTTTTTGTGGGGACGTAATCAATCTCTGGTATACTTCAGTGAAAGTACTAATGTGGAGGATCCAGGATGAGGAGGGTAATGTGGAGCAAATTCCTTAAAAGTGAAGTTTTACATAAATTACGTGAACAATTACGCAAATGTGCATCAAAGTGTATCAAGGTGGTGGACATGTCGAACATATTTTAAAAAGAAATCGCCTCATGAGTGCCATGTAACACGTAAGTTAATTTTGTTGTATTTTTTTGTGTTGTGATTAGGTTGTGATTCCCAATCTAGTATTTCGTTGTTTAGATATGCGTTATTCTTATTATCTTATTCAATAATAATGCAAAATAATGACGCCCGTGTCCTGCCCGCCTGTAGGAACTCAGTTTAGGGGAAGTGAAATTAATAATATTTATAGCCGATTCATGCAAAATATTGTCTTATGTGGGGTTCGTACGCATTATATCTAGTAAGTAAAATATTTAGATTTATAGTTAAAACACAAATGTTATGCTTACAGATTAAATAAATAATAATTTGTTTACCAAACCACCCAGTAATCAGTTACGTACGTAATTTGTAATTTGTATTTCGTTTATGTCAGCTGTTTCTGCCGGCGCGGCGCGGCGCAGCGGTCGGCGACCGGCGTTAGGTACTCGTGTGAATGTGTCTTGTGTACATGTGTGCGTGTCCGGCGAGCGTGTGTAGTAGTACACTCTTATTTGTAACTCGTAAGGTGACCATGTTAAGTACCTACATTTGGTATAACAATTTCATAAATAAAAGATTTTGTAATTATGATAGTACGATTTCAAAGCATAAACTATGATTGCAATAATATTTTAAAGTTGGGGTGTCTGAGGTTGTGAATTAATCCTGTTACACGTTGTATGTTTTTTAATAGGTTTATGTATGTTGCATCAATGTTTTGGTTTCTAGAGCGTGGAATATGGATGAATGTGTAAGGCTATCAAGGCTTTAGAATAATCTATGAAAGCTAAGTAAAGTGGAATCTCGTGTTCGTGATGTTTCTCGATGATCTGATTGAGACTCTGAAGATGGTCAATAGTGGACAGACCTCGGCGGAAGCCTGCCTGTTCTGGTGTTGGTGTAGGTCCAGTGTCTTAGAAATCCTGTTGTCGAGTACTTTCATAAATACTTTGTAAAGATGAGACACAAGGCTAATGGGTCGGTAGTTGTCTAAATCCGCTTTGTTTCCCTCTTATGGATGAGTATTATATTTGAATGGCAAAATTCGTCGGGGAAGGTACCAGTTTGTAAGTAGAATGAAATAAGTTTGTAATTGATGGCAAAAGAACATTTTCTCCGATTTGAGGCCTCAGTGGTAATGCTATCCTCACCTGGACTTTTTTCCGTATTTCATGCTTATTAGCGCTCGGTGGACTTCATATCCAGATATAGCTGGAATGTCCTCATTATAATGATATACGTGTTGGTTGATTGGGATAATGGGTCGTTACTATGGTAAAGACGTTTATAGTATTCGGTGCAAATATTCAAAATTATATCGCGATCCCCTTGTTTTTGCCATTATTATCTGTCAGGCATCTGATGGGCTATTTTCCTATTTGTGTATTTCTCATAGCAGTTTTGAGAGATTGATGGGTTTCTAGAGCTGTTTCTACCAGTTTTCATATTATAGTGTCGGATATCTTTGCGTATACCTCGTTTTACCTTGTTTGTCCCTTTACAGTGTATTCAGGTGTACCAAATTTTAATGTCTGACGTTCATCTATTAGTTTCAGTGTTGAAGAGCTAAGTTTCTTGTGTTTGTTTTAATTGATTTTATTTTTTGACTTGCTTTGTTTAAACTTTGGCATATATTATTATATTGAGTTTTTAACATTATCTGTATCCGTATTGAGTGTATTAAAAGCGTTTTTCAATTCCAGTATGAATTATTCTGAGTTAGCTACTAGGGTAGATCTGTTTAGTCGTTTGATACTATTTGTAACCGGTGAGAATTCTTTGTAATTTAAAATTAAATTTTATTTTTATACGCAGAGGGATCGCCCTCTGCGTATAAAATAAAATTTAATTCTGAACTGAATTTTAGGCTATTTAGTACTTCGACGTTAGTAATTATTTGTTTACTAGAACAGAGGCAATAATCTATTTCATTTTTAGTGCGGCCGTTAGGAGATAACCATGTCCAACGACGATGGGGTCCTCTTGTAGAAGAAACTATTGTTTACAAAGAAATGTTGGCCAAAGGCAAACTGTAGTAGTCGTAACAAACTACAAATTGTAAATATAATAAATTTATTAAGGAGGATCGAAAAGCAATGTATTACGGTTTTATTATGTAATTTTAATTAAATGTCACCACCAAAAGAATCATCAACCCACATTAGGCCAGCGTGGTGGACTATATGGCCTAACCACTCTCAATCGTACTCTCGATTGTAGAGTAGGTCCGTGCCCTGCAGGTGGGATGTATATGGGCCGATACAGAAAAGAATCATTTGGGTATCACCATCATTATGTTTTTTTTTTCACATATTTATGCAATTTATGTTTCTTTTGTACCATTTGATTTATGACATTTGATGAAAATTAGAAATTGTCGCAAACGTTTTCCCACTTATTTTGGGCTTAAGCGTATTCTTAGATTTACTATAGCCTTTAACATATTAATATGTATTTGGATATTTATTGCCTCTATTAGAGTTAAATAAAATGTATGACATCATTTTCAAATCAAGAAATAAAAAACGATTGTCAAATGTTTTAAAGTGTCGTGCCAACTTTTTGTGAGAATTTTTTCCATCTAACCCCCTTTCACACCGCGCGATAAGGAACTTCGTTCCAATAAGACTACAACATGAATAAAAAACAACATGTACTTTAATTACTTGCGGGTTGATAGTCTTTTGGATAAGACAAGCACCAATTTTTTTAAATATGTCTCCAATAATTTATGAAACGAAACTTCCAAATTTTAAAAAAACCTATTTAACATATCCTTCTTTCATATCAAACAGCATCATCAAATAAAAAATCATTTCACGCAGTAAATATGAATCACGCAACGTAGCGTTAGTTCATACTCCTTATTATTTGCAAAAGCAAAATCCATTTACGGAATTCAATTTTTTATGCATCCAGCGGCAAAAATGGGCCTATCAATAGCCTGTGAGGGCTTGTGATCCGCTATCAGTGGAGCTTGTGAAATAAATTCCAGTTTTCAGAGGCTCGAGTGGGTAGATATCTCTATGAACATTTAAATCGAAATGTACTACAGTAAATTGCGTGTGTAAACATCTATGGAATACTCTTTGATCTGAATGAAGTTCGATTGTTCGAACCGTTTGAGAACTGAAGTTGAACTTGAAACTTCCAGAAATTTTCTTTCTATAAATATCACCACGCATTAAAACGGTGAAGGAAAACATCGTGAGGAAACCTGCATACCATAGCGATTTATAAAAATTTCTATGGTATGTAGTCCGCCAACTCGCACTAGGCCAGCGTGGTGGACTATATGGCCTAACCACTCTCAATCGTACTCTCGATTGTAGAGGAGGCCCGTGCCCTGCAGTGGGACGTATATGGGCTGATACAGATCTATGGTGCTTATTATTCACTTCGAAATAAGTTTTTTTTATTGCAATGAATAGCGAGACGAGCATGCCGTTCGCCTGATGGTAAGCGATACGACTGCTCATGAATAATAGCAAAATCAAACCCGTAAAGTCCACCAACCTGTAATAGGCCAGGGTGGTAGATTATATAGCCTAACCATCGCACTCTTGATTGTAGAGGAGGCCCGTGCCCTACAATGGAATGTGTATGGGCTGGTACAGATAGACGTAAGATGGCAAGAACTAGTAAATGTGTATGTAGTAACGGCTATTATACGTAAACCAGATAAAACAGTTTTTGGGTACACACACAGTTCTAGAGTGGAGGCCACTCTAGAATAATGTTAACCCATCAAAATATCAAAAGTCGATTTATTTATTTACAACGTAAAAAATTTTTAAATTGATATGATAATAACTTATGTAATAACTTTATACAGAAGGTCCCTTAAGCAAGGACTAAATAAATTAATCGACTTGGTATTACATGGATCTCATAACTTTTTGCGGTAGAAAGACTGAGCTGCGAGACTTGGTATTTTTTTACAGGATGTTTTGATGGGATCTCACGTCTTTTTGTAGAATCCTACTTTTTTCCTTTTCGTTACTTTTATTCCTTGAACATATATAACGAATTTTCTTAAAGCCTCTGTCTTATGGTTTTTTCTTATTTTTATAGGTATCAATTTATCACAAATATAACAGATTTGATTATGAGTGTTCTTTCTTTCATGGTAATTGATATTTTCGAGCTATTTAGTCTATTATTTGCAAGTTTAGCTTCGTCATGTTCCTCTAGAGGAATATTGTACAGTTTTAATGGGCTAAAAACACCATTTCCCCCTCTATACCCACCTCCTGTTATGCCTCATATATATAGATACCTATCTACAACTATTATTCTATTATATATCGACAACGGGTGCAACGAATTATTAACTGCAAATATAACTATACATTAAATTGTAATCCTATACATTTATATGGGATTACAAAGTTATTCACGCAGTTGGTGTATCTAGAAAACAAGACAGAAATTATGAGATGTTTAAATTTTCCCTTAATTTAGACACTAAATACTAATTATATTCTAAATTTGAAGGTTCTATGTCTGCTAGAAGTGCCTTAGACTTTTGATGATCGGTCAGTCAGTCAGTGAGTGACAAAATTACGAAAGTTTCACAAGTTATATTTCTTAAACTACTGGTTCAAATTGAATGAAATTTTAAATATACCGTGTTTACATCATGCCTGCTTAGTAACTGAAAATTCAGCCTTCTTGCTTTAACCACAACGAAGTTATGGGGGGTTGAAAATGGTCTGAATTGCTTCGAGAAAAGGATGGTATGGTACGACTGTGCCGCTTTTTCGCTCGACTTGGAGGGGGCACTGCCGTGCCCCCAGATACCACGTATGTACAGGCAAGCGAAATGTCGAATGCCCGTCTATGAGTCGGACGGACGACCTAGCTGGAGTAGCAGTAAGTCACTGGATGCAGGCCGCTTTCAACAGGTCGATGTGGAGATTCTTGGGGAAAGCCTATGTTCAGCAGTGGACTTCCTGTAGCAGAGATGATTATGATGATGGTTAACATTCTAGTTAGGATCAATACTGAGAACTGGTAATCAAAAATCAAACAAAAGAATCTCTCCACTGGTTATTATCAACTTGAAACGCCCACTCCTAATCATACCTATGTATGTAGGTATAACAAAAGCGGCTGACATGCTAAAACTTTGCACATTCAAAATCATTACATTGTTAAAACATTTAGGTAGTTTTGAATTACAAATTCAAATATTTCATATTTTATCCGGCCATCATTTATTTGCACGGTGAAATAAGCAGACATTAATTAAATTTTAATAAGATACATAATGCACCAAATGATATTGCAGCCGCCATTAATATTGCCCGCATTAACCTGAAAATACGTTGGTCGGTTTGTCCTTCTTTCACGCTGGAACGAATTACGGGCCGGCATTTTATACACATTATATGGGTTAAACACAAAATATAGCTACTGTTTATCTAGTTTTTTATTTCTATGAATGACGAGACTAGCATTCGCCTGATGGTAAGCTATATGACCGCTCTTGGAAAGTAGCAAAAACAACACTATAAATTACCAACAATGACCAACAACCAACAAAAACCAACCCATTCCACTGCGCTCGCCATCCTGAGACAAACGATGTTATGTCTCAGTATGTCCAGTAGTTACTCCGGCTACAATGTCCTTCAACCCGGAACCTTGCACTTACACTGCTGTTTGCTATTAGTAATGTGTTATTCCTCTGAGGTCGGTTAAATATATTACGAAACATTTATTACTACAAAAGCAAAGGCAGATAGTAGCAATAGTAGGAATTTTCAGTCCTTCATATTTGTTTGCATCATAAAATAATCAAACATTTGCTCAAAGTTTTACACTAAATATTGTTATTATTAATAATTCCCAATACAGTATTATATAAAATGAAAAGTAAATAATAATTGTTCACACATAAATAATTCCGAGCGGCTATTAATAACGGAACATCATTTGTGTACACGTGATTTAAAACCAACATGGGTTTCAGTAAATTTTACTTTGAGCGCAGCGCTGAATTTTGAGTATATTTTACCATGTTTACGTGTCGAGTTTCGTGTTTACAGTCATGCAAATGTGTCCAAGTACATGTGGATAAATAAAATTCTTTGATATTGAGCAATGATTATTGATTATTTCTTCAAATGCAATAGGTAGCGACTGTGTCAGACGTAATATGGTTATGCCTATCCTAGACGAAATCCTTCCCATAATATCCCACATCCTCAACCATTCTATCACGACTGGGATTTTCCCGGCTACCTGGAAAGAAGCCCTTATTATTCCTATTCCTAAAAAGTCCAATGCTTCTTTACTCTCTGAATTCCGACCCATTTCCATTCTTCCTTTCCTTTCCAAAATCCTTGAGCGCCTGGTCCATATTCAAATTAGTGATTTCCTTTCTAAAAATAATCTCTTGAACCCTCTCCAATCGGGGTTTCGTCCTGGGCACAGCACCACCACCACGCTGACTCATATTACGGACGGCATCAGATCGGGTATGGAGGAAGGCAAGCTGACTGTCTTAGCATTGTTGGACTTCAGCAACGCTTTTAATACAATTGACTTTGATATATTGCTTTGTATGTTACGTTCTCTCAACATATCTCCAACAGCAGTTGAATGGTTTCGTAGTTACCTGTATGGACGCCGGCAACGCATTTGTGTCGAGGATTGTTATTCCTCGTGGTGCTCCTTATCTGCTGGCGTTCCACAGGGCGGCGTGCTATCGCCTCTACTCTTTGCTGTCTTTATAAATTCCATATCTATTCAACTTCGCTCCTCGTACCACCTCTACGCAGATGATTTACAAATTTATACTCAGGCATCTTTGGGTAATATGAATGATGCGATTGCTATAATTAATAGTGACATCCAGCACATTTGTGAATAGAGCAAGACCCATGGACTGAAAGTCAATCCATTGAAAACACAGGTGATAGTTATCGGCAGCCCCAGAACGACTTTAAAACTAGACAGAGACAAACTACCACCTATCTCCTGTGATGGTACTACCGTCACATATAGTGATAAAGTCAGGAACCTTGGACTATATCTGGACAAGTCCTTCACCTGGGGACCGCAACTCCAAGAACTAAGTCGTAAGTTGTTCGCCTCAGCTAGGTCCTTGCGAAGATTACACAATCTTTATCTGTTGCTACGAAGATTTCATTAGCGCAAACCCTCCTTCTCCCTATCCTTGATTATGCCGATGTCAGCTATCCTGATCTCACCGAGGACCAACTAAATAAACTTGAGCGCCTTCAAACTTTATTATTAGATTCATATTTGGATTACGCAAATATGATCATGTTTCTGAGTTTCGTACTAAGCTCAAGTGGTTGCCCATACGGCTTCGTCGGAATGCTCATATTCTTTCTCTTCTTTACAATATATTGTTTAATCCTGTCACCCCATCTTATCTCAAAGATCGTTTTGTATTTCTCGATGACTCCCATTCAAGTAATAATAAATGAAACCTGAAGGAAGCTGGTATTTGAAAATTCTGCTGACGAAATCAAAATTCGCCAAGTTTTACAAAAAAGGTTACTCCATGCCTTGGTCCTCCACAACATATTTGAATCCTACGTCTTACGTCGCGTCGTAACCATAGACTAATTTCCGAGTGATTGATGCGTGTATACGATCAGCTTTGATTTTTTTTAAATTAGAAAACTGCTAACTTACTTTTGACGTCGAACGTTCTAAAATTCAAAATACGTTTGCTATCATAAAGTAACCTAGGTTAGCATGGCGTTCTAAGATCTATTCTCGAAAAGGCTAATGAAAGGTGAGCGGCGTGCTTGATGTTGGAAAAGATTCATCTGTCATCAGGTACATCAGTGACCTTGTACATAAAGACAACGGCATTATTCATAAATAGTTTATAAATCAATTTTAGATATCAAATGTCTTGTTCCTTTCGAACAACTTTTGTATTCAATTTGAGCGAAGAAGACAAAAAATCCGATAACTAGAATAGGTTTATAAACGGTCTACGAATAAGGTGGTAATTAAAACATTTTTCAAAGAAAACAAACATTATTAAAACAAGCAATATACTCCGGGCTCAATGAGAGACAATAAAATTAATATAAGAAATCACAAATTCGTTTCTTCTTTGTATCGCTTCAATTTCACTCTATTAGCTCCCGAAAGGACAGTTTTTCCGGGAAAATGAAATGCTCCCTGGAAATAAATGTCAGTCAGCCTGATTTTAGTGCCAAAAATACAACCATAGTTCCCCAGACTGAAACTCGATTAGCAAATTGAACTACCGTGTATATTGTTTTGAGAGTCAGTACTGAACCTCAGTATGCGTGGGTGGATACCCAGCAATGCTAAAAAATAAATATTAATATAAGAAAGCTTTGGGAGCTGATGCTCAAATGAGTAGCCGAATCATCATACTCGTTTGACTGCGTATATATATTGGTATGTACTTATTTATGTGTCCTTAAATATTATAGCAAATATTTATGTATTAATATGTAGTTTTACTAGTATGTAGTTTTATAACATCTCATCAAATAAGCATATTTACCCCCACAAACCCTCACGTCTGTCATCTCGTCACGATCTCAAGGTAGAGTGGCAGAGAATACCTATTGCATAAATCCAGTGCTATAGATCGACACGTAGAGCTTATAAAAGCGGCAAACTTACAAAAAACTGTTACAAACTTCACAAATAACCGATTGATATCACAAAATTCTCGGTAATAGAGTAATTATAACGAGAGAGCGGACGTATTAATTGCTTCCCAAAATGAATGCTACGACAGTGCGTTCGATGTAATCTGAAAACGGGGGCGAGCGGCCATAAGCGAGACAATCTCATCAGCCGCAAGCCCCGGACGCCTGTAAAATAAATTAACAGCACTGCCAGCTCCCCAAACTGCCGAGGCACTGGTATACGCTCACGGTTAGGCCTAGTTGGGGTTGATAGAGGCCAAATGATTTAGTTCAGCCTTATTTGTTTATGTCTGTCCTTCTTTTCTTTGTTGTTCTTGAAAAGTCAATATACAGACTAATCGTGAATGATTATAGATACAGCAATATTATAGGGGACAAACGAGTATACGGTTCACCTGAACTGAAGTGATCATGGCCACCCATGAAACGTTAACGGTGAAAGAAAACATGATGAAAATGAAAAAAAATTATTGAATCCATTGAAATGTTCAACATCATTTAGATTCAGTCATTTTTTTATCTAGCGACCGGTTCGGAAAGCGGTTTTCACTAGAGAAGAACGGGCAAGAAACTCTACTGTTGCTCTTTTCAAAACCAGTTTACAATATAGTGAATTATTACAAAATTTACAAGTTGGTTTAAAGCAGAGCAGTTTAATAATAATTTGTTGTAAATTTACAATAAATATCTTTGATACGAATATTATTATATTATAATTACTATGGCTGAGTGAAGCGAAGTCGCCCAGAACGAAGAATTAGTATACTCTTTTTCGCCAAAGCAGTGAATAATTGCGATGAAGAAACCTTTTTTTTAGAATTTCTATGGTATGTCAAGTCCGCCGACTCGCAGTGGGCCAGCATGGAGAACTTGCGGCGGGTTAGGCCGACTATTGAACCATAAACCGCAAATATTAGAGGTGACACTCTCACAACGTCACAAACTATAATATAGCCTAACCACTCTCAATTATACTCGCGATTGTATAAGAGGCCCGTGGACGTTCCCAACATAATTTATGAGTTTAACCACTTTATCTGCAATTAAAATAATCATCACAACCACAAAAACCTTGAATTTGACTAAATCTTCGATTCTTGCCATCAATTCCTTGAAAAAGAAGAAGACTATGTATTATGACCCTAAGCTAGGTCCCCGCGATTTTATTCACCCATACATACCCATTCCATACAGGAAGACACAGTTTTTTTGCAGTACACCTACCCCAAATACTTTTTTTTAGATTGATAATACAGGTAGATTGATAAACTTATGTCATTGAATATTTTTTATACTCTTGAATACCGTAGCTATAAAACAAATGTTTCAAAATTAAAAGTATACGGGAACAACTTTGAGCGTAAATCGATGTCCACCATAATTATGCCGCTCTGCTTAATTGCATCTTCGCGGTTCAAAGAACCCAATATAGAAGGGGAATACATACTGACAGTCACCCTAGAGTATAAAAGAATATTAATTCGAAATTTAACCGATTTATATTACATAAATATATAAATAAACTCACGATTTTTTCGCAGAAGAGATAGGCAGAGGTGTTACCAGGCCACCCAAGTTTCTCCTTATGTGTTCTGTCCCACGATATAACACAGGGCAGGCATTTTTTTATTGCAATGAATGGCACTACGGATATGCCATTCGAATGATGGTGAGTAGGTACGACTGCTCATCAACAATAGCAAAACCAAAGTCTATAATACTTATTCTGCCTACAATGTCCCTCAAACCGGAACAAAACAGTGCAGTTACACTACTATTTAGAGGGAGAAATAGACGTTACGGTGGTTCCTATCCAAGCGGCCTTTCACATAGGAGAGACCTACCACCAGTAACATTTTCTACAATTGCAATATATTCTACCAAATTCCTAGGCTATATTAACCCAAAGCAATAAAAAGACGTCTATTAATTCCCAGACCTGTATTTCATAACCAATGTATCTCCCATTTCAACATACAAATATGTAATAACACGCAAAGCCTTTGTGTTATCAATACGTTCCGTAATTACCAATGGGAGTAATATGCAAACATATTTAGATCAAATGACGTCGGATGCCCATTACTAAGTCCTTGCCGAGCTTGAATTTCTTGGAATTCAATTCAGCATGCAATTGCCAACGACGGCCCGACAGCATCCGTAGTCGAGATTATTAACTTTGCGATATAACCTATTTATCATAGGTAAAGCGTAGAAACTATTTTAAACATTGACTTATACCGGGTATCTCAAGACTGCTACCGAAAACGAAGCCGGGTGGTAGTTTTAGTGGCTACAAACACAATGCAATTAAAAATTTCGCCTAGAAACGCGACAATTTTTTTTATGATTTTTTAAATATCGTCATTTTTGGGTGGTAAATCCATAGTTTTTGCTAAAATAATAATTTAAACTCTTTTATACCTTAGAGTATTTATAAATAAAAGGGTATATACTATTATTTTAGGAAAAAATGTATTTACCACCCAAATATGGCCATAGGAAAAAAATAACAAAAAAAAATTGTCGCTTTTTTTTGCATCTTTTTCTGTTGCATTGTGTCTGAAGTCGCTTAAACTACCATCCGGCTTCGTTTTCGGTAGCAGTCTTGATATACCCTGTATATTCTACCGATAGACGAGCCGCGTCATACAAACTATTTGTCCCGTATTTGTCAAAAGCTCAGTAGCGACATCTACGACGTTTACTTTAATATTACAAATTACGATCAAAGATTATTAGACAGACAAGACAGTTCATGTCAATAATAGCTTTTCCTAAGATACTGCCTAAGTATCAATACCGTCATAGCAATAATATTTTTTGTAATGATTTTTATTTATTTACGTGAATAATTCATGGAAATGATGTAAATGAAATTAAATACTCTTACAAGTGTATAAGTCTGACAATCAGTCAATCAGTGTACAATCAGTCTGACATTTATTATAACAACATTTATGAATTTTTAACAAGCTGATAAACTTTTTTCGAGACTACTAGACACAAGGAATGGTATAACAGAAGTTTTCAAAAATGACCACCGCATTTGGAATATATGAAATCATCGTGTCGAAAATGAATTGAACAAATATAGGTATGTTCTCATGGTAGCCACTTATATCCGTTCCAATAATTCTGGACAAATATTATAGAGATCTCCTTTTTTCGTAACCGAGGAGTAAGAAAATAAAACAATTTTTAATGATATTAGTCTTCAATAACAATCAATGGATTCGAATAGTCCATTAAGTAATTCATATTAAGAAATGGGGTCTAAATACTAGCCACTGTTTCAAAACATACATACAACACACATATTTTGTGTTATTAATTAACAACATAATAATAATTTAAATAAAATACTGAAATCAATTTGCAACTACATTTTTTCTACATATTTGTATTTGTAATATATTCGAATAGTTTATGCCTATTTGGTCGACTGATATGAGTGTCCTCTTGAATAATCTATATCTTATATAGTTCGTCTCTCTCAATCGACGGGCAATTTTTATGCGCGGAAATGAGACATACGATTAAGGAGCTCACCTTGTATTGTAACGAGCTCTAAAATACAGGGTATATCAAGACTGCTACCGAAAACGAAGCTGGGTGGTAGTTTAAGCGACTTCAGACACAATGCAACAGAAAAAGTTGCAAAAAAAAGCGACAAATTTTTTTTTGTTATTTTTTTCCTATGGCCATATTTGGGTGGTAAATACATTTTTTTCCTAAAATAATAGTATATACCCTTTTATTTATAAATACTCTAAGGTATAAAAGAGTTTAAATTATTATTTGAGCAAAAACTATGGATTTACCACCCAAAAATGACGATATTTAAAAAATCATAAAAAATAATTGTCGCGTTTCTAGGCGAAATTTTTAATTGCATTGTGTTTGTAGCCACTAAAACTACCACCCGGCTTCGTTTTCGGTAGCAGTCTTGAGATAACCGGTATATTTAATCCAATAATAAATAAAAGATTTGTATTATCGGCATTATTCTACAATATTATATCACTTACGTTGTATTCTTTAATTATATTGTAACTTCAGAAAATATCGCTGTCGGTTTGACGGGGAAAAGTCAAAATAAATTACTTATAAATACAAACAAAGAGGCATACTATTGCGTGGCCGTCACGCGGCAGACTGATTCGTGTGCGGTGCATGCACCGCACTTGGGTGGGACACGTTTGTTACAAAGAACGTCTTATCTAGTGTAACATTGATATCGATGATCTATAATATAAAAATGAATCGCAAAATGTGTTGGTAACCGCATAATTCAACAACGCCTGGACCAATTTGGCTGATTTTGGTCTTGAAATATTCGTGGAAGTCCTGGGAAGGTTTTAGGGGTGAGAAAAATAGGAAAATTTCTGAGGAAGATACTAAAAACCTTTTTTTTGGGTATCGTTCAAGCGTAATGGTCCAGCCAGTATAGGATGATCTTTGTTTATTTGACGGGAGACGTAAAAGACGGTCCAGCTTCAACTACCATCCAACGTAAAATGATCTATCTTTCCATTGTCTTTCATTGACGGCTGAAGAAATAGAACAAAATTCAAAAAATGTGTACATCGTGTATATAATATTATCTAGATACGGCGTCTTGTGCATAATTTTGTTAAATGTAAATTAAAACGATGTCCACATCTACCAAAATCGCCCATTGTTTTTTGAGATTATTGCAACAGTTTTAAACAAAGTATACTCTATCGAAGCGTTTTGCCGGAGTATACCAAAATATATCTAATTATAATTTTTCGTTTTCATAAACGACATTGTTTTTTGAATTTATACTTTTAGATGCGCTGGGGGACATATTTAAATATCGCATTAGTATTGTTTTCAGACTCAAGAATAAAAAAAATATTGGTACGTTGATGCCGTATCTAGACATTATAATGAAACGATATGCAGTTTTATATTTTTAAATATTTGTTCTATTACTTACGTCACCTGGTAAGGCAGTATGAAGGTTTTATTAATTTGTATATGGTAACGTAATAGACGCGACTGCCAACAAGTTAACGATGGTCACGGGTTCAAATCCCAGGGCACACCTCTGACATTTCGGATTAATTTCTACGTGAAATAAAATCCGCCAACTCGCACTAAGCAAGCAGGGTGGACTATAATATCTTCTTCTATAATATAAAAATGAATCACAAAAAGTGTTGGTAAGCGCATAACTCAACAACGCCTGGACCAATTTGGCCAATTCTTTTTCTAAATGGTTATTATTACTTTATTACTAACAAAAAGTAATGGCGTGCAATATTATTAGGAAAAACAGCATTTTGGTGCTGAAATAAGGGACGTAATATTGGATGGACAATAAAAAACGCTAAAGTTTTTAATGTCAAAATTTCATAAGGCAATCTTTATATGTACATGTATATGGAGAGACGGGATATAATAGAGTGGAAGGTACGGGAGAGGGCTGGGATAGCTGACAGATTTGATAGGACGAAATGTAAATGCACGTTATAAGACGGGATGGATAATAAAAGAGAAAGGACGGGATGGATCGGGAAGAGACTGAACAGACGGATGAGACGGGATTGAGCCAGACAGTAGGATAGCTATGTCAAGTTTAGGTATACAAGAGATTAATACGAAAAATAACATGTATTTGGTGTGGAGTGGAATCAAAAAATATATGCACCCAGGCGAAGCTGGGTCGGGCCGCTAGTTTTAAATATTTCCTTTTTCAAATTGTGTTGAAGGGATTTGAACGTTTGTTCTGTTTTTGAATTGTTTTGTTTTTTTATTTTTGTTATTAGTTTTTCGTTTTCAGCCAGTAATATTTATATTTTGAAAATTCGAATTGTTGAGTTGTGCAAAATCACTCAACCGATAAAACCAAAAATTAAGAATTTCATATTTTGAGGATGTTTCTTTCAACATTCATTTATGTGATACATTATTTTTCTAACCTTTTTTTTAGTTGTTAGCGTTTGTAATTTGGATAATTTTTGCGCAACTCGGTCCAAATATGTTCGTATAAAAATATTTAAAACATGCACGGGAGAAAAAAAAAAATACAGTAACTCCTTAAGGAAACAGATTTAATTAAACAATATTTTTATTATCTCGTTTCTATTAGTTTTTGTATGCGAAGACGTCCTGTCTTCGGATACAAAAACTTAATATAAGCACACAAAAATTCTGCACATTCTTTAGAAATGTTTTACCAAAGCCTTTCAATATCGCCTGACTGCAAGTTTGAACTGACGCAACAGCTGTACTAGAGAATTCAATAAAGTTTTCATCGTAGTAGGACACCAAGAATCTTGACTTAAAATAACATGTGGCTTACATTGCGTTCCAACCACCCTCAGTCAAATAGATAGGAATAAGAGATAAGGAAATGTATACTGAAATTTTACAGGACCAAGATTTCCATTGGGAGTTACAGACAGTGTCTGCTTCCATATAATTAGCTTTTATACTGCCCACGGTAAAGGCGCAGGTCTCGCCCCACTTAATTGGTGGGAGTGAAATTTCGATTCTGGAGAATACGTCGGCAGCTCAATACCATTCGGTGGATGGATTTTTAAACAAGTGTCCAGTGTAACCTGACCTTTCGTTCGACAAAGAGAGTTTCAAAAGTCGTTTCAACGTTCATCTGTCTTGTTCAAAACCAGTAATAAGTGAGCTGTGAAACCCGGACCGTCTCAATTTTGCCGATAAGCGAGCTCAACGTCTGAAATTCGAGACTTAATTGCAATGATTAGTTTCGCATTACCATTATAAATGGTTCGTGATGGTAAACAAAGACAGATCTTATATGTAGATACCTAGTTTCCTAATAATAAAAGACCCAAGTATTTTTATATTTTAGAAACGCTTGACAGGATTGTGCTTCTTCATTAAATCATTATTTCAAGTTTTTTTTTTGTAAAGATACTTACATAAACTTTAATAGCTCAAAAAGGAGATATTGAACATTTAAGCCAGTAACTACTGAACATATAAGACTTAATATCTTATGTCTCAGGATGGCGAGGGCAGTGGAATGCCAAGCATTGCTTTGAAATTCAAGGTGTTATTCTCTTCTCGCCATTCACTTCAATAAAATTTTGGAACAGACTATAAATCCTGGTGTAATAGCCAAATCCATGATGTGTCTCCAGGACTGCCTTGGTGATACAGTTGTACTATACGATTACAATGCTGAAGTCTCGGGTTAGAATCCTGAGTCGGTGAACGAGATATTAAATTGTCTATTCATTATCATCTCGGAGTCAGGAATTGTGTCTGAAACTTACATGAAATTAAATGAAATAAAAATATTTATTGAATCCATAAAATTGCATACATTATTTTGATTCAGTCACTCTTCCACTACCACCCGGTTCACAAGGCTGTTTTCGCCAGAGAAGAACGGGCATGAAACTCTAGCGTTGCTCTTTTCAAAAAAAGTTTACAATACAGTGATCATACAGGATTTGCGATTCAGGGCAGTTTATAAATAATTTATTATAATAATTAATTAATAATTATATGGTACGGCTGAGTGAAGTGTGGTCGCTCAGACCGCGGAATCAGTATACACTGCTCACGCACATACAAAAAAAAAAAAAAAAAAAACAAAGTATTTAAATATTATTGTCCTTGTAGCACCACTGCCTACACTTTCTGGTAAAAAGGCGTGAGTTTATATATATATATAAATATGTCCATACGTGTTCCGTGTGCGAGACAATTAGCGCATCGCGTTCCCTCAGCCTGATTGCGTTTGTTAGAAACGCAGATCCCCGCGAACCGCTCGTGGGAAATGAACCGAGACACTTGATATGCCATTTAGCTGTAAACTTGTTATGATTCTCTTTTCATTCACTTGCTATATTTTCTGTTTTGCTCGAGGGTTTTATCAATCAATTACAATTGTTGTCTCAGAAAACATGTTGATGCTTACTTTGTGTTTGGGATTGAAAAGGTATTTAAATAAAATATTATCAAGAACACGTACTGCACCTGGATAAAAAATCTGTTGAAAATGTTTTATATTTACATTGGCCTGGTGCGGGTTAGCGGACTTAGCATACCATATAAAGTCTTATAAATCATAATGGTATGCAGGCTACCTCTCGATGGTTTCCTTCACCATTATAGTTTGTCGTCATTGACGATTTGTATTGATACCCCATGACTCCGAATAAATATCCACGCAAAGATTTATTTCATTCATTCTTAACAACTTTTCAATCACAAATATGGCGGTAGAATATAAAGTTTACCCGTCACATCTAGCCGGCGGGGATAAGCCTACTTTTTTTCATTTTGCCTAGTATGCTGGCTTCAAAGTTGACGCTTGGCAGGCCGACACACCGACCGGTCTAAAACCGTCCACTCACCCCCTCTGAATCAGTGAACACTACCCCTCCCCCGTACCCCCCCCCCCCCCCATAGGGGAACATAATGCCCTAATGGGCCT
The DNA here is from genome assembly GCA_009982885.2 of Hyles vespertilio. Taxonomy (NCBI): domain Eukaryota; kingdom Metazoa; phylum Arthropoda; class Insecta; order Lepidoptera; family Sphingidae; genus Hyles; species Hyles vespertilio. The sequence continues at coordinate 5,925,795 of CM042806.1, read as the reverse complement.
ACTTATAGCACGGGCCATGTGGATTTATTTTGAGCGTGGCCAGAGCTGTAAATTGTAAAAAGTATAATTCATAGACAAGATTTTGCTTTTAATCGCGCTGGCTGTTATTCTAATATTTTAACTTTAGTGGCAGTTTTTTTGCTTATGGGTGTTATAAATACAGCTATCACACATATAGTTATAGTTATTCACATTGTGACACAATTGAAGTGTTGCAGTTCGAAAAAATAAGAGCAACTTTTCTGTCTCACAGCACCTGCATAAGGAGCCAAATTAAATCTTTACGGTCAAGGAAAATGTGATCTCGGTGCGGGGATTGAACCCGCGATATTTAGTTCCATAATCTGCATCTTCATCGATAACACCCTTAAAACTTCTATAATTAAATTGTAGTAATTGTTACCTGAGAAAGTGTACAGTTCTCCTTTTGATTAAAGTTTTCCTTAAATCCTGTTTTCTTTACTTTATATATACAAGCCAGTTACCGGATGAAACGAGAGAGCTTGCGCGCCCAGTCAAGCCCACCCAATCCTACAATAGGTTAGAATAGCTACTAGCTACAACATGGAAATAAAATAACTAAAAATATTATACGACCACCGAAATTCAAATATACTTGATATATTTTCTACCTAATATTTTGTAAATAGAGAATAAGCACTGTGTATTGACTTGTCATAGAAGTAATTTACCTTTTTGAGCAATAAATTAATTCCATTTTATTTTATAGCTCTACTACCCTTCAAGGCATAATTATAAGCAAATTGCATTTATAAATCAAATCCACATTACACAATTTAGGAAACTATGAAGCCTTCATACAAACAAAACAAACAACATTCAATAAACAGATCACTTGACATATTTCATTTCCATAACAAGCAAATTTCATTTGTAATACTTCAAATCATTATCCCATACAATTTCAGGAGTTCCCTTTGTGACCGTTAGCAGACAATCACGATAATAATTAACAGCTAATACCCACACAAACGTACATGTAATTCAATGGTTAATTGAAACAATTATGCCGTCAACGCACAACTATGATGGCATATACCAAGGAAATGGACTAATGAACTATATAATGCGCAGGTATATCAAAATCCTTATCTTAATTAATCCTTAGAGTATCCTGAGAGTAGAGTATATATAGATGGAGCGCTGGTACTTCAAAAACGTAGATAAAAATGGTGGTGCCGGGCCACCTTTTTCTGCCCTTCTATTGGCCAATATTTGAAGAGGTTGTGCAACATACATAAACTATTTCCAAAAAAAAATAAAAATAAGTAGTTTAGGTCTGTTTAATTTCACTCAAACTCGTTTTAAAAGGATAATAGCTAAATATAATTTCGTTTGTCAAAGAATTTAATAGCAATATATTGCTAAATAATTAATTAAATTTTCACTAATGTAGGGGCGTTACCAACATTACGAACAAGAAAATATCTACGTTTTTCAAGACGCGAATGTACGACAGCGCTCCCTCTATACCGGGTATCTCAAGACTGCTACCGAAAACGAAGCCGGGTGGTAGTTTTAGTGGCTACAAACACAATGCAATTAAAAATTTCGCCTAGAAACGTGACAATTTTTTTTTATGATTTTTTAAATATCGTCATTTTTGGGTGGTAAATCCACAGTTTTTGCTAAAATAATAATTTAAACACTTTTATACCTTAGAGTATTTATAAATAAAAGGGTATATACTATTATTTTAGGAAAAAATGTATTTACCACCCAAATATGGCCATAGGAAAAAAAATAACAAAAAAAAATTGTCGCTTTTTTTGCAACTTTTTCTGTTGCATTGTGTCTAAAGTCGCTTAAACTACTACCCGGCTTCGTTTTCGGTAGCAGTCTTGATATACCCTGTATATAAATACTCTAAGTCAAAATCATAATGGAATATTGAGATAATTTTTCAGTTCAAATTGGAAACTTATAATGCAATTACGTTCGGAGCAATATGTTCTTGTTATTTTAAAACGTAAATATAACCTATCCCGGGTCAGGCAAAATCATAATATGGGATTTTTCTATAAATTAACAGCCTGGAGTCAGGCTTTTGTGTCCGAGATGGCGATAGGTTCGCCCTCTATCACATCGTGGGACGGAACATACTAGGTGAAATGTAGGTGTCCTAGCACCTTTACCTATCCCTTCTGGGAAACACGCGTGAATTTTGGTAAGTATTTAAGCAATACCTAATTATTCTCTTTTTATTTATGTATATGTATGGAGTATGTACATTACTTTGAGAAATTTTGTGATTCATGTTTTTTCAAATCAGAATATTGAGAGCGGCCTACTTGAATCAAATCTGAATTGCCATGCTATAAAAATTATATAATAATAATAAAACATTTATTAAATTCCTTCCTTAATCTAAATTAACAAATAGATATTCACTGAATTGTAAGTGATTAGGCTAGGAGACTGTCCCACCCTCACACCCACCACTGTAACTCCTGTGAGCCAGGATCAACAGTGGCACGCAATGTAATGACACCGAGCATTGAAGCTCGGCGAGTCTCCGGGAATGTCTAACTTGTCTTTAACCCGCAACGAAATTAATCAGAAAGTTAAATTATTAGGAGGAGTTGGAAATAAATTATTGTCCACTTCCCTCCGTGCAAAGCGGGTGACAAAACATTGAACTGAAGAGGTAAATAACCTCGCAAAAAGACTTTCACAGCCGGAGAAGCCAGCTGTAAAGCACCACGGATCAAATTATTATTACATTTAAATGGGACCTATTATGTGAACTGTTATGCTTGATTCCAGTAATAGGTATGGCAAAAACGCCGGAAAGCACGGAAGTTCTTTCTAGTCTCTACAAGGTCCATGTAGTATACAACTCCAGATGATATTTGCATACTATCTAGCATGGTTTTACGCTCATTATGCCAAAGACTACACTCCCAAAGTATATGATGCGCGGACTGCTCATACTCGCAATTAGGTGTTGAACATGGACACGCAGGCGACGCAACAAGCTTAAAAGAGTATAGTTTAGACTTAAAGTTACCATGGCCCGTGAGAAATTGTGATACGCAATAATCGACATCTAGCCATGTCTTTGTTAAACGATCTCGTACGCAAGGAAAAAATTGGTATAGATGCCGGCCCTTCAAAGATACCTCCCATCTATTTTGCCATTCATCTAATAGTTCGCTATATACCACTGAAACCGGTTTAAATAATCTGTCAACTTTTAAAAGTTCACGTGCGGTGAAAAAACTTTTATCCATATTCTCTCTATTAGAGTAATACATCGCGGCGCGACGTTGCACCTCCGGGTCGACTGGAAGTACACCGGCTAGAACAGGCAAAGCTTCGGTACTAACAGTTCTATATGCCTTGCACAAGAATATCAACGCCAAACGTTGGCTCTGGAGCAGTTTTCTTCGCACAGCACCGATAGTAGCCCTATCAGCCCATACGGGAGATCCATAACAGATACATCCTAAGTAAGTTGCTCCATAGATGATTTTTAGTGTATTGAAAGATAGCCCCCACGTTGATTTTGATACTCTTGTCAAAGCAAAAAAGTTCCTTTTCGACTTTTCCCCGACGTTCTTAATATGTTCAAGAAAGGAAAAATTCCTTTCTAAAGTTAAATCAAGATAACAAACCGATTCCTTTTTTTTAACATTGATATTATTAAATTTAATTCGCGGCTGTGATTTTAAAGTTCCTTTCAGAAGTAATTGGAACGTTTTTTGTGGTGCAAAGGTTAAGCGATTTCGATGGCCCCAATCACATATTAGTTTTAAACACGCGTCCGACATAATTTCTAATCCCGACCTACTATTTGACTCTATAAGCAAGAGGCCGTCGTCCGCATATCCGGTCAAAGAACACCCTGACGGCAAGGGAATTGCAAGAAAATCATCGAACCCTAAGTTCCACAAATAAGGACCTAAGACCGAACCTTGTGGACAGCCCATCGTAAGTGGTTTCGACACAGCATAATGTCCAAGTTTAAGTTTTGTTGTTCCGTGTGAGAAATACGAGTAAATAAGTGAATATATATTTTTAAAGCAACCTCGTAATTTCAACTTAAGAAGCAGCATTGGCCACCAAGCGTTGTCGAAAGCACCGGATATGTCCAGGAAAATACCGAGTACATATTTGCGCGCCGATGTACTTACAGCTCTTCTAACCGATATTGCCGCGTCGATAGTTGACTTACCCGTCGTAAATCCGAACTGTTTTTCGTGAAACTTTGGTCCACCCGGTAGCAATTGAGGGAAGATAAGACGTTCTAAAAGTTTACCTAGAGACGGTAAGAGTGTAATAGGTCTATACGACTTAGGATCATGTGGAGATTTATCGCCACCCTTGGGTATTATACGAATGAAACCGGTACGCCATACCCGTGGAAATACCCCTTCAGCAATACATCTGTTATAAACAGTGAGTAATGCATCGCCGGCCAATTTACACGCTTCTTTGATCATTTTATTAGTTATTTTATCGTCACCAGAAGCCTTGTTTAGGGGCAAAGCTCGTACAATTTCGCTAAATTCATCAAACGACGCGAGATTTGAATCGGAAGAGTTCGGTACCTCCAAGGCCCACATCCTAATCTGCTTATGGTATTCTGTATAATTTTCAATATTATCATCCGGAATTAACGATTGTAACAGAGCCTCCGTTGTCTCCTCAATACCAGTTGTGAAGTTGTTGTCAATTTTTAAATTCTCAATATAAGCCAAATTGATTGACCTATTCGCTTTGAATTCATGGTATAAAGGAGACCACGGACCCTCACTATCTAACCGGGCCACAATTTTACGTAACAAATTACCTTTCGATTTTTGGACGGCCGCTTTATAATGTGATCTGGCAACTCTCAGTTTATTTAAAGCAGATGTAATTGCTTCCCCTGTGACACAACGTCTCTTAAGCCCGTTGAAACGCCTACGCGCTCTGCGAAAAGTCCGACGTAGTTGGACCAATAAGTCATTCCACCAATCGCACCTCCGAGTGTTAGTGATGGAACCTCGACCGATGGTAATGTCTGCGCAATATGTAAAAGTGTCCGACATAATCTCGGCACAGGTTTCAGCTGATAGATCATTACGAGTGAAGTCCCCAGCATGCCGAGCAAATAGCGAGCTAAATAAATCCCAGTTAGCACCTCTAGATTTATATCTAAAATTAAAATTATTCTGTACCGGACCCTGTGTCAATCTAGGCAAGAACTCGTACACAATCAGGCGATGGTCACTACACGACGCGTCCGGTAGGACGCGCCACCTATCAATACGGACATCTCCACTAGAAAGTGTGACGTCAATAGAAGATTCGCCCGTAGGGCTACTGTAAGTAGGTGGTGCATCGGGGGTGTTGTGTATTTCGAGATTCATCTCTGCAATGAAATCTTCTACAGCGCAACGTCGCTCGGTATCAGTGGAGCGATATTTGCCATACCAAAGGACAGATGACGCATTAACGTCAGCACCTATAATAATCTTATGTCCTGCAAGGGACCGCAAGACATAGCGGAGGTGATGCAGATGAGGACCCACAGGATCTGAGTATTGAAAATAACAGCTCACAACATAAACCTTACAAATCGGACTAGACACCTCAGCGACAGCACAGTGTGACGTCATAAGATTACGCACTGAGGTAATGGTAAGATGTGAACCCGACACAAAAATACCTGCTCGTGAGTTGTTATCGAGTTGTACTACCTTACTACGTAATCGCGCATGTTGGTATTGCTCCTGAACTAGAACGATATTTAATTTATAATCATGAATTAACGTGTCTAATTCTGACGTCGCTACCCTATCGTTATGAAGGTTTAACTGACCGATTGTAAATTTATCCATATTTTTTAGTATTGGGTCGAAAGAAGTAATTGCTCGATTTTGTTTTTATATGTTGGGCACTCTTGAGACCCACAACGATGGTCATGTGGTTTTTTAAATCTTTAAGTGATTAGGCTAAGTAAGTAACCAATGACTGCTTGTGCTTATAACCGTTACAATAAGAACGCAAGTTAGTGTTAAACCTTTTGTCTTAAAACCTTTGTTTCCCGAGGCTAGTCTTCGAAAAGCCTTAATCCAATATGATAGTCCTATGTCCTGAAATAGAGTGCTATACAAGAAAATTAATTTCTAAAGACCAAAACCAGGTCCTATAATATTAAACAGCTTAGCTGGATTACAGTTACACACATTGGATTTTAGATAACGTATTGCAAGCTGGCTGCTAACATAATACAATTAGAATAGTTAAGAAAATTTAACCCTAAGTAAACTCAGAATATAGATTTAAGTCATGTACTGTGCTAGTTTCAAGATTAACCACCCACTAGAAAGGCACAAGGTATTATTATGCTGTCAATACCACGTTTCAATTTTACCGTAGATAGTAGGTGCCTTTTATCTTTCTTCCACTATTGTGCCAATTTTTAATTTAACGGCTGTATAGTATGTCCAATGCTTCATTTTTTCTTTTTTAAGAAATTTATTCCAAGTTCAAATCCGTGCTCTATTTTTTTATTTGTTGAAATTTGTTCCAAAATTTGAATTCAAACTGTACCAAGCGTTCTTATTTCAAAACATAGCATTATTTTCCATTTTCTTCATTCTTCAAGATCGAACTACTTAAGCTCTCAACTGAGTATGGCAGTTAAAAACAGATTTCTAGTAAGAGGCACCGTTTGCTTGAAATATCGAGGACTCTGACCCAAATATCTGACGTACACGTAAAGTGCCGGTTACGTGCCTTCGAGAGCTAATTTCGGCTCGTAAAAGTCGGCATGCGGCCTCTGACGCGTCAATTCACGAATTTGAAGGCAGAAATTCCTTGCCTTGTGTGGAAGGTTCAATAAATTGGAAATGAATAATTGATTGTCATTATGTATGGCAAGCACTAAAGCTTCTATCGTTAAAGCTATTTGTAAAAAAACTATCTATCATTGTTTATTATTTTTTTGCTATGAATGGCGAGACAAGCATGACTTTCGCCTGATGATAAGTGATACGACCGCTCATGGACAGTAGCAAAACCGAAAAACACCATGGTTTACAAAGCCATGCTTGGCATTTCACTGCGCTCACCATCCTGAGACATAAGATGTTACGTCTCAATATATCCAGTAGTTACTTTGGCTACAATATCCTTCAAACCGAAACACAACAGTGCATTTACACTGTTGTTTGACGGGAAAAATAGACATTAGAGAAATAGGTATCTCATATTTTATACATACACAAATTGAGGTCTTACAAGGCCATAAAAATCGCCTTCAAAATCCGGGTCTTTTCTCCTTGAGTAACCTGTAGCTAATTCGTTGCATAGTAACAGATATAACAAAATTCTTTATGTGTTCGCTTTAACAAAGGTAAAGCTTTGAGAAATAATTAGTACCCTCTCATAAAATGAGATAATTTAAATAATGAAAAACGCGTTAATAAGTGTCAAATTTTCTATTTATAACTACTTTAAGACTCATAAACATATTTTTATTGTATATTTAAAAATTAACCATACATGTTATCATGCTGCCAATATCTGGTGCACTAACCTCCATAAAAAAAAACAATTATTGTTTATTCACCATTCTAAATTCAAATTCAAACATCCCTCTAATTCCTAGCCATAAACTTGCTAACCGTGTGACGTGTTAGTTGTTTGACGCGAGGACAAATGCGCTGAACCCAGCATCACTGCGATGTAATAAGAGCGAGGTAATAGATCTTCTCCCGCCGCTCCCATTACGTCACGGGCCAACCTCACTCCGCAGCCGCTTTGGCTTAAATACCTCGCGAAACTTTGCAGTTTTCTTCAATGCACAATATTTCTAGAATTTCAACATCTCACGTACTTTTAGTGAAATGGTTTTTGTTCGGAGATATTTGTTTATAAAGAAAAGTAAAAATAAGCACTGTATTATGAAATGTTTGCCTAGAAAATTGTTGCCATCGCATGAAAACATAATGTATCGTACAATTTATGCATAATGCTACTGGCCAAGTCGATCTATTTATTTCAAACGTAAAGAATTTTTAATATTGATTTGATAATAACTTACGTAATAACTTTATACAGAACGTCCCTTAATCAAGGACTAAATAAATTAATCGACTTGGTATTACATGGATCTCACAACTTTTTGCGGTAGAAAAGCTGAGCTGCGGGACTTGGAATTTTTTTACAGGATGTTTTTGATGGGATCTCACGTCTTTTTGTAGAGTCCTACTTTATTCCTTTTCGGTACTTTTTATTTCTACAATATATATAATGATTTTTCTTAAAGCCTCTGTCTTATGGTTTTTTCTTATTTTTGTAGGTATCAATTTATTACAAATATAGCGGATTTGATTATTAGTGTTCTTTCTTTCATGGTGATTGTTTTCGAGCTATTTAGTCTATTTATTTGCAAGGTTATCTTTGTCATGTTTTTCTAGAGGAATGTTGTACAGTTTAATGGGCTGAATACACCCTTTCCCTCTTTATACCCCTCTCCTGTTAAGCTTCATATATAATATATAAAGATACCAATCAACAACTATTATTCCATTATATACGGGTACAACGAATCATTAACTGCAAATGTATCTTTGTAATCCTATACATTTATATGAGATTACAAAGTAATTATCTATCTATCTATCAGTTGGTGTATCTAGAAAACTAGACAGAAATTATGAAATGTTTGAATTTTTCCTTACTTTAGACACTAAACACTAATTATATTCTAAATTTGAAGGTTCTATGTCTGCTAGAAGTGCCTTAGACTTTTGATGATCGGTCAGTCAGTCAGTGAGTGACAAAATTGCGAAAGTTTGACAAGTTATAATTCTTAAACTACTGGTTCAAATTGAATGAAATAATATACCGTGTTTACACAATGCCTAATTAGTAACTGAAAATTCAGGCTTTTTGCTTTAACCACAACGAAGTTATGAGGGGTTGAAAATGGTCTGAATTGCTTCGAGAAAAGGATAGTACGGCTGTGCCGCTTTTTAGCTAGACTTGGAGGGGGCACTGTCGTGCCCCCAGATGTAGGTATATTAAGATGGCAACAATAAATCGCCGATAGACTATTTCAATTACCATGCAGTTACAATCTGGAGTATTTTATTTACTTGAAATATTATCAAACACAAACATTATGGGTGAAAGGAATAATAAAAAAAAAACATAATATATTATAATTTAATTATCTTATTCACAAATAGAAATTCATAGCTGACTACATAATATTTATTTATTAAAATATTTTTGGTATGTTATAAATTGTATTAAACAATAATTAATTTCCTATACTTAAAATACTGGCACAACTAAACAGGCAGTGTGATAAAATTGCAATCTTAAAACTATTGAACTAAAAATTATCATGAAAGATAATGATGTTTATTTAATAACTTAACTTACAAAATATAATACAAGCATATTAATTGCGTTTGATAATATCATTTTCAAATCTTATTCTTTGGTAATAATTAAATAAATTTAGTATCTAATGATTATACATTCATTTAAACGATAATACGCTAATTTGAATCTTTCCAAAGGCCTCCATCACAGAATACTAACAGAAGTCAAGCTTGTGTATGTACTTCACTTTTGTTGCCACACTCACACTACGCTCGGCGTCCGCGCAAGGGTTGTTAATTCTGGCTTATGCGAAAACACGTATCGTGTTAATAGCACTCGTATCGTTTGATTGAATTTTTAAAATAAAATATATAAAACATAATAATACAATAAATAAATTTTAATTTTATTTATGAACTCGCTGAGAATGTGTATGTCATTATTCTACGTTTTTTTTTTATTGTTTTGTATAATATATGTTTTTTTTTAGTGAAATTTATATTCAATTATTATAATCTGGTGTTTTATATACAAGTGTAATAACTTTTATTCATTTGCTTCATCTTTGCACAAAACATCTCACTATTTGCGTGCCCGCAGTAGGTGACACTCGCGCTCGCAGTGGTCTCGACTGGTTTGAAATATCGTGTCGGTGAACGCTGTCAATGTGTGCGTTGATTTAGCGCGCTTTGTATGGAGCTTGACTTCTGTTAGTTTAGTATTCTGTGCCTCCATACACTGTCTAATTATTTATCAATAGATACCAAAACAGTTATTAAATTGCCGTAAGGTACAAGTAACTGCGTGTACGGATCCTAAGCTGTGACATCTAACGTTCGATTTCCAGTTCGCCAGCTCCGCTTTGTTTAGGATTTTTGTTTTAAGAAATGTTATATGTCGTATATCACCTTCATTGGAATGTGTCCTTTGCATAGCTATAAGCCCCCCCCCCCCCCCCCCGCCTTACGGTTCCATCACATCTTGGAATGAAAAAGTTACAATAGTGTATATTTTAATATGCCAAAGGGCGTCTCTGTAGGACCTTAACTCTCGCTTCAATCTTTACATATTGCAAAGATCGCCAATTTCACGACGAATTTCACGCTACTGTTTGCTTATTGAATTAAAATAAATAAATAAATACACCCAACAGTCACATACATAGTCCTGACCCACACTAAGATCAAGTCTTGTGTCGTGGGCATCAGGAACTACGAGAGACTTTTCGGTCTCACAAACACCCACACCCGGAAGAAATATTTGTAGGCCGCACAAATATTTCTCTCGGTGCGGGGATGGAACCCGCGGCCTCTCGTTTCACAGGCGGCGTCTAACCACCTGCGCGACGGAGGCTGTCAAAATGCAACTTCTCGACAAGACTGAATAGCCCTTCATTATAAGCTATGTTAATTTAATCATTTAGGTAGTTATATTACAGATACAAAAACGATAACTTCCCTAACAATGTCGGTAAAGGAGCCTTCTGTGTATCAATCTGCCGCGATTTAATCTTTCACCAAAACAAATGTGTAATTCCAATAATTAAAAACCTAGAAACCGAATTTGCCCTAATCTTTATTGAAAAATAATCCTTTTTTTATCATTACGTAGCCAACAGCAAATCCAACGCCTTCGTCTACCAATCACATAAAAAAACAATTTAAAAACAAAATCCTATTACATACAAATAGGTTCAGTTGACCCCATGCTGTCTGCGGCGTAACATGTAACGATTTACTGGCATTTGCGTCTGACTGGCCAACTTTCCGGCTATTATTAGAACCGTCTTGCTGACAAGTAAACTGATTCCATGCCACAAGAACCTTTCGATACCTAGTCTTTTACTGATCGGCATTGATGTACATTTTTAATCTGCGGTGTGCTACATTGAATTTGAAGGTAATATCGGCTCATATACATCAATTGACCATTGACGGCTTTCTTTGTGAATTACTACATGTAATTGAAAAAAACATTTGTTTTTAATTACTACATCCAATAAAGATACTGATTAGTTTTCGTTTCCCTAGTTTTTGAGGTATTCAAAAAAGCAAAATCAAATGAATCTGTGTTTTGCTAGAATTTGCCTCTCTATTCTTGAAAATTCAAATTAAAACGGTTCATTGGGATTTTACAGCAATTTTCTATATAAAAGCATTTATTGTATCCAAGAATATGTTTTGACGACTCATTACAGTTACATATTCAAATAACATAATAATCATATCTATTACAATAATACATAACATATTTAGACTAGAGTTATTCGTATATTTCAACTATATTTCGGCCTCTTTTACACTATCCTATTTATAATTCGTAATCCCTATTTGTTAATAAATTATATACCGAAATATTAACTATAATATTATCGTATTTTACACATTTGCTAATGATCCTTACTCACTCACAAGCCTGTGAAATCAAAATATACCCAATACTTAGAGTATTTATAATACAGAGGGAGTGTTGGTACTTAAAAAACGTAGATTAAAGTAATGGTGCTGGGCCACCTCTTTCTGCCATACAATTGGTTGACATGCACAAATTACTTAGAAAAGAAAAGAAAAATAAATAGCATAGGGCGATTTCATTCAACTCAAACTCGTTTTAAAAGGATAACAACTAAATATACTTTCGAATATCAAAACAATCTGTAGCAATTTGTTGTTAAATTTTCACTAAGATGTGCTACCAACATTACGATCAAGAATATATCTACGTTATTGAAGACGCAAATGTATGTCAGCGATCCTTGTATATTATACATATATACTCCAGCCGTTCTCTATAATCTATCTATCTTTAACAAAGGATTTCATTAGATATTTAGATGCATTTTAAGTTTCAATAAACAAAGATTGGGAGGTATATACCTATATATGGTACATATATTTAATATTTATAGATAGCTAGGTAAGGTAAACATATATGTAAATGTAGCTATTTTAACCTTTAGTTAAAGATCGATCGGATATAGAAAACTGTCTTAAGACCCAATATAAGGCATACTAAAGGTTATCCAAGTCTGTAGGTCACTTAGAAGGCACGTACTTAACATCGGAGCCCCGGTACGCGTATTCAAGCAATAATTTATTGATTTGTTGCGACGTCAGCGCGCCGCTCAGCTGCCTGCCTTGAGATAGGAATATCTTCAGGAGCGCCTTGTGTAGGTCGTGAGCGAGCATATCTGGGGATGCCTCGGTACGCCTCGATAGGTCTGTTGTCATCCTGTTAACAAAATATTGGTCAATCATTTTATGTTATTTTATAATTTTGTTTATACAGGGTATATCAAGACTGCTACCGAAAACGAAGCTGGGTGGTAGTTTTAGTGACTTCAGACAAGATGCAACTAAATTTTGCGCAAAAATTTGTGACAACTTGTTTCTGTTATTTTTTTTCAATCGTCGTATTAGGATGATAAATACATAGCTTTTTCTTAAATAATAGTGTACACCCTTTTATTTTTAAAGACGCTATGGGATGCAAGGTTTTAAATTATTATTTTAGCAAAAACTATGGATTTACCACCCAAACTCGACGATGTTTAAGAAATAATAAAAAAAAATTCGCGTTTTTTGCGAAATTTTTAGTTGCATTGTGTTTGTAGTCACTAAAACTACCACCCGGCTGCGTTTTCGGTAGCACTCTTGATATACCCGGTATTGCAATTAATGGCGAATCGAACATGCCGTTTGTCTAATGGTAAGCGATACGAACGCTCATGGTCAGTAGCAAAAACAAAACACACAATAAATTACAAAACAACGCTTGTCATTCCACTGTGATCTCCATCTTGAAATATAAGATTTTATGTCTCAATATGTCTAGTAATTACACTGGCTACAATATCCTGCAAACCAGAATACAACAATGAATATACACTACTGCTTGCCAGGAGAAGTAGACATTGCAGTTTGCTTCTATCTTGCAACTTTTGCTCTTTTGATGGCATTGCGTCTCATTTAAGCTGCTTAAAATTAACTTACTACATAATTTTAACAGTTCTATTTTAACTGATAAATATTGAGAGTCTCTCATGAGTATGTACACGTCATGACTTCACTTTAAGATGAAAATGCTGTATCGCGGATATTATAATCTACTAAAGAGTGAGTCAGTATGTGCCACATACTCGAACTAAAAAATATTTGTGGAAAACTCAATGATTTGCGTCAGTGTTAGGGTTGAGCCTTAAGCTTCTTGTTTTACAATCACAAAAGATTATCACAGTACCCAGAAGTTTCCGAAGTGTAAAGGGACATACCAATTATATATTTTTTTATATTCATCAGCTAGACAACTCTCTAATAATATCCTAGTGACTCATATCATCATCATCATCATCATCATCATATCAGCCACAGGAAGTCCACTGCTGAACATAGGCCTCCCCCAAGGATCTCCACAATGACTTGTTGGAAGCGGCCTGCATCCAGCGACTTCCTGCAACCTTAGTCAGATCGTCCGTCCACCTTGTAGGCGGGCGTCCGACATTTCGCTTGCCTGTACGTGGCCTCCACTCAAGAACCTTTCGGCCCCAACGGCCATCGGTTCTACGAGCTATGTGCCCGGCCCACTGCCACTTCAACTTGCCAATCCTATGGGCTATGTCGGTAACCTTGGTTCTCCTACGGATCTCCTCATTTTTGACTCATATAGTACGTAAAAATATTTTTAATATCGGTTAGTTTAATAGATTCTAACAAAACAACCATACGCTTCCCGAAACATGAAATTACAAGTAAAATTAAAAGGCACTTGGTCACAAAGCCATATTTTCCAGTACTAGATCACAAAACTACTTAATGACACACAAACTACTCTCGCATAAAGGTCAGCCTGGGTTTAAGGGATGAATTTAAAATGACCATTCCAATGCCAGGTTTTAACTGCTCTTAGTAATACCCACAGACTAGACGGACCGATTGTTCGCCATTTTGGCGATATCAATGTTTGTTAAGCGATATTTGATTTGATTTTATATGCGGACCTTGTGAGCTTTCAAATATACAGAGTATATCAAGACTGCTAATCAAAACGAAGCCGGGTGGTAGTGTTCGAGAATTTAGACACGATGCGAAAAAAACAATTTGCAAAAAAAAGCGGCGAACATTTTTTTTTCTATCTTTGTATTTGCGTGGGAAATACATAGTGTTTTCTAAAATAATAGTGAGTACCCTTTTATTATTAAATCTCCTTTTGTTTTATTTTTAAAGATGCTATGGTACGCAAGGGATTAAATTATTACTTTAGCTAAAACTATGGATTTACTACCCAAAAACAATTATCTATATTTAAATATAAAAGAATAAAATACGAATCTAAATCACAAAAAAACATTGTCGCGTTTCTTTGCGAAATATTTAGATGCGTTGTGTTTGTGACTACAAATTAATTTAAGTGACTACTTAAGTCTTGAACTGCCATCCGGATTCGTTTTCGGTAGCTGTCGTGATATCCCTTGTATATTTAATACATTCATTACACCGTGAGTAGATAAATAAACATAAATTGACTTCCTTAAAATATTAATAAATTGTAATCAATCTTGGTGTTATCCAAAATAATGTTTATTTTATTATATTGCAGTTTTTTGTAATTTATATTATGCCTATACCTAGAGTAGGTTTCGAAACGAAAAACGTCACGAAGATTCGAACTTCGGATTTATATAGTAGGGCCCCTCATACGCCTATACCTCACTAGATGGTGCTAGTAGTCAAATAATTCTAACGTCCACTTCTTAAGAACGTTTTTCATTGCAATCCTAATGTTGTAAAAATGGTTTCATAACAAATACGACTTCGACCCGCGTTTTCAATCCACGTGACTGAAACCCACCATTTCAACACAAAGTCTGCAATAAAAAATAAAAAGAATCCTTATAAACGGTTAAGAAATTTCCTTCAAGCGAAAATGGCAAAATTTCTTAGGTATTGAAAAGTTATTTTAAGAAAAGGTAGAGCTTAGTGACGTAAATGATGTATTTTTTTATTTTTGCGCGGCATTATCTTCTGAGAAATTGATGTTTTGCTTCATTATGAAATGTCTTGATTATTTATAGCAAATATTGATTTTCTCAATTAAGAAGTTTGTGTCTCTTTGCATAAAATGTTTGTGACCTTTGAAAGCTTAGTGTAAGTGAAACAAAGTAACGGAAATTAGTCGTATAACAAAGTAAATATGTGAATTCCACCAAGAACATTTCCATGTAAAATGTCACCAAGACCAAATGACTCAAGGTATCCGAAAATTATAAGATCTCACTTAGAGCCAAGCTTCTTACTCTGAATTGAAATAATATTAAGTTATTTTATTGGTCATGTAGTCAATTAAATTGCTTTTATGACAAGTCAATACATACTAAGACTTAATCTCTATTAATTACAAAAATTATTATTATAATATACAAATTAAATTTATTCAGTTTTCAATAGGTTTCTTATTATTATTTATGATAAGGAAAAGGTTATTAAAGAGAAAACATTATTTAGGTTAATCAATGTTTTAGTGGTCCATTACTAAAATAAGTCTACAAGGTCCTAACTTCACAAACTCTACCTTAGTCGATATTATGTGGCTTGGCCGTTTCGTTACTACTAGAATTAAGAATATATTGCCGGCCAATTTTATTGACTCGGCGGGTAATGAAGACTTTTGATATTGCATACATAAAAATATGTTTAAGTAAAACATTTGCCTAGTAATTATAATAAATAAATAAATAACACCCAACAGTCATATACATAGTCCAGACCCCACATTAAGATCGAGTCTTGTGTCGTGGGTATCAGGAACTACGAGAGACTTTTCGGTCCCACAAACACCTAGACCCGTAAGAAATATTTGTGGGCCGCACAAACATTTCACTCGGTGCGGGGATCGAACCCGCAGCCTCTCATTTCACAGGCAGCGTCACGGAGGCTGTCGAATTATGATTTATGTATATATAATCCGACTCCTACTTAATATTATAAAGGCGAAAGTTTGTATGTTTGTTACTTTTTATGCTCAAACGGCTGTAGTGTTCCGGTGGGATCAGCAAGAAATTAAAATATTTAAATTTGATATTCTTTCAAACTTAGAGTCACGTTGAGTTTAATTATAAAATAGTTAATACGCGAAACAATATGTAACAATATGGATATAATATAATTTGTGCTTAAAAAATTCAATCAAGACGCAGATTTGTTCCTATGTTTTACAACCCAAATAGAAAAATGGTGATTGGAATTCATATCATCAGTGATCGGAGGTAAAATTAGTATACTATTAATATAGCAGAATGAATATCCAAAATTCGACATACCCAAAATCCCTGTTTTATTCCTACTATATATTTTATAAAAAATATACTAACGGAATAAATGGAGACACTATACCCGTATTGGGTACAACATAATTGTCCAAAGTGGCTCAATTGAAATATCACTTTAATTTGATAGGGTGTAATTTGAGAGTTAATGAATTTAGGCTACGTAATATTATACGTTTATATACCATATTAAGATATCTTACAGTTTAAATTGACTAAACATAAACCATACGGCCAAACAATTATTGGGCCAAATAATTTGGTTCAGAAAACTGGACAAACACAAAAACAATAATAAATTAAATATTGTTTCCAAAATAAACCAAATGTGTGTACTTCATTCTCGATGTGAAAACGAATTGCAATATTTGTGATATGTGCTTTATGTAGATACATTACAAGTATTAGACAGAATACATAATATAAGACTATATTACGTAAAATACTCAACTCAGTCAAAACGCAAGAATGATATTTACAATTTGGTCCTAATATAAATAACTTCATGATTGGGTATGTGATTTATTACTTTTTAAATAAAACACAATAGATTATAAACGACTTGACGGGGCTATTCATAAAACTTTTAAAGAATCTATTACATTATTACACGACTAAAAACACATTAAACAGTAAATTGTTATGCATAAAAAAACGAATTATATCGTATGAAAATAAAATAAATATTTTAAATACATATTGTCTAATCTAATGTCAAATAAAATAAACTAGTATTTTAACTGATAAATATTTTCCGAAAAAGAAACAAGCATAAACAAATTAACAAAAATAAATTCTTATATTTATTGTACTAAGCGCGCCCCGGCGCACCAACAGCGTCAGAAAAGGACGGATCCAATAAATGACTCACTTGTAATTAGGCCACAGGAGGAAGCCAAGGTGCAGCGAAGAAAAAACAGGTTCCACCCCTCGCCCTTAAATATCTTACAGACCTCACGATTACACCTTTAATATTACGAAAAAAACACATAACCACACTTCCACAGCGTTCAATCGTTCACAATCTGACGACAAAATGCCGGGGAAAGACCGACGAGTCATTCAAGACCACTTTTTTTTCTAAAATATACTGGTGAATGAATATGGAGCTTGTGGTCTAGGTTTAGAATCTATTTTTGAATGGTGCCAGGTATTTTAAGGGTGCATCTGGAAGCCTGCCTGTTTCCTATTCGTACTTCACCCCAAACATGTGGTGTCGGCAGGTATGCAGTCAGTGAGATTATTGTGTGAGCGAAATAAAAGTATGCATACATAAAATGTTAGCATTTTTTGTATAAAATTGATCAGCTCTGTTTATTTTTTGATGTAATAAATCCATTTATATTAGAAAAAATAATTTCAATGCTTTGTAAAAATCACAAATTTCATTAAATTTCGCGATTATTGTATTACAATACTATGCCCGCGACTTCGTCCGCGTGGAATTTAACAAAAACATTATTTTTTTAAAATAAAAGATTTTCTAAAATAAATGTAGCCTAAGTTACTCCTTATTATATCAGCTACCTGACAATAAAAGTCCCGTCAAAATCGGTCCAGCCATTTCAGAGATTAGCCGTAACAAACAGACAGACAGAGACAAAAAAATCTACGGTCATTTTCGTTATTGATATCGTGTATATAACGATATGTAGTTGGACATTTTTTTTTCACTTTATAAACAAACACTTCAATCATCTTCACTTTATATGTATAGATTAGCATTACCAGTATATTTAGGATCACCGTTATTAGTAACCAATAAATTATCATAAGGTACTTAATATATTATGGATCTGTATATTAATTAATCAAAAAATAACTTTTTTAAATTTACGTATCTATTTAGATTAAATATAAAATATCGACTAAACGAAAAATTAATACAATCAAACTCATTGTTTTCTATTTTCTTTTACACTATATTTTATCCCTTGGCATGGAGCTATCCAACACCAAAACAATTTATTTAATCCACTTAACATAGGAACCCTTACAAATATATGACGGGGGGCATGGGCCCCACAAATCCCCTCACTGCGCGCGCGCAACAGGGGACCAATACGCTCAAAACTCGAATGAAATGCACACTAGCTTCAAATATGAATGATATCGGTTCAGATTCCACAACAACGATACGGATTGGATTTGAAAAACAAAACCTTTCAGAATTTGTAAAAACGCTGCTAGTTTTTTCGACGAATATTTTGAAATATAGTACGGGGAAAGTGTTTTCGGCGCAGCTTTGAGAACTAATATTTGATGGTTTGTAAATAATTGCATTCCATATGTCCAGTTTGTTCTTTCTTTTTACGAGTTTTGACTTTTATTCATGTTCTGTTAAACCAATTCATTAGAGTAGTAAAGAGGTTTTGGCATATTTTGCATATTACAACGAAGCAGTGGTGTGGATATGACATTTCGGATACTTGTTTTTTTATTGCTACTGCAGTGAATGGTGAGACGAACATGGTATTCGCCTGATAGTAAGCGATACGACTGTAGCAAAACCAAACAACACCATGAAATACAAAGCAGTGCTTGGCATTCCACTACACTCGCCATCCTGAGACATAAGTGTTAAGTCTCAATGTGTCTATTAGTTACTCTAGCTACAATGATATTTAAAACAGAGCACAACAGTACATTTGCACTGCTGTTTAGCGGGAGATATAGACATTCCTGTGGTACCTCTTACATATGAGAGACCTACCACCACTAAATAAATGCGATAACGTGATTAAAATTATATCTGTGTTGGTGAAGTATATAAAATTATCTCACATTATTATAGGGATAGTTTCAGCTACAGATAATTGGTTTTTAGTAAATAAAAACATAAATTTATATTAACTACATATGCATTACACAACCCAGTCAGAATAGTTGCTGTTATTATGCAAAATAAGTCGCAAGGACTGTGTCAAAATAGATTACAGATAGAATTTTAAATCGATATCCAATATTTCAATAATGGTTACAGTGTTCAATAACGTCTATGCAACAGAGTATTGAGTCAGCTTGATACAGATTTACACAGGGTTAATTATTATCGCTTAATGTTCTACAATGGTGGTCACGGGTTCGAGTCCCAGAGAATAAATCTGACTTTTCAGAGTCATCTATGTATTGATAGTCAATCACCACGCACTATAACGATGAAGGAAAACATCATGAGGTACCTGCATACCATAGCGATTTGTAAGAATTTTTAAAGGTATATAAAGTTCGCCAACCCGCATTAGGCCAGCTTAGTGGACTATATGGCTTTACCACTCTCAATCATACTCTCGATTGTAGAGGAAGCTTGTGCCCTGCAGTGGGGCGTATATGGGCCGATACAGATACAGATAATGTTCTACAAGGTTTGTTTTTCCGATAAACATTCTTATGAGTTATTTTTGAGCTTAATATTTCAAGGACCAAACCATGGATCTATAATATGATCTTTATGATCCAAATGAAAATATAATGGCATATTGATTAATGGAATCGTTAGTCGAACCACAAACATCTAACCTTCTTTTTATGCCATAAAAATAATTACAACCATGATAGACTCCAAACATTTAGAAATAAAAATAATAATCCAACATTTGATCCAACGGGGACGCGTGCGACCAACATAATAGAGCAAGGATAGGGGAGTGAAGCTTACATTATCGATTTATCCACACTATGCATAACGGTCGTGCCGAGATTAAGATTCATTATTTGTAATGAATTTAAATTTCGAATAATGTGTGTACTCTTTTGAATTACTAAATGTTGTTTGTTCAATGTGTATTTTAGAATAATTCTTGAATATAAAAAGTATCAGTTCTTATACTTATCAAAAGTCAACTAATTAGACATTGGGACAGTAAAAATGTGGATTTAGATTTCATACTAGTACTAAAAGTAGTAAGAGACTTATGAGCAAACTTTTTTCTTTCATAATCATACTGTAGTCAATTATTAGTAGTTGTGTAAACATTTTAGGTTACTAATGGATGAATCGTACTTTGTAATGCATATGTTATCTGTAGAAACTTATAATTAGCCTTTAATTAACTATTATTCTAACTTTATGTACATATTAACTATTAGTTTTCGGAAAAGTGTACATTAAAATAAATATTCTAGAAATATCAGTCGCCTTATCCTGTGTTAACAGTAATTAGACACAGCAGAGCGTGTTGTGTGTATGTATTTTTTTAGTTTTTGACTGTGAAATTAAAAACAAAATCATTTCAACATTCATTAATTACAATGAAAATATTGCATCACCTAATTCACAAAATTATTTTGACTAACACTCCTTAATTATGTTATATTACTTATTCCAAATGACAACAAAACAATGAAAAATAAATTACTAGAAATGTTAAGTAATGTTTATTGCATTTCTGTTAAATAATGAATTCGTTTCATTCTACTTAAAGTACCACCACTCTGTAATCTGCCACGTGGTGTATTTTTTACTTGGAAACAATCGTTATACCATCTGGTGTTTCTCAAAGGTTTATTAGAAAAACGCATACCTACAAAGTTCTATTTTAATGTACAACAACTAGCATGACGTTAACCTGATGGTAAGCGATACGACCGCTCATAAATAATAGCAAAACCGAACAACATTGAATTCAAATGCAAAGCTTGGCATTCCACAGCTCTCGCCATTCTGAGACATAAGATGTTAAATCTCAACATGTCCAGTAGTTACAATGTCCTTCTGTCCTTGTGTTCCGGACACAACAGTGCATAATAATATATACTGCTGTATAGTGGGAGAAATAGACATTGTCGTGGTACCTATCCAGGCGACCTCCCACATGTGAGAGACCTACCACTTAATAAGAAGTTTCAATTCGGAAAACTAGTAAATCTAATGGAAGCAAGAATGCAAACTTAAAATTCATATTATACTATATATCTTCAAAATTCCACCTTATCTTGTATATGTCGAGATCTTGTGTACATTGTTATATCATCTGAACAGTCTCCATTTCAACGGCCTAGTTTGCACTCAAGTTAGTCCCTGGGGAACCATAACTAACGCTCCGTCTGGACCTAGATCTAGACTAGTTCTTGTCTAAACGTTTGAAATGTGATACATACACTAAGATACATAAATGAAATATTTTTAACGACATACACACATACATAATCTTACGCCTTTTCCCAGAAGCGATAGGCAGCGGTGCTACCTAGGACACCCACATTTTGCCTTGTATGTTCCGTCCCACGATGTGATAGGGAGCGAGCCTATCGCCATATTGGGCAAAAATCGACTGGTGGCGTAGTTTTACTACGGTAAGTTTACAAGGCTTAAAAGTCTCGGGTTCTAGTCACGGGTCAGGCAAAGTAATATACTGGACTTTTCTATTCATTTATCAGCCGGAGTCAAGTACTTGTGCTCGATTTCATAATAAATCAGCATACATTGCATTTAATTGTTTGTAAAGTTATCTTCATTGAGGTATTACAACTGGAGCGGACACGTAGAAGAAAAATTGTGCTCATTTCAATATGACATTGAAGTATAGATAAAGTCGGCAATGTTGCAGATGCGACACTTCAGAAATTTCTACCTATATCTATATACGCCTGATAGAGCCTATAAATTCTTATATTGAATTTAAAGTTTTATTTTATTTTCTTTATTTGGAAAAAAAAAAACATTATAGCAATAAATATACAATTAACCAATTAATTAAATATATAATGTTAACGGAAACTATACTTAAAATGTCCAAAAATGCCATATTTTTGTATTAGAAATAAATTAGAATTTTAAAAATATATATCGTATCATCATATACAATATCCACTATCCCTAAATGAAAACTTCAATTTTTACCTATCTGTCACTACATTACTATTCATCTATAATTTCATTCAAAAATGGCGGTTGTCAAAACGACTCCGGTCAATAATTTCTTAAATTTAATTTCGTGCTTCTTTATTTAAAGTACGGTTGATTTACCTATCGAATGAAACTCCATCTTTTCTTCCTATTGTTCTGGAATGGTTTTAGCATGTTTTAGCACGCAATACGGTATTTATGGACCAATTATATTTACACCTAATTAGGTCCGTCTTCGCTGAAACGTCAGGAACGACTGACAGCCTAACGGTACATGTACTCTTGCGAATGTTCCAAACTATTTGGTCTTGATGTCCCCTCCAGTTGTGTAACTCAATGGTTATCTTAATGCATATTTTATTTCTCATAAATTGTGTTTGTAGTCATTAAATCTACCACCCAGCTTCGTTTCCGGTAGCATTATTGATATAACTAGTATTGACTGTAGGTTTCCCAAATATAAATAAAATAAAAATAATATACATCCATTCTAGCTTACCTATGCAAAACAACAGAACAATTTGTAACAAAAAACAAGCTCGCATTTCGCATTCAAACAGTTTATTCCAATCTACCTCTGAAACGTAACTATAGTCGAATGTCCAAAAATGGACACGTCAAAGGCTTGTTACAATGCCCCTGGATATGCGAGCTCGACTCGCGGAAAATCCGCCCGGGACAATATTTACTCGATGACTAAAGGGTGCGTTTGTAACTGTTAAAGCAAAATTGTTGTTTATTTTTTTATAACTTTTAAATGTAGTAACGTCTAACATATACTATGCTTAATTGTGTATGTATATGTAGAACCTATAAGTATTTGTTGTACATGGTTATATTTCTTTCCTTTTTAACTACCTTCTATTTTCTTCTCCTATTTAATGCAATCGATCGAGATGTCGCCTAGAAGAGATAGCAGTTTGCGATAAGAATACCGTTTGTACCGTTTGTA
This sequence comes from Hyles vespertilio, assembly GCA_009982885.2. Taxonomy (NCBI): domain Eukaryota; kingdom Metazoa; phylum Arthropoda; class Insecta; order Lepidoptera; family Sphingidae; genus Hyles; species Hyles vespertilio. The sequence continues at coordinate 5,902,323 of CM042806.1, read as the reverse complement.
GATTGAAGTCCTTTGTCTATATTTTTTTATGTATTATTTACAATCTGCCTGACTGCCTCGGTGGCGTAGTTGTACTACGGTACGGTTACAAAGCTGAGGTCTCGGGTTCGAATTCCGGGTTGGGTAAAGGGATATTGGATTTTTCTATTTTTATTATCAGCCCAGAGTCAGGAATTAGTGCCCGGTTTGGCGATAGGCTCGCCACCTATCACATCGTGGGACGGAACATACAAGGCGAAATGTGGGTGCCTTGGCACCTCTGCCTACCCTCTGGGAAAAAGGCGTGAGTTTATGTATGTATGTATGTATGTTATTTACAATCAATAAAAAATAGGTTTAGAATTTCATTTAATGACTATATGAAACACCCAACTGTAGGTCTCGTTTTTAGATACGAAACCGATTTTTGTATGATTTTTTATCCAACTTTCGTATTATGTAGGGGACATTTTTTTTTAAATCCTGATACAAGTTTCATTTTCATGTGTATAATTTACAAGTCAACTGCGTTATCGTCTTACACTAGGTACCTTAGTTAAATTAGTAATTAGTAGGCAGTAAGCCTCAACATACGGGACGTTTCGGAAATACTTATGGTCGTTGTCTTAAATTGGACCCAAAACAAGCCCACTGAGTCTTATTCGCTGGATATACTCAGGATTGGGTCGCGTCGCGTAGTTCCAGTGGTAGTGTAAGCCCACTGAGTTTGTTTCGCCGGGTCTTCTCAGGAAGGGCCGCGTTGGATCCGGTGGTAACAATAAACCGCTACGCACCGTTGTAATAATATTCATGGTCCATTAATTAATTAATTTAATTTAATTTAATTTGACCAACGTACATATTGTATTTCTTTGAAAAATAAATTACCATAAAGTCATAACTAATACTTTAAATAAAATAAGAATAAAAAGGAAACAAATAAATAAAACTAATGCTAAATAAAAATAAAAATAATTTAAAATAAATAAATTACATAAATTAATTAATTAAACCAAGAAGTTAAAATAAGTAATACTAATTATAGGAAATATATTGTTTATAGAGATTAAGTTCTATGTGTATTGACTTGTCATAAGAGCTTTTAAATTGCCTACGTGACCAATAAAAAAAAAAAAAAAAAAAATAATAATTTGGAAATTTATGCACTCAAAACCAGTGTACCTAATTAACAGTGTTCTAATTACTAAATGCAAGTATGGTATCATGAATATATTTACTGTGCAATTTGCAAATATAATGGTAAATTATGAAGAATATGTCGTTTTTTGGCCATGGCCACGAAAAATGGTGGGAGAAATAGACATTGCGGTGGTACCTACCCAGGCGGCTTCTCACGTAAGAAAGACCTACCACCAGTAACTTGACGAACATTGTAGGCACAAACTTAAGATTTTTCTTTTAACTTAAAAATTCATAGCCTTTCAAATTCCAAAAATCACCATATTTATAGATACCATATTTTATAGATCCCGTGCTGATTTAAGCTAATACCGTCTACACAGCTAATTATTGAAATCTTACCTCAGGTTCGTCCATATCAGGATTCTCAGTAGACAGCATTTCGACAGTGGATCCCATTGGCTATGCTTCACCATCCTGTTCTTAGAGGCATAAGGACACGTCACGTGTTAATTCTTAGAAAATTATTATTTAAAGTGAAGAAAAACACACTAAAAAGTCTCTCGCCAGAATGTGAAAATAAATACACCAAATTATCGTGTCAGAAATCACGCACTCTTTTTATCTTTTATGAAAAAACCACACGGGGACTAATATCAATTTTAAATTACAGAATCATTTGTCGCAGTGCAGTGGTTTTACTCACAGCTCCTCATCTTAGCTGCACCATGAAAGCTGTCAAAAACGGCTACATGGCTACAATAAGTATTTGAAGTAAAGTTGTAAAACATCTCTATGAAACATAGACTCACCTATGTTACTTTTTTTGTTTGCTTTCTTTATCTTTAGTTATTGTTATCACCATTTACCAGTGTTACCGATTTTATCCATACCACCCACACCCACGATCATCGTTTGGTAAAAATCACTGTGCTCGATTAGACCGCCCATTGCATTATCAAACATAATTAATTTGTAAACTGAATATTGTAATTTGGTTTGCAATAAAGAATTATTGTATTGTATTTTAAACTTTGACTATACCCATCCATGGGACTTACGTAATCGATAGTCCCAAAGGAAACCATGATTGACAGCCTCCATAGCGCTGTTGGTTAGACGCCTGTGAAACGAGATGCCGCGGGTTCGAACCCCGCACCGAGACAAATATTTGTGAGAACCATAGATATTTGTTTCGGGTCTGTTTGTGACACAAAAAAGTCTCTCGTAGTTTCTGATACACACGACACAAGACTCGACCTTAGTTTGGGATCAGACAGTATGTGACTATTGGGTATGTTTATTTATTCACTACTAGCGGCCCAGCCCAGCTTCGCCCGGGTACAAATATATTTCTGTACAATAATATGTATCATTATGCATATAAACCTTCCTCTGGAATCACATCTATTAAAAAAAACCGCATCAAAATCCGTTGCGTAGTTTTAAAGATTTAAGCATACAAAGGGACATTGGGACATAGGGACAGAGAGACTTTGTTTTATACTATGTAGTGATTATTTATTAAACATAAATATATGTACTTCTTGCAAATATATTACAAACATTGGCTGTGCAAATAAGTACGATAATAATTATATCAAAGGCTTAAAGTACAGTGATTGCTAACCTCGAGAAAAATGCATTGTTCTTCTTATCTAAAGATTGTGTGATAAATAAACATTTGTTTCAGTTCTTAATGCTGTGAAAAAGATTCTGATAGAAAATGGAAAATACGTTATTGAATGTTTAAAATGTTATTCATCATTTAGAGTCAGTCACTTAATTTTTCTATTACCCAGTTCACACGTCTTTCTTCGCCAGAGAAGAACAGGCAAGAAACTCTAGCAGTGCTTTTTAAAAAAAAGTTTACAATACAGTGATTTTACATCGCAATTTGGTATAGATAGATACATAAGTAAACTCACGCATTTTTCCCAGAGGTAGACAGAGGTGCAACAAGGACGCCCACTTTTGGCCTTGTATTTTTCGTCCCAAGATATGTAAGACGCCAAGCCTGTCGCCAATGCTTCTATAACTCACTACGATCGAGTCTTGTGTCCTGGATATTAGGAACTACGAGAGACTTTTTGGTCTCACTAACACCCAGACCCAAAACAAATACTTGCGGTTCACACAATTATTTCTTTCGATGCGGGGATCGAACCCGCCGCCTCTCATTTCACAGCAGCCGTCTAACCAAATGCACCACGGGGGCTGTCAAAATTTAAAATATGCCCATTATAGGCCTACACAGCTATGGCAAAAAAAACTACTATGATATAATTATGCTGTAATGTTAAACAATTCCAATCTTTCATCGGGTTGGTATGAGATTCCAATAGACTATAGGCGAAATATCAATTTCTCCAATATGATGCGTATACAATCACAATATCTTCGTACAAGCCTCGAGAACCGAAATTATGTGTAAGCTATACAAATATTTATTCGTGCGGTGATCCCCGAGTCACCGACGGCATGGATCCGACGTCAAACGGGAACCAAACTGTAAGAATCTTCACTACATAGTATAAACAAAGTCGCTTTCTCTGTCCCTATGTCCCTTTGTATGCTTAAATCTTTAAATCTACGCAACTGATTTTGATGCGGTTTTTTTAATAGATAGAGTGATTCAAGAGGAAAGATTATATGTATAATACGTACATATTATTGTACAGAAATCTATTTGTACCCGGGCGAAGCTGGGCCGGGCCGCTAGTTTAGAAATAAAGTGAAGTTAATAATCGGGAACAGATTTCATGAAATTCAAGACACTTTCGCCCATTTGGTCGCGAGAAAACTACTCTCTGAAAGCGGTCTAGCGCTACATGATTATATTGTTTGGTTAGACGATTAATTATTTATTCCACGCTGCAGCAATTTAGTTTTAACTTTTATTAAAATCGAACCAGACATTTGTATGGCTTTTCTATACGTAGAATTATATCTCAATGGTGGACATAAATAGATATTGTAACATAAAAAACATCAACTCTAGCTTATCTCTATACTTAAAGGATACAGGAAAGTCAGCGATGTAAACTAAATTAATTTGTATCTTAGTTTCCGACTAAATATAAAGAACATCCCTCCTACACCGGACAATTTTTATTTCTCAGTATTTTTCAAGCATTCATATTCTAAAACTACTTCTCGTTACGTTTTACTTCATGGAAATGTTTCTAACTTCGCTCTACGGTCCGTGCAGCAAAGAAAAGGTGTGTGCCTTCGGGCAATAGTTCTGTAGTTCTAGGACTTCACTGCCCTACATTCCGTGTTGCAGTGCTTACATATTCGAGAATATTCTTACCTCGTAATACTTTCTGAAGTATAAAGTTGAGGCCTCAGTGTGTTTGCCTTAATCTCGCTCGTGCTTAATTATTCTTTGAGATTGAAGGAAAATATCCTAACCTGCATATTTGAGTTTTGCACAGATTTCAAAGGTGACTTCTATGAATCAAATTATAAAATTGATAGAGCTACGCGGTTGTCAGTTATTACTCAGCATGAATGGGCAGGCTGCTATGGGGCGATACCACGGTCTCACGGGAGATTGAAGTGAATAGCTAAGATATCGTGTTATTTCGATGACTGAGATTGCCGAGATTGGCGGATGCCGTGTTCCTATCCTTTTTCCTTCCTGCTTTCCTTTCAATTGGATGGATGGCAGAAATCACGTACCATAAGGTAACATGCTTGCCGCTTTGTCTGACCTATGTAATAAAAAGACATTAGGCTAGTTTAGTCACCGGTCCTAAATGAATTAAAGCCTTGGCCCTTTGTATCACAACTAGCATTTCACACCAGTCAAAAGAAAACTATGAAGTGTGACTTCCTACAACCCTAACTAGGTTGTCCGTCACATTGTGGACGGCCGACACTTCACTTGCTTGTACGTGGCCTTCACTCTAGGCCGCTTCTAACAAGTCTGTGTGGTGATCCACTGACACACAGACCTTCTGTATTCAACAGTAGAATTCCTTTAGCTGACGAGGAAGAAAGAGAGAGGCAGAGAGAATTAAGAATGCAGGAATTTGCAGAATACAGAGTGGCTTCCAACTGAGCTCTATAGAGACCCTTAGAACAGGCCTAGGTTAAACAATGCTCTCTTCATGGCTGATGAAAAATCCGACACTTTACCACAGTCCAAGACAATACTTCGCAGTACTAGCAAAACTTAAACAGCGCAACTTATACTAAACTTCAGGGAACAAACTATAATTTCTCAAAGTAAAGTTGGTAAACGCACAGCTCCCGGTATAATTAAAAGTTGTAGAAACTTCATCAGTGCAATACAACGCAGATTGTAGCCAAACTCCTTTGTGCTGAGTCTGCGGAGCGTAAGCTGAGTCAATACGTCTTAGATTTGAAGCAATATCGCTGGAGCGCAAACAGATTCGGATCTTTGTATGTAAAAGGTGGGGCTATGAGTGGTTTCGTGTATTACATTTCTGGGTAAAGGTATATGTTGAGGGACGTATGTCATACTAAAGTAGAATGCAACTTCTACACAACAACATACACTATATTGAATTTGGGTTTCTAAAATAAGAAATTAAAGAATGAAAGAAAGTTTCAACTCCACTGACACCAATCAATCACGTCTCTTGATCAACGTAAACATTACATAAGTGAAAAGGACAATGTTATTTACGTCTTCGCTATTGCGCAAAATTAATTATACAATTTTCCACATCATACCTCGACCGTGACATGCGTCATCGTCCAATATTTTTGCTACAACTTATGTAATAGCCTGTTCCTGGTACAGAATGTGATAATTGTGTTTATTGAACTACATCCGAATTTGGTTCGTTTCTCAAACGCTCTCTCTCTGTCTTCCCCTCCCTCCACCTTCAACGAATTGCAACTGGAAATGTCGCGGTATTCTTTAGCGGAGGACTAACTATAGAAATCAATAGCTATATTGTGTATTGATAGTCAATCACCACCCACTAAAACGGTGAAGGAAAACATCGTGAGGAAACCTGCATACCATAGCGATTCATAAGAATTTATATGGTATGTAAGTCCGCCAACCCGCACTAGGCCAGCGTGGTGGACTATATGGCCTAACCACTCTCAATCGTACTCTCGATTGTAGAGTAGGCCCGTGCCCTGCAGTGGGACGTATATGGGCTGATCCAGATTGTAATTATCAAAAATTCTAGTCTAATGAAATGAAAATAATTTATTGAATCCATTATAATGTTCAACATCATTTAGATTCAGTCATTTTTTTATCTACCACCCGGTTCGAAAAGCGGTTTTCACTAGAGAAGAACGGGCAAGAAACTCTAGTGTTGCTCTTTTCAAAACCAGTTTACAATGTAGTGAATTATTAAAAAATTTACAAGTTGGTTTAAATCAGAGTAGTTGAATAATAATTTAATTTTATTTTATTTATTTATTTATAAATTCTTTATTGAACACTACATACAGTAAAAAGATAAAAAATATGACAAAACGTTTAAATAAAGGTGACAATTGGCGGTCTTGTCGCTTAACGCGATTTCTTTCAGACAACCATTAATAATTTGCTGTAAATTGGATGGATGTTTATTTGATTGTAATGGAATTTTATTGTAGTTGTACCGCTGGTAATAGATTTAGAGGGTGACCACAGAACACCAAAGAATAGAATATAAAACCTCTCGTTAGCTCAACAAGTAAGCAAGTGACGTTCTAGTGAGAAAAAAAATATCATATAGCTCAATTTGGATGGCATCAGAAATGGGATGCAATACCAACAATTTACAGCGAAATATGCTAAAAGTACCTAGGCATCGATAAAAAAATTACCTTTTTATAAGAAAACAAAAGTTGCATGAAGCGAATAAATCACAGAATCGCAATTAACTGCAATTATTTAACAATAATAATAGCTGTGAGCTACTATAATGAGGGTTTTCAGGAGATATATAAAACGTTATCAGTTTTTGCTATTTTTCGTGCAATGAATTTAAGTAGGAAGATAAATAATAAATAAAATAATAATAAATAATATAATAAGAGACAAAATGTCTAAATATTTAGATTTGGCACACGAGGTTGCCGACATGTGGGATGTCGACTCAACAATTATTGTCCCGATTGTCGTTTCTGCTCATGGGTTGATACCAAAGAGCCTCGACCAACATCTACAGAGGCTCTCAATCGGCTGTTGGGTCAGGAGTCAGATTCAGAAGGCAGTATTGCTTGACACGGCACGTATTGTGAGGCGGTTCCTCACTTTGGGCTCCTAACCACCGGTGGCTTGGGTCTCGAGCCTCGCCATCGTTGGATAACTTTTTATATTTTTATATGTATTTTGTTTTTTAATATATATATAAAAATGTAAAAAAAGACTTAAATAAAGAGGAATAATAATATAATAATAAATGCACCAGTCACATACATAGTCCCATCGCCACATTACTGTATCAGTCCATGTACGTCCCACTGCAGGGCACGAGCCTCCTCTTCAATCGAAAGTACAATTGAGAGCTGTACACTACGCTGGCCAAATGCGGGTTGGCGGACTTTACATACCATAGAAATTCTTATAAATTTTCTATAGCATGCAACGATGTCCTTCACTGTTAAAGACGCCACATTAAGATTAATTAAGTCATATTATGTAGTGTGTATCAGGCACTACGAGAGACTTTTGGATTTCAAAAACACCCAGGGCTGGAACGAACCTGCGGCCTCTCGTTTCGCAGACACCGTCTAACCAACTGCGCCACGGAGGCTGTCTTGATAAGAAAGTTTTTGAATGCCTCCGTGGCGAAACATAAACTTGTGAGTTAACTTCCCACGCCAAAATTTTGTTGAACAGTAATATTTGTTTCAGAATTGTTGTGAGAATTGAAAGGTCACTCGAAGTTTTCAATACCCACACACAACAATTGATAATTTTGTAAGGCATCAAGTCAAAAATATTTGTGCGTCGCACAAAGATTTCTGTGCGCGCGGTGATCGAACTCACAGCCCCTTGTTCACTGGTGGCATTTAACCGACTGCGCCACGGAGGCTGTCAGGTTAACATATATCGATATTCTCATGATAAAATAGCATCTGTCCACCTGAACGCTTTGGCAAGCTGTGTTGGACTAATCCTTCCCATTACTTAAGTCAATATAGCGGTTGACTGGTCGGCAAACACTCCTATTAATTGATATTCAGACTTAATCAACCAATTGCTCAACTAATGTGTTATAATTATTTTACCTTGTTACTCATATTACATATTATATGTGTGTAGGATTAATGTTACGACAAAGATGAGTACAATGAAAGGTTAAACGAATGACTGATACGGAACGTGGTGTAAAAGAGATGTCTTATGGAAGTACTTAAGATGGAAAGAGTTAGTGGATGAATGATTTAGACGTTGAAGTACGGAAGGACGGAATAAAGGAGAAGAGTCTGGAAGACGATCAAAGACATTGTGAACGGAAGATGAAAACATGAACACACAACAATGCCAGTAGACACTCTGGGCGGCATTTGCGCTCACCATCAGGCGCAATGCGGCCATTGTGCCGGGCCAGAATAAAAATATGAAAATGAAAGACGAAATTAAATTAATTATAAGATTATCCTAACAATCTTTGTTTAATCTGACCCGTGACGGAACTATTCCCACGTACGTACATATACATATATACAAAGAATACAGACATGAACAATACATTCGATGTATGTGAATCTGGATATAAAATAACCGGAAAGGCAGGCGCTTTTTGTGATAAGCGAGAGCTCCCTCAAGGTATCATCTCTGGGAGGTGGAACCCAACATAATTATGGCTGTTGCATTCAGCATGGTTTTAACCAAAATGATATAGGATTCACCAGTTGTACCAGCTTAAGTTTAAAACAAAGTTTATGGTTTAAGGGATGTCTTTGTAATTAAAAGGAGGCATTAATCTGGCTTTGACAATATATCATAATATTATCACTTATCTATACTAATACATAAAGTAGAAGTGTTTTTTGTTTGTTTTGTTTTTTTACAAGCTCTAATCTCGGGATATGTTCCTGAGACTAAGATATAATAATAGTCTGAATTGAAAAAATATGTTTGTGTTGGACAATTCATTTATCGAGGATGCCCTATATCATCACGCTATGATCTATAAGAGGAAAGCAGTAGTGAAAAATCTAGCAAATACGAGGAAACTGTATTCGTCTTTCGTGATCCGTTTGGTCGATATTCTAAATGGTGCAGGTATTGTACTACGCTTGTGTTGTCTCAATGTATTGGATAACCAAATTTTTTTTTCTTTTGTTCTGATTTGTCTTAAGATAGTTATGAACATATATTATTTGTTTGCGTGCGTGGTGGCCTGTTGGTAAAAAGTACGTGGTGGCCTGTTGGTAAACGGACTAGACGCGACTGCCAACATGTTCACGGTGGTCGCGGGTTCGAATCCCAGGGCACACCTCTGACTTTTCGGAGTCATGTGTGTATTGATAGTCAATCACCACGCACTAAAACGGTGAAGGAAAACATCGTGAGGAAACCTGCATACCATAGGGATTCATAAGAATTTCTATGGTATGTAAGTCCGCCAACCCGCACTAGGCCAGCGTGGTGGACTATATGGCCTAACCACTCTCAATCGTATTCTCGATTGTAGAGTAGGCCCGTGCCCTGCAGTGGGACGTATATGGGCTGATACAGACAGATTATTTGTTTGACGCCAGTGACATCACATCATGGCCACACGGAAGACCAGCGCTGGTAACACCAGCACATGCTGAGTGTGGTCCGTTTTTGTAACGAGCACTATTTGTATTACTTATACTATAATATTTTGATTTTGTTACTGCTACTTGTTACAAATAAATAATTTTCTTTCTTTCTTTCTTAAATTGATATTCCGAATTGAACATTTTTTACGCCATTATGAAAAGTTTATCTGCACCCGGGTGGAGGCGGGCCGTACCGCTATTCTAGATAAAATGATACTTAATTATATGAAAACAAGAAGTGCATTAAACAAATCCCTATTAATTTTGTATCAGTATGTACTTCGGAAATTAAAATTGAAATTAATAATTTTAATTTACGGTGTTTGTCAAATAGTGTCCAGTGGTGACTTTGTGGCGGTTGCAATACGCCAACTTAGATATAGCTTTTAAAGCGGTTGCAATACGCCAACTTATATTTAGCTTTTAAAATAACACGCTTATTAGTTGTAATTTGAACATTATTTAAACACGCATTTCATTTTAAAATATGACTGCAGATGTTTAACCATAAAACATCTGCGAGTCGTTTTATTTAAGTAAGAATTTTTGTGTACCTTATTGTATAATATTAGTTAAAAAGATGCTGTTCTAAATTATTGTTTCCTAATTGTAATGACCCGTTCATGCCGGGGCAATAAAACTGTATTATTATAGTTAAGTTCTTTAGTGGCGGCAATCCTTTACAACAAATTTATGTTTTTTAGACAATAGTACACATGTTTTGTAAACCTTTCTGTTTGGACAATAGCCCAGATGTTTGGGCCGACCTTAATTTTTAGTTGAAAGGATAGACCCTATTTTATGGCTTAAATATATTTTCTGGAAGATTTATCCCCACCGATCCTCATTCGGGTAGTCCTATAAAAGGGTCGGTCTATTTGGATGAAAGAAGATAGTCTGCCATCTCTCGTCAGTGCTCATTCTAATACCTACACTTATAACCACCAAAGTGGTGACCCCGAATCAAAAAGAGTGATTTGAGTGTAGTGTACTAAAGTTTAATTGTAGTACGCGAGTTTTCCGTGGAAGAAACATTGTTTTTGAGTAAAACATAGAAAAAGTGAGCAGTATAATGAACGCTGGAAGCGTTAGCGAACAATCTGCCCCGGAGGTTGCGTCGTGTTCTCCATTTATACCAGAGTGCAAATCGAATGACTTAGAAGTTTGGTTCGCCATAGCAGAAGCTGCGTTTGCTGCCGCCCGCATCAACTCGGAGAAATCAAAATACGCAATGATAATACAGAAGATACCAACTAAAATCATAGACACAATGCGTGATATCATTTTAAGCCCGCCCGAAGACGCTCCGTATACAACGTTCAAGACGATTTTGACAAAGCGTTGTGGTACATCGGAGAGTCAGCGAACACGTCAGCTGCTGGAACGCGAGGACCTGGGAGATGATAAGCCGTCACAGTTTCTTCGACGTCTACGAAACCTAGCTGGTGAGAATATGTCGGAATCTACTGTCCGTACACTTTGGCAAGGACGATTGCCAACGGTCTTACAGCCCATCCTAGCAACTGTTAAGGACCAACCGTTGGAGAAAGCTGCGGAAGTTGCAGATGCAGCATTAGAATACTTGCCAATGCGTTCAGCTATTGCAGAGGCCGGAATTCGTCCTACTTCCACCAAACAAGAGGAATCGGTATCGGAAGACATGAAAAAGATGTACGTCAGTTTAAAGGACGAGATTGCTTTGCTACGTCGAGAAATCAACGATCCCACTTCACTGTGCGCGAGTGCGAGATAGAAACAGATCACGATCTCGCTCACGTTCCAGAAGCCGCGGTCCACGGCCACGTGATTTATGCTGGTATCACTGGCGGTTTGATACGAAGGCAACAAAATGTGTTCCACCATGCAGCAAGGCTACAGGGAAACGCTCCGGGCAGTCGTTAATGACGGCTAACGACTCCTGCCCTAAGAAATCACGCCGTTTATTCGTCTGTGACCGAGCCAGCAAAATCCAATTCCTCGTGGACACCTGATCTGCGTGTTTCCTCGTCATCGTAAAGACCCGCATAAAAAGCCAAACTACGAGCTTTCTGCGGCCAACGGGACAGTGATCGCTACATACGGAATTGCTAATTTAACGTTGGACCTTGGCCTAAGACGAGATTTTACTTGGAGGTTCATAATAGCCGATGTCTCCAAGCCAATCTTAGGTGCTGATTTTTTGGCATATTATGGACTCCTACCAGATCTGCAACGTAGACGTTTGATAGACTCCTCCACCCTGCTTACCTACAAAGCGGAGATAACAGAGTGTCAGGAACCAAGCATCAAAGTCATTAATGGCTCATCACCATACCATGAGCTTCTGCAGGAGTTCCCAGATATTATTCGTCCAGATGGCGCACCTAAAACAGTAAGCCACAGCACAAAACACCACATCATTACGACTCCAGGCCCACCAGTTGCGCACAAACCCCGTCGTCTTGCTCCAGACAAGTTGGCCACCGCTAAAATGGAATTCGAGGCGATGTTGCGACTAGGATTGTGTCGGCCATCAAAAAGTCCATGGGCTTCTCCACTACACATGGTTCCCAAGAAAGGAGATGAGTGGAGACCATGTGGAGACTATCGGGCACTCAATAGTCGGACAGAACCCGATAAATACCCAGTACGACACATCCAGGACTTTGCACAAGGACTGCACGGGAAGAACATTTTCTCCACTCTTGACTTAGTAAGAGCATTCCATCAAATACCAGTCGCAGAGGAAGACATACCTAAGACAGCCATCATTACTCCATTCGGACTCTTCGAGTTTATGTACATGACTTTTGGATTACGTAACGCAGCCCAAACCTTCCAGCGCTTCATGGACGAAGTGCTACTGGGATTGGACTTTTGTTACGTGTACATTGATGATATTTTAATTGCATCATCATCACATGAAGAGCACCTCAAGCATTTGAAAATTGTTTTTAATCGTCTTAAGAAATATGGCGTCGTCATCAACCCCTGCAAGTGCATCTTTGGTCAGAAAGAAGTTCGTTTCCTGGGATATATGGTAACTGCAACTGGTACTCAACCATTTCCAGACAGAGTTGTTGATATACAACGGTTTAAATTACCAGACACAGTCAAAAAGCTACGTGGATTTCTCGGTATGATTAATTTCTACCGCAGGTTCATACCAGGTGCAGCCGCAACTCAAGCACCGCTTAACGACCTACTCCAGGGTAACCTTAAAGGAAATGCTCCTGTGCCCTGGACACCAGCTACTACAAAAGCTTTCGAGGCGTGCAAGGAGAGTCTCGCGGAGGCTACCTTGCTTGCTCATCCTCAGCCCGACGCACAGTTAGCATTAATGTGTGATGCATCGGACTACGCCGTTGGCGCAGCGCTGCAGCAGTTTGTGGATAATCATTGGCAACCGCTGGGCTTCTTCTCGAAGAAATTGAGCCCCACCGAGCAGAAATATGCAGCTTATGACCGCGAACTCCTAGCTATATATCTTGCTGTCAAATACTTCAGACACATGATAGAAGCGAGAAAGTTCACTATTTATACTGATCATAAGCCCATTACCTTCGCATTTCGGAAGAAATCAGACCAATGCTCACCACGCCAATTTCGAAACTTAGATTTCATCAGCCAGTTTTCAACGGATATTCGTCACATTGCTGGAAAAGATAACCCTGTCGCTGATGCATTGTCTCGCGTAGAAGAGCTCGAAACAACTCTAGACTTCAAGGCACTCGCTGACTCGCAGGCGGACGACGAAGAACTTCGAAAATTGCTAAAAGAAAATACGTCTTTGCAATTGAAACGTATACTGATTCCAGGCACGGACATCCCCGTAACCTGTGACGTATCAACGCAAGCTGTTCGACCATTCATCACCACGCCGTTTAGGAGAATTGCATTCAACACCGTCCATCGACTTTCGCATCCCGGAATCAATGCTACGGTCAAACTTATGACCCAGCGTTATATTTGGCCTTCAATAAACTCCGATTGCAGAAAATGGGCTCGCAGCTGCATCGATTGTCAACGTGCGAAGATCTCAAGACATGTATCTGCCCCTGTTGGATCATTTTCTCCACCGACATCCAGATTTGAGCATATCCATATAGACATAATCGTAATGTCTATATCTGAAGGTTACAGGTACTGTCTCACAATGATAGATCGTTTCACTCGTTGGCCAGAAGCAATACCACTCCAAGACCAGGAAGCAACAACAGTGGCTAAAGCATTCTACAACCATTGGATCTCACGCTTTGGCACACCATTAAGGATCACATCTGACCGTGGTAGACAGTTCGAGTCGCACCTGTTCAGGCACCTCAATCAACTGGCAGGCACGACGCATTTCAAGACTACGGCTTATCATCCGGCGTCCAACGGTATGGTGGAACGTTTTCATCGTCAGCTGAAGGCGGCTATAAAATGTCATCAGGATACACGGTGGACTGAAATTCTCCCTACCGTGCTGCTGGGTATCCGAGCTGCTAGGAAGGAAGATTTAGAGGCTACTGTCGCCGAGATGGTATATGGTCAGCCACTGCGGATTCCAGGAGAGTTTTTGGTGCAACAGACGACAATCACCGACAGTAACAGTGCAACGGACTTTGTGAAACAACTACGGCAATACTTTCAAGAGCTGCGACCGACTTCAGTATCTCGGCATGACGAGAAAAGAACTTTCATTTTTAAAGACCTCAGCACCACTGACCAAGTCTTCGTGCGCCGCGAGGGTCCAAAAGTGCCCCTGCAGAGTCCTTACGAGGGCCCTTTCAAGGTTGTCATGCGAGGGGAGAAGACGTTTGTTTTTAACGTCCGCGGTCGTGACGTTACAATTTCTATTGACCGTCTTAAACCAGCCTATGTGTTAGCTGACCCTGAAAACACTTCAGCTGACAACGAACATCAAGCACCAAGGCAACGGACAACTCAAGACACTGAAGATGTACATCACGAAACAGATGCACACCAGCGAACAAGGTCCGGAAGGCGCGTCCGCTTCCCGGACTATTTCCAAAGTGGATTTTCGTGAACTGTCATTCACTGGTAGGGGGGTGCTGTGGCGGTTGCAATACGCCAACTTAGATATAGCTTTTAAAGCGGTTGCAATACGCCAACTTATATTTAGCTTTTAAAATAACACGCTTATTAGTTGTAATTTGAACATTATTTAAACACGCATTTCATTTTAAAATATGACTGCAGATGTTTAACCATAAAACATCTGCGAGTCGTTTTATTTAAGTAAGAATTTTTGTGTACCTTATTGTATAATATTAGTTAAAAAGATGCTGTTCTAAATTATTGTTTCCTAATTGTAATGACCCGTTCATGCCGGGGCAATAAAACTGTATTATTATAGTTAAGTTCTTTAGTGGCGGCAATCCTTTGCAACAAATTTATGTTTTTTAGACAATAGTACACATGTTTTGTAAACCTTTCTGTTTGGACAATAGCCCAGATGTTTGGGCCGACCTTAATTTTTAGTTGAAAGGATAGACCCTATTTTATGGCTTAAATATATTTTCTGGAAGATTTATCCCCACCGATCCTCATTCGGGTAGTCCTATAAAAGGGTCGGTCTATTTGGATGAAAGAAGATAGTCTGCCATCTCTCGTCACGAGCACATCTCGCTCCGAGTCGCATAATAATAATTTTACTCTGTCTGTGAATGTATTGAGTGTTAATTTATAAAATATACTATAGTTATTTATTTATTTATTTATTTACACTTTATTGCACAAAAAGACAACAAATACAGAGAGAAATTACATATATAAAAAGTACTATTGGCGGTCTTATCGCCGAAAGGCAATGTCTTACAGACAACCATGGGATGGATTTAAGAATAGGATAAAGAGAGGGCAGTCAAAAGTGTAAAGGATAGAACCTACCTAGAAGGGAAAAAAAATTGCAAAATACTAATTAAAATAATCATAAATACTCATATTATGTAATATAAACATATAGATAAATATATATATACATATATAAGATCATAAGAATACATACATCAGAAAATACATACATATACATAATATATATATATATACCGGGTATCTCAAGACTGCTACCGAAAACGAAGCCGGGTGGTAGTTTCAGTGGCTACAAACTCAATGCAATTAAAAATTTCGCATAGAAACGCGACAATTATTTTTTATGATTTTTTAAATATCGTCATTTTTGGGTGGTAAATCTATAGTTTTTGCTAAAATAATAATTTAAACTCTTTTATACCTTGGAGTATTTATAAATAAAAGGGTATACACTATTATTTTAGGAAAAAAATTATTTACCACCCAAATATGGCCATAGGAAAAAAATAACAAAAAAAATATTGTCGCTTTTTTTTGCAACTTTTTCTGTTGCATTGTGTCTGAAGTCGCTTACACTACCACCCGGCTTCGTTTTCGGTAGCAGTCTTGATATACCCTGTATATATATATATAATAAAGTTCCAGACATGCAAATAGGAATGCTATCCACATCAATGTGTCAGTTCAGTGAGAAAGGTAATAATCTTTGACAAGTTTTTTGAATGATGATAGTGATCGTGCCCGTCTTACCACAACTGGTAATGCGTTCCATAATCGAACAGCCTTAACAGTAAACGATTTGTCCATGAAAGTGGTGGTGTGCACGGGCATTCTCAACTCCAAACTCTCTGACGACCGTAGGGATCTAGTATGTGAGTCGTGGAGAAATACAAATCGATCTTTGAGGTAAGAGGGGGTAAGAGGATTAAACAATATATTGTACAGAAGAAAGAGAATATGAGCATATAGTTAATTCCTGAAAGTTAGTGCTCATTCTAATACCTACACTTATAACCACCAAAACTTCATTCATCCTTTTAACTTAAATTTTAGCGCAGAGTGGTAATAGCAGACCTCATAAAATCAACAATAAAATTGTAATTTACTGCTCCATAAATAAAAGTATAAAGAGATGACAATATTGGTATGAGTTACACCATGCAATCGATTATGCGTGTGTTTAATGCACAATGAAAACCGTATCTGCTAATGCTGCCGACTTTATTACGTCACTACTGACCGGTGGATTCGCCCGGGTTTGCACGATAAAAACAATTAACACAAAATACACCATAACTCAAAGTAGTAAAGATCAATTTTCTAAAGCGTAGTTTGTTTTCTGCAGCACAAAGCCGTCTCCTCATACCGTTGGATTCGTCCAAGCTACTTAGAAAATATCAGTCCTTGGAAAATAAACTGTCATCCGATGTAATAAAGATTATTTTTCTGTAACAGCCAGATTTCGCCTGAAGGTTTTGTTGCAAATAAACCCGGCGGCAAGGGCCACTGGTCTTGCCGGACCTGTAAAGATTACCTACAAGAATTTCAGTCGGTTCATACCAACTTTACAGACTTTATTGTTTGCCGTCTCGTGATTTTTCAGACTGGAATTTACTTGAGTTTAGAAAGATAATATTTTTTACGGAAGTATTGCGTATATTTTTTATAGGAAAGTTGAGATATTTTTGCTGGAACAAAGGATTTCCGAATGTTTAACTCCTGAGTGGATAGGTAACCTGATAATGTTTGGGGGATACTGCTGGATACAGGCTGCTTACGAAAGTTCACTGTGGAATTCCTTGGGGGAGGCCTATTTCCAGAAGTGGACTTTATGTGCTTTGTGGACTTCATGCTCGCTACCATTTTAGCTATAAACAAGAGAGTAGCTAGACAGACATTGGCATTGTAGCCAGTGTAACTACTGGACATATTGAAATTACTTAACACCTTATGTCTCAGTATGGCGAGTGCAGTGGAATGCCAAGGATTGTTTTGTAATTCAAGGTATTTGGTTTTGCTACTGTTCGTGAGCGGTTGTATCGCTTCCCATCAGGCGAAGGGCATGCTCGTTTCGCCAATCACTGGAATAAAACAAATAAAATATGTTTGTTGTTGAATCACTAACCTGTAAAATGGTTCCGGCCCTTTTCGTTCTATCTCACAATTTTAGTCTTTTATCTCAGTGCAAGAAACAAAGAAGCTGTCGTAACTATATCAAAAGACTGGATAAGTCATCTGCCTTCAGTCTATAGATACTGTTTCTAGATAACACCACACTTACCATCAGGTCTAATTCCCTTTGCCGTAACATTTTTTTATATCTATGACCAGCAAGATAGCGAGAACTTGGTGGTAAACGATAGGAGTGCATATGGACAGTAGCACATAAAAAAACAATTCTTATTATGAGGACAATTTGATAATATTAAAAGTGTAATATTATATTTTAGCTCGTATCGTTTTACCAGGTATTTAGCAGCATTAAATGACACGCCAAAAACAGTATTTAAAACATAAGTAAATATAACCATATGTATTTAGAATGTCAACACGCCCTAGATACGTGCCTCGTGACAAAGCAAATATTTAATTTCGCTTCTGAAAAACTGTACGCTTGTAGTAAAACAGAAAATATTTTCGCTGTATAAAAATGTATGCTAGTTCTTAAGTCTGTGCGTTCGCGTAATATCCATTCATGCATCTTGGTACTAATGTTGTACAGACGGAAACATTCAGCCCAATTCAGGGGGCTTGACCCTATGAAACGATACGAACTTCGAATGTTGGGACGCTGTACATAAAACTTCAGTAATGTGCCTCTCCACAATACTCCACAAAATGTTGGAATCCTCTGTCGTACGTCGTAACCATAGACTAAGTTCGGAGAAAATTATAAGTATAATAAAGAATAGAATTGATTTTTAGAAGTGGAAAACTTATATCTTACTCCGGACGTCGAATATCCGAATATTCGAAATTCGTATCGTTTCATAAAGTATCCACCAGGCCAAAGTCAGGAATTTTGTGAAGGAAACTTGGGTGTCCTGATAGCACCTTTGCCTCCCTCTTCTGGGAATCAAGAATCTTCCAAAGGTACAATCACACATTGCATCCGAGCGAAACAGGGACATACAACGAACTCCGTGTTATCTGAAGACATAAATCAAGTAATAAACAATACGTTATCAAGTATACAGTATTGCGCGTTATACGACAGTTGATGAGAACCGAGGGAAAATGTGCTGTTTACCAAACAACTGAAAGAGTTGCGGACTGTCGCAGTGAGAAGCGTAATAATTATAAAATATATATAAAAAAAAACTGTACTGTATCATCATCATCATCATCATCATATCAGCCACAGGAAGTCCACTGCTGAACATAGGCCTCCCCCAATGATCTCCACAATGACCTGTTGGAAGCGGCCTGCATCCAGCGACTTCCTGCGACTTTAGTCAGATCGTCCGTCCACCTTGTAGGCGGGCGTCCAACACTTCGCTTGCCTGTACGTGGCCTCCACTCGAGAACCTTTCGGCCCCAACGGCCATCGGTTCTACGAGCTATGTGCCCGGCCCACTGCCACTTCAACTTGCCAATCCTATGGGCTATGTCGGTAACCTTGGTTCTCCTACGGATCTCCTCATTTCTGATTCGATCTCGTAGGGAAACACCGAGCATAGCCCGCTCCATGGCTCGTTGAGTGACTTTGAGCCTTTTAATGAGGCCCACATTGAGAGGCCACGTCTCGGTGCCGTATGTCATCACTGGTAACACACAACTATCGAAGACTTTCGATTTTAGGCACTGAGGTATTTTGGACGAGAAGACGTCGCGAAGTTTCCCGAACGCTGCCCAACCGAGTTGGATTCGCCGATTGACCTCTCTCTCGAAGTTGGACCTGCCTAACCGGACCACTTGTCCCAAATAGACATATTCGTCTACAACTTCGAGAGTCGAGCCCCCACTAGCTTGTCTATCCACTTCCCTCCGCAGCAAAGCGGGTGACAAAAAAAAATATTGAGTCGAGAGGTATGTATCCTCTTATATAAAGATATACAACTGGAGAAGCCAGATGTATTAAGCACCACGGGATAAACAAATTACATGGGTCCTATAGTTTGAGCTGCTAAATTTGGGTCCAATAATAGGTATGGCAAAAGCGCCGGAAAGCACGGAAGTTCCTCCTAGATTCCACGAGGTCCGTATAGTATGCAACACCAGAAGTTATTTGCATATTGTTCAACATTATGCCGCGTTCATCGGACCAGCGATCACACTCCCAAAGTATATGATGTGAAGACAAGCTAGTGTCCCTGAGAGACTCGCCGAGCTCCGGAGCTCGGTGTCATATCTTTGTGTGCCACTGTTGATCCTGGCTGACAGGAGTTACAGTGGCGGGTGTGAGGGCGGGAAAGTCTCTAAAAGTCGAGCCCCCAACTCCAATGGGGGTGGGCACAACATGGATATTCGACATGATCTTCGTTTCATCCATGTTCATTTTAAGACCCACCTGTTGTGAGACTCGATTAAGTTCTTCGAGCATAGTGCTAAGGTCTTCCAGCGATTCTGCCAAGACTACAATATCGTCGGCAAATCGAAGGTGAGTAATATACTCGCCGTTGATGTTGATGCCGAATCCTTTCCACTGCAAGAGCTTGAAGGTATTTTCCAGCGCGGCAGTGAACAGTTTCAGAGATATGACATCTCCCTGTCTCACGCCTCTCTGTAGTGGAATAGCCTTCGTACTCTGATCCTGTACTCGGACCGACATGGTGGCGTTGTTGTATATACACCTCAACACTTCGATGTACCGATAGTCTATGTTGCGGCGGGTTTAGGCCGCCCGCAGGTAGGGGTAGGTAGTTAAATGAGAACTCAGGGTAATTACGTGGTTCGGGCTTTAATAGATTCGCATCACTGTTTACACCTGGCACTGTTGCTGGTGGTATGCAACAGGAGTCACGGGCATTCACTGGACACTGATCCGGGTCTTCGGCACGTGGCGGAACCCGGCGACAGCTCGCCGGCGAAGTCAGCTGCCGCGTGGCCGGTTACGGTGCGCAGGTCAGCGGCAGGCGCAGGCTTGGTTGCAGTCGGGCTGGAAGCGGTGCGGAGCAACAGCGGGCAGCGAAGTAAGCGAAAGGGACGCCAAGAACGCCAAGTACGCCAAGAACGAAGAAGAAGAACCCCAGCGGGTTCGGAAAGACGCGTGGTAGCACGCGTCTTTAAGGTTAAGGAAAAAAGGACGCGAGCGCCGTTACACGCGTATTTAAGCAAGCGCCGATGACAGTTCGCACGTCAAATTTGACAGATGTTAGAAATGAATCAACCAATCAGCGCAACGGAGGCGTTGATTGGCATAGACAATAGGATTTATGCCGAGTATTGAACTATAGATCGCAAATATAAGAGGTGACATTCCCACAACGTCACAGTACCCCGCCGAAAAGACCAGGATTTTACTTATAACTGAATATGAGTAAAATCCGTCTGCCTATTTAGCATTCTTGTTAGATTACACTTTCATTCCATCCTCTTACATACTTCATCCTTACAAAATGTCTAGCATCAAAATATATTATGACCAAGACCCTATAGACAAGAGAATACTTTGCGATACTAAAGGACTCTCCAAAACTACAAGAAGAATAATTGTAAAATAGACGATGTAAGTAAATGGCGGGATCTGCTAAGTGTCGCTGTTAATGTCATGTACCTATTTAAAAAATAAACATAATGTTATATGTGTGAATATATATTAATATTTGTAGTTAGTGAGTTTTAAATCTTTGATGTGCCAGGTACCTAGTGGATTACCGTTCATATCTTCCAAATCATATACCAAAGGTGATTTTTTAGAATTAATTTTACACTTTATAAACTTGGGAGCAAGTTTTCTATTAAAACGTTTATCTTTGTCACTTTGATAAAAAGTTTTTCTCCAAACTACATCGCCAACATTAAATTCAGCAGGTTTCTTTCTTAGGTTATAGTTAGCACTATTCCTTTTATGTGCCTGCAGGAGCAACGACTGTACTTTGTTAAAAATATTATATAATATCCCTAAGTTTTTAGCATAATGATCTCGAGGTATGAAAATAATATCCTGGTCCGCATTAGTGTCCACATAGTGTGAGCCACAAGTGACTAATTCACGACCGTATACTAAAAATGAGGGAGTGTAGCCAGTCACCTCATTAACAGAGTTGTTAATAGCAAACTGTATTTTGGGAATCAAGAGATCCCATACTCGATGATCATTTTCAATGAATGTAGAAATAGCTGTCATGATAGTCTTGTTGTAGCGTTCGACAGTATTTACATGAGGCGTATATTTAGGTGTAAAATGAATATTTGGAATTTTATACTTTTCTAACATATTCTTTAAAGTTGAGCTAATAAATTGACGTCCATTATAATGGTTGATGGAATGCCATGAACAAGGAAAACATTTTCTTCTAAAATTTTAGTAATAATTTCCGCGGTAGCGCGTTTTAATGGAAAAAGTAAGCAATATTTAGAAAAACAACAAGTAACTACAAAAATGTAACAATTTTGCTTTCTAGTACAAGGGAGAGGTCCAACAATATCTATACTTAACATTTGAAATGGTCGGGAACACGACTTAGGTCTGCCCATTTCACCCAAAGTGGTGTGGTTTTGATGCTTATGAGAAATACAGGTATCACAAGAAGAAACAAATTCTACTACACTAGCATGCATTCCTGGCCAGTAGTATTTTTGTGCCAGCCTTCTGTAAGTTTTGAAGATACCAAAATGACCAGCTAAAGGGTTACTATGGTTTTCAGAAATAATAGAAGACCGAAGTTCCAGAGGTACAACTTCCTTCCACTCAAATTCAGTATTAAGTACACATTTAGATTTCAAAAACCGATAAAGACGGTTATTTTTAATTATATAGTTAGGGTATGAAGTTGGTGAATTTCGGCAACCGTGAAAGATATTTAGGTTATGTTGTTAACTCGAATGGTCTGCAAGTCGATCCTGGAAAAGTTGATGCCATTCTTAATTTCCCTACACCGACCAACCCTAAGGAGGTCAAACGTTTTTTAGGCACTGCATCTTGGTATCGTAGGCCCCACGTTGGGCGCCACTGCGGCGGGTTTAGGCCGCCCGCAGGTAGGGGTAGGTAGTTAAATGAGAACTCAGGGTAATTACGTGGTTCGGGCTTTAATAGATTCGCATCACTGTTTACACCCGGCACTGTTGCTGGTGGTATGCAACAGGAGTCACTGGCATTCACTGGACACTGATCCGGGTCTTCGGCACGTGGCGGAACCCGGCGACAGCTCGCCGGCGAAGTCAGCTGCCACGTGGCCGGTTACGGTGCGCAGGTCAGCGGCAGGCGCAGGCTCGGTTGCAGTCGGGCTGGAAACGGTGCGGAGCAACAGCGGGCAGCGAAGTAAGCGAAAGGGACGCCAAGAACGCCAAGTACGCCAAGAACGAAGAAGAAGAACCCCAGCGGGTTCGGAAAGACGCGTGGTAGCACGCGGCTTTAAGGTTAAGGAAAAAAGGACGCGAGCGCCGTTACACGCGTATTTAAGCAAGCGCTGATGACAGTTCGCACGTCAAATTTGACAGATGTTATCCAACTCGCCTCGCCATCTTTTTCTGGGTCAACAGTCCAAATACTAAAAAAGTTAAAACGTCTTCAAAATTGTAATAAAAATATAGAAATAAACCTAATCTTTTCATAAATCTAAATCACCTAAACATATTAAGAGCGTATACACCTTGCGCGCAAAGTCAACTATAGGTATTTCTTCGTTAATTTCACGCACACATAAGCGACCAAAGCTGTGTGCGTAGAGCTGCCGCGTCGGCTCGCTATACAATCGGCTCAAACAACTTTGATCCGTGCGCTTCAAATATTCAATTGAAATGTAACTGTAATATAATATCATAAAAATATTTTATTTGCATTATAAGTATACAAATATTACTGTGCAAGCAAAGAATAATACAAATTTTAGATACTAATCATATTTTCGTTATTATTACATTGTTAAGTTGCATTCAAATCAGTGTTCAATCAGTATACACTACGGACGTTTTATTAATCATTTCGTGTTCGAACACATAAATAGTGTTAGGGGCCTTACAACCCCTTACAATTACAAAATATATTTAATTTTATATTACAATACATAACATAATTTAGCCTCGGAATTACATCCCATTATATTACCTGAAACATAATTTATACTCACTACAAAATCATTGTAGGTAATAAAAATAATTAAATATTTTACTACCAAAGTACTAAGATGTGGTAATGGCATTCCGCGCGTGGCTATTTTTACTACGCGCGGCATAATCGACTGCAGCCAGGCCGGAGCGACGAGCGATACGTCCTCCCTCTAGAAGGCCTTGCGGCGGTCTGATTTGATCCACGTCGGACAGCGTGTTTTATAGTGGTTTTTAAAATATTTGTAGAAAACATGAAAACTAATTTTGTTGAAATATAAAAATGGTAATTTATTGATAAGATGTTCTTCTATTGTAATATGCAATTGCTATAAAAAATTATGTACGATAAGTTGGTGAAAAAAAATATGTTCATGACGAGAGTTTCTGAATAATTTCGCATTGTTTAAATTTTTATTTTTCAGGAACTAAACACAAAAAGATTATTTTTCTCAGCAAAATCCCTCCATAAGGGTCTTATTAGTCTGATGATATTTTTATTTTCATCTTATATTTAGTGGTTTCGGATATCTTAAGCTTCTAAATTGCCATTTAAAGCCTAAATAACGAAACTTGTGTTCAGTAATCCGTATAGTACTCACAAATTATCCATCAATCTATAATGTTTTCCACCAAAATTCCTAGATGACAACCTTTTCTAAAATTAGTAATAATTATTTTTCCTTTAAATTGTTTATTGGTGGCTATTAACTCATTTGAAAAGTCCTGTTTTTAAGCCAAAAAGCGCGTGCAGGGTATAAACGCTCTTAATAATACCATTTTTTTTTTGCCAGCCTTAATATTTTGAGCTAGCTAGCCCCCGCAATGTTTCCCGCATAGTTTATACGGATGTTAGATATAGTCTTTCAGCTGGCTCCAAAGTCCACATAATTCAAAATCCACACAACATAATTCATCCGTGCTAAGATTGAAGACGCAGACTCCGCTACAGAAAGTAAACTTCTTAGCCGGTGCGCCGATCGATCGTCAATTTGTTAGGTCACTTGATCACTGTGTATCTGACGTGTATAAGTTTCGGATACGATGTCACAAGGACATTGAACCTTGATGTGGGATAAAGAAAATTTGAAGAAATAGAAGAATGGTGAACATATTATGTTTTAAAAAACGAAAGGGTACTGCATCAGTCCATATACGTCGCTCTTTCCATTGCAGAGCAAAGGGTTCCTCAATAACCGAGAATACGATTAAGAGGGGTTAAATCATACAGACCACCACATCATCCATGCCATAGAAATTCTTACAAATCGGTATAGTATGTAGGTTTCCTCGCGATATTTTCCTTTACCGGCCACAATGTGAAAGAAAATATACTAAGGAAAGCGGATTGTCAAAGGCCTTTTGTTTCTACTCTCAACACAAATACTAATGTAAAAATAAATAATACAGACTTGTTTTGTGGCGAATATTGAAGTATGAAAATCTTTAATACGAGCCACAGTTAAGCAGTGATTTTCCTACCAATGAAGATGATAATTATGAAGACATAAACTTATAAATTTTTAACAACCTCAACAAGTAATTTAAGTTAAAAATATCTGGTAAGCGAAATGCTATGATGATAAAATCCATCAGGCGCCCCGTTCGTATAATTGATAGCAATTAAATTGCATTATCTATTGCTGAGAAGGCAGCGAGGCAGCCTACAACGAGCTCTTCGGTCACTGCTTTTAATGCACTACGGAAATTTGTTCGAGATTCGTGTATGCAGCAAGTCAATATAGTCCCTTTTCTGGTAAATATTAAAGAAACATATTTAATAGGTATGTTTTTTTAGCAGGCATGATATAATGACTGCACTGCTCCTGATATTTGATACAAATGCCGTCCAGACAGAGTTTCAAATAGCATCAGACGGTGCCATGCCAACTTATTCTTAAGTGTCTGTAAAATTTCCGTGACAACTCGCAGTATTCAAACTTGTTTCTTAAATATTCATAAAACTATACATGTGTGTATGTGATTTTATTCATGGTGGTGAATGTTAGACCGGAGCAAGTATTCGTAATAAAAGTTATTTTCATCTTTAAAGAAGTGTAAATGGTAACGTGCGTATTTACATAAGTAGACACGTGTGTGTCTACTTTTTATATATTCACATATTTCTTTGGTATTTTACGCCACTTAGTTATTAAGTCAAAAAAAGCAATTAATTAACGATTAAATCGTAAAATCGTGAAAAGCAAAACATTTTGTTTCCTGGTACAAATCAGAAAAACTGAATATCTGCCCCAAAAAAATATAATGTTTCGTGTATTATGCATTGAATATTGTTATTAGTTTGTAGTCGCGTGTTATACACGTAAATAACAAGCATTAAAATGGAGTGTGGATATCAAGTTCAACAAAATAACTATGGACTAACTAAACGAATCCAAGAAAACCTATATTCAGTGCTAGACCGTGGCCTAAGATTTGATGATGAAGGCAATCCATTTAAACATCTTAAAACCTTTACTTTTGTGTGATATTATTTTTTTATAACAAGGAATGGCGAGACGAGCATGCCGTTCGCCTGATGATAAAACAACACGAATTGCAAAGCATTGCTTAGCATTTCACTGCGCTCGCCATGCTAAGACATAAGATGTTAAGTCTGTCCAGTACTTACTTTGGCTGCAGTATCAAACAGACTATTATTATTATTATTATTATTATTCAAAGAAAATAAACAATATATACATATGTCGGGGTGTTCTTATGTAAAGCCCATATGTTAAATAATTGTAAATCGGCCCTTAGGAATCTACGGGTAGATGCAGAAGTAATTTTATTAAAGGAAACCCGGTTATGGTTCTATTTCACTACCCACAGTCAGAGTAATGGTGGGAGCGTGACCGTTTGCAATATAAACCGCCTGCGAACCGTAGATAGGGCATTCAAGATCCAGTAGTCGGCAGTGAAGCATTGGCATACGCGTGTTTATTGTAAAAGTAACAAGTTGTCGCAGATATTCGGATAAACCGTTAATTATAACGTGTGGTGATAATAATTAATTAATTAACACAATGGATTTTATTACCGTCATCCTACACATATAAGAAGGTTGCGAAATATAATTGGTAAGAAAAATATCATAATTCACTACATTGCACTGCTCACTAAATTATAAATGCACTAAAAACTTTAACTTAAATTATCAGTGGTTGCAGAAATTCATCAAGACATCCTACCACTTAAACAAATCACTAGACAGGGCAACAAGGGAATAGAATATAATAGGAATATCAATCCATCAACATGGTGGGATAGGGGCTTATTCAAAATATACGGTCCTACACCATCATTGCACGCTATTAGGTGAATACATAAACAAAAATAATTTTCCACAACAGTAAATATTGAACAAACGTTATCCAATAACATTGAGTCACTCAAGGATGTTGGAAAACTGCCACTGCAAGCAAAAAATAAACAATCACCGATCCATTAATTGTTAACATATATTTACAATATCAATTACTAGCCGATACGTTACAGTATTAATAATCAATATTGGGCAATAAATTTATAGCTAAAGACTTTATCGAAGGTCAGTCGAGGTCAAGGTGATGCACTTGCGATCGCGAAAATCATAGGACTTTTATCATTATCTGTACTTGACAATAGGCTGCGCCGTACAGCGAATACCGCACACATTTGTTAAGCAAGCCGGCGGCAGCGCACGCGCCTGTACCGCCACAGCATACCAACTACGCGGAAAACTCGTGACAATGAAAACTTGTGAGCAAGTGACGTGAAATGTAAATAAATTGTGATCGTGATAACATGAAACACTACGTTATACTCACTACCCAAAGAAACATTGTGTTAAACAAGTCTTCCGAGCTGTTTCCAGTATTATGAAGGTAAAATCACATGTTAAAATCAATACGGAATCCGTATTCGGTTATGAAATCAATTAACCAAATTGCGGGATTACCGAGCGAAATATTTAATTAACGTAAAAGCCAACGAACTCCGAAAATAGTGGGTTCGAAACAATTCTACCTACATTGTTAAAATATTTAAGTCACTTAAAACTGTTACAACGGCCGGTCATCTCAGATGTATGGATTGGAAACAAGTTGTTTATTTTTCAATTTTATTAATTGGTACGAAGTTGGAATGTGTTAAAGTGTACTTGTAAATAGTGGTGTTAATCATGAACTTTCGTCTAGACACTTTGGTATTGCCGCTAGGGTAACTATTTTTTTATACTAATGAGCAATCGACATTGTAGATTTATTCGCGTAATAGAGTAGACATCATTAATCTGAAGTGAAATTAATTAAGACTGTCATTTGTTTTGTGTCTATAGAATCTTGAATTTAAAATAATTTCATAACTACTGAGCAAAATGATTGTGTTTTTTAAAATTTAGCCAATGTTCAATATGTTGCAAAACGAAATTGTAAGCACTAATTTGTATGAAGTTAAAAATATTTAATTTGGAATCTTTTATTTTGCTGTTTTTTGCTAAAAGATGTTCCAGTTCTTTTGGAATCTTTCGTTGTTTTTATAACCTGACTACGGCATTTGTTTTAACGACAATCTAATAGCCAAGACCTATACTTTATTAGCTATATACTCGTATTGCATAAATTTTTGTTTTTTTATTGCAATGAATGACGAGAATACCATACCATTCGCCTGGTATGGCATGGTAGTGATACGAACGTTCATGGACAGTAGCAAAACCAAACAACAATATGAATCAAACTATGAGAACCAAACCATCTCGGCACGGACTAAAAGGTTCACAAAGTCTTTTATGCTTATAATTATTTGCCGTCACGCGTGTTCCCTCCTTCCTATATAATCTGGGTCCTTCCGTCGTAGTGTGAAGAGGCATCTTAGCAGGCCGGCATAATTGTATTGAATGACATGGGACTGCCGTCTGATGCTATTCGATACTCTGCCTGGATGGCATTTGCGCTTACCATCAGGCACAGTGCAATCATCATGCCGGGCCAGTTTAAAAAAAAAAAGGAAAGCGCATTTACACTGCTAATACACAAATTGCGGTAGTACCTACCCAGACGGCCTCTCACTTATTATACAGGGTATATCAAGACTGCTACCGAAAACGAAGCCGGGTGGTAGTTTAAGCGACTTCAGACACAATGTAACAGAAAAAGTTGCAAAAAAAAGCGACAATTTTTTTTTGTTATTTTTTTCCTATGGCCATATTTGGGTGGTAAATACATTTTTTCCTAAAATAATAGTATATACCCTTTTATTTATAAATACTCTAAGGTATAAAAGAGTTTAAATTATTATTTTAGCAAAAACTATGGATTTACCACCCAAAAATGACGATATTTAAAAAATCATAAAAAAAATTGTCGCGTTTCTAGGCGAAATTTTTAATTGCATTGTGTTTGTAGCCACTAAAACTACCACCCGGCTTCGTTTTCGGTAGCAGTCTTGAGATACCCGGTATATCTACCAATAATTGATGTAAGAAAGAGTTTTCATGTAATAACAACATTTAATGTTTTCCCATATGTACATCGACGTGACTATGACACAAGTGTGAAAAACCTATTGTAATGATAATTTCGGTGTGGCCGTCGCGAACTAAAGCAAAAAAAGTAGATGTTGACAGTTTCAATCATTTGTTTTAGTAGACAACACAAATCACTAATGGTAGCTAAATTGAATTAAAGAAATAACACCCAACAGTCACATACTTAGTCCTGACCACACACTAAGATCGAGTCTTGTGTTGAGGTATCAGGAACTACGAGAGACTTTTCGGTCCCACAAACACCCAGACCCGAAAGAACTATTAAAATGAAATGAAATTGGTTTATTGATCATGTAGGCAATTGAATAGCTCTTATGACAGGTCATTATATTGTACTTATTCTATATTTCCAAAAATAATAATTGATTATATCAATTAAATTTAATTTTTGGTAATCGTCTTATTTATAATTGATAACTATTTATAGTAATTAATATGCTATTGAAGGCAATACATTATTTACATTAATCCATATTTAGTGGATCATTACTAAAACGACGCGTATTTGAGGGTCGCACAAACATTTCTCTCGATGCGGGGACCGAACCTGCTTCCTCTCGTTTCACAGGCGGCGTCGAACCACCTGCGCTATGGAGGCTGTAAAAATTTTACGAAGTAAAAATTTTACTATATTTATGTAATATGTATGTATAAACTATTTATATGTGTAATTTGTAGAGTAGGCCCGTGCCCTGCAGTGGGACGTATATGGGCTGAAAAAAAAAAGAAGAAATTTCCAAAAATAATGCGAAGAAGTCTGATCCTACCACTGTGTTGGATTAGTAGCCGAGGAGCGAGAAAGAAGATTTCTTTAAAGTATAGAGGAAAAGGTGGTAATGTGGCCCCTGCAGGTATATTGGCCCCCTTCGATATTTATAGTTTAGAAACGCGCCACCTAGATTTCTTTTGGTGCAACGCGAAGGTCCTGTGACATCGTTGATTTTAACCCAATAAGTCCGCAAGGCGGCGTTACGTTTTGTTTTTCTGCGTACCGGTCGAAACACGAAAGTAGCAAACTTTTATTGTTGCTCTGCATTTTATCACATTTTACTGGAAATAAGTGAGTTTGAGCTTTGGTGATTTGTACATTGTGTTTAATAAACGTTATTCTACAGAATTTTGAAGGTAATTATTTAAAACATATCATATAATATTTATGTTATGATTTGTTTATAATTTCTTGAGTTTTTGCAATTTGGCCCCCTCATGTTGTTTGTATTATGGTCCCGGGGGCCATATTACATATACGGTAGTATTATTTTCCTTATTTTTTTTATTTTCCGCTTTCAGATGCCTCGACAAAGTGTGTTATCTCCACCTTCAAAGAAAAGGAAAACATGGGATCCTAACCAAATGAAAAAAGCAATTGAAGCAGTGAGAACAAAGGTCATGGGGTATAAAAAGGCTGTAAAAATATTTTCTGTTCCAAGGTCTACACTAAAACGATTAGTAAAGGACTCACAAGAATCTCTGGAGTTACTTGTGCATAAGCCTCTTGGTAGGAAACCTATACTTCCAGCCACTCTAGAAGAGAAGTTAGTACAATATATTTTGTTTATGGAGTCTAGATACTATGGGTTTACTAGAATGGATGTCCGAAAAATGGCTTATCAGTTGGCATTAAAAAACAACATTGAAAATAATTTTAGAAATGAAGTAGCAGGGCGTGCTTGGTTGGATCACTTTTTGAAGCGACATAGAGATAGTTTATCATTACGTAGACCTATGGGGACATCGTATGCTCGTGTTCGAGGATTTAACCGTGAAGCAGTCAAAGAATTTTTTGATATTTTGGAAACAGAAATGAGAAAAATAAATTATCCTCCTGATAGGATTTTTAATGTAGATGAGACTGGGTTAACAATTGTGCAGTCAAAAGTGCCGCAGGTGGTAGGTAAAAGAGGGAAGAAACAGATAGGAGCCTTGACTGCTGCAGAGCGAGGGTCACTATGTACTCTTGTTTGCTGCATGAGTGCCTCGGGTATCTTTGTGCCGCCCATGATGATATTCCCGAGGAAAAACTTTACGGATATTTTAATGAAAGGTGCACCACCAGGATCGATTGGTAAAGTTCATCCATCTGGTTGGATTCAATCAAATTTGTTCACCGAATGGTTCAAGCATTTTATTGAAAAAACTAATCCAAGTGAAGCCTCTCCGGTGTTGCTCATCTTTGACGGACATTATAGTCACACTCGCAATTTAGAATTAATAGATCTAGCCCGCGAAAATCATGTCACCTTAGTCAGCCTCCCACCACATACGACGCATAAACTCCAGCCACTGGATAAGACTTTCATGGGCGCCCTTAAGAGTCATTACAGTGAGGAGATTCGCAAATTTCTTTTGCATTCTGAAAGAATGCTCAAGCCTTACGACATTGCTGAGCTTTTCGGGCGAGCATACCTCAAAAGTACCTCGGGGGAAATTGCAGTGAATGGCTTTCGTGCGACAGGCATTTACCCGTTCAATCCTGAAATTTTTACGGAAGTTGATTTCATAATGGAAGCAAGCAGTGATTTGTCTACACTTCAAAATCAACATACAAGCATCGGCGCTGAACAAGGCGCCCCAGAAGCTACAACTGCTGCCACAAGTATTGTTTGTGACCAAGGTGCCCCAGGAGTAAGTACAGTGGTACAAGAGCCGCTTTCTGGTTTGGTTCTGCCAGAAGATATTCAGCCGATCCCCAGGGCCAAGACTAGGACGTCTAACCGTGGTAGAAAAGCAACAACAGCAAAAGTGATCACATCATCGCCTTACAAAAACCAACTAAGTGAATCTTTGACTTTGGCCAAGTCTCGGGGACGTGGACGTGGACGTGGACGCGGACATGGACGTTGCCGTGGGCGTGGTTGCTCTCTCTCTCTCGGACGTAGTCAAGACGGCGAGGGCAGCAGTAGCAGTAACTCTGAAAGTGACGCAGTCGAAGACAATGACTCTGAATATGAGGAACATGCCCATTCGTATAGCTTACCTGAAGATTCAGATACGATCTGCATATTCTGTGACTCCAGTTATTCCAACGACAGACGTGGGGAGGAGTGGATTCAATGCCAGAGTTGCGATTTATGGGCTCATACAGCCTGTGCAGGTCCTGAAGGCGAATATTATATTTGCGATTTTTGCCGTTAGTTTTGATTCAATTAATACATACATTTATTATGGCCCCCAGGGTGCCATATAACCCGCACTTGATCTCATATTGCCAAATTTGTTCTTTTTTAAAATACATAAGTTTTCAATTATCCCATGGCAGTTTTATTTATTATACCGTAAGAAATGTGTAGGCTAATAAGTAAGGAACAGTATAGCATATTTATTACATTTCTGAGTCTAGTATTTTTTACATACATACTCAAAAACAAAGTGGGGGGCCACATTACCACCTTCTCCTCTATTTTCATTCACGAATATTTTTTGTATGTCGTTTAACAGCCTTGGTGGCGCAGTTGCTTTGTACCCGGCTGTGAAACGAGAGACCGCGGGTTCGATTCCCGAGACAAATATTTGTGTGATCCACAGGTATTTGGTTCGGCTTTAAATGTTTGCGAGACCGAAAAGTCTCTCGTAGTGTCTGATACCCACGACACAAAACTCGCTCTTAGTGTGAGGCCAGGACTATGTATGTTACTTTTGTGTCTATTTATTATTTATTTGTTTATTTGTCACATAGATATTTTTATTAGCCTTATTAGCCTTATTTTTACTGCAAATAACTGGGTTCTTTTAAAATAAACAAATAATTTTCCCTAAGTTACCATGACATTTATTTAACATTGTAGTGGACCTTCTCGTCCACAATATAAGCAACAATAAGGACAGAATAGGAAATAACTTACACATTTTGATGTTTTGTTTAGCCTTCTGTAGACTTATACTATTACTCACTTAGCTATATAACATTGCTATAGGTCGTAAAAGCTGTAACACAATTTGGTGGATTCGACAGGGCGTACGATTTTCTCACAAAATTATTGTATTGTATTTATTATAAGCTTTTAATACCCACTTTTGGGGTAAGGCCTTCCTCCTTCATTTGTCACGGTCAAATGCTAATTGCCGCCAGTTCGGAAGACATAAATAAAGTTCATCCAGTCAGCTCTTTCTGGGCGTATTTTGTTTCGGCTACTGGGGAGCCAGTGTAGTGGCTTTCGCCCAATGGTCGTGAGAAATGCAGTTGGTTTGGCAGCACAGTTCTATTTCAACTTATCAGTTTGTCCCACGTCGTTTCTCACAAAATTCCGACGTGAATTGACGCTATGCTGTAGGATTTTCATCGGGGAGAGGGACAGCCTAATATCAAATAAGTACCCCTGTTTCTCCTCCCGTGCCTTACTTTATTTTCTTTAATCCAAGTGAAATAGATGCCATGAGTGATAAAATTACTTACTATCATGTGAATCCTTTGCTCAATACCCGTAACTACGTATGTATTTAAAATTACCTTCACAATAATTATCCATAAGTAATACGAAGACGCGGTCTACAAGATTGTTAAAATCGGCCCTGAATCATTTAACTATTTATAGGCAACTAACAATATGTGACTGACAATAATCAATGCTAATTAATTGCATAATTCATATGGGAATGCTAGAGTCTAATTGTTCTAACAGCTTCCGACGATATCTATTCCCGAGTTGACTCGTTTTACCACTCATTTATTGTAGTGTAAACACCAGGAGTCACACGTATTCCTAATCTAATAATAAGGTAGGTAGTCTTGTCGTTGACATCTGATCGACGGTCTCACAAAACCTAGACCCGAATCAAATTGTCGGGGTCATACTTAACATTTGTCTCGGGGAGAGGATAGAAACCCCGGTGTCTCATTCAACGTCAACTGATGAAACCCCAAGTTACCTATCGTATCCTAACTGTGGCAGTTTACATCTAGCTACATAACAGGGCACCAAAAATGTCAAGCGAATGTAGGTATCTTAATTGGTCTCCTTATATCCATCTACATATTATTAGACACAAATAAATGTATAGCATCAAAAAATATTAAGTAAAATACGCAATGAAGTTTATAAGTCTTATACATGCAAAATTGTATGCACCAAACAAATCATATAGCAGGATACAAACATCCCGAATGCTTATTTGACTTCAAACGGAACTGTCCGATTTCCTGTCCTGATATTGCTTTTGCTGATAAGTATTATTCCCTCAGAAATGTAGATAAACAAGAACAAAACTACATAAATATAGAAAGATTTACTTCAAAATCATGACAGTCATAAAAATTGTCATAAAGCATTGAAGTTACGCAAACAATACCTTTACTATAACTATTATTGTACCTGATAGTATATAAGACCGCCATTTGTACTTTTATATTTTTTTGTTTCTGTATGTTGTATTTTTTTTATGTGTACAATAAAGATTTAAAATAAAAATAAAATAAATAAATATATACACAATAGTATTAGAACAACTGAGTGGTATAGTCTGCAAATTCAGGACTTGGACGGTAACTTCTTTGACTCGGTTAACAAATAAAACACTCGACATTGTTTTTTCATTCTAAATTCAAATTATCTTGAACGTTTCCCAAGTTTTTCAAACTTAAAATCACTGGTCATATATACCTCTGACACACAAAATATTTATTTATTTATTCTTAACTGCACATAAAAAAGAAAAATACTTAAAGATATTACACATTTTAAAAAGTATAGATGGCGGTCTTCTCGCTGTAGGCGATTTCTTACAGACAACCTTGGATGGATAGGAGAAAAGGAAAAGTGGATAGGGCAGATATGGTTCTAAAGTAATGGAGTTGCCATTTTATAAAATCAAGGACAATGCCGCGGGCCAAACAAATTCGAAAGACGGGCAAAACATCTAAATTTCGAATCGAGCTTACCCACAGATACGTGACCTGATTGTTCGTATTTCAGAGCCCCAACGAAGAATATAAGAAAATAATATTTACCAAGAGATAGTAACATATTCTTCCATTTTATACTTCGGATAATGAGATGACTTCCTTTATAGGACTTATTAAACCCTCATACATGTACCACAAAGCTTCCATTGTACACATTAACAAGATCAGAAAATTCTAGAATAATATCAACATTAGAAATTAATTTCTTCTTAATAAAGATAATTAATAGAACCATTGTGTAGAAAATACGGCTTCAGAGAATTCTAAATATAACTTTATAAGCTTTATCAGACGTCAAAATAAAATATTGTTTTCTACGAGTAATCTTCGCTAATTGAGTTCTGAGAATCGACCCTTTGAGGAGCTTTACAGAAATATTTTTCATGAGAAAAATGTTTGCGCGGTAATTTATGCTGGTATTAGTTTATGAGCGGAATTGTTATGACTTCGCATTAATTTTTATATTAAATAAAATTTAATTTGATACATTAAGAAAGAAAATACTGAATTCATGTCTTCACAAAATGGTAGGTATTTTAGATAGGTAGATAGGTATTTTTGCTAATCAGTATTGCTGTTAGAACAAGAGAAGGACTGCTAGGCAGTAAGTAATTGCTGCATGCAAACCACTTTCAAAAGACCCTTGTGAAATTTTTAATGGAGACTGATGTTTAGTCACTACTCGCTATCAGTATCCACAGCCATAAAATAGAGAGTTAATTCACTGATTACCCTTTATATATACCTTTTTTATACTGGCATAACATAATGATTACAACGCACTTATGAACTGCAATATAACTATAAAGTAGGTAATATTTATATCTATCACAGATGGCCATCATTACAATTATGTGGTAACACTGGTCGAAACCGTACACCTACTTATACAAAACACCTACACAGTTGAAATAAAAATACTGTCTGTATCAGCCCATATACCCTCTACTGTAGGACACAGGCCTCCTCTACAATCAAGATTACGATTGAGGAGGGTTAGGCCGTATAGTCAACCTGTGTGGACCCGGGGCCTAGTACGGGTGGGCGGACTTTTACATACCATATAAATTCTTACGACGCCATAGTATGCAGGTTTCCTTACGATATTTTCTTTCAACGTTATAGAGCATCCATCCCAAGATTGTCTGAAAGCTATTGCCTTTGGGCGATAAGACCGCCCATTGCAGTTTTATGTATGTGATTGTCGCTGTATATGATTTTTTTGTTTTTGCATATAAATGTAGTAAACAATTATCTAAAATAAGAAGCTAATTTTAATACCATTGTTTCCAGACGCTGTCCACCTCCAAACATGTGGAACTACTCGAGTGTGGAGTCTCCGGGCCAGCAGATTACCAGAATGGACAGGATTCGGATGTACCTATCCGAATGTGTGGTCTGCTTCTGTATCCTGTTCTTCATCGTCTGCGTAGGATTGCTGCTGTACCTCTTCTTTCATCTGTACAGCACTGTCACCACAGCCGGCAGAATGGCTGGCACTCTTGCTGAAAGTTGAAGATTTGAACTGAATCTTATGTAAGGCTATGAGGCTTTTAGAATGATTAAGGCTAAATAAGTATTATAATAGTTGTTTTAAGGCCCGCTTTTCAATCGTCGATAGATCGTCAAATAAATTAAGATCTGATTGAACCTGAAAAGGATATTTTTTACCAAAACGTCAGTCGTTTTTGCACAATTGAAAACCGACCCTAAATTGTATAGCATTGATGTTCAGAAATTCGTTGATTTAAAGATTTTTATCCAGTTTTTAAGAAAAAAAAAGAAAATACAAAATCAATTTTGATAAAATCATTTTACAGTTATATCAAAGTTATTTGCTGTCGAAAACATTCGAAAACGGATCGAACAATGATATTTCAATTTCACGTTAAGCTTTATGTGTTTTCTGAATGAAATACCTGCTACAGGCTAATTGGATTGCAGATAATGGATCAGAGTTCGATAAAAACGGTCCTTAATTTACTAACCCTTGAGCTATCGAGCTTCCTACAAATTACGCTTCATAGATACTAGCAGTTGTTGCTAATTAGAAAATTGGTTCCGAGACTTATTATTTTCTGTCGTATCTATTGCACAAATAATTGCTTATAAAGGTTGTTCTGTGAATACAAATTGCGGGATATTTTGCTTTTCTGTTTCCTATTCTTGAGTTCAACATATTAATCTATGAAGTTATATAAAATCTGTTCTAACAAAATATGTTCAAATAATATTCAATAATTAAGAACTCAACAGAGATACTATGCTGAAACCGTATACTAAATTAAAAATAGGCTGGATATCCCATTTTTATTAGAGAGTAGTCACTATTGAAGATGAAGTTCCTACGAGTGTTAATGGCGTGGTAGTATATTGCTAACTATAGCAAACCATGGCGATTTGAAATAATTTCTATGGTATATAAAGTCCGCCAACCCGCACAAGGCCAGTGTGGTGGACTATATGGCCTAACCACTCCCAATTGTAGAATAGGCCCGAGCCCTGCAGTGGGACTTACATAGGCTGATACAATATAATATTGCTAACAGAGCACGTCAATATTAAACCTTAGAGTATTTATATATAGAGGGAGCGCTGTCATACATTCGCGTTTTGAAAAACGTAGATATTTTCTTGTTCGTAATGTTGGTAGCGCTCCTATATTAGTGAAAATTGAATTAATTATTTAGCAATAAATTGCTATAAATTCCTTTGATAGCCGAAATTACATTTAGCTATTATCCTTTTAAAACGAGTTTGAGTAGAATTAAATAGACCTAAACTACTTTTTTTTCAAATAATTTATGTATGTTGCACAACCTGTTCAAATATTAGCCAATAGGAGGGCAGAAAAAGGTGGCCCGGCACCACTATTTTTATCTACGTTTTTGAAGTACCAGCGCTCCCTCTATAGTATAAAGTCCCTCTATAAGACTCTATAAGTCCCTCTATATTAAACAAAGCGAAAATTATTAATAAATGTATTCGTGCCAGAATATTTATTTGTTATTTATGTAATAAAATACTTAGTTGAATTAGTAATCGATAAAAACGCTCATATTATAAAGGCATGAAAGCATTAATACACTTTAAATAGAACAATCCTATATTTAAGATGTTGTATTACTATTTTCCGTCTACAGAGGTTTCTTTGTTTCGATACCTTAAACTGTAATACGGAAGTTTTCAGATCCAATAAATGAAATTAGCACGCAATTGTGAAATTGAATGATAAATCTATCAAGTTTGTAGCTGTATCCAATCATTTGGTCGTAAAATGATCGGACTAGGCAAGTCCGGTAATCGATGATTCAAAGTTGACAATGTTTAACATTCTTTGCATGAATGATTTTCATTGAATAATAGCATGAGTATCACTGTATAAGAAGTGCATTTCCAAACAAAATTCCAGATAAATTTTAATAGTTTTTTATATATTTTTAAAGAGTAGTGTTTTTTTTTGTAGCCTATATTTTGTCCCACTGCTGGGCAAAGCACTTTTCATTTTGGCTCTATGTAATGTAAATTTAAAATTATTTATGTTTCGAAGTATATTCTCCCATTGAATCTTAAATATATATACAGGGTATATCAAGACTGCTACCGAAAACGAAGCCGGGTGGTAGTTTAAGCGACTTCAAACACAATGCAACAGAAAAGTTGCAAAAAAAAAGCGACAATTTTTTTTTGTAATTTTTTTCCTATTGCCATATTTTGGTGGTAAATACATTTTTTCCTAAAATAATAGTGTATACCCTTTAATTTATAAATACTCTAAGATATAAGAGAGTTTAAATTATTATTTTAGCAAAATCTATGGATTTACCACCCAAAAATGACGATATTTAAAAAATCATAAAAAATAATTGTCGCGTTTCTAAGCGAAATTTTTAATTGCATTGTGTTTGTAGCAACTAAAACTACCACCCGGCTTCGTTTTCGGTAGCAGTCTTGAGATACCCGGTATGTAATTAGAAATTATTTATTAATATAATGATTATGTTACAAGTTTATAAATATTTTCCGTTATTAATGTAATTGACTTTTCGGAGTCATGTATGTATTGATAGTCAATCACTACGCACTAAAACGGTGAAGTAAAACATCGTGAGGAAACCTGCATACCATAGCGATTCATAAGAATTTCTATGGTATGTAAGTCCGCCAACCCGCACTAGGCCAGCGTGGTGGACCATATGGCCTAACCACTCTCAATCGTATTCTCGATTGTAGAGTAGGCCCGTGCCCTGCAGTGGGACGTATATGGGCTGATACAGATACAGATACAGAATGTAATTGAACCAATTATGGACACTAGTCACTTGTTCTAAAATAAGCATTCCTTTATTGATAAGTAATAAAAATAATGTAGAAAAATAAATGTAATCGTATGTTCAATGAACTAGAAATGTTAATTTAATTGTTAAGTGCCAATACTTTGCAATATCAAGTAAAATTAAATTCATGATATCTACAATAATATCTAGCTATACTTTATTCGAATAGTAATTAAGTCATTAAATTTTACTGTTAATGGTTTTGATAATAACTTGTCATTCCATTGTTAATTATAAATAAATTGTTGATTGTCATATTCATTCAATTTGTTTCATCATAATTGTTCAAAGTTTTTTTTTAATATTCCTCAATTAATCGATGTAGTATGTACTCGTATGTGTTGGACAAAAATATTGTTTAAAAAGGTTTTTCAAATATAAACAAAGCACATGCAAGATAATGATATGGTGAAAATTCAAAACTGATTTAAATAATTTTAAGCGAGAAAATGGATATTAAGAAAAACCTTTGATTAGTAGCAAACTATACTTAATTTTTAAATTCCGGCAACAGATCCGGATAGAGTGAGATGAAGAGAATAATTTACAAACTAAAACCCCTCGGTGGCTGTCGCGCGCATTTCGGGCGACGCTGGATACCAAAAGGCGAAAACGCCCCCATTCCTTTCCTGTGATCGGCCTGCGTTGAATCATGTCGCCGAATGAATAATAATAAATCAAATATTATATCTTAAGTAGACGGCGGTGGCGCAATTATACATCGGTATGATTACAACGCTAAGATCTCAGGTTCAAATCCTAGATCGGGCAAAGTGAAATTGTATTTTGCTATTCATATCAGCCCGGGGTCAAAAATTTGTGCGGGGTATGGCAATGGCCAGCGTGGTGGACTAAACACTTAAAATCAAAATATTCTTTATTCAAATAGTCTTTCACAAGATCTATTGAATCGTTCATTTCTGCTACCACCTGGCACCTATATGGCCTAAACAGTCTCAATCGTAGAGGAGGCCCGTGCCCTGCAGTGGGACGTATATGGGCTGATACAGATGACAATAGTCCCATCTTCTATCACACCGTTTACGATCGAGCAGTACTCTGCTTACCCATTCTTTGAAGAAGCGTGAATTTATGTATTTTAAGTATTATTCGCCGCGCCGCGCCGTGACGAAGCAAAAGTGGGTAAGTAATATTTTGCAATTTTTCTTATCGTTCACATTTTTACATTACATTTAGTGTGTGATAAGATTATCTTTATTGCTTTTAGTGTATTTGCCCGTAAAAGTATTAGATTAATCTTGTTTTATTACCAGTGTGGTTGACAAAAATATCTGTCCATGTAAACTTCGCTCAATTGTGTAATATTTTAATTTTATGTTTTGCATGTGTGTTGGTAATGGACCAGACTCGACTTGGCTTTATCATCAGCCTGGAGTCAGGAATTCGTGCCCGATCTAGCGATATGCTTGCCCCTATTAACTCCAGGGGGGATACACACAAGACAAATGGTGCTCCTTGTCGCACCTCTGCCTACTCCGTCTGGGAAAATAGGTGAGTTTATGAAATCAAACAAATAAAATTCATTATCTTGACCAACATGAATTCTACTGAAAAGACACACATGCCTGGAGCACTGTTAAATGTAAACAACTAGTTATTTCGTAATATGACTGATAAAAGGTAACCATAATGCCGCATTATTTATATTTCTTTATTGCATTTCTCAACTAGTCATCTATGACCGATACGTCAAGCATGTTCTAATAACCGTTTACAAAGACGTTACATTAATCTCTATATTATAATAATTACAAAGTGTTTTTCAATTATAGCCCAATATTATGTAATCAATGTAATGTAAAAAATACAGTCCTGACGAACCTTGTGGAACCTGTTTCTCATACCATGTTCAATAACAGGCACTGGGTATTCCAACAAGATTCGGCACCAGTCATAGAGCGAAGAGCACACAAGACTGGCTGGCGGCGCGTGAAATCGACTTCATCCGGCACGAAGACTGGCCCTCCTCCAGTCCAGATTTGAATCCGTTAGATTACAAGATATGGCAACACTTGGAGGAAAAGGCGTGCTCAAAGCGTCA
The DNA here is from genome assembly GCA_009982885.2 of Hyles vespertilio. NCBI lineage: Eukaryota > Metazoa > Arthropoda > Insecta > Lepidoptera > Sphingidae > Hyles > Hyles vespertilio. Next base: position 5,860,627 of record CM042806.1, on the reverse strand, counting down.
TCCCAATTTGGAGTCACTCAAGACATCCTTGATTAAGGCAGCCGCCGATATTGACATGGACCTCGTTCGTGCTGCGATAGACAACTGGCCGCGCAGATTGAAGGCCTGTATTCAAAATCACGGAGGTCATTTTGAATAAACTTTAGTGTCATAAGAATCTATGTTTTGTTAAGTTCATTTTGGTATATAAATGGTTACATAATGAATAAACTTGTTTCAATTATTTTATATTAAACATGTGACAGAATTTATGACATGACTAGATATATATATATATATATATATATATATATATATTTAATCCGCAAACAAATAGGCGTCCCTTGAAGGAAAAAGTGCATTTAAACTGGCGTCCACCTGCTTTGGGCGTCCGTATACCGGACGCCACTTTGGTGGCCGGTGCCTCTTAGGTCCTTTTACTCCTGAGAGGCCGTAGGCAAAAAATCGACAGAAGCCAAAAAATCGCTTAAATGGCTGCAATAATATATTGAAAAGTTCACGGAGAAATCTCAGCGCAGGTTTGGCGCTGCTGTAGCGCGTATATCCACAGCCGTATATCTCAGATATTTTCTGACTACGGATTCGCGTATTTGGCATCCGCAGTTGCGACGTTGTCAGTTCGCTCATTAAATCTGTGACGCTAGATGACATAATATTAAACACAATCAAAATAATATTTATCGTCCTAGATCAGGCACGCGGTGCGTTTGAATCGGCGTCCAATTATCTTAAGCTTTTGGAACTAACTTTTTTTTAAATGTATGTATGGTGAAGTTGACAAATTGTCAATTTGGCATACATTCACAAAAGTTTGATTAACAACGGAGCAAACAACTTAACCATTTTTAAATCTGAGATGTTTTAGTAAATAATAAATACACCCAACAGGAATATATAGTCCTGACCCCACAATACGATCAATTAAATGTTCTTTCGTGGTTATCAGGAAATATGACATACTTTTGAACTCACAAACACCTAAACCCGAAACAAATATCTAGGCATATTAGCGTAGCAATTATAAAATTTGTTGTTGTACTTTGAAGATATACGAACGCCGAATTGCTATATACGGACGCTCAATAGCTATATACGGACGCCCAATAGTATATACGGATGCCTATTATCTGTATACGGACGTTCAATAGCTATCTGGACGCACGATAGTCAACACTAAAGTGATGTCTTCTTTTAGTAAATTAATTATTTATCTTTAAATATTTTACTCTCTAGCTCCGACTGCCTCGATGGCGTAGTTGTACTACGGTACGGTTACAAAGCTGAGGTCTCGGGTTCAAATCCTGGGTTGGGCAAAGTGATATTGAATTTTTCTATTCATTATCAGCCCAGAGTCAGGAATTTGTGCCCGATATGGCGATAGGCTCGCCACCTATCACATTGTGGGACAGAACATACAAAGCGAAATGTGGGTATCCTGGCACCTCTGTCTACCCCTACTGGGATATAGGCGTGAGTTTACGTATGTATGTAAATATTTATTGTTTTGAAAATTCAAGGCGAAATTATAGGATATTATGTTGTATACGGATGCGTAATAGCTGTATACGGACGTTCAATAGCTATAACTGGACGCACGATAGTCAACACTAAAGTGATGTCTTGTTTCAGCAATTTACATACACTTTCGTCTTTGGGGAAGGACAGCTCATAAACAGTAGCAACATTCCTCTGCGCTCGCCATCCTAAGACATAAGATGTTAAGACTCCATATGTCCAGTAATTACTCTGGCTACAATGTCCTTCAATCCGAAACACAACAGTGCATTTAAGCAGTGTTGTTTCACGGGAGAAATAGACATTGCGGTGGTACCTACCTAGGTGGCTTCACATATGAGAGACCTGCCACCAGTAAAAATCCCTAACTTCGTATCTGAGACACTGTAATTTCTTCTTCGGGAGAAAGCTTTCTTCACCTCTGTGACTCATTACCAACCTAAAGGTTGGATGACCAGAAGTAGTTAAAATTCTTTTCTTTTATCTGATTAACAAAATTTTATTTAAATTCGTCTAATGAGTTTTGCGTGAAAGACGGACAAATATCTACCAATTAATACATTCACCTATGCTTATAACAATTATGGTAGGTATGAGATAGCTAAGTACTAACAAATACATTTTATATCAATATTGGACGTCCGTATATCTATGGAACTCACCAATATTGGAATAAATTAAATGATGAAACTGTGTAATACAAACAAGTGATAGTAAAAGAAAGAGACAAGTGACGAAGCTGGCAACGTCGCATTGTGAGGATGTCAAATAGTCGTTGCCTAGGGTAAATCTGGATCAATATATCCAGGATGCCTTTTATGTTTTACCATGGTTCGGGTTTCAAAAATGTTGCGGCCCGACTGCAAGAAGAATATCGCGAAAAGTAAACTTATAGGAAAATGACGTACCCCACGGAGCTGGAAATCGAAAAACTAAGCACTATTCATTAAGACATGTAAAAAAATGTAAGAGGAACTGGGAGACGTCGTAATGATGCACTACATACTAGAAGCCAAAAACACTTTAGGATGTAAATATATATATATATATATATATATATATATATATATATACCGGCTATCTCAAGACTGCTACCGAAAACGAAGCCGAGTGGTAGTTTTAGTGACTACAAACACAATGCAACTAAAAATTTCGCAAAGAAACGCGACAATGATTTTTTATGATTTTTTAAATATCGTCATTTTTGGGTGGTAAATCCATAGTTTTTGCTAAAATAATAATTTAAACACTTTTATACTTTAGATTATTTATAAATAAAAGGGTATACACTATTATTTTAGGAAAAAATGTATTTACCACCCAAATATGGTCATAGGAAAAAAATAACAAAAAAAAATTCTCGGTTTTTTTTTCAACTTTTTCTGTTGCATTGTGTCTGAAGTCGCTTTAACTACCACCCGGCTTCGTTTTCGGTAGCAGTCTTGATATACCCTGTATATACCTGAAATAATTTGTTTCATATAGGAGGGATAATTTTCTTCGAATGATAATAAGACTCAAATGGGTCATACACATACGCATGTTCAGAATGAATATTATCTTCAAATTCTGGATTGATTCTCTGACTTAATTTTGGTAAATGACTTACAAGTATTACTATTAAGACATATACCAAATAATGAATTATCTTCAGTAATGATTAATATAACAACAAAAATTTCCTCAAATGTCCCCTTCTGTGGACTGTTCGTAAACGCACTTGGCATATTTTGATAGATATTTCTCATACTTGATATGCGTTATCTATTTAAGTTATATTAAATATCATTTGTATATATACTGACTATTAAAATTTTACTGAGTAAATTAATATATGTTAAAGTGACTCCACAAAAATTTCAATAAACTGTTGGTTACACGGTACTGCGACTTTTCTGTGGACCTTAAATTCAACCGAATAAATTGGCCTGAATAAAATACTATTTTACAAAAAAAATAATTAAACTGGCCACACTGACGGGTGGCATCGGTCACGTTGGATTTAATGACTGAGCCCAGCGTAGGTTGTTCATTAAGATATTGAGATCTTTAATAGTGTTATTGTCAAAGATCGGTGCTTCTTTTCTGTTCCTTGTGTACTTGAGTAAATAATTATTAATTTTATTAATTCACATGCTGCCGAAATAGCTTAAGGGGAGTAGTTGTGGAATAAATTTACCTACTAGGCTATCCTCAAAACTAAATTAGCATTGCTAATTTTTTTTAAAGAATGTCCTTTCTGTGGACATCTTTTCTGTGGATTTATAAGTCCACACGAAAGACAATGTCTACAGAAAAAAATAAGTAATAATGATTTAACAAGTAAAGCAGTATTTTGCTTGCCTGTAAATGTAGACGTGGAGTGCTGTGGGCTCGATAGTAATGTATTTAGCTTATAATAATATTAAATTATTACTCAGTATCGGAATAAAACCATGTTCCATATGATAGCGAATTATGTGATGTCCGTTCATCATTCTTTAACTTTAGTGATTCAGATAACTCAATTGCACCATCGAAAAAACAAAAAATAAATTCAGCGATGGAGACACTTGCTTTGTAACTATTTTTGATATGTTTGTTCTTTTGTGTAAACTCAAGACCCTTCTGTGCTCGAAAAAAAATATTATAATTTCATTTTTTAGCCTAATCGAGGAAACGATCTTGTTTTATGTTTTAATTTTAATATTCTGATAATATCATATTAAATGAGACTGATTTTGTAAAAATCCCGACCATGTTTTTTTTATACAATTTTTCGCCTCGTTTTGTGTATGACCCAAATACCGGGTATCTCAAGACTGCTACCGAAAACGAAGCCGGGTGGTAGTTTTAGTGGCTACAAAAACAATGCAATTTAAAATTTCGCATAGAAATATCGTCATTTTTGGGTGGTAAATCCATAGTTTTTGCTAAAATAATAATTTAAACTCTCTTATATCTTAGAGTATTTATAAATTAAAGGGTATACACTATTATTTTAGGAAAAATATATTTACCACCAAAATATTGCATTAGGAAAAAAATTAAAAAAAAATTATCGCTTTTTTCTGCTTCGTTTTTGGTAGCAGTCTTGATATACCCTGTATATGTAAATAATATGCCCTTGCCTTTAACATCTGTAGTCTAAAGTTCAATCAAATATTAAATCAATTTAATATAAAATTCGACAATGTTTATAAACAAGCCATGATTAATAGCACGGGTTGATATGTCACGACCTGTCGATATTAATGTGATTAATTATTATGATTTAGTACTATTTATAGCATCTGTATCGAGTCAATGACATGTAGGCGCTGCCGATTATCATTAAATGTATGAATATCTTGCTTGACGACGACAATGAGAATGTGACGGTTTGATTCATTGTTGAAGCCAATCTCTTGCTTGAAGTTTTAAAGGGTAAATCATAGGATAGTATAGTTCTCATTTAATTTTCATTCATTTGCTGCATTTTAAAGTTTTATTGCATAAAGTAGAAAGCATTTTATTCAATATAGTTTTGTACAGGTGCATAAGTGAAGTGGAGCTTACTCAGAAATGTTTATGTAATTAATTCGACTATTTCACTGGGCTCTATCAAAAGTTTTGGTAAGATTGCTTTCGCCATACTAAAGCATGAAATTCTAGGGTTTATTAGACAATGTTGGACTATGGACTGTATTTGACCAATTTCTCCCTAGTGGGACAAATTAATTGACAAAAAATATTTCTTAAGGACTGGCTATATGCACAAATGCAGAGTAGGAGAAAAGGACGTTGAGGAAAAGGAAGCCTGAAATCCGTCGTCTTCTTTGATCATGATTATAATCTTTTTACACTAAATTCATTTCAGTGATGGTGTATTCAAATAACAAGTTGATGACAGACAGCAGTATCATCAGCAAAAGAATCTACGATCAGCGATCTACTATGTGTTTATATCCATGAATACGGATAGTTAATGGTACCAAAACTCTGGTACAAAAGACGAAGCAAGCCGGACGTGCGCCCAAACTTGAGTTCTGTGTATTGTTGAACCAATGTTCTACTGACAAAATGACATCAATATACGCTCCCTTTGTCGTCATAGTGACTAATAAAAGTCCGCAGATTTTTTTATCTATATTTTTTTCATCCAATTTTTCATTCACAACATGCAGCTCTCAATAATTATTTATTCACATCCTGAATATCGAAAACAACAAATATTAATTTAATCAGCGAAAACCGCATGCCAGCTCAAAAAACATCCGGCCGCATATAATTTAGCCGAGTCAATGTTTGTCGCTACAACTCTAATTAAAAGTTGCAAATCCAATTGTAATTACAAATACGTGCAGCGGAATGAAATAAATTTTTAACTAACAAACATCCAACTAGCATTACATCCACGTGTTCATTATGTATGAGTTTGCCTAAATTTGACCGCGCCCAAATGCAAACAAAAAATATTGTGGGCTGTTAACTGGCAGTTTTAATTAATCGTTTTAAGTATTTTTATTTGCTCAGCAAAGTGAGTAACTACATTTCATGTTAATGACAAGAGTAGATATCGACGATTATGAAATTCCAAACAACTTTTCTTTCTTTGTAGCTTTTTATCCCAGCGTATTCCGGGTCCGCTTTTCTACTTTATCTTTGCCATTTCGTTCGATCTTTGGCGTCTTCAATTGTAAGTACAGACATTTGCTATCCTATTTTTCTTGACAACTTTATATTTTTACCTGGAATTCGTCACTATGGTGAAAACATTATTTCATGTATTCTTCACAACTGTTCCACATTTTGATGGTGTAAAGATAAGACCTCCTGAACTTCTTCTTTTGGAATGACGAGGAAATTACTAAGTAGCTGAGGCTTTTCAAATTACCTGCTAATATGTGATTCTTTTTAACTATTGCGTTGCATTTGTAGGCATACTGCCTTGCCTTGGAGTAGCAACATCGGTCGAAGAATCGATAAGCGTTGAATTAACAAAAGACGGCTGGCAAATTGCCGGAGCCTCAATAGACACTACTCGTTTTGTGTTCAATACCGATTTATTTTCTTTCATTGTTGGTTTAAAGTATTTTTTTCTAAGACTTCACCGATCTTTGTTGCTAAGTTTTTTAATGCGTGCTACTATCGATCTTGACTTTAAAGGGATGTAGTCAGGGTATGCACTAGGCTATTTGTAATATTTCATCCCCAAGTACCGGTAATGCATCCAGTAGCACATACATATTGTAAATAGATATTAATAAAAATAACAAAATACTTTATTATTACATCACACAATACAAAGTACAGATACGAAACAGGAGCACATTTGACGAAACAACTGGCGGCCTTAGCAATATCTTCCAGAGAATCATTCAAGCAAGAAAACAACCAGGAGACATTGGCAGTGATATTAATGAGAAAAAAAGTTTGAAAAATGGTAGAGCCACGCTGTTGTCAATCATAACTCAGCATGAATGGGCAGGGTCGTCCGGGGCGGTATCACTGTCTCACAGGAGATCGACGTAAAGAAATAACTGTGCTATCGCGTTTCGTTCGGTGAGTCAGTTTGCTGGATAACAAATATCCCTTTTCTCTTCCTATCCTTTTTCTTCCCGCTTTATTCCCGAGTTAATGGACCGGCAACACATCCAAGCATTATGAATGTTCATGGGCGGCATTGATCACTACATTCAAGTGACCTGTTTGCTTGTTTGCCAAATCTATGTTATCATAATAAATAGGTGATTTTCTAAGACGACTGAAATGACATCCCGTCCTGGTTGGTTTACGACTCTTCATGATCTTTCATAATGCCAGGGCTCCACTAGACAGCGCTTGTTTATTAGGGGAAGATTTTTAATAACTTGACGTTAGCATAAGGACAATTTAGCAAATTCTATTAGAATAATACCAAATTATTATTATAAAATTTGTTCTAACTAATACACCAAATAATTCCTGTAATAAGGAACTGACGATGAAATTGCTTTAGTTACGAAAAGTTTTTTATCGTGAAGTTATGAAATCTTTTTTATTTCCGCCACGCTCGAGTCTTTAATTAGCTTCCTGGTTTTAAGACGTCACGCCGAAGAGAAATCCACTTTATGTTCGTATTCCGTGGAAGATGAATAAAAATAAACCTCAATAAAATTACTTAATTACTGAATGTTGCTCAAGGCTTTTTATTTCTAATCTACGGAGTTTGTTTGTGAAATTTGTTGTTAAAGTATTACGTTTAGTAAGCATGTATTTGACGAAATTTACGTCCGAAGGAAGTTTACTCGTTTTCTTGCAAAAATACCAATGGACATTAATATTATACTGTCTCAAAAATTATGTAATGTAATTACTACAATATACTGCTCCAAAATGTACTACAGCTTCCCTAGCAAAGATGTACTTCTGGTGTACAGTAAGCAACATAAGTCGCTGAACACTTCACATTTTTTGATAACCTTTTTATGAATTAAAATTTGTACGTACTACTCTGTAATCGTAAAATATAACCAAGTAAAGTCATCTATGCCGAGAAGTGCCATACAATATTGAAAATAATTATTATTTTGGATGATAAGACAATTCCAAATCTCGTGAATGTGTAGCGACTTATGTTGCTGACTGTACTACGATAACAAAGCTAAAGTTCGGGTCCGCATTCCGGGTCGGGCCAAGTTATACTGGATTTTGCTATTAATTACTAGCCAGGAGTCAGGAATTTTTGCCTGATATAGGAACAGTCTCGCCCCCTATCACAACGTGGAACAGAACACATACAGGACACATACTCTATTATCTTTCTTATATCCACATAACCCCGTTTTTACAAGTTCACATACGATTCTACCAGCGATAATAATAATTTCATACAAAAATATTATAATTTAGATTTCAGTCATTAACATAATATTCTGATTCACATTTCATATTTTGTATTTAATTACGCACATTATTTAATTGACAGATAATTAATATGTGTTTATGCCTCTGGCAAAAACCGAATCATTAGTGATGTAGTGCCGCCTATTCAATTTTAATGCAAATGTACATCAGTGACCTATAGCTATTATATTTCATCAGGCGCTTTGTTTAGTCTCATGAAAATAACGTCCGTTCATATATTCATACAATTTAATTCCTGAATATTATTAAATATGTTATGTTTCCGTTTCCCTCACGTAATCATATATTTCATTAATTAGTGGCGGTTATATAACCTACCTCTTGTCGGCGGGATAAGGATATCGAGTTTCAAAGGAAGACGTTTCGGAGAAGATATGACATATTGATAAAGCCCTATTTACAAGGGGAGAGTTTCTCGCTTCGAAGGCGCGATTATCGTAAGGATATAAAAAAGTTGCAAGGTCGTTGAAGTTTTGTCAAAACAAGAAACCATGGCGGTTATGTCAAACGATAATAGCATACGATTTTCTCTGTGAGAAACTGCCTCCGAGTAAATAGGGCTTAACAGTTAATGCCCTATTTCTAAGATCATTAATAATAACTAGTTATCTTTACATCATCAAACCTTCTTTAATTCAAAATGTCTGATTATTTTATTTCACTTTGAAGTACTAATGTGTGTTGCAGCACTCTAAAAAAATAAGAGGAGATAAATAAGAATAATCAGTTTTAATAATCACTTCGTGTTATTTTTTATCGTTGCAGATATTTGAAAAAAAAAAGTGCGCTGTGGCCTGTTGGTAAACGGACTAGACGCGACTGCCAACATGTTCACGGTGGTCGCGTGCATACCGTAGCGATTCACAAAAATTTCTATGGTATGTAAGTCCGCCAACCCGCACTAGGCCAGCGTGGTGGACTATATGGCCTAACCACTCTCAATCGTACTCGATTGTAGAGGAAGCCCGTGCCCTGCAGTGGGACGAATATGGGCTGATACAGATACAGATATTTGAAATGGTATTACCGGATTGTGGTATCACTTTGGTCGAAGGGCTCAATCCGCCTTTAGTCTAAGCTGCCAATTCAATATCTATTATAGGTATTTATATACTTCTGTCAATCCAACCACTCTCAATCGTACTTACGATTGTAGAGTAGGCTCGTGCCCTGCAGTGGGACGTATATGGGCTGATACAGCTATACTGTGATGTATGTATTGCGGTAATTTTGCTATACAAAATATCATGAAACCAGGTCAATCCATACAAAAATTATTGTGCGAAAAATTTTGCCAGCAGCTAATCACGTTGTTCATTCAAATTATAAATTCATTGATTTCGCATGACATGCGGTGCGTCGATAATAAATCACGATATGACAATCACGTCATACTGTTTCGACTTTTGGCCATGGAAATATAATGTCCTTGGTTATTTTACGACTTCGAATTATTTACGACTAGCAACGGATGTGGAAAAAAAACTAATAAACTGCGACATGAACAAAAGAATCTGAAATTCAATCACATGATAATTATAGGATGGTTTTACGAAGCAACGGACGTAGGCCTCTTTGTATACTCCATGACAGGAATGGCTGGACTATGGTAACACTTGTAAGTCACCGAAAATAAATATCATCAACATGTTCACGGTGGTCGCGGGTTCGAATCCCAGGGTACACCTCTGACTTTTCGGAGTTATATGTGTATTGATATTCAATCACCACGCACTAAAATGGTGAAGGAAAACATCGTGAGAAAACCTGCATACCATAGCGATTTATAAGAATTTTTATCGTATGTAAGTCCGCCAACCCGCACTAGGCCAGCGTGGTGGACTATATGGCCTAACCACTCTCAATCGTACTCTCGATTGTAGAGGAGGCCCGTGCCCTGCAGTGGGACGTTTTTGGGCTGATACAGATTACATTTACTTGTATCAATGAGATTTACCTTAAATTAATTAAACTCTGTACTATACATTTTATATAAAATATTATATTACGTGTAATTGCAGGAAATTGGCAGTCATGATGGTGACGTCGAAATGACGTAGTCTCGAAAAAAGTAACGTTAAGCAATATTCGTACACAGTCATCATCCATCGGTTGTATGTCTGAATTGTTGACTATGCCATTGTTGTAAATTTTAATTGAATTAAGAAAATAATGCATCAACTTATGTAGCACTAACATCATATATCAAGACTGCTACCGAAAACGACGCCGAGTGGTAGTTTTAGTGACTACAAACACAATGCAACTAAAAATTTCGCTAAGAAACGCGGCAATTATTTTTTATGATTTTTAAATATCATCATTTTTGGATTTACCAATCCATAGTTTGTGCTAAAATAATAATTTAAACTTTTATATGCCTTAGATTATTTATAGATAAAAGGGTATACACTCTTATATCGGGAAAAAATGTATTTACCACCCAAATATGGCTAGAGGAAAAAAAAAACAAAAAAAATTGACGCTTTTTTGCAACTTTTTCTGTTGCATTGTGTCTGAAGTCGTTTAAACTACCACCCGGATTCGTTTTCGGTAGCAGTTTTGAGATACCCTGTATAATTACACCCAACAGTCACATACATAGTCCTACCTAAGATCGAGCCTTATGTCGTGGGTATCAGGTGGGTTGTTTTAATAAACCCATTGATTTAAAATTAAAGTTAGACCCTTCAGTACATTTAGGGTTTCAATAAGATGACTGTGAAAATCGCGCTAAATTCAATTTTGATTAATTTAAAACATGTCTAAACGGTGATAAAAATATATATATATGATCTTCATTTATTGAACTGTCATAATACAAGCCAGCCTTTTAAAAATCGTGGCGAGTGATGTCTAATTTCAGTAAAGCTCCCCTCGAAATGCACTGGCGAAATGCACCTCGAAATTCCGGCCTGAATATACATATTTTCATCATCATCATCATCGTCTCAGCCATAAGAAGTCCACTGCTCAACATAGGCTTCCCCTAAGGATCTCCACATCGACCTATTAGAAACGGCCTGCATCCAGCCACCTTCTGCAACTTAGCCAGGTCGTCCATCCACCTTGTAGGCGGGCATCCGACATTTCGGCACCTACGGCCATCAGTATACCCTATACATTTATGTTTTTTTTTTCACTTACCCGGCATAATGACAACACTGCGCCTGATGATAAGCGCAAATGCCGTCCAGGCAGAGTATCGAATGGCATCAGACAACAGTCCCAAGCCATCCGATACAATTATGCCGGCCTGCTAAGGTGCCTTTTCACACTACGGCGGAAAGAACCCGGATCATAAGAAGGAGGGAACACGCGTCATGTCGACGATATGCGACGGCATGTCAATGATATCACCAAAGATTGTCCAATTTTGTGTTGAACGTGTACAAATACCGCGTATCACGCAAATGTATCCAATTTGACATTTAACGCAGCAACTACGCATCTGCAGTGGTCACGCAGCGTCGAAGCCAATAGAGAACCACAAATCGGGTAAAAACGATATTGCGGACCCTTTGCTGGCTTTTAGTAATTACGCGTTTCAATTGTTCGCTAATGGAGATGTTGCTGACAGGTTTAATTTGAAATGAGATCAGAGGCTACGCATGACGTTTTCGAAACAGAAATAATAAGCAACGAAATGTGATGCGTGGTCGGTTGGTTAACCCAATGTTGTATGAATTTACATGCTTACATAAAATCGGGCCATTTTACCAGAAGGGAAAGTAGAGGTGCATCCAAGACCCTCACGTATCGCCGTGTATTTTCCGTCCCACGATGGGATAGGCACGAGCCTTTCGCCATATCGGGCACAAACTGACTCCGGGCTGTTAATGGATATAAAAATCCAGTATCACTTCGTCTGAGCCCGGATTCGAACCGAAACCACGGCTTTGCAATCATACCGTAGTACAAATGCGCAACCAAGGCAGTAATCATTTAGCTTGAATAATAAGCTGATACAATTGTTCTACCAACCCGCACTAGGCCAGCATGGTGGACTATATGGCCTAACCACTCTCAATCGGTAGTCGATTTTAGAGGAGGCCCGTGCCCTGCAGTGGGACATATATGGGCTGATACAGATACAGATACAATTGTTCTATTGCAGTAAGCTGCCTGTCTCATATGCATCATAATCTTCAATTATCATGTTCTGTGGGAGTCAGTTATAGTAGGTTTATCACTTAGCGGATGTAGGATTACGGCCGCCCTGAGCGGGATTTCTACGGCGCTCTGTAAGTACTATCCAAATCCAAGTGAGTCCCATTGACATTATTAATTTTATACTAATATAATTATAAAGTTCAAGAGTTTGTTTCCTTGTTAGTTTATTTGTTGCCTCAAATCTCTGGAACTACTGGTTCGAATCGAAAAAATATTTTTGTGTTGGACATGAACATTTACAAGGAAATTTTATTTGATTTTCGTAGGCCTATTTGTCTCAAAATCGATATTTTAAGGACCATTTGCTCCGATATTCTTAATTGATAATCGGAATTGGACAATTTGCCGCCATTTTGGAAAGTGTATCTGCACCAGGGTGGAGCCAAGTCGGACTGCTAGTCATAAATAATACATGTAACCTATATTACAATAAATCCTGGCAATCGGCGCCTTTTTGCACTGACCACCTAGACCCATCGCCCAACCGCGCCCTAACCTAGAACTGACTCTAGGTTATGCACATGTAAGCGACTAAATTATTAACATAACTTCAAAACACTGACGGCCTTATTCATACAGTTTATAAACCTATTTAGCTATCGAGTGTTTTCTCATCCTCGTTCAAAATGAATTTAAAAGTCGATCGAAAAAGACAAAACATTTATTAACTAGAATGTGTTTATGAAATGTCTGTAAATATAGCTAAAATATTCAAATTGACTTTCGCAACCATTGAGATTTTTTAACCAAAAAATACCAATCTTGAAATTTCACAATGCTTTTGATACGCCTACGATCATATTTCATTATTTCAGCCCACGTCATTCCAAAAATATGAATGAACTGTTAACGTAGACGATCAAGTGGGGTTGACGTCGAAGCTTGATGAAGTCGACAGAATTGAAAAGCAATTGTGTGGAGTACTCTTGTGATGCAAATTGACTGTACATGACTTTTACTTGATGAACCCTTAATTTTGTGCAAGTCAAATATCTAAGTAATGTATAAAAACTCCAAGTAAGTCATATTTCCATTATTCTTTGCCAACATAAACTACATTAATTCTAGGCTATCTTTTTTTTATTGCAATGAATGACGAGACGAGCAAGCCGTTCGCCTGATGGTAAGCGATACGACCGCTCATATACAGTAGCAACATTCCACTGCGCTCGTCATCCTGAGACATAAGATGTTAAGTCTCAATATGTCCAGTAGTTACTCTGGCTACAATATCTAGAGCAAACATCTCGCGTATTTAAATGCCTACGTCCTACAATGTCTAAACTATAATATGAACAATCACAGGTAATATCTAATAACGGAACCACATTCCATAATGATATGAAAATTTTAGATCTTCGCTCTTCCACATTTTGACGTTACCTCATCAAAAATGGTACTAAATTCATAAAGAAAATAAAAAAAGACAAAAGACGAAATTTCCTAAATTTACTAGAATCGTAGCATAATATAACGTATTAATTATACCTATTAACCCTAAATCACGCATAGAGGCGCGTCGGCGACATATCCAGCGATGTAATTACGTCCGAGATATCTAAAAATAAAGTAGAATAGAAAAAAATGTCTGCGAGATCGTTTGAGGCGACTTCAACTCGTTCGATACACATGCCGTATTTATTTGCAATACCAAACGTTTAAACGGCTGCTTGGAGATTGACGGGCCAAAAATACCCTGTCTGTCTGCGAAAATTAAAAAAGGTGTTGCCATCTTAATCTACAGTCTACACCAATAAGCAGATTAGATCTACTAAGTAATTGGATTTCACTTATTAAATTTGAATTTATAATCCCTTTTATTCAATTCATTTAAGTGGAGTCAATTCACGTCTTTGACTCAATGATATTTTAGACTGACATGACTTTGACCCATTCATCTTGAGTGTGGTGGTATTCGTTACCAATAACTTTAATCTAATCAATAGTACCTAGTACCTATATTTCTTTGGATGTGGAGACATGGAAATTTCCAGAGATTATTTTTACTTATTTTAGTTATTTTAAGATTTACCATACTTTATTACGCTTTGCACAGTCTTTCTCGGTTTAACTAGTTCTAAAATTCCCAATACTACTGGAGAACCATTAGTAATATAACTGGCAACACAGAAAGTGACAGACTACAATGTTATTTAGGTATTAGGAAACACAGAAGTGAACTGAATGGCTGCGACCCGATCCAAAACACCAGTGGGTTTAGCGGAAGTCATTAGCAAATTTAATCAAGACACTGAAACTAAAAATATTCAGGTTAAAAGAGCGATAAATGTGCTTACTTATTCGTAAACTACATCTGGATTTTTAAGATCACTAAGATGGTGAAGCTCGCCAAAGGAAAAAACATTTGATTACAATACTACAAATTCTAATCCATAATATAGAAACAAACGTGTTAGATAAACTTCATCAAAATTCTATTGGCGTATGGTGACAGGAATAACATAAAAATTTAAAAAACATCTATTGTTTGGGATATGTTTTTATAAATATTACACTTAACACTTAATAAAGTATACAACAAGCATTTATTTTCGTAATCTAATAGTATTAACAGGTTTAATTTAATAAAATTTAACAAGAAAAAAAATCTGTACCGAATATTTTGACAGCATATCAACAATGTATTCGGAAACCAAAAGATCGTAGACGATTTATCACACACACTAGGATGTAAAAGATGTGCTTCAGTTTAAATGACTCATCTTTGTGTCAGTTTTATACGGAAGAGCTAAGGCCACTGCCATCACAAATAAGATTTTCCCAATCCAGATAATACAACTATGCAATAATAACGCGGAAACTGTACGAATTATTGCGTATAATTGAGCAATGATTTAACAGATCACGTCACGCATCTCTGATATTTTGGGCGACTATGTAGGGAATCTTGTCCTCGCCACTACAATTCGTGTTGATCATTTCAGCGCGACGTTATCCGATATCTATATACAAGTCACAACGAGTTCTATAGTAGGATAGGAGAATTTATCATCGAATAATTATAGAATGTGTGAAAAGGCGGAATTGGCGTGACCATTTCTTTAGCACAATTAATGACTTGACACAATATATATTGTTTATAGGTATTACATATTTAACTTTTGGTTTATGTAATAACCTTGAATGTCTATCTAAATCAGCTTTTTTAGTCTCACTGTTAGGCATGGACTTCACTTATGCCATGTCCAAGGGCTAAAGTATCCGAATGCAGTCAACTGACGATCGGTTTTTAAAAAGCTAGTAGCTATTTTAAAACTCGTGTGGATAAGTCAAAGGCTTATGACGCGGCTTGGACACCATTGGAGCCCATTAACACATGTCACTATAGAACGGTACGGAAATTCGTTTCACTTTCTGAAAAACCTGAATTATCCTTCGACTTAGCAATGTGAAAAAAATTATGTAATGTAAGCGATCTACCTATGTTTATTTTATCTATCTAATTATGTTTATTTTATTTTTTTATTGAATTACCAATTGAAAAGACGGTTTATTGTCATTTGGTTAGAAAATCTGGAACAACCATTACCATGACTTCAACACAGAAAGCAATAACCTTTAACAATCAGACAAAGCAAAACATGATGTGAATAACCCACAACAAATATATCCAGAAATTAATTGGAAGCAACAGAAGAAGTAATCTATGTTAGATTACTACAAGATGTTGCAAAAACGCTTTAATCAAATATAAAGAAATCAAGTACTATTGACAATCGTAAGATCCATACAACAGTTGATACTGCAGAAATAATGCAGTACTAAAAGTAAAACTAAAACGTTAATGGAATTGTCTGATTCCGCCAAGAGTTCGGACTTTGGTTTGACGGCAGTTTGATAGTCGTTGATAGCTTCAGACAGATTTTACCGAGTCAATTTGCAGGTGAGAAAAACGAACGATCCAACTGAAATAAAACTCATTGAAACTAGGTCAGAAGTGTGAAGATTTGAGCTTTCGTATTTTAAGGAAGTAATCTAGTGGAATTTGTTTGTGTGAAATATTTTTGAACGGAAAGTAGAACCAAAATAATTACGAAACATCCGTTTGTTTAGTGTAAAACAAATTACTAAAATGTAATAACATGTTTTCAAGCTATGGGTTTAATAACTTAATAATCGTTCCGTTGATTTCATAAGATTTCCAATAATATTATGTTGCAATATATTTGGGGGTAAATATTCAAAATGCTAAAGTTTGTTTTCTTCATAGTTTTGACTTCCAAATCTTCACAGTGTGAAGTTTTTTAACGTTTCAGTTTTAAAGTTATAAAGTTATTGTAAACCATGTCATAACTGACAATAATAAAGTCACACCACATAAAAGTTTAATAAGCAAGTATTTTTTATCTTATTCACAACTTAGTATCGAATACACAGATTGTAAATATGACGATCCCTTGTTTAGGAAGGAACATTAAGGCAACGTTGCCGATTGTTGCCTGCAGTCATTAAGCCACATCATTCAACTTATAATTGGCACGAAAATTCTGACAGACTAGTCTAGGCAAACAAAAACAACCGAATATTACCGTAGAATTCACGAACCCGCTGCAGGGATCAATCAAATTAGTACTTGAGAAACTCGACCACGTACAAGGTTGGGAACAAAGGAGTTTCTATATCTACAAGAGTATATACACAAATACAACACATAGCCCTGCCCTAAGGCGGTCTGCACGTTGCAAACCAAGATACAATGCGAGACACTGGCTTCCAACGGTAAGCCGGTTTAGCTCGAACAAGGCAAATGTATATTAACGGGAAGGTAATTACAAATGGTCGGCTATCCCTGTAAAGTAATAAAGTTAATTTTGTACGTGTTTGGGATAAGTTCAAAGCAGGTGAGAGAAAAAAAAACCAAACATGAGTTAAAGTCAATTTGCCTTTTGAAGTTAGAAAATGTAAAATGTATTCTGTGGTTAGAAAATCATTAATTAGATTAACGAAGGTACCTACCTACATTCCCTTCTTTATGGAAAGTGCAGGTAACCTAACTGCTAACTTTCAAAAATTAGGAAAATTGTTTCGATCTAGTGATCTTGACGTTTTCGCAAAAAAAATTAATGCTGATACCTGTCGAGACGATCCAAGGTAAGAAAACTTATTTTATATTGACTATTCTATTTTTAATACCACAGAACAGTTGAATATGGTTAGAAAGGCAATAGCCGTCACATTGTATGAAAACCAGGGTCGTCGTTTTCGGAACACAAAACCTCAACAAATCCAATACATAAAGCTTGCAATAGTCGATTTAAAGTATCGATAAAATTATGGAAATGTGTCTTTGTTATAAGACCGAAATGTATTTTATCGATATGCTTAATAGTTTTTTTCTGATACAGTTATTTCATTAGTATTATGTCAATAGGCGGAAAATAAATAGAGACTAGTATTGAAAATGCATTTTAATTTGTATACTATTTTACAAATTTATATATACAGGATTTTTAAGATTTTTAGCTGTGTGTGAGGTATTACCATTTTTATTATTGGAAAGGCACATATAAGCAATTATTATAATCAAATTACGATTTCTTTACGTCAATATATTCAGTGGTTTTGATTTTTCATACTATATTTAATTATTTAATCGCCATGATACAGTTTTTCCATAAGCGTTGCACGTAATTATTTTTGGTTTGTATATTACTTATGATCCAGATTTTTTTATTGTCTTCCGTTTCACGAAAATGAATACTTAGAACAGTCTCTACCTATTGCCTTTATCCACTCACTCTTAGAAACGTATAAATGAATAATTTACTATATTATAATAAATTTTCAGACACAAAAATATGTTGTTCTCATGTTGGCAGAGGTATGAAATTAGAACATAAGGATATGTCGTCAAACGTTACTACAATTTAAAATGACTAAAAACTGATTTACGAGTATACGAAATCTATAACTACATCGATATAGTAACTATGTACAAGACTACAACACTACGTGACATGTGCCAATTTTCGCTGTTGACATAACAAAAATGAGTCGTATGCATTGCGTAGGAACTTGGCATTCGCGAGCATGTATGTACGCGTAATCAGCAATGTATATTTTTGATTTGTCGTCTATCATATTATCGAATTCTTCAAAATGTCGTAATTAATAACCGCAATTTTTGAAAATACAGGTGAAAATCAATAAAATCGGGTTGAATATTGATATGAAATTCCTCCTCTATTGATATTTGATGCTTTATTATTGGAACTGCAAGATAAAATAGCACAAATCTGCATTTTTACTCTATTTCGCCGGAGCACCTCTCTCCAAGGCATTTCGACAGCGACTAATTTGACAAATCATCCGTTCCGCGGCAGTGATGCTTTTTATGCACCACCTTGCGACGCGTCAAACGCTTTTATTTCCCTTCTAACTATATTCATCTGTTCTGTGTTTAATACGAAAGTGGCTTTTCCAAGCAAAGTTTAAATGAATAATTGATGCACGCATGCAACTGTAATGTGTATTAACGGCCAAGATAATCCTCTAACCAATAGATATCGTCTATAAACTGTACTTTCCAAGTAATTATTTATCGCCGAAATTGTAAAATTCTTTTCCAAGACATTTTATACCTTCAACACCACTTCTACAGTCGTCTTTAAATAGAATTCTGTTGGAGAACTGTAAAACGCAGTTTTGTTTTCTTCCATCGTCAAGTGCGGTAGATCTGGATGCAATTACTGGCATTACAGTAGCTATGCAATCCGAATCTAAACAAACTAACGTCCGTTGCTTCACAAACACAAACACAAAACGAACCGCAGCCGAGTCAAACAAATTTCTTTTCCAGTTGAATCCTTTATGGAACATTTTCTATCTATTCTTTCTTCTCGGAGATTTTTCTTTTTTTTGCGTCATTAGTATTTCTCTTGTACTGGTTGTGTATAAAAGTAAGTTTATATTAAAACAAGCCTTAGAGAATGTACCTGTATGTTATACTAGCGATTAAGCCCGGCTTCGCCTGGGTGCAAATACTTTTTTAAGTCCAGTCCACTACAAATACTACCGCCGAACGCATCCAACGGAAAAACTGCATTTTGTTGGGTATAAAAGTAAAAAAAAGTTAATCCAGGGTGTCAGCTATGTCCATACCAAATTCCATTAAAATGGGTCCAATGCTTTGAGCGTGAAGAACACACAAACTTTCGCGTTCATTATATTAGTAGAATATTTGGTCCATGTGAGGATTATAGTAGCAACTTTTTAGAACAATGAAGACTTTTTGCCCTAAGTTTAGTAGACACTAAACTACAGTCGCAATCGGTCTTACAAATTCTCTTTCAAAGTTTATTGCCTTCATAACATGCTCATGTGTATGAAAAAAACGCAATAGGGAATATGCATGTCATTTTTTTATATTTTTAATCAATTCTGTATGTTATTACATTATCAGAAAAAAATATAAGTCTTTGAAAATATCAATCAAAAAAGTACAAAAAAATAATCAAAACTGCTATCAGTTTCGAAGCATTCAAATTCATTCGCTGTGACGTCAGAGGTCACGATATGAACAACGTTGTATTTGGATTAAGTTTCTTTCAGGAATTGCTACAGAACTGTATTTCGTGACAAAATAATCACTTATAATACCACAAGAGCTTCAAAATTATCGGGTATTTCCCGATAGGTTCGTTGCAAACAAATGAAGGAGTCAAAACTTGACGACTTTATTTGTTTGCAGGGAACCTTGAGGGAAATGCCAGATAATTTTGAAGCTCGTGTGGTATTCGGGGGATTATTTTTCCGTCCCAAATTTTAATTTCAAACTCATTTTCATGCAAAATATGAATTCAACCTGTCAGTTTGACGTGTGGTTAATTTGACTGGATCATGTTTTGTTTTTTATATATAGCAACTACCAGAGAAAATTTTCAAAAAATTATCAGTATAATACCATGTAGGTTGTACCACGTGACGTCGAATGGTGCAATTCTATTGGTCGATATTTGGGTCGGAAAAATAATCCATTTTATTTAATAGTATAAAGAAAGTATAAAATAACTCATAAACAAACGTAAAACAACAAGCTAAAACTTCATAACAACGTGACCATTGTCGTCACTTTTCAAGCAATAGATCGCGTTTCGGAAAAAATGCGCGGCAAATTTGAAATGTCATTTTTTAAGTAAAAAATATCTTTAAGGTATATTTCTATATTAATAAAGATTACAAAAAAAATATTGACTTATTTTAAAGTCTGGTGCATGTTGCAATACAATTTCTATCTCAAACATATCCTTCACAATGCAGGAATGAAATATCTACATATTTTTTCACTCGAATAGTCACGGAGGCTTCACAATATAGAATCAGGTTGAATCGTTGAAATCCCATTGAATCAAAAACTGTACAGCACTTCGCTGCTCTTTTCAGATTCATTCCGTTAATTAATGTTGAAATAAAAATATTGAATGGGTTTATTTTAATTCTCATGAATTATTAATTAACATAATTGATTATTTTCTGATTATTGTTTATGATGTTTTGATGACAGCCTTTGTAACTCATTTAAAGTGGACTGTGGGCCGGTTTCGAATTCCGTATTATAAGACAAATGTTTTATGATACCACCAAATATTTGCTTCGGATCTAGGTATTTTAAGAAAATTCTTATAGTTTCTGATGCCAAATCATTTAAACTGGTGTGTTGTCAAGCTGTAATAACAAAAGGACAACCTTGAACATAATTTACAATCTACCAAAACATGTCTTGTGGGTCGTAAGAGGCGAACCAAATACTCGTGATGGTCGCCGAGGGACCATAGTGTGGTAATGTTTATTATTGTTATGTATGTAATGTTTCTTATTGTATGTTTCTTATTAGCCGGATACCTATCTCTATCTATTTTGACCTTCTTCGCAATTCCGGAACCAGATTTTAACTGCTAACCTCCACAAGAACCAAATATTCTCCAATTTCTACTTCACAATAGAAAACTTAGCTTCTGAGTAAATGTTTTCTCGAACACCACTATGGTGTATGAAATCCAAATATAGTATATGATTAATTTGGCAATGCGACAACCGGCACCTACGCACTGTTTCATTGCCCTATTCAGACACGTGAACCCGAGCGCGGGCGTTCTCGTAATGACAAAATACAAATGAACCAGTAATGACGTCCGGTCACCGTGTGGATCATTACCGCTAATTAAATTCGGAACTGGATTTAAAATTTCAGAACATGAGCACATGAAGTGTTGGTTTTGTGATTGGAACGCATAATGGAGGGTTATAAATACCTAATACCGCGACGGAACAAAACACGATTCTTATAATGCTTAATCTACAGCGTTAGAACCTAAGGATTCAAATAACAATTTAGGCATTGAGTAGTCATTGCTGATCTAGAATAAAATATTTTGTAAAAACATATAAACAATAAATGCACCCACAATCCCGATCTCACACCGTCTTATACACTGCGTATCAGAAACAAGCTTTGAAGTGTCGGTCTCACAGAACAGTTGAATATGGTTAGAATGGCAATAGCCGTCAAATTGTATCAAAACCAGCGTCGTCGTTTTCGAAACAAAAAAAACCTCTACAAATCCAATGTAGAAAGCTTGCATTTGTCGATTTAAAGTATCGATAAAATTATGGAAATCTGTATTTGTTATAAGACCGGAAATTATTTTATCGATATACCTAATGGTTATTCCTGATACAGTTATTTGATTAGTATTATGTCCATAGATGGAAAATAAATAAGACTACAATATCTTATACAAAATGTTAATTTTAATTGTATACTATTTTACAAATCTATATGTACAGGGTTTTCAAGATTTTCAGCTATGTGTGAGATATTAATATTTTAATTATTGGAAATGCAAATATGTAAATAATGCAATTAAATTATGATTTTTTTACTTCAATAGCTTCAGTAGTTTTGATTTTTCATACAATATTTTATTATTTCATCCCCATGATGCAGTATTTCCATAAGCGTTGCTCGTAATTATTTTGGTTTTTATATTACTTATGATTCAGATTTTTTTTATTTATATTCGTTATCTGTTTCATGAAAATTAATATTCAGAACAAATCGTATTGGATTTTGTAGGAATCCCGTTGTCTCTATCTGTTGCCTTTATCGACTCACTCTTGGAAACCTATAAACGAATAACTATATTATAAAGTATATTCAAACACAAACAAACAAGAAATGAGAACATAAGGGAGTACTACAATTTAAAATTACTAAAGGAATTTGATTAAATTTTCTTTGTTTAATGCATATGAAAACTGATTTACGAGTTTACGAAATCTATAACAACAATATACATATCGATATAGTTACTATGTACATGACTACAACACTGCGTGACATGTGACAAATTTTGAAGTTGCATTGCGCAAGAACTTGTCATTCCTGTGCATTGTGTATACCCGTAAACAGTGCAATGTATATTTTTGATTTGTCGTCTATCATATTATCGAATTCTTCAAAATGTCGTAATTAATAACTGTATTTTTTGAAAATAAAGGTGAAAATCAATAAAATCAGGTTGAATAGTGGTATGAAATTCATCTTCTTTTGATGTTCGACGTTTTAGTATAGAAACCGCAAGATAAAATAGCACAAATCTGCATTTTTACTCTATTTCACCGGAGCACCACACTCAAAGGCATTTCTACAGCGACTAATTTGACAAATCATACGTTCCGCGGCAGTGATGCTTTTTATGCACCACCTTGCGACGCGTCAAACGCTTGTATTTCCCTTCTAACCATATTCATCTGTTCTGTGGTCGGTCTCATTGTATCAACCTTATCAACTCAGGCCTTTATAGATTTTTCTTATACATTCCCTAACTTTAATGAAATAAATTTATATCTGTTAAAAATTATACTAAGTAATGTTCTTAGTGATTTAAAAACTAAGGATAGGCTCTTCAGTACTAAATTTACTAATACATTACCTAACTTTAATCAAATAAATATATTGTTGTTAAAACTTATACTAAGTACATTGATTTAAAAACTAATAATAGGCTCTTCAATACATTTGGAGTTTCAAAAAGATGACCCTGAAAATACACTAAAATAAATATTAAATCAACTTAATTCAATAAATTTCATCGAAAGGCTGATAAAAAATATTAGCTTCATTTTATTAAATTTTCTGTCATAACACAAGCAAGCATTTTCTAATTCGTTGCGAGCGACGACTGATTTCAGTAACGCTCCACCTGAGATGTACTGGAGCGCACGCACCACTTACGTCTGAACATTTTACGCGCTTTCCGCCCTGCCCAAT
The DNA here is from genome assembly GCA_009982885.2 of Hyles vespertilio. Classification (NCBI taxonomy): domain Eukaryota; kingdom Metazoa; phylum Arthropoda; class Insecta; order Lepidoptera; family Sphingidae; genus Hyles; species Hyles vespertilio. Next base: position 5,836,779 of record CM042806.1, on the reverse strand, counting down.
ATTTATGTCAATGTCTAAGTGTATCTTTGTATCTTCTACCTAAAATTATTGTTATAAAAACATTATATCTGTACTGATTCATACCGGGTATCTCATGACTGCTACCGAAAACGAAGCCGGGTGGTAGTTTTAGTGACTACAAACACAATGCAACTCAAAATTTCGCAAAGAAACGCGACAATTATTTTTTATGATTTTTTAAATATCGTCATTTTTGGGTGGTAAATTCATAGTTTTTGCTAAAATAATAATTTAAACTATTTTATACCTTAGAGTATTTATAAATAAAAGTGTATACACTATTATTTTAGGAAAAAAATGTATTTACCACCCAAATATGGCCATAGGAAAAAAATAACAAAAAAATATTGTCGCTTTTTTTGCATCTTTTTCTGTTGCATTGTGTCTGAAGTCGCTTAAACTACCACCCGGCTTCGTTTTCGGTAGCAGTCTTGATATACCCTGTATACATCGTCACCAGTATGTACAACTCAATTACCACTCACACACCACAGGTTTTCTAGCACAGGCTATCCAATATCACTAACAAGTCACCACAAAACAAAAAATCAAAAACCCCTCCCGGGTAATGAAGGCAGGTACCCTCGTTTAGATTTAGCTGCCAACTTTGAACTAATTGGGTCGTGGAACAATTAAGTGAAGTAGGATCGGCGGTGTCGATTCCCGACTGGAGGCACATTTAGACGCGATCTGCCGTTCCCCCGGGCCGACGCTCAGCTATGGATCCCGGTACTTGGTTACTGCGTTAGCAGTTTCTGCTGTGTATTACGTATACGTCATAGTTATCAGTCTTTGCTGTTACACAAGTATCAAATGGATTGAAATAAAATTATTATCTCACTGGTCGGTCTCTCATGTGTATGGCCGCCTAGGTATAACCGTAATTTCTGGGGGCGCGGCCGAGCCCCCTCCAAGTCGAGCTATAGGCCGTAACATCCTTTTCTCGAAGCAATTCAGACCATTTTCAACCCCCCATAACTTCGTTGTGGTTAAAGCAAGAAGCCTGAATTTTCAGTTACTAATTAGGCATTGTGTAAACACGGTATATTTAAAATTTCATTCAATTTGAACCAGTAGTTTAAGAATTATAATGTGTCAAACTTTCGTAATTTTGTCACTCACTGACTGACTGACCGATCATCAAAAGTCTAAGGCACTTCTAGCAGACATAGAACCTTCAAATTTAGAATATAATTAGTGTTTAGTGTCTAAAGTAAGGGAAAATTCAAACATTTCATAATTTGTGTCTAGTTTTCTAGATAGACCAACTGCGTGAATAACTTTGTAATCCCATATAAATGTATAGGATTACAAAGTTACATTTGCAGTTACTGAATCATTGTACCCGTATATAGTGGAATAATAGTTGTAGATATATATCTATATACATGAGGCATAATAGGAGGGGATATAGAGAGGGAAATGGTGTATTCAGCCCATGAAACTGTACAACATTTCTCTAGAAAAACATGACGAAGAAAAACTTGCAAATAAATAGATTAAATAACTCGAAAATATCAATTACAATGAAAGAAAGAACATTAATAATCAAATCCGCTACATTTGTGATAAATTGATACCTACAAAAATAAGAAAAATCCATAAGACAGAGGCTTTAAGAAAAATCGTTAGTGATATTCTAGAAGTAAGAAGTACCGAAAAGGAAAAAAGTAGTATTCTACAAAAAGACGTGAGATCCCATCAAAAACATCCTGTAAAAAAATCCAAGTCTCGCAGCTCAGGTTTTCTACCGCAAAAAGTTGTGAGATGCATGTAATACCAAGTCGATTAATTTATTTAGTCCTTAAGGGACCTTCTATAGAAAGTTATTACGTTAGTTATTACCATATCAATATTAAAAATTCTTTACGTTTTAAATAAATAGAGGCCAGTAGCATTATGTATAAATTGTACGATACATTATGTTTTCATGCGATGGCCAAGTCGATCCATTTATTTAAAACGTAAAGAATTTTTAATATTGATATGGTAATAACTAACGTAATAACTTTCTATAGAAGGTCCCTTAAGGACTAAATAAATTAATCGACTTGGTATTACATGCATCTCACAACTTTTTGCGGTAGAAAACCTGAGCTGCGAGACTTGGATTTTTTTACAGGATGTTTTTGATGGGATCTATTACTCCCGCAAAACTGCAATGTAAATACACTGTTGTGTTTCGTATTGAAGAACATTGTAGCCAGAGTAACTAATCGACATATGTATCGAGACTTAACATCTTATGTCTCAGGATGGCGAGCGCAATGGAATGTCAAGCATTACTTTGTAATTCAAGGTGTTGTTTGGTTTTGGTTTGTGAGCGGTCGTACTGCCTTTTCATTCTCCTATTATTATATCCATCACAAAGTTGCCTGGAAGAAGTTGCCTATTGCGATAAGGCCGCCTTTTGTACTTTTTTAAAGATATTATTTGTTCTATGCATGATGCAAAAAATTATAAATAAATAAATATTATGTACGGATTATATCGCGGATTAGATTTAATTTTTAAATTTGTTACTTCCCGACGTTTCGTTTATTTACAGTAGACACGGGGCAAGCATAATCCCTAAATTATATTTTATTTAAATGTGTAATATTCACGTAAATCTAAGAAACCATTAAATATCAAATGGTTTATAATCTCCTAATATCACTGCAATAATGTCTAGTTACTCGTATAAACCCATTATCAATTCTGATAGCATAAATGTAAACCTTAGTGGTTTCTCGATGGTATTTATTAACAAACTAGCGGCCCGGCCCAGCTTCGCCCGGGTACAAATAGATTTCTGTACAATAATATGTACGTATTATACATATAAATCTTCCTCTTAAATCAGTTTATCTATTTAAAAAACCGCATCGAAATCCGTTGCGTAGTTTTAAAGATTTAAGCATACAAAGGGACATAGGGACAGAGAAAGCGACTTTGTTTTATACTATGTAGTAATATGTGCACAAAAACAAATAATAAATGTATGTGTCTTTATTAAGCATGTTACATAAATGAAAATAATGACTTGTTCGTCGAATTGATCTGGTAGAAACTGCAAACGGCTCAGTAAATAGTGGGTGATTAATCAATAATTACTTATAGAATTAACACCACCTCTAATAGGGAAGAGAAAGAAAATTTCAAAAATATTACTCTATATAATTTATCAAATATAATTTGTCTCACTTTAACTATATGAAAAATAAACCAATATTGCAGTAATACTTACATCTATAAAAAATGATAGTGAAGACTATCATCTGATACACGTTTTACTTTAAAAATAAACAAAGTAACGATGAAGAAACGGCTTCCACATTTCATCGAACTTAATTCGATCCCAAAATGTGAAACGGGTAAGTCTATAGTAATGTCCGGCATTAATTTCAACTCGAAAAAACATAGTAGTTAAAACTAATATACATAATGTCAAAATGATCATCATAAACAAGATATAATCCTGAAAACCATCTCTCAACGGAACAGCGCTGAAAAGGTTAAAAACCCGGCCAAATAGTGTAAACGTACTGTTGTGTTTCGGACTTCTAAACAGGATGGCGAGCGCATTGGAATGCCAAGCATTGCGTCATTAAGGTTTGTATGGTTTTGCCACGTTCATGAGCATTCGTATCGCCTACCATCAGGCGAACGGCATACTAGTCTAACCACACATTGCAATAAAAAATGAGTTGCTCTAACCCCGACAACCATGTCTCAACGGAAAAGCACTGAAATGGTTAAAAATCATTTACTTCCTTCAACATCTAGCCCCATTTTAAAATCTGATATAAACCGATGAAGTCCTCCTGATTGTATTAGAAACTTGTTGCAGCTTTTTTCCGTGGCCGTAATTAAATCCACGACGGAAATATCCAGTTTCTGCAACATCACCGACCGACCCGTCGCGCCGGGAGTAATAAGGACCTTTTTTTCTCCTTCATTACTTACTCTATTATCTACAAAGTCGGACGTACTGTTTTTGTTTATGTTTATTTATTTATATATATTGTCTGGATCTATTTGTACTGCTGGATTGAAGAGTTGTCCCAAATAGATTTCGTAACTCTCATAAGAAGCTGTAGATATTTTTTTTCAAATCATCCGTTGATCACTGGCTATCTTGTACCGTAGATGTATTCCCGGGCAATTAAATCGGAGGGAGAATGGTTAGGAAAAAAGAGAGGAAGAGGAAAGGCATATTGAGCATCCGACAATATCACCAATATCAATATTATCAATGTTTTCACTCAATTTTATTAATATAAATATATTTTTTTGTCGTAAATCCACTGCGGTCCTACGACGAGGCTTATGGTTCTCCCATAGGTTTCTGCAACGTCGTATATATATTATTAGTGTTATTCCATACTATTGTAATTACTTTTTACCTTTGGTGGATATAATGCTACTGAAAAGGGATGATATGCTATAAATCTAGGCTACAGGCTATATAAGCTAAGCCACCGGTCTCATGTTTGCGGAATGGCTAAAGAAACATTTGATAAGACGGATCAGAGACTACACGATACGCTTCAAATGTCTCTCGATAGGGAACAGTTTTTTTTATTTATTGCAGTGAATGGCGAGACGAGCATGCCGTTCGCCTGATGGTAAGCGATGCGACCGCTCATGAACAGTAGCAAAACCAAACAACACCTTGAATTACAAAGCAATGCTTGGCATTCCACTGCGCTCGCCATCCTGAGACATAAGATGTTAAGTCTCAATATGTCCAGTAATTACTCTGGCTACAATGTCCTTCAATACGAAACACAACAGTGCATATACACTGCTGTTTGACGGGAGAAATAGACATTGCGGTGGTACCCACCCAGGCAGCCTCTCACATATGAGAGACCTAGCACCAGTAAATCCATATTATCCATATCCATATTAGTAGATTAATGGTACTACACCCGCTAAGCAAGGTATGTGCTAAATTTTAGACTTATGTATAATATCGAGTGTATCGAAACTGCGAGTTGCGACAGAAAATGTAAACCGTGTATTTTAAAAGACCCAAGGTTTAAACAATTATTTTAGTAAAAACTATGTATTTGACATTCATGCACACATCCACAAGCGATACATAAAAATATATAAATAATAAATAGTCGCCCTTTTTAAAAAAATATTTACTTGTAGAAAAAAAGTACCACCTAGCTTCGTTTTCGGTCGCAATCTGTAGGGCGATTCACGTATTATAATAAGTTCAGCTGCAGTGCAGTTGCGGTTAAGTTTCGGTCAAAACAGCCCTTTTCGTATTCTCGTAATTTTGACAACCGCTGTCAAATACGCTCGCGTCAAGTTCGCGTCACGCAAACGTTTTAGCGTATTCTACTGCTGCGCGTGGTATATGTCAATCTCAAACAAATTTCATACGTCTGACGTACAGTTGACGCGCAGCTCACGCGCAGTTCACGCGCAGCTAAACACTTACAAGAATACCATTTTGTACCAAAGCGTAAACTTAATTGTAACCGCACCGCAACTTGATCGGTGCGTCATAAAGTTACGTGAATCGCACTACTGGTATGATATTCATTTTGATTACCCTAACCAGTCTGTTAAAATGTAACTAAGGAATAACCAAATTTTAATAGATTTTCTTAAAAAGAAGATTAAATTACAACTGTCATTAAACCTGATATTTTGCACCTTTTGTTTGCTCTTACTAATGAAGCGACATAGGTACTTTACTGATAATGAATATGTTAAATAATTAACATTGAAGTTTCTCGTGACACCTGTATTTTTATCTGTTTTTTACACCTTATGTGTCGTGGGCACAAGACTCGATCTTAGTGTAGGGTCAAGAATATGTATGTGACTGTTGGGTGTTATTTATTTATTTATTTATTTATAATTGTTGAAACTGTCTCGCATGCATGCAGTATTCTTGTACTGGGATCGACCGTAGTGAATGTCTAATTTTATCTCGCAAACAAATCAATCAGATATTAATACCATAAAGAACTGCTAATGAATACAAAAATCCAATACCACTTTGCCCGGCCCGGTATTCGAACCCAAAACCTAAGCTTTGTAACTGTAATGTAGTATAACGAGGCCACTGAGGCAGTCAGAAAAAATATGCAAAAACGGTGAAAAATGATTCCCTTTAAAAGCTTCGAGTATGAGGAATTTTCGTCTTAAAAGGTAATAGTAAAAAATGCGATAGGATATGTCTATCTTTTTAGATTTTCTCATTATAATCTCTTAAGGGTAAAACTAGTTTATTAATATAATAGGTAATCAAATTAGTTCTACAATGATGCGTAATTTGCGAAAAGGTTTCAACAAATATGGTACACTTGTATATTACGGCTAGTACATAGTAAAGGATATCATTGAAAATTAAAATAAACGGAATGTTTATTTGTAAAATGTACAGCTGGTGAACAACAATAGCCGGCATCTTCTTCTCTACTATAGAAACCGAGGTCTGTGTGTATGTTTCTTATGAAATAGCGCATAAGATTGGAAAAGAAATAAAGAGTTTAAGCCTAAATATACAACTAATAATATATTTTTTAATTTTAGCCATACTTTATTACTATTTATTTTGTATTTGTTTCTATTTTTAAAAGCCGTTAGATTTGTGCATAGGTAATTTTTATTGTAAAATTGTTTAATTTAATTTTATGTAAACGATTTGGCATTATATGTTTACAATGTAAATGTACTATAAAATAAATAATATAAAAGCTAACATGGGAAATAAACTTTTACTGGTGTTGATATTATTCAACAAATCTCTGCACCCAAGCAATGCCTGGCCGCAATATAAAGTAAAAGCAATACTTTTAGATGAAATATAATTTTAATTTTAACAAAATGGGTTGAGGGTATCTCTAAGTTTGTGACCGGTTTCAGGGTATATAAACCCACCCGTGCCGTAACCTCGCTCAGTCGTTATCGATACTCCGACGACGTCAGTCGTCGTTGAGGCTCTCACTGTGTCGGTTATCCGCGATGTTGTTTGTAATAAAGATTAATAATGCAAATGAAAGTGCCGTTATATAACGTACCAATAACAGTAAAAAAGTCGTTATAGTGTTAAAATTTGTGAATCATGTAAACAATCATTATCACCTACGTAATTGTTGTAAATTTTTATTTCAACGTTAAGAAGTTTGTGAAATGAACTACGAGTGCTTCGGCCAGATTGTCAGCAACACTATTTGATCATCAACAACGCAGTCATCACGTGTCAAAGGGTAAGTGATTTTACATATGTTGTATTCATTTGTAATATATTAATAAGTTATTTATTTTGAACAACAGCTCACACTTAGGGCTTACACATACCTCCTTACTTACTGACTTTAGCTCAATGCTTTAGAATTGTTTAATTATTTATAATGGCGATGTTTTCACGACTCGATAACACGAATGTCAATCGGCCTAACATGACTATCCTGTTTAATAAAATAATCTATTCAATTCTGAAGCCTTGGGCTAAGCATGCTCAACAAAGTTTATTAACAAGGCCCTAAGAGTAAACATTATTATGTCTTAGGCTTAATTCCCAACTAAGTTTCCCATGCATTCCCAAGCTAGTAGAACGTACAGTAATTTGTCCAGCAATTTAAAACTGAACAAAGCAAATCAATAAACAGACATTCTCGAACAGTTCGGCTCTAAACGATGGATGCCCTAGTAAAAATCAACCAAGATCAAGAATTCTTTGTGTAACGTTTCCAGGCAGGAATACAGAACAAATCGCTCTAATGTTGTATTAAACCTACTGTTTGTAATCTATGATGTGTAGAAGAGGATTTCGCCAAATATCTCTAGGGCAACCGTGCTACCACACAAATAAAATTCATGGTGATTCTGGTGATGACACCATTGACAGGTGAGTGAAAAAAATGGGAACGAGGATGACCCCACCACCATCTATAATTATAGTAACCAATTATAGTAACCAATTACAGTCAAGAAATGACAGAGAGATGAGAGACATGATAAAATATATTACATAAAAATAATATCCATTCTGTGATGACAGACAAAACGGCTAAACAATGTTAGTGAAGATTAGTGATTCTTAACCGGTGATCTCTAGAAAAATAACAAATTGTCCGCGGAGCCCTCTTAAAAACCATTATATGCATGTTATATTTATGGATAGATCAGATAAAGATAAAAATCCTTTAATAATTTATATTTCTGTACTAACATATATATAACCAAACCAGTCAACAAACTGAGTGGTCACTGGTTAAACAGAAATTTGGCAATTGGTATCTTATGACTAAAAATATGAGAAGCACTGGTGTAGAAGTTCATTAGAATTTTTTGAGCTTCATACAAAATGTTAAGAGCGTTTACACCTTGCGCGCAAAATCAACTATAGGTATTTCTTCGTTAATTTCACGCACACATAAGCGACCAAATCTGTGTGCGTAGAGCTGCCGTGTCGCCTCGCTATACAGTCAGAGCAACCAACTTTGATCCGTGCACTTCAAAATTCTAATATTGAATTGAAATGTAACTTATGATTTATATATTGGTAATATTATATCATAAAAATATTTTATTTGCATTATAAGAAGAACAATATTACTGTGCAAGCAATGAACAATACAAAGAACATCGGCGAAAATGGACCATGAACGGGACCAGTTATGAATGGTACATCAAAAAATTTTATAATTTATTAGAGTCAAAATGCATATTTCAATTTATTTTAAAAAACCCGGATAAAAAAGAAAAACTTTAAGTTTTTTTAATAATATTGAACGCATATGAGTGCGTTCCATCAGTCATACTTTGTTTTAAAATAAGGTTTTAACTACAACGTTGAAGGTAGTACTAAAATAAAAATAAAGTGTAGGTATTTTCTATGACACATGACTTTTCTTTGCGCTGTCATTTTGCCTTCTTTTGATTTCCGATTTACGACTACTGTTAATTCTCTGTTTATATTTGTGACTAGGTTTTAATCACGGACTCCGATATACCCTTGTATTTCTGACCACTTTGTCAGATTAACCATTGTATAACGATAATGCTTTGTGATTTGGTTTAAAGTGTGAAGTATTACCATATTTCCAACATGAACACGGAGCAACCGTGTGCTCCTCAACAATTTTTGCATTGTGTTCAATGCAATAACCGTCTTACTATACTCATTGCTGTAATCAGTGAGTGGGTCTATCCACTAATCGAAGTTTTTATTTAGCCATGAATCTACAAGGTATGCTATTTACCATTTAGTCAATATGGTTTAGTATTCTACAGTTCCCACAGGAAAAGTGTGTGTGTTTTGATGAAAAACAATGATGCAAAACTTCCAAATTAAGGAGAGACGGAATAACTAAGTATTGTTGTAACTGTGTAGTAGGACTTCGCACAGTAATGTTGCTGTGGCACGTCATGACTTTGATGTTGCTGCCCCTGCAGAGTTCTTAGATTCTATTGTAATAAGAGAAGATAAGAAATTATACATTTAAATAATGTTTTCTGTGTTTTATATTATTTTGTGTTTTATTCTTGTGACCACTGCTTATTATATTTCTATACAAATATATAGGGGGATTTTTCAAGTGTGTGTGGATGGAAATAAGAAATTAAAAATAAGAAATTATGAAGAATAACGAAAAATACTAATAAATTCTGATAAAATTCTGCGAAATAATGACAGCAAAATACTACATTTTCTCTCATTACCTTAAGGTAATACAGGTATGGTGTACACCATATTCAACGGCTTATTGGTTTTATGACTAGGGAAATTATATAGAATAGTAATTACTAAGCCATCATTATGATTTAGTACACTTTTCTTCCTAGGTACCTGATAACCATAAGACCACCCTACATTAGGTTTATTTGACAATGACAATGACATTATAATATATTTTTTATTAGTATAATCGTAACCTAAAAGTTACAAATATATGAAATATTCTAAAATCTCCGGCTTTGCAGAAATCTTTTTGTAACTTGACATCACTCCTCATGCACTATACAACACAATAATCTGTATCCCAGCTGTGTACAATATATTTCTTTGTCAGGTCCCAAAATGTATGGACGTGACCGATGTTCTTTAGATACTAATCATATTTTCGTTATTATTGCATTGTTAAGTTGCAATCAAATCAGTGTTCAATCAGTAGACACTACGGACGTTTATTATTCATTTCGTGTTCGAACACATGAAAAGAGTTAGGGGCCTTACAACCCCTTACAATTACGAAATATATTTAATTTTATATTACAATTATTATTATTATTATGAGCCCTTTAATTCCCACTGCTGGGCAAAGGCCTCCCTCCTTTCCTTCGATTTGTCGCGGTCAGGTGCTAATTGCCGCCAGTTCGGAAGATATGAATCGAGTTCGTCCCGCCATCTCCTTCTAGGCCTACCACGTAGTCGGTTTCGGCCATTGGGGAACCACTGTGTAGTAACTTTCGCCCAATGGTCGTCGGACATGCGGTAGATGTGGCCAGCCCAGTTCCATTTCAACTTGGCAGCTGTTTGTCCCACGTCAGCGATCTTGGTTTTGGAACGCAGCGTTGAGTTCTTAACGCGGTCGACAAGTTTAACTCCAAGAATGCTGCGTTCCATCGCTCGTTGGCAAACCCCCAGGACGGACTTTTGACGATTGGTTAGAGACCAAGTTTGCGCTCCATAAGTAAGGGTGGGGAGTATACACGTCATGTCAATAAGTTAATAATATTACATGTCATTACAATACATAACATAATTTAGTCTCGGAATTACATCCCATTATATTATCTGAAACATAATTTATACTCGCTACAAAATCATTGTAGTTAATAAAAAGAAAAAATGTGTTTTACTACCAAAGTACTAAGATGTGGCAATCGCATTCCGCGCGTGGCTATTTTTACTACGTACGGCAAAAATCGACTGCAGCCAGGCCGGAGCGACGAGCGATACATCCTCCCTCTAGAAGGCCTTGCGGCGGTCTGATTTGACACCGGTCGGACAGCGTGTTTTATAGTGGTTTTTAAAATATTTGTAGAAAACATGAAAACTAATTTTGTTGGAATATAAAAATGGCAATTTATTGATAAGATGTTCTTCATTATAATATGCAATTGCTATAAAAAATTATGTACGATAAGTTGGTGAAAAAAATATGTTCTTAACGACAGTTTCTGAATAATTTCGCATTGTTTAAATTTTTATTTTTCAGGAACTAAACATAAAAAGATTATTTTTCTCAGCAAAATCCCTCCATAAGGATCTTATTAGTTGGATAATACTTTTATTTTCATCTTATATTTAGTGATTTCGGATATCTTAAGCTTCTAAGTTGCCACTTAAAGCCTAAATAACGAAACTTGTGTTCAGTAATCCTTATAGTACTCACAAATTATCCATCAATCTATAATGTTTTCCACCAAAATCCCTAGATGACAAACTTTTCTAAAATAAGTACTAATTATTTTTCCTTTAAATTGTTTATTGGTGGCTATTAACTCGTTTGAAAAGTCCTGTTTTTTAGCCATAAAGCGCGCAAAGGGTATAAACGCTCTTAAGAGCGTATACACCTTGCGCGCAAAGTCAACTATAGGTATTTCTTCGTTAATTTCACGCACACATAAGCGACCAAAGCTGTGTGCGTAGAGCTGCCGCGTCGGCTCGCTATACAATCGGCTCAAACAACTTTGATCCGTGCGCTTCAAATATTCAATTGAAATGTAACTGTAATATAATATCATAAAAAAATTTATTTGCATTATAAGTAGACAAATATTACTGTGCAAGCAAAGAATAATACAAATTTAGATACTAATCATATTTTCGTTATTATTACATTGTTAAGTTGCATTAAAATCAGTGTTCAATCAGTAGACACTACGGACGTTTTATTAATCATTTCGTGTTCGAATACATAAATAGTGTTAGGGGCCTTACAACCCCTTACAATTACGAAATATATTTAATTTTATATTACAATACATAACATAATTTAGCCTCGGAATTACATCCCATTATATTACCTGAAACATAATTTATACTCACTACAAAATCATTGCAGGTAATAAAAATAATTAAATATTTTACTACCAAAGTACTAAGATGTGGTAATCGCAGTCCGCGCGTGGCTATTTTTACTACCTACGGCAAAAATTGACTGCAGCTAGGCCGGAGCGACGAGCGATACGTCCTCCCTCTAGAAGGCCTTGCGGCGGTCTGATTTGACACCGGTCGGACAGCGTGTTTTATAGTGGTTTTTAAAATATTTGTAGAAAACATGAAAACTAATTTTGTTGAAATATAAAAATGGTAATTTATTGATAAGATGTTTTTCTATTATAATATGCAAATGCTATAAAAAATTATGTACGATAAGTTGGTGAAAAAAAATATGTTCTTGACGAGAGTTTCTGAATAATTTAGCTACTGAACTGATTACTGAACACAAGTTTCGTTATTTATGCTTTAAATGGCAATTTAGAAGCTTAAGATATCCGAAACAATTAAATATAAGATGAAAATAAAAATATTATCAGACTAATAAGACCCTTATGGAGGGATTTTGCTGAGAAAAATAATATTTTTGTGTTTATTTCCTGAAAAATAAAAATTTAAACAATGCGAAATTATTCAGAAACTCTTGTCAAGAACATATTTTTTTTCACCAACTTATCGCACATAATTTTTTATAGCAATTGCATATTATAATAGAAGAACATCTTATCAATAAATTACCATTTTTATATTTCAACAAAATTAGTTTTCATGTTTTCTACAAATATTTTAAAAACCACTATAAAACACGCTGTCCGACGTGGCTCAAATCAGACCGCCGCAAGGCCTTCTAGAGGGAGGACGTATCGCTCGTCGCTCCAGCCTGGCTGCAGTCGATTTTTGCCGTGCGTAGTAAAAATAGCCACGCGCGGACCGCGATTACCACATCTTAGTACTTTGGTAGTAAAATATTTTGTAGTGAGTATAAATTATGTTTCAGGTAATATAATGGGATGTAATTCCGAGGCTAAATTATGTTATGTATTGTAATATAAAATTAAATATATTTCGTAATTGTAAGGGGTTGTAAGGCCCCTAACACTATTTATGTGTTCGAACACGAAATGATTAATAAAACGTCCGGAGTGTCTACTGATTGAACACTGATTTGAATGCAACTTAACAATATAATAATAACGAAAATATGATTAGTATCTAAATTTGTATTATTCTTTGCTTGCACAGTAATATTTGTCTACTTATAATTCAAATAAAATATTTTTATGATATTATATTACAGTTACATTTCAATTGAATATTTGAAGCGCACGGATCAAAGTTGTTTGAGCCGATTGTATAGCGAGCCGACGCGGCAGCTCTACACACACAGCTTTGGTCGCTTATGTGTGCGTGAAATTAACGAAGAAATACCTATAGTTGACTTTGCGCGCAAGGTGTATACGCTCTTAAGCTAAAAAGGAGAATTTCTGAATTGAACATTTTGGCCGCCATTTTGGAAAGTGTATCTGCACCCGGGCGGTGCCGGGGCATACGGCTTATGGTAAATATATGGCTGTTTGATAGTGTTTCAAGTTATATTACTTAGCTACTAAGTTATTATATTATATAATAGAGATCAGTTTTTCCTATATAAAATAATTAATGGGTTAATAGATTCTCCTTATCTTTTAAGTAAGATATTTTTCTATTGTCCTCGTATTAACGCTCGTTACAAAAATACATTCTCTTCTCCCAATTGTCTTAAAAAATATTCAAAGAATCGCTTTATTGTAAGAGCATGTCATAGCTACGACAAAACATATAACCATATTGATATATTTAATAAAAACAAGTCGTTTTATACTGCTTCTATCAGTAAATCAACTGGTTCTCCCATCCACTAATATATATACCTAGTCAGGTCATAAATTCTGTCACATGTTTAATATAAAATAATTGAAACAAGTTTATTCATGATGTAACCATTTATATACCAAAATGAACTTAACAAAACATAGATTCTTATGACACTAAAGTTTATTCAAAATGACCTCCGTGATTTTGAATACAGGCCTTCAATCTGCGCGGCCAGTTGTCTATCGCAGCACGAACGAGGTCCACGTCAATATCGGCGGCTGCCTTAATCAAGGATGTCTTGAGTGACTCCAAATTGGAATGAGGCTTTGAGCACGCCTTTTCCTCCAAATGTTGCCATATCTTATAATCTAACGGATTCAAATCTGGACTGAAGGAGGGCTAGTCTTCGTGCCGGATGAAGTCGATTTCACGCGCCGCCAGCCAGTCTTGTGTGCTCTTCGCTCTATGAGCTGGCGCCGAATCTTATTGGAATACCCAGTGCCTGTTATTAAACATGGTATGAGAAAAAGGTTCCACAAGGTTCGTCAGGACTGTATTTTGATACACAACTGCATTCGTATTTACACCTTCCTCACAAAAATGTACCTCTGTTAATCCCCAATAAGAAACTCCCAACCATACCATGAGCGAGAATGGAAAATGACCTCGTTGGACACGCGGAATACGGTTGCTCGCTTCTTCACTACTGTGTGCGTACACCTTATCATTTTGTTTGTTGTAGCTCTCTTCTACGGTAAAAAATTTTTTCATCTGAAAAAAGAATTTCCCGATATTTTTTTCCCGCGTACCGCTTCAACAAAGCGCGGCATCTCTTCAGTCTCAGGTCCATTAGACGAGCATTCAAACGATGTCCTGTTTTTCTTCGATATGCCCGAAGCCCTAAGTCTTCATTTAACACCCTTTTCATCGTGGTTTTGCTTAACCCCATCTGAAGGGCCAACAGTTTCTGCTTACGTTTGGGATTTCTTTGAATTCGCGCCTTCACAGCTTTTAATACTGCTGGAGTCCTAACAAACCGGGGGCGACCACTTCTTGACCTGTCATCTACACTAGAGTCTTCATTGTATCGTTTGATGGTACGATAAACGAATCTTTTGGTTATATTAAAATTTTTCAGTATGTCAAAAATTTGAATTGGCGCGTAACCGCAACGATGCAACGCAATAACTGCAACACGGTCTTCTTTAAGCGTCCACTCCATATTTAAAAAGGAGTAAAATTCTAAAAAGTATACATTTTTATTTTCATGAACAATTCGAAATCCGAATTCAATAAACTTTTTTGTGGCCAGCATTCTAAAAGAAAAGTTTTTACTGTGTAACAATACTTATGACCTGACTGTGTATATATATATATTTTTTCTCTCGTTTTGTAATTTTTGGTTTGTATTATTGTTATTATTCCTTCTGTTTTTGGTCATAGGATAAGAAATATGTTTTTTTTTTATGTTTAATTAAGTTGTTATTATTGTTTGACTTATGATTACTATATTATTTATGTAGGTTCACTCCATATTTTGTTTTTCAGTGAAAACTTTATTGGCTTTATTGTAATATATTGTGTAACGTTTATTTGTAATATTTATGCTGTATGTTTTCCTTAATAAATAAAATAAAAATAAAATAAAAAATTATAATATTAATGATGGCTATATGCATGCTATTAGCAATGAATAGTCCAATTGACTTCAAGCTAAATCCAATCGACGTTGATGATAAATATAATAATTTATTCTACCTATTTTCCTGGCGCCATAGATTTCAATGGAAAGCCTTATTAAATAGTTTATTAAAATCAGGAGACAGGAACGTATTTATATGGTTTAAATAAATTAATGAATTCCATTTACTAGAAATAAAATATCGTGAATACCAGGCAAATGGAAATGAATTGATTTAAATATGTCAATTACACTTAAACAAGGAAGATACATAATATGTCTTCCAAACTGAAAATTATTAATTGAAATCATACTTTCTTAGATTTACGCAAATGTTACATACATTGCAATATAACTATTTGTTACGAATTTTATCGCGGGTTTGGTTTAATTGTTACATTTGTGTAACTTCGCGACATTTCGATTACTTACAGCTTTCGTGGACTCCGTCTCGGAACAGAATGTATCCTGTGGTCTCGGTCAGACTCAATCCAAATCCCCGACAAAATCCAGAAAAATACTTTTATTTCAATTTAAATCATTTTGTTGACTATTCATATATGATGTATCAACAAGATGTACATATTTTATCAACGTAAATGTTTTCAGTTTCAAAACCAAAACGCTTTTAAAATAACTTCAGATTTGTCTATTACTTTTTCAATTATTGTTTTTCCTACTATACCCTCGGAACAATAATTTTTGGAACAGATCTCTTTTAACAAGAGCTTCGAGACGAGATCACAATCTTTTGGCGAGAATGGAGCAGCTGTTAATGTCTATTATCAAGGAGTAAAGACTAACCCTTGTCCGTTGCCGCACTAAATGATAATCAACGCCATGAAAGCGCAAGCAATTGCTTTAATGGAGCAATTGTTACTATAATTGTGTTGGATGTCTTCCTGTCTGGATGCTCAAGTGAAAGACTAGGATTTCGATGATTCTTTGACGGTATTTTAAAAACTATGAATATGGACTGTCTCGGTGGCGTAGTTGTTCTATGATATGACTAACGTGACCATTTATTTTTTGTGCCAGAGCGGGACATCTGTGCAATTAAAAATAATAAAAATAAAGGTTTTGTGTTATACAAGTTTTTATGATAGAAGATAGAATAACATAAAATAATAATCATAATCGTATTTGTCGGCCCAACAAATTGTTTCAAAACATCAGGTCTAGTTTTTAGATAAGTGTGAAACTCAGTATGATTGATTAATCAAAATAGCTTATTACTGCGACACTCGTATTTTATCACTTGTCCATATTTTGTTTATGTGAGAAAACTCTTTCCATAGATGCGTTACTTCAGGCAGACACAAAACGTATCTACTCAATAATTGTGGAAATGTTTGTTAAATCAAGACTATTTATATGAAAGTGCGAATAATACGACCCCCGGTTTTCAGTAGTAGTTCGGTAAAGCATTTCGAGCGGGAAATAAATTTTAAATTTACTGGTGGTAGGTCTCTCATATGTGAGAGGCCATCTGGGTAGGTACCACCGCAATGTCTATTTCTCCCGTGAAACAACACTGCTTAAATGCACTGTTGTGTTTCGGATTGAAGGACATTGTAGCCAGAGCAACTACTGGACATATTGAGACTTAACATCTTATGTCTCAGGATGGCGAGCGCAGTGGAATGTTGCTACTGTATATGAGCGGTCGTATCGCTTACCATCAGGCGAACGGCTTGCTCGTCTCGCCATTCACTGCAAAAAAATAAAAAAAAATATCGTTTGGTCTGTTTGGAAGAGCAGGACTAATTCTGCCTTGCTGGGAACACCGAGACAGACTTCCTGAAAGCGGGACTGTCCCGCCTAAAGCGAGACGTATGGTCACGTTAGGTATGACGGCAAAGCTGTGGTCTCGAGATCCAATCCTGGGTCGGGGAAAGTAATATTGAATTTTTCCAATCGTTATCAGCCTGACGGCAAGAATTAGTGTTCGATATACGGTTCGGTTAACATATCGTGGGACAGAAAATACGCGGCGAAACGAGGGTGTCCTGGTTTCTACTAGGTGAACCTCTAGTCTCTATCTATCCCTTCTGGAGAAAATACGAGATAATGGTGAGTTTATGTATGTATGTACATATATATTTTTATCTATACATATAAATAAAATTGAAGTGTCTGTTTGTAAAGTGTAAATAAAAAAAATGTCCAACTACATATCGTTATATACACGATACCTATAACGAAAATAACCTTAGATTTTTTTTGTCTGTCTGTCCGTCTGTCTGTTCCGGCTAATCTCTGAAATGGCTGGACGAGATTTAGACGGGACTTTTATTGTCAGGTAGCTTATATAATAAGGAGTAGCTTATATTACATTTATTTTAGAAAAATTATAAGTACTGTCCAGTACCGCGCGCAGCTCACGCGCATGCCACCACTAGGCCGTCACGTCGGACGCCTCCCACCACTTCTCCCACCAACGAATCAATATCACAAAGGCTGCCTTCAGATGTGGAGTGGAGTGAAAGAATATCTCCACCCAGGCGAAGCTGGGCCGGGCCGCTAATAACGAATAAAAAGAAAGAAAAGACATTTACTAACTACACAATACCACGCACTCACTCGCAAAACATACATTAAATATGAAATTAAAAGAGAAAAGAATATAACTTAGGAGATTGCGCTTCACATCGCTAAATTTGAAACATAATTCTAGAGATCATCTTATGCAATATTTTACTATAAAGACCTATCAGATGAATTAAATCCGGCTGGAAAAGCAATAGGCTGCGGACTTGAACTCCACAAATGACAGTTATCAATAGAGGTTAGTTTCGCGTCTGAGTGTCGCGAGATTTAAACTTCTACATAAACTTTAACACCGCACAAGACGAATCTTGTGTTACATCAAACATAAGGCATAATAAAGTTGTGAAATCTCCTTTAGCTTTCGATTTTTTGTCCCTTTCGGACGACTGTTGAATATTGTTTCGAGTGAAGAAGACAAAACATTCGACAATTAAAATAATTTTATAAACTGTCTATGAATAAGGTTGGTAGTATTTTATGTATTGTATATGAGAATTACGGTACAGTTAAGATTACAATGATTCCATCGCAAAACGACCGTGAAATGCCCCATTTTTGCATACAGACCATTTAACAGTAATAGTAATATAATCACCGCCTACGAATATTCACAGCACCAGAAAATTGTCGGTGCATCCGGGCATTTGATTTTAATTCAAATATGATTATTTATATAAAAGATATTTTGTTACTTAACCAAAAATCTGAACAAAGTTTGACTGCTTTACGAATTTTTAAGCTTATTCTAAATCCCATTATGGGGTAAAGGCTTTCTTCCAACTGCGGCTATTTTCAGCGAGATCTTGCTCTTTAGGCTCATAAATCCAACTAAATTTCCATTATTTACATATCGTCTCTGCATCACCTTAGGTTCGACTGGTAGAGAATGCCTCGGGCATTGAGTTCTCATACATCTTGTGTATGAAGTGTAAATAAATAAATAAGCGTAAACACAGATTATGCAGTGACTTATCTGTGCCCATGCCATTTTAGAGTCCATAGCAACGGTAGCCGTTTACCATTAGGCCGCTTGCTCGTCTACCCTCTGAGGCCAATAAAAAAATATAAAATTTCACCATATAAATATTTCACAATAAATCACATACACACATGAGTATAAGAATTGTGTTTTTTTATATCAAGACTCTTCAATTCTAGTGGTCCATTCTTTGATTCAGTTAGTTGTCAGTGTAGATGTCGGCTACGATGCTTGCGCCGTGTATCGTGATTCATGCAGCGTGGAGTGTAGAGTGCTCTACTGCAACCGAGTGCGTTTTCATCGCTCTTTTCACCATCTTGTTACAGGCTTGTATTTAGCGAGTCTGGGAAACTATTTTTAATAAATAAACAACATTTATATAGTACGTACGATGTAAAGCACCACGGATCAAATTATTACATTTGAATGGGAAATATGATGTGAGCTGTTATATATGATTTCAGTAAAAAGTATGGCAAAAACACTGGAAAGCACGGAAGATTCGTGATCTGTTTGATCCGTGGTGCTTTACATCTGGCTTCTCCGGCAATAAAAGTCTTTTTGCGAGGTCATTTACCTCGTTAGTTCATTGTTTTGTCACCCACTTTGCATGGAGGAAAGTGAACAATAATTTATCTCCAACTCCTCCTCTTAAACTTTCTGATTAACTTCGTTGCGGGTTAAAGACAAGTCCGACATTCCCGGATACTTGCCGAGCTTCAATGCTCAGTGTCATTAAAATGCGTACCTCTGTTGATCCTAGCTTATAGGAGTTACAGTGGTGGGTGTGAGGGCGGGACAGTCTCCAAGTATGTACGATATCCAGTTATGGATGAATAAACCGACATTCGTTCGCATAGAAATGTCAAGTCTTGTCGACTAAAATATAATTTACTAGCAACAAAATTAATCACAACTTTAATTAAAGCCGAAGTCTAGAAACATAGGATAAATCATTTGTAACCGTAAAATCGATAACTACACTTGAATGTTCATGTATTGTTGCGATTTTTGTCAAATATGCGTTCCACAGAAACCCTGTAATAATTTGCATCTTTATGATTTATCTCCATTTCGAAGTTTCAATAATCCAGATACACGATGCAAGTCGTCTTCGATACGTGGCAACATTCGAAAACATTCTTGGCCAACGTCTATTGATTTTGTCTTGTCTGCCCCGCCCACCGCCACTTCAAGCTGCTTATTAGGTACAAGTACTCCTTTCCCTGAAATGTTTTAGCGTTCTAAACATTGCCGATCTGTCACATATTGCTTTTAAGTGTTCTTTGCTGTTTTGAGTCGTAAAATAATCAAACTACAAATTGTAGCTGTATAATAACTATGTACATATCTATTATGTTCTTAAAATAAATTTTGTCACAGATTTGGTTTAATTTTTATATTTTTAATTTACTAGCGATTTCATTGCTTTACAGCTTTGGTACTTTCAAATCCAGGGTAAAACCCGTAAAAAAATTTGTTATATTTAAATGTGAGACATTGCGTAAATCTGATAAACTAATATGTTTTTGTTATAAACTGTAAGGAATCGAGTGGTTTTTCAATTATTAGTTTTTCTATCTATACCGGGTATCTCAAGACTGCTACCGAAATCGAAGCCGGGTGGTAGTTTTAGTGACTACAAAGTACAAACACAATGCAACTAAAAATTTCGCAAAGAAACGCGACAATTATATTTTATGATTTTTTAAATATCGTCATTTTTGGGTGGTAAATCCATAGTTTCTGCTAAAATAATAATTTAAATACTTTTATACCTTAGATTATTTATATTTAAAAGGGTATACACTATTATTTTAGGAAAAAATGTATTTACCACCCAAATGTGGTAATAGGAAAAAAATAACAAAAAATATTGTCGCTTTTTTTGCAACTTTTTCTGTTGCATTGTGTCTGAAGTCGCTTAAACTACCACCCGGCTTCGTTTTCGGTAGCAGTCTTGATATACCCTGTATATAAAAAAATGCACATATATTTTTTTGCACGTATAGCGATAGGCTCGACCCTTTTCCATGTTGTAAGGGGCATAACCTTCACAAACTATGATTGAAATTTGTGATTGCTGTCTACCTCTCGAAGATATAGACGAGAGCTTATGTAAGTGTATAATAAACAAACGCGGATACCCATATATACTCAATATATACTCAAACAGAATCATCTATGAGACCTGAGAGACTTTAGACTAGAATATACAAATCGCTGTACTATGCATGGTTTCTCACGATGTTTTCTTTCACTGTTATAGTGCGTTGTGATTGACTATCAATGCACACATGACTCGGAAAAGTCAAATGTGTCCTGGAATTTGAACCTGCGACCACCGTTAACAAATTGGCAGTCGCGTCTGGTCTGTTACCAGCAAGCCACCACTTCAGTAATATATTATAGATACTATTGTTATTAAATTAAGTGTTGGGCTTCGTAGACTGCACATCTCCAAAAATTCTCCAAGACATTAAGCGACAGCTAACTTTGAACTCATCTTTTCGTAAAACTGAGATTACTCTGGAATCTAACCCAACGTCTTTGTTCTACTTCGTCCTTCTCCCTACTACCGATCAATAAAGCAATTTATAATGAAAATGTATTGAACGTAATATCCAATCCGTTCACAAATACACCTACAGAAAATCCCAACCCAATCATTTTCCTGTCCATTGTACATGAACTGCGAAAATTGATGAACGTACAAAAACAAAGCGAAAACAGTTCGCTGCAACCGAATCATCAGAAATACTAAAATTACAATATTTCCGCGCGTAATTTTCAAAAATCAATGCCTTTATAAAAGCGTACGCAGAAACGTGAAACATTGTATTTCAATAAAACCATGAGAAATATACATGGAAAATGAACTGAAATTAATAAGTGGTAAAACAGTGTGTTACCGGGCAACTAAAATTAATATAAGATTAACAAGATATTTCACCCGGTCGAGTCTGCGTAAATACCGCCAACAAAAAAAATTGTAAAATCCTGATGACGTATTAATGCATGCTGTGACCAATTACGATTTAAAAAGTGCCGATAAAGGCTCTAACCCCAAACAAGAACTCGTTTGCATTCACCAATGCATATGAGTTGTCAGTTTCGTGTCTTTATTTCGCCAGATAAAACGCACATTACTTGATTGTAAGTGCCATACGTAGTCTATCAATTGACAATACCTCTTCCCAACCTTTATTTTCACTCCTCCTCTCCCAATTTGATGGGCTGGCACCACACCCATGATCTAAGTGTTATAGATGTTTAGGGGTGGCAATGATAACTTACCACCCAGTGACCTGTTTGCTCGTTAGCAGTATGATATTAAAAAATACTGCAGCATATTTATTAACACGGTATTAAGATATTTTTGAATTATTTATGCGTACTCAAAGAAAAAAATGTATGCAATCTAAATGACAATCAATCGAGACATAATAATATAATTTGTAGTGGCCCGTGAAAATGAATACGTTCTTTTCAACTTGATCTATACTACTTTACAGCTTTCGTGGTCACGTGGCAGACGTATTATTTTATTTCAATGTTGATGTCTTTCTTACTATCAGGGTACACCTACATATGCATTCTTTGTTTGGAATATGATTAACGGAGTTGCGTTGGAGTGCGTGGTGGCCTGTTGGTAAACGGACTAGACGCGACTACCTACATGTTCACGGTGGTCGCGGGTTCAAATCCCAGGGCACACCTCTGACTTTTCGAAGTCATGTGTGTATTGATAGTCAATCACCACGCACTAAAACGGTGAAGGAAAACATCGTGAGGAAACCTGCATACCATAGCGATTTATAAAAATTTCTATGGTATGTAAGTCCGCCAACCCGCACTAGGCCAGCGTGGTGGACTATATGGCCTAACCACTCTCAATCATACTCTCGATTGTAGAGGAGGCCCGTGCCCTGCAGTGGGACGTATATGGGCTGATACAGATTGCGGTTGTATCTTATCGACTCTTTCATCGCCCTGGGAAACTTTTCGTTAACCTCTTATCATCCATCCCCCTCCTTTCCCAAACTTGGAATTCAACGTACCATTTAAATGCACGCACAGATCTGCAAATTTGTCTGCATACGGATAAAATAAACGTAATTTCTGGCAGGCAAGCTGGAATTTCATTCCATTACAGGACGTCAATGGAATGCTTTGATGTCAATGTAGCATAGCACGAGTAGTTTTCGATCCGGCTCCATTGTTTTAATTATAAAAGCTGGACTGTTTTAAGGCTTCTGAAAATTCGTACCGGGAAATTTTGCATTGTTCCGCATTGAAAAGTAACTCTAATACTTTGTTCTGTCAACAAGATGATCGAAACAGCGTCAGTGGGTGAAGTGTGGCTCTTCACGGTTGCGTACCCTGGGATATCTGGCATGAACTGGAACAAGTGGTGTTTATTAATAGGAATCTTTGAACTACGATTAGATTTGGTTTTTGGAAACTTTAATGTATAGTGAACTGTGTGTTAGTTGGAATCAGAATCATCTATGAACCTGGATTGGTCTACTAAGCGACAAGTCTTTTCAAAACTATGCTATGGAATTTTAATCAAGAAAGAATCATCTGGTAATGCCTGTAGTGAATATTATATTCTTAACTTTGTTTTTCCTCTCCAGCTACAAGGAGTACACTACTAAACGCAGGCCTCCTACTATAAATTCTAAAAACGACCTTCGTCCATTGACTGTCCTGCTACATTTTCTTGAAAGGATCCCTTGGAAAAGCTTTCGCATGAGATGCTATTTATGATGATGATGCACAGTATAGGTGTATCGACTCTTCTATAAATAATTTCATCGGAAAAAGCTTTTAAAGTAGCAATCGAAATAAAGTTCTCTAGTTTCCCTTGCACAACATAGTACTCAAACTTATCTATAAGCTCTAAGTCTATAAGTGATGTTTAGACATTTCTGTCAAATCAAAAATTGCAGATTTTTAGAATCTAGAAATCCGTATTAAGTTTAGTGGACAAATTTTAATACTTCTCAAACAAATTTTTGTCGACATGAGCCGGCGGCGGGTCAGCGGCTTCGGTATGTAGTACGTTTTACGTGGCTATTGTGACAATCAATACACACAGGAGTCCGAAAAGTCGGGAGGTGTGCCCCGGGATTTGAACCTGACACCACCATGAAAACGTTAACAGCCGCGTCTGGACGGTTACCAACGTGGTCTGTTGGTTCTCTCTTCACTAGTATTTGATACAGATTTATTTTCCTGTTACACTGTACATGCTATATTTATATTTAATTATAATTTGATATAATATAATTACTAAAGGCAATTACTATTAGCTATTATCCATAATGAGTGAGATTTTAAACTTAAGTTGAAAAATCCGCTATGCAATTTCCGTTAAAAATTAATCATTCTCACATTACTTGTAATGATATCATTACTATCATAATCGGCCTTATTAGCCAACTGCTGGCCATTGGTCTTTTCGAATGCACGTCATTAACTTGAACGTAGGAGAGAGCCCATCATGGCTTATAATTTGTTATACCTATTACTTTTTTGTCGATGATTACCTGCTGCAAGATGGACCAACCACTTGAAAAGAGTGGTTGGATGACAACCGCTCAACATCGGTATGGTTGGCGTTTACTTGGGGAGGGAACTACGAGTATATCCAGCAGTGAATGGCGATAGACTGAGTATACTTTGTCGATGTAGTATGTAATTTAAAGTCTCTCAGCTTTTACCCAGATATGCACTACGAAACTATAAAGGTACCCTAAAAAACTCAAACACACCTGACTATAAAGTACAGATCGCGATTGTACCAACTGTCACTCAGTTAAACCACGTTTGCAAACATTGATGCGCAATATCAGGCCCAGCAGGGCACAAAGGGCCCAGTTAAATAATTCCATCGGCCGAGCACCGCTTGAAATCGCCTGAATGTAGGTGTAAATATCGAGCCATGTCAAACGTTCTGTGCACCTGTATTTTGGAAAAAAGTGCGCGAATGACGAGCTTTCACTACTGTTATGCTGGGTGTCTACAAGGGAAGTTAGACGACGCGCATTATTTGTCTTTTTGATATCTCGTCTATCGCATACTGTTTCAATATAGCTATCGCATTAAATTACGGAGTTTTGGAATTTATGTATTAGTGACTCTACCCCTTGCCCTAGTGGACGGCAAGCATTATTTGTATGCAAGCTTGTTAATCAACTTCATGCATTTCGTAAAAGTCGTCTCGTCACATTTTTAGAAAGTACGTCCATTTCTCGACCATAGCATGTTATTAAAAAACCGGCCAAAGGCGAGTCGGACTCGCGCACGTAGGGTTCCGTACCATCACTACATAGCCCCTATGTCTCTCTGTCCCTATGTCCCTTTGTATGCTTAAATATTTAAAACTACGCAAAGGATTTTGATGCGTTTTTTTTAATAGATAGAGTGATTCAAGAGAAAGGTTTATATTTATAATACGCAGTGGCGTAACAATACGGTGGCATAGTGCGCAAAATGCCACGGGCCCCCGGCCTAAAAGGCCCCCGGTCCGGCAGGGCCCTGGTCCGACAGGATCACAGGCCCGACAGGGCCCTAGCCCGATAAGGCCTAGGACTCAAGACCGACAGGGTCTAAGCTTAGAATAATGTAATTTTTTTACATTTACGATGGGCCCCATTTGATGGATTTTGTCACGGTTAGTTACGCCACTGATAGTACGTACATATTATTTTACAGAAATCTATTTGTATGTGGCCGGGCCGCTAGTAATCTATAAAAATCACGTATATTCCTGTTTCTTAAGAAAGAGTTAAAAATTGTTTAAAAATTACGTTATTGTATGAGAGCCCCCCATTAATATTTACTTATCATCATATATTTTGAAAGGTTATATGGAACTAAATATTGTGTGAAAAATTTAAGAGTACATGTTACTGTTATTAATATTGAGTAACAAAATACGAAAAGAATACGTTTTTAATTTGTTTGACCCCCTTAAAATGGGTATGCATTTTTTAATTTTGAGAGATAGACTGACAGACAGATAGCGGAGGCTTAGTAATAGGATCCCATTTTTAACTTTTAGCTACCGGACCCCAATGATGTTTTAATAAAGATGACGCATATCCATATTGCGTGACGTTTAAAAACTGTACTGCTATGCATATACATACTCATTTGTTAATACTTTATGACAATTTTAGTGAATGAAACAGATTATACAGAAAGTACGAGACGAAAAGAGATAGCATTGCGCTATCCAAACATAGAATCGAAGCGGTAAAAACAGAAGGGTGACGATAAATAAAACTACCTATTTGGTTTTATAAGTATATAATATATTAACTTTGAGGTTGCTACATAAGTATATATGTGGTACGCCATCCTGAAACAAATATATTTTTATTTGCTTACAAACTTGAAAAAATAAAAAAATAAATTGCCGTTTTTTATATTAGTTTATGGTAAGCAGGCACTGAAAAATAGATCTCTTAATAATATTATTATTTGTTGTAATGATGACAAGTGATATGACCGCTCGTGGACATAAGCGAAACCAAGACACCTTAAATTACAAAGCAATGCTTGGCTTTCACTGCGCTCGCCATCCCGAGACATAAGATCTTAAGTATAAGTACAGCGATTACTCGGGCGAGAATGTCCTTTGAACCGGAACATAACATGGCATTTAAACTGCCGTGTGGCGGGGGAAATAGACATTGCGGTGGTACCTACACATGGTGGTAACGTATGAGCAACCTGCCACTGGTAAACAACCGATACTACAACCGATGGTGCAGGTTTTGTTAGGTGGATATATATATATTTTCGTAGTTGTATATTTTTAATCAAAATTAAATGTGCTAAACCAATATTAATCAGTTTTAAAGGCATCCAGTTACGATACCCTCTTTTTGTCCGAGCTGTGCTTAGTGCATATCCATTTATGTCTCGAAAGCTCATCACGTGGAAATCTGGAAACATTCAATGATATATGTAAATATTGTCATTCAAAATATATGGGGAAGCTAATGTATTTTGTAATGTTCGTGGTTGGATTAAGTTATTTATTATGAAAATAATTCATAACAAATAACTTAATCGTATTAAATATGATTGAATTAGAAACAAATATACAATTATCCAAATCCATTCCAACTTTCATCGTCAATTTTCTGTATGATCGGTTTCGCTTCTGACTTGTTAATCTATGACGTACGCTTTTTGTCCCTATCGCACTTCACAATCGTTGTATTAGGCGATCCTTCTTGCACAATTGAAGGCGGTATTTGCTAATTTAAAATAAAAATTAAATTTTATGTGGTTTTTATATACTTACGTATGGTGTGTTGGTTCAATTTAGTTTCATATTTTTGCACCATTGTTATAACACTTTTAAAACACACAATTCGACACTTTAGACAATATTTTCGAAATAAATTATGTTGACAGCACTGAGGTCTTCCCTCTGTCGCCGTTGCTATGCGACTAGATGAAATTACACCAATTGCCCGAATTTGAACGCCTCACTTTTGAAGTGCTAGTGCGATATCTACGTCGTATGTGTATAATATATCATTGCCGGACCCTAATAAAAAGGAGAACGCGATATACCGCTAGCCCTGTATCCATCAACGTATTATACCGGGTATCTCAAGACTGCTACCGAAAACGAAGCCGGGTGGTAGTTTTAGTGGCTACAAACACAATGCAATTAAAAATTTCGCATAGAAACGCGACAATTATTTTTTATGATTTTTTAAATATCGTCATTTTTGGGTGGTAAATCCTTAGTTTTTGCTAAAATAATAATTTAAACTCATTTATACCTTAGAGTATTTATAAATAAAAGGGTATACACTATTATTTTAGGAAAAAACGTATTTACCACCCAAATATGGCCATAGAAAAAAAATAACAAAAAAAAAATTGTCGCTTTTTATTGCCATTTTTTCTGTTGCATTGTGTCTGAAGTCGCTTAAACTACCACCCGGCTTCGTTTTCGGTAGCAGTCTTGATATACCCTGTATTTTCGTAAGCCACTTGCCAATTTATAGTAAATAAAAAAACTGTGAAATATATTATAATGCAGTATTACGTGTCATCATGCAATAGGTCGTCTCTACCGTAAATTATCAATTATACCAACCTTGTACTAGATCTGATAATGCACTAGACACTAGTTCTTACTATAGCTACAAATAACTAAATATATCTTACATTAGTCTTGCTTTCCCGAACTCTTAATAACCGTAAGAAGAGATTACTTCCAAGTTCCAACCAATAATATCTTAATTTCTAATATTTTCTTGTACTAGGTCATAAAATCCAAAAAACCCCAAATTTTTTATTAACTATTTAACTTAATTGACACGTCGGATTATACTAGAAATAATACACTACCCGAATAATAAATTAGGAATCAATGCATAGAGCTGTCATTAAAATTATCAATGAACGATGCGCCCGCGCAGCCGGCCGGGCGTCGAAAACTCGTACTCAGCAGTTGCGCGCCAAATCTCACGCGTGGCGCACGTACTCTCGCGGCGTATTCTGCCGCGCTACCGATTAAAAACCACACAAAACGTGCTAACTTAACCATGGTGAGTCGTGTTTATGTGTACTAAATAGTGATATGTGAATCCAGTTATTGTATAGTGTTTGTCTCGCAAAAATACCACCGCAAATTGCAACCACGTGCTGCATTATTGTCTATTGGGAAAAGTTTAAGAATTAAGAATAGAATGTCGTTAGGTAATGAAGGAAGTGTGGACAACTAAATGTCTGGCCTATTTTTAATTATGTTTAGCTGATGTGTGTCGCCAATTTTCAATTGTTTTTGTCGCGTAAATTAACTCGCGATTCCTTATCTTGCGGTATTATTTCTTGCTCGCGTTTCGTGAAATTTGTCCTTATTCTGCTCTCAAGGAAAATCAGCACGTATCGATGAAAAAAGTGTGATACGCAATTGGATTCGCGATACGTGATTGAAAAAAATGCGAGGACGTGAAGTCGTGAGGTTCTGTTATATCTTAATGTATTTTTATTGACATGGTATATTGGATACAAAGTGTTATACTGCATAAAAAATCCTGAAAGCAATTCATTACAAGACAGGCCACGTGGTTGAATGCTGTTAGAATTAAAAAGATTAATTAAATAATGCAAAATAAATTATATTTTAAAATTAAATAACCCAGAAACACAAGCGGTAACTCATATTAATTATCATAGTATGCATTATCTCGACAGTACCTACGATCCAAGTGCACCGCCTGCCTGTGCGTCGGCAGGTGTACTGGTTTTCAGCAGAGTTTGCTGAATTGCGTGCCACTTGCGCGTAAGGCGCTTACCATGCACTGTCTTTTTTACTTTGCACAGTTCATCCTGACCACGCAAATCAGGAGCGGTTGTTCATGGCCTCTTTAGACAAGCTAAAAAGGCGTTTTGGGTGGCTATTCATAGGGCAAAAGCTACGGCCAGAAAGGTGTTCCTAGATACTCTGGACCGCGACCCGTAGGGGTCAATACACCGGCTCACATTTTATAAACTGCGCCCATCAGTCATAAGCAAGAGTCTCCTACCAGAGCTCCTTGATGACGTGGTCACCACCCTCTTTCCCGCCGCTGCGGAGACCACTCTTCCACCGGCGCGGAAACCTAGTGGCATCGGTAACTAGACCAGCAAAACACACCCAAGGGGCCAAAGTCCCCAACGTAACACCCAGGGAACTTAAATTACTGCAGTGTTAAGGAGGAAAATTCCCCCCAGGTGACGACGGTATTGCGGAACGAGTCTGGGTGGTCTCAGTTGATTACCTGGGATGAGATTCCGTAGCCCCTTCTCCACTTATATGGAGCAGGGTCTCTTCCCGTGGCGTTGGAAGATCGGGAAGTTGTTCTTGCCATGAAGGCTTGAAGGTCCGCAGAGTCGCTATCGGTCAAATCGTGCTGATCAACGACGTCGCAAAACTCTTCGAGAGATTATTTAAACGCGTCCCGCCGAGTCCTTCGAGAGAGTCGGTCTAAACCTAACAGATAGCCAATAGGGGTTTTAGAAGAACCGATCTACGATTTCAGCGATTTTGCGGGTGAAAAGACAAGTGGAGGAGGAAAATTTGTTATGTCGGTGTCGCATTTAACACTTTGCCCTGGCCCTACATTGAGCCAGCACTGCGGTACCTCGAGGTGCCTCTCTATCTTCAGCGTTTGGTGCACTCGTACCTCACGGACAGGTATGTAGTGCGTTCGCTGAAGAGTGTCACCATAGACCTATATCGGGCGGTGTCCCACAAGATTCGATTCTCGCACAAAAAATCTCTACTAGTCAGCATAACATTTTCGGTCGAAAAGAGTTAAATACACTTCAAATTAAATAATCAAACTTGTTCGAAGTATTAACATATTCGACTTATAATTCAAGTTTAGCATTAGACTGTCTAATTTAGACAGCGCAATGAATGCCAGCTCAAATAAACTAGTTATAATTCACGCGAAAACAATTATACTTATTTGACGAAACTAGTACAGATTTAAGAACGTCTGTTTATATTTTGCAACAATTTTATTCCAAAATTAATTGGGAAGTTTAAGGTATAAATCGTTTTATTAAGATTAACATAATTTATAAAAAAATAAATGATGTTATGTTTGCAGTTAATATTTAGAAACATCTGACGTACAAAACCAATTAGCAAACACGAACATGTGTTTTCAATAATTTGCATCAGTTAATTAATATTCAATACTTCATACTTAATTGTGAATATAAGACTACTTTCGTACTGGAATAATAACTTTAAATGTTGTTGTTATGAAATGTCAATGTATTCTAAATTACATCTAGTTGAAATAATT
The DNA here is from genome assembly GCA_009982885.2 of Hyles vespertilio. Lineage (NCBI taxonomy): Eukaryota > Metazoa > Arthropoda > Insecta > Lepidoptera > Sphingidae > Hyles > Hyles vespertilio. The sequence continues at coordinate 5,805,889 of CM042806.1, read as the reverse complement.
TACATATAACTGAGGTAACATACCGCGAAATACATAAACAAATGTTATGAAATCTACATTGCGCTACTAAATTAATATTCTAAAATTCATTATTCAAGCATGAATAATATAATTCGTACATGCATACATATTATATTTTGGATTAAAAAAATCGATTTAGCATTTCTGTTGCTGACAATTTATTTACGATTGTAAGTAAAGGTAAGGTCTGCAAACTATTGAAGATGGCATAACCGAAATTAACCCCCTCTATTGGTCAATGTCTGGAACCTGTATGCACGGGAACCATGAAGCTTCACCGGCTCAATTCATTGTTGACGTTTCATTTGAAGTTCCTGACACGAAGCTCGAAACCACTCTATGGAACGTAAATAGAGTTTCACTGAACCAGAATATGGTCTTACGATTCTTAGTATATTATTTCTATGGTATGTAAGATCGCCAACCCGCACTAGGCCAGCGTGGTGAATTATATGGCCTAACCAGTCTCAATCGTACTCTCGATTTTAGAGGAGGCCCGTGCCCTGCATTGGGACGTATATGGTCTGATATGGGTTCTTAGTTATGATAAAGTTTTTTTTTGCTAAAACATGGAGACGCCTAGATTGACTTTATTCTAAGCCATAAAAATGAAACGGCGATCACGATATCGTGACAATCGAATTAATTACAAATACTTTGCAATACGTAGAGCGATACCTACCAATTATGGCTATACCCGGTAAATCTGTAATTGGCCAATTTCAAATGCCAGAAAAAGACAATATATCATAATAAAATTAAAACTGACAAAATGTGTTTGTTGATTTGCCCATCTGTCTTAAAAGACAAATCGACTTTTTATTTGTCGTTATTGACTTTATTTTTGTCAACCCAGGAGTGATTTAGGCATTTTTCTCGGAATAATGCCCGATACTCGTGACTAACTGTATCTATAGACACGCGGATCGAATCATAAGGAAATGTGTCTCAGAAATTATTTACTAGCCAATTTTCAAAACAATTTACGTCGACAATTTTTTATAGAATTTGTTACATCTTGTTTTAATACGTCCCATAATTTATTTTTTCGGTATAAGTTAACTATTTATACAGGTGATCATAAAAACATGTCAATAAAATGTTCGATGCCTAATTATGGCTCCGACAATTAAAATAATTACCAATCTTTGGTATATTAATTGTGATATCCAAAAGTCACAGCATGGAATATTTGATACGGATAAATAATTACTTTTTTTCATATAACCTTTTGTTATTAATTGTTATGCTGGCACTTCACATGGCTATTTGTATTCGTGTATTTGGCATATTTGGCAAACAATTACCATGTGTAGTCAGTTTAATTGACAAAGTGTGGCCTTATTTGCCTATTTGACAAATAAGGCCAATAACAAATACGCGTTACCGTGCGCTTGTCGGTTTTTCGAGGCAAATCAAAAGGAATAAATAGACAAATACGCAAACAAACAGTACACATTGGCCATATTCAGAAGCGCACGGAGCGCACGTACCATAGTCCTGTACGGACGTCTTGTATTTTTGTATTTTTATGCATAGTCAGCATCCACCAGCGCCTTGCTCTCCATGGTTTTTCAATACCTTGTGTTTTCTGACACATAGCATGTAATAGTAGCATGTATTTAAATAATAAAATCCGCTGTAAGTTGAAACACGTCCATAGTATTGGAAACACCCTAGCTATCTGATGCCAAATGTTTGTGTGTTTGTTATTTGTCTGCTAAGTATGGATGGTCATATTTGCCTCTATTTGCATGTTTGCCTAAATGTCATATATTTTTTCAAATACGACAAACACCCAATAGCAAATACAAACAGCCATGTGAAGTGCCAGCATCAGAAAAAAATAAATTCCCTTATGATGGTCATCAATACTGCATTTTAACAAAAAAACATATATAGTTTTAAAACTTATTTTAGTCATCAAATGTTCTGTCTTCTTCGCCCAAACTGAATTCAAAAGTCGAAAGGGACAAAAAATTCTATAACTAAAATAGATTTTAAAACTGTCTATGAATAAGCCCTTTATTATAACATGCAGTGCCTGTATAAAAATCTATGATACAGTTAACCAACGAGTCAGTCGCCACATACAGGCCACGTCATAATTAAATCTGACGAGGGTGTTACACGATGCTCTGTCCATGGTATGTCATCAGATTCATATGACGATAAGTTACGTGATAATATGTATTTACCGACGACGGTGTAATTACTCCCTGTATTAATTAACGCGAGCTAAATGTTAGGGTGCGTGTCTATACAGGGGAATTTTGCGATACAAACGCATGACGGATGGAAAACGCTGTAAGAGGATTTTGCATGATTAATACGATTGAAGCACTTGTAAGTCCTGAACAGTACGCATTATATTTAGAGAGACGTACATTTATTAGTTTTATAACATAGTAGTCAACATTTCCCCTACTGTAACTGCTGTTGAGCCAATCTTGAAGCTCAGCAAGTGAGGTAAGGCAAAGAAACAAAGCGTCTCTAAGACTAGTACGTCTTTATTTTTAAATTGCAATCATAATTATTTGAAAAAAACAATAAACTGAAGAGATAGAAACATATCCATAGTACATCTATCGGGAAGATATAAACTAATCGATCAAATATAACACTCGTTCAAAAAATAGATACAATCTTAAAGTAACAAAAAACTCGCCATGGACGGTAATTGACCCGTACAGACGTCATCACTACATACTATAAAACAAAGTAGCTTGCCGTCGATCTTTAAAACTAAGTGCCGGATTTTTATGAGGTTTTTGTAATAGATAGAGTGACTCATGAAGAAGGTTTATATATACAATACATATACAAGCTGTGCCTGTTTGTAAGAAAAATAACATGTATTTGGTGTGGGATCAAAAATCATATGCACCCAGGCAAAGCTAGGACGAGCCGTTAGTCTACAATAATTATCACTTTTATGCAACAGGAGTCAATGACTGAGCCCCTTACTAAACGACCGCTCAATTGAGTTAACGGCAATACCTTTGAATCCCTAGTAAATAAACCATTTGTTTGGTGTTAGACGCTTATTCTCTACCTTCTATATGATGTGATTTATTGTTCGTAGCTAATGCAGAGTAAAATATCCTATTATTAAGTTATAGCATTGTTGTCGATCCCATTTAAGTGCGGTTGTTTAGTTAAGAGTATTAATTCTGGGCTTAGAATAAAACCCGCAGTCTTTTGTTTGTTATTCACTTCTTGTTTATTGCAGTACGTTAGAGGACAAAGTCAGCAATATGTTATTTCATTTGTATTCAATACTTTATTTTTTCCTCTTAATTGTAGGAGACATGTTGTGTTATCTCGATTTGAAACGATTATATTTTATGACCACGACGTACAAAAACATAATAGTTTGGCTGCTAAAGGCTTTTTTATTCTGATGTAACTACTCATTGGATTTCTTGGTTCATTTTCCTTAAAGTTTTTGCTGAGATATTTAGAATTTATTTTTAACTCTACATATATACATTTAGTGATATTGGTTCTATGTTAACACCCAATATTTTTTACTCCTTACGATAATATTTTATGAGCAAAAATAAGTCAATGTACATTTTCAACGCAGCGTTTTTTATTCATATGGATGTGTTCCCTTACAACGCTATCGCGTTTCACCTGTTCATCAATTCGATGCGTAATTAAAACCCATTGGAGATCCAATTATAATTTCTTTATTAAAATCAATACCGTATAACACATCGTGCGGTTGACGCATTGGTCTAGTAGTATAGCCACTTTTAGGTACTGGATTTGATTCCCAAGTCAGGTGATTTACAAGTGCCGATTAATACACGACAATTAATAACAAAAGGAATAACTAACAAATTATTTTATAATTCCAATTTGATTTCGCGAAAGCCTACATGAAACGAGATAAAAGCAGACAAAGAAAAAAATAAAGATTTCGTCGTTTTTACCACTATAATAAATAATAATTGTCGACAAGGGTTTAACTTGAGTCAATCAGTAACAAGTTATTTAAAAAAATATATACCAATAAAATGTTATTTATGCTTAAGTTTCATTATTCAACCATTTAAACAAAAATGTAGGAAACTAAATAAACTGTTCTTTATTTACATATTATTGTTTTGTGTTTATTTCCTACGCACTTCTCTCAAGGTTAAACGCAGTTTAATTTATTACAAACTTTTTTCTTCGATATATTTCACGCTTTACAAGCATTCTGGTTATCTGCCAATTTTTGCGTCTAATGATACCCATTTGTTTAGCGACAAAATAGATTTTCCGTTGATATTTTCTTCCTCGTCTCCTACAGCTTTTAAATTAATGTGAAAGAAGCAAAATAATATAAAATATTATTTTCATAACAATCTCCTTGGAGATCGCACAACACTATTGTTCCTTTGCCGCTTCGAAGCATCCGCATGAAAAAACAAATACTTTGATTTCTAGAATCATGGAATTTAAAATATTGACTGACGTGCATCTATTTTTATTAAAACAGAATATATTAATAGTAATAAATTATTTTCTTTTAATATAACTCAGAAAAAAAGCCACGAATGGGTTATATATTTTTAACCCCTGCGAAGTAACTGAGTATTCGACCTAAAAGTCCTTGGTCTGTGTGCTTTTAAAAAACTATAAAACTTTACTTAGGTTCATAAACTCAAATTACAAATTACAATCTAAGCTTTTAATATTTGTCTCTTTTCATTATTTTTTTGAGTAAATAATAGATATTAGTACTCTTCAGTAAATACGGTATTTAATAATCTTACTTGAACTATTAAAACACACTAGAGTCTTTTCAACAGTATTTTTTTTAAACTGATGGCACTTGTTTGTTGAACATAAGAAAATATGTTTAAATTTGTTGTAGTCATATAAGGCGTGAGTCGGTTTAGAAATTACAACGCAATAAAATAAAAGTAACTCATCGAGAAGCATGCTAAGAAAAGCAAAAAATCAAAATTGGCGGGAACGCAACGCGTCTCTTTCATGGCTCATTGTCTATGGATTTGCGCGCGAATTCTGCGCCTGGATTTCTCTGTCTGCGCCGCCAGATTATGTCAGTTTGTGTTTTGCGTTTTGTTTCTGTAAATATTACTAGAGAATAGATTTATTTGAAAGTAATAGTAATTTTGAAAATGACAGTTTTATATCTGTGTATAATCTGTATCAGCCCATATACGTCCCACTGCAGGGCACGGGCCTCCTCTACAATCGACTACCGATTGAGAGTGGTTAGGCCATATAGTCCACCACGCTGGCCTAGTGCGGGTTGGTGGACTTACATACCATAGAATTTTTATAAATCGCTATGGTATGCAGATTTCCTCACGATGTTTTCCTTCACCGTTTTAGTGCGTGGTGATTGACTATCAATACACACATGACTCCGAAAAGTCAGAGGTGTGCCCTGGGATTCGAACCCGCGACCACCGTGAACATGTTGGCAGTCGCGTCTAGTCCGTTTACCAACAGGCCACAACGCACTTTACTGTGTATAATACTTGACTCTAATTGAAGTGATTGTGTAGTGATGCATTTGCCTAGATTTTCAATTAAATAATATAATTTTAACTTGCATATATCATATAACCTCACGACCTTTCCATGAAGAGGTAGGCAGATCATTTCAAATCATTGCGACCGAGGACTAAGTTCAGGAACGCTCCAATAGAGATCCACTGGAGCGCCGCACCACTTATGTTGGAACACATTACTCGCTTTCTGCCCTGTCCATATATCTATGGTAATGACTCTTATTATTAATTTTATTTTATTGTAGTCCCAAAAAAAACAAACCAGACAAGTGTTCTCAACCACATTTTATATGATAGAATCAGTCTATAATTGTAGATGGGACAAAAAAAGGCAATCAGTGCGATGGCGTGTCAATCTGAATTTATTGGCCGCGATGATCAGAGGCAAGGTCGCGTGTGCGTCGCATTTATTACTTCCACTGATGCCTCCCAAGGTGAGGGATACTTTATCATGCTTGACTTAGAATTCTGAGTATTGTACCTTTTTTTAGGATGCCGGTATGGGTGGCGCAGTTGTATAACGATACGATTACAACGCCGAAGTACGGTTTCGAATCCTGGATAGGGCAATGTGATATTGGATTATTCTATTAATTATCAACCCGGAGTAAAGAATTTGTGGTATGCTCGCCCTCTAATAATATCATGGGAAGAACATATAAGGTGAAAAGAGAGTGCCTCTGCTTACCTCTTCTGAGAAAAATGCGTAAATTTATGTTTGTAGTGTGTCATTGTGTGTGATAAAATCAACAAAAGAAGAATGAAAAAAGGCGAAACAAAGTACGTTTAAGGTACGGGTAAAGTAAAGCTTTTATTATTTCGCACTTACAGACTACAGTAGACAACACAGGTTCTTTACATTGTTGATTTAGCAATAATTTATATTGCTCCTACCACGTATTCACCTTTTATGACCAGATCACTGTCGCATCTATACATATAAATAAAATTGAAGTGTTTGTTTTAAAAGTGAGAATAAAAAAAATGTCCAATTACAATTCGTGGTACAGGTATCGTGTATATACACGATACCTATGCCGAAATGATATTTTAAAAATTTTTGTTTGTCTGTCTGTCTGTTCCGGCTAATCTCTGAAATAGCTGGACCGATTTTGACGGGACTTTTTTTTCAGGTAGCTGATATAACAAGGAGTAACTTAGGCTACATTTATTTTAGAAAAAATCTTATTTTAGAAAAATAAAGTATACTGTCCAGTACCGCGCGCAGCTCACGCGCATACCACCACTGGGCCGTCACGTCAGGCGCTTCCCACCACCTCTCCCATCAACGAATCAGTATCACATTTACAAAATATTGTATACAAAGAAATTTTTCAATAAAGCTAATACAAAAAACTGAACATAAATGTGTAACGGGAGTTTACCACCGCTCGCTAAGAGATGGCGCCACCGTAGAATTAGATCGCGGTATGGTTTCGTTACAAAGGTTGATAATTAAAAATGGAAAACCAAAAAAAAAACTAAATAAACTAATTAACTATTTTGTTAAATTCCACGCGGACGAAGTCGCGGGCACAGCTAGTCTTGCATAAAGACAATGCCGCAAATAGCAAAATGAAACTAAATGAATGCCATTGATTTTAAGTGTAAAGCAAAATATTAAAATCATTTTACCCTATAATTTAGCGGTGTTACCATGATGAATTTCAGCGAGCGTGGATAAATCTGCAAGCCACTGTAAATACAAGCCATCGGAGCATTAAGCCGAGTCTAGCGGGCCGGCTTACGTGTTCCGTCTATATCAGCTCCTTTAAGCGAAGCCGGAAGGTCCAATTACGTGGACATTTATAGCAACTAGAGACGCTTGCTGCCAGCATCAATCGATATTTGAACACACACACACGAGAAATATAATTTAAAAAGTTGTTATTTGAATTTAGAATGGACATGTCATTAGCTTTTTAAACATATAATAAAGGGCACCAAAATTTTCGATAGGTGCATATTTGAGAAATATGATTTAAAAAGTTGTTATTTGAATGTAGAATGAAGAAGACATTAGCTTTTTAAACATATAAAATAGGTAAGCTGGATTTTCGGACAGTTCCATACTCGAGAAATATGATTAAAAAAAATTGTTATTTGAATTTCAAAGAGAGAACATTGGCTTTTAAACTTAGAGTATTTATATATAGAGGGAGCGCTACGTTTTTCAAAACGCGAATGTATGACACATTCGCGTTTTGAAAAACGTAGATATTTTCTTGTTCGTAATGTTGGTAGTACTCCTATATTAGTAAAATTTAAATTAATTATTTAGCAATAAATTGCTATAAATTCCTTTGATACCCGAAATTATATTTAGCTATTATCCTTTTAAAACGAGTTTTGAGTGAAATTTAATAGACATAAACTATTTATTTTTAATTTTTTTTCAAGTAATTTATGTATGTTGCACAACCTGTTCAAATATTAGCCAATAGAAGGGCAGAAAAAGGTGGCCCGGCACCACCATTTTTATCTAAGTTTTTGAAGTACCAGCGCTCCCTCTATATATAAATACTCTAAGCTTTTGAAATATATAAAATGGGTAAGCAGAATTTTAATTGTTGCATACTCGAGAAATATGATTTAAAAACTTTTTATTAGATGACAATATGAGCAGTTACAAATAACTATATGAATGATGGTGTAGAGTTTGTTTGTATAGACTTATTTCTGGAAGTACTGGATTGGAAATATTATTTTGGCCTTGGATATCCTAATTGTCGTTGAAAGTTATAAGGAATTCAACATCATACTTGGAACCTTGAGAACTGAAAAATAAAATAAAACATTTAAGATAGATAATGTGTTTTGAACATGCAACTACATATTGTAATATAAATAAATTCACGGTTGTGGATATTACAATGGCGACCTTCGTTTAAACAATCCAGTCCAATCTAGAAAAAAATAAAATATAATATTATAGTCTTTGAAAACAATGTCCGGTAGAGCAAAACTACGTTCGTACCTATTTACCTTAATGTAGCAAACAACTGCAATGTTATTTTCTCCGCCATTTCTTTGTGCCAATGAAGATGGTAATTTGCGTGTTTCTTTCTTTTCAAGTTACTAACGAAGCGTTAAAGCATAACCGCACAGGAAAATATCAACTGAAAACAATTGATTATCTAAAAATAAAGTCTAGGCTGATAGAACTAATCTGATGTAAGTCAACCGATTACTAATATTTGTCATAAAATAAAAAAAATATTAACAATTAATTTCAAAAACAGTGTACCTACTGCACCCAGGGCCTTATTAATAAACTCGGATGAACGAAGGATTAACTTTAGGCCTTTAGTTTTTAATAAAAATTGATGTTCTTCAGCCTAACATGATAATCCTGTTATGGCAATCCACTGATCTTAAAAGTAAAAACAATGGTCAAAATAAATTAGTCAATTTTAGAGTTTTGGGCTAAAGTTTAATCCCTCGCTCATCCGAGTTTATTAATAAGGCTTCCGGTGTTTGACTAAGTAAGTGCATTACCAAAATATTATTAAAATGAAGCCATCTGCGGTTATTTAGATTATTATCTTGTTGCCCTTATATGAGGTCGGAATAAAACGTTGATACAAAACAAACTAAATCTAGAACAAAATGAGGTCATACATACAAATACAAACGTGAATAAAAACAACATATCTTAATTTTTACTTTTTAAAGACAATATCAACTCAACTGATCTCCGCGTAATTTGACACACAATTAAAATAATTTTCGTAGGGATATGCATCGTGGTAGGCATTTATTAAGAACTAGCGGCCCGGTCCAGTTCGCCCAGGTACAAATAGATTTCTGTACAATAATATGTACGTATTATACATATAAACCTTCCTCTTGAATCACTCTATCTATTAAAAAAACCGCATCAAAATCCGTTGCGTAGTTTTAAAGATTTAAGCATACAAATGACATAGGGACAGAGAAAGCGACTTTGCTTTGAACTATGTAGTGATTATCTCGCAAATCCCATTCGTGAATCAAATATTTGTGATTTACTCAAACATTTGTCTTAGTGCCCTGATTAACACAGCGGCCGCACTTTTTATAGCCGGCTTTTTTATTATCATGTCCACCACGAACGCTATCGAAAAACCATAGGTACCTAATTGGTTTCTCTGATTTAATAGTTAGAAGTGCAAAATGACACACCCGAGCGAAGCCAAATCGAACCGCTAGATAAATTTAAGAAAAAAAACAAAGACACCGTTAGTTATCAGAAATCAGTCCTTAGCAAGGAAGTGCTAACTTTCACAACATATCTATCCCATTCACACTTTCTGAGAATATATCTCCATCTCTTTCTTAGAATGCATTCAAAGAACCTCTATAGCGGTTCACTTTGAAAGCTTATACTCACACTTCGATTTCATCGGACTTGTATTGAAGTTAGCTACCGAACTATGGCGATAACTTAGTCTGTGTTTCTGTGTTTCGTATATAAATGTGTTGATTGATGATGTCCAGGAATATGTAATTTATATGGAGTTGCGTTTGCATTGAAAACTCTTTTGGTAATTATTTAGTACACTAATATACTCACTGGACTCATCTGATGTCAGTGTAATTTAAAATGTGTCAAGTATATATTTTGTTTACCTAAAAAGTCACGTTCTTGTTTGTATCAAAATATTTTTGGTTGCAAGAGTCGTAAAGATTAATTAAAATGATCGTGACATAGATCAAACAAGATAAAGGATGAAATGAAAGAATGTTTTGAATGGCTGCTTGTAGGTGGCCCACGTGGGCATCGTCCCGAAATGCATACATCTAGAAATCTATCACGTAGGGCTTTGCAGAAAAAAGATTTCTTTAAAAAGAAGCATTTTTTTCAATTTCTCTTGTGGTTAGAATACTTACGTTTGTGTTTAGAACACTGGCTGTTTACAAAAAGAAAGCTAATTTTGAAAATAGAATGTCAGACTGTTAAACATTCCGCTGGGCTAGGCAAAGGCATATGTCCAAACTTCCAATGACAAAAAAGCATAAATCAAGGAAAGATTAAACCATCAATAGACTCCACTGAATTAATTCTAGTACGTCGTTAGGGGTATTTATATCCCCAGCGATATTAAAAACTGTCGCACATGCACCGCGGTAACGTGAAGATCGATGCATCTTATCCACACAACTGGGTGACCTATATTCTATAATAGGGTTGGGAAACACCCACGGACCAAGATTATCTTAAAAGCACGCGTTTAGCGTTAATTATCGTACTTCTTTGTATCAGCCCATATGCGTCCCACTGCAGACCACGGGCCTCCTTTACAATCGAGTACGACTGAGAGTGAATAGACAATATAGTTCACCACGCCGCAGTGTGCGGTTTGGCGAACTTTACATACCTACCAGACAAATTCTTACAAATTGCTATGGCCTGCAGGTTTCCTCGCGATGTTTTCCTTGACCATCATAATGCGTGGTGATTGACTACCAATACACACATGACTCCGAAGAGTCAGAGGAGTGCTGGGATTTGAACCCGCAACCACCGTAAATATGTTGGCAGGCGCGTCCGGCACGCGCGCCACATGCTCTATCGTACTTGACTAGTTTTGACTAAATTCAGTTCTATAGAGATTTTCTCGTTTCGTCACCTATGGAACTATGCGTCGAAATTCAAAGTAGCGCGAATAAAAATAAAACTAAATGCTATTTTTTTGCTTTAAGAACAACAGTCACAAAGTTATTAAACCTGCAAAAAATATTTAAATGAAGCAAAAAACAGGATTAGTGGAATAGGATATACCGGGTATCTCAAGACTGCTACCGAAAACGAAGCTGGGTGGTAGTTTAAGCGACTTCAGACACAATGCAACAGAAAAAGTTGCAAAAAAAAGCGACAAATTTTTTTTTATTTTTTTCCTATGGCCATATTTGGGTGGTAAATACATTTTTTTCCTAAAATAATAGTATATACCCTTTTATTTATAAATACTCTAAGGTATAAAAGAGTTTAAATTATTATTTTAGCAAAAACTATGGATTTACCACCCAAAAATGACGATATTTAAAAAATCATAAAAAATAATTGTCGCGTTTCTAGGCGAAATTTTTAATTGCATTGTGTTTGTAGCCACTAAAACTACCACCCGGCTTCGTTTTCGGTAGCAGTCTTGAGATACCCGGTATACACAGTCAGGTCATAAGTATTGTCACACAGTAAAAACTTTTCTTTTAGAATGCTGGCCACAAAAAAGTTTATTGAGTTCGAATTTCACATTGTTCATGAAAATAAAAATGTATACTTTTTAGAATTTTACTCATTTTTAAATATGGAGTGGACGCTTAAAGAAGACCGTGTTGCAGTTATTGCGTTGCATCGTTGCGGTTACGCGCCTATTTAAATTTTTGACATACTGAAAAATTTGAATATAACCAAAAGATTCGTTTATCGTACCATCAAACGATACAATGAAGACTCTAGTGTAGATGACAGGTCAAGAAGTGGTCGCCCTCGGTCTGTTAGGACTCCAGCAGTGATAAAAGCTGTGAAGGCGCGAATTCAAAGAAATCCCAAACATAAGCAGAAACTGTTGGCCCTTCAGATGGGGTTAAGCAAAACCACGGTGAAAAGGGTGTTAAATAAAGACTTCGGGCATATCTAAGAAAAACAGCACATCGTTTGGATGCTCGTCTAATGGACCTGAGACTGAAGAGATGCCGCGCTTTGTTGAAGCGGTACGCGAGAAAAAAATCGGGATTTTTTTTTCAGAATATTTTTTTTTGCCTTATTAGAGAGCTACAACAAACAAAATGATAAGGTGTACGCACACAGTAGTGAAGAAGCGAGCAACCGTATTCCGCGTGTCCAACGAGGTCATTTTCCATCCTCGCTCATGGTATGGTTGGGAGTTTCTTATTGGGGCTTAACAGAGGTACATTTTTGTGAGAAATGTGTAAAAACGAATGCAGTTGTGTATCAAAATACAGTCCTGACGAACCTTGTGGAACCTGTTTCTCATACCATGTTCAATCACAGGCACTGGGTGTTCCAACAAGATTCGGCGCCAGCTCATAGAGCGAAGAGCACACAAGACTGGCTGGTGGCGCGTGAAATCGACTTCATCCGGCACGAAGACTGGCCCTCCTCCAGTCCAGATTTGAATCCGTTAGATTACAAGATATGGCAACACTTGGAGGAAAAGGCGTGCTCAAAGCCTCATCCCAATTTGGAGTAACTCAAGAGATCCTTGATTAAGGCAGCCGCAGATATTGACATGGACCTCGTTCGTGCTGCGATAGACAACTGGCCGCGCAGATTGAAGGCCTGTATTCAAAATCACGGAGGTCATTTTGAATAAACTTTAGTGTCATAAGAATCTATGTTTTGTTAAGTTCATTTTGGTATATAAATGGTTACATAATGAATAAACCTGTTTCAATTATTTTATATTAAACATGTGACAGAATTTATGACCTAACTAATAACTTAATAGAATAGTGTATAAAATGGAATGCTACTTACTCAACATATTTCCTTTAAGCCTAGATTTTGACTTATTACCATTTAGGTGCCTTTTTGTATATAAAGAAGGCAAGCAAGCCTAGTTTATGCAAGAATCAGCCATCAATTTTAGGAATAGTATAAAAGATGCCGCGCATTGGAAAATATGATGTCTAGGAAAACAAAAAGGTAATGGTAGAGGTCTATTAATTTGTATATAAGTTCTATTAAGTTTTCCTTTAATATTATATCAATAAGGATATTTGGACCCAAGAACCTAGGACTGGTAATTTCCAAATATTTGACAGCCCTGTCGTAGATGCTGTGGCAGTCGGCGGCACGCTTCCTCGAAATTGATTTCCTTACACGACTTCAGACTTGGAGGGATTTTTATAAAATTGCAGCCAACCAAGGTTATACTTCATTGCCTGGCATTAAGGTAAACACTGTTATTATACAACAATTACTAAGGAATAATAATGACACTGTGGGCAATTCAGCATCGCACCTCATTGTATCTAAATGCATATGTAGTCTCGGGAGTTCCTTTGCATATTTCAAGTGATATTTGGCGACGGTACCTAAAAATATAAAATATTCAGTCACTGAAAAATAATTACTTTTGATTTTAGCTGTTTATTACTAATTTTGTTCCAAATGTTAAGACCATATATCCAAGCAGATTTAGAATCCATTTCTCTAAAATATACTTGAAGTAAAGTTTAGCGACTAAAATACGACATTTTCTTCAACTGCTGAATATTTTACATCTTCAAAGCGTCTTTAGAACACTCCTAGACATTTTAAAGCAGCAATAATTTTCTAAATCAAAATACTCCTCTGACGTATTAATTTTTTCACTGAGTTTCTAATTAGTGTTCCCGAAGGAATGTCTGGGTCTCAAAGCCGTAATACGTCTTAGCTCCTTGAATCTCCCGGTAGGGGGTGGTGCCACCCCGTCGGCTACCCTTCAGCAATATCTATCAATATAATGATCAACATATACATTTTTTGCCTGCCATAACCTGAAATTACGTGTCAGTTTATATTTTTTATATTTGCTTATAAGTATGAATGTTTGAGGATTGGGAATTAGTTGAAACTATTTATTATTTGTTTTTTTCATAGAATAGCGAGACTTGCATGCCATTCGTCATGACAAGCGACGGTAACGCTAATGGAGAGTCGCAAAACCAAACAACACCATGAATTACAAATAGATGTTTGGAATTCCATTGGGCTCGCTATACTGAGACATAAGATGTTAATTCTCAATATGTACAGAAATTAATAAAAAATATACAAGCTACTGTGTATGCGGTTGTATATCATAAAATATTTAATCATTTAACCATTGGATACACTTATACTACTTGTATCATTATATAATATAATAAATCCTCTCCAATCCGGATTTCGTCCCGGACATAGTACAACCACTACTCTCACTCATATTACGGATGGCATCAGGTCAGGTATGGAGGAGGGCAAGCTGACAGTCTTAGCGTTGCTGGACTTCAGTAATGCTTTCAACACCGTTGATTTCGATGTATTACTTGGCATTCTGAGTTCTCTTAACATATCTCCAATGGCAATTGATTGGTTTCGAAGTTACCTGTATGGACGTCGGCAACGTATGTGTTGAGGAAAGTTTTTCCTCATGGTGCACTGTGAATGCTGGCGTCCCTCAGGGCGGCGTGCTATCTGCTTTACTCTTCGCTGTTTTTATCAACTCTATAACTAATCATCTTCGCTCCTCCTACCACCTTTATGCAGATGATCTCCAAATCTATACTCGGGCGCCCCTGAATAGGCTAGCTGATGCAATTTCGGAAATTAATGTTGACATCCAAAGCATCTGTAACTGGAGCAAAGCTAATGGGTTGCAGGTTAACCCTGCCAAAACACAGGTCATTGTTGTCGGCAGCCCCAGGATGATTTCAAAACTAGACTGGAATCTTGTACCGTCTATATACTGTGATGGTATCATTATTCCTTACAGTGATACTGTAAAAAAACTTAGGTTTGTATTTAGATAAATCCCTCACCTGGGGCCCGCAGCTTCGTGAGCTAAGTAGAAAGTTGTTTGCTTCAGCTCGCTCTTTGCGAAGGTTACACAATTTCCTACCCGTCGCCACGAAGATTTCACTTGCGCAAACACTTCTTCTCCCCATCCTTGATTATGCCGATGTCAGCTATCTTGATCTTACCGAGGACCAACTTAATAAACTTGAGCGTCTCCAAAATTTTTGCATACGGTTCATATTTGGCCTTCGCAAATATGACCATGTTTCCGAGTTTCGTGTTAAGCTCAAGTGGTTACCCATACGACTTCGTCGGAATACTCATATTCTTTTTCTTCTCTACAACATCTTGTTTAATCCCTTAACTCCCTCTTATCTTAAAGATCGTTTTATGTTCCTTCATGATTCACATACAAAATCCTTGAGATCGTCGGAGAACCTGAGGATGAGAATGCCCGTGCACTCTACGACTTTCATGGACAAGTCTTTTACAGTACAAGCAGTCCGATTATGGAATGCACTTCCTGATACAGTGAGACGGGCACGAACATTGGTGTCCTTTAAGAAAATGGTTAAAGAACACTACCTGTCCCTTTAACTACTACATTACTCAAGTGATTGATTGTTTGTATATTATGTATGTATTTGTATATATTATTATGATATCTGTGCACTTGTATATGTATATACATGTATTTATATATTTATTTATATATCTAGTATATGTTATGTTTGTTAATTTTGTAATTATATTCGTATGTCACGTTTTTAGCATATATGATTTTATTTAATTTCTTTTTTCTTTATTCAATATTTATCTTACTTGGTACACTATTGACTGCCCTCTCTTTTTTTCCATCTCTTACTGTCCATCCCAAGGTAGTCGGTAAGAGATTGCCTCGAGCGATACCACCGCCTTTTGTACCACTATGTAATATAATGTTCTGTAATTAAGTTAACTTAGTGTACAATAAAGCATTTAAGTAAATAAATAAATAAATTTTCAATTAGCATGTTTTTAGTATTAAATAAATACACCCAATAGTAAGTACGAGTTTTGTGTTGTGGGTATCACAAACTACTAGAAATTTTCTGTCTCACAAACGCCCTTACCTTAAACCAAATTCTTGTGAATCACAAAGGTATTTGAGGATTGAACCTGCAGCCTCTCATTTCACAGCCACGGTATAACCAACTGCGCCACGGAGGCAATTTTGTAACAATTTTGCAATGTTTAATGAATGAAGCCGATGAAGTTGTAAATATAGTCTTATATCCACGACTAAATATATCCATATAAACTTTTATATGGATATATATAAACAGAATATAACTTCTAGTGATCTAGAAGCATGAAATTCGCCACTGGAGTTTTTTGTGTAACGTAATTTAGTTCTAAGAAGCAATTTTGAAAGTTCATCTTTCAACTTTATGCAGAAGTTGTTTTTGAAGTTGCAATGCGGTAGTTGAGTCGAATTTCTAGGATATTGCTGGAAGCAAAGATTATGGATATATATACCTCAATGCTGGAAGAAAATCCCTTCGATCACTCAAAAATATGTTTGTAACTTACCATTAATAAAAATATTCATCAGCTCACACCTATATCTTCGAAAGGAATGCTAGTGATGAAAAAATATAAAATGTAGAATAAATATAATAATATATATACAGGGTATATCAAGACTGCTACCGAAAACGAAGCCGGGTGGTAGTTTAAGCGACTTCAAACACAATGCAACAGAAAAAATTGCAAAAAAAAGCGTCAATTTTTTTTTTGTTATTTTTTTCCTATGACCATATTTGGGTGGTAAATACATTTTTTCCTAAAATAATAGTGTATACCCTTTTATTTATAAATAATCTAAGGTTTAAAAGAGTTTAAATTATTATTTTAGCAAAAACTATGGATTTACCACCCAAAAATGACGATATTTAAAAAATCATAAAAAATAATTGTCGCGTTTCTATGCGAAATTTTTAATTGCATTGTGTTTATAGCCACTAAAACTACCACCCAGCTTCGTTTTCGGTAGCAGTCTTGAGATACCCGGTATATGTGTATACATGTTTTTTTTTTCATTTCACACCAAAATATGTGAATCAATAGCAAGTCTGTCGCTATATCGTCAAACATTACTACAAATAAAATATTTGCAAAACGGAAAAGGGACATAAATCCAGGACTTCGTAGTTCATATATTATATTCTCCCATGATACCAATGAACTGTCATTAATAAAATGTCTATTAGAATACATTACACGTGATAAAAATAGTAAATTTCATTCTGACGTAACTTACTATAGGTCATGCTGTCCTTCAAACATAGATCAATACGCGTCAATTGAACCGTGGCACATAATATTATGTACTTTATCTCTATGAAAATTTCTTTACAGTAGATAATAAATTAACACTTATATTAATATATACTTTATATTAACACTCAATTCGATATTTCTGTGACGTCAAACAATTCGTCGTTGAATTAAGGAAAATCATTATCTTTTTTGTGAGAAGCCAAGGTATAAGGATAAATAAATGAAATATAATTGTAAATATTTTTTGGTACTGACGTGGGTTTTATAAGTGACGAGTGAACTCTGCCTACTATAAAAACCTACGGTCAATGAGGAAACGTATAGTAACCGTACTTTGAGAAAGAAAGATGTCATAAACCAGGAAATAACAGGTAATATTAGTAATTATTAAGTCAAAATTAACCCCTTTATTTATAGTATAATACCCAAAGTAGAACAAATTATATATTCACCACCGATTTGAAATTATATTTTAAACAAAGTAATAGTACTTTTATTATGTTTTGTTAATTATGGAGAACAAACAATGAAGGCAATATAAACACTATTTAATAAATGTTTAATAGTTTTAAAAACAAGCACTTAAAATCTATTTTCTCCGAACCACCGTCCATGTTAATTACCTTGCCTTGTCAAAAGATTTATTTTTTACTACTGTAGATCACAAAACGGGATGGAGTGTTTGTCAGCACTAGATAACAAAAACGTATTTATGTACTGAAGCGCTCTTATTCAAAAAGAGTTTTAAAACCTATTAATTGTTTTGTCCCTTGTGAAAGACTTGAATTTATAATAGTTTGAGCAATGTTAGAATTATTAATCATCATTGCGTTCCCACGAGTAGCAAGGGAAAAATAACTGTCGAGCCTGGCAGAGCCCCGCATGCCAGGCCAAGGCTAGTCGTTATCTGGGGGCGCCCAACCCCAGGACAAACGGCTCGCTAAAGACTAGGATCGCCCCTAGCCATGCATCTATCGGCGCGGCAGACCTTAGATTGGCAGTTAGGGATAGGATAAGGAAGGAAAGCAAGGAAAGGCATGGATTGTGTGATTGGGGAATGAAAATTATGAACTTAGGCAAGGAAATGGTTTACTGGGACACTACTAACACGGAAGGTGCAAGGTGAGAGTTAGTAGTGGCTCGGGGAGCCGAGGTCGCGTACCCGTATGTTATGAAATTACTACCGGACAGATAGTTTGTCATAGTCACCCCCTGACTATTCGTCATTATTATATATTCGGAAGAGTCGGTAGGGGTCGACCTCACCGAACATACACCATCCAAATCGGTGATACCCTCAACAAGGGTCAGGTTAAAAGTACCCTGAACCGACGAGAATGCATGAAGACGTTGATGAAAGTGGATGAAGCGAAAGTAGTATGTCAGGATCGAGCAAAGTGGCGGTCTATTGTCTCTGCCTACCCCTATGGGATACAGGCGTGACGATTATGTATGTATTGAGCAATGAATGGCCAAACTACTCTCAGTCGTACTCTCGATCGTAAGGGAGGCCTGTGGCCTGCAGTGTGACGTATATGAGGTGATACAAATACTTATGCCTTTTCTAATTCGACATATTTTCATCAAACTATAATGAACAACAGTTCCATAAAATTGGCAGAAAGAAATGCGGACTTTTTATCATCCACCTTATTTGTGCAGTTGCATCGCTTCACAAATGAAGTTTTCCTTAGAGGTTTTCATCCATCTTTATGAATATTTTTTTAAATTATTTAAATTAAACCTTTGTCAGTCAATCACCGTGTCGCTACATTTACCGCCTTGACCTCGTCTACTCTAATCAAAATAAATGCGGTATTTATTAGTATTTTAAGGTCACTCACTAATTATATAAAACATTTCTCGATAAATATAAAAAACCTTATTATAGACATATAGTCCACTAGCCCTGAATAGGCCAGCTTGGCGGACAATATCTCAAACGTTTTCAATGCAACTCTCGATTGTAGAAGACTCCAGTGTTCATTGGGCTATTATAGCCTGACCCAGTACAATATGTAAATATAATGTCGCCTTTTCTGAACAATCTTCTGAACTTTGCAAAATCATTGACGTCCTCAATTTTTCAATTGAAAGACCTTTTTTTTTTATAGCAATAAATCGCTCATGAGCAGTAGTAATACCAAACAACACCATAAATAACGCAATGCTTGGAATTCAACGGCGCTCGCCATCCTAAGACGTCTCATTACGTTCAGTAGTTACTCTGACTCTTTACATCTTCTCTAAAAACATCGAGTAGTAGTGGCACGTCTTGAGTTTGCTAAGATTTGATTAAACAATCTAAAGCAACAAATGTAGAACTTATCTGCCGCCAATTAATTGATTAATTAATTCCGTCTTAAAAGTGCGTGGTGGCCTGTTGGTAAACGGACTAGACGCGGCTGCCCACATATTCACGGTGGTCGCGGGTTCGAATCCCAGGGCACACCTCTGGCTTTTCGGAGTCATGTGTGTATTGATAATCAATCACCACGCACTAAAACGGTGAAGGAAAACATCGTGAGGAAACCTGCATACCATAGCGATTTATAAGAATTTCTATGGTATGTAAGTCCACCAACCCGCACTAGGCCAGCGTGGTGGACTATATGGCCTAACCACTCTCAATCGTATTCTCGATTGTAGAGTAGGCCCGTGCCCTGCAGTGGGACGTATATGTGCTGATACAGATACAGAATTCCGTCTTCGTCTACATCAAATGAAGTAGATGATTTTCACGCATTTAAATAACATGCAAAAGGATTAAGTTATCTAGAGATAAGAGTTTTAAAATTGTTATCGCAGTAAAATAATTCATAAGTTTATCCTAAAAGTTATATTTTATATTTTAGAAACGTTGATTATCGGTAATATCGCGAAATAGGCAATAAAGTATAGTTCGACTGTACGATAAACATGATAATACTAATCATGTTATTAAAATCGTAAATATGTCACTTAACATTAGCTAATTAAGATCAATGCGGCGCGTATAGCCATGTACCAAGGATTTTTATTACACAATTTTGCTTGAATTTATATTCCATATTTTTTTAAAATATGACATATGGTGTATTGCTTGGCTATGTGTCTTTTCGCCAGGGAAATTTCTAGATCTACAATACATATATATTTTTTTTAATTAATCTTTTAATACAATGTTATTATAAAAACCATTTGTTATTCACTCTATTAAAAAAATACATGCAAAATCCTCAAATTGCTCTTTAACACACTTGCCGCATTTCACGTAAATTAAAAAATGAATTATCAAAACAAGGTTTTCAAGTTGTTTAAATTGCATAAAGTGATATCTTATCTTCAATTATTGCTGATAAAGATATTAATATTGTAATTTTATTAGTATTTCATATCACTTGTTTTCATAATTCTTCGAAATGGGGTTTACCCAATACGCTTTTAGAAGCGATTTTCACATGACGATGTATGCCGTTATCTTATTTACCTAAGTTTAAAAGATTATCAACTAATGAAGATGTGGAATAACATGTAAAAAAACAAGCAAAAGAAATTCAGTATTTGTATGTACATATCTTTTTCCCCAATAAATGGTTATTCCGTTTCATAAAATTCTTAATTACATACATGGGCGTTCTGGTAACTACTAGGGGAACCCCTGCCTACCTTTCTGGAAATAAGGAGTGAATTTATGTATGTAAGATTATTAAGCTATGAATTAAAAATATATCTATTAAATTATATGTAACATCTTGGCAATATAATTTCCTTTCCAAGAGAAATGGGTAGGTATAATCTGAAGTTAATCTATTTGTTTGATGTGGAGCGCGGCCGGATGTCGTAAGATTGAAGTATATAACGTTAAGGCTAGTAGAATTAGAGAGAATATTGCGTTAGAAGACCTATTTTCTAGTGCTAGAGGTTTCCACTGTATACCTACTTGGGTATATCTATTATAACAATACAAGATCAGAAAATATTTCACTACGTTTTGACTCAAGAGCCGCGATCTCTTTCCATATTTTGGTTTCAATTGTAAAGAGATTATTTTTAAAATATTTTGCTGTATCTGTAGTTCTGTACCAGCCCATATACGTCTCACTGTAGGTCACTGGCCTCCTTTACAACCGAGAGTAAAATTGAGCTCTCAAAATTGGGCCAAATAGTCAACCACGCTGGCCGCTGGCTGGCGGGATGGTGAAGTTTTACATACAAACCTTAGTCTTATAATGTTAATTTAAATTAAATATTTAAAATATCACATAACCTATAATAAAAATTTAAGTGTAGTAATTACGAAAACAAATAATTTACGTCCAAACATATTTTAAAATAATTTAATTATGATAGCGACTCTATCGATGTGTGAACGATCTAAGAAGAAGCGCCAAGAAACCCGCCTGAATAAAACAAAACAATACGAAATGCTTGTAACTAAACTTATAACTAAAGTACTCTTTAAATTAATAAGATATTTCATATTACAATCACTGTTATATTGTAAAAAAATATTTTATCTACTTGAAAATAAGCCGTTGGACTTATTCGACTGGGGTGTTACCACTTTCTTTGAAAAATCGTCTTAAAGTTGTTATAGCAGCTATAGCCTATATTATACCTTACTGGAAGTTGAATATGTACATCGAACTCCATACATAATATGTTAAAATAAAATAAATAAAATATCATGCATTTTTCTTAAGCATGTTATATAAATAACTAGCGGCCCGGCCCAGCTTCGCCCGGGTACAAATAGATTTCTGGACAATAATATGTACGTATTATACATACAAACCTTCCTTTTGAATTACTCTATTTATTAAAAAAACCGCATCAAAATCCGTTGCGTAGTTTTAAAGATTTATGCATACAAAGGGACATAGCGACAGAGAAAGCGACTTTGTTTTATACTATGTAGTGATTATAAAACGCAAAAAACGGGTAATAACAGTGAATATTTAACAATTGCTTCACAAATTAAATATTTTTCAAACTAAACTCATGCTATTTGTCCTAAAACCAAAACTACAATAGAATCTAGGTCTACTACAGTACCTGATCAAATTACAACAAATAAATGTAGGTATTTAATAGAAACTACACAATAAGAAACTGACCTCGCGAATGCACGTGATTCGAATAATCATAAATATATTTTCGTTGTATAACAAATAGAAAATACAATGACAGCCTCCGTGGCGCAGTTGGTTAGACGCTGGCTGTGAAACAAGCGGGCGTGGGTTCGATTCCCGAACCATTAATTTATGCAGTTATGTAAATTTTTAGGACACAGGTGTTTTTGGTAGTTTTTGATTCCCTCTACATAAGATTTGTGTCTAGTATGAGCTCATGACTTTGTATGATTATTGGGTATATTTATGAACTAAATATGCTTTACAATAGTATTAATTACGATGATATATGTTTTTATAAGTGCGTTACGCCGCTACTCTTTAGTAGTACTGGTTTATAACTTTAATTTGAATCATTCCGGTAAATCCCAAATGACACATGGATTACTATCAAAAATTCTCACTATCATACACGGAAGTCGTCTGGGCGGAAACAAATATCCCATAATAATTGATAACCAAAAACACTACTAACCTCTACGCTCATCCGAATATATTCGATGCACGGCTATCAGTAGCCAACTAATAAGGGAATAAAACTTTCCAAATTGTGTGCTGTTGTCGATGTAATTGGCATGTAGCGAATAAAAGGGCATGTTCAACAGCTTTGTATTTTTAACTAGTTTTATTGATCAGCTGGGAAGTGCATTGATACTCCACTTTAGCTACAAATCTGCATTTTTGTGGTACGGGAACAACTACAATACATCATTGCAATGTAAATCAAATTGAGTGTCTATAAAATCGTTTGTACATTTTTCAACATCTATTAATTTCACTCAATATAAATAATATAAATAATAAATACACCCAACAGTCACATACATAGTCCTAAACCCACATTAAGATCAATTCTTGTGTCGGAGGTATCAGAAATACGAGAGACTTTTTGGTCTCACAGATACCCAGATACCCGTAATGTATACCCGTAACAAATACCTATGGATCATATAAATGTTTGTCCCGGTGCGGATATCGAACCCACGACCTCTCGTCTCAAAGTCAGCGTCTTACCAACTGCGCCTATACATTTCATATTTGAATCTGGTCAGTCCGGCCCGTGACAACGAAAGCTAAATAATCGACACGTGGGTATGTTCAAATATCGACGCAGGAAAGCGATTTTGTCGTATCTCAAAAAATGCGTATATGTGTTTTATACATCATTTAATTCAGAAAAAAAACCGCATTGAGTTTCCTCGTGAAAATTTAAGGTTTTATTTTAAAATGTTATTATAAAAAAAATGGTATTCCTAAGTATTCTACTTTAGAGGTTATTCCATTTTTAAATAATTTTGTTGGTTCTGGTGGAAAATTGCATTTTTAGAGATACGACAAAATCGCTTTCCTGCGTCGATATGTAAAATTAAACCAAATCCGCGATAAAATCCGTAAATAATAGTTTTATTTCAATATCAATACACAATATACATTGGCCTTAAAACATCCTGCCATTACTATTGCCATGTAATATCGGAGATTATTCCTAGTTCGCCTCAAACAATCGCTAAAGGGAACATTAAGCGCGGCGAATTTTATAGCCAGCACTGTAATAGCTAATCCGGTTTCCATGGGAAAATGCAGTACAAAGGGAGTCATAAATTTGTGTTTTATTTCTAGATAAATATTAACTACATATGTTCCACAAAGATTATTTTTATAATTTATTATACATCCATATGTACATAAAACACGCCTATTTCCCAGAAGGATTAGGCAGAGGTCTAATATACGCATATTCCGCGTTGTATGTTCCGTCTCACGATGTGATAGGGGGCGAGCCTATAGCCATATCAGGCACAAATTCCTGACTCCGGGCTTACAATGAATAAAAAAATCCAATATCACTTTGCCCGACCCGGAATTCGAACCCGAAACTTCAAGCTTCGCAACGGTACCGTACCACTACGCCACCAAGGCAATATTATTAAATTTAACAGTCTCTTATTTATTCCAAAACGGGTCATTAACAAACAAGTTAGAGAATGATTTGTGGACCAAACGTGTGACATTTTGTAAGTTTAGAAATGACTAAAAACATAACTCCTCTTCATTTGCCTTTTATCATTCCACACACAAAGTCGGTACAAGAACTTTTCAACCGTTTTCCTCACGATGTTTTCCTTTACAAATATCGTTAGTAAGAAACACACGTATCTTAAAAATATATATATACATCAAATACAATTCAATTTACCACAGTCAATCCCAAAATACACAAAAACATCACAGCGTTTTAGCAACAGAAAAAGTTGACGCCCGTACGCGCATGGCTCGTTGTTCCAAAAATCTCCAAAAAGGGAACTATATGCTATTATGTGGGACTATTCCACCGCGTGCAATTGAATTGGCTCGGTACCCCGCCGTCTGTCCAAATGCCTAAATCAATTACAGCAGGTTCTGTTTTTCAGTGCTGTGCGTTAATCCGGTTTTGTTATGCTCTTGTCAGTAACATTGATACAAGTCTACGCAACGCGCCGATCTGTGCAGATGGCATCGACGGTATTGTACCGGGGTATGTTGGTGATTTTAGGTATTTTATCTACAAGTATATGTTCTATTTAAACTCTAGTGAAATTGCTAATCGAACGCACTATAAAGTTGTGATGTGGTTAATGAACTACACGATTTAAAAAGCCTACTACTACCAACCACTGTAATAATACTGGTTGATTTTAGGCGTCTTCATTATCCCAAATAATGAAAAATAAATAAAAAGCGGATGCCTTTGCCATTTAAATATTTGGAATTAAAATCAAATTACAACATACCATATTAGATAAATTGAAATTTTTCATCACAAAATTACTCCATCGTACACAAAGTATTCGCTTTAACATTTACAGCGAAAATAATTTTATATTTCACATCTTTTTTTGTAATATAAAATGTTTTTCCGATACCAATTTTGAGTAAAAGCCCGGCATGTTTAAAATGTTTCGTTCATTCGGAAATAACGTAAAAATCTTTTTACTACAGAAATAAACACTATTCGGTCCATGTCAGTCCAATTAAATTTCTGATAGGTACAAATATGCTTTTATATTTCCACGAACATCCCGTAATGCAAGCATTTAATTACGGAAATACTTATAAAATACAATACGCCAGGCTTTATAATGGAATACTGTTCGTTTACTATTGATTATGGATAGGAAGTGTGTTTTCGTTATTTTCATTAAAATAAAGTATACGGACAGTAGAAAATACACTGAAACTATGATTGCCAAGTAAAACTTTCTTGACGATTCCAAGATTTATCAACAAGTCTAAGCATAGATAAGTTTTTTAAATTCCAAATAATAAGATTACGAAACATCCACTACGAACTCCATTCCAATATATTTGATCGATGATTCTAATCGATAAAATCCCAAATAATTTATAATAATTATCTAGTTCACCTCTCATTTTTCTTAATTTCAAATTTTGAAATTGCCAGTTACAAGTTCTATTTCTAAAGAACACCTGTGACAACCCTACAAGGTCTATAGGCGATTCAGGATGATTTCTTCGGCTTCTGCGGTAAGTTTGAAACCGTGTACACGTCAGTTATAGAGCCACAAAGTTAGCTGACCCGGTGAGAGAGTCGCTGTAATCGAATTTAGTATTGCAATTAAAAATAGATATTGCAATAAAAGGGGTAAAGTAAGATTTTTCAATCCAATCAATAGTGTCGAGAAAATGACCAGTTTCATCTGCATATTATTTTTCCTTCACACGATTTCTAACAAATCGCTCCCCAAAACCCTTAAAAAAGTGTATCTGTATTCTCCTTCACAATTGAGAGTACGATTGCGGGGGGTTAGGCCATATCACAGGCCATATAGCTCACCACGCTGGCCTCATGCGGGTTGGTGGACTTACATACCATAGAAATTCTAACAAATCGCTATGGTATGCAGGTTTCCTCACGATGTTTTCCTTCACCGTTATAGCGCGTTTTTATCAATACAAGCATGGCTCCGAAAAGTCAGAAGTGTGACCTGAGATTCCAACCCGCAACCAGCGTGAACAAGTTGGCTGCCGCGTCTGGTCCATTTACCAACAGGCCGCCACGCACGTAACGTAAAATGAGACGAGTAAGATACATTTTAGTTTATGATATGTACTTACATATTATATTCTACTAGTACGTACATAATTCTGTTTTCGTGGAATTTATTTTATAAAGCTGACAACACAAACCTTTGGTGGCAGCTACGCGCTAATACAATTTTTCGAAGGGTATTATTGATGTCGGAAGACGCTTTTCATCCTACGTAAAATTTAATACCTGAAGTATTACGTTCCTAGCATCACTTTTTAAAGCTTTCGGCATTTTTCACTGGTTTTAAATAATACAGGAAAAATAAATACACTGAGTAAACAACCAATGGCGGATATATCAGTGACTGGCAGCTAGATTGTCAATTTCAAATGACGTCTTTGTTTCCAGTTTTGGCCACCGGGCCAGATAACTTTGTGGCTCTATACTTACGTTTTGCGTCAATTACTTCGATGTTGGGAACTGTGACGTCACTCGGCTTTCTTTTTGCACGTAATGGTCTTATTCTATGAATTATAAAGGATATCCTGAGTTTGAAAGAATTTCAAGTATATTTTAAGATAAAAATGTTATATTGAATCGTTTCGAGTTGAATTGTGACAGGTATATTTTTATCTCTTGATTCTCAGATTTCACAGTTTTTTTTCTTTATAGTATTGTATTCATTATATTCATAGACTATCATGATTATCAATGAAGTAAAGTCCGAACAATTTTACTTTTAACCCTATCTATTTTGTTTGTACAAATTACGTAGGTAAGTTTATAGTCTTTAGGCAATAACATTATAGGACTCCAGTCTTTTATGGCATTACGTAAGTTTGTATGTACTTAGTACATATTATGCAATCAGCCATCAAGAAACACAGACATATTTATAAAGATAATTTACAATATTAAACAATATAATTATATTTTATTGGTGGTAGGTCTCTCATATGTAAGGTCGCCTGGGTAGGTATCACCGCAATGTCTATTTCTCCCACCAAACAGCAACTTAAAAGTACTGTTGTATTCCGGTTTAAAGTACATTGTAGCCAGAGTAACTACTGGACTTAATGAGACTCACACCTTGCTTGAGAGCGAGCGCAGTAGAATGCCAGGCATTGAAAGAAAAGAAAGAAAGAAAGAAACATTTATTTGTTACAAGCAATGGATTACATCTTTAAGTAAATTACTACATACAATATATATTCGTATAACAGTGCTTGTTAACAAAACGGCTCAAGCTCAGCATGTGCTGGTATAAACCAACGCTGGTCTTCCGCAAGGCCGGTAAATTTTGCTACTGTCCATGAGCGGTCGTATCGCTTAACAGCAGGCAAATGGCATGCTCGTGTGGCCATTTAAAGCAATAAAAATATATAGACAAGCTTAAAACTTAGCTTGTTAAAACTCTACATATCTGCACATTTTGCACCACCACCACTATTATTAATTATTGCATTTCTGTCCATCACAAGGTTGTCTGGAAGAGATCGCTTAAATGATAAGACCGCCCTTTGTACCTACAATATTTTATCTTTACCTGTAAGTGTAACTTGTACTATCCCATAAAATATGTGTGTGTGCAATAAAGGATATTATTATTATTATCTGATCTATCATAAAAGGGCCTCTTGTTGTGTATTGTAAACACTGAGAAATAATAACTGAGTAAATATTCTACTGGTGCAGAGTTGGGCATTATTCGAATGAATCGTTATCTAGATAATTATTCGAATGAAAATTTATTCGCACCAAAATTATTCACGAATGATTTATTCGCGAATAATTTATTCGTGAATAATACCCTCACGAATTATTTATTTATGATTTATTCGTTATTCTGAATAATATTTTTAACTCGGTACTTCATATAGGTTGTGGGTCAGTAAGGCCTTTGATTCGAACCCAGGGCGAGTACTTACTCCAAATTATGGTTTCTATATTGGGTAATAGTTACCTGGGACTTTTTCGTAGTATGTTGTGGAAACCACAAATTGCCAATTACAGTAGTGACCGAGAAATGATTAGAGGCGGTGAGGTAAGGTACCTATGTAGGGAATTTGGGTGTACTGGTTGGTTCTAGGGATACTAAACTTGGTGAGGTGGGTGAGGAAAGAACCATGGCACAGTTATCCTATTTACTTCTCTAGCAAGGGGAATGCCCATTTTTCATAGTGTCTTGGTCTAAGAACGAACACTTACACTGGGGTTCTTTGGGACTTATTTCAGAATAAGGGTATCTATTATCAGAAAATACATAAAAAAATATGCCATTGTCTTTTTAAGGGAAGAAAAAATAAGAAATCCATAACATTTTGACCTTATCTTTTTAACAAATTGACAATGAAACATTTTTTTTATTACTTTGTATTGCAAAACGAACATTCCGTTCGCCTGGTGGTAAGCGATAAGACCGCTCATGAACAGTGCCAAAACCAAACAATACCTTGAATTACAAAGCAATGCTTGGCATTTCACTGCGCTTATCATCCAGAGACATAAGATGTTAAATCGCAATTTGTCCAGAAGTTACTCCGCAAATGTATTTGGCTGCTTTATACTTATTTTAGTTTAGGATTTTATTATTCCCATATTTCTCCGCCACAGTGTGGAATCAGCTGAGTCCATTTATTAACGTTACCAGAAATAAATAAATTCAATCCAATAAAACAAATCATTCTCGAAGGTAACAAAAATGTTCAATGAAACGTCAACTGAGCCATTTTGTCATGTACCTAGCCTATATGTATAAAAATATTGTAAACTTACCATTGATTAGTCGATTTAATGACACTCAAATGAAAGATATCATGAAAATATAATGTTATTGTTTATCTGTTTTTATTTAAAAAGCCTTTTTACGAATGATTAGTCAAAAACTATGTTATATTATTAACGAAATATACAGGGTGAGTTTTTCAAGTAGGCGTGGATGTTGTTTGGATTGATTCGTTTTTCTGTTTGTCGTTGTCCGTTTAGCCCACGATGGGCATTACCCATTGTATAGTTGCATTATACACTTTCAATGGCAAATATAAATTAGTGACGAAAACATTTTAATATTTCACGATAAACAATTCCCCACCAACAATAACAGAAAAAACTAGTGTATGCAGTCTGTGTATACATGTCCAGTTGCGATTATTCGTTTTTTCAAGTCGCTTTCAAATAAAATATGTAACGAGTTTAATACCAATTATTCGCTCGTTTATTTTATTCTTATTCGAATAACGAATAAAAAAAGTTATTCGTTATTCTAATAACTTTGGTTCGAATAACCTATGTTATTCTTTATTCGAATAACGAATAAAAAGAATGATTTATTCGTTATTCGTCATTCGAATAAATTTTGCCCAACTCTGTACTGGTGGTAGGTCTCTCATATGTGAGAGGCTGCCTGGGTGGGTGCCACCGCAATGTCTAATTCTCCCGTCAAACAGCAGTTTAAATGCACTGTTGTGTTTCGGATTGAAGGACATTGTAGCCAGCGTAACTACTGGACATATTGAGACTTAACATCTTATGTCTCAGGATGGCGAGCGCAGTGGAATGCCAAGCATTGCTTTGTAATTCAAGGTGTTGTTTGGTTTTGCTACTGCTCATGAGCGGTCGCATCGCTTACCATCAGGCGAACGGCATGCCCGTCTCGCCATCCATTGCAATAAAAAAAAATAATAATATTCAAACAAAGTGTGAACAAAACATAATGGTACGCAGAAATACTAACGTCACATAATACCGCAATGTCTATTTCTTCCGTGAAACAACACTGCTTAAATGCACTGTTGTGTTTCGGATTGAAGGACATTGTAGCCAGAGCAACTACTGGACATATTGAGACTTAACATCTTATGTCTCAGGATGGCGAGCGCAGTGGAATATTGCTACTGTTCATGAGCGGTCGTATCGCTTACCATCAGGCGAACGGCTTGCTCGTCTCGCCATTCAATGCAATAAAAAAAAAAAAAAAAAAACATAACTCACACTTAGTTAAAACAATCCGGACATACGCAGATTAAAACATTTTAGTGAACTTGAAAACTTGATAATCAATATGACTCATTTATATGATAGTCTCTTTAAGACAATATTTGCAGATACGAGGATTCTTGGTATAGTTGTTACTGTATTAATTAAATATTAATTTGCATACATCTTTAGAAAAGAGTTTTGTGTTAATTCTTAGAATATCAGCTTATCAATAGGAAATTACGCGGTTTAAATTAAATATTATAATCTGCTTTAAAATCACATACATATATAGTTTGCTTAGTTATTTTTCTATTACCAAAATGGTATTTTATTTTCCAGCTTAAGTTTTTTATACTATTCCAATAATTCCTTTAATACTTAATAAAATCGGTTTAATATAACAAAAACAAAAACAAAACTTATAAACTGTTGACATAACGAGACAAATAAGTAAACGAAAAAATAAAGTAGTACATACAGAAAGCTTTAAGAAGTACAACCTTATTACTAATACGCTCGTAGTCGATACGCCATTAGATTTTGGAGTATATTCCAATAATAATCTTCCAAATGGATGTAAATTTAGCATCCTTACTGCAACGTGCGTTTCATACTATAATCTATATATATGCTGTGGATAACGGTGCTGGTTGCACATTTATATGTCTGCTTCAAATTATTATTATTTCCTGAATATTGTAATGTGTAACTGTTTGTTTATCCTAAATAAATTTAAAAAAAATGATCTCTCTGATGCAGCGTATTTTGTTCGCGACTGTTTGCAGAGCTTAGATAAGCGTTATAAGCCTCTAATCTGTACATGTAAATAAAATTGAAATGTCTGTTTGTAAAATGAAAATAAAAAAATATGTCCAACTACTACATATCGTTATATACACGATACCTATAACGAAAATGACCTTAGTTTTTTTTTGTCGGTCTGTCTGTCTGTTTGTTCCGGCTAATCTCTGAAATGGCTGGACCGATTTTAACGGGACTTTTATTGTCAGGTAGCTGATAAAATAAGGAGTAACTTAGGCTACATTTATTTTAGGAAAAATCTTTTATTTAAGAAAAATAAAGTATTTGTTAAATTCCACGCGGACGATGTCGCGGGTACAGATAGTCTTATATAAAGGTTCTATATATTAGACTTATTACTTTAATATTTTTTCTATTGTAATGAACGACGAGACTAGCATGCCATTCGAATGATGGTAAGCTATACGCTCTTGGACAATAGCAAAACCAAAAGAGACTATTAATTACAATGCAATGGTTGGCGTTCCACTGCACTCGCCAGCCTGAGACATACGATGTTACGTCGTAGTTGGTAACTCTGACTACAATTTTTTTCAAAACGGAACATAACAGTGCATTTACACTATATTACATACCCTGACGAATTCAAGCTGTTATTTCAGCTAGAGGGGGTCACACTCGATACTAAACATTTATCTGCTTTTACTTTATTAAAGAAAAAACAAACAAAAATCTTTGTTAACTTTTACTTCACGAGCATATGCACTACTAGCGAGCATACACTACTAGTGAACTTTAGCATTAAAACCCATAAATTTTATCAAAATTTTATGATAATACTGACGAAAACGATTATTTGCATATTAATTTACAAAATTGTGAAAGTAAAATTACATGTAATTATCAAACAAACCAATAGTAACATTTGAAATCGTTCATTGCTTAGGTGCCCGTTTTTTTTTGCAAATGCATCTTGACTGTCCAGTCACGCACCAAACAGAGTAGACAAAAGCCTAAATCATAGAACATACTCGTAATCAACGTACGTTTTTTATGCATCAAAATTTACATTTGAATAGCAAACCTAAATATATCCACATTCCCAAGGCACTTCATTCTATCTGATATATCGTAAAACCATTGATGGGACCGACGCGTTTATATTCACAAATCATCATAGGAAGCCTTTGTCTAGGCTCATTTAAAATCAACGCAAGTTTTGAGATCGGGAAAGAGATAAACCATATTTTATGGCGAGCAAAATCTGCCGCTAGCGTCTTTTACGACGCTCTGTTAAATTTGACGGCTATGGATACATCATACAGGAAAACTTTGAAGTAAAATATACTAGTAATTCTATTCATATCTTACTTTCTATCGTCTAATGAAACAATAATGGAATCGTATTTCTATGGGTAATGGCAAAAATAAAAGAATTGTAACAAAAAATATAACATCAAAAATAACATATAAAATCAATACATACTTTCTGTTATATTACAACCGTATACTTAAGGTTCAGTAAACATGTAAATTGGTATTCCATTAATTATTATTCGGAAATCTTCAACGCGACACAAAAATGAGGATGAAATTCAGTAATTGGCCTTCGACAAATAATTCAATTCGCGGCTCAGTGGAACGTATAGCACTCATGCATCCGCAGCCACTAAATTATAGAGGGCTTTACGCATGTGTGGAAAACAACTTTTTGCATCCATCACCGTCATATTTTTTATACTGCAAAGTAACTGCATAATATGCAGGATAAGAGCAACGCCATCCAGCTAGTAAGTGAGAAAATCATGTCTCATACATACATGTATCTCATAGGGGTAGACAGAGACTATAGATTATCATGTCTCATTTCATACGATAATTACGGACAGATCAATAGCTCTGCTTAAAGGACATACGGTAGAGATTCATGGGCCAATAATGTGTTCTACAGCAACAATAAAACAACAAATTATTAATGAACTGCTCTCATTTAAACCACTTGTAACTTTTGTAATAATCACTAAAATGTAAACTGGTTTTGAAAAGAGCAACACTAGAGTTTCTTGCCCGTTCTTCTCTAGTGAAAATCGCTTTCCGAACCGGGTGGTAGATAAAAAGTGGCTGAATCTAAATGATGTAGAACATTTTAATGGATTCAATAAATTATTTTCATTACATTTCATAAAAATAACGTAGAGACCTCCTCACCTAATCGATAATATTTATTGGTATTAGTTTTATCTAATATTTATATATCGATAAAGGAATTACGGTAATATTAAAATCTTATAAATTGGGAACATACATAAACTCAAGCCTTTTTTTTTCAGAAGAGGTACACTCACATTTCGCCTTGAATGTTCCGTCCCACGATGTGATAAAGAGCGAGCCTATCGCCATATCGGGCACAAATTCCAGACTCTGGGATGATAATGAATTAAAAAAAAACAATATATCTTTGCCCAACCCAGGATTCAATCGAACTCGAGACTTCATCCTTGTAACTAGAACCGTAGAATAACTACGAGGCAGACAACTGAGAACATTTTCAATAAAATATCCCCTGTTTTTTTCTTACAAGGGCCAATCGTGACTTTAATTCTACAATCTATACACGCCATTAACATGAGTCTAACACAATGCGTAGTCAACAAAACAATATCAAAATGACGTTTAATCTTTGATAATAAGCTTGTAGAGGAAATAATTGCAACGATAGCTATAATCCGTGATATAATTCTTACACGCTAATTTCTTATCTACTACATACTAACATTTAAGAATTGTTAAAACTACCGATAATAATGATAACCTCAAGTTGATGTACTTTGTTCATAATTATGAATATTTTTTATTAATATGTCATAAAAATATATGAACATATTATCCGCTAAAGCTGAACACACACTACCTTTGCCTATTTATTGATAGATTATAAAAGTAGTTTTAGCGCGATATTTTTGACTATACGATCTTCTGCTTCTGCCTTGTTGTCAGCTTTTGATAAAACATAGGCATTAAATTAAAAAAGACAAATAAACTACGAACAATATTTATTTATGTAAATTAATTACAGAATTACAGTTTGTGAATTTTAAAGTTAATTAATGTTACAAAAGCAGAAATGGAAGTGATCGCTCTTCGCGCGCATTTCAACCAATTATTTCAATCCCACTTTTATGAAAATCAATAGTCGAACGCTACATGACCACTCCATTTCCATTTTACGTGTGCCTAATTAGCTCCATCATTAATGAGTGTCGGATGAAAAACCTTTCAACATAACCTTTTAGAGGCGGCAGATATGTCCGCCATTACAGAATCAATAACAGCTATTTATAAACGTGGCTGTTTGGATGTCCACGCCCCTCTTGATCATTCAACGTAAATAAGCTCTCGCCTGTCCCAAAGGGGTAAGCAGCGTCTACAGGTGCCAATAATACCAGAGATCTGACAAGTTGATTCCGTGCTATGTGATACGGCCGAAGGCTAAAAAATTAAATACAATACATAAAGATTAAATTAGTTATTTAAAATCGAATACCTCAAATTAAGTCTCGACTCAAACAATTGCCATTAGTACAATGACAAGATAAGTAAAAATAAATTGCGGAATAACAATTGAAAAGTGTCAATAATCACCGAACACCTGCCGTAATTAGCATTCCCCTCTTTTCATTTTATAACCACCTAAAAGTTTACACAAATGTAAAATGCAAATAAAAATTACTAATACGCAAGAAAATATGTTTTTATAAATGTGAAGCATTCTATACCGGTTTATCTAAAGTTCATATTACCTGCCAGTTTGAAGCATTCAATTTTAGGTTATAGTAGTAAGCAGCGAAGAATCTTTTGTAAGCATTTTCCAATACTTTCTAAAGGACCTATGAAAAGTAATAACGAAATACTCGATGAGAGAAAATGTGCTAAAAATATTGCCTTCGAAACTTGTAAGCACAGTGTTTTGCTTTATAAAAATATTTAAAATGTTATTGCCAATATAAAGAATTTCTAATAAAAATACATTTAAATTATTTATAACTACTAGAAAACTAAATGATTCAATTACTTATCAAAGTTTACATTACATTATATAAACATTTGCTTTATAGCCTATCAAAACTCCAAAAAACATATGTGCCAAGAAACCTCAGACCAAAAATTAATAATTTTAATTTATTCATCAAATATGGTTTGATTAAACAGATTTTTATGGGATACATTAATTTCTCACCCACCTAGTTTCATTAAAAATATAATAAAAAATATGTCAACTATTCTTGACTACTTTAAATAACTCCAAGCGATGGTATTGTTCAATATCGTCATGTTTTATCACGCTGCAAATCATTTAATCAATATTACAGCCTGTAAACCTACATCAAACATCCAAGAACATATTAAGAAACCGATACCCAATCACGTGGCCAATAATTACGTTTTGTTACGCTTTTTCCGTTAATATATCGGAGCACGCGGCGACTTCGCTTCATTATAATGCACTTTTTACGCCCCTTGAAAGCAGTTAATAAGTTTCCGAGAAGAGCAGGTAACAGAGGCGTGTGAAGGCATTCTTATGACTGCGAATAGTGATGAGCGCTAGCGGACTGGCATTAATAGACATAACCCAGAAATGCACTAGATTATTTATTATTTAATATTTTTGATATTAGCACTCAAGGGTATACATACATATATCCGATAGGAAATAAAGGCTTTTCTAATTTTTATACGGCAAAATGAAATCAGCCGCATGGCATATAGTAAGTGCTTGAAATGGCGACATAGCCAAAAGTTAGAAACATTTTTTATGACTTTGTTGTTGCTTTGACGAAACGTCATGTCAGCAAGCAACACGTACGGGCGCTTGTCACAGACATGATTATTTCCTTGTATGACACCGGGTTGTACCGGTGGGATGTGTCGTCGGGCCGGCGGCTTTGCTGTATAGGTAGTGCGCTTTAGTATTACTCAGCAACCAAATCATGAACTAAAGCTAGCTTAGAGGAAGTTAGGAAATGTAGCCATAATACACCGGCACGTGGTATTATTCTATTTTTATGGACCAAAAAAAGCTTATTTTTCATGAAAGAACTAGTGTCGCAAAATTATCCGACCAAAAAACAAACACCTCACGATTAGCAGCGTCTGCACAACTAAATTGGTGATGTCAGACTGGTAATCACATTCCTTACAATTTAACTTACCTTTAACCTAATATAAACTGACCCCAAAATTAAACATGAAACAACAATTTTGCAGTCATTATGACGAGGGCTGATTGAGAGCCTCGGTAGCGCAGTTGGTTAGACGCCGACTTTGAAACGATAAGCCGAGACTTCGATCCCCGCGCCGCGCCGAGGCAAAATTTTTGTGCGAACTGTGATCCAGATATAAGTTTCGGGTTTGGTTTTCGTGAGACCTAATAGTAACTCGTAGTCCCTAATACCCACGGTACAAGACTTAATTGATCTTAATGTGGCCAGGATTTACTTAATCAGTAGTTCGCTGAATTTGATTGAGGAGAGTCAAAAATACCCTTCTTCCGCCTTTCTTTCCTTGTTTACAAAGGCCTACAAACTTACAAGATATTCCACGTTGATCAAACTGTCAAGCCGCCTTCTAGTTTTTTTGTGGGATATTAAAAATCATTTATTTATTGATTTAATTATCTTTTGTATTGTACAGAAAAACAACAAAAACGTCAGATAATAATTATTATAATAGTAGGTACTAAGTCAGGGTTTCTTAAACTTTTTGCAGTCACGGAGCACTAACAAAATTTAAAACATTTCACGGACGCCTTACTTTTTACCCTTCTTTAGCCCCACTCGCTCTTCTAGCATCCAGCATTTCTAGCATCGTGTGCAGCCTTATTTTAACAATTAATATTGAAGTCAACAGTTCATTGAACGGCGTCGGCGCTTCGTTTTTTGGGTCCATGCGGAATCTCGCATTATTCTGTCACAACTTTTCTTTGGATGTTAATTTATTATGGTATACCATCGAGATCGAATCAGAAATGAGGAGATCCGTAGGAGAACCAAGATTACCGACATAGCCCATAGGATTGGCAAGTTGAAGTGGCAGTGGGCCGGGCACATAGCTCGTAGAACCGATGGCCGTTGGGGCCGAAAAGTTCTCGAGTGGAGGCCACGTACAGGCAAGCGAAATGTTGGACGCCCGCCTACAAGGTGGACGGACGATCTGACTAAGGTCGCAGGAAGTCGCTGGATGCAGGCCGCTTCCAACAGGTCATTGTGGAGATCATTGGGGGAGGCCTATATTCAGCAGTGGACTTCCTGTGGCTGATATGATGATGATGATGATGATACCATCGATGCTCATTGATTTTTTTTGTTAAGAAATAATCTTGTTATGAGAAAAGGCATCAGACATCGACTATATATTGCTATAAAGCTGCCAAGTAAACAGGGACGGAAAAAGAGTAAGGAACTATGCGTATTAGAAATGATATTATGCGCTGAACTTTATATTTTAAATAATAATCATCAATTATATTATTTCCTGGCACAAACGAAAATATAGCTTAGTCAATTATATTTTTACTGTAAAAAAACTTATTTTATTAGAGAAAACGAATAGTTTTTAATTTCAACTGCTCATAATAGAATTATTCTTTTATACCTTTGAATTCTAACTCTAATAGAATTCGTAGCGATTAACTTTAAACGTCAATCAGCCTAATTAACACATTGAGATATTGGCACGTACAAAGCGTTGAAATTTGTAACATTTGCCTCTGTTCGTAGCTATGCCAGTATTTATAGCCAAAGCTCAGGGGCTAATTACGCGGTGCTTGCGGCAAAGTAGCGGACGCGTTGGTTTACGTTTGGCAAACTCAAGTTAATCCGCCGTTTAATTTAATCATTCCATTGTTTTTGTTTTTGATTTCAATTGTTAAAATCAAAAGAAAGAGATAACACGAATATATTTTGTACTTGTCAATTGGCCATAGAGGTATTTCTCAAATCGCGCAAATAAATAAAAACTCCTCACTACGTATTCTGAATCCAGTTATATTTTTAAATGACTGATTTGCACAACATATTACTTTTTATTGTGATATCACAGAAAAAATGGCTTAATATCTTACCACTGCCAATTCAGTAAATATCCAATCTTGTACAATAATTTTCGAACATATAATTTACTTAGGAATGTAATCTAAAGCTCCACGACTCGCCGTACACTTTACCGGTACACCAATAAAACGATAGTCCAAATCAAATATTTATCCTCATACATAGTTTCCTCGAAACACATCCGTTTACCGACAAAGAGTCCTATATAGGCAACAGCAGCTGTCTTCCTCAAACAAGCTATATGCTAGGATGAATTGCAAGCAAATGGGCACAAACTAGTAACATTACACAGAGAGGACAACGCAAACAAAATATAACATAAAAGAGCGGTACATCCACTATTTCTATTTCAAACACTGGTATGGACTAACACTATCACTATCTCGCCCTGAAAAATGCGGAAAATAAAACATGAGCAACTACTTACTTACCTTAGTAACTCATACGCATTAAACAATCTCTCATCTAGCTCCACTGTTCCTGTTTGGTAAAATGCGTACTGATTTTGCAATACCTCAATGGCGCTACTTCTTAGTGCTACATGCTCCTCAAGCAGATTGCTGTTCTACTACGGATTCATTACCTTACAAAATAAAAGAGTGGTACACGTACAACTATATCTGGTTCTTTCACACCTACGTGTAAAACTATTTTCTATCGCACCCTTCCGATCCCGCGGATTTACTTGGTACACGTAAAGTGCGCATAAATTTTGTTCGCAATGTCCGCTCTAGTAATACCTCAATGGTGCAAACTCAAGGTGCCACTCAAGCAGATTACTGTCACACCGCACAGCGTTGCATAACGCGATAACTGAACGGACGGCGCAGAGCGAATGCGCCTTCTTCGATAACTGTTTTATTGCTGACATGTTCAGCACTGGCTAATGCCGGCGACTTTGCATGATTTAAAATGTGGAGACAAACGATGTGTAGTTCAAAATAAGAGCATTTAGATTTTTCTAAGAGCATAAATAATTAGGAGATTGAGCCCGTTTTTTTCTATATCACATTAAATAGTTATAAGTAGACATAAACCGACTGTATTGCTTTATTTTATTTATATTGATTTGAAAGCTATATTTTCTATTGTATGAAAATTATGATGAAAAATATTTATATATATTACAACAATGTTTATTTTCTGATGAGTTGAGCGAACAAAAGACAATCTAAGTGCCCCTTAAATACTCATCGAGGTTAGTAATCGATATCGATTTAGGTGCTACTTATTTTTTTATTTAGGTTTACAGGATTCACATTAGCCAGTGTGTAAACAGGCTAGCCTTTCTTTTATTACAAGCAAGTTAAAATCTTAAAATGGAGCCTCAGTCTTAAATACAGACATTTATTTTTTTGTTGAGAATCTGAAACAAAATCAATTCGTGAACCTCAAAATCAACCAACTCAACGTCAACATCAAAATGATTTTATTTTCTCTATTAAACGTATTTTTTTAGATGTGTTTTCTTAGAATAGTGTTAACATATCCAATATAATTAAATATGAAAAGATAAAACTGTTCCTTAATAAAGCATTTGTTAGTCTAGTCACTAGTGCGTTGGTGGCTACCCACTCACTTTACAGTGGAACAAACATTTACATTACATATCCTCGAGTACACATGCATTACAGTTTTCACAGTAAATTGCATTCATAAACCAATTAGTGTTTCGAACTCACTTTATTAGACGCAATCGATCTTCTGCAAACACGTTTCTTTTTATGTCTTAACTAACTAATCAACAAAATATAGAAAACGCTATGCCAAAAAAATCAATATTGTTTAATTTGTAAAGGCAGGTCATAACATAAAATGATGTAACATGTTAACCCGGTCATTAAATATATTGCTCACGGCTTCGTCTGCGTTAAAAAGTATTTTCTGGATAATTCCCGCCACTTATTTTCCGAGGATAAATTGTGCCCTCTGTCGGTAAGTGGACTAACACTATAACAATGTTTCAATTCGAACCAGTATTTCATGAGATCGACGTGTTTAAGCAAACAAATTCTTCAGCATCTTCTCTGTATCAGCCCATATACAGGGCACAGGCCTCCTCTACAATCAAAAGAACCATTGAGAGTGGTTAGGCCATATAGTCCAACATGATGGCCTTGTGCGGATTGACGGACTTAACACACCATAGAATTTTTCTAAAACGCTATGGTATGCAGGTTTCCTCGCGATGTTTTACTTCACCATTATAGTGCGTGGTGATTGGCACATAAGAGAATACACTAAAAACTCCGAAAAGTCAGAGGCGTGCTCTGAACCCGCCGACCACCGTGAACAATATTGATAGCCGCGTCTGATCCGTTACCAACAGGCCACTACTTAAAATTTTATTTCTGTCATGTTATTAAAGATAGAAATTGATGAATGAAAGATTGATAATTAATATAATTATAATCTCTAACATACTGTACCGTTTTATAATATAGTTGTTATTACTAACTACACATCCTTTTTCTAACCTCGCCCACATACTGTTGGTGTACTTGATAGAATAATTGTTCGATTCAACTCAACAATTGGAGGACACAGTAAACCCACGACATTTTATTGTGCATTACGTGTGAGAAACGATCGATTTAATGGAGTTTATATTAAGCGGCTTAGGATAAGAGACTTGGCTAATTTGTATCGTATGTATGTATGTAACACCTAAGACTGCCCTTTCTCCCTCCTTTATTTTATACCTTGTACAGTGAACCCGCCAAACAGCAGCGCCAAACTATTGTATTTCAGTTTGAAGTCCATTGTAGCCAGAGTAACTTCTGGACATTGAGACTTAACATTTTATGTCTCAGTATGGCGAGTGCAGTAGAGTGCCAAGCATTGCTTTATAATTCAAGGTTGTTTTTTGCTACTATTCATGAGTGATCGTATCGCTTACCATCAGGCGAACGGTATAAAAAGTTGAATGCAGATTGTTCACTTTCCACTAGAAATGTATTTATCCTGATATTAAAATATAATAATGTATTATGTAAAACTAGCGGCCCGGCCCGGCTTCGCCTGGGTGCAAATACAGATTCCAGTCCATATTTTATTTAAAATCAACATGACAGCCGTTGTTTAAACTGCTTATCCAATTCCATCCTGTACCTATTCTTCTGTCCCATTTTATCCACCTTATATTCTATTCTATCCCATCTCTCCAGATTTAAATCATTGTTTTGCTACGGAGATATAACAACACTGTTACTACTCCGACGACATTCATTGAAATCAATTTAAAGATACCATAGCTGACCCAACCACGCTTCGCTATGGTTTAGTTATTATATGATAAATATTATATTCAATTATTTAGCATAGCAAAAAAGCCCGACCCACCTTTGACTGGATGCAGATATTTTTTTATTTTACTTCACACCAAATACATGTTATTTTTCGTATAAGCTCTTGTACACTTTAACATGACGTAGGTATCCTACTGTCCTGTTCAATTCCATCCCATCCCGTCTATTCAGTCACTTCCCGATACGTCCCGTCCTTTCTCTTCATTATCCATCCCATCCCATTACTTTTTGTTAGTAATAAAGAGATGAAATATTAATTTTCATAGAAATAACTTCAGTGGTTTCGATTTTCTTCGACATAACATTTCAAATGTATAATATTTCTATCAGTGAATTATAGCGAAGGAAAAGCCACTGTAAAAATTCGTGATAAAAGTAAACATAATAACACATAACACACACACACAAACATACACTATTAGCACTTTCTCACACTGACACCCACAATTAATGTAATAACAATTATATTTAACTGGTTTCTCAAGACATAGGCAACGCCTAATTTGAGAACCCCTGCAATATTCGCCATATGTAAAATTGTTATTTTAATAAAGATTTTTCATTTTCAAGTGACATTATATCTTGAAAAGAATTAAATATTCTTACGTGTGAATATTATTTATTTAATTGTCTATTAATTTCTAAACGCATGCATAAATATTTGACAACCAATTTAAATGTCAATCACTTTTTATTAACGTCATTAATTTACATCTTTAAAACCTAAAATACGCCATTAATCGAATATTATGGATACATGTTGTCGATTCGAAACCTTTATTTAAATACGTTATTTCATTTGAGGGAAGAGTTTACCGCATCGACGGGATGAACATTAAATGTTTGACAGTTACGAACCCATGAACATTTTGTATGAGAAAATGTTAATAAGCTAATAGAAACTCGGGAAACCGGGAACGTGATAAAAAGTATCCTATGTCCTTCTCCTGGTTCTAAGCTACCTCCCCACCAATTTTCAGCCAAGTCAGTTCAGCCGTTCTTGAGTTATAAGTGGAGTAACTAACACGACTTTCTTTTATATATATAGATATAAAAGTACGTACAATAGCATCGCACAAGACACGCCTTAATAATGTTTCCGTAGACATGTTCCGACGTTATTGCAATACGCGAGACGTCGAGAGCTCTTACAGCTGCCTGTAATGCTTTTTAACCCGATCTCTGCATAGCTTTGAAGGGATTTGCCGCAGTATTGTACTAAAAATAAAACCATTGAAGAAAGTTGCAACTGCTAGCACCAAAATACGTTATAATTGGTAGTCATACATTCATAAGCGTCACGCTTGTATCTCATAGGGGTAGACGGAGAGTATAGAGCGCTAATTGGTAGTATTTCTTATTAAACATGTAATGTAATTAAACATGTTTACGATATAGGTACTGTAGCAGTATTTTTTTATGAGTAAGACAATCACGGTTTTGTAGGAAATTATATAATCTTGGCATTTCTCAAAGGAAATAGAAAAATTCATGCCCATAAGCCCATGAATCTGTTTTGCACCAACAATCTAATCTAATTTCATCCATTTCATTAACCCTCTTACCTCTAAATTCTAACCCGTTAAGGAAAATTGCATACTTTTTCAACAAACAAAAACAAACTGCACTGGAATTTGCTCAAGGAATTCTGCAGGAGAATTACTCGTATACTCAGTGACATAAGAGCTAAATTGCTCTGCAATTGCAATAAAAGTACCTAGTCGATCTGCATAATAGATGATTTCCGCGTACTCGGAACAATATAATGTCATACGCTCAGCATCTTAGTGCATGCCGACTAGAGATGTTCCCAGGCTTTTATCGCTCGATATCTACGGTACTGTTAGATTGACCTGTATAAATTGTTTATTGTATATAAAAGCCTTTTTCTAACTAGTAACTACCGTATTCGATGAAAAATGGTTTAGAGGCATGGTTATATTTATACAAAAATATTCTGTATCAGCCCATATACGTCCCACTGCAGGGCACGGGCCTCCTCTACAATCGACAGTACGATTGATAGTGGTTAGGCCATATAGTCCACCACGCTGGCCTAGTGCGGGTTGGCGGACTTACATACCATAGAAATTTTTATAAATCGCTATGGTATGCAGGTTTCCTCACGATGTTTTCCTCCGCCGTTTTAGTGCGTGGTGATTGACTATCAATACACACAGAATGAAGTGCGTGGTG
The DNA here is from genome assembly GCA_009982885.2 of Hyles vespertilio. Lineage (NCBI taxonomy): Eukaryota > Metazoa > Arthropoda > Insecta > Lepidoptera > Sphingidae > Hyles > Hyles vespertilio. The sequence goes on along the minus strand of CM042806.1, from coordinate 5,762,025 downwards.
GCCTGTTGGTAAACGGACTAGACGCGACCTCCAACATGTTCACGGTGGTCGCGGGTTCGAATCCCAGGGCACACCTCTGACTTTTCGGAGTCATGTGTGTATTGATACAAAAATATACTAATTAGAAATTAGATTATATAAATTAAGCCACTTTTCAGTTTTATTAGTATTTTTAGACAGCCCCCGAGGCGCAGTTGGTTGGACTCCGGCTATGAAACGTGAAGCCGCGGGATTGCCCTCGTACCGAGACAAATATGTGTGTCATCCACAGGTATCTGTTTCGGGTCTGGGTGTTTGTGAGGCTGAAAGGTCTCTAGTAGTTCCCGATAACCAACCAAGACTCGATCTTAGTGTGGGGTCAGGACTTTGTATGTGACTGTTGAGTGTATTTATTTAAGATTGGGTGTTATCAATATTTTGATCACTATATAAGTGAATTATACATTTTTTCCTTGCTTATTTATTATGAACATATTAAAAACATTCCGTTTTCATTCTAACCTTCAAACGGCCCTTCGAATTACACAAACTGTCTTTTTCGCAACATTTAACTGTGGAACAGATCACTGGCCCATCTGTTCATCTGAAATCTTTCGTATAATCTATATCCTTCTCTCGTTTCGTAGTGTAATAGCATTACCAAACGATATTCCATTTTTACGACACTGTACTTGCTATTAGATGCAGTACGATCCCAAGCAATTGCAATAATTTCTTTTAAAAAAACTTCTTTCTTACAACCCGTTAATAAAATCCAAAATCCTAGTACAGTTCTAGTCAGGCGCATCATTTACACTGTCCTAGTCCACAATCAGTGGGAACAGGCAGATGTTATTAAATAATGACGATGATAAGCGCGGAGGCGGGATCCGTCGCTCACACTTCTTCAAAACTGCATTATTTACTTGCCGCAGGTAGCCTGTGATCTCATGGAGGAAGTCATTCGAGATATAACCCCTATGAAGCACATGTGATGTAATAATAAGATCTTATTAAGGAGAGTTCTTATACGACTGCCTCGTCGGCGTAGTTGTACTAGGGTACGGTTACAAAGCTGAGGTCTCGGATTCTAATACCGGGTTGGGCGAAGTGATATTTGATTTTTCCATTGATAATTAGCCCAGAGTCAGGAATTTAAGCCCGATACGGCGATAGGCTTGCCACCTATCAAATCATGGGACGGAACATACAAGGCGAAATGTGGGTGTCCTGTCACTTCTGCCTACCCCTTCTGGGATAAAAGCGTGAGTTTATATATGTATAGAAGATAAAGGTAGGTAGAAAAAGATATCCTTACAGATATTATCGGAAATTAAGGTTTTTTGGTTATTATGCTTTTTCACATTAACTATTCAACCGACCTTCATGAAATTTTGGATAGATGTTGTCAAGTTAGCACATCAAATTAAAGTTTTATCACCAAGGCAATTAAATGCGGCGTAGGGTTCCCTATTCCTATTAACCCCTACCAAACCATACCAATTGACCCCCACGTAGTAGACACAGCATAGAGAATAGATCTTGCGCATATAATTATACTTTACGATTTTTTAAATAAACACATAGATGCCGTATATCACAAAGATTATGTTTAAAACATATTGATAGATGTCAGATTTTATCTCATAATCCACAATGATTATTAAACGATTAGTCTTATGCGACAACCGCAAAATAAAACGTCTTGATTGCTATAACCACAATACAGTAGAAGATTATCGTATAAGCTATAATGCATTTAGATAGTTGAAATGTCATGATCATCATCATCAGCCTATTCGCGTCCACTGCTGGACATAGGCCTCTCCTATGGCACGCCACTGGGCTCGATCTTCAGCCCATTGTCTCCAACCGCTACCAGCCATCTTTCGGATATCGTCACTCCACCTCGTTGGAGGGCGTCCTACACCACGCTTGCCGAGGCGTGGTCTTCACACGGGTACACGTCTACCACAACGGTTGTCGGTTCTCCGACAAATGTAACCAGCCCACTGCCACTTCAACTTGCTGATCCGCTGGGCTATGTCGGTCAACTTGGTTCTCTGTCAGATAACCTCATTCCTGATAAACTACACAGCCAAACTAGAAAACCAAGCCGAAGCTGCGTAGGTAAGCATGGGTGCCTATCTATTGTTACGCAAGGGCGAAGGGGCTGCACTTCCCGCAGTGCCCGACACGTCGCAGAAGGAACTTTGTTTTGACAGCAAGCATTTTGAAGTTAAGTTGCTTTGAAGTTTCTCAGGAATCGTGCATTAACTTTTCATGGAAATGGTAACAGGGGCGATGAAACAATCCTCCTAGTCCTACTACCCCATACCCTCCCAACTTCCTATTCGTGCAAAACGATTCTAGATTTTTCACCGAATCAAAATTCTCAATCCGAGCTGAATTGTGAATATGAAAATCCAATACTATTTTGCCCAACCCGGGATCCGAAGTCGAGACCTCAGCGTTGTAATCGTACCCTAATACAACTAGACCACCAAGGTTTTTTTTATTAATGTAGCAAATCTAAGAATACTAAACACCCATATCAAATATGTGTAACAATCATATCGATTCATGCCATTCCTGATAACGATCTAAATTAGTTTTTCATAGATGTTGGTATTGAAACAGCCACGCTAGATTACGCCAATATTGCATGGGTTACGATTAAGTCGCTTTACGTGTTTTATATGTTTATCTGTACTTATTAGCGTTCGGGTAAATACGTCACGTCTTCTCGTTAAACATTCTTCAGTCCCTAAAGACGAAAGGTTTTAAATATTGTGTCTAACCAGTGGACGCCCGCCCACAAGGTGGACGGACAACCGAGTTGAGATCGCTCGAAGTCGCTGGATGCAGGTCGCTTACAATATGTCAATGTCGAAATTCTTCGGGGAGGCCTATGTTCAGCAGTGGACCGTGGCTGAAGAGACAGAGAAAGCATTGCTCTTGTTCTACTTTAAACTCATGAACTATTTGCATAGCCCTGTACATTATGCTACTGGTCTCGTTCTGATTTTATCCATCACTGTTGTACAAATGTTCGATGGTTTGTTCTTTTCGTGTGGCACTGCAGATTGGCATCATTTTTTGCATAAAGATATTTTAGTCTGAATATTTGATAACAGAATTCGAGTAAGTCAGGAAATTAACTACGGTACCTTCTTTCAACACTAATGTATTCCATTTAAAGAGATCATGTTTAAGACGCGCTGTAACAGAATCATAAACCATTATCTTATCATATAACAAAATTATCAAACGTTGCAGGGCTCTGTGATACATATAATTGACATATTAGTATATTAAACATCGGTGGAAAGACGTGGTTTTACTAAAGTGTCTCATATTCTTTATCGGAAATTTGAAATTTGGAAATGGTGAGAATTTATATGTATTTCTTTAGACCAAATGAATAGCATAGGTAATAATCGTATATATACATATATACGATTATTATGTTAATTTTCTATTTGTATAGACTCTATATTATAGAGGCATTCACTTAAGAATGGCGAGGTATTCGGTTCAATTTATTTATTTATTTATTTTTATTTATTTATTTATTTGAACAGTACGATTATTTAACATCAATTACACTATTCAATTACCTATTATAATATAAAGAACAAAACATAAAACTTAACAAATTTTAACGTACATTACAAACAAACTTATACTAAAATAATAATATTCATTTTATACAATACCTATATAAATAATAGATAGCTTACTGATGAATATAATTTTCACTAAAATTAAGACAATTCCTAACAAGCGGCTTCCATTCGTCGTTGAAAATATCGAATTGCGGGTAAGCTTCCATGAAAGCATTTAGCTGATTAAGAACTCTCGGGACTGGCGACATGGCTCGTGCCACCGTACGACAAACAGGTAGAACATTAATTTTAATGAGAGTTCATTATTTAATTTTCGTGCCTTAAACACTGATAAATAATAAGGTCAGTAATATACATATATATATATATATATATATATATATATATATATATTATATAAACTAAAGAGATAACATTGCATAGTTTATTAAAATAAACTCGTAAGTACCTAGCAAGAAATTCAATGAAAAGAACTTGCAGTTGTATTGTGTTTCTCTCTGTTTTTTTCTTTTTCTATAATTTTATTGAGAATCACATGAAATATAAAATAGTCTCTCTGCTGATAGAATATTTTTATTCGCCAAAGCGCTTACCATGAGATGCAATAAATACATTTATTGTTCCTGGCACACAAAAAATTGGTTCTAAATTATGAGCAGCATACACATGTATAAAAATTTCTATGGTATGTAAGTCCGCCAACCCGCACTAGGCCAGCGTGGTGGACTATATGGCCTAACCACTCTCAATCGTACTGTCGATTGTAGAGGAGGCCCGTGCCCTGCAGTGGGACGTATATGGGCTGATACAGAATACACATGTATACTGGCAAGCTATAAAAAAAACATAATTATTCGAAAATTATTATGATTCGAATTTCAACTTTATCTAACCGTAGACAGCGTAATCTTTTATGCTGGCACATAAAAAAAAATTAATTCGAAATTCGAATTCAACTGCGTGTATCTGCAATTGCTGGATCCTAAGCGGCGTCACACCCGCTCTACATTTTGACGTTGACATGCGCAATCTTGACGCTATTTGCTGATGCATTAAATGACACAATTTTGGTTGCGTTGTAAACAAAAACATGGTGCGTTGTGATAATTATGTGTCACAATAAAGATAGCAAGTATTTGCTTGTCAAATCGTTGCGAATGACTTGATATCTTCAGACAGTATTTGTGTAACCTTTCTTTCAAGATAAAGTATCATCAAAGAATATTTGTAAACGTTATACATCGGTAATACCGGGTATCTCAAGATTGCTACCGAAAACGAAGCCGGGTGGTAGTTTTAGTGGCTACAAACACAATGCAACTAAAATTTTCGCATAGAAACGCGACAATTATTTTTTATGATTTTTTAAATATCGTCATTTTTGGGTGGTAAATCCATAGTTTTTGCTAAAATAATTATTTAAACTCTCTTATATCTTAGAGTATTTATAAATTAAAGGGTATACACTATTATTTTAGGAAAAAAATTATTTACCCCCAAAATATGGCAATAGGAAAAAAATTTCAAAAAAAAAATTGTCGCTTATTTTTGCAACTTTTTCTGTTGCATTGTGTCTGAAGTCGCTTAAACTAACACCCGGCTTCGTTTTCGGTAGCAGTCTTGATATACCCTGTATAAACCCTCTCAAAAAACGCGTTTAAAATATAGTCTTTTAGATCCCACAACGCCAATATTCACAAGAAATTTGACATTACCTGCGAGCAGAAATCGAACCTTCAATTGTCAAGGCGATACTGTTACAACTCGATTTTTTTAACCACCTATTTCGCATTAGAACCCATATTGATTACATAATCAAAATCCGTCAAGTTTAGTCTTAAAAAATAAACACATAAAGCTGTAAATTATCTTCCCATATTTCTATTCTTAATACTTCAACACCTATATGACTGGCCTATACCAGAAAACACGACAATACTTTTCACCCAAAGCCGTCAATTCTACTTAAGCAATAATTATATCTTTAAATTCCAGAAATTCCTGACGAACCTCATAGCCGTGCTATGCGCGGTGTCGATGACCTCCAGCAGCGTGGTGAAGCCTGGAAACTTCGAGCTGCTAATCCTCCACAATAATGACATGCACGCTCGGTTCGAGCAGACGTCGCAACACAGCGGATCCTGTACTAAGGCGGATCGGGAGGCTAAGAAATGCTATGGAGGATTCGCAAGAGTCGCACATGTGTAAGTTTAGTTTCATAATGACTAAAGAAGTTTCGCCCGGTATATCTATTTTTTCCATGCATTGCGAGACTGTAATATGTAAGTATGTTGTTGATGTGGACAGGATTCAAAAAATTTATATTTCTACCCGGGCGAAGCCGGGCCGCCCGGGTAGAAATATAAATTTTTTAACGTACATTACAAATCGTATTCTCGATTGTAGAGTAGGCCCGTGCCCTGCAGTGGGACGTATATGGGCTGATACAGAAGCCGGGCCGGACCGCTAGTTATTCTATAAGCCAAGAATACCATGATTCATAGGTTGTGGAATTCACTTTGTATATTGCCTTTGTTTTATCTGAGATTGCATCTGCCCAATCCTTCAATTTAGGTCATGGGGCGGATATCGTGTCCTATCGTAACGGCCCATATACGTCCCACTGCAGGGCACGGGCCTCCTCTACAGTCGATTTAGAGAAGGAATGGAGCGGATATAAAAGCCTAATCATTATTTTTATTAAAGTTTGATATTTTTTACTTACTCTGTTAATTATATATCTTATAGGTACTACATGGTAGGCCCATCATTGGCAAAGTACGGTCTGGATAGGTCACGCCGCGTTGTGTATTTTCTGCCTAAGCAGAAATTTATTTATTTTTAGTATTCCGAATCGTTTCCGTTTCTATTAGTAATGTTACTAGACAGTGATTGCTAGAAATTATGAGTTACCACCTGATTTATTCGAATGACGAGAATGAATGATAAGTTGGCATCAGTAACTAGGTTCCTCCTTGTAGATCCTTAACTGATGCCTGGGGTTTTGAGTTAGGCCATCGTATCGTTTTTGTTTTCACAATATATATTTTTTTGCTTTTTATGTAAAAGAAAATAACATAAAGTGAAAATATTTTCTGAGTGGTTTATGGCCAGGTGTGGCGCTTACCATCAGGCAAACGACCTATTCGCGTCAGTCACACTAATAAATAATATAAATAAATATAACGTAGGCACAATGTAAATACATAACGATGTATAAATAAGAATTTCTTTATTCTCTATTCTTTGCAAGAAACAATGTGATGGATTCGCTAATTTACATACTATTATCAGTGCAAATATTTGATAGAGAACAATTACTTACGTACTTTTGCAGTTGGTTACGTACATTTGATTTGGGTCTAGACTTGGTGCACCTTTGACCACAGAGCCTCTCATAGTTTCTGATAACCACGACACAAGACTTAATCAGAATTAATGTATGATCGAAACTGTTTATGTGATTCTTGGTATATTTGTGATAGTTCGCCTGTATAATAATGCACTGTTGTGTTTCGGATTGGAGGACTTTGTAGCCAGAGTAACTACTGGACATATTGAGATTTTACATCTTATGTGTCAGGAGCCAGCCTTGCTTTGTAATTCGAGGTGTTATTTAGTTTTGGTACATGAATTGCATGAGGCATCGTATCGCATACAATCCGGCGAACGACATGCTCGTCTCGTCATTCATTGCATATTTTTTTTACGAAACATACATTTATGTCAGAATAATATTATTTCAGAGTAAAAGAAGCCCGACAGAAGGCACAGTCGGGTGAAGGGCCGCCCGTCCTATACCTCAACGCCGGAGACACATACACAGGCACAGCATGGTTCACTATTTACAAGTGGAAGATCGCCGCGGAATTCATCAACGCTTTACAACCCGACGCTGTTGTAAGTAGCCACGGATTCTGTACGTCTTTTGTTTTTGTATCAAGTCCTTGCCGCGCTTTTTGTGTGTTACAAAATTGTGTGACGAAACGCTTCTTCGTTGCCATTGGCTCTTAAAGGACGAAGAGGCAAGAGCCAATGCTGTAATTTCGAAAATTGTGTGTTTATGGAGTTTTCTTATAGTGGTGAGAAGTGAGGTAATGACAATATTTTTGTTATTTGTATACGGTGTTGCGATGTTGAAATGTGTTTTTAATGTCGTATTTATTTATGCTGTATTTGTGCGGATAAGGTGATCACCCACAACTCATTGATTTCCTAATATTTACTATGCGAATATGATGTTTCATGTTTATTTTTTGCCTTAAATATTACTATGTAACCAAGTGTGGTAAGTTGAAGAGTGATAAAAAATTAAACTCATAAGAATAATAAAGTAATTTTAAAACTTATTTTGCTACGTAGGTCAAATATAAAGTGACTACAAATAAATGACGTAGTATTTTTCTACTCATTTGTTGATAGCTCTGAACAATTACTAAACCAGTTTATTGTATTTTTCTACTTAGTTCTTCTTGGTTTTTTTAAATAAAATCTTAAATAAGTAGAACTAATAGTATCCACATCAAAGAAATATATATTTCTGTAAATACCTATGGTATGTAAAGTCCGCCCACCCGCACTAGGCCAGCGTGGTGGACTATATGGTCTGACCACTCTCAATCGTACTCTCGATTGTAGAGAAGGCCCGTGACAGTGGGACGTAAATGGGCTGATACATACAGTAAATACGTATTTTGTGATCCACATATTACAATAACACATAAAGTAAAAACTGAGGCGATTTTTTTTGTTTTTCTTATATACTGAGCTACCTACAATCATTGAGTGTTATTTTTATTGCCCGCTGTATAATCATATCAAATAACAGTAACTCAGGAAAGATAAAGATAAGGTATTTCTTTAGGCAAACTTCTACTTTGCCCCTACATTCAAACTTGGAAACAACCTTTGAAAGTAAATACAGTTAACTTTTACAAAACGAAGATAGAAATGTTTATCCTAAACAGCGAAGTATTATAATTTTAACGTTTGAAAACACAAGAAAGCATTATCGTAAAATAAAGGTGAGAAATCTATATCATGCTGATATCTATGTAGGCCAGTAATTATGAAATGAAACAAAGAAATAATTGCATATTATACAAAAAAAAACCATTTTTTTCCTGTTTCAAAAGACCTACGTAAGAATATTTTCTCATTATTTTTTGTACAAGGTTCATTTTCAACACATCGGCTCCATCTGTGTCTCATAGATAACCGCCCTGCCTAAGGGGGTATTAATCCCCTTTCTTCTCCATCGTTTTTCCTTCCCTCTTCTCTCCTGATTTGATGGTCCGACAACACGGTGGTCCAAGCGTTGAGAATGTTCGACGGCTGTAACCATTTACCATCAGGTGACCTGTTTATTCGTTTGTCAGACCTAATGAATAAAATAATTCTTCTGTTAGTAAGGGTTTCTCTTAGATTCTTTGGCTTGAACCATTGAGATATTCAACTAAAATTAATATTGCAATCAAAGTCTGTTGTGTACTGCTCGTATACCAAAGAGTCTAATGAAGCGAGACAGAATATAATATGACTGCTTGGCAGTGACAAGGACAGACATAAATAGCAGTACATGCTCGTTTTGCTGCAGACATTTTGTTAACAGTAGGTATCCCTCTTTGTATAATATCTCAACGACTCAATACCAGTTTTCACTAGTCCGAAAGTTGGCAACAAAATGGGCTTTTTACGTCTATTTTCCCTGCTGAAGTATGAAATAAAAGTAAGTCAAGATGAAAGTAAGTTCTTTTTATATATTATGGAAAACTAACCCAAATATATTATGCATTTATAAAGTTCATTAACCTTGTCATTATTGTTTGATGTTTACGCTTATGGTGGTGGTACCTATACCAACTAGTCATAAATTTTGTAATTATTTTATTCTGTAACATTTTAACATACTAATATAATATTAACATATTGCTTATGGGTAATTGTAAATATTGATCTGAATTATGTGTTATTAATTGTAGGTCTCCTTTGTAAATCTATATATTATAGTCAAAATAATTTCTAACCATAGGAGTTCTAACAAGTCACTGAAAATTATTTTCCTTACCTTTATTGTTTCATTATTAATCTGAACTATTAATATTGAATTATTATATTATTTTAACCATATCTAAAATGTAGTCGAATTTATTATTAACCCATTATAATTTTTGCAAACTAAATACTAACCATATTAACACTTACCCTATATTACATCAACATAGTAAAACCATTCTAACATACTGTATATTCTCTTACAGTCACTGGGCAACCAAGATCTGGACATAACATCTGCTGATGTCCCGCAATACTTAAACAATCTAAAAACAATTATACTAGCCAGCAATGTTATCTTAAAAACAGATAATAAGAATATCCAAAAATCAGTCATTATTGACATTAAAGGAGTCAAAGTGGGAATCGTTGGCTATCTCACACCAGAAACGAGTATGTTAGATACCACCGGCGATATTGAGTATATAGATGAAGTTATTGCCCTCAAAGAAGAAGTGTCTAAGTTACAAGCATTGAACGTTGACATCATAGTGGCTTTAGGCCATTCCAGTCTAAGCAAAAGCGAAGAAGTCGCATCAGAAGTTGAAGGTATAGATTTAATCATAAATGGACACAAGAATAAATTTTACTGGGATGGTACCAGTGTAGAATCAGACCTTGAAGATAATGTTGTTATAACACAAGCATCTGGTAAAAAAGTTCCTATCGTTCAGTCAACAGCATACAGCCAATATCTCGGAAAAATCTTAGTTGAATTCGACAACACCGGTGAAATTGTTACATACGATGCGAATCCAATTCTATTAGACTCATTAATACTCGAAGATGCCGAAGCATTAAAAATGGTTACTAATAATCATGAAGAAATAGCTGCTCGATCGAGTGAAGTTTTTGGCAATACAGCTGTAGTTCTCGAGGGAGAGTCTTGCAAAACGGAAGAATGTAATTTAGGCAACTTGATTACCGATGCTATGATGTATTATAATGCGATACGGTATACTGGAGAGCAACCATGGACCGATGCCCCCATAGCAATCATTCATGGTGGTGCTATAGCCGCGTCTATTGCACCAACAAACCGTCCAGCTCCTGTTACGAGAGGAGATTTGCTATCTGCTTTGCCATTAGAAAGTAATGTTGTAGGTGTCACTGTAAATGGCACAGTTTTCATGCAAGTACTGGAACATTCCGTGGCAGATTATAGCGCTAGGAATCCATCAGGACGTTACCTTCAGTACTCTGGTGTTCGTGTCACTTACGACTTGACTCGTGAACCTGGTTCCAGAGTTGGAAGTGCAGTTGTTCGATGTGGCTCATGCAATGTACCACAGTTTTTCGTGATAGATGATTGGAGAACTTACAAATTACTTATGCCAGCAGCACTCGCAAATGGTGAATTTGGATATACAATGTTCGAAGGACTTCCAAGGGAAAATTATGTCCACGATGAAGTTACGTGCACAGCTGAGTACATCAGTTTACGAAGCCCAGTGTATCCTGAAATCGCGAGCCGCATAGTTCACATAGGGGAGCCCAATGAACAAGAGGATGATCCAAGTTCAGCTAGTACTTTGACGGCCACTATAATATTTGTTGTTTTCTTAAATTTGATTTTTATGTAAACAATATTTATTTTCAAGATATTTAATGAAGATGTACTTTTTTTATTAAGTCATGTATAAATCATAAAAAGAAACATTTTTTTATTCAACTTATATCTACATATTTCATAAACAAAATAGCCTTCAACTCAGTGTATTAACATTGTTAAAATTTCAATAATCTTTACTCTCAGCTAGAAACTGCAAGAAAAATGTTTAAAAAATGCAATTAGGGGTGAATAGTAAGTAACCAATAAGTATATAACGTTTTAAGACGGAATTGGCAACTATTTTATAAAATAATTGCTGAGAGCTTGACCAAAATATAAATCCTTGCGCCTTTTCTTTTATATACTTGTACACTTATGTATTGTTAGTAGTGTCTCTTTTGCACCTATGGCCTTATGCATAGACAGTTTTAAAAACTATATTAGGTATCGAATGTTCGTCTTCATTGCTTAAATTGAGTTCAAAAGTTTATCGTTAGGAGCAAAAGCATTCGAGAGCTAACATAAGTTTTAAATGTTTCTATGAATAAAGCCGCTAAACATTTACTAACAATCGCTTTGGCTACTGTAATATTTATTTTTACTAACTTCTCAATTTCTTTTTTAATTAATTACTATTAGAAAATAATGCCAGGTTTATATTTTCTATTATTTTATACAATAAATATTTCAATAGATTTTGCATGATGTTTTTTTTTGGAAACAGACGAGGCCTTTAACATTCTGTTCATTTAAATTATTTGTTTCAGTCGCTGGGCAATCACGAGTTAGATAACGGCGTATCTGGATTAACGCCTTTTATAAACAATGTAACATGCCCTGTTCTAGCGGCTAATCTAAACCTCACAAAAGAACCCGAATTGGCAGCCGAGATCAATCTCATGAAATCAGTAATTTTTAATATAAACGGAACAAAAATTGGTGTCATAGGATATCTCACACCCGACACTAAAGTTTTAGCAATTAGAAACAACATCGACTACATAGAAGAAGTTAAAGCAATAAAAGAGGAAGTAGAAAATCTCAAAAAACAGGGTGTCACAATATTTATTGCATTAGGTCACTCTGGATTTACTAAGGATCTCGAAATTGCTAAGAAGGTCGAAGATATTGATTTAGTTATAGGAGGACACACAAATACTTTCCTTTGGAATGGTAAAATTCCGGACATTGAAGAACCAGAAGGGCCTTATCCAACACTTGTTAAACAAACATCTGGGAGATTAGTACCAGCTGTTCAAGCGTATGCTTACACAAAATATATGGGCAAACTGCACATGATATTTAATGCAAATGGGGAAATTACTCATTTCGATGGAAATCCAATTCTTTTGAATAGTTTTATTCCAGAGGATCCTGATGTTTTAGAGATAGTTAATCGCTATAGAGGTGATGTAATGAAAGTGTCTGATGTAGTTGTTGGAAACACGTCTGTTGTGTTGGATGCCAGAATGTGTCGTTTACAGGAATGCAATATGGGAAACTTAATATGCGACGCAATGATACACAAGTATGTACTGTCATACAGCGGATATGGATGGACCGACGCCCCTTTAGCTATTATACAAGGTGGTGGTATCAGAGCATCAATTGCTAATTCGAATCTGCCAGCCAATATAACCAAAGGCGATTTATTAACTGTGATGCCTTTCGATGGAAGCATGGCAAAATTGTCGGTAAACGGCACTACCATATTGAGCATGCTTGAACATGCTGTCGCGAGTTACAATAAAATACGGGCACCAGGACAATTTTTACAAATTTCAGGATTAAAAGTTGTTTACGATTTCAAAATGCCTCCAGGCAGAAGAGTTGCTGAGGTTTCCGTAAGATGTGGAATATGCACAATGCCTTTATTTAAACCACTTAATAAAACTGAAACATACAATATATTGATGCCATCGTTTATTTCCCTCGGTGGAGATGGATTCTTCATGTTTAACGATTTACCTTCAATATCGTTGAATTATGATGAACTGGAATCTACAGTAGAATATCTTAGGGGTCACAGCCCCGTGTACACGGCGGAAGAAGGAAGAATTACAATAAAGAATATGGATCAACTAAAAGGAAATTTTGCATCTAGACCATCTTTGTCTTACATTGTAACTTTAATAACGCCATTGGCTTTAATTTTTCAAATGTTTAGTAATTTTTAATGTGCTTTCCGCGTTGTTATTTAAGTGCTATTTAATATTTTAAGAATATCAGTATTTGGAAATGGTAAGATAAAGTACGTAAGTTAAAATAGGGAAGAATTAAGAAAACGTTATTTTTAATAAGTATTAAAAAGTGATAACATGTATAATATATAAAAATTGGAAATACACAAGATTTTAAAATCAAAACTTATGTGGTAAATGTTATTTATTAATATTCTAAATAAAATTACACAAATTTTATCAGTTTTGTTACTACCATGTACAAACAATTCTAAATGTATTTGTATGTGTTGTTACAGTCCCTGGGGAATCACGAATTTGACAACGGTGTCAATGGATTAACACCATTTATAGAAAATATAACATGCCCAGTACTCGCCGCGAACCTTGTCTTGGATAAAGTTCCTGAACTAGCTCAAAAGGACAAGCTCAAGAAATCTGTGATTCTAAATGTAAATGGTAAACAAATAGGTATAGTGGGTTACTTGACACCAGACACCAAAGTACTAGCAGTCAAGAATGATGTGGAATATATTGAGGAAGTTGAAGCTCTTAATAAGGAAGTAAAAAAATTACAGGCTGAAGGAATAAAAATCATTATTGCACTGGGACATTCGGGTTATGTAAAAGATTTGGAAATAGCGAAAAAAGTTGAGGGTTTGGATCTGGTTATTGGAGGGCATACTAACACTTTCCTATGGAATGGAACAAGTCCTGATACGGAACATTCAAGTGGCCCTTATCCTACGTACGTCACACAAGCGTCAGACCGAAGTGTACCAGTGGTGCAGGCTTATGCCTACACGAAGTATTTAGGTAGACTTCATATTATATTTAACTCAGATGGAGAAATTGTATCTTTAGATGGCGAACCCATATTATTAAATTACGCCATACCCCGAGATGCAGATGTCTTGCACATCATAGAAAAATATCGGACAGGTATTTTAAATAGTACAGAAGAAATATTAGGGAACACATCTGTAATTCTTGACGGCAACACGTGTATGTTAAAAGAGTGCAATCTCGGTAATTTGATAACAGATGCTATGGTATTCCAGTATGCAACTAATTACAGAGGTGAACACTGGACAGATGCTCCCATCGCTATCATACAAGGTGGAGGAATCAGATCATCCGTAGCTCACGCAAAAATGCCCTCAAATATAACCAAAGGTGATTTGTTATCAATTATGCCATTCGAAGGCACGCTAGTGACTGTCACCATGAACGGCACAGTACTTTTGAACGCGATAGAACATTCTGTTGCCAATTACGATACATTAGATGTTCCCGGAGAGTTTCTACAGTTTTCAGGTGTAAAAGTGATTTACAATTTAAAGAAACCAGCAGGCTCCAGAATTGTCAAAGCCGAAGCGAGATGTTGGGCGTGCACAGTGCCAACTTATTCGAAAATAACAGAAAAGGAGGTGTACAAAGTTTTAATGCCAAGTTTCGTTGCGAATGGTGGCGATGGATACTCTATGTTCAACGGTCTACCGACGAATGTATTGGAGTATAATGAACTTTCAGCTACACAGTATTATGTTGTTCGCCATAGTCCTATATATCCCCATGTTGAAGGGAGAATTACATTGCTTGAAGAAGATTCTCAACCAGACGCCTCGAATATTTTCACTATTTCATTACCTCTGTTGATCTTCTCAGTGATTACTTTAACTTTAGTGTAAATACTAGTCCAATCCTTAGATACTTGACTTTGTAAAATGTTGGGAACTTGTGGGTTATGAAATGCAATTTTGAAACCTCAAGTCTTTTAAAATGTCATAAAATAATTAATTTCTAATTGGAAGAGCTTGCATGAAAAGAATACATTAATTAATATACATTCGATGTCATTATTTAAAAGTGGGTTATTCCAGGTATTACCTAGCATTTTCCAAGGCTGATCAATTTCTGTCAACTCGACGACTGGACAATAAGACTAATTTATGATAAAGTATTGTATGTTGTTATTTTTAACAGTATTAAATAATAAAGAAGAATTATAGTGAAGTTCAAAAATAAATATTTTTTAAAATTGAGAATAAATGTTTTTTACAAACAGTTGTGTTGATTTTCCCCTTCATGTAAATTATTACAACCTTCAATAACGTATAAAATCTTGTGCACAGTGAAATAATAATGGCCCTTCACTAAGATCCCATATTAATAATAATAGAAAAATATAACAACATAACACTAAGTTTCCCTTTCAGTCCCTTGGAAACCATGAATTCGATGAAGCTGTAGAAGGACTCGTACCGTTCATCAGAAATGTGTCTACACCGGTTTTGGCAGCTAACCTCATTTTAAACAAAGTTCCTGAACTTCAGAATGAAAGCAACCTGCGTAGATCCATAGTCATAGAAAAAAACGGCCATAAAATCGGCATAATAGGCTACTTGACGCCAGAAACAAAGTATCTCGTATTTGAAAACGACGTGGAATATGAAGATGAAGTTGTTGCATTAAAAAGAGAGGTAAAATTACTTAAAGACAAAGGCGTCAACATTCTTATAGCACTAGGACATTCCGGATTTGAAGAAGACTTAATAATAGCCAAAGAAGTTGAAGACATTGATTTAGTTATTGGAGGACATTCAAATACATTCCTTTGGAACGGCAATATAACTGACGGAATAATAGAACCAATTTCAGGGCCTTACCCTACAATTGTACGCCAAGCATCCGGACGAATAGTACGTGTAGTACAAGCTTACGCATACACAAAATATTTAGGGAAATTGCATTTAGTATTTGATTCCAATGAGGAAATAATCCATTGCGATGGAACCCCATTACTATTGGACCAAGAAGTGCCTAAAGATCCAGAATTAATGAAAATAGTAAACAAATATCACTCTGAAGTCGATCGTATAAGCAGTGAAGTTGTTGGATGGTCTCAAGTTTTCCTAAATGGGGAAACTTGTCGCTTACAAGAATGCAATATGGGAGATCTAATAACAACAGCTATGCTTAACTATACTAAAGAACACTTTCAAGACCACACACAAAACATAAACATCGCAGTGATCGCGGGCGGTAGAATAAGGACATCAATAAACCATCACAAAAAACCTTTTAATCTAACACGAGGCGAGTGGATGACCGTATTGCCCTTTTCAGACGTATTGACGATTGTTACTATGAACGGTAGTATATTGAGAGAAAGTTTGGAGCATTCCGTCTCAGCATGGAACCCTGTAGATAGCAAAGGACAGTTCCTACAGTTTTCGGGCGTGGAGGTGGTTTATGACCTAGAAAAGCCCCCTGGTTCCCGTTTAGTACAAGCTAAAGCTATTTGTTCAAATTGTGGTCAGTTCAAGCTCATTGACATAAAGAACTATTACGAATATGAAGTATTGATGCCGACTTTTACCGCGCAGAAAGGCGATGGGTACACAATGTTCGCTGGTCTGCCTAACAAGCCTCTGCCTTACAACGAACTGGACTGTGTATTATACTACGTGCACAAATACAGTCCTATAAATCAAACAACGAATGGACGGATCACGTTGTTGAACGAAGACAAAGCTAAGTCACAGTTTTCATACTACATTCATGACGCACCATCGTCATCTGTTGTATTATCAAACACGAGCATGAAATTGTATGTCTTATTGATGGTGTCGTTATTGTTATAATTTTATTAATTATTGTAGTGCAATTTTCAAAAAATTCCAGCAGCTATAGACATAGGTATAGATGTAGGTACGAAGTACATAATTTATTATATAACAATAGGTAGTGGATATGACACTGTAAACACATTTTCTATAGTTATAAAGATGCCGGGTGGTAGATTCATGGCAAAAATAATTGAAATCACATACGTGTTTCTGGCCTGTTAGTAATGTACCAGTCACGGCTGCCTACATTCGGTTCGGGTTCAAATCCCAGGGCACACCTCTGACCTTTCGGAGTCATGTGAGTATTGATAGTCAATCACTATGCATTATAAAGGCGAATGAAAACATCGTGTGGAAACTACATCTCATAGCAGTTTGCAAGAACTTCTGTGGTATATAAAGTCCGCCAACCTGCATTAGGTCAGCGTGGTGGACTATATGACGTAACCTCTCTCAATTGCAGAGGAGCCCCGTGCCATGCAATGGGACGTTTATGGGCTAATACAGGTAGAATATTGTTTTTGCGCCAGCAGTTAATTTACCAGAAAAAATATTAAATTGTATTCAACGATACAATTAGATGTTTTTTCACTAAGTATATTTCTATAAGATACATTAATTTCTCAATTAATTTGTAGTCTATTTTACAAATGGTTTAAATTTTACGTGGCACCTAATTTAATATTATAATTGACTGTTTAATTGACTGTTAGAGTTTTGATATAGTTTTAACACAAGGTCATGTTTTCACCACCCTAGATAAATAATTCATATAATGAATATCTGAGCAGAAAAAAATATTGCTCAAAATACATAATTTCTATTACCTAGCCGATATTAGATATCTTGTTTAGAGATTTATCATTAGATAGAAATAATTTAATTTGTCTAATGACCGTATAGCATTTAACATGTTACTTATGTAGATAAAATTAAACATTTAATCTCAATTGTTCCAAATCCCTTTTAGGTCGACATTTATAATCCTACTATGTACGATAACACTATCTCGGCAGCGTAGTTGTACTACAGGTTCGAATCCCATATCGGGCATTGATATTGGATTTTTCTATTCATTATCAGCCCGTAGTCAGGAATATGACGGTAAGCTCGGCCCGTACCACATCATGGGACGGAACATACAAGGCGAAATGTGGGTGTCCTGGCACCTCGGCCTACCCTTCTGGGAAAAAGACGTAAGTTGATGTGTGTATGAGGATAACTACATTGTTCAATGTTTAACCGAAGTCAATCGGGTACGGTGATAGTGCTGTTGAAGAATCTATCCTGCTATCCATATTTTGAAGTATAATAAATCTGAGCCCAGTGGAGCGAGAAGGATGACATGTAATGTGATTGGGTAAGCTGCTTTTGTTGTTTCACACATTTTGTACGCATCACCCTCTAGTTGAAATCTGAAATAGGATCCAGATTATTATTTGCATAAATTCTACATGCTTATTAGATATTAGAAAGAGTTAAATACGAAACATGTGCTGAAATGGAAAATTAGAATTGTATGTATGTATATACATAATTAACAGATAATGCGTACAATATTATAGGAAGATGTTTTGAATGTGCTATACAAAAATAAGAGACAGGGGCAGTCTGCACAATCAAAAAAATATAAAAACAGGTAGGTTTAGTATTACTAGGGACCACTATAGTTTAAGAATTAAATAACTGCACCGAACTGTTGCTACGACCTGACCCTTCCTTATAAAGGCAGCAATTAGGATAAAATCCAGAGAAATTCATGCGAGATGTTAAGAAAAAATCCATGATAAGATGTACGCCAACCCCACAAGGCGTACGGTGGACTAATCTAACTCCTCTCAGTCGTATTCTCGGTTGCAGAGCAGATCCGTGCCCCATATGGGACGTATATGGACTGATATACCGATTACTTCAGTATACAATTGAAAAGACTGGGTATTATCATCACATAACTATATGTATAAATGCTGTATTTATTTATTTTCTAAATCTCCAAAATGTAAACTGCACGTTATAAAAATACAACAAAACATTTGTGCCAAATGCACGTTTCTACACATAAACATTCACACTATACACTATACTTGACAGCCTCAGTGGCTATGTAGGTTCGACGCCGGCTGTGAAACGGGAAGCCGCGAGTTCGAGCCCCGCGCTGTAACACATATTTGTGTGATCCACAAGTATCTGCTTCGGGTCTGGAAGATTGCAATTCCAAAGTAACTTGTTCGGGTGTTTGTCCGGCCGAAAAGAATCTCATAGTTTACTAGTAGTGTAGATACCCACGACACAAGACTATCTTAGTGTGGGAAAAGGGATATGTATGTCTCTTGGGTGTATGTAGGTATGTATTTTGAAGTATTACGGAAATTACTACGGAATATACCGGGTATATCAAGACTGCTACCGAAAACGAAGCCGGGTGATAGTTTAAGCGACTTCAGACACAATGCAACAGAAAAAGTTGCAAAAAAAAGCGACAATTTTTTTTTGTTATTTTTTTTTTCTATGGCCATATTTGGGTGGTAAATACATATTTTCCTAAAATAATAGTGTATATCCTTTTATTTATAAATACTCTAAGGTATAAAAGAGTTTAAATTATTATTTTAGCAAAAACTATAGATTTCATCCATCCATCCATCAGCCAAAGGAAGTCCACTGCTGAACATAGGCCTCCCCCAATGATTTCCACAGAGACCTGTTGGAGGCAGCCTGTGTCCAGCGACGTCCCGCGACCTTTACCAGGTCGTCGGACCATCTTGTTGGTGGACGTCCTACGCTGCGCTTTCCGCTACGCGGCCTCCATTCGAGTACTTTCCGACCCCATCGGTCATCAGATCTCCGCGCTATGTGCCCGGCCCATTGCCACTTCAACTTGCTAATCCGGTGGGCTATGTCGGTTATTTTAGTTCTCCTACGGATCTCCTCATTTCTGATTCGATCTCGTAGGGAAACCCCGAGCATAGCCCTCTCCATAGCTCGTTGAGTGACTTTGAGCTTCCTAATAAGGCCCATAGTGAGAGGCCACGTCTCGGTGCCGTAAGTCATCACTGGCAACACACAACTATCGAAGACTTTCGATTTAAGGCACTAAGGTATTTTGGACGAGAAGACGTCGCGTAGTTTCCCGAACGCTGCCCAACCGAGTTGGATTCGACGATTGACCTCTCTCTCGAAGTTGGACCTGCCTAACCGGACCACTTGTCCTAAATAGACATATTCGTCAACAACTTCAAGAGTCGAGCCCCCAACACCGATGGGGGTGGGCACAACATGGACATTCGACATGATCTTCGTTTTGTCCATGTTCATTTTAAGACCCACCTGTTGGGAGACTCGATTGATAAATTAATAGATAGATAGATAGATATATAGATTTACCACCCAAAATTGACGATATTTAAAAAATCATAAAAAATAATTGTCGCGTTTCTATGCGAATTTTTTAATTGCATTGTGTTTGTAGCCACTAAAACTACCACCCGGCTTCGTTTTCGGTAGCAGTCTTGAGATACCCTGTATTAATTACTTACTTGTATATATTTCAAAGTATGTATATGTTATTGTAAAAACTAGAACGATAATCCTATACTCCAACTCTTTGTAGTAAAAACCTTAAAAAATCTTTAATCCCTCCCTCATCAAAAATATTTGCTCATAATATAAATTAGAGATGTTAAAAAATAATCGATTTTTAATTTAATCGATTATTATTTTCTTATAATCGATTTTTACAACCGATTTTTAAAATACTATTAATCGATTTTTTATAAATCGATTATATAAATTATCCGTAAAAAATCGATTTTTATTAACAGTGCTATCTATGCGACGTATGAAAAAACTCGGAGTCAGTTTATACTGTTCAATATTATTGCGATGCTCATCATTTCATTTTTATTAAAATAAACGTTTAATGGTACTGAAAATTTGTATCAATAAATAAATTTGGTTTCCTTATTCCTTACCTTGAAAGTTTACAGGAACATTCACTTTGATTTTTAGTTTTGAATATGATAGTTTGTTATTCATATCAATTTATTTGATTTTTATTTTAATAAATTGTTAATATGAATTTCTGAGGATTATTTTTGGAATATGAAAAGCATTTAGATTTTTAAATGATAGAAAAAATCGATTTTTCGCAAAAATCGATTGTTTTTAATAATAATCGATTTTTAACAAATCGATTAATATTAAATAAAGAAAAATCGATTTCTATTTAATCGATTTTTTTCCATTCAACTCACATCTCTAATATAAATATGCTCCTGCCATTATTTTACTGTGTGCTAATGCCAACGGGTGATTTGGTCAAGCTACTACAGTAAAGTGTGTATTAAATACCAATAAAATAATTGCTGCAGTATCCACTTATCACATCATTCTCAATATAAACTAGGTAAAGGCACATAAAATTATACCTAAACAAAAAATGAAAAAAGCTATGGTATATTGGCCATGGCAGAATACAAATAAATAATCATTATGAAATTAAACTAAACATTGGATCAAAATAAAAATATCCTCACTGGAAGAGTCTAATATCTAACGTGATGACTGTGTGTATAGTAACTATAATACTGTGTGTATAGTAAGTATAACCTTGCGATAAAATACTGTAAATGTTTTTATACCCAAGTATTTTTATAATTATTTAGGGCAACAAAACAGTTAGTTATGCCATACCTACTTCTTGAAAAACTTGGCATCTAAGCGTTGATGCAATCAATAACCCAAAATAGCCAATGTTCACAGTAATCTGATTTGCAATAATTTATAAGGATCAAAGTTCAATATATACATATATTTATAAACAATTCCTACATTTTCTATATTCTTTCATCCTTAACAATCCTGTATATTTTAAACGTAATTAGGTATGAAAAGTAGCGCCATCTAGCGGAACTTTTCAGTGACAGATATTGCTTTATAAAGAGTGAAAATAAAAGACCAATGGATTCATTACAATTATGTAATATATTAACGATATATGGTTTAGTAGTACAAAAATGAGTTATTGAAATAATACAGATCAAATGTTTCTTATGTAAAACATCTCAAGAATGTTTCTAATCATACATTATTTCTATGGTGAAAAATAAAAAACAGTTATGTTAGACATTGGCTTATGCGGTCTTAATACTTAACAATAAACATTTATAATTATAAAATCAACTTTAAAGCATAATACAATCATAAATACCCAACATTCCTATTCCAGATTGGAATACCAAATACTGCTTTACATTTCACATAATGTACCCAATAAAACATTTGGGCTCATTCATCCACTTTATAAACATAATATTTTGTCAAATTTTGTGTCCTCTTTGCTCAAACCTCATTCAAAAGTGGTTCGAAAAGGGCAAAAAATTTTATAACTAAAATCATTAATGGCCAGTCTCAATAACCTGACTATCTTTACCAGAAAGTTAAAATGGCTACTGTTAGTATATTAGGTTGATGCATTTTTATATTTCACTAAACAAAGATAGATAAATATATTTACCTAACGATAAAACATATTCTACATATAAATATAAAAATACTACATCATTGTATACACACATATATACTAAATTATAGTTGCAACTTAACTTTCCTATTAAACCTAGACAGGTTATAGACACAGCATGCAAAAGATGACCCCCTGCCAAAAATAAACAACTTAAAACCTAAGTTCTTTTAGAATAAAATATAAAAGGCACTTCAAAAGTCTTTAAGACACAATTTAGGCTGTATACAATACTTAGAGTACAATTTTCAAGATTCTAAACATATTTATCAAACAATAGTCTGATAGCCTCAATAAATAGTCATCAAAATGACTCTAATACTATTTATAAAACAGTGACAGCTGTCTGACAGAAATAGTGATAAAACGTTTGTGCAATTCCTGCATCAAAAGTATGAACAATACTACATTAATTAGTATTATAATTTTAGTGACCAAAATATGAATTACTAATAAATTTACTCAAAGTATTAAATAAGGAAATCATCTGTTTTACAATAACTTTGCCTTTATAAAAACCAATACTTTGTCACTTTAATTGTGGTCAATTAGTAAATTTTTGACACTAGCAAACAATAGAATATGCAGCAATTATAATAAATGAATTAAAACACAAATGGTTTTTTTTATTGCTACCTCTTCCTTATTAATGCTTTACTTATAAAATATGGCCATTGAATGTTTTAACTAGGGTAAACTATCTTCAGTTCCATCTTAGAAAACCAATCAAATCAATCAATTAAAGAAACATCTATTAACACTTTGGAGGCAAAGCACTCCATTGGACAAGTTTACTGTATCCATGTGGGACCAAACCCTCAAATATTGCAAGACACTGTTTCAATGACTCTTGACAATCGGCTAATTCCATACATGGAGCATATGGCTCCAACAACTGTATCAATTCAGAAAGAGGCTTAAAAAGTTCCAAAGCAGTATCTACATCACCTTTTTGTAAATTTTCAATATTCCTCTGCTTCAGTAAGTGTTCTTTGGTGCTTCTTAATTTTCCTGGCATTGATTTGCCAGGCTTCAAACCAAAGTATGTGGGCCAATTGTTGACACAGGCCTCACAGTAGCAATCAAATTTGTACTGGAACTTTAGACCTTGATGTCTACTCAGACGATCTTCAAGAGCATGGTGGTATCTGGATTTGAAACATATTTAATTATCAATGTTTATAATATTATATGGTGTTAGACAGTAGTATTATATATGGTACAATAAAGCTCCATAAAAAATAAAACAGGATCTAGTTAAACCTGAAATACAGTAATAGTGAATGGCACACATAATCAAGACTATTGACTTGAGGCAAATTTACATTTACAGAATAATTTAAAAAATAATTGGTTATATTTTGTGGAAGAATAAATCCAACTTACCCATAATTGTCAAATATTTGCATGCCCTTCTTAATAGGTCTGATAGCAAGCAATATCATTTTTCCAGATCCCAGTTTTGTTGCCCTTGTAACATTTGGTGCACATGAATGATTTATTAAACTGTGGAAAGCATATGGAGCACTGGCAATGCTGACTTCATCAACATAATTCCCACTAGCATTCTGCATGTTAGAGCTGAGACCATGCATGTTAGTGGGACTTGTCATCACATGGTGAAGCAATGTGCCTGCAACACACTTCTTTACTTTTTCAATATCTCCTTCATTACTATCCTTTAGAAAATCAGTGTGTTCTAACAAGAAATTGAAGAACACAGCGGCAGTGACACATTTTGGAATATATCTGATATAGATCTCTTATTTACATTAGAGGCCAGAGTGTGAACTGATGTGTAATACTTTGAGTCGTAGATCCATTTGTCATCGACTTTAACAAGACCATGGTGTTCAGTATTTTCATTTGCTTCTGCATCCTCAATAGTTTTGAGTAGGCTGGGCCAGTCAAGATGATCAGTGCGGGCCTTAATTACAGTTCTTAATGCCAGTAATTCCAGTTTTGTAAAGTCCATGTGGATCAGAGTGGCCATTAGGGAACATTCATATTTGTGGTATTCTCTCCAAGCCTTCTCTTTACATTCATCACTGCAATATAGCACATAGCAACATACATCACACGGCATCAAATTCAAATTTGTTGAGAGGCAATAATTACAAAAGAACAAAAATTGAGACTTGAGTAACAGTGTGAAATATGGTTCCTCACATGCCAGTATCTCACCAGTTTTTATATCCTCTTTTGCAATAACATGTCTGCCCATTTCTTCAGATTGGACCACTTTCAACTTGGAGCTTGCACATACATAACTTTCATCAGTAGCTCCTTTGAATGCAAGAAGTTCTTGGATTTGCTGAGCTTGCCTCTTATTTCGTCTGTCACATAATAAATCCTTACATTCAGATTTTCTTTTTGTGAGTCTTCCCTTGAGATGTTCAGGATATTTTAATGAAAAAACCATGTCTATGTCTTTGATGCATTCAGCATATTTCTTTAAAGTGAAAAACACAGCTGATCTGTTGGATAAAGCTAAAGCATAGTTCTCAGACTCCCGTGGAGCATAGAGTAGTGATAAATTGTAGTATTGCCATGCTTGGTATTTGTCAAACCTATGGTAGGTTTTGTTTGTGCTCTGAAAATGTCGGTTACCAAGGTTACGGTAGTGTGTAGACACTTTATCACATTTCTTTACCTCCTCCACTTTTGGTATTGCTGTAAGACTTTTGATAATGTCATAGACATACAAAACTCTCTCATCGTTTGTTGTTAAAGACAGTAGCTTCTTCGATATATCTGCTATCTTTCCTTGCTTAGTGAGTTTGCCTATAACACCTTCATAGCACGAATCAATACTCATTTTGAGGTTAACTGTTGAAAAAGTATTGATTTATCCAGCTTAGTGGCAACAAGGGCAGTGTCGTCGATATGTCACACTTCGCAACACCTTTTATAGTGGTCAATTTGGGCTGTGAAATGGTATTTGTCATAGAACAAAGGTTGAAAGCGCAGAATATAGGACTGGATAAGTCCGAGAGAGGTAAGTCAGCAGAACATCTGGAAATTTAAACATTTTATAGATTAAAATTACTGATAGATACATAAACTACATTAATATTATTCACAGTACTTGCCGATGTAGTAACAGTCCTTCTGCATCCGAAGTTACTGGACGAGTTATTTATACCGCAGCCGGTCGCAACGCACGCTGTCATCAAGCAACTGCTCCAGGATATATCAGCTACGTCTATTATGAAGCTCGACGACTACTCCATTAGCAAGCTCTGGGACTTAATGACCATGATATTCAAATGGCAATTAGCAGTGGCCACAAACCAAAACATTTTTGACATTACCCGGCGGCACCTCAGAAGTGTGACCACAATAATGCCACAATATTTTCCAAAATACATTATTGAGCAAGCCATGAGAAAATTTGAAAATTTAGCGCTACGCTTTACAGATGATGATTACAAATGTCTAAACAATACATTGATACTGTGGTTCTCCGAATATCACACTAAAATATCAGTTCTATTACGATTAGGCCTGCAAAAAAAAGATGGGACTTTTTCTTTACCGGCAACGATCACACCAAATATTTTGAAAAATTTAGGAGAAAACATATACAAATACGATAATAAGAAGAATCCTATAGATAAATATGAAGGTTGTTGTGCTGATAGTAGTGAAATAAACTGCCTTTTAGCATCGATAGAAAATATAACTTGTAAAAGTAAAATTCAGTTACAATTACCTATTGAATTCGGAAATAACGAGTCACAGAAAAAAACCCTTGATATAGCAAAAGACTCTCAATATGAGAGCATTGATACTAATGTGAAGGTAAAAAACACAGATCTTACTTTCACACCTAATATTCCAAAATCTACTCAAGAAGACCTCTTAGAAATGCTAGATGAAATGAATTTCTAACATATATTTAGTCACTGAATACCATTAAATGTCTGTAATTAGATTTTTTGTGGCAATACTGTACAAAATAATGTAGTAGGAGAAAATGAATTTATGCGCATAGAGCATTCTTTGTCTATGGTACGGAATTCCTGGATAAGCTTTTGAAGCGGAAACTGGATGTAATATTGTATAAATAAATATAACATACAATATACATTGTATTTGATATTGTTACAAACAAAGGTTGATATGATAAACATAACCAAAGTGTATTACTACGAATTAAACCGATACAGAAGTAAAAGGGGCATTGTTTTCATTCTTAGAATAAATAATTGTAATGGGCAATATGCATGATTTTTTTTTTTTATATACGATTCTACTAGTTATTACATTACCAAACATACAAATATCACGTCCCAAATATAAACTATTACGCAAAAAATTAAATATTAAAATCGCTATCAATTTTGGGCGATATAAACGCGGCCATATTGGCGCGCTTGTTCGTGACGTCACGATTACACAAGTTCGATGTTAACAGCAGTGTTTGGTTCAATATATTATTACCAGAAAATAAAGAAAGTGAGTGAATATCGACTTAATTACCATGGAAAAGCATAAAAAAATTATTACAAATATTGTGTCATTCTTATATGCCCAAAAAACATACCTAAACACTGCACCTGACAAAGTACCTATATTTCCTTATGCCGAAAGGTGAAAATCTAAGAATAAAGTTGTGCACGGCTATGAGAAGAGACAATGTATCGCGTTTGAGCTGTTTATATTGTTGTGAAGACCATTTCGATGTAAGTTAGGATATTAAAATTAAGTAAAATACATATAAATATCATTCTTACGTTTACCTACCTACTTGTTTTTTTTACAAATCTCTACAAAAACATAATCTAGGTTACGAAAAGTCGTAAATATATTATTAAGTATTCTTATATCCTTATGTATGTATGAGTATAAGTCTGTATCAGTCCATATACGTCCCACTGCAGGGTACGGGCCTCCTCTACAATCGACAGTACGATTGAGAGTGATTAGGCTATATAGTCCACCACGCTGGCCTATTGCGGGTTGGCGGACTTACATACCATAGACATTTTTATAAATCGCTATGGTATGCAGGTTTCCTCGCGATGTTTTCCTTCACCGTCGTAGTGCGTGGTGATTGACTATCAATACACACATGACTCCAAAAAGTCAGAGGTGTGCCCTGGGATTCGAACCCGCGACCACCGTGAACATGTTGGCAGTCGCGTCTAGTCCGTTTACCAACAAGCCACCACGCACTTTAATATATGAGTATAAGTATTACTGATGAATAAAAACATCTATTTTTTTTTTATTGCATTGTACTTCTAGACGAGCAAGCCGTTCGCCTAATGGTAAGCGATAGGTCTGCTCATAAACAGTAGTAAAACCAAACAACACCTTGAATTACAAAGCAATGCTTGGCATTCCACTACGCTCGCCATCCTGAGACATAACATGTTAAGTCTCAATATGTCCAGTAGTTACTCTGGCTACAATGTCTTTCAATCCAAAACACAAAAGTGCATTTACACTGCTGTTTTACGGGAGAAATAGACATTGCGGTGGTATCTGCCCAGATGGTATCTCACATATGAGAGACCTACCACCAGTAAAGAAGAATTAATAAGTATTAGAGTAAGAGGCAAGTTCGAGACTAGTTTTATTAATCTATCTTTATTTCTGGGTTTCACATCAAAGAGGATACAGAAAATTATATTAAATATAAAATAATGGCATTAATTCTCTTCACAATGAATTAATACTGTGAACACATAAAACTATTCACTTAATATAAAAAAAAACAGAGACACAATACAAAAACAATTATTCCTCAGAAAAGAAAC
Organism: Hyles vespertilio; assembly: GCA_009982885.2. NCBI lineage: Eukaryota > Metazoa > Arthropoda > Insecta > Lepidoptera > Sphingidae > Hyles > Hyles vespertilio. Next base: position 5,733,710 of record CM042806.1, on the reverse strand, counting down.
CATACAAATAGCTTGTTGATAGCAGACATATCGTGTAAACGTGACGTCACGTTTCAGTTTTTGTTTTTAATGGCTCTGTCGCAGACTCGACAATTTTGCCAATGTCAAGTGTTGGAAAGCACAGATTAAATAAAAAGCGTATAAATTGGGAAAATAAAAAACGTAACAAAAAATTATAAACTTAATTAATATTGAGAAAACAATAAAACATTGATGATACTAAAACAACAACACAAAAAAAACTATACATTTAATTAAAAACATAGCGAAATTATTCACATAAAGAGAAAAAATAACTAACCATTGGACTAAATACCATTACAACAAAATATTACAGTTTAATATTATTTACTTCAATAAGACGTCACGTTTCATCCACCAATAGTGTTGCGTTTCGGAAATATGCGCGGAATGCCACTTTTTGATGATTAAATTTCACTATAAAATTAAAATAAATTTTAAAAATTATTGCATAGTGTGTTTTCAGTAGCAATAATGATTACAAAAAAATGTATTTTGTCCATATTTAAGTTACGTGTATATTCCCCATTAAGCAGCGGAAGCATGGGCGTAGCCAGCCATGGGCTCAGGGTGGGACAGAAATCACAAATAATATTTAAGTAGCAAACTATACCCGTTGTCTCACCCCGGTATGTACCCCGGTTATGTTTTTCATACAATAACGTTACACCCTATAGCACCATGTATTTGAGTACGTCATGCTCGCTTAAAGGTCTGTGCTTGCGGCGGCGTCGTGTGCCGGGTCGGTCACTTCCCTATAACACGGTTGAGGAGACCGATGGCTGGCACATGCGTCATACTCGTGAACGGGTGCTGCTTGTGTAGACTGGTCTGCTCAATTTGCTTATAATGATAATATTAATTACTTTGTTTTTCTTTTTTAATTTTTTATTGCCTTTCATTGCTTTTGCTCAACAGTGTATACCGAATCCGCGGTCAGGGCGACCACACTTAACTCAGCCGTACAATATAATTATTATTATGAATAATTTATGAACTGCTCTGAATTTGAACTCCTGTATGATCACTGTATTGTAAACTTATTTTGAAAAGAGCAACGCTAGAGTTTCTTGCCCGTTCTTCTCTGGCGAAAACAGCCTTGTGAACTGGGTGGTAGTGGGAAAAAAAATATGACTGAATCTAAATAGTGTATGACATTTTATGGATTCAATAAATATTTTCATTTCATTTCTTTTCATATCTACAGAATATATCAACTGTGCTACCGAAAACGAAGCCGGGTGGCAGTTTAAGTGACTTCAGACTCAATACAAATAAAAATTTTGCAAAATAAGCCTTTAATTTTTAAAGGCGCTATGGTACGTAAGGATTTAAATTATTATTTTAGCAAAAACTATAGATTTACCAGTTACCATCTAAACACAAAGATATTTAAAAAATCTCAAAAAAATATCGTGTTTCTTGCGAATTTTTATTTGCTGTGTTTAGTGTGGTCAGCGATGTTCCTATCTTGTATTGGATATTATTGCTATTTCAAATTAACATAACCACCTTGTTATTTTTGAAGCCTTAGCATGTTCTATATTTCTGCTATTGTTAATTACCCCCACAAAATTTGTAAACAAAAAACTGACCATATATTATAACCATTTTTCACATCTAAAATTACACATACAAAGTTAACTGTTCAGTTACTTCTTTTAATGGGTTCCATTTCAAACGCAAAGTTGGGCATGAGAAGCGATGCATAGTTGAAAGTGGGGAAATTTGGACATGGGCAACGGAACCTCAGGGGTCAGAGGTTGGCTGACTTTCTGTAGAAAGAGGGACTTTTTGCGATGATCTCTTTATTCCAGAAGCCGCCTCACAGGAAATGACCCTGGTTGAGTCCTAAAGGTTCTAAGAAAAACGAGATAGATTTCATCTTAACGGCGAATAGATAGATGTTCATTGATGTCTTTGTGATCAACAGGGTGAAAACTGGCAATGATCACCGAATGGTTAGGGGCACATTGAATAGCAGTGAACAATTAGAAAAGCGTCGCTAGATGAAGTCTACGCTCCGACCTACTCGCGCCCATATCCAAGACCCCGAGAGCTTTCAACTTGAACTAGCGAATCGCTTTAATTGTATACGTGAAAACCTATACAATCAAAAGTGAAAACCTAGCAGTGGAGTGCTAACAGCTTTTTGTAGAAGCAATCCATACGGTGGTATTTAAGTAATTTACGCCTCGCCGTAGAGATAGACCACAAAACCCTCGATCCACACTCTTGACGATATTGTAGTCTTGTCAGAATCGCTTGAATACTTTAGCACTATGCTCGAAGACCTCAATCGAGTCTACCAACAGGTGGGTCTTAAATTGAACATGGACAAAACGAAGATCATGTCGAATGTCCATGTTGTGCCCACCCCCATCGGAGTTGGGGGCACGACTCTTGAATTTGTAGACGAATATGTCTATATAGGACAAGTGGTCCGGTTAGGTAGGTCCAACTTCGAGAGAGAGGTCAATCGTCGAATCCAACTCGGTGGGACAGCGTTCGGAAAACTACGCTACGTCTTCTCGTCCAAAATACCTCAGTACCTTAAATCGAAAGTCCCCGATAGTTGTGTGTCGCCAGTGATGACATACGACACCGAGACGTGGCCTCTCACTATGGGCCTTATTAGAAAGCTCAAAATCAACGAGCTATGGAGAGGGCTATAATAGGGGTTTCCCTACGAGATCGAATCAGAAATGAGGAGATCCGTAGGAGAACTAAAGTAACCGACATAGCTCAGCTGATTAGTAAGTTGAAGTGGCAATGGGCGGGGCATATAGCGCGGTGAAGTGATGGCCGATGGGGCCAAAGAGTTCTTGAAACGAGGCCTCGTAGCGGAAAGCGCAGCGTAGGACATCTACCCACGGTCCCGGTAGAAGCTGGAGCGCTCTTGCTTCGGGTTCCCGGGGCCGCTCCAATTGCGCTGAAGAGGGCAACGCGGGGTTTTGGTTGGTATGCCTATCGGTGAACCCAACATAATCGCTCCACCCTATCCCGAGGTGGGGCGTTAGCGGTAACCCGGTTTCCATCAACAACATCAACAAAAATAAAAGGACGTCTACCCACAAGATGGTCAGGAGACGTGGTAAAGGTCGCGGGACGTCGTTGGATTCAGGCGGCCTCTAACAGGTCACTGTGGAAATCATTGGGGGAGGCCTATGTTCAGCAGTGGACTTCCTTTGGCTGATAACTGATGGATGATGTGTTTATACTTATAGTCACTAAAACTAGCACCCGGCTTCGTTTACGGTCGCAGTCTTGATATATCCTGTTATGTATAATTCGAATTAACCAAAACATTTTCTTATTGCTCACCTTCCTACACCACGAAATCATCCATCTAAAAAATGTGTCAAAATCATCAATAAAAAAAAATGTTAATCAGTCAATTTACGGCCGGTTTCTATAATCTATCTATCTTTAACAAGAGATTTCTCTCGAAATTTCGATTCATTTTTTGCTTCAGTAAAGAAAGACAGAGATATTTAGATAAGGTGCATATATTTATACATATCTAGGCAAGATAATAACGTATGTCTATCTTTGTTTATTGAAGCATACAGTGGTATCGACATAGTAACGATATCCATTTTAACCTCTTGTTAAAGATAGATAGGATATAGAGAACGGCCGTTAGAGGTTTATATCTATCTATAGATAGTATTTTATTTTTTTAGGTTTGGGCAACCTTAGAGGCCAGAGCCAGGGTGGGGCAAGTGCCCCACTCTGCCCCACCGTGGCTACGCCCATGAGCGGAAGTCGATGTTTTAGATCGTTGACTTACCTACATTAATACAATTAGTAAGGTAAAGTCACCAATCGTCACCATTCAGTGTTTTTTTTATAAGCTCTATGCAAGTTTGTTAACGAAACGAACCAGTATTTTTTCTTGTACAATGGTTGAATAAACTATATAAAATAAAATAAAACTAAGGATTTAGTAGTTGACCATCTAAAAACTAGTAGATGACCATATTTTGCATCAGTACCTAGTTGACCATTCAGATTCCTAAGTTTTAAATATTTGTAAAATAAGAAGCAAATCAAGACTTATTCTTTCTGTTGTTGTTGTTGTTTCTTTGTAAATGTAACTTTGTAAGTGTTATTCTTGGTACACCAATTTTATGCAGCCGTTCTTATGGGTGATTTAAAAAGACAAACATTCTTCACTACCGAGAGAATTGCACCAAATTGCACCTTCATTATAATTTAGAAATGCTCCCTTTTCCCCAGACATCTACAAGGTGGAAAAGTGGTTTTAGTAATTATTATATTCATCACATAAACTCTATCATTCTCGAATATATCGTTATTATAAACCTAAACATAAAATATAGAAAAAAATAAGACCAGTATGTTAAAAAATACTTTATTTTCACACATAACAAAAGTCCTTAAAAATATTAACCTCGCATTGAGATTGCTATTCAATAACGTTCCGTGAAGTTTATCCTCAGAGTTTATCATTGAGAGTTTCAACTCCAGTGGATATTCCGAACAAAATGTGCACTGCGCATGTGCTAACCAAGGCGCGGGAAACCATTAGAACCAGAGGGAAGTTTGTGTTACTGCATGGAAATGACAAAAACAGAAATAGCGGTATAGGCGTAAAGAATACTAAACTACAGGTCGTCCCCGCCCTTCTGTCGCCGAAAGCGCTCTTGTACAAAATAATAAGAACAGATTTACTCATTTTTTATTTTATCACATTGGTCATGCATCAATCTACGAAATACCACGAGGACCAGATGTCTTCAGATGGACGATCTCAACATTCATACTTGTGTCTTAAAAAAGGTTTTTTTGTTTGTAATATTGGTAGCGCTGCTGTCATAGTGAAAATTTAACTTATTGTTTAACAACAGATTACTATAAATTACATTGGTAACTGAAAATATGTTTAGTTATTATCTGTCTAAAACAAGTTCGAATGGAAATTAAAAGCCCTTAAATTTTTTTTTATGTTTCGTATATGCCTTGCATGTTGGACAACCTTTCAAGTCAGCCAATAGGAGGGCAGAAAAAGGTGAATCGGCGCCACCATTTATAAGTACGTTTTAGAAGAACCAGTGCAGCGCACCCTCTTTCAATTTACCAGAAATATCAATATTATTAACATTTGAATTTGAGCTCTTGCTGAAAATAGACTTTCGGAAAAAACTGAACTAATGTATGAAGTTATGAACACAATTCTATTCAAATTAAACCTAAAACAAGTTTTATAGAAAATATTTACAACAGAAGTAGGTGCTAGGCCACACCGCACCGTCGCCGCATCGTGTGGCTTCCTCTACCAGTCTTCCCCAATTAGTCCATTGAAATGTTACATGAGCTTTGCATTTTTAGAGGACGCAATTTTATTTTTGGGATTTGTGTGGGCGGTCAATAGAAGCTTAACCTCAAGTTTGTGGGGTCGCCACCCATGTCCCCCGGCCGCCATCTTGGAAAAGGGGTGAAAACACTTTTTTCCCGTTATCTCGGAAACTATGCGTCTTACGAAAAATTTGTAAAGCATAATTTGTAGCTAATTGTATTGCCTACAAATATGTTTATATAACTTTTTGCCCTAAATTAAAAATTAAAGAAGTTATAAGCAAAAAACTTAGTAAATATTTATAAACAAAATATTTTTGCTCTATAACTTTTTATAAAAAAAATCTCACTTTTTTGCTATTTTTTTATTTTTATTAACCTATTCTGTGCCACTAATGGGTAAAGGTCTCCCTCAACTCCTTCCACTTATCTCTATCAGTTGCTGATGCCATCCAAGTGCTGCTAAATTGGTCGAAATCGTCGCGCCACCTTTTCCGAAGCCTGCCGCGTGGCCTCTCGCCATCCTTAGGCACTCATTGAGTGGCAATCTTTGCCCACCTTTTCGGGTGCATCCGGGTGACGTAGCCCGCCCAATCCCAGTTTAGTTTAGCTAATTTCTGGGCAACATTCTTGACTCTGGTTATGGAGCGCAAGGTGTTAGTGGGTACTCTGTCCATGCGTGTTACGCTTAGCATTCTGTGCTCCATAGCTTTTTGACAAACCTGGACCTGGACCTCTGAAGTTCGGTCAAAGACTAGGATTGAGCACTGTATGTTAGAATTGGTAAGATTGGTAAGAGTCTACTTTTAAGAGAAATAGGAAGATTTCCCTTAAGAAATTTCTTCTTCACTTTTTTGCTTATAACTTCTTTAATTTTTAATTTAGGGCAAAAAGTTAAATAAACATATTTGTAGGCAAAACAATTTGCTACAAATTATGCTTTTACAAATTTTTCGTAAGACGCATAGTTTCCGAGATAACGCGAAAAAAGTGTTTTCACCCTTTTTTCCAAGATGGCGGCCGGGGGACAAGGGTGGCGACCCCACAAACTTGAGGTTAAGCTTCTATTGACCCCCCAAACATGTCCCAAAAATAAAATTGCGTCCTCTAAGAAATGCAATATTCGGTCCTTAAATTGTAAGATTTCAATGGACTAAATTATTTCTTAGCAACTTGTTGCAAGTGTACAATACTTTTCTGTCAAGCTGACTTAACAAGTCATTGATATCATCATTCTACTTTTTACCATTACAATCCTATACCGGGTATATCAAGACTGCTATCGAAAACGAATGAATGAATGTGTCATTTTTTTTATCATTTTTTAAATATCATCATTTTTGGGTGGTAGATCCATAGTTTTTGCTAAAATAATAATTGAAACTCTTTTACACCTTAGTCTTTATAAATAAAAGGTTATACACTATTATTTTAGGAAAAAAATGTATTTACCACCCAAATACGACCATATGAAAAAAATTACAAAAATAAAATCGTCGCTTTTTTTGCAACATTTTCTGTTGCATTGTGTCTGAAGTCGCTTAAACTACCACCCGGCTTCGTTTTCGGTAGCAGTCTTGACATACCCTGTATATTTACGTGTCCTAAACAAGCATACAAATTATTTACAACTTCAATTATATTTATCAGACACAGCCTCTTTTTTTTAACAAACAACGATTTTTCTTTACACAGAATAAAAAAACAATTATTATTTTTAACACTGTATTGGGTAAATGTCACAAACAATCGAGTTAATTGATTGTAAACAAAGACGTCACATTACTAACGATGTCAATTGTCTTTACCATATTCAAGATACGAATAAAATAAATGTAAACTAATATTTACCCACATTTGAACATGGATAGAGTAGTCATAAGAATACATCACATAGTTTTAAGAATGTATTTTTGGTAATTTTTATTTTGTTTCTTGGATATGGCTTAGTTTATTTTCAGAGATCAATGATTTCAATCAAAGCTTAGAGTATATAACAACAAAGGAAAATACTTTGTAATTACGTTAACAAATTGCCATTGCTCTTAAATTATCATCATTTTATTTATGACTTTTCTTGCCATAGACTAGATATAAATTGTTGTTACTCATAAGCAGTCAAATCTTTATCATATTAAATAAAGACACAACAGTCCTAAATTGTTTCAAAACTTATTTGAACAAGTATCTTGTTTGTCAACCTTAATTTTATTCACATGTCAAAAATGTTTTTGCAAGAATAGTGTACCTATAGGCAGTAGCCAATCATTAATTTATCACCATGTATAACCGAAAACATCTAATTTAAAACCTCCCATTACATTGAGTGTAGTTAATTTGTAAAAAGCAGCACAAAAAATGAATATTTCAGAACATACAAGTTATGTTTTGTCAAAAAAAAATGTCAAATATCACACACTTAATATTAAAGTGGCAGTAGTGAAAAACATATATGTCACAACACACTACTGCAATCAGAACTTTGGTTGTTTTGTTATATGTAATGTCACAGATGAGACAAATGACCTATTATTTGATTTTATACAAAGTAGAAATAACTAGTAGTTTAGTATAATGCCTATCTGTGATAGAATGGCTTATATACTCATCCACAAAAATGAACGCCACATCCATATCTTAAAATTTGTCAGTAGAAAAATACTTATTATTGTGTAATAGTTAACAGATTATTTTATTTATTAAACTAAAATATTTACAATAACACCCGCTACTTAATTTTAACTTGTACAAGTTTACATGATACAATTACCTTTTTGTTCACCATTACTATAATATGATGTCAAAGTAAAGTTTGCTCAGAAATCTCTTGCAGCCTTTAAATAGGTATCTGTCAATCTAGTGGTATGAAGTGTAGGTAATACTGTTTTATTGTACCATCAATTTCTTTTACTGTCCTGTCAGTGAACCTGACTATTCATTAATGTAATATTCTTTTCCTTTCATGTACTTAATTGATTGTTATAGAAAATAATGCAAAATTGTCATTTTTACAATTTTAACACCACTTGTAAATATTTTTAACACAATTTCAATATTTATGAAACATGATTAACTTTCCAGAACGATAAGAGTGAACCAGCATGCCATCAGGGGTTTAGAAATTGTACTTGCTTAAGATATTAAAAAAAATGTGGATGTTAGTATTTTATTTATAAAATCCTGCTTTGTTCCTTAACATTTATATCACAAATAAGTCTTCACCTACAGCATGTCTGGTTTAATTAACGCAGTAAATTATTTCAAAACAATTTAAGTTAATTTTTAACCATCAGATATTGTCATTAGATCCTAAGTACAGTAACCTAATGAGTTTATCACTCTTACTTTGGCTTTTAACATTTAGTGTTGTGTTACTGGACATGATTTTTTATACATGTTGGAGACAGTATGTACCAAGGATTTAACAACTGGCCACCTTCTATCAACTTTTAGGGTAGTACTAATTGTCGCGCAAATTATTTTCTAGTGAATCAGAAAAATCACACAAAATATATCCCTCCATTCCTAACATATCATATAAAGCAGGACTTGATAGTACACGGATGCAATTTCAACACTGATAAATGCCTTAACCATTCCCAAACAAGTGTTTCATTTTTCGGCGCAACGCGTGTGCTGCTACCACACACCGTGCCTGTTATTTCCATTCAAAACTGTAAACCCACACTGTAGAATGGTCATTAATTTCTCCACAATTTATACAGCTAAACATTTCACATAACCACAAGCCACACAAGTTAACTCCTTTGTTCAATAAATCACTAACACAATCAGTTTTATCACACAAACTCGCCGATACGGCATAACACAACACAATCTTCATTGGGCTACTGCATGAATCTGCTCCGCTGCGAGTTGGGTGAGAAGCTGGCGTCTCCGTAGGCGGGCGCGGTGTGTGCGGGCGGGCTGCGCGACCACTGCCGCGGGCGCGGGGGCGTGGCCTCAGCTGGCGTCTGCGGCGAGGGCGGCAACACCGTCTGCGACATCGCGCCTAACGGACCCATGGCACCCAGCGGCCCCGGGGTCGTTGGCATGCGCACCACCACTTTCTGTTGCAGTTTTGATTGTACTGAAAAAATATAAAATATATAATGTATTATAGTAAGTGCATGGTGGCCTGTTGGTAAAACGGACTAGACGCGGTAGCCAACATGTTCACGGTGGTCGCGGGTTCGGATCCCAGGACACACCTCTGACTTTTCGGAGTCATGTGTGTATTGATAGTCAATAACCACGCACTAAAACGGTAAAGGAAAACATCGTGAGGAAACCTGCATACCATAGCGATTGATAAGAATTTCTATGGTATGTAAGTCCGCCAACTCGCACTAGGCCAGCGTGGTGGACTATATGGCCTAACTACTCTCAATCGTACTCTCAATTGTGGAGTAGGCCCGTGCCCTGCAGTGGGACGTATATGGGCTGATACAGTACTGATTATAGTTAGTAAATTTATTAACTAAAACATTGATGTTTGAAGTTTTAGCGCAATACAAAATGAAAGTAGTTTAAGTGGATGTTTTTTTATTTCTATAAATGGCGCGATGAGCATGCCATTCGTCTGATGGTGATCGATACATTAGAAGCAACGCTTGGCGTGCCACTGCACTTACCGTCCTAAGACATACTTATTAAGGCTCAATATCCCCTCAACCGTCGGAACCGGAACACGGTTCCTTCGGATTTCAAGCAATAAGCAACCTAATGTCATTGAAATAGGGTCTATTATTAATACGGCTCATCGATGTCAAGCAAAAAAGCAACCTAACGTTATTGAAATAGGGGATATTTTTGAATCAAGGTCAGTAGGCGGCGATTACGACAGTCAAAGGGATATATCCAGTAGTTACTCTGGCTACAATGTCCTTCAAACCGAAATATTTTATTAAATACTGGAATAGTAGTCACAGTAATAAATATAGGAATCGATTGTTTTTTAACAATTCCCGTTGCTTTCATGACACAGGTCTGAAGACAGAGCAATCGCCTTATTAACTAACAAGTGACCATTAATGTGGACAAACAAAACTCAAAATAAGTACATTTCCAAGTTTTATAAGTAAATGAGGCAAGGTGAAGCAACAACTATATTTAACATTCTATATACTGACTATAGATATAAGCTCCAATAGCAGCGACTATGGTAGCCAGGGTGGACAGGTATGGTCTGATGATAGAGAACAGGGCGCCTAGAACGGTGCCGTACGCCACGTCGCACTCTCTCTGCACGTCCACCTTGAGCTCCTGCGCCGTGAGCTTGGAGTTGACGCGCACCCAGCCGTACCCGCCCGACTCGTACGCAGACGCCTCGTTCGCCACTATCACTGTTATTTCACCTGGAAATTGTTATTTGGTGTTTATTAATGGTTGAGGTGGACCACAAGGTGGTCAGATGACCTGGTAAGGTCCCGGACGTCACTGGATGCAGGAGCCCTACTATATAAATAATCCGAAATTCGAATCTTCGTGACGTTTTTCGTTTCGAAACCTACCCTGTAACACGAAATTCGAATCTTCGGATCGAAGAATGAATGATTCGAATATATCGTCAAACCGAACATTTTCTTCGGTTTCGAACTTCGTTTCGGATTTATATAGTAGGGCCCCAGACTGCCTCCTACAGTTCACTGTGGAAATAATTGGGGGAGGCCTATGTTCAGCAGTGGACTTCCTTTGGCTGATGGATGGATGGATGTGGATTACCATTGGAATTGACACATTATAATAGGAAATAATAATAAATATTCGATTAAAGGGTCATTCACAATTATTGCATTAAACAATAATAGGATTCAACGGATTTGATTACACTACCATCTACCATCAATTGCTTGGCAGTCAGTTCTTCTTTCTTATTTTTCACTGAGGATCACAACCATACACGATGTTCCTTCATCATATTGGATCCTGGGTGTCATTGACCATTTGGTATAAGCTACAACCAACCATCCTTTCTAAAAAGTCCGACTACTTGGCTGGTGCTATAGCTCTAGTGAGCTTACCCTCAATACAATCACACCCATAACATAAAGAAATTGCCATAAACTTTAAACCCACCATCTTTATTCGCGGTCTCGATCTTCAAGCCAGGCGATGCGGTGATCTTGACCAGTCTCAGTGCGTGCGGGTGTCCGAACACCGAGAATGACGCGGGCGCGTCCACCACCGACACTTTGCCTTGAGACACCTGCACCAGCGGTAACATGTACACTTTAGTGCAGGCGCGAAACACGCTCCATTCTGCACATAATTCCACCTCAGATGCCTCCGTGATCACTGCGCCTGGGACGATCTTGCAGCCCATACGACCTGGAAAATTATTGATGGTTATAAAATAAATTATATGGCAGGTTGGTACTGTCCCTAAGCTTACTTAGTGGTGGTACTGGTGGTAGGTCTCTCATATGTGAGAGGCCACCTGGGTAGGTACCACCGCAATTACTATTTCTCCCGCCAAACAGTAGTGTAAACGCATTGTTGTGTTTCGGTTTGGAGTACCTTGTAGCCAGAGTAACTTACTGGACATATTGAGACCTAACATATTATGTCTCAGGATGGCGAGCGCAGTGGAATGCATAGCATTGCATTTACATTGCAACTTCATGGACAGTCGTATCACTTATCATCAGGCGAACAGCATGCTAGCGTCGCCATACAAGGCAATAAAAAAAATTAAGGCTCTTTCCTTTCTATAATACGAGCATGGCTAATTACCGTTCATAAGGTCCAGTACTGGTTCCGCCTGGTGCGGTGTTTCAGTGCGGCATGTGTAGGGTAGTTCCACTTGTACGCCTTCTAGAAGGTACTTTTGCTCCTCACTGCACACCACAGGCCCTGATGAGAGTCCCTCAGCGATCATCGTCAGCGGAACCAACGCTGCTGGCCACTCGCCCGGTATGAATTCCAACTGGAATTTTAAAATGTGTTGCTGTTGGTACAGTCGGGATATGCAGATGCGCGTTTAGTCTGGCAGAACTATTATTTACGGATTTTATCGGGGATTTGGTTCAATTTTCTTCCAGACGGTTCTTTACAGCTACTAGTTCACAGTTTGACGTGACCACAAAAAGGTGTAATAAATTTCGTAAATAATAGCTTTATTTCAATGTGTAACATTCGTAAATCTAAGAAACCACTGGCAAAATTATGTTGGCAAGACGGGATATATTACAATAAGAAAATGCATACTCCATACACGGAACAAATAATCACCTTCCGCCTTCATTATGAACGCTTTTATCTTTTAAACTACGCAATAAATAAAGCAGTTTCTATCAATAGTGATTCAAGAAGAAAATTTACTTGTATATGTATTTCTATTTACATTATATATTCATCAACTATGGGCGGTAACGTACCGAGGTAAAGCTGGGGCGCTACTATATTCATCTGAAACGAAGTTCGAAACTTCGGACGATCGAAGTTTATATACGATATGAATGTATCTATTCTGTAAAAGTTCAAAGTTTGCATAACGTACATCGTAATCTTAAGTGTATGGTTACGACCATAAGTCAATAACGACCATAAGTACATGCAGGTACATTCGTATCGTATGTAAACTTCGATCATCTGAAGTTTCGAACTTCGTTTCGGATTAATATTGTAGGGCCTCTGGTCTGGACTGCTAGACTTTTTTTACAATATTAGAAGAATATTTGATTTGAATATTTACAATCTAAGCAGGTTTCATCATTGTGAACATCAAAATAACTGATATTATTGAGTTACCTGTTGCAACGGCAGTTGGTGTACGGTGAGCGTGGCGGCGGGGCGGTCCCGCTTGAGCACGACCTTGCCGCCCGCAGTACCGGTGAGGAGTGCGAGCTGCGCGCCCCGCGCGGACTGCACGCACGCGCCGCCCGTCGCGCGCCAGCCGGGCCCCGCCAGGCAGATCAACCAACCACCAGTCGCTGTGATATACATCTCATTATTGGCAACCTCCGTGGCGTAGCTGGTTAGACACTAGCGGTGAAATGAGATTTATTGTTTCGGGTTATTTGTTTCGAGTCTGGGTGTTTGTGAGACCTAAAAGTCTCTTGTAGTTCCTGACACCCACAACACAAGACTCGATATTAGTGTGAGACCTGGACTATATATGCGGCTGTTGGTGTATTTATTTGATTGTTGAAATTATTTATGTGATTATTGAAAATCTATTGCATGTTGTAACAAGTCCAAAGTGTTAAAAAAGACACAAAAACATACAAAAGTCAATATGCTTAAATTCATCACTCTAAGATGTTAATAAAATAATAATTAATATAGCGTGTGTGCAGTTTGGTCTCTGTAATTCTTGCTTGATTTACTATACAGAATGATATTGACATTTGGTATTTAACTTCAACCACATGTTCCCAACTACCCCCAGGTAACATTGTACTAAATTTAAAAAAAACTACCTGGGAATTTTGATGAAATTCGCTATTTAACTTTGCCCAGTAGTGATAAGAGACAGGTTAAAGAAAAAATAAATCAATATCACCTGTATACATTTAGAACATTGTCATCAACAATTTGTCAAATGATGAAACATAGTTATTAAAATAATGAAACAGATGGAATTCGTTGACTTTCCAGCCACACAATTTTAACATTATTTTGGATCCATAGACAAATGTGTTCTACAAACAAAATCATAAAATATCCAAACAACATCCTTATTGATTCTCACCAACAATTCTCTCAGAGCTACCGTCATCTCCAGGCACCCACACCTCGTCACTCACAGTAACTCCGGACATAGAGCTATGGAACGTCATGAAAGTACCGCTTGGCTCCACTCCTGTCAGTACTAACTCTGGTCCTAGGGCACTGAAACAATAACAATTATATTATAACAAGATATTAAAGATATTAAAATATCGAAACACCTTGCAAGTTTATGTTTTGTAAGGATTATCAGAAAAATGTGGGTATCAGGAACTACGAGAGGCTTTCGATCTCACAAACACCCAGATCCGAAAGAAATATTTGTGGGCCGCACATATATTTCTCTCAGTGAGGGGATCGAACCCGCGGCCTTTCGTTTCGCACGCGTTGTTTAACCGATTGCGCTGCTAAAATACTACTACTAAAATTACCACCCGGCTTGGTTTTCGATAGCAGTCTTGATATACCCCGTACAGTATCAAAATGTAACCTACTTTTGTGATACAATCCTCCCAGCTATTAAAGTACCATTCTGAGTAGACCTCAACAAATCAACATTAGCGTCTCCTTCAACCGACAGCTTTATAAGAATATGTATTTGTACGTAGTTGAATGTTCATTACCTATCCGGTGCGACGTGCGCATGCGCGAATGTGGCGGGCAGTGCGGACACGTTGGCGTGCGGCGCCAGTAGCGCGCGGCCCACGTTGCTGCGCACCACTGCGCGCACCAGACGCTCCTCCGCCTCGCCAGAGGGCTCCACCGTGCAGTAATGAGGCAGGGACACTTCCACGTGGATAGACTGGAGAAAAACACATTGTTTAATTTACATTTTCTCTTGACACGTTAAGTAATGGGGCAGGGACACTTCCACGTGGATAGACTGGAGAAAAACACATTTTCTATACTTTACTGTTCACACGTTACGTTTGTTCGCTATGCGGTTGCGGGTATCATACATCAGTTTTCGTTTAACTACATAAAATGAATAAAACGCATTCTTAGAGAATTTAATTGTCGTGGTGTCATGATGGATAAAAGCATAACATAATTAATCTTGGCAAAGCCTGCAAGATATCTTAGGATGTAATAGATTAGTTTTTCTATGTCATTTTTAAGAAGTAAATCTTTCACACCACAGTCCATACTAGATATAGATTGGACTTTCTTAAATCTAACAATAAAGGCTACATCTTGCTTATTTCACTCTTTAAGTTGTGATCACAAAATACTTCAATTATCTTCTTTAAAATGTTCTAATATCTCAAAGACTTATGTCCTAAATAACTTTCCACTAACCGTCTCCCTATAGATATTGTTCCTCTCGTCTCTATGACTCGCAATGACCACTCCATGCCCAACCGCGAGCGCCTTCAGTTCTCCAGTGGACGTGACGTCAAACGCTCCGTCACTATACGCCTTCCAGTTACTGCGGGGCGAAGACTGAAGTCTTATCACAGTGCCGACGGCCAGAGCGAGGCGGTCACCTGAAGATATGTCTGAAGGTAAACCCTTCACTGAGGTCGTAATGTCTGATATCGCTAGGATCTCCACTGTGCTGTCCCAGGAACGGGTTTCTGCTACCTGTGTACGAAAGTTCTTGTTAAATTATGTTTACAAAATTAATTCTAGTTGTGAATAATTATTGCGTAATAAGAAAATTCTAGAAAAATGCATACTATGAATTTTTCATAATGTACAGACTTGACCGTAAAATAATCAGTTCGATATATCTACCAGACAGTTCTGTGTATCATAATAACTTTAAAAAAAAATAAGCATAATATGTTGTTGACTATAAAATAATGCATTAGAAAAGCCGACATTTACACGACATTAATACATAGATGTTAATATGTGTACTGCGAATATTCTATAGTTATACAAATAAATTTCCATTACCTGTCCCATATTGCGCACTCTGACGTCGATTGTGATGACGCCGGGTTTCAAAGGCACTACTCTCACCGACAGACCTTCAGCTGAAGACCTCTCAAGTAGATCTGTTCGAGTATAAAACACAAGTTTTAAAAGCGTGCTATGGAAGTGCGTGATGGTCTGCTGCAAACGGACCCGACGCAGTGGCTAGCATGTTCACGGTGGTCGCCGATTCGAGTACCAGGGCACACATTTGATTTTTCGGAATCATGTGTGTCAATTACCAGGCACTATAACGGCGAAGGAAAACTTATTTGCATATCATAACGATTTTAAAATAGTTTCCATGGTATATATATGCCTAACCACTCTCAATCGTATTCTCGATTGTAGAGGAGGCCAGTGCCTTGCAGTGGGACGTATATGGGCTGACACAGATACAGATTGACTATATACTAGCGGTCCGGCCCGGCTCCGCACGGGTGCAGATACACTTTTAAAAATGCCGGCATAATGTTCAATTCCAAATATTTTTTTTTTTTTTTTTTTTTTTTATTGCGTTGAATGGCGAGACGAGCAAGCCGTTCGCCTGATGGTAAGCGATACGACCGCTCATAAACAGCAGCAACATTCCACTGCGCTCGCCATCCTGAGACATAAGATGTTAAGTCTCAATATGTCCAGTAGTTGCCCTGGCTACAATGTCCTTCAATCCGAAACACAACAGTGCATTTAAGCAGTGTTGTTTCACGGGAGAAATAGACATTGCGGTGGTACCTACCCAGATGGCATCTCACATATGAGAGACCTACCACCAGTATAAATTTGGAATATCGACCAATCGGACCACGAAAAACGACTATTGCTAGAATTTTAGATAGAGATTAGATCATAGCGTGATGATATATCGCACCTTTAGAATTGAATAGACCTAACTAAAAAATCTTATTTTTTGGGAAACGTTCATTAAAGGTTTGTAACATAAGAAACGTTGAACTTACGTGCTTATGGATTTATCGAGAAGACCGAAGTACACATATTTCTGTCTTTCACGCGTCAATAGGTCCTTCATTATTAACGGGTCGATGGGTCATTTTAAGCCACTAGATTTAAAGCCAAAATCATTTTTTTTATTAAGTCATTTTACGTCTAAAGGTGCGATATAATTTACAGCATTCCTCGACAAATTGACTATCCAACACTGAAAGAATTTTTCAAATCGGTACAGCGGAACAAACAAACAAACTCTTCAGCTTTATAACATTAGTATATATGTTAACGGAAATGTATGTAATCCGTCATTGTATGCAATTCCTAGGAAATCTATGTACAATGCCTAGGAAATGTATACATTTCCTAGGATATGTATGTGTAAAATAATTATTGAAAGAATATTTTATACATTTCCTAAATAACTTCGGAATTGTATACATTTTCTAGGAGCTGTATACAATTCCTAGACTTCATACATTTCCGGTAACATATACATTAACAGTCGCTGCCAATAAACAATCCCAATCCAAAATTTGCAGTTTCAGATTGACAGCTCAATCTTTTTTCTGATACTATATTGCCAATAATCAATCTCAGTAGTGAAAAAACTATGGCAACATGGTAAATGACAAATCGAAAAGTAGAAAACAATCCAGATTGACTTCAATTTAATTTTTTCGATTGATTATTGGCATCGGCCGATAACCTGTAGCATTCCTCGACTAGTAACCTATCCAACACTGAAATGATTTTTCAAATCGGACCAACGGTTCTTGAAATTAACGCGTTCAAACAAACAAATAAACTCTTCAGCTTTATAAAATTAGTAAGGCTGATTTTAGAGTCACGCTTACTGCGCGCTGACCGTCAGCGCGTAGTTTACGGTCGGGAGTCAGCGCTGACAACTACGCGTTGCTCTAGTTGTAGAAGCTCATACATTTCAACTGTCAGTGCTGACAACGCGATCAGCATGACTCTAAAATCAGTCTATATAATATGTTGATATATCTCACCGT
The DNA here is from genome assembly GCA_009982885.2 of Hyles vespertilio. Taxonomy (NCBI): domain Eukaryota; kingdom Metazoa; phylum Arthropoda; class Insecta; order Lepidoptera; family Sphingidae; genus Hyles; species Hyles vespertilio. The sequence continues at coordinate 5,715,807 of CM042806.1, read as the reverse complement.
CACTATAAGAAGTGTACAATCTCGCAGCGTTCATGTCGCGTAGTGTCCAGTGCACGCGCGGCGGCGGGTGTATCGCGGCGAGCGCGGCGGCGGGCAGCCCCTGCGCCTCCAGCCACAGCGCGCCGGGCGCGCCCGTCAGCAACGTGCGCGTCGCCGTGCGCACCTTCATGCCGGAGATAGGTACCACCTGGAATGAAAAAATATTTTTTTTATGAAAAATTTATTGGAGAATGAATGTATAAGTATGGAATTTTAGTTTAAAAATTAACGTTGAGCATGTTTGATATTTTGGAATGGTTAGGGAATAATTTTGCACCAATTGCTTTATCAGTATGAAAGTACTATCATTTATGTGGTAGAATACAATATTCATTTATTGCGCTATCGTACACAAACATGACAATTTATATTACATTAAAAATTTAACACTTTAAAACTATTACAATTATTTTACATTAAAAAGTTTATCTCTCCGAAAAATCAACTTTCATCCATAATTTCAACGACTTTTTCACCATCATCATTACCAGAACTATCATCGCCAATCTCTAAAACTGATACGATAGGTTTATGGTAGCTCAAGTAAGAAACGAACAGTTTTGATTCGAACCTATTTAAATGTCTAATAAAGACCGCATCAATAGTAGTTTTGTATTTCGTTGTGCTAAGATTGCGATCATTCGACATAGTTAAACCAAATTCATTATTTAAAAATTCAATTAATAGTTGATTTTTATCGTCTGCGAAGTTTATGTTGAAATCTCCACTCAAAATCATTGGCAATTCATCAAAGCTTTATAAACTGACAGCTGTCTACTCTCCATCCGTCTTACGCTTTTTCGATCAGGTCACGTGTCCTGACGCGAGTTTAAGATTTTATACCCATTACAGAAAAAGTGCTCAACGCCGCTAAAGAAGTTTTCACTTCAAAAAAAATCAGAATAATTTAGAGCAGAACTTTACAAATAGATTGTTTTTACTAAGATTTTATGTTCACTAGCACCACTGAATTATTACTGATGCAGTATAAATTATTTTGTGTCACCATATTCCATTTAACGAATAAGGTAAACAGTATATTTTATATTATTATATTTCCCAATCTTTTCTGATGAGACACTACCGTTTGTATAATTATATATCCGTTTACTATACCTCTATTTCTGCCTCTGCACTGTCAATCTCCACGTTAGCGCTATCAATAGCTGCCAGTCTGATGCGCGCCTTGCCGGTCGTCATTCCATGAACCAAACCCGTTGAGGTGACCTGCCAATCAAATTTCATATTTTATTGTATAAGACCCGCAAATATTCAAATGATTTGACCAATGGTAACTGATTTCCATTGTACACGAGCATCTACAACACTTGGTTCGTAAATACTTTACCAACATACCCAAATAGCAAGGTGGAGGAAAAGAAAAAGGAATACGACAGAAGAGCTTGTCTTTCACGTTCGATTGTCGATAATGTGCAACACTAAGGCCCCATTCATACGGACGCTAAAAGCGTTAATTATGGTGGTTTTTTTCCCATTCCTAATATTTGTGTTCATATGAAATGAAAATTTAACGTCCAACATTCAACGTCGAAAATGCGACAGGGCTCGATAAAAAAGCGTCGCGTTGTGAACAAACTAATGGATACATTTGTTTCATTGCAATGTTTATTTAACGTGCGTTGAAATAGCGCTCTTGCACATGGGCCTAATCGACAATAGTATGCATATTATGTTGCGAATGCTATACATGGAGGTATATTGAAACTTTACATCTTATATTTCAAGATGGTGAGCGTAATGTAATGCCAAGCATAGCTTTGTAATTCAAGGTGTTGTTTGGTTTTGTGTTGTTCATGAGCGGTCATATCGCTTACCATCAGGCGAACGGCATGCTCGTCCATTCATTGCAATTAAAAAAAAAAACTAGAAAAGGGAAACGCAATTAATGGCATCTAGTATGTGTTGTTATATCCTAGCAATAAATAACAGGCTTAGAGTATTTATAACATAGAGGGAGCACTGTCATACATTCGCGTTTTGAAAAACGTAGATTTTTCTTGTTCGTAATGTTGGTAGCGCTCCTATATTAGTGCAAATTGAATTAATTATTTAGCAATAATTTGCTATACATTCCTAGATTTGATTGATAGCCGAAGTTATATTTAGTTATTATCCTTTTAAAACGAGTTTGAGTGGAATTAAATAGCCCTTAACTATTTATTTTTATATTTTTTTTCTAAGTAATTTATGTACGTTGCACAACCTGTTCAAATATTAGCAATAGGGGGGCAGAAAAAGGTGGCCCGGCACCACCATTTTTATCTACGTTTTTTAAATACCATTTCTCCCTTTATATTATTTATAGATACTCTAAGCTAACAGGTTATAAAGTTACCTCAACAGCGTGTTGCGGCGCTACCGGCGCGTACGCTCGCGCGGCGAGGTGCGCGGGCGGCCCGCCCACCGCGCGCAGCTGCAGCTTGCCGCCCACCGCTACGCGAGACGAACTCGGCTCCACGCGCAACGCACCGAATACGCCCACCTGCATGCAATATTCAACTCAATACTGACTGTCATTAAGTACATTATTTGTACAGCACAAGTGTCTCATACTCATACGCCCACCTGCACGCAACAATCGACTTAATTCTGAGTGTGATAAAGTACATTATTTGTACAGCAAAAATAGCTTATCGTTCAGACCCCCTGTGTCTCATACTGATGCAGGCAACACAAGAATTAAATTAAATAAATAAATATAATTCACAAAAAAACATATCCGTGTGCAGCGATCAAGATATTGAAATATCGATACATCACTACATCGACACATCACTAATCGATAAAACCTACTCACCTCGACATCAGAGCTCCATACTCCACCGACAGCCGCCCTGACCCTTCCCGTTCCCTCCTTCACGCCACAAAGATGTTCGTCTTTGACGGCCACGTGCCCGTGCGTGCGCCATTCAGGCGTACTACTGATGGATAAGTAGCGCTGCGATATGCCCTTCACTAGTACCGATATCGGCACGCAACCGCCGACGCTAACTGCGCGGGAGGTGGACACTTCCACGCTCAGGATTTCTTCCATGTGCACCTGAGGAATGGTACATTTCATGGTTTTTATTTGGAAAAAGTTGTACATGAATGTCATATATCCATAATAAATATTACTGGTTTTAACGTCAACTAGCAAATTTTAATGAGTGGAAACCTCATAAAAAAACAAATCCAAAATGTTATTATTTTGGAAAAAATAGTCGCAGTATAAAACCTTTAATACCATCTATTTAAATGAGATTTAACGTCTTCATCACTGATAAATCATCCAATAGAATATCGATAACCTTAAAATGACCCTTTTCCCCTTATTAAAGAATGACCTATGTCAATTCATGTGTCACATGAAAGACAAACTTCGGTCTTCTCGATTATCTTCCATAAGTACAAAATTTGTTATGTTACAAATGAATGTTTCTCAAAAAATATTTTTTTAGTTACGTCTCTATAATTCTAAAGGTACAAATTCTGTAAGACGCAATAAGCAAAAGCAGAAATATAGAGCATGCTAAAGCTTCAAAAATAACAAGTTGGTGGTGTTAATTTGAAAATCAATAATTCCCATTACTACAGTATTTATATAATTATTTAATCACCTCAACAACGTGTCCGTCGTGCACGCACATGTCCGCGACGTGCACGTTGTAGAGTCCGGGCGCGGGCGCCTGCAGCAGCAGCCGGCCGTCCCGCACCGCGCCCGCCGCGCCGCCGCCCGCCTCCACACTGTACTTGCCGCTACCGCCGCGCACGGAACTCACTGCGCTAGAGTTCTCACCCTCCCATGCCATGTGCACCTGGGGACAAATATATATTTAGAGTAAATTCTAAAAAACTTCATACGAACATAATACAGTCTTGATCGTAAAATTAAATTGATATAGCCGACACTGTGGTTTCTCTATACTCCGATACCAACTTCGAATGTTATGTTTCGGATTGAAGGATATTGTAGCCAGAGTAACTACTGGACATATTGAGACTTAACATCTTATGTCTCAGGATGGCGAGCGCGGTAGATTGCCAAGCATAACTTTGTAATTCAAGGCATGGTTTGGTTTTGCTACTGTTCATGAACGGTCGTATTGCTTACCATCAGGCGAACGGTATGCTCGTCTCGCCATACATTGCATAAAAAAGAATCGGACTTTCAACGTCCATATGCAATAAAAGTTTTTTTTTTTAAACAATTCTGTTGTGTGTGAAACGTAACATTCACTCCGAGCTTAATCTAGTTACGATGTACCATAAATGATTCCAACTTTAGCAAAGTACTTAGGCCTATTAGTACAGTTTTACGTTCGATGTTCGAGTATTCGTCGTCGTGTCGATGTATAGAGTAACCCACCAGAAGTCAATTTGGAAGCGTCGATATAACGAGAAAATACATCGAACAGTCACTACATAGACAGCCTCCGTGGCGCAGTTGGTTAGACGCCGCCTGTGAAACGAGAGGCCGCGGGTTCGATCCCCGCACCGAGAGAAATGTTTGTGTGGCCCACAAATATTTCTTCCGGGTCTGGGTGTTTGTGAGACCGAAAAGTCTCTCGAAGTTGCTGATACCCACGACACAAGACTCGATCTTAGTGTGGGGTCAGGACTATGTATGTGACTGTTGGGTGTTATTTATTATTTATTTATTTATAGGTGACTGATATGTGAGAGAACCCCTGTTTACCACCGCAACGTTAATTTCTCCATCAAATTAGAGTGTAAATGCACTGTTGCGTTCCGGTTTGAAGAACATTGCAGCCAGAATCAACTGGATATATTCGAGACTTAGCATCATATGACTCAGAATGGCGAGCGCAGAGGAATGCCAAGCATTGCATTTCACATGTCTCATTCACAATTTGCCTTGTGTCGAAAAATTTTACGGATCTTTTTGAACGAATTTTAAAACGTGTTGTAAACATACCTTCAAAGGCTCAATTTTCAATGGCGCGACGACTTTAGCTTGAATATTTGCAGTTGCATCATCGACGCTCGCTTTGAGGAGACCGCTCCACCCAACTGCTTTTTCGCTTGCGATCACCAACTAAAGACAAAAAAGTATGTATATTCAAAACATTGAGTACAGTAGTAAAACTATGAAATATGCTATGTTACTCAGATCTAAGTTAATAAATTGCCTGGTATGCGAGAGGCATACGTAACGATTTTGGTCCATAAAAATAAGTAAATAAATATTGACACATATATCGCCTCATTACTCCGAGACGAAGCTGAATTGAACCATTGTAACTCATATCCTTTTTAATATAACACAATAACAGCTGCTGCCAATAAACAATCCCAATCCAAAATTTGCCGTTTTAGATTAACAGCTCAATCTTTTTTCTGATACTATATTGCCAATAATCAACCTCAGTAGTAAAAAAAACTATCCAAAAAATCAATCTACTTTTAGGAGGACCAATCCCTGTTTTGAGATTGCTATTTGTATGGAAATGACAGTTTAGGCCTGCCAATACACTATTATCTGTGTTGACGTTTGGATGGATTGTTGAAAACTATCCAAAATTGCAATCTAACAATTTACACGGATTATTTATTCCTGAACTCCGAAATTGTTATATAAAATATATATAAAGTAATAGCATTGATTTGGAAAGGGTTGGCGCAGCTATCCGATTAGGATACTGATAGCGATGGTGAATCTCGATGATGATGTCTTCGTTAAGACTAATCAGGAGTAATTATACCCATACCTTAGAGTTAGACGAACCCGAATTTTTTTTTCAAATTTAGGCTGTCCAAACCAGCTTTAGAATTATTATTATACCTATGAGGAGTGATTGCATCTTTTATTTTATTTTCAGGAACTATGTATGTTGTTGTAACTATAGATGGGCATGGGGCTTCATCAACTTTTGTTGACGTTATGGTTGTATGCACTCGGCACAATGCTGATATCAATAGCAGACCATTTTATTTTACTTACTTAATATTTTTCTTAACATTGAAATAGTTTTTACAAATTATTTATTTTCAAAATACTGAAACGATATTTATATGCAATGAAAAATTCTGCGTAAAATATTTATTTTATAATTATGTCAATGGTTTTATGTCAAAAAAACTAAAACTGTCAAGAGGAAACAGATTGTTTTTAATCTACCAACAGACGCAATCGACTGTGGCCTGGATTGTTTATTGGCAACATGGTTATAGACCAATCTAAAAGCAGAAAACAATCTGGATTGTCTTCAATCTATTTTTTTCAATTGATTATTGGCATCGGCCGTAAATGATCAACTTTTTATCCATACCTAAAATCTAGGTTTCGCTACTTAAAAGCCACTATAGAGACTTTATATTACTTCTCAGCTGTACAGACAATGCAATACGCTGTATGTAACTCAACATACCTGATAATACTTATATGGGACAGGCACTGGTTCAAAGTCAGGATGTGTTTCAACAAACAGCCTGTCAGTGGATCTGTACTCTATTCCAACGTGATTGGGTTCAAGATCCCATGAGACTCTCGGGCCGCGTTCGTCGAGCAACTCTCTGCCTATGACGTCAAACAACGTCACTCTTACTGACACCTCGTGATCGGGACGAAGCCAAACCCTGCAGAAACAAAAAATAACAGATTTGAACATTTTTCCTTTCTTTTAGTACCTTTGGCGAAGGAAGGAAATGAAAAACAAATAATTCAGGGCCCATTGGTACCAATTTAATTCGCATCAAATTTTCAGTTAATTTAAACTAAATATTGGCCTCTTCCAAGGTTTCTAGAATAGTCTACTTTCTTAAATTTTGCACGACATTTATTACTGTAAGCGAGAGGTCGACATGGCAATTTTCCAGTGATGTAGTCTCTCGTTCCAAGTAGTTTATATTGCTTTTTTTATAAAATAAGAATTAGGTAATTTATTTTAAATAATAATAATTCTGTCAAGTTATAAGCAATATATTATATGCAATATGACAAATTATTTTATCTACAAATTGTAACTGGTCTATCGCTACACATGGGAGATACATGAAAAAAATCTATTATAGGGGGATTGTATGAGCCTAATAGAACCGTAAGAATGAAAATTAATTGTTGTTTTATTTATTTGCCAAGCTGTAGCTACCCTTCGAGGATATAGGCAGGTTTTTTATTAATGTAGAATGACAGAGTAAGGTATGCAGTTACCATGGCGGGCTGGAGCAGTTTCCGGGCGCGTCGGACGGGTCGAGGCGCACGCGCGCCACGTGCGGCGCGCACGCGCTCTCCAGCGACAGCGACGCGCGCTCCCACGACCCGCGAGACACCAGCTCAACTACTGACTCGCCTTTCTGAAATAACGCAGTAGAGTATGTTACTATATTATAATTTTATTTATCAGTAGGTTTTCATTCGTATACAATATCTAGCAAACAAAAAGTTTTTAAATAAATTCAGAATTAAACAAGTTATAATCATCTTAAATTTTGCATTAATAATTAAAGAAAAGGGATGGAAAAAAATAGTGACGTAACTAGTCTTAATATATTTGTCTTTTTGTACTGTTAGTTACTACAATACTACTGATTTAACAGGAATGTTTTATATTAATTTTAGTAATTGTGTTTGTACCCAAAATACAAAAAAACTCGATCATAGTCAAATACCCTATTACGTATATACTCCTTAAGTTCTGGTTAGAGGGTGTATCTAATCTATTACATTATCGTTTGTAATTTACCTTTTTATAGGGACATGCCAACGGTCTCAACTAGACAACCCAGTGACAGCATTGCACTGTAACTGGGTGGAAGTAAAACTTGTAGAAAAATATAGAAGTAAATAAGTCTACTGCCCACGCTAAAAAGCCGGTAACTTCAAAATGTCCTGTCCTATCTCCTCCGATGCAAACGAAGCCTTTAGCATTCTCCCAAACAAGACTTATCAAGGTTAGGTAAGGTATATAAGGTTAAAACGACCTTTAGCAACATTTCTGTCCCAAATAAGAATTATAAAGGTAATAGATCATAACATCATACCTTGTGACACTTGAGCGTGAAGAGTTGCACATCGGGATGTTTGTACGGCGGCGGCCCGTCCCGCGGCGTGAGCTCCGCTACTCGGGACTCACTCGCTTGAGGGACCAGCGACTCGCCTTCCGCCAGCACCTGGGAATAAAACATATGTTTTAAAGAATAGAAAGCCTTATTTGCTGGCTGATGAATGATGAAATGAAATAAAGAACATCGGCGAAAATGGACCATGAACGGGACCAGTTATGAATGGTACATCAAAAATTTTCATAATTTATTAGAGTCAAGATGCATATTTCAATTTATTTTATAAAACCCGGATAAAAAAGAAAAACTTAAAGTGTTTTTAATAATATTGAACGCATATGAGTGCGTTCCATCAGTCATCCTTTGTTTTAAAATAAGGTTTTAACTACAACGTTGAAGGTAGTACTAAATAAAAAAAAGTGTAGGTATTTTCTATGACACATGACTTTTCTTTGCGCTGTCATTTTGCTTTCTTTTGATTTCCGATTTACGACTACTGTTAATTTTCTGTTTATATTTGTGACTTGGCTTTAATCACGGACTCCGATATATTTATTTATTTATTTATTTAAAGCTTTATTGTACACCAGTAAATAAAAGGAAATAACATTAACACAATTTAACAAGCAAGAAAAGAGTACAATGGCGGTCTTATCGCTCGAGGCGATCTCTTCCAGACAACCAACCATAGGATGGATAAAATAGAGACAACTGTGGGGTATTGTGAGGTGTACGTGATGTCAAAGGACAATATATATAACATATCTAAATACATAATATATGTAATAAAAATGATATAAAATAAACTAAAAAACACATTCATACAACATGCATAAAAAAAATAGATACATATACATATGAATAAAATAAATATGTATCCACATCAAAAACAAAAAGGAAAATATATATAAATAAAATATAAGCACTGTCTTCAATTATTCAGCGATAGATAATGTTGCTTTACTAGTCTTTTAAATAAGGGTAGGGACTTTGCTCGCCGCACTGAGACTGGTAATGCATTCCACAGCCTTGCAGCTTGAACAGTGAAGGATTTGCCGTAAAAGTTTGTGGAATGCACTGGAATTTTCTGTGTTAAATTCTCTGATGACCTCAGGGATCTTAAATGTGTAACGTGAAGAAATTGAAATCGGTTTTTAAGGTACGGGGGAGAGAGAGGATTGAAAAGAATAGAGTAAAGAAGAGAAAGAATATGTGTATTCCGGCGAAACCGTATGGGTAACCACTTGAGCTTTTTACGAAATTCGGAAACGTGATCATATTTGCGTAATCCAAATATGAATCTAATACAGAAGTTTTGAAGGCGCTCAAGTTTGTTAAGTTGCTCCTCAGTGAGATCGAGATAACTGGCATCCGCATAATCAAGGATGGGGAGAAGGAGGGATTGAGCAAGCGAAATTCTCGTGGCGATTGGTAGAAAATTGCGTAATCTCCGCAAGGACCCAGCCGATGCGAATAGTTTCCTACTCAACTCTCGAAGCTGAGGACCCCAAGAAAAAGATTTGTCAAAAATAATGCCTAGATTTCTTACAGTGTCACTGTAAGGAATAGATATTCCATTACACGAAATAGATGGCATAAGTGGCCAGTTTAATCTAGACATTAACCGAGGGCTGCCGACAACAATGACTTGCGTTTTACTTGGGTTAACTTTTAGTCCGAACTCATTACTCCAATCAGAAATGCTTCTAATGTCGTCATTGATAAATGAAATAGCGTCATTTAGATCATCAGGAAGTGCTTGGGAGTAAATTTGTAGATCATCTGCATAAAGGTGGTAGGAAGATCGAAGATTATTCGTGATGGAATTTATAAAAATTGAGAAAAGTAGGGGAGATAGCACGCCGCCCTGTGGCACGCCAGCAGAAATGGTGCACCAAGAAGATATATTATCCTCGACACAAATGCGCTGCCGGCGACCAAACAGGTAACTATGAAACCAATCAACTGCAGTTGGAGATATGTTAAGAGAAGTCAAAATACTGAGCAACACATCTAGATCGACTGTGTTAAAAGCATTGCTGAAGTCTAGCAGGGCTAAAACTGTCAGCATGCCCCTGTCCATAGCCGATCTGATATCATCTGTGATATGAATAAGCGTAGTGGTAGTACTGTGACCAGGACGAAAACCTGATTGGAGGGAATTAAGGAGCTTGTTTTTGTAGAGGAAATCAGAGAGTTGGGAGTGGATCAAACGCTCGAGAACTTTGGAGAGAAAAGGTAGAATGGAGATAGGACGGAACTCGGAGAATGTAGGTGGGTTTGTTTTTTTTGGTATAGGGATGATGTGAGCTTCTTTCCACGTTTGTGGAAAGGTGCCGCTGGAAAGGGAGTGGTTTAGGATATGGCAGATGATAGGGAGAATTTCATCAAGGATAGGGATAATCATATTCCGTCCGACACAGTCGCTACCAATCGCGTTAGATGAACTCAGCATTATGTTCTTCCTAACATCACAAGCAGCAAGTTGTTTGAACACTAGAGGAGGACAATTGGGAGCTCGACAGGAAGAAAGATACGATAAAGTTTTGTTTTTATTACTACCATCTAAACTGGATGGAGAGCAGAAATGTTGGTTTAAGGAATTTAAGTCGATATTTTTTGAAATGGTGTCTTGTCGTGATTTGCCAACTCCCAGAGATTTAAGAAACTTCCAAACTTTTGCTTGATCAGCAACTTCAACTGATTCACGGATATATCGGCGTTGAGCATTTCTACACACCTTTTTGCAGTGATTCCGGATCAACACATATTTACGCCAGTTAAGATCATTAGGACGACATTTATATTTTGACTTAGCTGAAGCTTTCTTGGTGAGCAGTTCTTTTATCTCAGCAGTTAGCCAAGGTGACGGTCGATGCTTAAGTTTAATTTTCTGAAAAGGAGCATGCACGTCAAATAATTGAGTGAGTTTCTCTGTAAAAATATTAACCTTAATGATATACCCTTGTATTTCTGACCACTTTGTAAGATAACCATTGTATAACGATAACGCTTTGTGATTTGGTTTAAAGTGTGAAGTATTACCATATTACCAACATGAACTCGGAGCAACAGTGCGCTCCTCAACAATTTGTGCATTGTGTTCAATGCAATACCCGTCTTATTATACTCATTTCTGTAATCAGTGAGTGGGTCTATCCACTAATCGAAGTTTTTTTTAGCCATGAATCTACAAGGTATCCTATTTACCATTTAGTCAATATGGTTTAGTATCCTGGAGTTCCCACAGGAAAAGTGTGTGTTTTGATGAAAAACAATGATGCCAAACTTCCAAATCAAGGAGCGACGGAATAGCTAAGTATTGTTGTAACTGTGTAGTAGGACGTCGCACAGTACTGTTGCTGTGTCCATGTCATGACTTTGATCTTGCTGCCCCTGCAGAGTTCTTAGATTCTATTGTAATAAGAGAAAATGAGAAATAATACATTTAAAAATATTTTCTTTGTTTTATTTTATTTGTGTTTTATTTTTGTGACCACTGCGTATTATATTCCTATACTAACATATAGGGGGATTTTTCAAGTGTGTGTGGATGGCCAAATACGAAACTATGAAGAATAGCGAAAAATACTCAAAACAGTCTAGTAAATTCTGATAAAATTCTGCGAAATAATGACAGCAAAATACTACATTTTCTCTCATTACCTTAAGGTAACACAGGTATGGTGTACACAATATTCAACGGCTAATTAGTTTTATGACAAGGGAAATTATAGAGCATAGTAATTACTAAGCCATCATAATGATTTAGTACACTTTTCTTCCTAGGTACCTGATAACCATAAGACCACCCTACATTAGGTATATTTGACAATGACAATGACATTATAATGTGCTATTTTTTTTTAGTATAATCGTAACCTAAAAAGTTACAAATATATGAATAAAATCTAAAATCTCCGGCTTTTTAGAAATCTTTTTGTAACTGGACATCACTCCTCATGCACTATACAACACAATAAACTATATCCCAGCTGTGTACAATATATTTCTTTGTCAGGTCGCAAAATGTATGGACGTGACCGATGTTCTTTGAAATTAATAATACACATATAATGGATCTGCACGAAACCTGTATACTATGAAGATTGAAATAAGATTTTCTATTGTGTATGCAACCACATTAGGCCAAAGTCTATCACTATAGCCCAAAACCTAGTAATTGCCCTCTCGGTTATATAATGTCGCGCTCAGCAGTGGGCGAGTTTAGATTGCTAAATAAATTAGTGTTAGAATAAATAGAAATAGCAATCGCAAATAACAAGTGAAGTCGATGGTTCACAAGTTATAAAGTTAAAATAACCTTAATTTTGCGATTTGCGATTGTGATTCACAGAGCCGATCGGCTAATATTTTTATAAGATCTCGTGTAATCTATGATAGAGTAAGTGAAATAGGCGACATAAATTCAGCGAAGAATACCCCTTAGCAATTATAGTCATTGATTTCAAAGAAACGATGCATGTTTAGGGCGGGTATTGTATGAATATTTGTATTTATACGTCTGCGTTAATACTATTGAGTTTTGCAAATAAATTGAATCATTTTGTGTATATTTGGTATTATAATATTTAAAAGAATTTCAAAAATGTTTGTCAAGTTATTATTTACATAAAACAGTACTAGTATATAATATAATGTAAATATTTGTTAGTTTCTTTACGAATACATTTAAACAATAAACATCAGTTTTGTGTACAAATTCTTTGGGGGCGATTAGGCATAGCAGAAATATGGGGCATGCTAAGACTTTAAAAATAGCAAAGTGGTGATGTTAATTTGAAATAACAATAATTCCCATCAATATAGTAGAGTATAACATAGTGTGTGCGTACCGGCAGCGTGGCCCCCACGAGCGCGGCGGCGCGCGCGGGCCACAGCAGCGCGGGCGCGGCCGTCACCAGCACGCGCGCGCTGGCCGCCGCGCGCCCGCGCCACACGCGCACCGTGCTCACCCCGCGCCACGCGTACACCACCTCCAGCGCGCAGCACGCACCCTCTGCACACAAATACATATAATCAAAATAAAAAAATGTTTATTTACACCAAAACTAGACAAACATAGAACATGAAGAAGATACATTTTCAGGGAGCAAGGATAATTCAGCCTAAATCAATAACATTTGTCTCAACAAAATAGTGATCTACTGATACATATGCTAGGAGGACCTGTGTTATATGTATCAGTGAAACCTCCAAGACAACATTCTTAAAAAATGTAATTCAAATTGAAATAATACATTATTACGCCAGAAACATACTACTGAAACGCCACCCCATGCCACACGTGTTGAATCAAATCAAACCCTAGTATTCTCTATGACCAGAACCACACTACGAACACGCGATGCTACGTGACGTGTGTGTCATGCCATTTGCCTGATGGTAAGCGATATGACCGCTCTTGGACAGCAGCAAAACTAAACACCATGTATTACAATGCTTGGCATACCACTACACTCGCTATCCTGTGATATAAGATGTCTCTCTATGTCCAGTAGTTCCTCTGGCTATAATATCCTTCTAACCGAAACACAACAGTGCATTTACACTGCTGTTTGGCAGGAAAAATAGACAATGCGGTGGTTCCTACCACCAATATCTTATTTTATCTTTATTATTGGCTTCACCCATGAAGTGAAGGAAGTCCCTACACTTCACAAATGAGCACCATCAATATTTTTTCAGTACAGGGATCGAATCAATATCTAGTTTCAGGCTTTCTATTCTTTTTATATCTTTCTCTTTCAGGTTAACTATCACTCATTACGCCATAATGAATGTCGAAACGTTTTTAATATTTCATTACGTAGAATCGACATTTTTATAGTTGATTTTCAACAATGTAATAAGTTTTTTTTATTCAACATTTTATTTACATACTCAAGTTGAATACAAAGATCAGTTTACAATATTATGATCTATCCATTCCTTAAACGTATATACTAAAGCGTCGGCCAAGTCCAGGTACAATCGTAGACCCAATGAGTTAAATTGGCAGAAGTATGTCTCAGTCCGCAATCATTGCAGTAAGGTGTGTAGGAATGCTCAACGCCGATATATCCATAACTCTGTCGAAAACGGAGACCCTGCTAAGGTTTGGAAATTTCTCAAAACAATGGGAGTGGGTAAGTCCAAACAAGACTCCTTTTGTAAGTCCATTGATTTAAATTCCTTAAATAATCATTTTTCTTCATCGTCTTTTCTTGATAAGGCGATGAAAGATAACACTATTAAGCTCCTTTCGACACTCAAGACTCCCGATTGTTCTGCTTTCGTCATTAAACAACTTGCTGCTTGTGATGTTAGAAAGACCATTGCGCTCATTTCGTCTAATGCGACGGGAAACGACTGTGTCAGCCGTAATATGATTCTCCCTATCCTTGACGAAATCCTTCCCATCATCTCCCATATCCTCAATTATTCTATTTCCTCTGGTGTCTTTCCTGCTGCTTGGAAACAAGCACATATCATTCCAATCCCTAAAAAATCCAATGCAACCAATCTTACAGATTTCCGTCCCATCTCCATTCTTCCTTTCCTCTCCAAAGTCCTTGAACGTCTAATCCATACCCAGCTGAATGATTTCCTTTCCAAAAACAATCTCCTAAATCCTTTACAATCGGGATTTCGTCCTGGACATAGCACGACGACCACACTGACTCATATTGCGGATGGCATCAGGTCGGGCATGGAGGAGGGCAAGCTGACTGTCTTAGCATTGCTGGACTTCAGCAATGCCTTCAACACCGTCGATTACGATTTATTACTTGGCGTAATGGGTTCTCTCAACATATCTCCAACGGCAGTTGATTGGTTTCGTAGTTACCTGTATGGTCGCCAGCAACGCATCACTTTTGAGGAAAGCTTTTCTTCTTGGTGCTCTGTTTCTGCTGGCGTACCTCAGGGCGGCGTACTATCTCCTTTACTTTTCGCTGTCTTTATTAATTCCATTACTATTAATCTTCGCTCATCCTACCACCTTTATGCCGACGATCTGCAAATTTATACTCGGGCACCCTTGGACAAGATGGTCGACGCAATAAGATCAATCAACAACGACATCCAACATATTTGTCGCTGGAGTAATGCCTATGGATTGAAAGTAAATCCTTCCAAAACCCAAGTCATTGTTGTCGGCAGCCCCAGGATGATATCAAAACTTGCTTGGGACAAGCTACCGTCTGTTTACTGTGATGGTATCATTGTACCATACAGTGACACGGTTAAGAACCTTGGCCTTTATATGGACAAGTGTTTCACCTGGGGTCCACAACTTCGGGAACTTAGCCGTAAGATTTTTGCCTCCGCTGGGTCTTTGCGAAGGTTACACAATTTTCTTCCCATCACAACGAAGATTTCGCTTGCACAAACTCTCCTACTCCCCATCCTTGATTATGCCGATGTCAGCTATCTTGATCTCACCGAGGACCAACTTAATAAACTTGAGCGTCTTCAAAATTTCTGTATTAGATTTATATTTGGGCTACGCAAATATGATCATGTTTCCGAGTTTCGTGCTAAGCTCAAGTGGTTACCCATACGACTTCGTCGGAATGCTCATATTCTTCATTTTCTTTATAATATCTTGTTTAATCCTCTCACTCCTACATATCTTAAAGAACGTTTTCTATTTCTCCATGAGACACATTCGAAGTCCTTGAGGTCGTCGGAGAACCTGAAGTTGAGAATGCCAGTGCATACCACGAAGTTCATGGATCAGTCGTTTACAGTCCAAGCTGTTCGACTGTGGAATGCACTACCTGTTAAAGTGAGACAGGCTCAAACACTAACTGCATTCAAAAAAATGGTCAAAGATTTAGAAGGAACCTTTCTCTCTGAACAGCCAAAATGAAAAGTATAATTCCTTGCATTTGAACCTAAAAGTAATTGATAGTATATTTATTGATGTATGTATATATATCTGTAGAAATATATATATATATATATTTATATTTGTAATAGGTGTATGTATATAATTATGTATCATATATTGTGTAAATACTAATTATAAATAATTTGTCTATTATTATTTTATTGGAGCTTGTATCCTTTTTTTTTCTAGACTCTCCCTCTCATCTTTTCTTTTTTTTTTTCTATCCATCCAAAGGTTGTCTGTAAGAAATCGCCTAGAGCGATAAGACCGCCATCTGTACTTTTTTTTTTTCATTTGTAATATATTTAAGTGTTTATCCTTTTTTGTGCAGTTAAGAATAAAATAAATAAATAAATAAATAAATACTACATACGTATGAAATAAAAAATTTGACTGGCTACATAATAAATGTTACTTACCGATAGGTTGAATCCACGGAGCGGCTGTGATGTTCTGAGGCTCCGGGCCCTCCAATAAAGACACCGAAAACGAGGCGCAGTCACATCTGCCACAAACAAAATATATAATTTTATTCACATTCTTCAATACCACACATAATATACTCATTAAGAGGGTGATGATTGTTGCATTGCGTATGTTTCATTATAAAGACGATGTAGCATGTATGTATGATTTCCTATAATTCTCAACTAAAACTCCAGGGTTAAAGAAATTTAAGATTCTCTGCAGTCTTTGTTCTACTGTGTTTTGCAGTGTTCGAATAAATAGCAATACCAAGCACAACATTTTACAAGTTATATAAATAAGCTAAATACGCCATCTATTGAGATCTTCAAACACTACGGCGTTTGTCATTTGGTGCTCGGATTTTTATTATAACGCCATCTATCGTGACCTATAAACACCACGGCTTCTGACGCATACGTAAGTCATTGACCCGATAATCTGCTACGAGCTTCCTACAATTGGGCAATAGAGGGCATTGGTTGTCCAACCTGCAAAACGAATAGTGCTCATCATGCAAAGAACTCCCCCTCCAACGACATCTGGAGCAATGCCACTAAGTAGTTCAGAACCGAATATTAAAGACATGAGTGATCCCAATTACGATTCCAATCATGGTACTAATATGAGTCCCAATTTTGTTAACCTACAAAGATCAAAGCGCCCAAGAACAGATGCATCATATGGGAATTTATTCAATGACTTCCAAGAAACGATAAGGTCCATGCTGAAAGAATGGAAGGTAGATCATGACCGAGCTCTCAATAAAATAGTTAATGATATATCTGATGTTAAGGAACAATATTCTGCAATTCAAAAATCTTATAAAGAAATTGAAAAATCCATAGATTTTCTGTCACGCAAATATGACGAAGTGAACTCTAAGCTGGAAGACTATGATCGGCAAAAACGCGAAGATCGGGCTCTAATTAAAACGTTAGAAATACAATCCAACAACCTACAACGCAAAGTTGACGACATCAAAGCCGATGCAAACTCCAAGGAACAATGGAATCGCGCCAAAAATCTGGAATTTAAATCGATCCCTCAAACAAAAACGGAGAACCTGTTAGATATTGTATGCGACATTGGGAAACTAGTCAACTTCCCTATCTCAAAAAATCAGATAGACTTTGTGACGAGAGTGCAGTCAAGAGAACAAAATCAACCGAAACCTATCATCGCTTGTTTTACTCACAAACATATTAAAGAAGATTTCATAGCAGCCGCGAGGTCCAGCTTGAAAACAACTCCGATCACACCTGCAGCATTAGGACTTACGGGGACAAATAGGATATTTATCAATGATCACCTTACAAATGCCAACAAAATCCTTTTATCATCCGCCAAGAAAATAGCTACTGAGCGGGGGTTTCAATTTGTATGGGTCAAACAATGCAAGATATATGTCCGCAAAACCACCACTGCACCCATATTACAAATTGTCACCGAAAAAGACTTATCCAAAATTACATAAGTAGTAGGTTTTCTCTGTATCCTACTTGCCTTGGGTTTATTTACACATTCATACTAACATTTATTCCCGTCAAAACATCTAACCAATTTAAACGTATAGATGCACTTAACATTAACAGAACTATATCCATAACTATCGACAATTGTTTTTCTTGTATGTGGCGTGCAAAACCAAGTCTAATACTCGCTCCTAATCATCCATCTACCAACTCAAATATAAATACTTATATTGTTATGCAAACAAATTTAAAAAAACACATTATTTTTGTCTGGAAGTGTGTTGATCTCAACTTACTGAAAGTGGAAATTGTGATCGTTACAAACTCTTTTGTAATTCCAGTAGCTTGTACAGATCTATTTCTAGTCTCAAGAATTATATATAATATCATCGCTCGCTCTAAATTCTACTCACGGTTATTATTTATTCAAATAGAATTATATTGTAACACTGGCATTCCTTAATATACCGGGTATCTCAAGACTGTTACCGAAAACGAAGCCGGGTGGTAGTTTTAGTGGCTACAAACACAATGCAATTAAAAATTTCGTCTAGAAAAGCGACAATTTTTTTTTATGATTTTTTAAATATCGTCATTTTTGGGTGGTAAATCCATAGTTTTTGCTAAAATAATAATTTAAACTCTTTTATACCTTAGAGTATTTATAAATAAAAGGGTATATACTATTATTTTAGGAAAAAAAATTATTTACCACCCAAATATGGCCATAGGAAAAAAATAACAAAAAAAAAATTGTCGCTTTTTTTTGCAACTTTTTCTGTTGCATTGTGTCTGAAGTCGCTTAAACTACCACCCGGCTTCGTTTTCGGTAGCAGTATTGATATACCCGGTATATTATCAGAATGTGCGCGGTCTGCGCACAAAAACAGATGATCTTTATAGAATGGTGAGCCTTAACGACTACGATGTAATTGCACTAACAGAGACATGGCTTTTGGACAGTATAACGAACGCGGAACTTTTCGATGAACGCTATCTAGTATGGAGGAGAGACCGTGACTATGTCCGGACAGGACAAGGTTTGGGCGGTGGGGTATTGCTGGCAATAAAACGGGATCTCCATGTTATCGGCAGAAGTGACTGGGCTAGCTCAGCAGAAGACATTTGGATCACAATCTCATTGCGTAATAAACGCCTGCCAATCTCGTACAAAATCAATGTTTGCGCAGTATATTTAATTAATGAGGAAGGCGGCAATACCCATAAGGTGCAACTTGAAAATTTCACTAACAAGTTATCAGAAATTATTTTATCCCACCCTCTTGATAAATTCATAATTTTAGGCGATTTTAACCTCGAGAAGACACTGAACTGGGTAGCCAGCAATGACGAACTGGACTTAAAACCAATACTGTCTTCAAACAATAGACACTTGACATACTTTATCGATGCCCTGAACACATGCAACCTCAGTCAGTATAACAACAATTTCAACAGCAATCAACGTATTCTAGATTTGGTACTGACAAACGACACAGTGTCAGTTACTGCGAGCAGCTCTCCCCTCATAAAGGAGGACCATTTGGTACTGACAAACGACACAGTGTCAGTTACTGCGAGCAGCTCTCCCCTCATAAAGGAGGACCCCCACCACAAATCGTTAAGCATACAAGCTAACTTTGTCCAACTTCATGCACTCAGTCAGGAACCTAGAACCAAATATATGTATGACAGAGCGAACTTCCTCGAACTGTCTTCTGCGATAGACAAGATTGACTGGGACAATATACTCCATAACAATACCTTAGATAAAGCCGTGGAAACATTCTATAGTCACATATACACCATACGTGATAAGTTAGTCCCCAAAAAAACTGTCTCTTCTAAGTCATATCCACCATGGTTCAATAGTGCTCTGAAAAAGATCTTGAAAGAAAAATATAAATTTCACACCAAATTCCGCACCTACGGAAACCTATCCGATTACAAGTCTTTCACATTGTTGCACCGACGAGCTACAGAATTGGAGAAAACCTGTTTTAGAACGTACATGGATAGGATCGAAGCAGATATAACTAAAGACCCTAAGCGATTCTGGTCCTATATAAAGACAAAAAAACACCTAGGATCATATCCTAACAGTATGACCTACAACAACGCCACGGCTAATACTGGTCAAAGTATATGCAATTTATTTGCTGAATATTTTCTGTCAACTTTCAATATCAGCACGGCCAGTTGCACAAGATCAACTACCAACGACTTCAGTGTCCCCCACTAAACCGCATCTAGTATCGGCTCAATAATTATACATCCAGAACGAATATTAAAATTGCTGGAATCATTGGATCCCGCAAAATCGGGTGGTCCTGATCAAATACCACCAAGTCTTATACGCAACTGTGCCAAAAGCCTTACAAAACCTCTTTATATTTTATATGGAAGATCAGTCTCTGAAAGCGTAGTCCCATCTATTTGGAAGACAGCGTTCATTTCACCAATCTTCAAAAAGGGTGATAAAAATCATATAGAAAACTATAGACCAATATCGAAATTATGCTTGTTTGCCAAAGTACTAGAAAAAATTGTACATGAGCAAGTATACAGCGCACTCAAACATTCTTTTGACGATGAACAGCATGGCTTTCTCAGGAATCGATCGACGGTTTCCAACTTATCTGTGGCTAATAATTTTATATCAGCCGGGATGGACTCACGAGCACAGGTTGACGTGATATACACCGACTACAGCAAGTGCTTTGACCGCATCGATCACTCTTTGCTCTTAAAGAAATTACTTTCTGCAGGAATACACGGGGATTTACTTAGGTGGTTCGCATCATACATTGATAACCGTAGCCAAGCAGTTGTACTAAATGGCTACACGTCGGCCTGGGCTCCTATTCCATCCGGTGTACCACAAGGCTCTATACTGGGACCTTTGCTTTTCAATATCTTTATTGCAGACGTCAAGCATTGTTTTTATCACTCGAAAATAGTGTTATTCGCTGACGACATGAAAATTTTAAAAGTGATAACTAACACTGCAGATGTTGAGAACCTCCAATCCGATCTCCATAGATTTGAGAGTTACTGCATTCACAATAAATTGGATCTCAATGTGTCGAAATGCTTTTATATTTCATATACACGATCCAAAAAAACTTTGGGTACTGGATATAAACTTAGGAATCAGGACTTAAAACTAGTACAAGAAATTAAAGACCTCGGAGTGGTACACGACTCAAAACTCTTGTTTAACAAACATATAGACTATATCGTTAACAAAGCATCAAGGTCATTGGGTTTTATTCTTCGAAGATCCTCAAATTTTCAGAGCATTAAAACTATTAAAATACTATATTGTGCGTACGTACGGAGTCACCTAGAATACGCTTCGCAAATTTGGAACCCTCAGTATCATATCCATAAACATAGAATCGAAAGCATCCAAATGAAATTTCTTAAGTTTCTCGATTTAAATGTAACCAACACTCAATTGACTACCATCACAGATGCAGAAAATATCACTTCTTACCTCTCGAAAATAGACGAAGTATCAACGACGTTTGCTATCTCACAAAAATTGCGAATGGAACAGTTGATTGCCAAGAATTACTTTCTATGATCTCATTAAAAACAAATACCCTAAGACTTAGACAGAGAGCCATACTGCATGTTCCACAAGCCAAAACTAAATATAGAGCAAACACATTCGCATTGAGAGCACCACACTCATTTAATCAACTTCCACAAGAAATAGACTTGTTTTGCACTACCTCAAAATATATTAAGAAACTTTTGGCTAATCGATTCTTTAATTCGTTACCATAATATCTAATTTGAATCGAACACACTACAATAAACAAAACTAACAAATTAATACACACCTTTAAACTAAATATATAAGAAATACATGTATATGTATATATGTGTATGTGTATATATGTATGTGTATATATGTTTATGTATGTATATGTATATATAAAACATACACACGCAATTATTCTACTCCCTCATAGAAATTATATTTTTTAGCCCAATATATTCCCATATGTTTCTCTATTGGTGAAGATTTGTAATTAGCACTTAACTATTAATTGTACTTAATAATAATAGATATTATTTGTCTGTAAATCTTCCTCAAATAAATAAATAAATAAAATAAAATAAATAAATAAATAAATGCGATTTGCGATTGTGATTCACAAAGTCTATTGGGAAGCTATTAGAAATAGCAGAAATATATAGCATGCTAAGGCTTATAAAATAACAAAATCGTGATGTTAACTTGAAGTAGCAATAATTTCCACTACTAGTTTCGCATAAGTTATGATGGCAAATTGAGAACGCCTTAACAATCTCGTCGGATTAGTACTTAGTGGTTTATTTACATAATGAATTAAAACTATATGCATAACAGAATTATAAGGTATGTACTCGAATGCTGGAGATGTCAAATAAATAATATTAATTAACTTACACATTGAAATTGTATAGCTCTCCATTGGACGGATGCGCGGCTGTGACGGCGATGTGTAAGGCATGCGGCCGGCCCACACGAGCGCGCCCCGAACTCGACACTTGAAGCAACTCTATAGGCGCCGACCACACTCTGTCGACAAAATAAATTATTAATACTACAAATAAAAACAATATTTTCAATAAGTATTACTCGGTACTAAAACTACTGATCACTTCTGCATGCTGACGGCGTCTGTGGCGCAGTCGGCAAGACACCGACTGTGAAACAAGAGGCCGTGGTTCGATACCCGCATCGGGACAAATGTTTGTGTGAACCACAAGCATTTGTTTCCGATCTGGATGTTTTTAATATCGAAAACGAGAGACTTTTCTAATTAAACTATTTAATTCCTGATACCCACGACTCAAGACTCTATTTTAGTGCGGGATCAGGACTATGAATGTTTGTTGGGTATATTTATTTATCATAATAGAACACTTCTTGTGCACAAAAAAATACACTTAGATAAAAATCTGTATTACTCTAACCATGAAACTAACTTAGCTTCTGCATAAAAAAAATAAACCATGACATTTCATCATATGTATGTTACAATACAACTCATAAATTAAATACATTACTTTTTTTATAAAACCATACACTCTGCATAATTCGATGAACCTTCCAATATAATTTTCAATTTTCCCTTCATCTTCTCAATAGTAGAAGCCTACATCCAGCATCATACTACGGGCGATTATAGTCTTTAACGAGGGACATATTTGTTATTACAATACCTGCCGGTAGCGCGTACATGCGGATGCTTGGTGAGGTGTACGTTCACGCCCACATTACCCGCACCGCGCACCAACATCGCGCCATCCTGTGCGAGCGAGAACGCCTCTGTCGCCGTCTCGCTCATCGACCACGTCACTGGCTCCGAGCCGCCGCCGATGTGTTTCAGATTCACCTCTCTAAATAATATTTTTTTTATCTTATTGGTATGTTGTGTTTAGCAGTCATATGTTGAATGCAGTGCTAAAATAATATTAAGTAAAAATAGACAATATAGTATTTATGATTTATGATGAAAAAATCATTTAACATTAAGATTACTTCTATACAATGAACACGTTTTTAACCAAAAAAATCACTATAATGGATAAATAATTTATTTTTCAAACAATTCTTTTGGAGTTAATCTAAAATTCTAGCTCTAGAAGTCTAGTCAATTACTACAATACTACGACATAAGTCTGAAATAGTAACCATCATTCAATACTATGATAGAAAAAATAGTGAAAGTATTAAACAACTCACTGTATTGTATCTGTCCAAGCAACAAAAAGTTCTGGTGGCACTACCTCCAACGGATCTTCAACTATGGCGGAGACCTTGCCTTCAATCTGTTAACAAGATATTTATCAACTAATTAACTATGGTAAACTTTAAAATAAATCATTTATATATAGTATCAAATTATTACCTTTTGTGATACAATCCTCCCAGCAATAGAATACAATCTGGCGGTAACAGTGAATGTCCCAGCATTTTGTGCTATTGCATCCGTTAAAGTGCCATTCTGAGTAGACCTCAACAAATCTACATTAGCATCTCCTTCTACCGACAGCTTAATCAGAATCTCGTCACCAGCAGTCAACGCATGACCATCTACGTCCAAAAGTATGCTATGTATTATAAATTTCTCTCCACGGATTATAAACCCGTATGGTCGAAGATTTACTCTTATACTATAAGGTTCTGCAACCGTGAGTACGGCTGATGTCACTTCAGTCACTCCTGACATTAGGAATACATTAGTAGTGCCAATTTGCAGAGCTCGCACTAAACTGATGGAATCTTCTAGAACAGCTGTTTCGCTTTCTGGCAATTTCGTGTAGTACAATGTGTCCTGTATGTCTTGCACTGTGAGTCGGCCGCCGAATACTTTTACGACTCTGAAAATGTATAATTAGTAGCACATCACTTCCAATGAGAGGAACATTATATTAGATTTCTATAAAAGGCACTTAATAAATTATTAACTGCAATTCAATTTGATTACTACAAAGTACTTGTACCATTTATTCATTGTTCTATGTACAATAAAAATTAAACTACCAAAAACTTACTTGTATCGTAATGTATCGCCCGGGGCTATGATTGCCGTCGCAGGTGTCAGAACAACACTGGGCACCACTTGCAATTCAAACTGTGTACAGATATCATTAAGGCACACAGTCACTTGGCAGTCACCCATTGCTTGTCCGTACAGTAGAACAGAGTATGACTTGTGTCCCTGTGCCTCCAGCTCTGTCACCCCACGTGGAGCTTCATAGTCAGTTTCACTCCAAGGAATAAACCTGAAAAGGAAATGTAGATTATGTATGTTCCAGAAAAAAAAATGGTTCTCACTGTTACATTATAAGAGTAAATAAAAAAAATGCTGTATATTTTAACATAAAGATGTTTACATATTTTTGGAGTCTCACAATCTGTCAAAATTTAAATATAATTTTTACAATTACATCTGTCTTCAATTGCTTGATATATATTTTTTTAAGTAATATTTTGGAAATAATACATTTAAATTGAAAGAATTAAAAATATTTCCCCACTCTAGACTACTTACTGGACTACACTAGATGGACCAGACAGATCATTATAGAATAACCATCAGATTTCTCTAATTTTAGACTGAGAGGACTAATTAATATCCACCAACTGTCATGGAGCCTTTAACAAAATAGAAGTTTGATATCATCTAATATTATTTTAATACAAATAAAAGAGCATTTATTATGTAGAACATGTGTAAATATCTGACAGCCTCTGTGGTAATTGTTATAGGAAGGCTATAAAACGAGAGGAGGTACCTCAACAGGTATTCGTTTTGGGTCTGGGTGTTTATGAGACCAAAAAGTCTCTCATCATTTCTGATGCCCACAACTCAAGACTTCATCTTAAAGTGTGATTAGGACTATTTATGTCACTGGTGGGTGTTTTGATTTATTATTTAGATTAAATACTTACTTTACTAAGTTTTCTTCTCCAACATGACTGCCAATATTTTCAACTGACCAAGAAAATGTGACACCTTCCAAGGTAGAGAATGTATTGCCTAAAACCATAATTATAAATTAACATCAAAACCAAGTATTATTATTATGAAATCCCCATGGCCATCGCATGAAAACATAATGTATCATACAATTTATACATAATGCTGCTGGCCAAGTCAATCTATTTATTTAAAACGTAAAGAATTTTTAATATTGAT
The DNA here is from genome assembly GCA_009982885.2 of Hyles vespertilio. NCBI lineage: Eukaryota > Metazoa > Arthropoda > Insecta > Lepidoptera > Sphingidae > Hyles > Hyles vespertilio. The sequence continues at coordinate 5,690,200 of CM042806.1, read as the reverse complement.
ATGGTAATAACTAACGTAATAACTTTATACAGGGTATATCAAGACTGCTACCGAAAACGAAGCCGGGTGGTAGTTTAAGCGACTTCAGACACAATGCAATAGAAAAAGTTGCAAAAAAAAGCGACAATTTTTTTTAAATTTTTTTTTCCTATAACCATATTTGGGTGGTAAATACATTTTTCCCTAAAATAATAGTGTATACCCTTTTATTTTTAAATAATCTAAGGTATAAAAGAGTTTAAATTATTATTTTAGCAAAAACTATGGATTTACCATCCAAAAATGACGATATTTAAAAAGTCATAAAAAATAATTGTCGCGTTTCTTTGCGAAATTTTTAGTTGCATTGTGTTTGTAATCACTAAAACTACCACCCGGCTTCGTTTTCGGTAGCAGTCTTGAGATACCCTGTATAGAAGGTCCCTTAAGGACTGAATAAATTAATCGACTTGGTATAACATGCATCTCACAACTTTTTGCGGTAGAAAACCTGAGCTGCGAGACTTGGAATTTTTTTACAGGATGTTTTTGATGGGATTTCACGTCTTTTTGTAGAGTCCTACTTTTTTCCTTTTCAGTACTTCTTACTTCTAGAATATCACTAACGATTTTTCTTAAAGCCTCTGTCTTATGGATTTTTCTTATTTTTGTAGGCATCAATTTATTACAAGTTTAGCGGATTTGATTATTAATGTTCTTTCTTTCATTGTAATTGATATTTTCGAGCTATTTAGTCTATTTATTTGCAAGGGCATGTGACATGCTGAATACACCATTTCCATCTCTATATCCTCCCCTGTTATGCCTCATATATATAGATATCTATCTACAACTATTATTTCATTATAATTATACGGGTACAATGATTCATTAACTGCAAATGTAACTTTGTAATCCTATACATTTATATGGAATTACAAAGTTATCCGCACCGCCGCTCATGCCCGTCAAGGTTAAAATAGTAATACAAATTGCCCTTAGTGCGACCGAAATTACCATATTTAACGGATTTCTAATGCATCCAAACGTGCCAAGTCATGTCAACTACTAGTTGACACGGGAAATATACGCTTAATATACACTTTTATACCATGTCAACTACTAGTTGACATGGTATAAAAGTCAACTACTAGTTGACATGGAGCACTCATAGGGTTATTCACGCAGTTGGTCTATCTAGAAAACTAGACACAAATTATGAAATGTTTGAATTTTCCCTTACTTTAGACACTAAACACTAATTATATTCTAAATTTGAAAGTTCTATGTCTGCTAGAAGTGCCTTAGACTTTTGATGATCGGTCAGTCAGTGAGAAAATTAAGAAAGTTTGACTAGCTACAATTCTTAAACTACTGGTTCAAATTGAATGAAATTTTAAATATACCGTGTATACACAATGCCTGCTTAGTAACTGAAAATTCAGGCTTCATGCTTTAGCCACAACGAAGTTATAGGGGGTTGAAAATGGTCTGAATTGCTTCGAGAAAAGGATGTTACGGCCTATAGCTCGACTTGGACGGGGGCTCGGCAGCGCCCCCATATTGATAAAATATGGATCAATACAAGTGGTACTTGATAGATACAACTTACAAGGTTTTATAAAGTAATTGATGATAGTCATAATGGCATCTTGTTACTTTACCAATCTCTGCCAATAGTTAGCTTATATTTTTATACAACATACAAAAATAATATACAATGTTTCTGTGGCCCGAGCACGAATTACTATCGAAAAAGTATTCGTATCGAAATCGAATAATTTTGTATGAGATTTGTACAGCGCCTCTATCGTGCGTAAAAGGAACTAATTTTGCGAGCACGAAGCATTGTAACTTACTTTCGTATCGAAATCGAGACGTAATGTAAACAAAACTCGAGTTAAATAAACAATTTTGCGAGCACGAACGTTGATTTGACATACGGTATCGTATGTTTCGAAGGCTGGCTATCGAGAATTGTCGAATGTTTTCTCACTTAAATTTTTTCGGTGAGAAAGGTTTCGAAACTTATTATAATAATGTTTTAATCGTGATTATAGTTTTGTTTAAGTTGATTATTGTATAGAAATTTGTTCTAATACTATTCTTAAGTTATTAAAACAATCAAGTGCTTAAAATCACCTATAATGCAAAGATTGTCCCTAAATGAACGTAGTGCTTTATAATGCATTTCTTGCTGGAAGTTCAATTGAAAATGAATATAAATCAAGAGAAACTGAGTTTGAGGAATTAAATCATGTTTTATTTATTTATTTACTAAGTTCAAAAATGAATTAAAAAATATATATACTTTATATTTTTTTATTGCAGTGAAAAAGAAATACCAAAAACCCTATGGATATAAATGACAACTTTCGAAACATAAAAAAATAATTTCATGCTTTTATAGTAAACTCCTTCCATTTTGCTCGAATGTAATTGCGACCTCTCGGGGCGCTAGAAGATTTAGAGTTTAGACAAATCTCCATTTCTGGAATAGAAATTGCTGAATTGAAATACCTACTTTATTTAAAACTAGCGGCCCGACCCAGCTTCGCCTGGGTGCATATATTTTTTGATTCCACTCCACACCAAATACTTACATGTTATTTTTCGTTTTAATCTCTTGTATACCTAAACTTGACATAGCTATCCTACTGTCTGGCTCAATCCCGTCTCATCCGTCTGTTCAGTCTCTTCCCGATCCGTCCCGTCCTTTCTCTTTTATTATCCATCCCGTCTTATAATGTGCATTTACATTTCGTCCTATCAAATCTGTCAGCTATCCCAGCCCTCTCCCGTACCTTCCACTCTATTATATCCCGTCTCTCCATATACATGTACATATAAAGATTGCCTTATGAAATTTTGACATTAAAAACTTTAGCGTTTTTTATTGTCCATCCAATATTACGTCCCTTATTTCAGCACCAAAATGCTGTTTTTCCTAATAATATTGCACGCCATTACTTTTTGTTAGTAATAACTGGTGGTAGGTCTCTCATATGTGAGAGGCCATCTGGGTAGGTACCACCGCAATGTCTATTTCTCCCGTGAAACAACACTGCTTAAATGCACTGTTGTGTTTCGGATTGAAGGACATTGTAGCCAGAGCAACTACTGGACATATTGAGACTGAACATCTTATGTCTCAGGATGGCGAGCGCAGTGGAATGTTGCTACTGTTTATGAGCGTTCGTATCGCTTACCATCAGGCGAACGGCTTGCTCGTCTCGCCATTCACTGCAATAAAAAAAAAAAAAAAAAGTAATAATAACCATTTAAAAAAAGAATTGGCCAAATTGGTCCAGGCGTTGTTGAGTTATGCGCTTACCAACACTTTTTGTGATTCATTTTTATATTATAGAAGAAAATATTATAGTCCACCCTGCTTGCTTAGTGCGAGTTGGCGGATTTTATTTCACGTAGAAATTAATCCGAAAAGTCAGAGGTGTGCCCTGGGATTTGAACCCGTGACCATCGTTAACTTGTTGGCAGTCGCGTCTATTACGTTACCATATACAAATTAATAAAACCTTCATACTGCCTTACCAGGTGACGTAAGTAATAGAACAAATATTTAAAAATATAAAACTGCATATCGTTTCATTATAATGTCTAGATACGGCATCAACGTACCAATATTTTTTTTATTCTTGAGTCTGAAAACAATACTAATGCGAAATTTAAATATGTCCCCCAGCGCATCTAAAAGTATAAATTCAAAAAACAATGTCGTTTATGAAAACGAAAAATTATAATTAGATATATTTTGGTATACTCCGGCAAAACGCTTCGATAGAGTATACTTTGTTTAAAACTGTTGCAATAATCTCAAAAAACAATGGGCGATTTTGGTAGATGTGAACATCGTTTTAATTTACATTTAACAAAATTATGCGCAAGACGCCGTATCTAGATAATATTATAATCACGATGTACACATTTTTTGAATTTTGTTCTATTTCGTCAGCCGTCAATGAAAGACAATGGAAAGATAGATCATTTTACGTTGGGTGGTAGTTGAAGCTGGACCGTCTTTTACGTCTCCCGTCAAATAAACAAAGATCATCCCATACTGGCAGGACGCATCACGCTTGAACGATACCCAAAAAAAAAGGTTTTTAGTATCTTCCTCAGAAATTTTCCTATTTTTCTCACCCCTAAAACCTTCCCAGGACTTCCACGAATATTTCAAGACCAAAATCAGCCAAATTGGTCCAGGCGTTGTTGAATTATGCGGTTACCAACACATTTTGCGATTCATTTTTATATTATAGATTATTTATTATTTATATTTTACTCACATTAATTAATTATCTTGCACACTCAAGTAAACGTTCAAACTAATTAGAACTTTTCACTCACACGCTCATTAATTCCACCAACATTTAGTATTGCAAACAAAATATTTGATACGTAATGGATGCATATTAAATATTTTAATTATTTAATGAAAATAACTAACAAGAACATTTTCGCTGTTAACTTATAAAAACATCAACAAACTCAACCTTGGTTTGGCGTCTCGTCGATGTCAAGTGGAGTCGTTCGGAACACGTTTAATATTTTTTTGGTATCTAAAAATCTTAGTTATTTCTTCAACGATAACGTCCCTTTTTAATTTCCAATAGCTCGCTTTTAATGTTTTATTCACTGTAAATGCATATTCTAAATTAAATGTCCTATAAGTAAAATGGTAAACGTATCGAGAACTCGATACGTTTACGTTACGAATTCGATAGTTTTTCGTGCTCGGCCTACTGATACCCACAAAAAAACACTCAATCTTAGGTAGGGGTTAGGACTATTTATTTATTTATCTCACCTTGATCATCATAAGCAATAACTTCAAATGCCTCTGGAGCCTCTTCTAAATACAGTTTCCATGTTGTACTTATAACTTTCAATGAACTCACTTTGTCAACATCCACATCACCTCTTAATATCTGAAATAAATAAAAAAACATATATTTTGTTAATCACTTAAAATCTGGACAGGTAAGAGAATAACAGATCATCTTAGTATGTCCATATTCAAGAGAAAATAGTGATAAATTGCAGTTGAGGTTGAAAATAAATTTTGACAATATTTACAATGAAAAATATAATTCGATCTCAATGGATGCTGTATCAGATCTTTTCAACTTTGCATATTTCTATTCTTTCATCTTGTTGGGTTATGACTTTGTAAAATGTAGTCCTGACTTGTCTAAAGCTCTAAGCTCTGCAACAATAACAGCATGTCTCTATATGCATGTTTACAAATAAATATGGAAGTACTGAAATTAGTTCTGTCTGAATGTAAATTGTAATACAACAAGAATACTCCGCAAAGTAGAGATGTGTAACACTGCGCTACGCCGCGCAATTGCGCCAACTCAGTTCACTGCGCCGAATGTGTTAACTCACTTGTTCAAAATGTGTTGGCGCAAAAAGGAGTTAAATAAATAAATAACACCCAACAGTCACATACATAGTCCTGACCCCACACTAAGATCGAGTCTTGTGTCGTGGGTATCAGCAACTACGAGAGACTTTTCGGTCTCACAAACACCCAGACCCGGAAGAAATATTTGTGGGCCGCACAAACATTTCTCTCGGTGCGGGGATCGAACCCGCGGCCTCTCGTTTCACAGGCGGCGTCTAACCAACTGCGCCATGGAGGCTGTCAGTTATACAACAGTCAACTCGATTTCGGATTTACTAACTTGAATTAAATTCTTGAAACTCGAGTTTGAAAATCGCGGTAGGTGAACACAAGTTGGTACGAAAGAGTAGCAAATATGCATATTTATGGGAACATTACATTTTCGGGATACATAGTATCCTATGCAATATATCAGGGTATCAGCTACGTACGAAATTTCATCAAAATTGCTTTAAATTTTAAAGTAACAGACTCATCGCGGCCTCTTACATATGAGACACACATAACAGTACAGTCTCATACCAGTAAAAACTATAAAAATCTATCTAATTCAATCCTACCTACAAAGTTCAACACTCAGTTTCTTCCTTCCAAGTCGAATTCTGTAACTCGAGTCGGGTTTATCCCGAGTTGGCACATCACTGCCACAACTAATAAACAGACTTGTGAGCGTGGCATGCCCCGTGCGCCGCGCAGATGACGCGCATAACGCATTTCGTTGCTCACTCGGCGACAAGCGTTCTCATTTTGTTGCGCCATGGCGCAATTTTGAGTTAACTCAGTGAGCCAGCGCAGTTAATTGCGCCTGAGTTACTGAGTTAACGCAAGAATTTTCGCTGAGTTACCCATGTATACCGCAAAGCTGCTTATTGAACATCTTAACTGTCCTTGGGTAACAAATTTGTAAAATATAAATTCCCGCCAAAATCAAATCACCACTAACCTCGCCAGAGTTCACCTCCTGGGCAATAATTATGACTGAGCCCGGCGACACACATGTCTTGGACACCGAAACACGAGCCGCCCGCGAACAATGACCCCAGGAGTCTTCATACAACAATTCTAAATCAATGATGTCATCGCGCGACAAACTCCTGAAAAGATACCATTGTGTCAAAAAAATGAAGATACATTATTTGAAAAAATTAAATCCATGACTTACCAAGTGTAACAGCCTCCTTCGATTATTTCAAATGTGAAATTAATATGCAAATTCTCGAACCAAGGTAACAACACTCGCGGTTTGTTTATTTTAGCACCGTCACATATCAGGATAGACGAGCTCAGTAGTAATACAAGCGGTATAATATTTCCGCACCCCATGGCGTATTCTCCAAATATTCACATGTATAATAACGATCTACTATTTATTCTTATATCTAAACACAACTAAATTATAACCTCAAACGCAACAACGAGCGTTTTCAAATAATGTGACAGAAATGTTTTTTAAAGATTTCTTGGAAACTAGTACTTTAGCCTTAAAGGAACGTTTTACGATTTACTTAACCAAAATAAATAAAGCTTCTTACGCGTTAAAATAAGTGTAGTTTTTAAATAAAAGTTGATTGCTATATAAATAAATTATATGTAGAGATTTTGGAACGCATTTATGATTTATTAATTTTTATTTTAAAATCCTTGGGTGCCTTAAAAAAAGGAACTAAACAAACACCATAGCGTTATAAAAAAAGTAAAAGTTGTCAAAATGTTAAATATGGCTGCTTTGTGTTCGTCATGTTTTGTGTCGTATTTAACGTGAATTTATTAATTAAAATCCACTATGAGTTCCACAAATAATTAAAGAAAATAAATTGTGACTGCCGTAAATCACCTGGACTCCAATAAACATAGTTACAATGCCGAAACTCAACATGTCAGTGGAGAAGGCTATAGAAATGAAAAGCAATGAGATCGATAAAAGCAAACGTCGTCATAAAACTGACGACACAATTGTTGCGACAGCGGTAACGAATAGTTGTGAAGATACATCGCAATACGCAAAGATGGAGACCGCGGATGAAAGTGCAGGAAAGCCTACGGAGTTGATCCTTCAAGGCAACACACATCTCATGTCAAGTACTACTAGTAGTTTGGCCGATACACCCGGTGATTCTGGTGTCTTGTGTTTGGATAGTGAAGCTTCGGAGGCGACGAGTCAGGCGCTCATGTCCCACAGCCTCATCGGAGCCGAGGAACTTGCATGCGACAGTATATACGATGCGCCGCCGTCATGTTCCCAAGATATGATCAAAAGTACCACCAGCAGCGTCATGACTCGCAGTGATATAGACAACCAAAACATTGGAGCTCCCGACGACATTGTCCCAGAACTTTTAATTGAAACAAAGAAGCTGTCTCCATATGAAAACTTGCCAGATGTAGTATTAAAAGCATTAGAAAGTGAAAAAGTGACTGAGGAAACTAGAAAGCCTGCATTAAGGACAAGTGAACCAAAGAAGTCGCTCTCTGAAGATATTGTGTACAGAAGGAGATGTAGAAAAAAATCACAAAGTGGTCAAGGATCACAGAAGAAGCGTGTATCATTCCATGAAGATATATTAAACAATACTAAAACAGACAATATACATATAGAAAGGGGATTTATTTCTTATAGGCCTGATAGTTCATACTGTGATAGATTTAGACAAAAAAATAACATAGCAGCAGATAGGTTCTCATGGTGTGCTTCCGGTGACAGATCACCAAAATATGCAGCTGATGTTGCTCAACAGACAATGTCTGATATACTCTCTTATGGTGACTCCAAAAATGATAGGAGTGGTATTTTTGAGTATTGTCAAAATTATAAAGAAGAAAGTCAGAATAATAATAATGATAAAGACAATAATAATGAGCCTAGGCAGAATGGTAAACTGTACGGATGTGATTCTAACAGCTCAGATTCTAATTTTAGTTGTGACTCTGAGACATCTTCCAGTGAATCATCATCCTCACATTCAAATAAAACTGAGACATCCCCTCTGCGCCGCAAGTGTGACAAAGCACAGAAATCATATTCCTGTGATGGATTTGAAAATAATGGACATGTTGCCTTCATGAGAAAAACATATTTCTCTGAGGCTGATATAGATCAATCCCATGACAGAATGAAAAAGCCTCTAGAAGTGTCACAAAGTCCTATTACAGTAAAATCTGTCCTGAAGAAAAAACGATACATTCCAACCAACATTGTTGAAGAAAAGAAACAAAACAAGAAGGTCTTAAGTTTATTAGATGCCAATAATATACTAGACTCTTTAAAAAAATTCTATAAAAATTTCAATTTCAACTTTGCTCCAGAGAAGGGATTGCCTGAAACTAGTTTAGAGTTGAATAATGTTGTTGAAGCATTGCCTTGTGATGTGAACCAGAATAAGAAGTTGTCAAAAAGCCTGGACTCAGGGTTTCAAATTGAAGATGAGGATGATTTTGTTGAAATTAACCTTAATGGTCAGTCATTGGAGGCAGAGAAACCAAAACAAATTGCAACACCCTCTAAAACTGCGGTGGCGGGTGACAGAACGCCCAATGAAGGGTCCCCAAGACATAAACTTACTTTGAATATGAAAAACCAAGATAAGAAACCAACAAACAAAGCAGACGCCTTTCCGCCATTGAGTAAATATGTTGTTAATTGTGAAAGTACAGTTTACGAGCACAAAGGCGTGTCCTATAGCTATGTTCATGATACATTCCAAACGGCCTTTGATGCGCCCAAAGAAACATTCGTACCCATACCGGAATCAACGCCCATTAAAGAAGCGCCCAAACCGACGAATTCCAACAAAGTTGAGACGAATTCAAATTCGAAACTATCGGACGTCGACACGTCTAGCAAAACGTCAACACCAAAGAGACAATTTAATAAAAATGTTCAAGACGAGACTCTGCAGAAAAATGGCGTTTCCAAACACTTGTCTTCGCCTAAAAAGCAGAATGTCAACAGGTACAGTCGGAAATCGGCATCAACCGTCCAAAAAGTTACTGAGGAGCCGGTCCAAGCGAACAGTGACAATTGCTCCAATACAGATAATTCTACGTTGAAGGGCGCCGAAGACTTTAACGATGAATTTTTCGACAGTCCAGCGAATCAAAAGTTGCAGTCGAACAAATCGGCGTTACTCAACCGATACTTGAAGAATGTATGCCAGAGGAAAGACCTTGAACTCAAAATAAAGAACAATAAATTCTTTCAAATCAAACTCACGCTGGAAAAGCATTTTCCGAGCATTGTATATCCTTTGAAAGAGGTGTCGGAGACGTTTCACATTTCCGCCGAGAGAATGTCGCGGCTCATAGACAAAGAGGTGATAGAGAACAAAAGGCTGTCAGTTAGATTGCTCACGGCCGACGAACCGTCGTACTTTGATAGCTTTGAAGACAACGTCGCTATTGAATGCAATGAGAAGCTCCGACTGCAAATATTCTCCTACCCCAATGAAACTTTGAATAGGGTATGCTCTTTGTTTACTACTTAAATAGCATTATGTAACTTGTGTGTAATGTCGTTGACCTATTGGCGAAGTACAAGGCTACGGCTTGGGTTCGCTTCCAGATTATGCAACCCTCTTTACGTTTTTCGTTTCGGAAATGTATAATCGAATAATTTCCTATTTATTACGAGCTCACTGGTTTTAGCATAATAGCAGACAGTTCAATAAATGTGTGTTAAATTATTGTTTAAACTTCCACTTCCCTTCCAGTGAAGCATTTAGTATTTCTCAATAACTATGAATTTGAATTTTGCTGACTATATTGGGGTTGAGTGATCTACGGTAAAAAATGAGACTATCATGTCTATTTTCTGTCGGTTAAAGGAAATGCTTTAAAAAAAATTTGAAAAGTAATTGGGTGTTTTAGACTTAGAAATATCGGCAATTTGGTTCACCAAAGGATACACAAAAGTGGCCCTCTGAATTCAAGTTATTCTTTTGAGAGACAACTGTGCCAATACATTCTCACTGTAATCTACAGAGCCCGAAAAGATTCTTTAATTTTCGTATTTACTTTCACTCAGCAATCATCAGCCTCAGGAAGTCCACTACTGAACCAAGGCCTTCCCCACAGATTCATCAATCCTGTTCAGTTTTATGTTATCGGTCTTAGTCATATTCAAACTGACTTGACTGTTTTGTCTTCTTTGCTCAAACTGAATTCAAAAACCGTTTGATGAGACAAAACATTCAACAGCTAAATAGGCTTATAACCCGTCTTTGAATAGGGCCGGAAGATTTTTTCAAGTTCAATCGTTAAAAATATATAATAATTGTCTGCAGATGATGAAAGTCCAGTCACCATACAACATGGACGACGGTTCGTGGACCCCCCTGCTGGTGTTCATCACTGACTACGCCCTGTACGTGGCTAGCGTGAAGCCCGGCGGCACAGAATACGAGATATTATGCCGATTACCTCACAACGAGCTCGACGCTATAGCGGTAAGTTGAGTAACAGATATTGTGTTAATTATCATAATGTTTAAATGACCCGCCGACTCGTTGCAGGTTATTGATTTGTTGTTTATGTATGTGATGTGTATTTTTTATAGGTAGGAAAATTGTATGTATTTTTAGCATCAGTACATCATAAATATCGATGTAGAGACAGCTCTGTACTCCATGTCCATATATGTATATGGACATAACCTGGGGCTTTCAATACGATTTCAAGGTTAATCAATGCACGTGGTGCAATTTAATTTTAAAAAACATACACTAAATGTTACCAAAGTGACCCATACAAGAGTCGATTCTAGTTCGAAAGAAACACATACGCAAAGCTGTCACTTTACGTAAGATTTTACGGCACAGTGATATCACCCCAATCGAGCCAACTCATTCGTACTGTAGCTTTTACACCCTACATCAAGGTTCTAATCCTTCAAATCAAAAAGTTCTCAACTGTGACAGCCTCCGTAGCGCAGTTGGTTAGAGAGGCCACTGGTTCGATCCCCGCATATAAACAAATACCTGTGTTTCGGGTTTGGGTGCTTGTGAGACCGAAAACTCTCGTAATTCCTGATACCAACGACACAAGTCTCGATTTTAGTGTGGGGTCAAGTCTATGTATGGGACTGTTGGTTGTATTTATAAATGCACTGGCAGAAAACTTTAATTCGAAGACCTCATAATTTTGAGTTAAAGTACATATCAAGGAACTGTATCCAATAATATAATATCCACACTCACACACACACACACACGCATACGCACGCACACCACACGAACACGCACACGCACACGCACGTGGAACTTGACAATGTTGTCAAGCTCCAGGAGTGGTTGAAAATCAGCGCTATTCGGACTAACTGTACCAACTATAAGACTGAGCCACTTCATTTGTCCTAGTGCATCGATTTTTTGTGTCATGATTATTTGTTTAGTAACAAGTATTATTTTTTATATTATTTTATTTATTTGACATACTTTGTCAGGTGGGTCCTGAAGGTCAATACATCCAGATAATAGACATAGCTGGCAACATAGCGTGTTCAGTGGTGACTGCGGAGGCGTCGCTGGGCGCGCGACTGGCGTCGTCGCTGGAGTGGAGCGCGCGCACCTCGCCGCTGCGTATACAGCGCCCGCCCGCCATGATACCGCTCGACTGCAGGGAACTGGCCGCCGCGCTCGCGAGGAAGAGACATGAGAAACGGGTTAGTACTTAGTAGTTTAGTAGACAATACTTGCTTGTAGTTGATAGATTGTGGAATTCGTGTTTAGATAGATTAGTAAGTTGGGTAATGAAGGTAAAGCGAATTGCAATTTGTAATGATTGTAGATAATGAAATTAAAGTTCCCCCTTCGGAGAAAGCCTATGTTCAGCAGTGGACTTCCTGTGGCTGAGATGATGATGAATGAAGTTAAAAATTGCAATTGAACATTGATAAAAATACCCTGAACAGTCTATGTATGTCGATACATAGTCGTGACCTCACACTAAGAACGAGTCTTGCGTCGTGGGTATTATGAACTACGAGATACTTTTCGGTCTCACAAACATCTAGACCTGAAAAAAATACTTTTAGTTCATACAAAAATTGTCTCGGTGCGGGAATCGGACCGGCAAACATAAACATAGTAAACATATTTCATTACATAGTGGACTTCAGCTCAACATAAATCGAAAAATAATGGTCAATAGAATGAATACACAGGGTCTTGTTTTGTCTTGGCGTTATCAAGAAAATATTTGTTTGTCTGGGATCGGGGGTTTCGTGGGAATCAAAACTGAACTGACAATTTCTGATAGTGAAAACAAGGCACATATACAGTGTGGACTTCGGGCGCAGTGTTTTCTTTAATCTGGAATATAATATGTATATATTCCAGATTTTTCGGTTACGCACTTCCTTGTAACCGGGAATAACAAATATCTGCAAACTAAATTCAACTTAAGCTCTTAGCTCCATTACATTGAATGCTTTCGACTCACAAAACATTAGAAAAGTTTGGATATGTTCCAACTCACTGTCCTGATCCTTTTACTTTATATTGATCTTAAATTTAGAACACGAATAATACTGGCCTCAATACATATGCAATTTGTTACTAAAAAAAAAGAAAAGAAAAAAGGTTAATTGTTCAATGTCGTAAGTTCAATAGCATCGCGTGTTATCTGCGTTGTTAAGCTTGACTTTGGCAATTTTGTCATTGACTTGAGATAAAAGTGAAACTTACTCGCACAAGTATGAATGTAAAAAAAAATTTGCATTTATCTACTTTCTACAGACTGACTTACCTGATAAATGGACTGTTTATAATGATATTTAAATTTTTATGGAAAAATTATAATTATTCATTTTTTGTACTAGTTGCATATGTACAAAGAGGATGAGATGCAGCTTTGTGCAGATAAATGATTTTTTACTTTATTACGTTTTGATAAAGTTTGATATCGTAAATCAACGAACCATCAAAGAAGTATTTTTTTCTCTAATTACATTTATATCTTCATCTAATACATGAACAAGTGGGTTCGTCAGTTTCCGCAGTTTCAGAGTATCAGACGGTCAATGCAAAGTGTACCTGAAGCTACCTTCAGTAAAAAAATAACTTCTTGGCACTGACTAAAATTCCGTGGTTATTGACGTTTGTTTAACCATATAAGGAGTACTGGAGTAAGTAGTGCGTTATATAAAGCGAATTTATTTATTGGCTTGCAACTCGACCTAGTCTTCCTGTCGTGGAAAAAATCTCTTCCCACGCCGCAACATCGTTGCCACAAAGATTTTATTTTATAATAATAGGAAAGTTTTCGCCTTTGTAATCTCACAACGCTTGATCGTGGATGAGTTGCTGGTTGCTGGAAAGGAAATTGGATGGAGGAGAGAAATGGTACTGGACATCCGACAATCTCACATAAAAAACACGAAAAAATAAACTAAAATTGTATGTTTTTATATTTACTTTTTTTCATAGCATTTCCTTTTTTGGGCAAAGGCGGAAGGAGGGCCTTTGGTACTCTACTTGACCCTGTCTTGCCATTTTGCCTCGAATGCTTCCAACTCGTCTTTCCACCGCATCTCCGGTCTTCCCCGTGTTCTCCGGCCATTCGCGGGAATCCAGCCCAATGACTTGGATGCATTCGTGTCACATGTCTTGCCCAGCTCCATTTTAATGAGGCCGCCCTTCATCCCTACAATACGCGTTTTGGAGCGTAGTTTAGTATTTAGGATGCGGTCGGTCAGCCTAACACCGAGAATACTGCGCTTGATAATTGTAGTGTAGAGTACATTTATACATCTATAATCGAAATGAAATGAAAATAATTGATTGAATCCATTAAAAAGTTTAAAAATTATTGAGGTTCAGTGATTTTTTTATCTACCACCCGATTCGGAAAGCGGTTTGCACTAGAGAAGAACGAGCAAAAACTCTAGCGTTGCTCTTTTAAAAACCATCTTATAATGTAGTGATTATAAAAAAAAATACGTTGGTATAAATCAGAATAGTTCATTCCCGTTTCGCGTTGTCACGGCATCACGTGTGAACGGCTGAACCGATTTCGATAATTATTTTTTTAAAATGTTTGTGGAAGTCCAAGGATGGTTCTTACGGCGAGACAAAATCGAATAATTGCCGGAAAAACCCTAAAAACAGCCCTTTTCTTTTTCCCATACAAACGTTTTCTAACTAAAACGTAAAGTCAATAGGCTAGTTTCATACATTTTTATTTTTGTTTATAACGGAAGGTTACGTTACGCATAATCATAATCAGAAAGAATTTTTAAAATCCGTTAAGTAATAAGCAAGTTACAAATATATGAAAGTTGGTGGTAGGAGTGATAGAAAAGGATGCAACATGCACGGTGTGACGTCATCTTCCATAAGGTGCACGCGTGCGAAAGAGACAACGAGTGTCCCCACCGTACTATTAAATGTATTAATATCTCAGTCATTTACTTTCAATTTTGATGCTGTTTTCAAATTCGTTTATTTTTATAAACGATGCTTTTAAGGAATGATTACTTACTGCTCAAATAAAATCTTGGACACAACCCTATTTGAGCTTTATTGCTATTGTATAAAGTTCATATTAAATTACAAGCACTCACTGTTGTTTAAACAATGTAGGTATGGTCCTAACGTCAAAGAGTCAATTTGCACTTTATTATTACCGCTAAACAAAGTTCAATTCAATCATATCTATCAAAACAGTGTGCGTGATTTTCCCATACAAAATGTTCATGGGTTTGTAACTGTCAAACATTTAATTTTCACCCTGTCGATATGGTAAACTCTTCCCTCAAATTAAAGAACGTATTTAAATAAAGGTTTCGAATCGACAACACAATATTCGATTAATGGCGTATTTTAGATTTTAAAGATGTAAAATTTTGACAGTAATGAAAATGGATTGACATTTTATTTGATTGTAATTGTTTATGCATGCGTTCAGAAATTCATTTTGTATAAACTAAGGAGAATATATCAAGCTACATTAATAAAGGACAATTTTAAAATCACAAAGGATTTTAAAATCACAGCCGCGAATTAAATTTAATAATATTAATGTTAAAAAAAAGGAATCGGTTTGTTATCTTGGTTTAATTTTAGAAAGGAATTTTTCCTTTCTTGAACATATTAAGAACGTCGGGGAAAAGTCGAAAAGTAACTTTTTTGCTTTGACAAGAATATCAAAATCAACGTGGGGGCTATCTTTCAATACACTAAAAATCATCTATGGAGCAACTTACTTAGGATGTATCTGTTATGGATCTCCCGTATGGGCTGATAGGGCTACTATCGGTGCTGTGCGAAGAAAACTGCTCCAGAGCCAACGTTTGGCGTTGATATTCTTGTGCAAGGCATATAGAACTGTTAGTACCGAAGCTTTGCCTGTCCTAGCGGGTGTACTTCCAGTCGACCTGGAGGTGCAACGTCGCGCCGCGATGTATTACTCTAATAGAGAAAATATGGATAAAAGTTTTTTCACCGCACGTGAACTTTTAAAAGTTGACAGATTATTTAAACCGGTTTCAGTGGTATATAGCGAACTATTAGATGAATGGCAAAATAGATGGGAGGTATCCTTGAAGGGCCGGCATCTATACCAATTTTTTCCTTGCGTACGTGATCGTTTAACAAAGACATGGCTAGATGTCGATTATTGCGTATCACAATTTCTCACGGGCCATGGTAACTTTAAGTCTAAACTATACTCTTTTAAGCTTGTTGCGTCGCCTGCGTGTCCATGTTCAACACCTAATTGCGAGTATGAGCAGTCCGCGCATCATATACTTTGGGAGTGTAGTCTTTGGCATAATGAGCGTAAAACCATGCTAGATAGTATGCAAATATCATCTGGAGTTGTATACTACATGGACCTTGTAGAGACTAGAAAGAACTTCCGTGCTTTCCGGCGTTTTTGCCATACCTATTACTGGATTCAAGCATAACAGTTCACATAATAGGTCCCATTTAAACGTAATAATAATTTGATCCGTGGTGCTTCACAGCTGGCTTCTCCGGCTGTGAAAGTCTTTTGCGAGGTTATTTACCTCTTCAGTTCAATATTTTGTCACCCGCTTTGCACGGAGGGAAGTGGACAATAATTTATTTCCAACTCCTCCTATTAATTTAACTTTCTGATTAATTTCGTTGCGGGTTAAAGACAAGTTAGACATTCCCGGAGACTCGCCGAGCTTCAATGCTCGGTGTCATTACTTTGCGTGCCACTTTTGATCCTGGCTCACAGGAGTTACAGTGGTGGGTGTGAGGGCGGGACAGTCTCCATAATAAAGGACAATGAAATAAATAATGTTCACACGTAATGGTAGATTTACATGTTGGCTGAGGCTGGACCAAGGTCTACCAATTCCAAGCTATTAACTATGAAAAACATAATGCCAGCCGAGCCAAACACTCCGTTTACACGCTGCCGTTGGTCGAGGCTGGCTGAGGTTGGCCAAGCGTGTAAATGCAGCATAAGAAGTTATACTTACTCCTTTTCAAGATCGAATGCCATTTTTCGCTAAATGTACATCGTATCGGAGTGAGATAGGTTATATTATACCTAAAGGGGGTAAAAAAGGGTTGAAATGTTATGTCTAAGAAAATCGAAACCACTGAAGTTATGTCTATGAAATTTTATATTTCAACTCTTTATTACTAACAAAAAGTAATGGCGTGCAATATTTTTTGGAAAAACAGCATTTTGGTGCTGAAGTAAGGGAAGGAATATTGGATGGACAATAAAAAATGCAAAAGTTTTTAATGTCAATAATTCATAAGGCAATCTTTATATGGATGTATATGGAGAGAAGGGACATAAAGTAAAATAGAATGGAAGGTACGGGAGAGGGCTGGGATAGATGACAGATTTGTTAGGACGAAATGTAAATGCACGTTATAAAACGGGATGGATAATAAAGAGAAGGGATGGGACGGATTGGGAAGAGACTGAACAGGCGGATGAGACGGGATTGTGCCGGACAGTAGGATAGCTACGTCAAGTTTAGGTATACAAGAGTTTATACGAAAAACAACATGTATTTGGTGTGGAGTGGAATCAAGAAATATATGCACCCAGGCGAAGCTGGGTCGGGCCGCTAGTAATAATATATAATCAAAGTACGTTTGATAGATCCCACAGATCCTGTACTACGGGCGCGCGTGTTCAGGCGACGCGGGTGACCGGCTCATCGAGGCGCCGGGCGCCTTCGCCCCGCCGCTGGAGGGCTACCTCATGTGCCGCACCGACAGGAGTCGCCGGTTCGAACCCTGCTACTTCCTACTCAGGTGAGACTGATCATCATAATTAATTATTGAATACACCCAACAGCAACGCACATAGTCCTAAAGTCGTATAAAGATATGATGTATTTTGTTGTGGATACTAGACTCTATGAGGCAAAAGTAAAAATCGTCCGGAAAAAAATGTTTGTGGCCTCCGTAATTATTTGTCTCTGTGTTGGCGTGAAACTCGCAGTTATTCTTTCTACAAATAACATTTAAACCTACTACGTTATGGAGGCTGTCTAGTATAATGATTTCCATTGTACGATATTCGTATCCTTTAATAGTTTCTACTAATATTATATCCGTACATTGTACCTAGCTAGGTCATAAATCCTGTCACATGTTTAATATAAAATAATTAAAACAAGTTTATTCATTATGTAAACATTTATATACCAAAATGAACTTAACAAAACATTGATTCTTATGACACTAAAGTTTATTCAAAATGATTTTGAATACAGGCCTTCAATCTGCGCGGCCAGTTGTCTATCGCAGCACGAACGAGGTCCATATCAATATCGGCGGCTGCCTTAATCAAGGATGTCTTGAGTGACTCCAAATTGGGATGAGGCTTTGAGCACGCCTTTTCCTCCAAGTGTTGCCATATCTTGTAATCTAACGGATTCAAATCTGGACTGGAGGAGGGCCAGTCTTCGTGCCAGATGAAGTCGATTTCTCGCGCCGCCAGCCAGTCTTGTGTGCTCTTCGCTCTATGAGCTGGCGCCGAATCTTGTTGGAATACCCAGTGCCTGTTATTGAACATGGTATGAGAAATAGGTTCCACAAGGTTCGTCAGGACTGTATTTTGTTACACAACTGCATTCGTTTTTACACCTTTCTCACAAAAATGTACCTCTGTTAAGCCCCAATAAGAAACTCGCAACCATACCATGAGCGAGGATGGAAAATGACCTCGTTGGACACGCAGAATACGGTTGCTCGCTTCTTCACTACTGTGTGCGTACACCTTATCATTTTGTTTGTTGTAGCTCTCTTCTACGGTAAAAAATAATTTCCCGATATTTTTTTCCCGCGTACCGCTTCAACAAAGCGCGGCATCTCTTCAGTCTCAAGTCCATTAGACGAGCATTCAAACGACGTCCTGTTTTTCTTCGATATGCCCGAAGCCCTAAGTCGTCATTTAACACCCTTTTCACCGTGGTTCTGCTTAACCCCATCTGAAGGGCCAACAGTTTCTGCTTACGTTTGGGATTTCTTTGAATTCGCGCCTTCACAGCTTTTATCACTGCTGGAGTCCTAACAGACCGAGGGCGACCACTTCTTGACCTGTCATCTACACTAGAGTCTTCATTGTATCGTTTGATGGTACGATAAACGAATCTTTTGGTTATATTCAAATTCTTTTCATTTCAGTATGTCAAAAATTTGAATTGGCGCGTAACCGCAACGATGCAACGCAATAACTGCAACACGGTCTTCTTTAAGCGTCCACTCCATATTTATAAATGAGTAAAATTCTAAAACGTAAACATTTTCATTTTCATGAACAATCCGAAATTCGAATTCAATAAACTTTTTTGTGACCAGCATTCTAAAAGAAAAGTTTTTACTGTGTGACAATACTTATGACCTGACTGTGTATAAAAGGACTCGCGAAAGAATCTAGGATTAGTATTGTGTTGACTGCTAAGATCTAAATCTTACATTGACAGTCACTCTGAACATCCTAACAATCCACAACTTACGTTGAATGGAGTGAAAAATCCAGTTTTTGTTCAAACTTGGTACAATGTTACCTGGGATGGTTAGGAGCATGTGGTTTAAATTAAAAACCAGATGTCAATATCACGCTGTATATGGTTATACTAAGGTCGTAGTTGTAATTTAATATTTGTTTGTGACATTTTCTTTTGATTATTTTGTCATATAAATTAAATAACAGGCAAATATAAGACAACATAAAAAAAAACAAGTCTTGAATTTACTGAGAACCACGACATTTAATACAAATAAATCTAATTCCAATGTTTTATTTCTACAACCCTCTAATGAGTTAGTTAACTTGGAACTTAGAAGCCTCTTGTATTATAAAATAACATTTTGCCCTGTCACGGGTTTGAATCCCAGTGTGCCCCGGGATTCGAAACTTGTGACCACCATGAACACATTAGTAGTCGCATCTAGTCCGTTTAACAACAGGCCACCACGCGTTTAGGTGCACTGTAGGTGTATATCACTCAAAACTATTAACCCCAGTATAAAATAGCCTCAAAATCAAATGGTTTTCCCCCCAGGGCCGGAGTGCTCCAATGGGGCCCTCACTCGCCGGACGGCACGTGCCCGCTGCCGCACAACATCGCGCTGCGCTCGGCGGTGGGCGTGCGCCGCCACGTGGACGCGTCGCGCCGCCCGCACTGCTTCGAGATCGCGCTCAACGACTCGTCGCGACTGTTGCTCGCCGCGCCCGACGATGCTACTGCGTCGTCGTGGCTGCAGTCGCTGTTGCTTCATGCAGCACAGGTTTGAAAAAAATATGATTTTATTGAGCTGTTTATTGGTGGTAGGTCTACTCATATAA
Source organism: Hyles vespertilio (assembly GCA_009982885.2). Taxonomy (NCBI): domain Eukaryota; kingdom Metazoa; phylum Arthropoda; class Insecta; order Lepidoptera; family Sphingidae; genus Hyles; species Hyles vespertilio. The sequence continues at coordinate 5,670,006 of CM042806.1, read as the reverse complement.
GAGCAACTGTGTAAATTCACATGTGTGTTCATGTTTGAAACACATTGTAGCCAAAATAACTGCAGTTCATATTGAGACTTGACATTTATGTCTCAGTATGGCGAGAGCAGTGGAATGTCAAGCATTGCTTTTTAATTCATGGTGTTTTGCCTGCCACTGTCCATGAGCAGTCGTATCGATGACATAAGGTGAAAGGCATGCTCAAACATATTTTGTAAAAAAAACATCTTCAAAACTTGTTCAAATCATCACATTTTGCTTAACTGCACCTATCCATGATCAATTTCAATTATTTCCTTTGAATATTTACATACCTAAGTCCAGCTAAACTAAACATTGACCTATTAATGTTGCACAGGCTCTAGAAGAGAAGGACGGCGCGAAGAAGAGCGAGTGCGGCAGACGCGGCCCGCCGGCGGCGTGCACGGTGGTGGTGACGTCACACGAGGTGGTGAGTGTGCGCGACACGCTCGACGCCGCGTTCGTGTTGGGCGCCGCTGCATACCTCAAGGACAGGGGATCTGATGCACTGCTCAAAGGTACATACGTATTACACATTATCATATTAATGTACTTGTATCAGCCCATATATGTCCCACTGCAGGTCACGGGCCTACTCTACAATCGAGAATACGATTGAGAGTTGTTAGGCCTTATAGTAAACCACGCTGGCCTAGTGCGGGTTGGCGGATTTTACATACCATAGAAATCGCTATGTTATGCAGGTTTCCTCACGATGTTTTCCTTCACCGTTATAGTGCGTGGTATTTGACTATCAATACACACATGACTCTGAAAAGTCAGAGGTGTGCCCTGGGATTGGAAACCGCGACCACCGTGAACATGTTGGCAGCCGCGTTTGGTCGGTTTACTAACAGGCGACCACGCACTTATATCCCATTATTATAATATAATAATAATAATAAAATATTGTAAAATATACTCATTTATCGATAGAGTTTCAGTGACGTGTAATTTCTGTTCATACAGCCCCTAGTATAGTGTCGACTACTGGCCTCATTCCTAAATACCTCCACAATAGCATCAAAATACTCAAAATACATCCCATTGACTTATGCCTCATGCAAAAAGCTGCTACCCTTAACACCTGTCGTATAGTCCGAAATTTGTGTCAATAGAAACTTAACATTTAATAAAGTGCTGAACATATTCTATAAATCTATTTTTCTTTACAATCAGTTTCGGTTCGGCCACAAGCCCTATGCAACTGATTATTGCGCCAGAAATGGTAAAAAACGTACATACCGGGTATCTCAAGACTGCTACCGAAAACGAAGCCGGGTGGTAGTTTTAGTGGCTACAAACACAATGCAATTAAAAATTTCGCTTAGAAACGCGACAATTATTTTTATGATTTTTTAAATATCGTCATTTTTGGGTGGTAAATCCATAGATTTTGCTAAAATAATAATTTAAACTCTCTTATATCTTAGAGTATTTATAAATTAAAGGGTATACACTATTATTTTAGGAAAAAATGTATTTACCACCAAAATATGGCAATAGGAAAAAAATTACAAAAAAAAAATTGTCGCTTTTTTTTGCAACTTTTTCTGTTGCATTGTGTCTAAAGTCGCTTAAACTACCACCCGGCTTCGTTTTCGGTAGCAGTCTTGATATACCCTGTATATAAATAAATAATAATGATAACTTTTTATTTAAAACACCACATAGAATTACAAAAATAAAAATAAATTGCAGAAGAAAGAGGTGTTAAAAACGGCGGTCTTATCGCTAAAAGCGATATCTTCCAGAGAAACGTGTAGTAATAATATTTTATTATTTCGTGTACTAGCTGTTTTACATTTGAACTATACGTGATTGACGTTTATTATACTGTATTTCTCCATTCCATGACTCAAGGCATGCAGTTCTGTCCTATTTTCCATTTCATCAGCTCTAAATCCATCCATCCCATGGAAACTTCAAACCGAAAAGTCTCTCGTAGTTCCTGATATGCACGACACAAGACTCGATCTTAGTGTGGGGTCAGGACTATGTATGTGGCTGTTGGGTGTTAGGTGGGTGTAATTTGATTTTAAATGTCTCTGAGTACGGCAGTGAGGCCTGTGTGTTAATTTTAAATTAAATAATGCAGAAAATCAGTTTTAATGAAATTGACTGTATTTATGTTAAAATCATTTGCAGAATACATAGAAGATATGAGGACAGACATCGAAATACTCGCGTGCGGTTCTATCAAGAACTTGACCGCTTTCAAGATACCAGACACCGATGAAAACTGGTGCTGTTTGGTAAGCAATTAACACTTATTTTTTAAAAAATTGCTTACTTTCGAATTAATATCTTTAAGAAAAGCAAAAGTAGATGAACTTCTTTCAATCTATATTTTTATTATATTTTTGTGTCAAATTAATATCATGATACTCAATTAATACTGTGAAAAGCCAGGAATTTCCCTTTTGTGTGGCGTTAAAATATTATATAAAATATTTGTGTGTGTTTATAATAAAGCACTAAATTAACACACCGGGATTGCATGAAGGAAAACCACAATTGCGTTTGACGTAAAGGGAATTCAATGGCTATTTATCTAAAATCCTTATTCACGTAGAAAATTATATTAATGGTTTTGCGGTTGTCTACATTTTTTCTGGGTAACTATTTATGTAACTATAAATAACTTTGCTAGTAATTTTAAAATAATATGTTTTAGTCAATGGAGCTCCATGTGAAATACCATACTTACTATTTGTTTTAAATTAAAATAAACCTATTATTTATTTATTTAGATTTTATCGCGGATCACGAAAGCTGTAAAGTAATGGAAACGTCGGGAAGTTAAAAAATTTAAAAATGCGCCAAACCAAATCCGCGATAAAATCCATAATTATTAGTTTTATTTCAATTCTAGTAAATGTAAGAAACCATTATTTGTTTTAAATATATTACTAACTAAGATAACATATTAAATAGGTTCATGACACCTAATCCAAATATAATTAATAAAAAAGTAATTGAAAATAAATAAATACATGATATTTCATTATTTTCTATATCACGATAGAGAAGTCTACTTAGTGATAGACAGTATTACACAGTATGAAGGTGGGAACTGAACGGTGTTACGCGGTGTAATGTAACATTCGCAGCGAGTATTTATGTTATGCCGTGTGCTACAATATTCAATTTTGGTGTTCATTTCATCGTACTGAGTGCACAAATGCTCGAGTTGTAACATGTTACATTACACCCTGTAACACAAGTCAGTATCCGCCTTTAAGTGTAGTAGTGAGATCCCAGCTGTATATTGATGTGTTATAAATACTTTATAACCATAATATGTTGATGATGTATTTGTATGGTAGTGTAAGGTGCGGATCAGGGAGACGTAAATAAGACATCCGATTGCTAGGAGATACAATTTATTACTGCCTGTTAATACAGTTACATTCCTTTATATTACTATACACTACACGCCCCATAAAAAAAGAAAAAGAAAATTAAACTAAATAAAGATTAATTTTCTTTTATTACATGTCAAATACAATTGAAAAAAAAAATACAAAAAAAATACAAGATATAGTATAATTCATTAAAGTAAACAATTTGTATAAAATAATATATTATAATGTATAAAGTCAGTTATGATAACGTTTTGTACGGTTCTTATGTAAAATTTCCTCTTTATCATTCTTCAAAATTCTCACATTAGGTGACATATCTTCTACAACTTTATAAGGTCCTGCATATATAGGGCTTGTTAACTTACTACCTGTTTCATTTTTTACCAATATTAAATCATTTTTATTATAGGTAACAGGGTTTACATATTTGTCATAAATACTTTTTCTAATGTGTTTGCTTTTAATTAAATTATGTCTGGCATCAATTTGAGATTTTTGCAAGCGATATTTCAACTCCAATGGATAACTTTCCACATTATATAGAGGTTCTACGAAATTATTATTTAATAAATTGCTTGGCAAATTACATTTTCTGCCAAAAACTAATTCATAGGGTGTATATTTTGTTTCACTATGTACTGTGGTGTTGAATGAAAAACTCCAATATGGTAACCAATTGCTCCAAAATCTCGAATTATTGTCTGTTTGAATTCTTAAAAATGAATTAAGTGACTTATGCGTATTTTCTAATGATCCTAATGATTCATGGTGATACGCTGTCGATGACATATGTGTGATATGCAATAATTTACATACCTCTTTCATAGTACAACTCATAAATTCAGTACCGCGATCACTTCCAATTTCTCGTGGTATACCATATCTAAGTATAAAATTTTCTACAAAAGCTCTGGCTACACTAATACTGTCCTTAGTTTCTAAAGGGTAAGCTTCCACATACTTGCTTAATTCGCATTGAACAGTCAATATATATGAAAAGTTATTATAATCTTTCTCTAAAGGTCCTACTATGTCTAGATATATTTTATCAAAAGCGCCTTTGGCTGTAGTTGTTATTTCCATAGGTTGTTTAGTTGGTAAGGAGTGCTTTTGCTTTTGACAGCTATCGCATCTTCTTACGAACTTTTGACATCCTCGCTCATGTTTGGCCAAAAATAATATCGTTTAATATTATTTAACATACGCCTAACGCCTGCATGTCCACTTGTAGGCAACAAGTGAAAATCATTCAAAATCACTCTTCTATCATCGGTATCATCTATTTTCATAACTCCTTTAATAATACGAATGTGTGGTCCGGACCACTTTTTATTATTCTTTATCTCCTTGGTTAACCATTCAACTAATGAATTATTTTTATAATTTTTACGATATATAACTCATCTAAGTTTATCTTCTTACAAAATGATTCTAAACCTCTCACGAACGCGACTCGCGCAGAACATGATCGGGTATCAATATCACAATAGATTGTATATTTTGAAGGCAAATATATAAACTGGTCGTCATGTATAGATATTTCATCCTGACACACAGCCTTATATTTTCCGTTTATGAGTTCAACTCCAGAGTTTGGTTTTTTAAGCAATTCCACGATATTGGGGTGATCAGTCCTGCAATCTGTGGGATTGTTATCGACCAAACCTGTCTCTTTACAGACTTCGCCTTGTATTCGTCTCATTCGTCTAGTCATTACGGTCATTATATGTTTATTCATCTCTTTTAACTCATCCGATGTTACAATTATGCGAGATAATGCGTCTGCAGCTACATTATTCGCCCCTTTCAAATACTCAATCTTATAGTCATATTCTTCCAAACTCAACCTAAATTTTAATAAACGACTACTGGGACTATTAATATTGAATAAATATACTAACGGTCTGTGGTCTGTTCTAATAACAAACTTTTTCCCAAACAAATAAGGCCGAAAGTAACGTACTGACCACACTATTGACAACAATTCTTTTTCTATTGTGGGATAGTTGAGTTCAGATTTGTTAAGTGTACGACTTGCATAAGCTATAGGTAAATCATTTTTATTGCATAACATTAAACCTATTGCTACTCCAGATGCGTCAGTATGTAGAATAAATTCACTGTCTTTTGAGAAATCTGGGTATTGTAATATAGGTGGAGACGCGAGACACTTTTTCAGTTGTAGAAATGAGTTTTCACATTCATCCGTCCATTCAAACACAACTCCTTTGTGGTTTAATCTATTAAGAGGTATAGTAATTTCAGCAAAATTAGGGATAAATTTTCTGTAGTAATTGGCAAACGCAACAAACCGTTTTACCTCATCACTATTAGATGGCCTAGGGTAATTTTGTATAACAGTTGTTTTACTGGGGTCGGGACTTATACCTTTTGCAGAAACTACATGTCCTAAATACAATAATTCTTTTTTTTAAAAACATGCATTTTTGTGGATTGAGTTTAAGATTCACTTTACGCAGTCTTTCTAGAATATCGATTAAATTTTTGTTGTGTTGGCCTATATTACGACCAAAACACACAAGGTCATCTAAATATATAAGACACTTCTCATAGTTTAATCCTGACATGGCCACTGTCATTGCCCGACTAAAGGCACTAGGACTAGTTTTGAGTCCCATGGGCAATCTTTTAGCTGATATTGTTTATTGGTTGTAAATGCGGTTACTTTTCGACTATCTGGATGAAAGCCAAGTTGATAATAAGATTGTGTTAAGTCGAGATGACTAAAATAGACGGAACCTGACAAAGCATCTAATATGTCGTTTATGTTTGGCAAAGGGAATTTGTCGTCTTGCACTCTTTCATTCAACTTCCTATAATCAATCACTATGCGCCACTTCTTTTCGCCTGAAGTTTCACTTTTCTTCGGTACGAGAAGAAGAGGGCTAGACCATTCGCTTTGACATTCTTCAATTATATCTTCTTCCAACATTTTACTAATCTGACTATCTACCTCGGGTTTTAATGACTTTGGTATCCTATATGGTTTAGTATACACTGGCATAACGTTGTCTTTAAGATGTATGGATTGTTTGTATATATTAGTCACTCCTAACTTGTCTCCCTCAATGTAAAACACATCTGAGTATTTTGCACAAATATTCTCTATAGATATTCTTTCTTCCGTGTTTAAATGATTTAATTGTAAGAGTTTAAATAACTTCTTTACACGATTCGCGTCAACAATGTTCTCGCCAAAACTACAAATTTCATAATTACTTAAATAGTCAAATCTTGGTATAAAAAAACTTAATTTTACGACATCATCCCTAGTGTTTAAAATTTTTAATGGAATTTTTCCTTGATTAGGCGTCACTATAGCACTAGCTAAATAAATGCCGTCACATAATTCTTGCGGAAATATGACGCAATCCCTGTGTATAACTGTATCAACGTCAACGTAATGCATGGATTCACATCGAGGAGGTAGTGTTAGGTAGTTATTGTAACCAATATTTCCCATCTGTAACTCTACAACAGTATTACCGGTATTCGTGTTAATTTTTAAAGTATTTAATTCAAAATTCAAGATACAATTATATTTACTCAAAAAATCCTGTCCTAAAATTCCGTCAGTTCGACAAGGTAAACTTTTAAATACGTAAAATTTGTGGGTAAATTCAATGTTATTTACGTTTAATTTTAAATAAACATATCCCTCGGAATCTATGTTGCCACCTATGCCTCTGATGCAAATTCTCTCAATATGGAATGGAATGTCAAGCGCGATCATATTCTCATACTTCACAGCGGACAACGAAGCGCCGGTGTCAATTAACAAATTCTGAGGAACGCCAAATACGCTCATAGTAACAGAGCTAATGTTGTTAATTATTTTACTACTTTTGTTATGGACGAAAAAAATTATCTAAGTCACTGGTATTCTGCATATTTTCTTGTGGGTTTTCCACTGTTGGATGAATCGCGTTCATGTGATTCTCGCGAACTTGATTCCTATTTCCTCTGTTAAAATTAGTTGCATTACCTCGACTTCTACGAAAAGAGTATGTACGACCCCTATTATTGGTACCATATCTTGAAAAATTTGAATGAGTACCCCTACCGCGTACTATCGGCGTCGTGGAAGATACAGTGGGACGTCTGTTATAACCATTTGAATGGGTCCGTTTACACCCACGACTATTGTGCGCATTATATAACCATCTACCTCTAACACGCCCATAATTAAAAACTGTACCTTCGGGTTGTGTTGATAACTCCTCATCCATAGCGCCTCTGATCGCATCATTCAATGCAATATAATTACGCGCCGCTACTATGGTGCTTATTCGGCTATTTCGCAGGCCGTTCGAAAATATTTTAATAGCATTTTTCTCATTAATGGTTTTCAAAATATCATATTTTTGTGAATCACCATCGGCCTGAGAAATAGTCAAATCAACAAACATAGATTCAATATCCTTACCGAAATCCTCTATAGTTTTCCCACCTTGCTTTGCTCGTTGCAATTGCGACTGGATCGCCGTATCTGATTTCTTTGATAACAAAAAATTTTTCATATCCTTTATCAAATCTGTAACGAATGAATATTTTTGAGACATACGCAATTTAGCACTTTCTGACAACCTAGACTTTAAAACAAAATTAATTAGAGAGGTTTTCCCGTTTTCATCTAGCATATCTGAATACATTTCTATATTACTAATTAATTGCTTTGTGACATTTTCGTCACCTGTCATTACAGGAAGCAAAGATATCGCCACTTTCAAATCAAAATGTTCCATATTGCTTGTGGTGTTTTTCGATTCAACAACAATACAATCAGGAGAAATGGAACAAAGTTCCTTTATTCTTGTAAAAATATTATTTACCTTATCATATATTTCCTCTAAATTTTTTAAATCGGACAATTTAATATCTCCCTTAGCTACCTTTGCTTCTATATTTTTCACAATACTCAAAATAAATCGTATAATTGATTAGCTTGTTTATATTTTCCACTTACATCTTGTGTTGATCTTCTGGAAGGACCTATTTTAATTAAATATTGTTTTATAGATTTAAGTTCATTCAAAACATAATTAAGATCTTCAGCCATCAACAAAAACAATATATAAAAGACTATCATATGAATATAAGGGCATAATAAAACATTATTGATGCATATTATATAAGTACTAAATAATAAAAAAATAGTTAAAGTCCAATAAATATCTTCATTCCTCTATAGACCATTATGCACGCAAAACTATTACGGTTAAAAAACGCTCACGAACTATCACTTAACCGCACTTTCACTTGACACCATCACTGCTCAGCCGCCATCGAGGTCTGCTTACTCGGGTCATAGGTTCGCATACACGGGATGGGCCTATCCTGTCTGCCCAACATCCTCGAACTCCGGAACGTCGTGTGAAATAACTCCTGTCTTATCCAACGCTTGTGGCATTTTTTGTATGTGGTGTATACGAAGTATGCCAATATGATTACTCCCAAAATCACCAAAATCGACAAAATGATGGAGTTGTATCCTAGACTCCAGCTAAGTTTTTGCAGGTCTGCACTATTGCCATTGGAACCGGCCGCGTTCTGGTTCAGGAACACCTCCTCCTTATTTTGGGTTGATTGGCACATCTTTGGAGTTTAACACCGAACAATAATGAATAATGTTTCTGCACTTTGACACGAGCATTTTTTTTGTAGATACTGATGCGGCATATAAGGTTAGGTATGCGGTGCCCGAGCGCATCGATCTCCCGTTACAGGCAGGGTCGCCATGTAAGGTGCGGATCAGGGAGACGTAAATAAGACATCCGATTGCTAGGAGATACAATTTATTACTGCCTGTTAATACAGTTACATTCCTTTATATTACTATACACTACAGTAGTAAGTGATTTAATAGCGTATAAAGTATACAATAAGTATAAAGTACATAATGTATTGCTTGCAGGAGTGGAGCGTGTGCGAGGCTCGCGAGCGCGGCGCGGGGCTGGCGCTGTGCATGTCGAGCGGCGCCGAGCTCGAGCGGTTCATCGCGGCCGTCGAACGCGCGCACGCCGCGCACTCCGTACGTACGCGCACGCACACGCATGCACGCACGTACACACACGCACGCATACACGTATACACGCACGCAAGCACATACACACACACACACACATACACACACACACACAAGCACAGGCACGCACACATACGTTTTAAAAAAATCCAACATTAATAATGAATAAACACCACTAGGTAATCACAAACACAGCAAGCAATTGGTTTTGTGAGACAAATTGTATTATTATTATTTTTTTGGTTATTTTCTCTAAAATATAATGATTAAATATAAAAAAACACATAAACTTACGTCTCTCCCTTAAAGATTAGATATCGGTACCGTGAGATCCACTATTCGTTAAATTCAATCCTTACGACATCCACAAGTAATACATCTGTGACTTCACATTTGTTATCCATTCTAATTTCTACTAGCATTCGTTTTTACCGTATCAATTCCGTAACCTAATTAATATATTACATTTCATTTATTTACAAATATCATAAATTAACAATGACCTTCACGTATAGTTTTCCTTCTTTATAAAATATGCGTAGACTAATTACTATAATTTTATCACAAAATATTATTGAACGACATTTGCAAGGTCAGTGTCGCACAGTTTACAAAACAATAGAACTTGATTGGTAAATCTCAATGAAAACTATAACTGAACATGATTAGATCCTGTTTGTAATATCCAAACATTTTATTAATTTGAAAAAAAAAGAAAAACATTATGCAACCAATCATTGTTACAGATAATCTTTTAGAATGTTAAATAAAAATAACAAATCATGTCATTATACTTTATAGTCTTGACGAAATTTCCAGTGAATATTGGTTACTTATTGGATATTTTTTGGGGCTCATATCGCACATTTAGAATTAAAGTGAACTAATAAAAAAAATCGCGTCTAGTCCGTTTACTAACAGGCCACCACGCACTTAACTGCCAACATGCTCTCGGTGGTCGCGGGTTCGAATCCCAGGGCACACCTCTGACTTTTCGGAGTCATGTGTGTATTGATAGTCAATCATCACGCACTAAAACGGTGAAGGAAAACATCGTGAGGAAACCTGCATACCATAGCGATTCATAAGAATTTCTATGATATGTAAGTTCGCCAACCCGCACTAGGCCAGCGTGGTGGACTATATGGCCTAACCACTCTCAATCGTATTCTCGATTGTAGAGTAGCCCCGTGCCCTGCAGTGGGACGTATATGGGCTGATACAGAATAAAAAAAATAGATTTAGGCTTTTAATTATATATTGGCACAAAATGAGTATCTCCATCGACCCGTTATTTAAGAAAGACCTATGGACGCGTGCAAACACAGAAAAATGTACACTTCGTCTTCTCGAATTATCTTCTATAAGTACTTACATAAAATAATTTAATTAAAAATTAAAAGACCGACTTCAGTGTGCACTACAAAGTAATAAATAATATATATTTCATTGTGCTAGTACACATTGATTAATTTTCTTATTGACTAGACTAGCCAACAAATCTTAAATACGTAATATTTTGAAGGCGGGTCGCCAAGTGCCAAACAAGAACAAATATAAGTAAATGTAACACAGTTGAATATTTTATATTACTTACTTGTAGATGTATTGTTGGCGTTCAGTTAGGTCCATATGTAAACTAGAAATAAATTAATTTAACATATTGATCCTACGTGTACATTTGTTGAAATTTTAATAGAATTACTATATGTCATATGTGTGGTCTAATTTTAATGTATTGCATACGATAAAAGATACAGTGGTCAAGGGTTTCAACTCCAGAGTACACCATTAACTTATTGGAGTCACTTGTATATTTATATACAATTACTTTAACAGTGATAGGAATCATAGTGAGGAAATTATAGGAAAGGGAAGGGTTGTTAAGTTTGTATGTTTCCCTCGATTGTAGATAAGTCCGATGCTCAACAATGTTGATTAAGAGCTGATATATTAAGGACGGGCGATTTTTCTATTAGTTATCAGGACAGGGGCTGGAATTTGCGCCCGATATAGCTATAGACTCTCGCCCCCTATCACACCGAGGGACAAAACGCACAAGGCGTAACGTGGGTGTCCTGGTTGATACCAGGAGAATCTCTGCATACCCCTTCTGGGAAAATGGCGTGAGTTTATATAGATTAAGACAAATTAATATTGAAAGAAGAAAGAAAACAGATTTATTTGTCACCACAATACAACACACACACACTGACACTACATACATTAACACAGAAAAAATGAAAACAATAAGTATATAAGTAACACATAGGTAATGTAAGACTGCGCGTCGCATTGTTGTGACACTTAGGTGACCACTCAGCTTAATGTCGCCCTGCGGCGTGAGCCACAGCGCAACGCTGATTTTCAGTGGTCACCTAGAGTGACATGTCAACGCTGGCCAACATACAATAAATCGTAATAAATATTGAGCTGGAACTTAAATAAAAAAATACGAAATCAAAATGGAACCTGTAAAACTAACATTTACAAACACAAAAAAAAACGAATCAAAGTTAAAAATAAAACAAAAGTGAGAAAAATAATAATTACAGTAATAAATTATATATTATTGCGTGTCCAATTGCGTCATTTTCGCTAGGATATTTTACACAAAATAAATTTAAGTGTAGGTCGTGTTCGTCACTTGGCGACCCGCCTTCAAAATATTACGTATTTAAGATTTGTTGGCTAGTCTAGTCAATAAGAAAATTAATCAATGTGTACTAGCACAATGAAATATACCGCGTGATATTGACATATTGTAAATAACTTCGTCCACATGTTTGTAACCACCCCAGGAAACATTGTACCAAGCTAGATAAAAATCCACCTGATAATTTTGTCAAAAATCACGATTTTGTATTTCGTAATTTTCGATCACTCTGTACATGCACGAGTAGTTTTGCCGCTCAGCTGACAAAGGACTTTGACCCCGCAAACATAAAACTTGGCGAAATAGAGATCCCTCAATATGTTCTACACTACAATAATTATTATTAATGTAGCCTAGAACATGATCGTTATTTTATAAGTAAGTAATAATGATTAACTGGTGTATTTTTTAGTAAGCATTTACTCAAATACATACACTAATTACTAGGCACTCTCAAAATCCAATATACACATTAAAAGGTTTCTTGAATATTGGAAATACATACACAGCATTTTAATTGCACAATACATAAACTTTAATTGTAATCACAATCATAGGCCACAAAAAAAAAATCGGTCACGTGACAATCGGTCCAAATAAGTATACATGAATAAAACTATGCATCAAGAATAAAATTTCTTTCAGCTTTGTTTTTACACAGTTTGCAGTCAATTTTAAGTATTGTTTGAATCCAACACGCAATATTTCAATTTAACATTTCCAAAACAATTTTACGTAAACGTATCCTAACGCGCCATGTTCCTTCTGTACTTTGCATTTACTATAATCACTTGTTGCCAGATCATACATATTGTTATTATTATGTCATAATATGCAACTGTCCCTTTTTCACCCTTGGATTGAGTATAATTATAAGAAAGTGACAGCATACGAAACATTGTTGAAGTAGTGTTGTGAAATTATTCGATGACACTTAATCGATATTTTTTTATCTCAATATTATTTAATATTATAAATATGGATCTAAATCGAGCTTTACTATAGTGTGAGTTGACTGGAAACTTAATATTATGTCAGAAATATCATGGTAATTTGTTTTTGTCGCTTACGGTTGATTTTAATAATTTGGAACATCTTCAATAATTAAAACCCAACGTAAGGAAAAAAAATCAAACCGTATTCAATTCTTTTTTAAGAATCCCTGACGTAAAGGGTGGTAGGAAGTTCACCTAACGTCAAGTAATATTGCCATTGACGAAATTATTAAAAATAAGAATTTAAGTAATTCCAGCAAATGAGCAAGCAGATCATTTTATGGTAAATGGTCACTGCCGCCCATGAACAGCCTCGACTCATGTATCATGAATGTGTTACCGGACCATGACATTGCGAAGGGAGCGGGAAGGAAAAAGCCGGCAATCTTACTCACCGATCGAAACGCGACAGCGAAGCTGTCGCTTCAAATCATTCGCCTGTGAGCGGTACCTCCCCGGACGAGCCTGTCCATTCATGCTGAGTATCGGGGTGCCCTTCGCTCTGGGATATCCGGTGCCGTCCACAATGCGTGTGACTTTAATTGAGGGGTTTTTAGCATACGGATATTCTGGAGTAGATATTGTTAGGGACCGATCTCGGCCACAATATCCGCTTTTATACCGGGCTGGAAGGCCAGAGACACTGATATACCCCTTTCGACCCCCCGATACCCCCGAGGTATCGAAAGGGGAGCTTAAAGCTTTTTCTCTTGAACAAAAAAAAAGTGCACAAAGTTATTTGACTAATCTCGAAAAATGACAATAACTTGACAATATTTAATGTTTCGAAAGTAAACTTTGTGAAATCTTAATTTTATACAAAATACACCTATGTATTCGCAGCTGTAGATTGTTTTATTAATTAACTAATTACGGGTAAAATTGCTTAAAAAAGTAAAGTTGACACATTCGACTAAACTACAAATAATCGATATCGATTTCGAGATATTTTAATCACGGCCCTTATTTTAAATTACCAATCACATAAAGATTTTTTTACGCCAATCAGAGTATCTCATTTGAAATACTATTATCCAATCCAGTTACGCAATTACTGCATCAACCAATCCATCCAATCAATCCATAGGGATCTTACATTTTTTAGCAAATCCTAATGTATGGTGGCGCGGGCGGCGCGGCGCGGCGGTAAACTCAGTGTTCGGTGTACTGCGGTACAATTGGTAATGTAAACAAAGACGCGCGCGCGCAGAACTCGCCATTTTGATAGTTTTTAAATTCTGTTGTTATTAGTATTTAGTGTTAAGTAAGTGAATAGTTATGAGTGTTTAAGTGATAGAGACACATATTGGAATTAAGTACGTTAACATTAGGTGTTAGTTTTAGTGTTTTAAGTGTTCTTTTTATTGTTAAAGTTTTAGTATTTGTGTTTATAAGTACATTTGAGTTAGTATTATTTTGTTTTTTTTTTATTATTAATTTACTTTACGCGTATTCTTAATACAATGACGAATACTTCTAGTACTGTGGAATACACAGATATAGTGTTATTGTATGGCGAGTGTAATCAAAACGCCGCGCCGCCCTGGCCCTCAGAACATATTGTGAGAGATTTGGTGTAGCTGTACAAAGATTAAGGTACAGTGGTCAGTACTCAGTTGTTGCCCTAGACGCACGAAGATGTTCCTCCCCGTCGTATTCGAATTAACTTAGAGGAGCGGATTTTGAATTGCTTCCGGGACAACCCAAACATGAGCATAAGGCAGGCTGCACGGCAATTCCATGTGAGTTATTTTTCTGTGCACGGGATATTAAAAACAATTTAATTTGTTCTGTGATTACTATGAACAATTTGTGACATGGGAAGATAGTTCTCGCGATCGCAGCGCCGCGCTGCATGTACTAGCAGGTCGGCTGTTTTCATAAACGCGGGAATATTGCGATGTTGCCGCTCCGGTCCGTACGGACGCTGTAAATCAGGTAAGTGTAATTATAGGACGTTCAAATTAAATGCCATTATTTTGACTTATAATTTGTTTGAAAAATCTTCTTTTTGTTTCTCCTTCGACGACAACTTCTATGCGTGCAAACAATATAACTTACTACGCGATGCACATGGTTTAATTTATTGTAGGGGGTGTCAAAATCACGCTGTATATTATTTATTACTTTGTAGTGCACACTGAAGTCGGTCTTTTCATTTTTAATAAAATTATTTTATTTAATACTTTTTAGTTTTCATAAGCATTGTAATGATGACAAAGGTAATCATATAATGAAATCTGGAATCAATGTATATAATTTTTGTTATTAAAATCGGCTGTATTTGCCAGAGATATTGAGTACACCTATGCGAGGTAATCATTCGTCACCCCCTCACCTCTACGCCTTCTTCACTTCCTTTTTTTAATAAAACACATATACTGAACCTAATGGACGAAAAATCATTGCGTTTCTGCAAAGTTTTGTGGAGGTCTGCTCTTCAGATATGTACCTATTCATCAGATCTTCACCATATTTTATGTGACCAACATTCAGTCAACAAACTTAAATGAATAACCCAACTTGTAATATTTAGGGCACATCATTAAATTAATCGAGTTATGTTTTTGATATTACAAAAAAAACTTTATAATAATCAAAAGTATCAAATCAATTATTCCATGCGTGTTAGTTTTCTTAATGAATGAATGACGAATAGGAAGACGCGCGGGGGGTGTGCTAACCGCGTCGCGCGCGCATCGTGAGTAAGTAAAATTGCAAAACCAACTTCCCCTTCATACTTTTACCGGCTTAGAACGGTCAATCATGCGATAAATAAAACATAATTAAACACTTAGTTACTTGAGTATTAAGAGGTATCTATCGCATCTTTGGCGTATTTAAAAAGTTGGAATTACGATATTTACAATAATTGACATTTAAATTAAATAATAATCACCGTTAATTAACTCACATGTTCTTAAGTAGCTGCCTTATCTCCACCGAATGTCCACCGCCGTTCTCCAAATACAACAAAGCACGACGCGACGCCGCAAATTGTCTTTAATTTTACGCAGCACAGTAGATATGGGTCGTTCGCGATTTAACGGGTCAAATAAACCAGCTCGCAAGAACCACGCGATCGATTCGATCTTTATGTATGTCGGAGTGATTAGAAAATTTAAGAATTGTAATGATATAATTATGATTTAAGCTTCTTATTGTAAACATAAATAATAGATTTTCAAATTATGCAAAATAAGTTGTTGATTTGATTATATTGATTTTTAGTAAGTTGGGTAGTTTGAAATAATGTAGAGGGGAGCGTACCAATATAAGGAGCGCGCTGATGCACTACAGGGCATTCGAAGTCTCGTCGGCAAGCTCTACAGTAGTTACGTCATAATTGTGCAGTGACAAAGTACTAATAAATTGTGTTTATCTGTGAAAACGACGTTTGATTACTCACCTCTTAAAATGAGTCAAGACGAAGACTTACATAACGAACGACCGCCTTCACCTATCCTAAACCCTTCTGTTCACTCCGAAATCAGAAGCGGGACGATCCCAGGCACTTCAAGAGGAGAGAATATGGATGGAAACTCGCAAACCTTATTCGCACTTGTCAATGCACTGGAAACGCTAACAAGGCAAAACCAAGCTGGTATACAGGCGAATCAAGAATTTATTTCTGGTTTTCTTAACAAGACAACAGCTGCATCACAGCGACCACGATTGAGTGATATCTATATAGCACCATTTGACCCGGATGGAGATGTACCTATACAAGATTGGTGTGAACACGTTGATCAAGCAAAGAAGCATTGGAATTTAACAGATTATGAAGTCTGTTCTAAAATTGCTAGTCTATTACAAGGAAGAGCTAAATCTCTTGGAGATACGTGGCTAGTAAAATCTCCAGTATGGAGCGATATGCGACAAGCTTTGATACAAACATTCGAGCCGGAATCAAGATATTGCAATGATATACTGAAATTTCGAAGTTTTAAATTCATTACATCAAACCCCGTTGAATCTATCACTAAAGCCTGGCAAATTTGGAAGCGAGTGATAAATGGCAACAAAGAAACAGACGCAGTTGAAGCGGTTATTGGGTGTATTGACAACGAGTTCCTCAGATTACGGTTGTTGTCCAGTAAGTGCACAAGTATCCCAGAGTTAATATCTGTCGCTTCAACTTTCAAACCTCGTGAATCAAGATTCGGAGAACCACCATCTAAACGCCCCAGATTTAGAAGTGGTCGAGAGGATACTGTGATCTGTTTTAAGTGTGGCAAACAAGGACATTTGCAATCAAGCTGCAACTTGAGAACTGGCGATCTTAGACCCTTGTTGAATATTGACAACAATGATGGACATAATTCGGCTACCGTACCAGCCGATCATCGTAAGCCTAAATGTAGTTATTGCAACAAGATTGGTCATATGGAGTCTACATGTTTCAAGAAAATGGGAGATGAAGCAGAGAAGATCAATTTATTGAAAGTGGATAATGAAATACTCACACCAATGGAAATTAATATTGATGGCGGAAGCTTAGTTGCTTTGTATGATAGCGGCGCTTCTCGATCTCTGATAAGACGGTCACTTGGTTACGGTTTACCGGGAAAGAGAGAAGAATGTTCCGTACTACTAAAGGGAATTGGTAACGATAGTATCCCTTTATTATCTTGTCTACGTGTGATCGTTACATGTAACATCAACAACGTATTTGTCGAGATCGCTTTTCACATTGTTGAAGATCACGAATTACCATGCGACATACTTATCGGAGCAGAGATTGTTAAAGGTACCGGATTGAATGTCCTTATTACTCAAGAACGCGCAATAGTCTTCAGACAATCTATTATACATAACGTCCGGACTGTGGAAGAGTATTTCCTACATACTGATTTGACAGATAATCACGAAAAACAAAAGTTGAGGAGCCTACTAAAGAAATATGAAGGCTCTTT
Source organism: Hyles vespertilio (assembly GCA_009982885.2). Classification (NCBI taxonomy): domain Eukaryota; kingdom Metazoa; phylum Arthropoda; class Insecta; order Lepidoptera; family Sphingidae; genus Hyles; species Hyles vespertilio. The sequence goes on along the minus strand of CM042806.1, from coordinate 5,652,004 downwards.
TGTAGAAGGAATCCCCAGGACTAAAGTAACGACTGGCAGTTTAAATATTCAATTAAAGGATCCAAATAAAGTTGTTTCACGAAGAGCCTATCGTATGACACCCGTGGAACGACAAAAATTAAAAGCCATAATCAAAGACTTAATGGACAAAGGCATAGTACGAGAAAGTACTTCTGATTTTGCAAGTCCTGTGATTCTTGTGAAGAAAAAGAATGGCGAAGATCGGATGTGCACTGACTACCGAGAGCTGAACAGAAATACTGTTCCTATAAAATATCCGTTGCCAATAATATCGGATCATGGTTGTCTGTAAGACATTGCTTTAAGCGATAAGACCGCCATTTGTACTTTTATATTTTTTTTGTTTCTGTATGTTGTATTTGTTTTATGTGTACAATAAAGATTTAAATAAATAAAATAAATAAATCGGATCAGATAGATCGACTTTCGGATGCCAACTACTTCATCAGCCTCGATATGGCACAAGGATTCTATCAAATACCGATTAATGAAGAATCCATTTCAAAAACAGCTTTTATCACACAAGATGGTCTCTACGAATATGTGAGAATGCCGTTTGGGTTAATGAACGCACCAGCAGTATTCCAGAAAGCAATAATGACTGCACTTCGACCCTTGCTTGGCGATATCCTCATCTACATGGACGATGTGTTAATAAAATGTAAGCAGTTTTCTGAGGGCCTAGAAATTTTGGACAAAGTCCTAGCAGCACTTACTCGAGCAGGGTTTTCAATCAACGTGAAGAAATGTTCGTTTTTTAAAACATCTATTGAATATCTTGGTAACGTGATATCTAACGGCACTGTCCAACCAAGTCAACGAAAGGTCGAAGCTCTAGAAAAATCGCCAGTACCGACAAATGCAAAACAAGTTCGCCAATTTTGTGGTCTAGCAGGTTATTTCAGACGCTTTGTTCCATCTTTTTCACAGAGGATGATTCCTCTGTATAACTTGACTAAAAAGGACGCCAAGTTTGAATGGACTCCTGAATGTGAAAATGCTCGACTTGATATCATTCGACGTCTAACTTCAGCGCCCATTCTTATTATTTTTCAAGAAGAATGGCCAATTGAACTCCATACTGATGCCAGTAGCACTGGATTGGGAGCTATTTTAATACAAATAAATAATTTACAACAACACGTAGTGGGCTATATGAGTATGAGAACTACGACACCCGAAAGTCATTACCACTCATACGAGCTTGAAACCCTAGCTATTGTGCGAGGAATTAAACACTTCAGACAATATCTTTATGGAAGAACCTTCACAATTGTTACAGATTGCAACGCCATAAAGTGTTCATCTCGAAAACACGAACTCTTGCCAAGAATCCACAGATGGTGGTCATATCTTCAAAATTTCGATTTTACAATTGAATATCGTCAGGGTAATCGAATGAAACACGCCGATTTCTTTAGCAGAAATCCTGCAAAGTGCATCAATTTAACGCAAAATATGGACACATGGCTCAAGGTCGAACAAAGACGAGGTGAAGACCTTGCTAAACTCATTAAGCAGTTGGAAAACGGTGAGAATATTGAAGAATATCGTCTCCATGATCAAGTGCTACAACGGAAATATGATGAAGAAGTACCTGGAAGTAAGAAATGGAAAAAGATAATCCCTAAATCGTATCAGTGGAGCATTATTAACGCCTACCATACGGCATTGAAACATTTCGGATGGGAGAAGACTTTAGCAAAAATCCGCGAAAATTATTGGTTTCCTGAGATGTCCACAACAGTACGAAAATTCATCGAAAATTGCGTCATATGTCAAACCAGTAAAAGCGCTTCTGGATCTAGACAAGTTCAAATGCATCCCATAGAAAAGAAACCGATTCCATTCGATACTGTTCACATTGACATGACTGGACATCTTACAAAAAGAAACAACAAACATGAATACGTTGTCGTTATCATAGATGCTTACACCAAATTTGTTACTTTGACGTACGCAACAGATAAAACATCAAAATCTATGTTAAATGCACTTAAAGCTGTTGTTTCACTTTTTGGAGCACCAAGGCAAATCATAAGCGATCAAGACACGGCTTTCAAAGCTGAATTCGAAGATTTCTGCAAAGCCTTCGGAATCCATCAGCATTTTATAGCCCCAGGCGTGAGTCGAACCAATGGCCAAGTCGAACGAGTGATGGCCATAGTCAAAAATGGACTAACTATAATTCGTAACTACGAGACAAACAATTGGAGAAAAGGACTGGATGCTTTACAACTAGCAATAAACTGCACCAAGCATAAGACTACAAACGTGAGTCCAATGAAAGCCTTGACTGGAAGACAAGGCGCAGTACCAGCAGAAATAGTTTCCTTAATCGACGAAGAGGGGACAGTAGACAGAGCACAATTGGATAATTATATTCATAACAAAATTCAAACAAAGGGCAAAAATGATAAATTGAGATTCGACAAAGGAAAGGCTAAAATTGAGAGATTTAAGAAAGGAGACATAGTTTTATTCAGGACTAATCCTCGCAATCAAATCGGACTTGATCTTAAATACCCCGAAGCCTATGAAATTTGGAAGGTGCTACCCAATGATCGCTACCAAGTAAAGAAATTAGCAAACAGAGGAAGACCAAAGAAAGTTGCACATGATCAGTTGCGATTAGCTCCAAAACCAAGTAATCAGCAAGTAAACACCATTTCTGCTTCAGAACACCAGGGAAATACAGAATCGAATGATATACATAAAAATAATTAAATTTAGTTAAAGTGTGTGCGTCTTACGAATGACCGTGTCGGAGTATCGTTGCACAGATATTGGATTTTACTTTCATTGTAAGTAATTATTGATTTTCTTAAATAAGTTAATTGTTTCCTTTCTATTCTTCTCAAAATTGTGGTGAAACTCGTTGAGGCCAGGAGCCTCCGAATCTTATTGTAATTGATGGAGGACAGGGGCCTTCGAATTATATTGCAATGCGTTGAGGACAGGGGCCTCCGCATTGTGTTGAAATTCGTTGAGGACAGGGGCCTCCGAATTATGTTAAAATTCGTTGAGGACAGGGGCCTCCGAATTATGTTAAAATTCGTTGAGGACAGGGGCCTCCGAATTGTGTTGAAATTCGTTGAGGACAGGGGCCTCCGAATTGTGTTGAAATTCGTTGAGGACAGAGGGCTCCGAATTTCCAGTTTTCTTTTTCGGTCAGAGGCGACCGTATTGCAGAATGGCCGTGTCGGAGTGATTAGAAAATTTAAGAATTGTAATGATATTATAATTATGATTTAAGCTTCTTATTGTAAACATAAATAATAGATTTTCAAATTATGCAAAATAAGTTGTTGATTTGATTATATTGATTTTTAGTAAGTTGGGTAGTTTGAAATAATGTAGAGGGGAGCGTACCAATATAAGGAGCGCGCTGATGCACTACAGGGCATTCGAAGTCTCGTCGGCAAGCTCTACAGTAGTTACGTCATAATTGTGCAGTGACAAAGTACTAATAAATTGTGTTTATCTGTGAAAACGACGTTTGATTACTCACCTCTTAAAATGAGTCAAGACGAAGACTTACATAACGAACGACCGCCTTCACCTATCCTAAACCCTTCTGTTCACTCCGAAATGTACAATAAAACTCGTTCATTCGATCGATCGCGATAGGAGAATCGCGTCGGTTCAAACGAACCGGGAACCGAAAACCGAGAGCCGAGAGCCGAGAACCAAAACCCGTGAACAACGGTTCGCGAGCCGTTAACGTCCTGTGAAGTGCGACCCGACCCGAGTCGAGCCGAATCAAGCCAAACAAACGTTCGGATATCATCGGTTTTAGAGACGAATACAGACACTAAATCGTTAGAATGTAAATGACAAGGTTAATATATGCTTTGAGTGGCAGGCTTTAAAGTTTATTTTGCGTTACAATTTTATAGTTTTGTCTTTTTGAGTGAGTTGAAGTTAGTTACGTCTTGATTTACGATTACTTGCGAATTGCGTTTGAAAATATTGTCATCAAGTAATAACTCCTTTTTGTTCGTTTTTCGTAATTAGTATCCCATTGTCCTAATATTTTGCCTATTACGTTTGTTGTAAAATTGTTTTTTCACGTGTTTCAGTTGTAAAAGTGATATTTTTGTGTAAAATAATAGGTAATATGAACTTTAAAACGTGTTTACCTACCTATACTTCTACTAAGGGCCTATTCATTTATATCAATGACTTAAACGGAACCAATCGTTCGATTGATCGAGTCATTTGAGCCGGTTAATTTCATAGTTGGATCGGTATTGATCCGGGTCTTAAAAATTGAACGAATTGCACATTGCTACAGCACAGTCGTTTGCGATTTAACTACCTCAAATGCTCTTAAAATTTTGTCTTTTAATTGTTGCACTGTTTCGGACTCTCGCTCGTAAACAATTATTTTTATTTCTCCCCACAAATAAAAGTCTAGTGGGGTAAGATCAGGTGACCTTGCCGGCCATTGTACGGGTCACTACAGAAGAAAGAATGTCCAGGTACCGTCTCCCAGTTAATCTGCCGTCAATAAAATAGGGCCCAATGACAGTCATTAATCATACCAGCCCACACATTCACACTAAAATTTAGTGTTTCAAGTGCGATTTAGTGACTAAATCGCACTTGAAACGAGTCTCTGCGTGTAACATGCGGGTTACGACCTTTGACGCTTCACCAATGTTCGTTGTGGATATTAAATAATCCGATCCGCGTAAATGTAGCCTCGTCAGTCCACAGAATATTACAATTTAAGTTTTGTAATAACCAATTACAAAACTGCATTCTTGGTTGATAGTCAGCAAGGACGTTATCGTGTACCCGTTGGAAATGGTACGGATACATACCGGACACATTTAATAATTTCCAGAAGTAATATTGGCTCACATTAAAACGCCTAGCTGCTTGTCTCGTGCTCGCTTGTGGATTTTCATTAAAAAATCTTAATCATTTGATACATTCGTCTCGGGTGTGCTGGTGCCCTCCCCCTGGCTTGGGCATGCGTTGGAACATGAAAGCTGCCGAAGTCCAGTAGGTTTTGAGTTGCACTCAATATTCTTTTTAATGACGGCGGATTTCTTTGGGGATATCTTTGCTGCCACTTCGTTGCGTTTCACGCAAATTATGAGTTAGGCTGTACCAAACAACCATGTCTAGGTACTGTTGGTTGGTAAATGGGACTAGGCTATTTTCCCTTTTTCTATCTTATCTGCATCTTAACCACACACACACACACACACACAAATACACTCACATGCACATAAGATAATCCTACAAACAACTGTAATCGATGACGCATGCGCGACCGTGACCTATCTCGGAGATAGTTTTCGGACGACTGGTGATTTTTTGTTTGTTTTGAGGGCGCTTGCGCCGCGTGCAACTGCAGCCTTGAGCCTATGTGTTGGTACTTAGGTGGCGCGGCGGCGGGATCAAACGCACAATCAAACGGTTTGGCAACGTCGCCGTGTCGAGTCGGTGCGTTTGTAGTTTGTACTCGCTCTTTACGGGCAAAATAGATAAAGAAATTTGAATGACCGTTCGACGCGTTGCCAAACTTTTTACGATCTACGACTGTAAATGCCGCACGTGATGCGCTATCGATGTGACTTGATACTTTGAATATTTTATTTATTTGTAAACTTTTTAGTCGTCTAGAAATAATAATAAAGAACTGATATTTTGAGTTTACCTAAAGCAATAACTTCGTTTGCATCGTTATAGGCGAATACATAGGTTTTTTTAATTACAATTTAAATTTGTTTTATTTCGATCTATAGTAAAAGTATTACTGATACTGAATCACCCATATCAATTTGTCGACTGGCATCAATTTCATCCGGTATATAATTCGTTCCGAAAAAGTTATTTTAAATCATTTATTTATTATCGCAGATATTTAGTATTGGTATTTGTATATATCCCCCCCCCCCCCTTACCACGCCCCTTACTACTTTCCCCTTTCCATCGCCCCCTTTGTAGTAATAAACTTATGCTGAACCTAATGTAAAAAGAATTATTACTGTACTGTTCAATTTTGAGGAGTTCTGCCCTTCAGGTCCAAAGATATTCATCAGGTCTTCACAATATATTTTTTGGTCTAACCTATCATACAATACTCTTTGACAAAAAAGTTATTTTTAAGTCGATTAAGAACTGCCGGAGATATTGAATATTAACAATTGTACCTATTTTCTACCCCCCCACCCCCACCCTTTTCCCATTTTCACCCACCCTTTGTAATAATATACTTAATCTAACGCAAAAATAATTAATGCTGGACTGTTTGATTTTGAGGAATTCTGGTCGGCAGATCCTAAGATATTTACCAGGTCATCATGCTTTCTGACAAAAAAGATTTTTTTAAATCGGTTGACAATAGGGAATATGCATGTCATTTTTTTATATTTTTAAACGATTCTGTATGTTATTAGTTATTACATACCCGTAAAAAATTATAAGTCTTTGAAAATATCAATTAAAAAAGTACAAAAAAATAATCAAAACTGGTATCAGTTTCGAAGCATTTAAACGCCATTTTGGCGCGAACTCGCTGTGACGTCAGAGGTCATGACATGAACAACGTAGTATTTGGATTAAGTTTCTTTCATTAATTGCTACAGAACGGTATTTCGTGACAAAATAATCCATTTGATTTAAAAGTATAAAGAAAGCACAAAATAACTCATAAACAAACGTAAAACAATACACTCAACAAGCTAAAACTTCATAAGAACGTGACCATTGTCGTCACTTTCCTTTTCAAGCAATAGATCGCGTTTCGGAAAAAATGCGCGGCAAATTTAAAATGTCATTTTTTAAGTATTTATTTTACCGATTTAGAGTTGATATATTTAAAAAATATCTTTAAGGTATATTTCTATATAAATATAGATTACCAAAAAAAATATTTTAACTTATTTTGAAGTCTGGTGCATATTCCCTATTGCCGGCGAAATCGCGTAACAAACATACAAAAAAAAAATCAGTCGAATTGATTACCTCCTCTTTTGAAGTCGGTCAAAAATATCTTATATTACAGATCTTTAATGTTTCTCAAAAATTTGGTATTTAGTTAGGTCTCTAATTCTGAAGGTGTAAATATATATGTATTTGTGTGCAGTGCGAGCCGTTTCCTCTGAGCATCGTGGAGGCGAGCAAGTCCGCGTGTAGCGCCGCGCATGCGCACTACCACGCCGCCTGGGCGCACATGCTGCCTGCGCAACAGTAAGACAATACACAATCATACATCCTGTACACCGGGGTAGAAAAAAACAAGGGTCATTGGAAACACATCTTAGACCCGAAACACACTACTGAAACGCTACGTGACCCGACCGGACGCGTCACGTGTTGAATCAAATCTAATTAGTATTTTCTATGACCAGTCTACTCTTGGTCAGGGTCTACTCTTGAAATACAAGTCCGATGTAGAACCAATTTTACAACAATTTTGTTAGTTTTCGTACTCTCGAGTGCTCTTGTAATGCGACGGTGGCGCCACGTCGCTACCGGTATTAAAAATACTAATTATTCGTTGTTGGAATCGGTTTCGCATACAAACGCTACTCTTGAAACCATTTTGACAGCTCAAATTGTATTTCATATTGTGTTCTCATCTAATAATTTCCAATTGATAAAAGTTAACTTATTTGGTATTGACTTTTACTTTTTTAAGTTGTATCATGTTCTAAATTTGTTAGAAACGTGTGAAATGGTCTTTTTGTGATTGCATAAGTATGATTGTATCAATTTAGGATGTAAAACCAAAAGATTGACAAAATGAACGACTTATTATTAGTGCCAAAAGACGATGTTTATTTTTATAAGCACACAAAATTAATACTATTGCACGATACATGGCAAAACACAGGAACTCTGTTTAACGCCTTATGATTGTACTTACATTTAGTGCAATTCAATAATTACAGATTCATTAGGACATTATCATGTATTGAATGAATTATTGCTCGAATTGACGTTATAGAATCATAATTTATGGTGATTTTAAAACCAAATTATTTAGTACTACGGACCTAAGACACTCGTTTTACTCAATAATACGTAGGTGTACCGTCATAATATTATTCAATTAATTTCTTTTCAGTCACACAGTTAATCAATATAGTAATATAGATCTTCCAAATCAACAAGCGTAATTAAAATATATTTAAGCATACTTTATCATATTATGAACATGCGCAGACTCCACCGTACCACTGTACGCGATGACTGAATTGTTTATTTAATTTGACATGAATTATATAAACTAGTGTGACTCTCGAACTTCGTTTTATTCAGCTTGAAACAAAGCTTTTTGATCCAAGAGATATGAAGATTTTATAATATATGCGTATTAGATTACACAAATACGTATTTATATTCTTTTGGAATATAAACGATCTATTTACTTTTTTTTATTTATTTATTTTTTTTATTGCATTGAATGGCGAGACGAGCAAGCCGTTCGCCTGATGGTAAGCGATACGACCGCTCATGAACAGTAGCAATATTCCACTGCGCTCGCCATCCTGAGACATAAGATGTTAAGTCTCAATATGTCCAGTAGTTGCTCTGGCTACAATGTCCTTCAATCCGAAACACAACAGTGCATTTAAGCAGTGTTGTTTCACGGGAGAAATAGACATTGCGGTGGTACCTACCCAGATGGCTTCTCACATATGAGAGACCTACCACCAGTAAGTTTACTGTTTAATTCACGTGTAACGCCCTTATCACATTCCGATCTTGAGACAATAACAATGTCAATGCAAGGCTTAGGATTTGTGTTTCCGGAGTAGCGATGTTGTACAAATCGGTACAGCAATTGGTCTGATATTGTCTTGAATTGATATTGATATTAATTTCAAGAGTAGAGTAGCAGAAATTACACTACGAACACGCGATGCCACGTTTGCTTGGCGATTTGATTTGATTCAACACGTTACGCGTCGGGTGAGGTCACGTAGCGTTTCAGTAGTATGTTTCGGGCCTTATTCTTTTACTATGAGTCCAAAATGTCGAAAGTGAAACGGTGTCATCGAGCGCCAAAATAAAGGTCACCCCTCCAGTCATGTTGGAAAAAGAAAATAGGAAGTGTCTCCAATTACTGCTGTTTAATTTTTATAGCCGGTTGTCTATAACCAATATACTTTGTGCTAGTTATGTAAATTGTAAACTAATTAACTGAATGATACTGAGATTATTATAATTACATTACACCTGTTTACATTTAACTCAATTGTCGTAAAACGGTTAATTTACTTCTTTTTATACATATGGCATTTAATTTTCTTATCTTACAATCAAAATGTTGCATGATTTTCATAATTCGCACAAAGATTTAACCATATATGTATGTTCATACAGATATCACGACATAATTATTTAAGCTGCCATATTTAACATTTGTATTTTCTTCAGGTCCAAATATTACTATAGAGAACGACGCCAAGTGTCCAGCGGTACCCGCAACAAGCGTCTCAACGTAAATCCAGCGAATGTATCAATCTAATTAATTTGTTTCAGTGGCTTTTTTGCAACCAGTTGTTTCGACGGTAGATAGAAATAAAACGCTGAAATGCTTCAATTATTTTCGTACATTCGCTTGATATTTGTTGACTTGCGTTGTTGGGGACCGTTGAAGGCCGTTTGACTGTTTTTATTTACCAAGCGGCTTTTAAAGTTTTGATTGATGCCTTTTTCCTTTGGTCGGGTAATATTTGAGTTTTTAAAAATGGCGCCGTTTTTTCAGCATAGTATTGCCACGTCATTATTTAAATTACTACTGTGTGTCTGAATTTTTTACTAATATAATAATTGAATTTTGTTTTTAAAGAGTGAAAATAATTTACGAATAAGCATCTTTGAAATATGACCAGCAAATAACAATAGATTAAAATTATACTTTATACATACGGATTTGCTTTTAACGCTACAAAGTTAAAGTATGCAGCTTAAATGATTATGTTGTTTAATTTTTTGTATAGACATATTTTATGAGTAATTACGGATATGACAAATTGGGAAATTATTGTACTTATCACTAAAAAGTATATTGGAATTGAGTTATGAATTAAAAATAATATTTACCGGTTTTAATTCTCATTTCATTAGAAGCCAGTGTACATGAGTGCGGTTTTAATATTGCGTGCTAACTGTTACAAAAATTTCACAATGATAACTTGCATTTAAAATAAGTTAAGTGTTTGCCTCTCGCGTTGTTCTCGAATGATCCATCGTTGTACTGTTATGAAAGAATATGAAATGTTTATCATTATATAATTTGTTGATTGTCATTTACGCTATATCTAGTTAATATTAAAGTTATCCGAAACTGTATTAATATTTTAATAGAAAATAAAAAATACGAAACCGTTGCTTTGCGTAAAATCTAACATACTATAATTAAGAATGGTTCATTCAATTTGTATTTTATTTTTATTGGTTTACAACAAAAATATCATATCCGGAAATAATGAAAATCAACAGCTTGTATAAAACACTATTATTTTTAATTCATGACTCAATATGATAATTATATTGTGATCAAGCAGAGGTGCTCGCAGGCGAAAATTTGGGATTGACCAGTACTTGTAACACATCTATATTTAGCAATAAATCTAGTAGGCAATGTTGTATTTTAGTGCTATTTTGATGTTAATTAAGAACACTGTCGTTTTTGTTACGCTTCTCTACGTTGAACTGTTGTATGGAGGAATGTGTATAAATGAACTTTCAAAGCACAAATTCTATCTCATTATAGATCTCTCTTAAATGTAATATAGATAAATAAAATGGTTACAATCTATATACTTTCATACAATATTCGATTAGTTGATACCAATATTGTCGTAATCTGACGTCTAAGATAATGTTTTTTCTGTTAGTTCAAGGCTTACCGTCACAAGTTGTTTTGCTGATACACAGGGAGCAGGAAATATTAATAACTGGAAAAATATGTCAATAAGTTAACTTAGACGTCGGATATCTTACTCGTTGAATAAATAATGAATAATTAATGTTGTTTTACGTTCGTCGCTTCATTGCAAGTATATAACAGTGAGCTGGAGTCCTCGACTCGCTGTACTTGGGACGTAAACAACGTTATAAATGTTAAATTAGATCTAGTGCTTTTAAAACTTCTATGTAGATTTTCTCGTACTTCATAGCGTTAGTACAAGATACTCCATTGCGGTGTGTCCGCGCGCTTACGCTGCGACTGGTTCGCCTATACGATATTAGTTTTGTAAAATATCGAGCCTGAAACACATTCGCAGTGTTGAGCGCGCTGCCACACAATTTTAATAATATAATAGTACATGGATATTAATATTTATTATATTTATGGATAAATAAATAATTTATGTATGAAACGTGACCAGATAAATTCTATTAAAAGCGCCTGTATCGCCTTGTATAAAATTTTCTTCGTGTTGATAAATTTCTGAGTTGTAATTGATTTTAAGGGTGCAATGTGTCCTTGGAGTTAAATATACCTGAATTTTTCCAGTTGTTAAGAGAAGGTTCTGTTAAATTTTAAAATATGTTGATCATAATATGGGGCGGTAGATTTCTTTATTATTTGCAGCTTTTAGTGTAAGTTTAAATTTAAAAATGTATTGTCAAGAAGAAATCATTCTCGATGCCGTGTAATCTTATCAATGAGAGCACAACGAGGCTTTTGTAGTGTAATATTAGTTCAGTAGTGCGCCAGGAAAAACACATTTAAAATTCAGAATCTTCTCTCAACAACTTTGCTTTTCTTATTTCTTACTTAACGAAGGAATAAGCGTGAGCTTAGGCTGATTGTAATTACGTGCTATTCTGAGACTTGATATTCGAATGTAAGTATCCCTACGCGAATATCGAATAAACGAATTAAACATTTATCGATTGGTAAGATGTAAGTTATTCGATAAAACACAGGGATATCGATTGGCAAGTTTTACAGAATAAGGCGATGTTGTCGAGTGAAGCTTAGTAGATTTTGTACGTGGAAAAAATAATGTTTTTTACGTAAACCTTTTGTAGCTTTAACATTTTAAAGCTAATTTTAATGGTTTTTTGTTTTGTCATAAAAATCTTTTTTTGAATGAAAAATTGTGGAACTATCCCGCTGGTTGGGGACTTGTATTATCCTTTGTGGTGACATCACACAATGTATAGTAAAATTGACTTTATTTATTCGGATATAAAATACATAGTGTGTTGTCACCAAAAGCCTTTTAATTTTCTTTGATTTTATTTGTCTCAAAGATATGTACCTAAGATGTTTGGCTACTGTTTAAAATAATTTTAGAACAAATAATCCCAATGGTTGTCTCGCTTATTTAATAGCTGTTACCAAATATATCAAATTCAATATAATATCATTTCATATGTGTATTAGGCCAATGTATGGGCCGTGTGATATTAATGTATAGTGTAGTATTTAGCCGAATATGGACTGTACCTTATCGATGTCTTAACAGCTAACATATTCAATAATAATATTAATATTGTAATGGAATTTTATTATTTAACATTTAATCATCTCAGTGATAAAATTCAAATCATTTATTTTATTTTAATAGATGGAATTTTCGTTTTATTAGTTGAATAATAATCGAATTTATGATTTTTATATTTTTTACGTTTGGTATTCATCGGAGGTAATCTTGTATGTTTCTTGGCTTAGTGTGTATGTGTATTTGCGCTTCGAACTATTCTGTAACTGTGATTGTTTATTATTAAGTTTGTTGTTTACGCATAATAATAGTTTCGATGTTTTTAGCTATAATGAAATTTAGAAAATGTTTAATATGTATTATGTTGCATGGATCTCTGCGGTTGGTTGGACAGTGATCAGGGAATACTTTATCGATAGACAGTTTATGCGCTCGAGTTTTGTCTCGAATATTGACTTAAATAAACTAAACGCAATTTATCGCACTCACATACAGGGTATCTCAAGACTGCTACCGAAAACGAAGCCGGGTGGTAGTTAAAGCGACTTCAGACACAATGCAACAGAAAAAGTTGCAAAAAAAAGCGACAATTTTTTTTTTGTTATTTTTTTCCTATGACCATATTTGGGTGGTAAATACATTTTTTCCTAAAATAATAGTGAATACCCTTTTATTTATAAATAATCTAAGGTATAAACGTGTTTAAATTATTATTCTATCAAAAACTATGGATTTACCACCCAAAAAAGACGATATTTAAAAAATCTTAAAAAATCATTGTCGCGTTCCTTTGCGAAATTTTTTGTTGCATTGTGTTTGTAGTCACTAAAACTACCACCCGGCTTCGTTTTCGGTAGCAGTCTTGAGATACCCGGTATAAATTATGCAATAGTTATTTATTGCACACCGTATGATCACAGTAGCGAATACTAATAAAATTAATTTAATTCGATTACATTATATTGAATAAGTTAGAAAAGATGATCGCTCACTGTCCTTCCCAATACGCGAACTTGTATAAATCATGAAATTAATACTGCTATTTGTAATTATTTATCCTATTGGCAATGTTTGTTAGTTTTATTGTTGAATGTCGAAATTCTTATACGACAATATCTTCCGTTCACATCTTTTTTCATAATAGTTAGATATTATGAAGTATTAATAAGAACAATAATTATGTAAAACGCTGTAAGATGTAGATGCTACTGTTTTCAAAATCGTCAATACAATATAATTTGTATCCCTCCATGTTTTATTTAGTGTCGAGTGTCTTTGTGAAATTATGTTGCATGCAATGTATCATTATTTTACATTTTTAAGATAATTTCTACTATTTCCTACCATCTCTAAAATTATATTGCTAGCAACACCTCACTTAACTGTCAAAGTTATGTTACTATTTTTTCAATTTTATTTTGTGAATTTATTGCTGCCTTCTGCGACAGAGCCATTAAAAACAAAAACTGTACTGTATTGCTGCCTTCCTTATTTGTGTAAGTATTCATTTTCTGTTATAACTATTCTATTATATTTACAGTTCTCATTCCAATATGTCTTATAATGCTCACAGATCTCATAATGTTTCTTTTAAAACTTCAATCATTCCGGATAAATTTCTAAAAGACACTCGAAACATTCATTGTAGGATAGTACATTTGTACAATCGGTCCCAAGTCTGCTTTCGTGGAAGGAATTGCGTATGTTGTACGAACGCGACTTGCGACCGATCAATTGAACGATACTCGAATAGTTAGGCCATTCGAATTATTATCGCTTGACATTATTGTTCATATATACGAAGTAATAATAAATCTTTGCGGAAGTTACTTCTTTTTATTTTCACCTTTTATACCCTCTTTAGATTCTTTATACTAGCATCTTGGTTATCACCTGTTTTAGCACTACCAATACCCTGAATTCTGTCTGACAGCAAGAAACTAGAATTGCTATTACTGCCATCCAAACCCGTACAAAGAATTTCAGGAAACTACCTGTGCCCCTGCTACAATACTGTCAACCTTGGCGTTCTCATAATCGTGCCCTTTAGTTGCTAACCTGAAAGTATAAAAATATATGCTTTTCCAAGTAAATTCAGTTAGTGTTGTAAAGTAGAAATTAATTTAATTATATTCAAATGTAGATACATATACAAAATTTATAAAAAATAGTGATTTGAAATGTTCACTCTATCTGCTTTCGAAATTTTGGTATTTATTGGTGGTAGGTCTCTCATATGTGAGAAGCAGCGTGGTTATGTCTATGTCATCTCGCCAAACAGCAGTTTAAATGCACTGTTGTGTTTCTGAGTGAAAGAAATTATAGCCAGAGTAACTACAGGACATATTGAGATTTAACAGCTTATATCTCCGCACCGCAGTAGAATGCCAAATGCCAAGCATTACTTTGTTTGGTTTTGCTACTGTTCATGAGCGGTCGTATCGCTTACCATAAGGCGAAAGGCGTGCTAATATCGCCATACTTTTAAAAAAAATGGCTCATAATTATACGACCGGCTTCCTGCCTGAAATCAATCCTATCTCACTTTTAATAACGATTAAATATAAAATATCCTTTGCAACAGACAATAGGGAATATGCTTGTCATTTTTTTTATATTTTTAATCAATTCTGTATGTTATTACATTGTCGGAAAAAAATATAAATCTTTGAAAATATCGATAAACAAAGTACAAAAAAATAATCAAAACTGCTATCAGTTTCGAAGCATTTGAACGCCATGTTGACGCGAACTCGCTGTGACGTCATAGGGCACGTTATGAACATAGTTATGACCAACGTAGTATTAGGATTAATGTTTTTTTCATGAATTGCTACAGAACTGTATTTCGTGACAAAATAATCCATTTTATTTAATAGTATAAAGAAAGCACAAAATAACTCATAAACAAACGTAAAACAATACACTCAACAATCTATACTTCATCGGTTTAGGTACTTAACTAAATGTAAACAAACCATAAAAAAGGTTATTTAACATTGCCATTTCTCATTTCAAAATTAATTGAAGACAAAAAAAATGTTTACGTAAATGTAAAAGTACAATACATGTTCAATTTTATTATAACGATTATAATTATGAATGTGTAAGCTTGGAAACAATTAAATTATGTGAGATCATAATTAAATTACCTAAATTAAATTATCTAATTTTTCATAATGCAGTCTGTCTATAAAAAAAGACCCAAACACTCAGGCATCCAAAACATTTTCATAAAAGTTACAAGAAATATTATGCTACAAAATCGAGAAGTACAACTTTATCGTAATGCGACTATTTAAATGAAAAATAATGCGTTAAGTCGGATAACTAAGCATCATCGTATGTTATGTGTGGCAGCCAATTATTATTCATTGCGATAATGTACTAACTGTTTTCGTGAATGTGAAGTGTTTGGAAGTGTTCATCGTTGTTCTTTACTGTTTTATTTATTATTTGTTATAAGCTGCTGTTAATTGTTGTTAATACTTGTTACTTGGTTGACTAAGAAAATATTCGTAAATTGGACATTGCAATAAAATGTTGAACAACCATGCGTCACGTGTTCTGGTTTGTTTACATTTAGTTAAGTACCTAAACCGATGGAGTATAAAACTTCATAAGAACGTGACCATTGTCGTCACTTTCCTTTTCAAGCAATAAATCGCGTTTCGGAAAAAAATGCGCGGCAAATTTGAAATGTCATTTTTTAAGTATTTATTTTACCGATTTAGAGTTGATAAATTTAAAAAATATCTTTAAGGTATATTTCTATATTAATAAAGATTACAAAAAAAAATATTTTGACTTATTATGAAGTCTGGTAGATATTCCCTATTGCGCCCACTTCTACAACCGAACAACTCGGGGTCGCACCCATACCTGCTCTACGTCACAAATTTCAACTCGAGAAATATTATCAATGTCAAGGTTGATTACATAAACGCAGTAGATTCATAACATTAATTTAGTTATTTAATTTAAGTGAATTGGCGGCGGTATAAAGGATAATTTTGTCTATAACTATTAACTATAGGTTTATATCTAAATATAGATAGTACTTTACCTAGATAATTATTTTTTTACGTTCGTTTAAGTAACTTAGAGTTCACAGCCAGGGTGACGCAAGCGCACCACTGGTGTGTGGCTACGCCCATTCCTGGAGACACAAGTGAAGCTTTACCTGTAAATACTCGGCAATAACTTAGGAAGTGCGCTATAATAAGAGAGCATTAAAGACCAAGAAAGAAAAAATGAAGTAAGAAAGGAAGCAATAAATCTTATTCTTTAGGGATACGGACTTGTTGCAGAAAGCAAGAGTTTCAGCATCGTCTCCGGCTTTTCAACCGAGGGGATTTTTATTACACACATTTACATACATAAACCTTTTTCCCAGAAGGAGTAGGTGTTACCAGGAGACCCACATTTCGCCTTGTATGTTCCGTCCCATGATGTGATAGCGAACGAGCCTATCGCCATATCGAGCTCAAATTCCTGACTCCGGGCTGATAGGAGACTGTCTCACCCTCACACCCACCACTGTAACTCTTGTGAGCCAGGATCAACAGTGGCACGCAATGTAATGACACCGAGCATTGAAGCTCGGCGAGTCTCCGGGAATGTCTAACTTGTCTTTAACCCGCAACGAAATTAATCAGAAAGTGAAATTAATAGGAGGAGTTGGAAACTTCCCACCGTGCAAAGCTCCGGGCTGATAGTGAATGGAAGAATCCAATAACACTGATCGAGTCAGGATTCCAACCTGAGACCTCAGCTTTGGGAAAGTACCGAAGTAAAACTACGCTATCAAGGCTGCTACACACAAAGGGCGGATCCAGCTTCAGGGGGGGTCATATAGTTCTCGTCAGAACACTAGGTACGATTTCAATACTCGAATTCGTTATGATGATTTTTTAAAGTTTATTACAGGCGTCATTTGTGAACACACACACTTTTTTATACTTTATTTATCGACATAAAAATAATTCATTGTGTTTTTTTTATTATTCTTATTGAAATGAACGGCGAGACGAGCAAGCCATTCTGATGCCTGATGCCTGATGCCTGATGGTAAACGATAAGACCGCTCATAAACAGTAGCAAAATTCCACTGCGCTCGCCATCCTGAGACATAAGATGTTAAGTCTCAATATGTCCAGTAGTTACTCTGGCTACAATGTCCTTCAATTCGAAACACAACAGTGCATTTACACTGCTGTTTCAGGGGAGAAATAGACATTGCGGTGGTACCTATCCAGATGGCCTCTCGCATGAGAGACCTTCCACCAGTAAATAAATGTTATCAACAAGATAATAAATAATTTTTGTCTAATAACACTGGTCAACATGAAAATTGCCTTTTACTTGAAACTGCTATACATCTTTAGTATTCGACCCCCTTAATCTAAATATAGAACGTAAAATTAATAGTTAGCTCTTATTATTAATGTATGCTATATTTAAGATAATACCGGGTAACTTGGTGGATGTCACTTTATATTTCAAATAATTTTGTGAGAGTATCCGCGTTAATTTTATTATTATGCTTTCCTTTCATGTGTCTTATAGTATTAGCGTTTCATTTGTTTGTTAAAACGCGAAATTTAAAAGTTATTTCTCATTTTCGACAAATTTCTGTTGCAAAAACAACAATTTGCAAAAACTACGGTTTGTTGGGTCTGCAAATGGGCTACACCAAGTGCTGGTGCTTCTTGTGTGGGTGGGATAGTCGGGCTAGATCGTTACATTACTTTAAAAAAGATTGGACTTGAAGACAAAGTCTGTGCCCTGGAGAAAATAACGTTAAATATCCTCCCCTAGTCGATCCTCATAAAAATTTTCTCCCTCCATCGCATATGAAATTGGGATTAATGAAGACCTTGGTTAATCCTCTCAACAAAGGTTGACCAACCTTTGAAGGTTGGTTCACCTTTTTTCGCACCCACTTTGCAAGTACATAATTGATTACTTGCGAAGTGAATTTCGACATCTATGCGGCGCCAAAATAAAAGGGGGAGTTTTCGTCGGACTTCAAATATGAGAGATTCTTAAGGACCAAAACTTTGATCCGATTTCACAGGGCATCGAAAAAGAGGCATGGGAATCTTTTAGAGCAGTAGTAGTTCATGATTTTTTGGGCAATAGGAGATTTCAAAATTACCACGAGCTTGTGAACAATCTTCTGCAAAAGTATCAGCAAATGGGTCGAAATATGTCCCCAAAATTTCACTTTCTTTATTCTCACCTCGATTTTTTCCTCCTAACTGCGGTGATATGACTGACGAACATGGTGAACGATTTCACCAAGACTTATTGACAATGGAAAAGAAATACAACGGCCGATAGAATGCGTCAATGCTAGCGGACTACTGCTAGAACTTGGTTTAAGGTTTTCGTAAAGATAATTCCAAAAGGAAAACGAAAAAAAGAGAAATTATTGAATAGTAAGGTTAAATACTTGGGAAATATTTTAAAATACTCAGTTTCATGTAAAAAGTTTATGAAAAAGTAAAGAAAATGTCTTTTTTAAAAAAGAATCGATTTATATTCTATGAAATTTTACTCTTACGTCATATATTTCGATACCAGCCATAATTTTAAAATAAGAGCTAACTTTCAAATTTGGTTTATATTTTCGTATTCAGTGACCCCAAATTAGTAAAATAATAAAGCATTTATTTTACAGATAAACAAAAAGTAAAATTTTGTAAACCAGTGTAATCAGCCCAGGGTGAGTCATGACCCCTATGACCTCCCCGCTAGATCCGCCGTTGCACACATACACACACATTTAATTTCTCCGAAAAAGAGGCTAAAAACTAAAACAAAGACAATAATAGTAATTTTGAGGGAGGCCTATGTTCAGCAGTGAACTTCCTATGGCTAAGATGATGATGATGAATAGTAATTGATTTTTGAGATCATTACTATGTGAACATACGTTTTTACCCATAATATAGCGCCCAGAACTGAAAAATAATGACATGGAAGTTTACTTTTCTATTAGTGTTACCGGCCCAATATTTTTATTTCAAAGAGCAGAGCCGGCGTTGGTGTAAGACGCCGATGTATGACCGCCCATGGCACTAGCAACGAAGGGTTATCGCAAGGCAATCCAATTATTCCTTAAAAAGTAGGTAAACTTATGTCTTCATAACTTCGACGATGGTAATAATATAAAATAAAATCCTATTTCAATTTTGCATCATGTTACTTCAGTATATTTCACAATCTTGTGCAATGCATAAACTTTTCTGACGTTCATTTTATTTTTCTTATTGAACATGCAACATTAAAGGCCATTCTCGAAGAAAACGTATTAAAACCAGTTAGCTCCCACCTACGTCCAACGATGTTTATCACCGATGCGTTCGATATTATTTCGAACTGTAAACTCGACACGTTTAAAATCCTACAATTGTAGTTATAAAAAATCGAAAAATTCTTTCAGTCACACGGTGCTCACCGCTGAACATACTTTTCCCGTAAGGATCATTATGAGATTTTTTGAAGTGAAAACTTCTTTAGCGGCGTTGAGCACTTTTTCTGTAATGGGTATAAAATCTTAAACTCGCGTCAGGACACGTGACCTGATCGTAAGACGAAAAGCGTAACACGGATGGAGAGTAGACAGCTGTCAGTTAGCTGTCAGTTTATAAAGCTTTGATGAATTGCCAATGATTTTGAGTGGAGATTTCAACATAAACTTCGCAGACGATAAAAATCAACTATTGATTGAATTTTTAAATAATGAATTTGGTTTAACTATGTCGAATGATCGCAATCTTAGCACAACGAAATACAAAACTACTATTGATGCGGTCTTTATTAGACATTTAAATAGGTTCGAATCAAAACTGTTCGTTTCTTACTTCAGCTACCATAAACCTATCGTATCAGTTTTAGAGATTGGCGATGATAGTTCTTGTAATGATGATGGTGAAAAAGTCGTTGAAATTATGGATGAAAGTTGATTTTTCGGAGAGATAAACTTTTTAATGTAAAATAATTGTAATAGTTTTAAAGTGTTAAATTTTTAATGTAATATAAATTGTCATGTTTGTGTACGATAGCGCAATAAATGAATATTGTATTCTACCACATAAATGATAGTACTTTTATACTGATAAAGCAATTGGTGCAAAATTATTCCCTAACCATTCCAAATAATCAAGTTTTCACTTCTGCCGGCACTCCCGGAGTGCATTTTTTTTTTATTTAATTATAATTCACAAAACTGATGTACAATCTAGCAAGGTACAGGAAAAGCGTTTGGTAATAAATCGGATTGTCATCTACTAGATGTGAATCCAAAAAGCATTTAAGAAGACACTCCACATTACAAAAATAAATTTACAGCAACACTAACGGTTTTATACTGAATCAAATTAATGAAGGATGGACAGCACAATATAATATAAACTTAACTAATCAAAAGTCTGATTTTGGACCTAGTTGAGGCTATAGAACCGCAAAATATATCTATATCATTACGAATTGAGTTGGCAAACGACATCATGCGAGCCATAGGTGAATGATAACCAACATTTGTGCGACTATAAGGTAAAAGAAAAGTTTTTCTATTTATTAAGCGGCTGCTAGGACGTGGAACACAAAAGTCTAGTTGAGATGAGATGGGATGGTTGCCAATATTCGCCATGATTGGCGAACGTATTTTCTCGCGCTGATGATACTGCTCGCTGTCGGTAGACTACGCCTCCATTGCAGCAAGAAAACAATTTGCTCTTCGATCAGTCGAGAATGCTTCAACTAACTGACTTGATGTCCAGAATGTTTTGGCTTTTGGCTGGAACCCGTTATTCAATTAAATTGGCCTAAATCAGTTAAATAATTCTATTGATTGATAATTGATTTGCAATCTTCTGATTTTAGGTAAGAATAGCACCAGAAACAATGCATAGTGGCTATATAAATGTTTTATTTTCGGTAAGTAATGGTGCTAATAATGACAACATTTGCAAATGCATCGATTTTTCGTACTATCACTGACATAACTTTGATATTATTCGGACTTTATCTGTACCATGTAAATAGCTAACTTTATCTGTTATTAAACAAACCAGTTATATTTGAATTCCAGTCTTGTGTCGTAAACACTTCGCTTCGTATGTATTATAGCCGGCCAGTCCTGATCTCGCCAGCCTGTGGAAAACCCGTCTGTGATTGAACATGGGTGATTTGAAGGTAATGTCTAATTATTTTTTATAAATCCAGTGCAGTGTCATAAAATATTTTCACTATCGTTAAATAGTATTTATATTTGAAATGTAGAAACATACAATCCAGCGAGAAATTTATTATAACTTTTGGTAGCTCGTAAAACTTCATCTAAAATATTTGACGATGCAATCATCCTTAGTTTTCTACGGGAGCAAGAATGCTAACAGTGTTATAAATTATGATAAAGCCGAAGCCTAACTTAGCTACTCAATTAATTTCTCATTTAAAATTAACCGGCTACTCTGAAATATTAACCAAAGCCTACAGTACCTACAGGTTAATTCCTGAAGTCTAAATAATTTGTAATTGCATTTGTGTGAAATTCTTCGTGGTGTTCGTAATAGGTCGTTTATTAGGCTGAACCTGGAGTGCTCACCAAACCCTTCTCCGGTCAATGTACATATTTCTATGTGGTTTAAAAATATCAATTTTCATACATATTCGTAGCTCAAGATTATAGACAGAATGATTTATTTTTTACTGGCGGCAAATAAGTTAAAGATCATTAATATACCAAATAATATAATAGGATACACAGGACCCACATTACGAATGCAGTCAACGTTATGATAAAATAATCCATAAGAAAAACAAATCGTATGTTTCACTCTTGATATCAAACCATAAAATATTATTTTTGTTACATACTGAAACTTCTTACAACTAAATGGTCCCACCAGTTATAATGAATATCAAATGTTACTTAAAACAAGCTACGTCGCCTCTTAAAACTCGGTTCGTTGTAAATAATGTGACATTTACAAACTAGTCTTCTCATTTAAATAAATGTTACGATATTCTTTTGTGGAAAACATAGGTACCTATCTATATAGGTTAATTAAATATCGTCACTACGTCAATTCATCGAAAAAATAATGTAGACTACTTTCTTTGAATTTTCTAAATATCTTCTCTAAAACAATTAACACTACATTTTATGAATATTCCAGGAATTGGATAGATGAAAATAAAAAAGTCTATTTCTATGGACAACATTACTTATGATTTGCTATAAGTACTGTATCAGCCCATATACGTCCCACTGCAGGGCACGGGCCTACTCTACAATCGAGCATACGATTGAGAGTGGTTAGGCCATATAGTCCACCACGCTGGCCTAGTGCGGATTGGCGGACTTACATACCATAGAAATTCTTATAAATCGCTATGGTATGCAGGTTTCCTCACGATATTTTCCTTCACCGTTTTAGTGCGTGGTGATTGACTATCAATACACACATGACTCCGAAAAGTCAGAGGTGTGCCCTGGGATTCGAACCCGCGACCACTATGAACATTTGGGCGGCCGCGTCTAGTCCGTTTACCAACAGGCCACCACGCACTTATTTCCCATTATTATAATATAATAATAATAAGAAAATAGAACTCTCATCGACAAGCTTATTTTCTTCAGAGAAGGAAACAGCAGGCCGAAGATTATGCGTTTTGTGACGCAGGTTTTTTCGAGGACCAACATAAGTCCTCGGAATTATAGGCTTTGCGTCACAGAACGTATAGACTTCTATAAACAGAAGAATACATAGACTTTATGCTTGGGCGAACCGCATTCGCCGCTATAGAAAGCGATGGGATCGTGCTATAAGTACTACGTATAATATAGCTATAAAAGCACCCCAGGGCACATCTCTGATTTATCGGAGTCATGTGTGTAATGATAGTTACCACGTCTTATAATGGTGAAAGAAAACATCGTGATGAAACCTGCATACCAAAGCCGTTTAAAAACAAAAGTCTAAATGTATGTAAATATCGCCAACTCGCCAGCGTGGTGAATTGTATGGCCTCACCCCTCTCAATCGTACTTCCAATTATAGAGGAGGCTCGTGCCCAGTGGCGTAACAATAGGGTGGCAAAGTGCGCAAAATGCCACGGGCCCCCGACCTAGGGGGCCCCCAAGCTGGCAGGGCCCCCTGGTCCGACATAGTCTTAGGGCTTATAGGGCCTTAGGCTCAAACTCAACAGGGTGTAAGCAGAGAAGAATGTAACATTAACAACGAAATTAAGTATTTAAAACCTATGGCGCAGAACCAAACTCAGCATTTGCTCCCACACCCTGCGTCCTGCGTTGACACTGTCACAACCTACGGTGCAGATACTTGGATACTTATAGTACGATTGGTCCACTAGCTTATGGTCGCTCAGCGGGATATGGAGCGTGCTATTCTCGGTGTCTCTTTGAAGATAATGATCCGTAATGAGCTTATCCGAAAGAGAACCAAAGTTATAGACATAGCAAACAAGATTAGCAAGTTGAAGCGGCATTGCGCTGGCCACATCTGTGGAAGAATCGATAACTGTTGGCGTAAACGTGTTCTTGAGTGGAGACCGTGTCCACCTCCAGCTAGGTGGAATGACGATTTGCATAAGGTCGCTCCCACATGATAGATGCGAAAAGCTGACGACAGGGTGAAAAATCGCAATTTGGAAGAGGCCTATGTCCAGCGGTGCGCAACAAAACGCTGATGAATAAACAAAATGTTTGAGTTGAGGATTATGACGAATGGAAACAAATTGTACTTAAGTGGGATAGAAAGACACGAAACATAAAAAATTAAGTTGGATTCGTGTCTTTTGTATGAACAATGGCGGTTTTATTGGACAAAGAGCGATAACCCATTAAAAAATAACCATTTTCTTGAGGTGGAGAACTTACTATACTCCATGAAGTTATTAATTTAGCTTTTCGTGGCCAAAATGTGATCCTAATTTAGAGGAATTGTTAAATAAGTAAAGGAACATATAAAGTACTTATATCCGAAAATACAAAATGAGCTAATTGCTGTTTTGGGTTGATACAATTCAAGATTTTTCTAAAACAGACCAAGTATATGAAGTTTATTGGAACTGTGTGATAGAAAGAAATAAAATGCATTTTCAAAAGCACTCGGTTATCGTTATTAGATTTTGTGAAATGATTTATGTTCAAAATCCGATGAGAAATATGAAGCCATGTCATTAAAAGATTCTGTTCTGTACTATATCAGTCCATATAAGTCCCATTGTAGGGCACGGGTCTCCTCTACAATCGAAAGTACGATTGTGAGTGGTTAGACCAAAGAATAGACCACTAGGTTAGACTATACTGGGTATCTCAAGACTGCTACCGATAACGAAGCCGGGTGGTAGTTTTAGTGACTTCAAACACAATGCAACTAAAAATTACGCAAAGAAACGCGACAATTATTTTTTATGATTTTTTAAATATCGTCATTTTTGAGTGGTAAATGGTGGTAATAAATAAATAATTATTGCTAAATTAATAATTTAAACTCTTTTATACCTTAGAGTATTTATAAATAAAAGGTTAAACACTATTATTTTAGGAAAAAAATGTATTTACCACCCAAATATGGCCATTGGAAAAAAATAACAAAAAAAATGTCGCTTTTTTTGCAACTTTTTCCGTTGCATTGTGTCTGAAGTCGCTTAAACTACCACCCAGCTTCGTTTTCGGTAGCAGTCTTGATATACCCTCTATAGTCCACGATGCTGGCTTAGTGCGCTGGTGGACTTAACGTGCTATAGAAATTCTTCCAAATCGCTATGGTATGCAGGTTTCCTCAAGATGTTTTCCTACACCGTCATAGTGCGTGGTAATTGACTATCACTACACACATGACTCCGAAATGATAGAGATGTTCCCTAGAATTCGAATCCGCGGTCACCATGATCATGTTGGCGGCCACGTTTAGTCCGTTTACCAACAGGCCACCACGCACGCACCTTAAAAAAATAATCATAAAAGCAAAACTAAAATGTTAAGTTTTTTATCTTTACGAAGGGCCCCATTTGATTAACTTTGCCACGGGCCCCCGTTGGGGTAGTTACGCCACTGCTCGTGCCCTACAGTGGGTCGTGTATGACCTCATATAGATCCAGATTGACATAAAGAGACTACAGATGTATTCCTAGCACCGAAACTCTTCATTATTCTCTGTTTATAATTAACTAGCTGTGCCCGCGACTTCGTCCGCGTGGAAATTAACAAAAACTTTTTTTTTCTAAAATACTAAAATAACTTTTCTAAAATAAATGTAGCCTAAGTTACTCCTTGTTATATCATCTACCTGACAAAAAAAGTCCCGTCAAAATCGGTCCAGCCATTTCAGAGATTAGCCGGAACAAACAGACAGACAGACAAAAAAAATTTAAAGATCATTTTCGGCACAGGTATCGTGTATATAAGGATATGTAGTTGGTAATTTTTTTTTATTTTCACTTTTAAAACAGACACTTCAATTTTATTTATATGTATAGATTTCAATCTTAAAAACAATTATAGTACATGTCTGGCTTCGGGTCAGAGTTTACGTCGGAGGACCCTCGGAAGCCCGGCGCTCTTCCCGAGGGACAGAACAGTCCTCAAAAATGTCCCTACGGACTGTACGCTGAACAACTGTCCGGTACCGCCTTTACTGCTCCCAGGAATGAAAACAAACGCTCGTGGTTATACAGGTACGTTTAATCTAGAGTAAACCGTAAAAAGCAAAAATTGGATTAAAATTCATAATTTTATGATCATAGGTAGTAATCGTACAGAAATTACACAAAATTTCATAAAAACGGACCACAGTCCACAAGAGTAATAATTCAACATATACCTCCGACGATTACAGGCCAACGCAATCTCTGATTATTTCTTGGAAGTGAAAATCATTTTGGTAGAATATTTAAAGTAGATATATTTGATCTGACCCAAGATAATAATTAGATCCTGAACAGGATAACTTAAAATGCCTCTCAGTTTAAATCCATTTTTTTTAAACAGTATTCAATGTGAAACCATTTGGGAGATAATATCCATATTAAGTTGATCAAATTCAAATGGCACCAGTTGTAACCTGAAACTTTCTAGATACACAATACAACGCTAGAATTGCAATTGACGCTGGATTTTCAGGATACGCCCTTCAGTGATCCACAAACCTTTCAAAAAGTTAAACGTTGCGAAATACCTCACACACAACTGGGATGAACAGGAACCCGATCCTAATCAGGTATCCCAACATTTGTTGCCATTTCTATGAATTTATTTTCGAACTATGCTATTTACCAGGTTTATCTTTATCACACTATCTCATGCAATAAAGCCATCTAATCTTGACGTTATAAGTGTTCCATAAATATGTTTTTTAACAAAACAAACAACACCTACAAGTGCATTTTGCGTCAACATGTCTATTATGAAGAAAATTAAGAGATTAATATTGAATTAATATAAATCACAAATAAAACCGGTTTCAATGATACTCCTTGACAATAAATTTTGCACCATTCGATATAACAATATGTTGACCATACATATCGAGGCACTCTTTACTGCTCGTTGCTTCTTTGCAAGCGTTATTTATTGCGATTTACAAATCACAGGAAACTTACATACTTATGTTTTTGTGCTACCAGTCTCGTTGGCTGCCATTCGACATACCACCAGCTGACACTCCCTTAGACTTCGTGTCTGGTCTCCACACCATCTGCGGAGCCGGAGACCCTCGCTCCCGAAACGGCATTGCTATTCATATGTTCCTCTGCAACACATCCATGGACAAAAGCGCTTTTTACAGCAGCGATGGCGATTTTCTTATTGGTAGGTTGGATTTAATTATTTAGTAACTCCAAATATATCAAGCAACTGTTTCAAATATTATTTACACATGGGCTGATACAGAATATGCAGTTGGACTATTCTTTTGCAGTACCCCAGCAAGGTAAACTCAGGATAACCACAGAATTTGGAATAATGGAAGTAGCACCCAACGAAATAGCTGTTGTTCAACTAGGAATGAGATTCGCCGTCGCAGTTGAGGGGCCAACAAGGTAAGTGAACAGATGACAAAGAGAGAAATACATACAACCAAACAAGTCGCAGGCAGTTGATTTACATGGTATTTACATGAACCTGACTGATATTCGCACATCAATAGAGTCTATACAATGGATACGTAGGTAAACTCAAATAAAACAGTGGAGAAACTACTGAATTGATTAATGTTAGTTAGTGAAATGTAAATTAATCTGGAATATTCTGAACCTCACAAAATTGACGTCCCATTATATTAAAATTCCGTAATGATGTAATCAACAATATAATTTCAGGGGTTATATCTTGGAGGTTTTCGATGGTCATTTCAAATTGCCGGACCTAGGACCCATTGGCGCCAATGGACTCGCCAACCCAAGAGATTTTCTAACTCCGGTAGCCCACTACGTAGATGAAGAAATACCTGGTATGTAATTTTATTTCCGATTATTTATTTGTCCCCTTTATTTCGTCCATGCTTCATAAATCGTATTTCATTAAATGCTCGTTCACCAAACATTAAACTAATACCTGTCCATCTTGACTGGATCAATTAGTTTAAATATCAATTTATGTATCCAGGTTTTAAGATAATCAGTAAATACCAAGGCGCTCTGTTCGTGGCGGAGCAGAACCACTCTCCATTCGATGTGGTGGCGTGGCACGGCAACTACGTGCCATACAAGTACGACCTCAGCAAGTTTATGGTCATCAATGCTGTTCTGTATGATCATTGTGTAAGTTGATACTGTGTTTGACTAAAATGATTGTTTTTTACCTAAAAAAATAACATAAAATCGTGCAATGATTAAATAAACAATAACTTTTAACAATTATTGTTTATTTAATTATTACATGATTTCAGGTGCCAATGACTATTGATTAGTATAACATCTTATATGTAAAAAAAACCTCAATATACAATCTTCAGGTTAGAATGCGGTTTATGGCAAGTTCCACATATTTTTAAAGGCCTTGACAAAAATAGTGCAAAATATTTAAAACGGTAAAGGTTAGCAATTTGTAACAAGAAAAGATTGGGTATATATGTCTGCCTTCACAGATAAATTGATTTCCAAATATTTTGATTACCACAACAAGTAAATACGCAATATTTCAATAGAGGCTATATTTGGAGTATTTTCTAACAAAGATGATAAGGACTACCAGTCACGCGAACCACTTCGCCTAATTAAAGTTAATTGAGAGTAAACATAGCAGCACATATATATAGCCTATCTAATCGTAGAATCGAGCAAATGAAAGCAAACTAGTATATACATAAGTAAATCTACTGTGACTACTTACATACATATCACTACATAGTATAAATTAAAGTCGCTTTTTTCTGTCCCTATGTCCCTTTGTATGCTTAAATCTTTAAAACTACGCAACGGATTTTGATGCGGTTTTTTTTAAATAGATAGAGTGATTCAAGAGGAAGGTTTATATGTATAATACGTACATATTATTGTACAGAAATCAACGAGTATTTGCACCCCGGCGAAGCTGGGCCGGGCCACTAGTATTATTATGAGTCTTATGTTCAGCCTATGTTCATCAGTGGACTTCCTTTGGCTAAAGAGAGAGTGTGAGAGAAAGAGAGATTATATCATCGCACTTTTTAAGATTAGCTTAAACTTAACTTTTTTGTCCTCATTATGGCTATAGGGCCAAGTCCAAAAAACTTAAACAAAGAAAGTTTTAGTTACTGGCATATATCACACGACGGAAAAGCTAAATAGTAAAGTAGACTGGTCCAAAAAGTAACAGAGTATACTTAAATGACCAAGTTTTTGCCGTGTGTAAGATTTACACAACGGCTCCTTGAGTCCTTGATATTCTAATTGAGCTCGGGCCTCGCGAGTCGGGACTATTTTAAATAACTAAAATAACTACTGAAAGCGCTTATTCCATCATGCCGCGCTGCTATATGTAATAGGTGCATTGAATATTTTTGTGACAGGACCCTTCCATCTTCACGGTGCTGACATGTCCGTCAACACGACCAGGTGTAGCTATTGCCGATTTCGTCATTTTCCCGCCCAGATGGTCTGTTCAAGAGCATACCTTCAGGCCGCCTTACTACCACAGTACGTACTTTTTATATCAAAAGGTATAATAATTATTAGGAACAAAATTTTTAAATGTAAAAACAAATAATGAATGTGTTACTACCTACCAGTTCTTTCACAAATAATGTATTTTTGCTGACAAAAGTCGGTAATGTACACAATGTGCATAACAATAAATATGATCGCTGAGGACAGGATTCGAACCTGCGCGGGTATAACCCATTGGATTTCAAGTCCAACTCCTTTACCACTCGGACACCTCAGCTGTACGTAGTTGTGTCGAATTTACTTATTGCATGCTATAACTTACAGACAATAAGTTGTAGATACGCCGAGTTTGACCAGGTGGTTTAAAAAAATGAACATGTCTAAAATCATATCTAAAAATTAAATTCGTCTTATGACTAGCACTTTTTACTGATAGCTATGAATGACGAGACGAGCATGCCGTTCGCCTGATGGTAAGCGATATGACCGCTCATGAACAGGAGCAAAACCAAACAACTACATAAATGACAAAGCAATGATTGACAGTCTACTTCGCTAGCCATCCTAAGACATAAGATGTTAAGTCTCTATATGTCCAGTAGCTACTCTGGCTACAATGTCCTTCAAACCAGAACCCAACAGTGCATATACACTATTGTTTGGCGGGAGGAATAGACATTGCTGTGGTACTTAACCATGCTACCTCTCACATATGAGAGACCTACCACCAGCATAGCACCTGATCAAACAAAACTTGATTTGAACGATTGTTTGTAGCCATAACCGTTAATTCGACACAGATTCATACAGCTGAGGTGTCCGAGTGGTAAAGGAGTTGGACTTGAAATCCAATGGGTTATACCCGCGCAGGTTCGAATCCTGTCCTCAGCGGTCGTATTATTTTGTTGGAGCGAAGAAGAAAAAACATTCGATTACTAAAATAGCTTTATAAATTGTCTTTGAATAAGGCCGTAAGAAGGCTATGCAAAACGTTGAATTCGCAAAATATCATAATTTATTGAAACAAAGTTAGTGTTTAATGGTGTTAAAAGAATAAACCTAAATTAACCTCATTCAATTAAAGTTCATTTTGAACTTTAGTGAAACAGGGTTACAATATTATAATAGAAGTTATTAATGTTAGTAGGTAACTTATAACGGTGAATAGAATACCTATAGTGAATACTGAATAGTATTTTTTTATTTGATTTTTATTTTATTATATTTGGAAAATCAACAGCTACAAATAGAGTATACATTTCTTTTAAGTTAACAGAAAGCCAATTATAGATTTTCACTGTTACGAATCAGATAGCAGAATAATTACATGTTAATATAGTTTGAGTCTTGACATAGTAAGTAATTTTTAAGCGCCATTTTTACACGGAAAGAGTTTATCACGACGAGAATCATATAAAATTATCCTATGACATAACCAGCATTGATTTATCGCGTTCTGACGAATGTTTACACGGTGCAACTTTTATATTTTTACGATAACCGATTCTTCGAGGCAAGAAACTCTTTCGTGTAAATGGCGCTTTAAATTAATTATCAACATTACTAATAATGGAATGAGACAAACCAAGCATTGTGCTCGATGGTTTTATATGGACATGACTATGTCCTGCAGTAGATTGCTCTAGGTTGATGATGAATATCTTTGTTGTACGTATTTCTAGCGTATTGTTATCTGCCTGGCTTATGCCTGGCTTGGTTAAACACGACAATTATAAGACCATTGTTTGTAAACAGCAATAAGTAAATTCGACACAGCATCGTACAGCTGAGGTGTCCGAGTGGTAAAGGAGTTGGACTTGAAATCCAATGGGTTATACCCGCGCAGGTTCGAATCCTGTCCTCAGCGGTTGTATTATTTTATATTTTAACAGAGTTATGCATAGACAATTTATAAATCTGTTTAAATTATCGAATGTTATGTCTTCTTCGCTCAAACTTACTTCAAACTACATAAACCTGAACTTGGTCAGATTAATGTGTATATTGACCTTTTTTTAAACAGGGCTTCTATTGTATAACTCTCTATACTCTTTTTAAGAACATGTTAATATGGTTTGAGTCATGAGATAGTATCTTTTAAGGCCCATTTACACGGACAGAGTTTCCCACGGCAAGAAACGTATGCCATTATCTTATCCTTAGACCTTATGATATAACCATAGAGTATTTATAATATAGAGGGAGCGCTGTCATACATTCGCGTCTTGAAAAACATAGATATTTTCTTGTTCGTAATGTTGGTACTACTCCTATATTAGTGGAAATTGAATTAATTATTTGGCAATAAATTGCTATAAATTTCTTTGATAACTGCATTTATATTAAGCTATTGTACTTTTAAAACTAGTTTGAATATAATTAAATAGCCCTAAACTATTTATTTTTACTTTTCTATTCCAAGTAATTCATGTATGTTGGACAACCTGTCAAATATCAGCCAATAGGAGGGCAGAAAAAGGTGGCCCGGCACCACCATTTTTATCTACGTTTTTGAAGTACCAGCTCTCCCGCTATATACTCTAAGGACATAACCGCCAAAGACAATGATGTTCTGACAAATCTTTACACGATGCAACTTTTTTATATCCTTACGATAATCGTATTTTAGACGAGAGTAACACTTCAAATGTAAATGGACTTTAAATTCATTGACAACATTACTAATAATGGAAGTAGACAGACCAAACATTGTGCTCGACGGTTTCAATATAGACATGACTATGTCCTGCAGTAGATTGATGTACGCTGATGATGTTTGTTTACTCATTACTAGCTTATTGTTAGCTGACTATCACCTGGTTAAACACGACAATTATAAGACCATTGTTTGTAAACACCAATAAGTAAATTCGACACGGCTTCGTACAGCTGAGGTGTCCGAGTGGTAAAGGAGTTGGACTTGAAATCCAATGGGTTATACCCGCGCAGGTTCGAATCCTGTCCTCAGCGGTTGTATTATTTTGTTGGAGGGAAGAAGAAAAATCCTAATTTAGCCAAAATTATTTAGTTTTAGTAACGTAAAATCTATTAAAGTTATAATATTGCACTTGAACAGTATTATTGCTGTACAATCTCATACTTATGACTTTTAGTTAGATACTCGTATATACAAAATTATAAAAGCTTTTAAATCCTCTGAAAAGTTTTGCGAAATTTCTAGTGAATCGACTAAAGGTCTAAAAATCTTAGTACAACTATAGTGATTACTGATTAGACAATATCTATATATTAAAACGTAAAAACTGTTTAACAAAAATACAAATACAAAGTGTACAAGTTTGTTTTAAAAATAAGATACCACATTCGAGAGCATCAAATCTAATACAAGCAGGCACAAAAATACTAAAGAGGAAAGAAAAAGGTTTTATGGTAACTTGTTGTTTAACCATGTTGTTACTTTTTACATTTACGAAACTTTTGATTCGACTTCGCATTCCCTAAAATCTCGATTCGTTTAAAAAAATAGAAACTCCTCAGTCAGCTACGGTAGGATAACGCAAAATACCCACGAATAATGAAAGGACATTGTTAAAACTGTATGGAGGTTTTCGTTTTAAGTGGACAGTCATCGAGGATAATAACGATTTATGGAAACAATAGCTTCATCCATAAGAAACTAAAAAAACAATAAAGTTATGTGTCTGTAAACTGGGCAGAAGGATTTAAACAGGCTTGATACCTTGTCCAGCTCAAAAACCAAATTATGCTTGTTTTATTGCACAATAAATAGCGAATCAAAACACTTGCCACTAGAGGTGCAATCCACAATTGTATGACAAACATCACCTCCACTAGGGTTTTTTTTTGTCTGTGTTCTGGTTGTAGGGTAGTGAATTCGAGTCGCTGTGGAGTGTGGTGATTGATAGTGTGGGGTGAAGGGACCGGCAGAGGGGTAAGGTCTCGCTATTTGATACGATGACCCGCCCTCTGCCGGGGTAGTGTAGGTGTAGGGGGATCTTCCGGAGGGGCAGGACTTCCACGTAGCAACCCTTCCGTCCGCCCCTCGTCGGCCCCCCTGGTCAGGCGAGGGAGTGTGGGGTGTGAGTACATGTGGTGAGTTGTATGTGTGGTCGCAAAGTTAATTTTGTTTCCATTTATTAAACTTAAAGCTAAAGTACAAGATTGATTTTTATGTTTGATTAACAATAGAGAGAAACATGATTGAATAGAAGATGAAGTTATTTACAGTTAACAAATATGATGTATGAAGTGATTCGATAGTGACAGTGATTAAGGATATTTACAACCTCCACTAGGCTTAGGTTGTCTTCTCCTTTGACCGCAGATCCAAAGCAGCAGACGTGCCTGCCGTTGATATAATTTCTTTACCTGGGTAAATGGGATTGTCCGTTTTCAAGCCAAAGTTGACATTCAAGGTCAACAGTTGTTCTACGAGCAAAAGAAAAATGCCAAGGTCATCGTAGATAGCTTGGTCGATTATTATTAGCAAAAGTCGACAAAGAGGATATCAAACAGGCATATTTACAATATACTGGGTATATCAAGACTGCTACCGAAAATGAAGCCGAGTGGTAGTTTTAGTGACTACAAACACAATGCAACTAAAAATTTCGCACAGAAACGCGACATTAATTTTTAATGATTTTTTAAATATCATCATTTTTGGGTGGTAAATCCATAGTTTTTGCTAAAATAATAATTTAAAATGTTTTATACCTTAGAGTATTTATAAATAAAAGGGTATACACTATTACTTCCTTTTCAGAAGCGCTGCTAAGGAAAAGGGATATAAATTTGTTTGGGTACGTAATGGACGCATCTTCGTTCGTAAGGATATGTCTGCTGCACACATAGTTATCAAAAACTTTGAAAGCTTAGAAAAACTTTAACTGCTATAGTAATTATAATTTTTTTTTTCTATTTATTTAAAGTATGCCACTAATAATTCAGTGTATTTAAATTCAGTTTAACTGTATACTATCAAAATGTAAGAGGCCTAAGAACTAAGACGGAAGATTTGTATTTATCAATATTGAATAGAAATTATGATGTTATAATTTTGACAGAGTCATGGTTAAACGAAACAGTGTTCGATTATGAATTATTTGATCACCGCTATAATGTCTTTCGCCGTGATAGATCGTCGACCAGCTCATTTAAGCTTAAAAAAGATGGAGGCGGCGTTCTTGTTGGTATACTTAAGTCATATGAAGTCTTACGCCGGAACGCGTGGGAGACAACATGTGAAGATCTTTGGCTCAGTTTGAAAATAGGTAAAATGACTGTAAACATATGTGCTGCCTATTTTCCACCTCCTGTAACCCAAGATTACGTTGATACTTTTTTTAGTAATATGGGACATGTAATCCATAATAGCAGACTAAATAAAACTAGTAGTGCTGCGGATCCGACTTTCCTTGTGGTGGGTGATTTTAATATGGGAGACATTGAGTGGGAACATGATTCAAATTCTATGCATTTAATCCCGAAATCACCAAGTACTAATCTTGCAAATATATTCTTGGATAGCGTAGCTTATTGTGATTTGCAGCAATACAATAACATACTGAATGCAAGTAGGCGTATTCTTGACTTGGTTTTGTTTAAGGGTCCATCTTACATCACTGTTGAACTTGCTAAAATAAGTCCGGTTCCATCCGACTTACACCACCCATCCCTAGAAATAGCATTTAATAATAAAATTATTGAACGAACAATGAAACCTTCACCTGCCGCTACACTTAATTTTTTTAAATCTAATTATGAAGCAATTAATGCTGATTTAGACTCTGTGAACTGGCCTACAACACTAAGAGACTCATATTCAGTAGATGAGATGCTAGAGAATCTGTACAGCGAACTTAACCCCATTATTATTCGACATACTCCTGTCCGTCGGTCCCGGGATTCTAACTATCCAGCTTGGTTTTCACGGTCACTGTTATTAGCATTACGAGCGATGCCAAATATCACAGAAAATACAAAAAATTTGGTAATTTGATGGATAAATTACAATATCAATTTTGTAGAAAGCGCTGTGATTTAATGATTAAAGAGTGCTATATTAATTTTAAGAAACGGGCTACTGAGGACTTAAAACGACGACCAAAATATTTTTGGAAAATATTTAAGGACAAAACAAAAATGTGCACTTCATTACCAAACGAAATGAATTTAGGAAATAAAATTGCAAAAGGCGGATTACAAATATGTGAATTATTTTCACAACATTTCCAAAGTGTTTATCATACGGTAACAACTAGTTTTCCCCAAAGAGCTAAGTCCTACTCTTCTTTTTGTCA
The DNA here is from genome assembly GCA_009982885.2 of Hyles vespertilio. Lineage (NCBI taxonomy): Eukaryota > Metazoa > Arthropoda > Insecta > Lepidoptera > Sphingidae > Hyles > Hyles vespertilio. The sequence goes on along the minus strand of CM042806.1, from coordinate 5,616,144 downwards.
CGTTACACCTTTCAATAACTGCCTGATTAGCGAAAGTGAGGTATTAGCACATTTGAAACAGCTGGATGTATATAAAGGTCCTGGGCCCGACTGTATACCACCAATTTTCCTAAAAAACTGCGCAGATAACTTGTATAAGCCTTTATCTATCATTTATAATAAGTCTCTGAAGTCCGGAACTTTCCCTGCGCAGTGGAAGTTAGCATTTTTAACACCTATACATAAAGGTGGTAAATTAGATAATGTTTCTCAATACCGTCCAATTTCTATTTTATCTGCGATGGGTAAGATTCTAGAAGCCATCATTAATAAAAAAATATTGAGCCATCTCCTGCCAGTAATCGACTCTAATCAGCATGGTTTTTTACCACGCAGATCTACTAATACCAACTTGGTTGGATATGTTTGTGATATTACAGATATTATGGATAAGGGCGGTGAAGTGCACTCAGTATACACGGATTTTAAAAAAGCATTTGACTTGGTTAATCATAACATTTTGCTAACAAAATTGGCGATTGCGGGTTTTCATGGCACCTTACTTCGTTGGTGCGAATCATACATACGAAATCGCTCACAACTAGTTCACATACGTGGATTCAAGTCTCGGACATTTAATGTTCCTTCTGGAGTCCCACAAGGATCCCATCTCGGACCCTTATTTTTTCTAGTGTACATAGATGATATTAAGCATGTCATAAAATCCAAATTTAAATTGTACGCTGACGACTTAAAAATCTATCGTAACATAAATAACCAGTCCGATATTTTGGCTCTTCAGTCAGATATAGACAACGTACAAAAATGGTGTGACGAGAACTATATTATTTTGAATTCAGAAAAATGTCACTATATTAAATTTACACGAAAGAAACTACCACATATAGCAACTTACTCCATTAATAATGTCCCTTTAACCGAAGTGAAGATAATACGCGATCTAGGAGTCATTTTTGATAGACAAATGAGTTTCCGATACCATATTGACGATATTACAACAAGAACCGCTCGACTTTCTGGGTTTATTAACAGGCAAATGAAAATTTTTAGCCAGCCTCCTCTCACTATTTTAATTTTTAATACTATCGTACGAGGCATTCTGGAATACTGTAGTACGGTATGGAGTCCTGGCTACCAAGTACATATCGACAGAATTGAGCGCATCCAACGCCGTTTTTTATACCATCTTACCTATAGTAACAATAAATGCGCTCAGTTAAAATCTTATGATCGGCGCTTATCCTTTTTTAAAATGGACTTACTCCAGACGCGTCGTAAAGTTGCTGATATTTTATTTCTGTTTAATATAATACATGGTTTTGTTGACACACCAGATATTTTAAATCGTATTCAATTCGCTATCCCGCGCCCTGAGAGTCGTTTAAATAATCGCAAAACTTTCTTCAAGTCGTTTTTTAAAACTAATCTCGGTCAACATTCTCCTATCTGCCGCATGACTTCTGCTTATAATAACATCCAAAACAATTTTGATATATTCCGTCCTGGTGCTAAGGCTTCCGTAAGAAAAAACATTATGTTAATCTATAATACCAAATCATCTAATTGAGATAGTAATTTAATGTGCATCACAACCTACATTCTCATTAAGCATGCTGTGTTCACACTTAGTAGGTTGCAATCTATAGTTTTAATTTCTATGTCAGTTCCATAAGTTTATAACTCGTAAGATTGTATCCAGTTCTGTGAACCAAATAAAAAAAAAAAAAAAATCCTTTAGGAAAAAATGTATTTACCACCCAAATATGGCCATAGGAAAAAAATAAGAAAAAAAGAAATTGTCGCTTTTTTTGCAAAATTTTCGATTGCATTGTGTCTGAAGTCACTTAAACTACCACCCGGCTTCGTTTTCGGTAGCAGTCTTGATATACCCTGTATACTCCGTTAGGCGTTGGTTACGCGGTTATAGCGAATAACATTTGTCAAACATATTGATAAAGAGTTTTTGGAATGTTGACTCAAAAATCGGAAAAATACCAATGATGTAGTATGATGAATAATGTAGCACTCATTGAGTAATACCTCAATAGTAATACTAAACAATTATTTTACTTTTATGGTATTGAATATGATATATGTATATTTTACTAAAACATGTTTATTGGTACTTAATTGTAATAAACTTTTTTATAATGACAGCCCGGTGCATTCAAAATACGCCGCCACAGGAAATGTTGTTTATTAACGATTTGAATACTTTAAATACATAATGATAATTTTATTAAAATAACTCGATACAACCACAGTTCACTGGTATAATATGATTTTTAAATGCACCATATTTTTGGTGTGATTATTTTTTTCGAAAGATATTGTTCACTTGAAGGCAAAAATGGACTATGCCGTTTATTTACAGGGAACTGTATGAGTGAGTTCATGGGGCTGATCCTGGGTTCGTACGAGGCCAAGGAAGGCGGGTTCCTTCCAGGCGGCGCGTCGCTGCACTCCATGATGACTCCACATGGACCAGATGACAAATGCTTCAACGGAGCCTCGAACTGTGAACTGGCACCGCAGAAGATAGCTGTAGGCACTCAGGTAACACATAAAACCAATCCAAATATTTATTATATGGCCTGTGTACCAAGATACGCATCAAGCTGTAAGGATGGCATATATGAATACAAAAAAATATTTTGAGTCGTAACAAGACTAAGTAGTATTTAGATTCACTTAAAAATACCATTAAAATAGCGAGATTATATCACCGTGATTTCACATGCTGTTAAAATAAATGATAAACATGCATAAAAAATATTCATGTTTGGGTATTTTTGTAATACATCATTTATATTACAAAAATACCCAAACATGAGTACCTAGGTAAAGAATGGGTGATATAGCTTTTTGTTTCTCATTTTTCCTTGTTATGTTGCCTACTCGCATATGAATGATAAAAAGGAACTGATAAAAAATTGTTTGCGCCTAAAGTTCCCAAAAAATATCACTAAATTGAAATTAGCCTAGTACGGGTTGAAAGATTTCAGCCTTCACGCGCTATATAATTGTAAATCTGTATGATTTGGAGGTTTATGGGGCGATGTTTTCCTCCATTGGTAAAATGTGTTCTAGTTGAGTAATTATATTTGAACTTGTGCGTAATTAAACAAGATATAAAGTTTTACGAGTTGTTCGCAGGCTTTCATGTTCGAGTCGTCGCTAAGCTTGGCCATGACCAAATGGGGCGCGGAAACGTGTCAGAAACTGGACGCCAAGTATTACGAGTGCTGGCAGAATCTGCCCAAACTGTTCTCCGATAATATTAACATTTAAACTTACGTGTTGTTCATTTGGAATTTATGTTTATGTTTCAAATAAAACTATGGCGTAATTTTTATTGTTTTTATTGAAATATTAAAAACATATTATAGATACAATGACGTAATTAGCCATTTAGCAAGACTGGTTTCAGCTACGATTCCACTGTGCATTGGAGAAAGAGGATTGGTCGGTCACGCACCCAGTTCCACCCGTGCTTGAGTGAAAATAAAACCGTTCAAGTGCCTAATAACTGTTGAATAAAGCGGCGTATTTTTCATCCTCTTCTCTGTTTCAAGTAATAAAAAAAACTACACGCTCAGTTTAAAATTGGGTTTAATTTACTTTTAATAAATCAATAGCAATGCGCCTCGTTTTCACAACCAACAAGTCATTTTGCAAAGCGGGTAACCCATTTATAGCCACATCGCACAGAAATTTAAATTATATTCTGATAAAGCATTAACACAGCCAATGGGTTTTTAAAATATCATTATAATTGCATTTATTGTGAAAATTTATGAATATAGATATTATTATGTTTAAAATATCCAAAAAGAATACGAAAAAAGTAAAAGAAGTAGTATAGGCAAAACTCTTGGAGCGTCGTTGCGATACAAAGATCGCTGCGCGTACGTTTGTAACAAAGCACAATCTACAGGTTTTTTCAGCGTCGTGGTATCCCTTGACATGTGAATCATGAAGCACTGCATGCCAGCCGTCACTGGTATTGACGGCCCCTTGGCTTGCAGTGCATCTACCACTGTCACAGTAGTCGTCACCTTAGTATTCTCTGACCCACTTCCAACTCCAGTTTCTTTCGTATTCGTAGTCTCTACGACAGTCTTAGTTATGGTATTCGTTGATACTTGATTCATCGGATTTACGCTTTGATCTTGATATCCACTCTCCCATATGAAACTTGACATTAGCTTGCAGTCTATGCGTGTTTCCTCGTACTCCCCGTTTTGTTTATTTATACCCAACTTGCAAACCTCGCCGGGGTTACTCCTGTACTCTCTGTGAACGTCATAATTGCTGTGTCTTTCCGACATTCGTCCCAAGTTGTACAACGCTAAGCCAGTGAGCAACGTATCGAATCTGCTCCCTGAGTCTCTGTACTCGTACACATACACAGGGGGAGCAGCTCGATACACGGGCAGGTAAGTGGACCCATAGACGATCTGCTGCGGCGGGTTGTAGTGGTAGTGATTGTGAACTTCAGTCTTTTGCTTATAATTGTAGGTGTTGTGTTGTTGGTAGGATGATTGTTGGTGATGTTGGTAGGAGGGTTGTTGGTACGTTGACTGTTGATGGTACTGGTTCGTATTATGTTGGGGTTGCTGGTATGAGGTATGTTGGTACGACGTCTGTTGGATGTGATTGGTTGATCCCGACAGGCCAGTGGACTGAGGGTATGAGTGTGTTCTGCTGGTGCCAGATCCGGAGTAGCCGCGGGAGCTGGGATATGAGTGTGAGCCTCCACTGCGCGAGCCGCCGCCTCGGCTGTAAGGCTCCGCAGAGGCTGTCGCCACAAGGCCCGCGAGCACTAGAAAGGCGACGCGGTGAGGGAACATGTTTCCCGCGCGAGTGTCGCTACGGGACTAGTAGGCCGCGCCCCGGCGACACTCGCCACCCCCGTGACGCATCGGGGCGCGCCGCGTGGTGTCATTTAATGTACACACAACACACCTATCTCCTACACCTCTATACGTTCTGAGCGCCCTTTAACCTTTTATACTTAATTTACTTAATTACATTGTTTTTGTAGTTGCTATTTCTTTAAATACGTTACTTTTAACGTAATCATCTTTTCTAAGGGCCCAACATAGGTAAAAAGGAGAATGCCCATTCATAGTATCGGTAGGAATATCGTACATCCCGATACCGACATAGGTTAAAATTCACTATAGGATGTTTTATGGTTTGTCCTTAAACGTTTTCCTTTTTTATCTCGGCTGATAGATTTTTATAAAATAAAGTAATTATAATGACATTTTACATTTTGTTCACAGAGTATAAGACAAAAAAAATGATTGGACTTTTAAGTTCATTTCTTCAAGAACTCCGGGCCTGGACCGCAATTATGTTTATATTTATTGAAAACCGACTTCAAAACAAAAAAAAACACAAAAAACTAAAAATAATATAAAAATAAGTACCACTGCAAACCAAAAAAATATATTTATTTCATTGTACTTGTTGATTAATTGCCTTAATGACTTGAATAGCCAACAAATCAAAATATATGCGTAACATATTGAAGGCGGGTCGCCCAGTACCAAACATATAGATACTGTACTGTACTGTATCAGCCCATATACGTCCCACTGCAGGGCACGGGCCTACTCTGCAATCGAGGGTACGATTGAGAGTGGTTAGGCCATATAGTCCACCACGCTGGCCTAGTGCGGGTTGGCGGACTTACATACCATATAAATTCTTATAAATCGCTATGGTATGCAGGTTTCCTCACGATGTTTTCCTTCACCGTTTTAGTGCGTGGTGATTGACTATCAATACACACATGACTCCGAAAAGTCAGAGGTGTGCCCTGGGATTCGAACCCGCGACCACCGTGAACAGCCGGTTGGCAGCCGCGACTAGTCCGTTTACCAACAGGCCACCACGCTAACATATAGATATTTAAATTAATTTATGGCATAGGTCCTACATGTATGGTACTTGGCGGCCCGCCTTCAATATGTTACGCATATATTTTGATTTGTTGGCTATTCAAGTCATTAAGGCAATTAATCAACAAGTACAATGAAATAAATATATTTTTTTGGTTTGCAGTGGTTCTTATTTTTTTATGATTTTTTAGTTTTTTGTGGTTTTTTGTTTTGAAGTCGGTTTTTTTTTTTTGTTAAATTTTTAGTTATTTTTATCTTTTTAGTGTTGATAGGAATATAAATGAAGAAGATTTGGTCCCCACAAGGAATATGTTCTTTCCGATGATATAATGAAATCGCTAAAATCGGCTAAAACCTGCCGAAAATATTTGAGGAGTATTCACATGTTTATTATTTTTTTCTCTCCCCCCCCCCCTCCCTTTGCCTCTACCCCCTTTTCTCTCCACCACTGTAGCTTAGCTTTTATACTGAAGCCAATGCAAAAAGAACCATTGGAATCCTACAAAATTTTGAAGAGTTCTACACTCCAGGTCCGAACATGATCATCAGATCTTCATGTTGTGTTCCTGGGATCAACCTGTCAATACGTTCTTCCCAATGAAAAAGAAATCACGAAAATCGGTTAAAAGCTAAGCGAAGATATTAGAATTTACGTGTATTTTAATTTTATCACCCACCCCCCCTCACCCCCACCCCTTTTTCCCTCTCTCACTGTAACTTAACTTTTATAATGAACCTAATACAAAAAGAACCATTGAAATCCTATTTAATTTTAAAGAGTTCCCCTCTCCAGGTCCGAAGATATTTATCAGATCTTCATGTTGTATTCCTGGGATCAATCTGTCAATACGTGTTTTCCAATGAAAAAGAAATCACTAAAATCGGTTAAAAGCTGCCGAAGATATTAGAATTTACGTGTATTTTAATTTTATCACCCCCCTCTCTCACCCCCACCCCTTTTACCCTCTCTCACTGAAACTTAACTTTTATAATGAACGCAATGCAAAAAGAACCACTTGAATCCTACTTAATTTTAAGGAGTTATCCTCTCCAGGTCCGATGATATTCATCAGATCTTCACCATATTTTTATGGGACCAAATGACAAACAAAGCTAGTGCTTTCAATTAAAGAAAGAATGGTCGAAATCGGTTCACACAGTACAGAGAAACGAGGTAACAAACATAAAAAAAAAGCAACATACAGTCGAATTGAGAACCTCCTCCGTTTTTTGAAGTCGGCTAAAAAATACCGGGTATCTCAAGACTGCTACCGAAAACGAAGCCGGGTGATAGTTTTAGTGACTACAAACACAATGCAACCAAAAATTTCGAAAAGAAACGCAACAATTATTTTTTATGATTTTTTAAATATCGTCATTTTTGGGTGGTAAATCCATAGTTTTTGCTAAAATAATAATTTAAACACTTTTATACCTTAGATTATTTATAAATAAAAGGGTATACACAATTATTTTAGGAAAAAATGTATTTACCACCCAAATATGGACATAGGAAAAAAAAATTAAAAAAAAATGTCGCTTTTTTTTGCAACTTTTTCTGTTGCATTGTGTCTGAAGTCGCTTAAACTACCACCCGGCTTCGTTTTCGGTAGCAGTCTTGATATACCCTGTATATATTTTTCCCTACACAAAAAAAAAACAGGTTTCATTGAAGGACAAAAATGTTCGCACCAATACTAAGTTACATAGTAAAATAGGCATTCCATTTCATCTATGAAAAAGTTAATGAAAGAATATTATTTCATAGGATTTTCATAACCACTTGATCGAACATTGTATGCACATTGTACATAATAAACCATTGGTTATAACTTATACTACTTATACTTTACGACTGCCTCGGTGGCGTAGTTGTACTACGGTACGGTTACAATGCTGAGGTCTCGGGTTCGAATCCCGGGTTGGGCAAAGTGATATTGGATTTTTCTGTTCAGTATCAGCCCAGAGTCAGGAATTTGTGCCCGATATGGCGATAGGCTCGCCACCTATCACATTGTGGGACGGACGGAACATACAAGGCGAAATGTGGGTGGCACCTCTGCCTACCCCTTCTGGGAACAAGGCGTGAGTTTATGTATGTATGTATGTATGTATAACTTATAAGCAATAAGTGCGTAAATTCGACACGGCTACGTATAGCTGAGGTGTCCGAGTGGTAAAGGAGTTGGACTTGAAATCCAATGGGTTATACCCGCGCAGGTTCGAATCCTGTCCTCAGCGGATTTTTGTTCAAATGCTAACAATAGAATTCCACAAATACATTTTTTACTCATCTCATCCGCCAATAATTATAATATTTTGTATATTATTTGTATAACCTTTTTGATTAATTGTTTAATTTAAAAAACTTGTTCTACCCATAAATATTTTAACGCAAATAAAATAGGAATTTATGATAAAAAGACAATTTATTACGATAATTTTAATCATAATAATTATTTTAGCGCTGCTTAAAATTACATTCCGTACATTACAAAATACCCTCAGGTCAGTCGCCATAGCAGATAAGAGCTCCTCCCACTACACTCGTCGCTTACCTCTATGTGGTTTACATCAACTTTATATCTATAATTTACCTAACAACATTGTGTATACATCTACGGTTTGGCCGTTACAAACTAATCAATTCAATTGCAAAAAGATTACTGCTTGGTGGCCATTTATGGCATATTACTTCTAACGACCTTATTCATATACAGTTTAAAATCTATTTTAGATACGAATGTTTTGTCTTCAGGTGGATACTGACCGGTAGTTTTTCTCTTTCTTCGCTCAAACGCTGGTTCTATGCTCAAACTTAATTCAAATATCATTCGAATGGGATAAACATTCGATATTTAAAATAGTTTATATAATTGCCTATGAATAAGGCCGTAAGGAGTTTAAAAAAGACTAGGAAATATAAACTCTTTGTAAGGAAATGAAAAGCTAAACACAAACATTATGTTAAAATAATACATTTTTGGAAAATCATTTAACATCTAGTTTTCAATGTGGATTATATTAATTACATCAAACAACCAAACAGTATCTGATCGCAATTGTAACACTTACAGTAGTAAATACATACCTAGTTTAAAGTCTATGTTTCCATCATGTTTCAACATACCTACTTAAGTTTACATATTCTATGAAAGAAGCTCTTAAAATCCTACCTAACGACAATAACAACAGAAAACACGTACTTTCTGCTAAGTGGTTTAAAACATAAAATAATAAATTAAATGGAATCAATTTGTGCCGGCTAGCGATGTGACTCATATTAATTCATAACAGATAAATGATTTTACAAAACTAATGTAATACAACTTAGTCTACGTGCACAAAGAAATAGTAGAACAAAATACATCCTCATTGAATTATAACAAAATTACTTACTCATTCAACACTAAATATTATTACGTATATTCATTTCGAAATAAGCAGTAGGTTTAGGTCAAAGATTTCATTACAACCTTAGTATATTTTCGTTAATCAGATTTTAAAGTTTGTCGATTTCAAGAACAAATGTTACTGGCAATTAAAGTTACACTTGCTATGACACCTTTTTATGTATTCATAGTTTAAGTCAATACCTGGCAATTTATTAAGGTTCTGAATGCGTGTTTTACAATTTATTTGTTTCGCCTTTTGTGTGTTAGCTATTTGAGATTCTTGCACGTAGACACATACTCTTTCTTTATATTTTCTCATTACAGACATTTGTGTCCCTCTCTTTATGTAACCCCCATTGCTCTGAGATCTAAAAATAAAAATGTCATCAACTTCCTCTTTATGTGAAAACAGTTAAAAATCAATGTAAAAGCTTTGTAATGAATAAACTCCAATTAGGTCAACGAAACCGTTTTGTTGTGATGAGGGTTACAAAAAGTAATAATTTGAATGAAATTCACATCCAACTTAGAATATATTTTTATGTGCTCAAAACGCGACGCTCCACCCGCACGTGACGTAGTCACTACATTTATTTCGTAAAATATTTTCTCACATTGCTAAAGAGTCTGATGACGAGTATCTAACTCTTCATTTACACATATATCTTTTGACATATATTTCATTAGCATCTTATATTAAATCAGCCGAAAAGAGAACCTCATTTGTGGTAAGAAAGTGCACTTGAAAATTGCAGATCACAGGCCTATTACTGAGACCAAGTCTGGTAAATGACTTGTATTAAACCGTGGGAGATATTCCGTGATGGGTGGAGCGTGTGTGTGGTGACGCGGCTAGCCGTGATTGACGTTGACGCCGGACTCCAGCTCCGACGCGGGCGTTTCTGGCTCCTCGTCGTTGTATATGTTCTCTGCCATCTGCCATACCTGATGGAAGAAAAGGACAAGTGTTGAAATGGCTGCTATATTATAGGACCCACTATGGAAAAATTCTATTTTTAACAGTACGGAATTTTTACTTTCTGCTTATAGGACATCAAGGGTGTCCAAAACTAATAGTCAACACATCAAACCCAATCTTGATGTCATCCAGCAAGTCATAAATTTTTTAATTCATTCTCTAATCAAAAATTACTTCAGCTTATACAACAACCATTCAGCAATAGAAACGCAATTTAGGAAGGACAGTTTGGACTGTCTCATCGATAATAACTAGAGTTTTTGGACTTTAACAAAAGGCCCAACTCCATATTTGCTAGTTGGTACATTCATTTCACACAACAACTTCACATTTCAGCAACAAACCTGCATAATATTGTCTTCGGAGACTGAACAGATGACCCACGGCTCGTTGGGGTTCCACGAGAAGTCTGATATCTTGGCGGTGTGTCCGCCGTGTATGAACAAGAGTTCCGGCGGACCGTCCTCTGCGTCTTCTGCCGTTTGTTCCTCGCCTATCTTTGACAGGTCCCATACGTGAAGTCTAAAAATAATAATTATATTGATTGAATAGTTGTTGACTATCATCACATACTTCAGTCGGCATTCCATCCTACCAGCACAAAAAGTTTAATGTACAATTGGCGGGGACCTAAAAACTGCGTTAAAATCCATAAATAGGTTCTACTTGTGAGCCCCAAAGTATAATCATTAACAAGCAACATCTACATTTTCTGTTGTTTCTCCAAACGATGATAATTTACATACAAATCTTGTGATACATTTTGTATGTCATTATAATCATCCCAGCACAGAAAATCCACTTTTGAACATACCCTCAACTATGTCAGTAACTAGTATAAAAAAAAAAACAAAACAGCACAATATAAGTGGGACTTTTTTTTTTTTTATTGCAGTGAATGGCGAGACGAGCATGCCGTTCGCCTGATGGTAAGCGATGCGACCGCTCATGAACAGTAGCAAAACCAAACAACATCTTGAACTTTAAAGCAATGCTTCGCATTCCACTGCGCTCGCCATCCTGAGACATAAGATGTTAAGTCTCAATATGTCCAGTAGTTACTCTGGCTACAATGTCCTTCAATCCGAAACACAACAGTGCATTTAAACTGCTGTTTGACGGGAGAAATAGACATTGCGGTGGTACCCACCCAGGCAGCCTCTCACATATGAGAGACCTACCACCAGTAAAGAAGAATAACAAATTTTGCGTAGCACGTACCTCCTGTCGGTGCCGCTACTGGCTAGAATGGTCTCGTTGTGCGGCGACCACTGCACCTGGAAGATCTCGTCCTTGTGCGACTCGAACGAGTGCAGCTTCAGCTTCAGGTTGCGCAGGTCCCACAGCGCCACCTGCAGGTGACATATGACAGTCAGCGATTGGCTAATAAATACAATGGATTCTAAATGTTACTGATGTAACACAAATACAACAGACTGCAATGCTTCAATAATGTAATCTCTTCGTGAAGCGAACTTTAAATGAAACAATGCCTTGAAACGATTGCTACAAAAATGACATTTCAGAGTTGTTTATACAATCTTAAAATTGATAGCTCTGACGCCAAAAGGACGAAATACGCTATAATGCTTTGCTTCATTACTTAGATAAATTACACGTCTGGAATCTAAGATACGAATGCCCTGCATGCACTTACAGTAAGTGTCCCGGTAAACGTTTTAAACACTTAAATATTTTGTTGAACAAATCTAATGTATGGTACAAACTTACCGTTTTGTCAGCACTGCCTGTAGCAAGTATGAATTCCGAGTAAGGGTTGAAGCTGAGGCAGTTTACCTCGGCTGTATGTGCGTCCACTGTGTGAGATGGTTTGGAAGTGTTGTTACACCTGAAAAATATTTCGATTCCATTTTAGTGTTTATATATTGATATTTAAGTTTATATTGAATTTCTTAATAGATTCAATTTTGTCCCATACTTGTTTTACTCAATCACCCTCCAAAATAAATTTAAGACTTAATCCCTAATTAGGTCAGCTGAACAGGTTTAATAATATTCCATTGTTACTACACTATGATCATTTGGATTTATTTCCATCGCCATATTACTGTCATGTTTTAGGATCACTTGCAAGTATATTCATACAAAAAAATAAACCTATTATCAAATATGTGTGATGTATGATTGCAAAAAACTCAAGAAAACAATTTCAGATGCCCCCTAAAAAAGGGACATCCAACTGGCTTTCCGCTTTTACTAGTTTATCGAATAATAACAGATCACCCAAATAAAACATTTGAAAATAAATTATTTTTTCAGTTTTATTTTTATACACAGATATCGTATAGGTAGCGTGTGTACCTGGTGTCCCAGATCATGAGTTTCTGGTCGTCGGCGACGGATCCGAACAGCGACTCGTGCAGCAGGTGCCACGCCACGTCCTCCACCACGGCCGTGTGTCCCGTGAACACAGACTTGGCCTCGATCACACGGCCCTCCTTAGGCGTCGCGTTGATGTCCCACAGGCAGATCGTGTGGTCGTCGCTGTAACACATCACATGACACTTTTATAACTCAAACAAAAAAGTGGAAAATATCATTCAAATTATTTTTATTGGAATGATCTGAGCTATATTAAATCAATAACAAAACATGGGTCTCCAAAAATATTACAATTGTTAAATTCACCATCAAACGTGGTCACCAATATGGGGTTGTGCGTGATGGTCTTTCTTTATACAACACCCACAACTCTCAGAAGGTTGCAAAATAAAAGTTTCGGTTGTTACTGAACACTATATATTTATGAACACTTTTACACAGTACAAGTTACTAAATTATATATATATTTATAATATATATTAGGTACGGTATCGGTTACGGGTATACAAGTTTACAAGGTGCGCGACGGGGAACGACTAACTAACGCTAGCGGGCACGCTCCCGCGCTGTTACAAAATACGTAGTCAGCAAATTATAATTTCTGAGAACTTCATACTATGTGTCCCTACAATTTTTTTTATTGAAATTATTTTTTAAAGTGAACTTTTCAAGGTTTGTAATTTTAATTTTTTCCCTTGCTATACCAGAAATATTATATTGCTGCCAGACTTAGTATTCAAGAAGCTGCATAAGGAATGCCATAAATATATGCTTTAAAAATAATACAACAACTTAACTAAAATTCATTACAAAAATATCATAAAAGTTACCTTGCTGACAGAAGATATCCATTGAGGTTTGGATTCCAAGATAGACCATAACCCTCTTTTTGATGACCACGCAATCTGAAAAAAATTTACTTCATTATATAAAAAAAAATACTATCTTACATCATAAATTTATAAATGTTTTATAAAACACCAACTGAATTAAGCAATATTTAAAAATAAATCTAGTTTTTTTGTTAAATGCATGGGTCCAGCAAACAACCAAACAGGTCACCTGATGGTAAGCGATTACTGACTGCAATAACATAACACCTGGATCATGAAAGTGTTGCCGGCCTTTAAATCGGAAGGGGAGCAGAAATAAAGATGGGAAGAGAGGCTAGTGGTCTGGTCCCATATTTCTTCATCAAGAAAATGTATCAGCTTATCATCAATTGTATCAATCGTCAGGGTACAAATTTGTTTCCAATTCAATGCATTTGTAATTGGTACCATAGAACCATTATTTATAAGAATATTCTTATAAATAATGGTTCTATGGTGTGTAAATATATATTTACACACCTTAAATCTGGGTGGCACTCGCCCGAAGGCTCAGGTTTGGACGGATGCTTGGTGTAGTCGAACACGAGCACATCCGACGACGGCGTCTTGGTGGCGATCACGCAAGGGTTCTGAGGCATGTAGCGCGCCCGATTCACCTCACCCTCGTGGTTTATCTTTATCTCTATGTCGATCTTGCCCGAGACGGAACCGAACCCGCCGAACTCTGCAAATGTAATGATTATATAATGCATGTAAGCCTTCAAGGGATGGGTATAGATGTAATTTAGTGGCACCTACATTTCAAAAACGAAGCGCACCTTTTTTTTTATTGCATTGAATGGCGATTGTTATTTATGGAAGAAAAGCATTTTGCTGTAATTCTGTTATGTTAATAATATTTAGAACCAATTAATTTAACGGATAGTTCCCTCTTGTTTTTCGTTTTATTGCAATGAATTGCTAGATAAACAAGCCATTCGCCTGATGGTAAACGACACAACCGCTCATTGAAAGTAGCAAAACCAAACAGCACCATGCATTACAAAGCAATCCTGAGACATATTATGTTAAATCTCAATGATATGTCCAGTAGTTAATCTGGCTACAGTGACCTTCAAACTGGAATGCAACAATGCATTTACACTGCTGTTTGGCAGGAGAAATAGATATTGCAATGGTACCTACCCAGGCGGCAACTCACATATAAAATGTCTACCAGCAGTGACATTTTCATCTCATTTAAAGATTTGAACAAAGTGAATGTGCCACTACAATTCTATTACTCTATTACTAATGAAAAAAAAATGCACACAAAATACATGAATTTATAAATTACAAAAAAATATACTACATAAAAAACATCATAACATAAAATTCAACATTGATGTGTTTTGTCCACAATGAAGGTTAAGGTTTATTGACCTTTTTGAATATACTGACATACATCCCGTGAATTGCTAATGGTACAGTTTATGTGGCACTTACAATAACATGTAATATTCCTCTTTTATAAATATATTTCAAATTTAAACCAAGAAATGAACATATATCTTACTTCCAAATAGTTATCTTTATTTCTTTAACATAAGCTGAAGAATCTTGCACAGGAATTTTAAAATTATGTATATTGCTAACTGCTATACTCAGACATTTCATGTCAATGAATTAATGATTTAGTGTAGATTCTATGAATAGAAACTATATTAAGGAACAATTTAATTGACCTTGAATGTTTTTGAGTGCGGCTGTAAAGAAATTCTAAACTCAAAATTTATTTTTTTAATTGAATAGTTAAGCTGATATTTTACCTCCTTTATCATTGTCATAGTGGCTGGCATCAAACTGAGCATCTTCATTGGGCAGCTGGACACTGGCAATGAGTAGATGATTCTGCTCGTCTGATGTGTGTGTGCCTAAGATTAACCTAAACAAAGATGATGAATAATTTTTATTTGCATTATCTGAAGCCACTAAACCTGGCTTGGCTTTCAGTAACACCCTGTATAAAAAAATTATAGAAACTAAACTAAGGGATTACCTCTGATAATAAGAGCGGTAATTCAAATAGAATTTCACTACTCTTGTCATATTCATGAAATACACAGAATTTACAGCTTCAACGCAAACAAAACTTATGCCTAATTATTAGTCCAATGAAAAAAAAAATCAATTATGTTTTGTTAATAAATTACAAATGTGCATGCACACAAATCTTACTGCTCAAAACAATGCTGACAATTGTTACTATCATTGGTCATTGACCTTTGGAGGAATGTTTGGCAAATACCATACAGAATGATTATTTTTGTAAGCTAATGTAGAACTTTAAAATCCAAAATTCAATAAATATTTGAGGTAATCACTGGTTTTTAATTAGTAGCAGCTTAGCTTAGTAATCAAATTATACCATAGGATTGCTAGAGATTAAAAAATACATCAAAGCAATGTATAACTTTCTATATATCTTTTCATATATTAGGAATCTTCTAATACATAAGTCATGTAAATAGTGAATTAGAAGACAATACATTAGATCAGTTTGTTAACAATTCATGGGGATATTTAAGTCCTAATCAATTATTGGTTTGATGAAAACTGACAATATAATGGCAACAGGACTTGATCAGTTTAAGCGGATTGAAATCACCTTTCCACATCAAACAGCTCAGAAGTTTGCTTCATAAGAAGTTGGAGTAAAGAACATGAAATACAGAGTAATTATCAAAACAGTAGCATCATTACCTGTGAACGGAGTAGTCTTTCCCTTCAGGCCTGGTCACATCAGGAAGCCACTGGGCCGTCAGCGAGGGCCACTCCAAGGCGTGTGTCATCACCAAGTCGTACAGAAACGGAGTGTTCTTCTTCCATATTTTGTACTCTTCGTTAATCACTCTCTCCTCAACCGCGTCGTCGAATGTTTCTACAAATGACAAGATGTTAGAATTCCTCTTCGGAATCTGATAACCAAAAAACTGTTAGCTGTCAGAAGCTCAAACTCTGCCGCTTTTTGTATATAGTACAACACTTAGAACATGTAAGCCTTTACCTCCATCTCCTTTATCACCCATTTTGTATGTGAAACACTAGAAATAGTAAGGTAAAGATTGGAGAAAACTGTCGTTTTTGTTCGACCGGCCCCGTAAAGGCGCCAAACAAAAATTCTCGGCGTTGCTGTTTCTACAGACAGCACACTAACTTCCGGTTGCCAAATATTTAAATGATTTTGGAGTCGTCTGTTATAATTTAAAAAATATCTTTATCATTTACTGTTTAAAAATTTAAAAATAAAGGGTATTTTAATCTAATGAAAGAGTTATGATATTCATATTTTTAATAAAATAAATTATATTGATACGGAAATAAGTTTTAATGTTACTACAACAAAATAATAATAATTTTGAACTGCATAAATTATTTGGAATGACTGTATGTAGTCAACTTGGGTATAATTGACCACGTTGTCTATGTTATTATTTAAATACCGGGTATCTCAAGACTGCTACCGAAAACGAAGCCGGGTGGTAGTTTTAGTGGCTACAAACACAATGCAATCAAAAATTTCGCATAGAAACGCGACAATTATTTTTTATGATTTTTTAAATATCGTCATTTTTGGGTGGTAAATCCATAGTTTTTGCTCAAATAATAATTTAAACTCTTTTATACCTTAGAGTATTTATAAATAAAAGGGTATACACTATTATTTTAGGAAAAAATGTATTTACCACCCGAATATGGCCATAGGAAAAAAATAACAAAAAAAAATTGTCGCTTTTTTTTGCAACTTTTTCTGTTGCATTGTGTCTGAAGTCGCTTAGACTACCACCCGGCTTCGTTTTCGGTAGCAGTCTTGATATACCCTGTATACATAATGTACACAGTGTTTCTATTTCACGTCTTTTTAAGTACCTTAATAGTAAAGCCTTTAAATGTCGGAAAACATAACTCTCCTTCCTCGCAGTCTAGTCGGGTTAAAATTTGATAAAAATCTAGTTTACTGATCTATAGTAAAAATGTTGTTATTATTTATATATTTTATATTCGTTTAAAGATATGAACAGAAGTTGAACTACTATGTTGAAGGGGCGAATGTAAAATATAAATAAGTATTAAGATAGCTTATGGGCCAACAACACTGATATATAGTTCAATGAGATTCCTACTTCTGGGAATGGTACTACATAACTGGTTGTGGTATTATACTTATAAATACTGTTGGGAAAGAATAATTTTCAATTTTTTCAGAAAATTATGCACTTTAACATTACTCGACAACATTCCAGGGGCCCTACTATATAAATCCGAAGTTCGAATCTTCGTGACGTTTTTCGTTTCGAAACCTACTCTGTAACACGAAATTCGAAACTTCGGATCGAAGAATGAATGATTCGAATATATCGGCAATCCGAACATTTACATTTTTATTTACTATATTCATCCGAAACGAAGTTCGAAACTTCGGACGAACGAAGTTTGTGACGATACGAATGTACCTACTCTGTAAACGTTCGTATTGCCGATATATTGGAATAATTCATTCTTCGATCCGAAGATTCGAATTTCGTGTTACAGAGTAGGTTTCGAAACGAAAAACGTCACGAAGTTTCGAACTTCGTTTCGGATTTATATAGTAGGGCCCCAGAACAGCAGGTGACATACTTTATTTCTCTTTGGATTGGTCACATCACCCTCAAAACGTCATCATAATGTCAAAAATGGCTGATGCTGCAGCAGCTCGTCGTGAGGCTAGAAGGAGAAGAATTTTAGAAAATTCTCACAACCGACTCCAGTTTATATCTGGGAAGAGTACCGAAGACTGTCCGAAAGGTGAAATTATATAAACAACAGAAAATTCAAATAGTTTATGTTGAAAACGTTTGTGTTCCTTAAAGTAACGTTTCTGTTCTAGGTTCTCCGATTAGAACGATTACTGAGCATGACAGTCACAGGTTTTGTGTAAACAATGGTGTGATTGTTACGGAGCAGGAGAGTATCGAGACGTTTCCATCGGTTTCGTTAATTTCTTCGCTAAGCAGTGATGTGCCAGTGAGTGATAGTGAGGTTGTTAATGACCTGGCATTTTCCGCGCCTCGACCACAAGAGACTGCACATTTATCGTTTTTGGATACGATCCTCATCCACAAGTATGACATAGTAATATTGTCCTTTATAATTCAAATTCTATATGGTTTGGTGTTGGTGACGGACACAACTTATATTTTCTTACCAGTTATTATCTATTCAGTGACTAAGATGATATATTTCCCAACGAAGAGTAATTCTAATATTGCAAATGTGCTCATGTTGTTGAACAATTTGTCTCCAAGCAACATACAAAGGTTTATACAAATTATGCAGACGGCAACCTTTGTGTTTGGTGATGTTTGTATGTTTTTGTTTGCGACAATTTGCATACAGTCTCTGCGTTATTTCTTTGAGGACAGTCTGATTACCTAGTGATTAATATTGTCTCACAAAATTGAGGGCATTACATTGACTGAGCAGTTTCTAACAATAGCCTGCTAGAGTTATTTAAGATACATTCAAAATTCAACTTTTCAACTTCATAGTTATTGTGCATGGTTCTGATTTTTATAGGTTCCATTAGTAGCAGCCAAGTGATAAAATTATTGTAATTTATTAGAAAAGGGCTATCCCTGGTGTTATATGGTTTAGTAACCAAATTATAATTGGTATCACTGCCATAATACTACAGATACTTTAAAATGTAATATTTATAAAACATGCACAACTTTGTGTCACTTGTAATTTCAATGAAAACATTAAGTGAGGTTCCACCTTTTTATGTATGCAAAAGACATGCCACACATGTGATAGCCACTGTCAATATGTTAATAGTAAAATTGTTTTAGATATGGTGAAAGGAAATAAAAAAGGAATTATTTGGTTATTAAAACTGAAGGTTAAATTTGGGATTGCATAACACTTTTTGCTTCACAACATTTTAAATTGAATTACCCCGATATAAAGTATTGGTTTGAATACTTCTTATGACCAGCATGAGTTTGATCTCGGAACAGAGTTTACTTGTTGGAAAACTTTGGACTGCTTGGAACTGTAAACCCAAAAGATATGTTTGTGCACAGATATTTATTCTTATATTAATAAATGTGTAACATACTACCCCATATGTATGTATATTGTTAAATTATAATGCATCGATTGAGAGTGTATGGATTAACATCTGGGCACATGCCTTTGTTTTGATTATGTCATCTCTGCAGGGTATAATAATTTAAAGGCAATAATTGCCTTGTAAAGTGATAAAAAAGCAATCGAAACTTAGTGGAATACAAAATATGGAACTGTTTTATATTGGAGTGGTGATGTTAAAAATAAAGTTAAATATATATATTTTAAACAGCAACTTACAAAAAATAGCTATGTGACTGAAATTAGGGCTAAGATATTGGTCAGTTTCAAAGGTGAATTTTGAATGTTTCATAGTTTGATTGCTTGTGCCTTTATACATAAGTGAGAAGTTGTGACATGTGTGCGTTTTAGTCACATATTGCCATTTTTTAGTTTTATATTAGTAAAATTTTGTACATAGCTAAATTTAGTACAGTGTAAAATTGTTTTGCTCAACACAACATGTGTATATGACCAATTCATTGTTATAATAATAATAATTATGTTAGTAGTTTTAAAATAGTAAACATACATGTAATAACATTTACTTTTAGTAACTTGTAGGATTAATTTACATTCACAAAGTTAACTCACCTTTACAAATAATGTAACTTTCAAACCGTTTGGTCATATACATTTGCATGAAATTTAAATACAACTTCATAAATTCTAGCAATGTTTTAATTTTCTATGTACTATAATTTCCATGAGTTATTACGCTAGAGAGAATGTAATGATAATGCCAAATTGATAAATCTATTTTCATGCTTTGTATGTGTAAAATGAAATATTTCATAAACTGTGAACCTTATGAATTATTGTTAATGGCCTGTATAACCAATATGTATGGCCTCATTTCATAAATAATTAAATGAATATTGTATATTTTGTATTCCTGTTCTATCTAATCATTGATCTTGGTAGTTATCATATTATATTGGAACTTGAGAAATATGGCAGATTGTGACTTGTGGGTATTTCTAGTTATTTTTAACTTTACATATTTCGTAAATTTTCTGAACTCTTATTTAACACATTTTAAATTTTTTCTGTCACTTGGAATTGATGAATTGAAAGATTCGAGATACTGCCAGTAAAATAAGGGTGACATTGGTAAAGGGTAATGTCACATGTTTTTTCATATTGATACTTTCAATTCAACAATTTAATAAATAACTTAAATATTTCCATTTTAACTATTGTGGGGTTTTGTGATAAATCATTATTTCATGCGGGGTTAAGCTGGTATACTATTACAATACCAAAGACCAATATTCATTAAGAAGCGATTCACTTTATGTTGTAAATTCAGCCAAAAATCCTCCCGTTGTATTAGTTTATCTTTACTGTAAATATGTGATAAAATTGAAAGGAATATATTTATTAGGAATATCAGCTTAATTTCTGTTGTAAATGAAGGTCAATCAATTATAAATAAAAAGATTTATTTTAATTATATTTTGTAACACGTTTGAAATAAAAAATGGTTGGAATATTGTGTCTTCTTTCATTATGTTGTGTCTTCAATATACTATTAGTATGATAGTACTGGCTGTAAAAAATGTAGTCATTAGTTAAGTATATTGTCATAATATTATCCCATTAGGAATGCGTTAAAGCTTTTTTACATAACACTTTGGGTCCAAAATTATATGCAAGATTATTTATTATTAACAATTACATAATATTACATAAATAAAGGGATTCAGTTTTTATATTAACAAACAAATATAATAATTAAGTCAGTGTTGGCACTTGGTATAAATATCTAAAAAAGATCTAGTTGGATTTAGATATTTACTGTTTACAAAAGAAAACTATTTATTAAATAAACCATGCAAACAGTAATATTCTAATAAGCAATTTATGAGGTAACAGAAAAAAAAAACAAAATAATTACAAACTATTTTTATTTTTTAATGACTAACAAAATAACACTAAAAGAAGCAAAAAAAAAAATACAAAATGCATCAAATAAATCTACACGTGAAATAAGATTAATTACAAATGTAACAATTGCATCTTTTTTAAGAATGAAGAGGCATATGAGAGAAGGGCGTACTTGATTTTAAACGGTAACCATCGCCCATAATCATTCAAAACGCAGAGAAATATGAGTGTGAATGCTTGAAACTTTGACTGCAGAGCCAAACCATCAATCCATCCATGTGCCTAGGGTATATTACGTACGTAAATAACAGGCATGGCATGATACGGCTGTGAGGGCGTTATTATCGAATAAAGAATGACTGCATTCAATGTATTCAAATTTAACGGCCAAAAAAGTTTTTAATACTACTAAAAAAACCCTTACTTTCTGTTGATTTGTTATTGGTACTTTTTGCAGGAACTACACGAGGTTCATCCGTTTCACCCGTGCTCTGACGATTTGACTCAATATTTTCATCTTTAGACTTATCAGGAATACTGTGGGTTACATTAATTGTGAATGTTTCTTTACTAGCAACAATATTCTTATCATTATTTTGTACAAAGTCCTTGTTTTCTTCGTTAAGTAACATATATTTTGGGGTAGAGTCAGTTATATCGTCAGAGCACCCGAGTTCCTATTGTGATTTCTGAGCACTTTTAGGTTTCTTTTCTCGCACAGGCTTGGAACGGACAAGGTCTACCCGTCCTAACGATATCATTTTCAATTCCCACGCTTCCATATCTTTCCTGTAAAGTAAGTTATTGAATGTAAGCACAATTTAATAATAAGATATATTTCATAGATGGCATGTTGTAAATACATAATTCTAATAATTGTGAATCACATATTAACATTTAAAAAGCAGAGTCTCTACTGGGTATGGTTGGAGGCGCGCTTTAAAGTCGACGATTAAAGTGTTGAGACCATGGGCCCTCTGTAAATCCGAAACGAAGTTCGAATCTTCGGACCCCAGGTAGCGCCCAACCTACGCATATGACAACATGTGCAAAGAAGTTTAATTTGCAAGACATCAAGACAATCAACAACACAATCGCTACAAGTCTGCAGAAATATTATCCAAAGTCAAATTATTGTATTCTGCAAGCTGTTTCAACTTTGAATTAATGGTGCCATATCTCCAAACAATGGGTATAATAGTGGAAACAACTTACTTATATTTCGTCATAAGAGCTTGTGCTTCCTTTTCAAGTTTTGTCCTCTCGCTTTCAGGTAGCCTCATCCAATCTGATTTTACTTGCTGTTGATACTCTTTCAATGTCTTGCCCTGGATGCTGTCTTTCCTTGACTGCATGTATAGAAAGTATGATGACATTGGTTTTTTAGGTTTTCCTAATTCTTTGTATTCCTGTAAACATAATAGAGATGGAGATTACAATTAAAAAATGTTTTTACACATAAAGTAAACCTTATTTACCAAAATCATAAAAAAGGAAAGGTTATCTCAAATCAATATATAAAAAAAAGTAATTTATTTGGCAAATTATTATATACAACATGGTTTGTAAATAATTCTTACAACTTACAGCTTTGAGTTTCCTTTTTTCTCTAGCTGCAGCTATTTCCTCTTTAACTCTTTTGATATCTGCCTTTTGCTGTTCTGTGAGGGAAGATTCATACATTGCTTTGATTTTTCTGTAGTCCTCCAAATCTTTCTCATATTCTTTCGCCATTTGTGTTTTTGTCTGGAAATATAAATCATATATAAAATTATTTTTATCGGAGGTCTTGTGCGTTACCATGAAAGCAATATGGCAATAATTATTCCCAGCTCCTTCAATACATTGTATTTGCTTTTTAGAGTGTTAAAGAGAAGTAAGAGATTCCCACAAATATTGGCACACATTTAATAAATGTAGTTGAAGATAGGATTGAAATTAAATTGAAATTAAAGAAATTCTATGAACGAAAGAAAATTCTGCAGATATATATTCAAATACGAAATCTTACTTTGGTCTTGGAATATACCAAAATAGCATGGCTTCAATTAAGAATAATATGATTGATAAGAAGTTGTTATATACCTCACTATCTAGTTGCTGCCAATGTTTGGAAGTCCATGCTATGGCCTCTTTAGAGCTAATGCCAGGATTTTTGGCAAGGAGGGCTGGCCTCATTTGCGCCATGAATTTGAAAAACGGTGTCAGAGGCCGTTTCGGTTTATCTAAACCCAATTTGTCCTCCGCTGATTTTCTTGTATAATTGCATATTTGAATAGGAGCTATCCAATTTGTTCTGAAATTCATAAATGTTATATACCTACATTAATGCCTGATAATGTTTATGTTACATTATTAAGTATAAAGAAAAAGTATATTTTCCTTAATATTAAATCATATAGATTTAGGAAATATATCCTATAAATACAGCTTGTCTTATTCATAAATCAGCTTTTGCTCAACTTTAATTATGTGAAAAAATTGTCTATAAACAAAGCGCAATGGGAAAGCGTCATAACCTCAATATTTTTACCTGCTATGAAGAATGGATTTGAAGCTTCCTATCGCGTAATTACTCAAGCGACTCAATTGAGTAAAGGAGGCCATTATAATATCTCTGGAATAGTAAAACTTTCATAAAATATGGCTAAAACCACAAAAAGCTAACCCCTAATCCCTATCATTGAATTTCGTTCCCGGTTCTCCAAGAGTAGATGTTACATATATAGCATGAATGTGATTGTTAGAGTGAAATATAATTATACTCCATGGACACTGGTTAGAACGGTTAGAACGATATCGATGTTGGTTGGTAAGTAGTGCTACAATTGTCCCATTAGGCATTTGGAACATAAGGTAATAATATTTTAGAAGCTGTTTATTCATGTGTTGAGTGTTCAATAACGGTTCTATTTAGAGTCTATGGTAAATACTGATCTTTAAAGATTGATTGATTGATTTAAAACAGAAAATCTTATTACCAACTTATTTCCACATATGTGTCAGTATAATAAATGATTGCGTTCAATATAATATTATGATCTCGAATTTCAATTATTCAGAAAGCTTATAGACATTGATTTATTCTCAAGGTTTTTATGTTAGACTCATGACTTAAAAAAAGAACTTATTGGTTTGGTGATAGCGTGCATGTAAGTGAATTTGGGATCGATTCCCAGATGTACCTCCAGCGAGTATTAATTTTGGAAGGTTTTGTATTAGATAGCAGCATTTTAGTATTTTAATAGTGCGACTACTATAGTGTATTATCTATGGCGACTACCGTACTTAGAGACATTTAATTTCAATAAAATCATGACTTGGTGTGTTGTGACTTTACGAAAAGAAACTAC
Organism: Hyles vespertilio; assembly: GCA_009982885.2. Classification (NCBI taxonomy): domain Eukaryota; kingdom Metazoa; phylum Arthropoda; class Insecta; order Lepidoptera; family Sphingidae; genus Hyles; species Hyles vespertilio. Next base: position 5,591,286 of record CM042806.1, on the reverse strand, counting down.
ATTAAAGAACAATTTATTTATAGCATTATCATCCATTTTATTAAAAATTGCAGAACACATGATTAAACACCGCCTGGAGTAGTATCTCGAAAATAATAACTTACTATGGGATTCTCAATTCGGCTTTCGAAAGGATATGAGCACCATGGACAGTCTTGGTATCCTTACCACCGACATTTACTCTGCTATCCTCAAAAATGAATTCCTAGTTGGGGTTTTCTTGGATATTACGTCTAGTTATGATAATGTTTTGCTTCCAGTCCTCAGGAACAAGCTTGTTCAGCTGAGGATTCCTGCCAAGCTGGCATATTTCATCTGCAATCTCCTTATGGAGCGTAGTATTGTTATAAAAACTCAGGATTCCTTATCAAGTCCTAGGATTGTGTGGAAGGGTTTACCCCAAGGATCTGTCCTCAGTCCCATTTTATATTTATTTTATTTATTTATTTATTTTATTCTTTTTTGTACACCAAATAATACTTAAACTAAAACTTATATTTAACATAAGAGTACAAATGGCAGTCGTATTGCTCAAGGCAATCTCTTACCGACTACCATGGGATGGACATAAGTGAAGAAAAATGAAGATAAGGCAGAATAAGTGTACTTTTAGAATATTGCTTGAACTATAAAAAATAGGAAATAATTAAAATATTTAGCTTGATAGATAAAAGGATACAAATATATGAAATTAAACAACACACCTACATGAATTTACTTAAAAATAAACATACACATAAAGATATAAAAAGCAAATATTATAATAAGTATACACATACGTGCACATTGCTCTCCAATATTTGAGATACATAAGCAAACAACCATTAGTTTTTAAAGAGACAAGTAGTGTTGTTTTACCATTCTTTTGAAGGACAACAGTGTTCTTGCCCGTTTCACAGCAACAGGAAGTGCATTCCATAAACGGACCGCTTGGACAGTGAACGATTTCTCCATAAAAGTTGTTGAGTGCACGGGCATTCTTAGTTTTAGGTTCTCCGACGATCTCAAGGATCTCGAATGTGAATCATGTAGAAATATAAAACGGTCTTTAAGATAAGAAGGAGTGAGAGGATTAAACAAGATATTATATAGAAGAAAAAGAATATGAGTATTCCGACGAAGTCGTACGGGTAACCACTTGAGCTTAACACGAAATTCGGAAACATGGTCAATGGTCATATTTGCGAAGACCGAATATGAACCGAATGTAAAAATTTTGGAGACTCTCAGGTTTATTAAGTTGGTCCTCGGTGAGATCGATATAGCTGACATCGGCATAATCAAGGATGGGAAGAAGAAGTGTTTGTGCAAGCGAAATCTTCGTGGTAACGGGTAAGAAATTGTGTAACCTTCGCAAACACCGTGCTGAAGCAAACACCTTTCTACTTAGCTCACGAAGCTGCGGACCCCAGGAGAGAGTTTTGTCTAAATACAGGCCTAAGGTTTTAACAGTATCACTATATGGGATAGTGATACCATCGCAGTAGATAGAGGGAATCTGATCCCAATCTAATTTTATACAATGTTTATACCCGAGATCTCGATCAAGCCGTCAAACAATATTGTTCAATCCTTCAATATGCAGATGATCTCGCGCTCTACATCTCTTCTGAGAATCCGAATCATGCATCTACCCTTCTTAACGACGCTTTGTCTTCTCTTGACTATTGGATGAGTAATCATGGTCTTTCACTTTCACCCTCAAAATCTAGTACAGTGGTGTTCACTAGGCGTAGAAATACTCATTTAATTAACGTATTCGTGAAGAATGAGCCCATTCCCCAAGAACATAAAGTAAAATTCCTAGGTATCTGGTTGGAGTCTAGAATGACAGGAGCCTCACTGCGAATATTTAGTTTCTAAATGCAATAAAAATATTAATATTCTTAGATCTTTGTCTGGTGTTTGGTGGGGATCCCACCCCTTCACCCAAAAATCTTATATAATGCTATCATTCGTAGTAATCTAGATTATGGCTGTTTTCTATTGGACCCTGGTAACAAAGGAGCCTTGGGAAGGCTATCAAAAATTCAATCAAGTTGCCTTCGCTTAATCTTAGGAGCAATGAAATCCTCCCCTATCAATGCAATGCAGGTAGAATGTGTGGAACCTCCTCTATATCTGCGCAGGCAATTTATCGCGAAAAAAATCTATTTAAATTGTCTCAAAATTCGCAACACCCTCTCCTTGCAAATAAGGAATGCAATCTCGTTAATTTTTTCTTAATTTATTATAATAGTGTGATTATATGCAAAAACAACACACTAAACTACCAATCTCGCGAGATCTCGAAATTGGCGAGATCTCGCGAGATTGTATTCATAAACTCGTGGGATCTCGCTTTAGCCCCAATCTCGCGAGATTTGCATTCCCTACTTGCAAAACTTAATTACCTACTTTATATTGTAGAAAGGAGAGGCTACAATTCAATATTCGATTTAGTCTGTTTACTTCGTAGCTTCATCAAATTCTCCCGCCTGACTGACCCAATTCTCCAATTTCCCTTCAATCTCTTTTTTCTCGACCATACAATGCACTGGCATTCCAACGTAAAGTACTTTTAGATTTTGGTATACAGAAAGGCACTGTAGGATCTGCTAAAATACTTAAACAAAGTCTGTCTTCAGAATTCCCAAACTGGTTATCAATATATACCGATGCTTCCGAGCTATCAAATGCCAGTCCTGTTGGATCTGCGGTGTGGATTCCAGCATACAGTACTATTTTGAGCTATAAATGCCCTTCGGTAACCACTGTTTTCGGAGGTGAAGCTATTGCAATCTTGGAAGCCATTAATTTTGTAATTTCACATAAGCTAAATATTGTCATTATCTTTTCAGACTCCAAAAGTTGCCTTCAGTCTATTGCCTCAAACTCATTTAAATTAAAATATAGATTTCAAAATTAAAGAATGTCTTTTCAAATGCTACCAAATGGCAAATTGGCCTAAAGGTTGTCTTAGCCTGGATACCTGGTCACTCTGGAATCTTAGGTAATGATACAGTGGACTTTTGTGCTAAACAGGCTGTTAATTCTGGCTCTCTTGAACACTTCCAAATTATTCCTCTTGATGTATGTTCAAACATGAAGGAGAGGATGATGGAAGCATGGAGTAAGGAGTGGTAAAGTTCTAAAAACATAAAGGGAACATTTTATGGCTCTATTCAACCAGAAATGCCTCCTAAGCCATGGTTTTTTAAGTTTCAACATCTGGACAAATCCTCCTCCTCAATAATTTGTCGGATGCGCCTAAACCACTGCTGCACTCCAGTTCACTTGGCTAAAATCAAAATTCGAGATCATTCCCTCTGCGAATGTGGATTGGACGAGGGCGACCTGGACCATATATTCTTTAGCTGCCCTAATTTACGCCTCCCACTTTATGAAATTCTCCCCCCAGAAATTCCCCGTCCCACCTGCATGAAAACGCTTCTCACCCTCACTGCTACTCCATTTATAAACTTATTAAATAAATGTATTAATGTTAACAGTATCAAAATTTAATTTAACAATATTAATATTAAATACTTATATAATATTCTCGTATAATTCTAAAACGTCTATGTATCTAACAGTTTTAACCATAGTCAGGGCCCCCGCTACCATATGTGCGAAGTGTGCAATACACACGGGCGCCATCCTTTAGGGGCGCCAAAATCCAGGGCCCAAAAAAAAGTTTGCCAAAAAAAAAACTAAAGTCATACATCCATCCATCAGCCAAAGGAAGTCCACTGCTGAACATAGGCCTCCCCCAATGATTTACACAGAGACCTGTTGAAGGCAGCCTGCATCCAGCGACGTCCCGCGACCTTTACCAGGTCGTCTGACCACCGTGTGGGTGGATGTCCTACACTGCGTTTTCCGCTACGTGGCCTCCATTCGAGCACTTTTCGACCCCATCGGTCATCAGTTCTCCGCGCTATGTGCCCATTGCCACTTCAACTTGCTCATCCGCTGGGCTATGTCGGTTATTTTAGTTCTCCTATGGATATCCTCATTTCTGATTCAATATCGTAGGGAAACCCCGAGCATAGCCCATAGCTCGTTGAGTGACTTTGAGCTTCCTAATAATGCCCATGGTGGGAGGCCACGTCTCCGTGCCGTAAGTCATCACTGGCAACACACAACTATCGAAGACTTTCGATTTAAGGCACTGAGATATTTTGGACGAGAAGACGTCGCGTAGTTTCCCGAACGCTGCCCAACCGAATTGGATTCGACGATTGACCTCTCTCTCGAAGTTGGACCTGCCTAACCGGACCACTTGTCCTAAATAGACATATTCGTCAACAACTTCAAGAGTCGAGCTCCCAACACCGATTCGGGTGGGCACAACATGGACATTCGACATGATCTTCGTTTTGTCCATGTTCATTTTAAGACCCACCTGTTGTAGTACTAAGGTCTTCCAGCAATTCTGCCAAGACTACAATATCGTCGGCAAACCGAAGGTGAGTGATATACTCTCCGTTGATGTTGATGCCGAATCCTTTCCACTGCAAGAGCTTGAAGGCATTTTCCAGCGTGGCAGTGAAAAGTTTCAGTGATATGACATCTCCCTGTCTCACGTCTCTCTGTAGTGGAATAGCTTTCGTACTTTGATCCTGTACTCGGACCGACATGGTGGCGCTGTTGAATATACACTTCAACACTTCGATGTACCGATAGTCGATATGGCACCGCTGGAGAGACTGTAGCACAGCCCAAGTCTCGATCGAATCAAAGGCTTTCTCATAGTCCACAAACGGTAAACAAAGCGGCAAGTTATATTCCTCGGTTTTTTGTATAACTTGCCGAAGCGTATGGATATGGTCTATGGTACTAAAGCCTTTTCGGAAATCGGCTCGTTCGGGAGGCTGAAAGTCATCAAACCTGCGTTCGAGACGATTTGTGATGACCCTCGAAAACAACTTATAGACATGGCTCAGGAGCGAGATGGGCCTGTAGTTCATCAGCAAAGTGTTACCACCTGTTTTTGAAAAACAAGACCACCACGCTCCTGCTCCATGCCTCCGGCGTTGAGCTCTCGAGAAGAACAGAATTGAAGAGCCTCTGAAGGACTTTCAGTATTGGCGTGCCGCCCGCTTTCAGAAGCTCTGAAGTGTTTCCGTCTTCGCCCGGCGCCTTGTTGTTTTTAAGTCGCTTCATTCTTCATTGGGCAACCGAGGTGTAAAGCTGTCCGTAGAACCTCTTGATCTCCCTTAATACCACTGCCCTCGTCGATACCACGCGGCCGTCGTCCATCTTCAGCCTAGACAACTGGCTTTGCCCAATAGACAAGTCTCTTGCAAACACTTGGAACCTCCGTTCTCTATTTCTTGTGAGGCGGCTTCTGGTAAAAAGAGAGTCCTTACTGGTGGTAGGTCTCTGATATGTGAGAGGCCATCTGGGTAGGTACCACCGCAATGTCTATTTCTCCCGTGAAACAACACTGCGTAAATGCAGTGTTGTGTTTCGGATTGAAGGACATTGTGCCAGAGTAACTACTGGACATATTGAGACTTAACATCATATGTCTCAGGATGGCGAGCGCAGTGGAATGTTACTACTGTTTATGAGCGGTCGTATCGTTTACCATCAGGCGAACGGCTTGCTCGTCTCGCCATTCAATGCAATAAAAAAAAAAGTTCATCGAAAAGAATCCCTCTTTCTCATCATCATGTCCAAATTGCCCCACTTTCAACGCTGCATCGCTGCTCTTGCCCAACTTTGCGTTGAAGTACCTCATAACAACATTGAAGTAGGTTTTGGAAGTATGTATGGCCCGACTTATATCCTCATACATCTCCTCTACTTCTTCATCTGGGTGTGTTGAGGTCGGCGCGTATACCTGTATGACCTTCAACGAATATCTTTTTGATATTCTGAGTATAAGGTATACTACCCTGCTCGACACATTTTCGATGGATACGATGTTGTTGATGACACGAAACCTGTGGACAAGAAATCCGACACCTCCTCGGGACTGTTGGTCGTCCCCCCGGTAGAAGAGCAGGTAACCAGACTTCAGAGTTATTGTATCCTCCCCGATTCTTCGGACAACAAAAAAAAAAACAAAAATAATCAATTCATATAATAAAATCGTAACCGGTCGATGTCGATGTCGGTGTATAGAAGATATATGAGAATAACCTTTAGAGTTTTTTCATTACCTGATGATACTCACCCTGACCCTTTTAGTATTTTACAATATATATTTGAAAACAATTTAACATCCACCCTTTCAAATGTATGCATTTCACTAAGAATTTTTCTGACATTTCCTGTATCTGTAGCTTCTGGCGACCGATATTTGCAAAGTTAAAAATTATTTAAGGCCAACAACGCTTCAAGAAAGATTGTCTGGGCTAGCAATATTAGCCATTGAACAAGAAATTTTTGATGGTATTTTCAGCGATGTAATTAACGAATTTGCAAAAGCATAGTCTCGGAAAATATTGCTACAGTAGCAAGAGTATTGTAGTAGTGACTCTACTATAACAGCTATTTTTTTATTTTTCTATTGTACCTAGATATCTTTTTTGATTTTATAATGAAGTTACCTAGGTATTTGTTATTAAAGTATCTGCATATTGTAGTATAATTAGGAAGTGATACTTATTTACGTGTTAATGAAAAAGCGCAAAACCTGACACGTTAACCTTATTTTGATTATAAAAGAATTACGGATATTATTTTGATTCAAATTTGACCCCTATTTTTATTAGTGGAATCGACTCTACTCACAATTATGAACAAACTAATTTTAGGTACTGCGCTTTCTCAATAACACGTATACATGAGTAACATGTAGACATGAGGCAATATTTCTGTTATTTGTTCCTAAAAAAATGTGATTTTTAGTTTTGGGTTATTTTCTTGTAATTATGAACAACGTGTCATGTGCCCCATTGTAAATGCTTTAAAATGAGTGTCAACAAGAATTCATTATTATTACTTCATTTTGATATTATAATCTACAAATACATATGACTTTAAAAGTTCAGTTCTTTGCTTTATTTCAAGCACCTACCTACCATAAAAAAAAGATAATTCAAAATGCCTTAAGGGGCGCCAAAATTTTTTTCGCACACAGGCGCCAGTAGCCCTTACGGGGGCCCTGACCATAGTTAGAAATGTGTTCGTCTCTGTGTGTTGCAGGTTTATGTCGACTTGGAAAATAGACTCCACAATTTTCATTTTCATTTGTTGTATATATAACTTGACACTGGCAGAATTGCGGGGTGGTATATAATAACGCAAAGGCCAAAAATAAGAACTGAACTGAACAATTTATTTGACACTAGCGGCGCGGCCCAGCTTGGCCCGGGTACAAATAGATTTCTGTACAATCATATATACGTATTATACATATAAACCTTCGTCTTCAATCACTCTATCTATTGAATAAAACCGCATCAAAATCCGTTGCGTAGTTTTACAGATTTAAGCATACAAAGGGACATAGGGACAGAGAAAGCGACTTTGTTTTATACTATGTATTGATTATACGTCTCTAAGCGCGACCGTAAGTGTATTACATCGAATTAGCTGTTTGTTGTTTTTGTGATAGCTGTATTCAATATTCCTGTGTAAGCTGGGGTAATATTCTTATAACATTGGGTGAACACAATAAAATAAAGCAGTACAAAATTTATAAATTTTTATTAATTGCTTATCTATTTTATAAACAGTAGACCACAATCTAATTCCGCAATGGACATAAATTAAGCACTTAAATTAGTATTTACATTCAATTTCAGTCGTTATTTCTAGAATACTTAAGTCTATTTTGGCTTAAGGCGTATCCACGTATTTAAATAAATCGAAAATAGGCCAAAAAAATATTCATAAAACAAAGGAAGTTGTATATTTTATTACCGTATATTTAAATTTTCTCATAATTGGATACCCGTTTCTCAGATCAGTTTCGAGGGATTTTATAGTTTAATTATTTAAATTTAACAAGACTATATATAAAAAATACCATAGGCTTAAGAATCATATACAATAATTATCTGAAATAAAGACAGCTTTATGTACAAATCATATTTACATTATTACCTATAGCTCGGGTTTTTCTTTGTTAGTACATCTTTCATGTCAAAATTACTTACTATTTTCAACTTCGATATCAATAAAAGTGCACTTTTAACAGGTTAATGTTAAAGTCGTGCCCTGTTTTTAATTCTACTATACAATTTTAGTAACTCTAAGCTTTTATTTACATGGCAAAAGTATTATTAATTACGTTTTGCGAGGTTTGTCTTTTACGATCGTGTGTTCGTTTAATCTATTACAAATATATTTTTTACAATAAATATTAATGAACTTGGCTGTATAATTACAAACACATGTCATTCTTACAATACAAAGAATGGCTCGTTCATCATGTTGCTTGCACAAGCATCTGCTGAGGTTAAATCAGTCGTTTTATACATTAATGGCACTTATGGACTCCGCACACAACAATCTTAAATGCATCAGAGGTACAAACTTTCTAATGTCTTTCAAGATCCAATGAGTCGGGTTATCGTGGTCAGAGTATCGTTTCGCCGGCTGAATAGTGATAGTGCCTCGGCTTTCTATACGAGTGCTGCTGTGGCGGCCTGTAGGTGGCGTATTTAGGGTTATGTGGATGTCGCGTCAGCGTGTGTGGATGCGTCGCGTAACAATGGAACGTTAATGGCGTGGGTGGTGGTCCAGACGGTGTTTTTGCTGGCGTAGGCTTCCTAGGCCCTGTTATTCTTCTCCATAGCGCTTTCAAGCGCGGTGTCGCTATCCACACGGCGACCATAACGCCGAGTATTTGCGTCGCGAATATTCTGAACAGGAACACCCAGAATGCTGGGTGTGGGTGTGTGGAGGGTTCTGAGGACGGCATGGGTGCTGCGAGCCACTCGTCTCTCCAGGCGTATTCATACACCCAGGTGGCTAGTATGCAGGCGGAGGGTACGGCGTACAGGGCTGCGAATGCTCCTAGTCGCAGCACGCTCTGGTCTGTGTGTGGTTGCGGCGTGTTGAGGAGTACGGTCGGGGCGGGTACCGGCGCTGGTCGGCGGAGCACTGCCCGCAGTCCTGATGAGAGGAACACGCAACCCAGCAGGAGGCAGATTGCTTCTGGCACGATTACTAGCGCGAGAAGGGATTTGCTTGATTGGTTGCCGACGAAACATGTACCTGTGGAAGATAATTGAATATAGGGTAACTGCAATTTTTTGTAAAAGTTTTTTGGAGAAAAAATGGTTTATTTTAATACCTATAATTCAATTATTTGATATCGGTTGTAGATGGCGTGGTGGCCTGTTGGTAAACGGACTAGACGCGACTGCCAACATGTTCACGGTGGTCGCGGGTTCGAATCCCAGGCACACTTCTGACTTTTCGGAGTCATGTGTGTATTGATAGTCAATCACCACGCACTAAAACGGTGAAGGAAAACATCGTGAGGAAACCTGCATACCATAACATGCAGGTTTCCTCACGATAATATTTATAAAAAATTATATGGTATGTAAGTCCGCCATCCCGCACTAGGCCAGCGTGGTGGACTATATGGCCTAACCACTCTCAATCGTACTCTCGATTGTAGAGGAGGCCCGTGCCCTGCAGTGGGACGTATATGGGCTGATACAGGTTGTAGATGGATCTAACTCTAACATTTATTTTAAAGCTAAAAAATACTTGCTGTCGCCCACCTTGTTTATTCTGCATATCAATGACATGTTGTCGCTTGGCAACATTCATTGCTATGCAGATGACAACACGGTTCATGGGCGATACCACTGCGGGCCTCCAGGTTGCCGTGTCGAAACTGTGAAGGGACGCGAAGATCTTGTCATTGAGCTCAACCGGACCTTGGATCTCATTTCTACATGGGGTTCCAGGAATATGGTTGAGTTCAATGCCAAGAAAACCCAGGTGTGTGCGTTCACGTGCAAAAAATCCCCGTTCTCTCCCCTCCCCATTCTTCAGGGTACTCCCCTCTCAGTGCGGAATGACTTGTGTATCCTTGGTGTGGATATCCGCTGTGATCTCAATCCAAGGAATCACATCGAGGGCGTAATATCTGCCACATCACGCAGGGTTGGAGTCCTGAACAGGGTGCGTCGGTTTTTCACGCCCGGTCAGCTTTGCCGCTTATACCGGGTATCTCAAGACTGTTACCGAAAACGAAGCCGGGTGGTAGTTTTAGTGACTAAAAACACAATACAACTAAAAATTTCGCAAAGAAACGGGACAGTTATTTTTTATGATTTTTTAAATATCGTCATTTTTGGGTGGTAAATCCATCGTTTTTGCTAAAATAATATTATAAACACTTTTCTACCTTAGATTATTTATAAATAAAAGGGTATACACTATTATTTTAGGAAAAAATGTATTTACCACCCAAATATGGTCAAAAGAAAAAAATAACAAAAAAAATTGTCGCTTTTTTTCTGCAACTTTTTCTGTTGCATTGTGTCTGAAGTAGCTTAAACTACCACCCGGCTTCGTTTTCGGTAGCAGTCTTGATATACCCTGTATAAAGCGCAGGTCCGGCCGGGTATGGAGTACTGCTCGCACCTTTGGGATGGATCCGCCCAGTACCTGCTCGATGCCTTGGATGGATTGCAGCGGCGGGCCATCCGCATTGTGAATGATGCAGACGTTACGAGCAACTTGGAGTCGCTACAACTCTGGAGAGATGTCGCCTCTCTAAGCGTGTTCTACCGCCTGTATCACGGTGAGTGCTCTGAGGAATTGTTCAACTTGCTCCCCTCCTCTCCATTCCTAACCAGAACCACGCGTGCTGGCTTGCGAAGCCATAGCTTGACGGTCCACACCATCCCGGCGCGAACCAAACGGTTCTCAAATTCGTTTCTGTGCCGCACCGTCAGGCTGTGGAATTGTTTGCCGGCGCACGTGTTCCCTCCTTCCTACAATCCTGGGTCCTTCCGCCGTGGTGTGAAGAGGCACCTAAGCAGGCCGGCATAATTGTTTCCATTGGCATGGGACTGCCGTCCGATGCCAATGGATACTCCGCCTGGGCGGCATTGGCACTTTCCATCAGGTGCAATGCCGCCACTATGCCAGGCCATTATAACAAAAAAAAAAAAACTTTGAATGCTAAAAGCTTCCCGGAAAGAAATATCACAGTGTATTTATCGATTTCATAGCTTTCCAAGTTAATAAATAACTTTTGCGAGTTGAAAGTATCTAAATGAACGCTATTATATAAATGTTGATTATAGTGATTAAATGCGAGCGCTGAATACTCAAACAACACACAACAGAGTTGCGGCGCGGCGCGGCGTGCGCGAAAGTTTTAGCGGATACGAATTCTTATGTGTGTTCTTTACATGGTGGTGAATACATTCCACTTTTTACTAAAGCTGCACTGAACGAACACCTACACAAACACATGGCGAGAAAAAAGGCTTGCATTAATAAGGCGGCTAAAAGGGTCCCGATTTAAAATTGAAATACGAGTGAGCGAGGAGGAAAGGTGTCGTATTTAACGGCTCAAATAATGGCCGAGCATTTCTTTCGTACGTCCATAATGGAAGCGGAGTGGAAATAATAAAAATAAAAGCACAATGCTCTTGGCATGATTGAAACTGCAATATGCCTGAGAATCGGACTGTGGCACTTCGCGCGCACTCGGCACTCGCGCTCCTTCACAATAAACACCAAAATAAAACAAAACGCCTCAATTATGCGCACACGGGACAAATGTTTGATAGAAATGGAATGTCGTCTTTACACTTTCAGTGCAAACAAAAACAAAGAATCGTAGTAGGCTTTCATTCAGATTCAACAGGTTGGACCTATTAAAATGTCAGGTTACAGAGCTTGGTGGAATAAACACTTCCTTTGCCAAATTATATAAAACAAATAATCCGCTACGGTATTCTGTGCCGCTACTATGGCAGCTCACGAATTGTTATCAAACCCTAACTTTCTTTTAGATGTATTACCCTGCTTACTGTGCCTGCTTAGAATGAAATCAAACCTTTTATGGTTACCGAATTCATTTTAAATTACAAAAGCAGCACGCTATTTTTCTTATTTATCCACCACAAAGTATTTAATCTTAGACCAGTAAAGGTTTCCGCCTTATCTCCCCGCTTTGAGGTTGGCGCTTGGCGGCAACTTTACACGCAGAAACCAACAAAATCTACTTGAACAATTTTTCTTAGCTTAACATTGCGCATCGTTGCAATACATATTTGGTGGTTATAAGTGTAGGTATTAGAATAAGCACTCACTTCCAGGAACTAACTATTGTATATTTTGTAAATTAACACTTAATACATTCACAGACAGAGTAAAATTATAATTATGCGACTCGGAGCGAGATGTGCTCGTGACGAGAGATGGCAGACTGTCTTCTTTCATCCAAATAAACCGACCCTTTTATAGGACTACCCGAATGAGGATCGGTGGGGACAAATCTTCCAGAAAATATATTTAAGCCATAAAATAGGGTCTATCCTTTCAACTAAAAAATTAAGGTCGGCCCAAACATCTGGGCTATTGTCCAAACAGAAAGGTTTACCCAAACATGTGTACTATTGTCTAAAAAACATAAATTTGTTGCAAAGGATTACCGCCACTAAAGAACTTAACTATAATAATACAGTTTTATTGCCCCGGCATGAACGGGTCATTACAATTAGGAAACAATAATTTAGAACAGCATCTTTTTAACTAATATTATACAATAAGGTACACAAAAATTCTTACTTAAATAAAACGACTCGCAGATGTTTTATGGTTAAACATCTGCAGTCATATTTTAAAATGAAATGCGTGTTTAAATAATGTTCAAATTACAACTAATAAGCGTGTTATTTTAAAAGCTAAATATAAGTTGGCGTATTGCAACCGCTTTAAAAGCTATATCTAAGTTGGCGTATTGCAACCGCCACAGCACCCCCCTACCAGTGAATGACAGTTCACGAAAATCCACTTTGGAAATAGTCCGGGAAGCGGACGCGCCTTCCGGACCTTGTTCGCTGGTGTGCATCTGTTTCGTGATGTACATCTTCAGTGTCTTGAGTTGTCCGTTGCCTTGGTGCTTGATGTTCGTCGTCAGCTGAAGTGTTTTCAGGGTCAGCTAACACATAGGCTGGTTTAAGACGGTCAATGGAAATTGTAACGTCACGACCGCGGACGTTAACAACAAACGTCTTCTCCCCTCGCATGACAACCTTGAAAGGGCCCTCGTAAGGACTCTGCAGGGGCACTTTTGGACCCTCGCGGCGCACGAAGACTTGGTCAGTGGTGCTGAGGTCTTTAAAAATGAAAGTTCTTTTCTCGCCATGCCGAGATACTGAAGTCGGTCGCAGCTCTTGAAAGTGTTGCCGTAGCTGTTTCATAAAGTCTGTTGCACTATTGCTGTTGGTGATTGTCGTCTGTTGCACCAAAAACTCTCCTGGAATCCGCAGTGGCTGACCATATACCATCTCGGCGACCGTAGCCTCTAAATCTTCCTTCCAAGCAGCTCGGATGCCCAGCAGCACGGTAGGGAGAATTTCAGTCCACCGTGTATCCTGATGACATTTTATAGCCGCCTTCAGCTGACGATGAAAACGTTCCACCATACCGTTGGACGCCGGATGATAAGCCGTAGTCTTGAAATGCGTCGTGCCTGCCAGTTGATTGAGGTGCCTGAACAGGTGCGACTCGAACTGTCTACCACGGTCAGATGTGATCCTTAATGGTGTGCCAAAGCGTGAGATCCAATGGTTGTAGAACGCTTTAGCCACCGTTGTTGCTTCCTGGTCTTGGAGTGGTATTGCTTCTGGCCAACGAGTGAAACGATCTATCATTGTGAGACAGTACCTGTAACCTTCAGATATAGACATTACGATTATGTCTATATGGATATGCTCAAATCTGGATGTCGGTGGAGCAAATGATCCAACTGGGGCAGATACATGTCTTGAGATCTTCGCACGTTGACAATCGATGCAGCTGCGAGCCCATTTTCTGCAATTGGAGTTTATTGACGGCCAAATATAACGCTGGGTCATAAGTTTGACCGTAGCATTGATTCCGGGATGCGAAAGTCGATGGACGGTGTTGAATGCAATTCTCCTAAACGGCGTGGTGATGAATGGTCGAACAGCTTGTGTAGATACGTCACAGGTTACGGGTTATCCGTGCCTGGAATCAGTATACGTTTCAATTGCAAAGACGTATTTTCTTTTAGCAATTTTCGATGTTCTTCGTCGTCCGCCTGCGAGTCAGCGAGTGCCTTGAAGTCTAGAGTTGTTTCGAGCTCTTCTACGCGAGACAATGCATCAGCGACAGGGTTATCTTTTCCAGCAATCTGACGAATATCCGTTGAAAACTGGCTGATGAAATCTAAGTGTCGAAATTGGCGTGGTGAGCATTGGTCTGATTTCTTCCGAAATGCGAAGGTAATGGGCTTATGATCAGTATAAATAGTGAACTTTTTCGCTTCTATTATGTGTCTGAAGTGTTTAACAGCAGGATATATAGCTAGGAGTTCGCGGTCATAAGCTGCATATTTCTGCTCGGTGGGGCTCAATTTCTTCGAGAAGAAGCCCAGCGGTTGCCAATGATTATCCACAAACTGCTGCAGCGCTGCGCCGACGGCGTAGTCCGATGCATCACACATTAATGCTAACTGTGCGTCGGGCTGAGGATGAGCAAGCAAGGTAGCCTCCGCGAGACTCTCCTTGCACGCGTCGAAAGCCTTTGTAGTAGCTGGTGTCCAGGGCACAGGAGCATTTCCTTTAAGGTTCCCCTGGAGTAGGTCGTTAAGCGGTGCTTGAGTTGCGGCTGCACCTGGTATGAACCTACGGTAAAACTTAATCATACCGAGAAATCCACGTAGCTTTTTGACTGTGTCTGGTAATTTAAACCGTTGTATATCGACAACTCTGTCTGGAAATGGTTGAGTACCAGTTGCAGTTACCATATATCCCAGGAAACGAACTTCTTTCTGACCAAAGATGCACTTGCTGGGGTTGATGACGACGCCATATTTCTTAAGACGATTAAAAACAAATTTTCAAATGCTTGAGGTGCTCTTCATGTGATGATGATGCAATTAAAATATCATCAATGTACACGTAACAAAAGTCCAATCCCAGTAGCACTTCGTCCATGAAGCGCTGGAAGGTTTGGGCTGCGTTACGTAATCCAAAAGTCATGTACATAAACTCGAAGAGTCCGAATGGAGTAATGATGGCTGTCTTAGGTATGTCTTCCTCTGCGACTGGTATTTGATGGAATGCTCTTACTAAGTCAAGAGTGGAGAAAATGTTCTTCCCGTGCAGTCCTTGTGCAAAGTCCTGGATGTGTCGTACTGGGTATTTATCGGGTTCTGTCCGACTATTGAGTGCCCGATAGTCTCCACATGGTCTCCACTCATCTCCTTTCTTGGGAACCATGTGTAGTGGAGAAGCCCATGGACTTTTTGATGGCCGACACAATCCTAGTCGCAACATCGCCTCGAATTCCCTTTTAGCGGCGGCCAACTTGTCTGGAGCAAGACGACGGGGTTTGTGCGCAACTGGTGGGCCTGGAGTCGTAATGATGTGATGTCTTGTGCTGTGGCTTACTGTTTTGGGTGCGCCATCCGGACGAATAATATCTGGGAACTCCTGTAAAAGCTCATGGTATGGTGATGAGCCATTAATGACTTTGATACTTGGTTCCTGACACTCTGTTATCTCCGCTTTGTAGGTAAGCAGGGTGGAGGAGTCTATCAAACGTCTACGTTGTAGATCTGGTGGGAGTCCATAATATGCCAAAAAATCAGCACTAAGATTGGCTTGGAGACATCAGCTATTATGAACCTCCAAGTAAAATCTCGTCTTAGGCCAAGGTCCAACGTTAAATTAGCAATTCCATATGTAGCGATCACTGTCCCGTTGGCCGCAGAAAGCTCGTAGTTGGACTTTTTATGCGGGCCTTGGATACGATGACGAGGAAACACGTAGATGTCAGCTCCGGTGTCCACGAGGAATTGGATTTTGCTGGCTCGGTCACAGACGAATAAACGGCGTGATTTCTTAGAGCAGGGGTCGTTTGCCGTCATTAACGACTGCCCGGAGCGTTTCCCATAGCCTTGCTGCATGGTGGAACACATTTTGTAGCCTTCGTATCAAACCGCCAGTGATACCAGCATAAATCACGTGGCCGTGGACCGCGGCTTCTGGAACGTGAGCGAGATCTTGATCTGTTCCTATCTCGCACTCACGCACATGGAGTGGGATCGTTGATTTCTCGACGTAGCAAAGCGATCTCGTCTTTTAAACAGACGTACATCTTTTTCATGTCTTCCGATACCGACTCCTCTTGTTTGGTGGAAGTAGGACGAATTCCGGCCTCTGCAATAGCTGAACGCATTGGCAAGTATTCTAATGCTGCATCTGCAACTTCCGCAGCTTTCTCCAACGGTTGGTCCTTAACAGTTGCTAGGATGGGCTGTAAGACCGTTGGCAATCGTCCTTGCCAAAGTGTACGGACAGTAGATTCCGACATATTCTCACCAGCTAGGTTTCGTAGACGTCGAAGAAACTGTGACGGCTTATCATCTCCCAGGTCCTCGCGTTCCAGCAGCTGACGTGTTCGCTGACTCTCCGATGTACCACAACGCTTTATCAAAATCGCCTTGAACGTTGTATATGGAGCGTCGTCGTGCGGGCTTAAAATGACATCACGCATTGTGTCTATGATGTTTGTTGGTATCTTCTGTATTACAAGTGCGTATTTTGATTTCTCCGAGTTTATGCGGGCGGCAGCAAACGCAGCTTCTACCATGGCGAACCAAACTTCTAAATCATTCGATTTGCACTCTGGTATGTGTGGAGAACACGACGCAACCTCCGGGGCAGATTGTTCGCTAACGCTTCCGGTGTTCATTATACTGCTCACTTTTTCTATGTTTTACTCAAAAACAATGTTCTTCCACGGAAAACTCGCGTACTACTATTAAACTTTAATACACTACACTCAAATCACTCTTTTTGATTCGGGGTCACCACTTTGGTGGTTATAAGTGTAGGTATTAGAATAAGCACTCACTTCCAGGAACTAACTATTGTATATTTTGTAAATTAACACTTAATACATTCACAGACAGAGTAAAATTATAATTATGCGACTCGGAGCGAGATGTGCTCGTGACGAGAGATGGCAGACTGTCTTCTTTCATCCAAATAAACCGACCCTTTTATAGGACTACCCGAATGAGGATCGGTGGGGATAAATCTTCAAGAAAATATATTTAAGCCATAAAATAGGGTCTATCCATTCAACTAAAAAATTAAGGTCGGCCCAAACATCTGGGCTATTGTCCAAACAGAAAGGTTTACCCAAACATGTGTACTATTGTCTAAAAAACATAAATTTGTTGCAAAGGATTACCGCCACTAAAGAACTTAACTATAATAATACAGTTTTATTGCCCCGGCATGAACGGGTCATTACAATTAGGAAAAAATAATTTAGAACAGCATCTTTTTAACTAATATTATACAATAAGGTACACAAAAATTCTTACTTAAATAAAACGACTCGCAGATGTTTTATGGTTAAACATCTGCAGTCATATTTTAAAATGAAATGCGTGTTTAAATAATGTTCAAATTACAACTAATAAGCGTGTTATTTTAAAAGCTAAATATAAGTCGGCGTATTGCAACCGCTCTCAATGGCCTAACCACTCTCAATCGTACTTTCGATTGTAGAGTAGGCCCGTGCCCTGCAGTGGGACGTATATGGGCTGATACAATGCAATACAATGCAATGCAATTGCAACCGCTTTAAAAGCTATATCTAAGTTGGCGTATTGCAACCGCCACACATATATTTTTATTTTCAACACGGCTCCATCGGTGTTTTTCTAAGTTAAATTAATTGTTCCTAGCTTAAATGATAAAGGGTTTGGACTGATAATACATAATGCCGCTTTGTTTCCTCAATGTGGATGTTGTAATTGGGTTTAGTTTTTCTTTACCTTGCCGCAATAGTCTTTCCGGTCAACTATATATAATATTTGAACGCATACTGAGAGTTTCTTTGTATTTAAATTAAGCGACGTTATTTTAAGAAAGTTTATGATGTCGTTCATTTGTCATAATTAAAATTAATGGCGTGTTTTCGTTTCTAAATTGTGAGAGAAATCATTGTGGACAACCTATCATTACTTTATGTCAAAGCTTTCAATTTCAGTATAAAATAGCAGCCTCCCTGGAGTCTAGTCTAGGTGATATATTAGAATTACGTAATTAAAATAAATTATGAGTTTACTTAACTTTAATGACAAATAGGAATTTGGGATACGCTGTGCGTTTATTATAATATATTATGTTATCCTAAAAATATTTAATAAACTAAATTCTTCTAAAGCTTCCGGACACAAAGGGATAGTTTTAAATACGCAACTTTTACAATAAATCTGTTCTTATAAACCTCTCAATACCATTATCGTATGAATACGTGCTCTCGCGCTCTCGTACCAGATTTAATCGCTTTGAAAAACACCGCCGATCAAACAAGAAAGCTCCAGTATTGCCATCTTTTGTGTGCTTCTAGCGGATGTGGTATTAGAACGTATTGATTGGAAGTAAATAAGGGAAACATATTTTTTCAATATTATTTTTAATTTTTGCCATGAATGAATCTTTGAATGGCAATAATATCAGCTGGCATCACGACGCATAAAAAGCTTCCGAGTCATAATTTTGAAATTTGATCAAAGGAATCTTCTGGTAATATTGAAAAATATTTGGGGACTTTAATGAGCCTTACATTTCTACGCTTTGGTGATGAATTATATGACTTTATTCAGAGTTATATAAAAAGAGTTATACCTAATCGTATTACACTTATAATATTTATGCTGAGCCATTTCTACATTTTTACTCGGTATGAAATTGAAGACGAAAATTAAGTTAGTAAGTTAATGAAAAACATCTCAACCAATTGACACAGGTAATAATAGGTTGCAGTTTATTCCTCACTGAATCGAAGATTTAAGAAGAAAAAAAAACAACGACTTGAAAACATAACTACTCCGAATATAATATTGCTTTCTAGAATTAACATTGTTATTTACTGTTATTTTCATTTTAATTATTGAAGTAGAAAACGAGACCAAATTCATGCGATTAAAAGTACTGTTGATTTCACCTAAACTACTTACAGGTGTACATATTGCCAAATGATTAGAGACGCAAAAAAGATCATTATCGACGTCCTAACATGGACTTCAATATCGATTAATAGTGTAGTCTCTTTAAGATACGTTGAACTTTTTACCTAGCCATGTGAAGATAACCGCTCGAATGGCACGTTGCCTTATGATGAGTTGCCTCTTCAAATCGGTAGGGTAATGTATAATGATATAGGATTCCGTACTGGGTAGGTGGTTACTAAGAAAATGAGGTGTGATAAAAACAAGGAGATGGGACGGCCATCGGCGGTCGGGTAAGGCCATATTGGAATTGTAAATCATACATTAACGATTCAAGATGGCCGATGGGTATCTACAACGATGTGCCAAACATTTTTACAAGAGCTCATTAAATATGGTTACCATTTTATGTGCTAATTAACTGTTGATTAATTAATACACAGGACATAAATGGTTAGCGCGTTGGTCGACTATGTAGCGGCTTTTTTATTATTTTAATAATGATAAGAGTTTCAAACAGCCACTATGTCGGAATGTTGTGGAACTTATGTTTTTGTCGTCTAGGCTTGACATTGTTATCACGGGATTAGTAAGTACATTTTTAAACCTGTTTAAAAATGAGTATTACAACGTCCCATCTATTTTATTCTGTACCAACTTGAAAGCGCACTTAAATAACATTAGTCAGCGGTGGATCAGTATGATTTTATCTATTATGGCCTTGTCGAATACATTTCTTTGCGCGTCGTACTGGTAGTAAAAGTTTTTTAATACACCAGGCTAGCATAAACCTACTTAGTTATTTTTATATTACAAAGTATCTAAGCTATCATAAATATAAATGTATGCAAATTCTACCAATCTGATCAAAGGGTGCTTAACTGCCCAACAAATTCGCAGTACCTAGTAGATCGCACTTACCAATGAGAGGTATACTGACATTTTTAATTGCTAATGGCGAGACGAGAATGCCATTCGCCTGATGGCCAGCAATACGACTGCTCATGAACACTAGGAAAACCAAACAGCACCTTAAAGAACAAAGCAATGCTTGGCACTCCATTGCGCTCGCCATCCTGAGACATATGATGTTAAGTCTCAACATGTCAAGTAGTTACTCTGGCTACAATATCCTTCAAATCGAAACACAACATTGTATTTACATGCTGTTTGACGGGAGAAATAGACATTGCGGTGGTACAGTCACGAGCATAAATATATTACTATGGGCAGATTAGCAAAAATATCTATCCAAGAACGGATTCAATAATATCTGTCTGCACGTACACAGCAAAAATATCTGATGTCATCAGGCAGCATAATAAAGTGGCATCAAAATTATGTGATGAAACATGTACGTCAAATAATTGTGATAGCCTTTCGAAGCAAAAATATGTGACGTTACAGGTGGCAAAATGTTATGATCACTCGTGGAGAGCAGAAATATGTATCGTTTTCTATTTCTGTTATTTGCATTGATTCCTCACGAAAAGCATAAAGATGTGACATCAACTAGGTGGCAGTAATGTCTGACATCCCTACAATTTTTTCTTCCTCTTCTACCTGGCATTATCCCGATCGGTGCCAGGGTCCACCTTGCAACCAATTCTTCTCTATTTCGATCTTCGGCATCCTCAATAGTAAGGCCATTGACCCTCGTATCTTCCTTGACGACATCTAGCCAGCTTTTCTTTGGTCTGCCCCTCGGTCGAGGTCTAAGAATATTGAGGCTCAGGCACACATTACCAACATACTTCTGTGGTTTCCTTAGGACGTGACCATCTCAAGCGGGATTCCTGGAGTTTATCTGCCACATCGCGGACACCAAGACTGCCATGGATGTGCTCGTTACGGATTCTGTCCAAACGCGTAACGTTGCACATCCACCGCAAATCTTCATCTCCGTGACGTGGACCTCCTGGACGTGCCGCTTCAGGGCAGGCCACGTCTCAGAACCATACAGGAGCACTGGCCGCACGATGCTTTTATAGATGAGACCCTTGAGCCTCATCGGCATCCTGCGGTCGCAGAGTATGCTCGAGACCTCCCTCCACTAAGACCAAGCAGCGCCTATACGTGCTTTGACGTCAAGGTCTATGTCACCGGACTCATTCAGTACGGACCCAAGATACTTGAACTTGTCCGTCTTCACGGCAAGTTCGTTCCCTATCTCGATGCTTTGGGGCTCCGTACTCCCGAAAGCCATGTACTCAGTCTTCGCTACATTTAACTTCAGACCACCGCTCTTAAACGTCTCCTTCCATCAACTGACCTTGCGCTCCAAAAGTCGCCGGTCTTCCTCCACCAGTACGATGTTATCGGCATACATCAACAACCAGAGCGCAGGGTCCTGGATGTGAGACGTAATGGCGTCGAGCACAACACTGAAGAGAAACACAGCGCCGAGCCTTGGTGCACACTGGCATCAATCGATGTCTGTTCGGTCCGAAAATATAGGCTATATTTCATCCCGAAAAATCCTAGCGTTACCCTAGGATGAGTCAGGCACTCAAATATAAATATTTGTTACTCTTTCAAATTCGAATGGGTGGCACGACATAGGAGAGGACAGGATTGCATGCTTTTTGTCAAGAGACTGAATGAAACGGGACATAAACCTTATATAACGGGACGGGGAATATAGTCGACGGCGCGCGGGAAATATAGTTAGTACCCGAAATAATATGCTGTTGATGTGGACTGGACTCAAAAGCTATCTGCACCCGGGCGAAGCCGAGCCCGATTGCTAGTTATTTGTAATTTGTATTAAGTGGAAGTTAAGAGACGCGCTGGACGAAGAAAAAATCGTGGCTGCAAAACATCCGGGAGTGATCAGGCAGTGGGATCGTGAACGGAACGATCCCGCTCACCGCCTGCAAAGAAGAAGGCGCCGGGTAATAAACGGCTGAACGGGCGTCTTTGCCCTATAGTGGTGCCAGAATTCCGCCACATTATCCCCTGCCCGTCGTTAGAGGTGACCAAAGAGGGTCTTCAGTGTCGCTGGACAAATTGCGGGGGCGGTGCACCCTCACGTATAACAACTCCAAGACGTACGAAGGAGCCTCGTCTATGTTATGGACGCCAGTAACATCTTAAACGGGCGTCCAAAAAATAGTCGTAAGTGGGGGTCGTCCGGGCCCCCTATAATGGATGGACCAGCTTTTGCTTGGGGCGGTAACGCGTACGCAAATAAGGGCGCTTTTCGTCCGATACCGCCACAATGCATGTGACGGTCTTCGAGGAGTTTTTAGTCAGTATGCTGGCGCAGGTATTGCTAGGGACCCAGCTCGGCCACAGCATCCACATTGTGTCGGGCTTGAAGGCCAGTGACATTGATATGCCCCTTTCGGCCGGGAAGCCGAGTACCCCAGGGAGCTTAATAGCTTTTTTCTTGATAAAATAAAAACATATTATTGCCACCTAGTTGATGTCACATATTTATGCTTTTCGTGAGGAATCAATGCAAATTACAGAAATAGAAAACGATACATATTTTTGTTCTCCACGAGTGATCATATCATTTTGCCACTTGTAACGTCACCTATTTTTGCTTCGAAAGGCTATCACAATTATTTGATGTACTGTATGTTTCATCACATAATTTTGATGCCACTTTATTATGCTGCCTGATGACATCAGATATTTTTGCTGCGTACGTGCAGATATTATTGAACTCGTTCTTGGACATATATTTTTGCTAATCTGCCCATAGTAATATATTTATGCTCGTGACTGTACCTACCCAGGCGGCCTTTCACATATGAGACCTACCAACAGTAAAACTAATACTGTAGCTGTTGTAAGACTGATGGAAATAAAGAATAAATAATTTACCTGTAAGTTCATCAGCATCCACGTCCCTGGTGACGAGCACGGCAGCGGCGAGGGCAGCTGGTACTCCCCACGCCGCCAGTTGAAGCAGCGAGGAGTGGCGGTCGTTCCGAGCACCAGTCGCCGTCTGTGCTGGCTGCCGGAGAACACTGGCCCGCCACGCACCAGCAACTACCACCCACCTGGAAGACAAGGTCGAAAAATAAGCATTATTTGTTTGGATTACAGATTGAATTAAAATGGTAGTGATAATTAATTTGACCATATAATTATTAGTTTTAGTGGGGTGAAAAAGGGTGAATTTAAATAAAACAAATAATTTTAAACCGTAGCAGTATTAAAATAATATTGGATTTGGCAACACAGTCAGACAAGTCTTGGAGTAACAGAACTTCAGGACAGCAAATCAACGCGGTCAGCTTTATTTCCAGTTATTATAATCTCAAAATAATGAAATCAAATAAATGAATGAGCTTTAAAACATATTGAGCACATACGGACGTCAACTTCAAGTACTCCATACAAATTAATTTTTGCCTAGTTATGAAATATGAATAAATAGCGTGAGAGAAACTAGCGGAGTGACCGTTAACTGAGTAATTAAAATAATTAACCAGTCAATGAGCATTATTATAAAGTGAACGCAACATGAGACAGCTGTCGGGGGCAGCTGTAGGTACGCCTTTGTCCTGCAATCCGATAATAACAACCTGATATTTTGCCTAACTCGTTCCGAAATTAAAAATAAAATCTTAATTTTGGCTTTATGATTTGAATTCTTGAAGCTAAAATACGAGAAAACTTTGATTTACAATCACAACGGTGTTGTCGATAAAATAAAATGAGAATGGTACAAGTTAATTAATTTAAGTCTAATAAAGGTACTTGATGTGAATACTTTTTATATAGAAGAGATATTGCCATTCCTGAATGAAAAAAAGTTTATGAAGTTGTTTAGTCGGCCACACAACGTGTTCAATTTTAATTTGGCAAAAAAATACGATAATTATGAGTACCTACATAGATAAAATTATATAGGTAGGTTTACCGGTAATTAAGGACTGCTAATTAATTATGCATGGGTAATTAATTTTACAATCGTACGTAATATTTCTGTAGATTTTAGTCAGTCTTATAATGAATCTATGTCATTTAAAACAATGTAATTGAATGCCTCCTATAGCGGTTGGACCGGTGTCATAAACGAAAAGTAGTTACGTTAAATATGACACTGTAATTCGACGCTGCGGCGACTCGTTCTACCACCACAAAAACATTTTTGTCCTCTTTACCTTTTTAAATTAACGATCGTTAAGTCTCGATAAAATCATTAATTTTCTCCGCCATCCCTAATTGTTGAACGTGGTCTAGGGATTTAATGCCGACGCTAAACATCGGTCTTCCGACCGAGACGCTTGTTGAACTCGGCTGCGAGTAAATTATAGCTTTTGTCAACCCTTACTTAGCTCGTTAAAACCACTGACAAGTAAATCCAACTCATTGCGGACGAGAAAGGTGTCGCCTTGTTTTGAAGTAGACCAGCGGAGTGAGAGCCCCGGTGTTGTTTGGTTTGATTGCGATGCGCGAGGCTCGTGAGAGGTTTTATTTGGTTGGTCGTGATTCCCGCAGTGGCGCGTCTCTAGCACTTGAACAAACAACGGTCCCTATTTGTACAGAACCGAAAGTGGCGATAGTCCAAACAGCAGTGTTTGTTCGCTGGCTGGTATGTTTGATCCGGCCTCCGCCGCCGGCACATGTTGGCTAACATTTTACTTGTGTTTGTACGATTTGCATTGTGATAATTAGGTTCGTTCTTTGAAGTAGGTACTAATGTAATCGTATGCACTTACAGGCGCGGCAAATAAAAGCGTTAGGTGCTATGTTTTCTTAGAAAGCTCGTAATCATGTGAGATTGGTTGTCAGAACGGTACTTTGAATTAGTGTCTCTCTTTTATTAGTCTTGAATGTATAAATATTCGTTATCGGTTTAAGCGTAAGGATCTTATTAGTTCAGAACTTAATATCTAGATGCACTATAACATTTTTGAAACAAAAAAATTAAACATGGAAGTCACGTCCACAACGAAAGTAATTTACTTTATTTTTGCTGACACTTGTCGCTTTTATTATGAGAAGAATATGAGTTATGTCCCCAAATACAAATCTACCAGTTTGATACTTTACTCGCCATCAAATTCGAAATTCCCTGTAAAATCGTAAATACAGAAATGTCAGCCAATAAAAACTGAATTACAAGAAAACTATTTCTCAAAATACATACTCGACATAAAATTTATGATCCAATAAACATTTGTGACATCAAAAGGACAATGCGATCCATTGGGTGCCGCGATGCAAATTTTGTGGTCGAGGCGAGAACGGACAACCGAACGGACAGCTATTAAGAAAGATTTCAGTTTTCTTAAATATTTTTTATGTAGCGGTCCGAGAGGCCATTAGCGATAGCCTTATCGCTGACAACGATTGGTTTCACGCTTTATAGAAATATATTTATGCCTTATAGCCGAGAAGACTGTGGTTTGTCTTGTGATGTTTTATGGAAGAAGCATTATTAGCTTCGATCAAATATGCATAATAGCCAAAGAATTTAGGTTTACTCGTTTGATTTTGTTTTTTTTTTTATACCTAATTGTTAACTAGTGTTGTTTTCTAGAAGCCTAGCGTTTTCAAATCACCAATACCTTAAAAATTTACATGTAGGTTCTTAAAATTGAAATGAAATGTCAATCAATTATGAGAAACTACTGCCTCGTTGATGCCTCATGTTGATGAACTGTCAAAGATGCTTTAGTTAGGTACATGCACGATGTACAAGGAACTGCTATCCAAGAACTTCATATCTTCTTCATTATGACACAACGCATAAAATTGTTCTTTGTGTGCCGATCAGTTGAAAAAGCCATACTATGCAGATACAATTTGTAAAGTTAGGTAGTTCAAGTTAGGCGCAGATGATTCTAGTCACAAATGGATCTCACGAAATGTCATTCGATATTTCGATTGATGTTCCCATGACTAGAGGCCACACACGCAGCACTTGTATTCTTATTTCAAATGTCGGTCATCGTAAACGTCAACATGACAGATGTCAGGAAAACCTCAATCTTCGTGTTGTCGCAGACGCCATCTCGCAACCCGTACAGTTTGCCCCGCTCATTTCTTATTCACTTTACAACGACGATAAATTAGGATTTGCGAGAAATGTTTATAATAAATTTTGCTGGGCAGTTTGTATAATTAATTGCGTGTGCGATGAAATAAATGGGGTGGATTTGAATGTTGCTTGCGTTGTATTTCCTAGTAACATGGCTTTCTATATACCGGGAGAGAAAATTATAGCCGGGGTGAATAAACTATTGCTTTAATATTGGCTCTGGGGATTAGGTCATTGGATTTACGTTTCCAAGTTACAGTAATATTCGATGGCGGAACCAACGGTTCCACATACAAGATTTGAAACTATCTGAACCTGGGCAACAAAGTGATGGTCACAATAAAGCTAATCTTATGGTAGCGCGCTTTAAACAACTATTATATCTTTGAGCAAGAAGCAAAGGAAATCAGGAAGGAGTTAACACATCGGTTTCTATTCAAAACGGGATAACTCGGGCTATAGTTAGCCGGCGTAAAGCAGGCTCGTTAAGCCGCTCGTAACAATAAAACCCAACACCCACATCACTATTTAGGTGAACGTACTCATTTATTGCCTTAGACGGCGGACTATTCTGCTACAGATTGTGGTTTATAATAATTTTCTTTAATCTCATTTATATCCTAAACACGGTCCTCTTTATGTTTACTTCAATATGCGTATTACAAGTTTCAGCACTTGGCTATCTTTGTATGGATTCGCTTATTTTACGGCGTCATAAGGAAGTTTAGCACTAAGTTTATTTTGTATGATTTGGAAATTGAAATTTGAATGAGTTTGCATTATGCTTACATAATTGCAGTCCATACAATGTGGTCTACACCATACAGCATGTTCTATAAAGTTTTATTTCTTTAACGTCAGTTACAACACCATATTCATTTGTTCTTTGATTACAACTATCTATGACTTGGTAAAGCTTCCTTAGATTCATGTGATTCAAACTGGATTCAAAATGGTTATTAAGATGCCATAGTAACAAATGACAATTCTATTGAATCATTCAATCAATTCTATTGAATCAAGTACATGATAAGTGAAATTCAAACATGGACATGTCGAATATTCAGTAAACATAAGTGATGGAACAGTAATCTAATAATTATCGATACAATCGATCAATTTAACAAGGAAAAGCACTATCGAGTGAAACACTAATAACTTTAAAAACACACCAAGCTGTGTGCAGAATGTCTCGATGATGCATGTGCTCCGTAGGGACGTGGTTTATTTCGGGAGCTCGTAAAATCGATTAACCATCCTATTTGTGTGCATGTCGACTGCGACTGCATAGTCGTCTGCTGCAAGCAAAACAGGATGCACTATTTCTGTCTCACGTCTCAGACAGTGTGTGTATGAAATTAATGTTCTGATTTAAATATAATTTACGGTGTTATTTACAAGGAAGTTGACTTGTTTAAGCTATAAATTGTGCTGTTGCCATCTTAGATGTCTTTTCGAATATATGGTATTGATGCGTGCATCTACATTTAAATATAAGAAACTTACTTTAACTTATGTTTATGAGCAGTTTGGAAAGCTTAATTATTTTTTGCTGTTCAGACATATTTAGCGAGAAAACCACTTATCAACCGATTAAATTAAATTACCAAAGAAGTCCGAACTAAGCTTCAGGGTGTGTTTTGGAAAGGCAAACTGCATTTGTATGTAAGGCACATTGATCCACCAACAGCGAACCTTTGAACCCAGTTTTAAACATCCCGAAATGGCGAACGAGCTCGCAGCAGGTGGCTAAATATGGAATCGGTTAAGTTGAGCTCACCACCATTTTTATCGGGCTAACTTAAGCTGACCCTCATGTGGAACCAATAAAGCAGCAATCGAGCGGCGCGTAAAAAGATTAATGGTCACTCAGAGCTCAAATTATATTGGATGCGTTATCATGAAGTCAATATACGGCATGGCGATCAACGTGTTGAGATCGCTTATGATAGATGGTAAAGGAAAATAAATGATGGACCGCATATTGTTGAACTCAAACATGAGAATAACGAAATTGAACTCAGTTTTCACGCCATTTTGGATCTTATTCAATGGATGGTAATGTACAATGTTGGTTGTAATCGAACTGACAGGTAGTTAAAGATCACCTTACATCATTTTCGGTTAAATTAAATTTTGCCCGAGTGAGGATGCATATCTCGTTGTGGAAACCAATTAGCTTTGTTAATTAGGTATAATTTATTACGTCTAGCTCCAGCCGTGTTTTGGATGTGGTTTGACATTTATCAATCGGTACTTAATTTACTGCCGTGTCGTAAAACGTTTTCATTAGTATAGTAATTAGTGGAATAAAACAATAATAAAAACGGATATATGATGGTCACGATTCTTGTAGACGTGAAGAATTAATTTGGATTAGAAATAGATAATGAAAGAAATAGATATATTAGAGATGAAATAGATCTTTTATAAGCTTGGCGTTCAAATAAATTCTAATGATAAAACAAATAATATTGGAGGGTCATATATTATTTGAATAAATGATTGATATAATGAAATGTGATCAAATACTTACTTGATTGATATTATCGCTACAACTTGGATGTTACAAAGAGAAATTAAATACTAAAACAAAATAGAAATTTAAATACGTAATTTAAAATTGGACTGACAAAACAACAACGACTAGACTATTCATTTCAATTGTTTTGGGTAGTTTTAATAACTTAAAAATCAAATAGCTAATCTTCTGAGTGTCTATTATTTTAGTAAGTAATTTAACTTTATAGACCATAGATAGGTATTTTGCTTATAAACGCAATCAAGATGCCCAAATAAATAAAAAAAATATTTTAAATCTGACATTTAATTTGTTTACTGCTAGTATCAGCTCATAACCAATTTAAAAATCAACATCCAAAGTAAACTACATGAAAAATATACACGTCTAGCGTACATTACGTTTAAGGCAAGTTGTTCGATTAATTAAGTTTATTTTACGATGGCAAATTGCAAACACGCCCATATTGCATGTTGGAGAATAATTTCTCGTTAACGATGTAACAAGTCGGGTTGCCTCGTATGTATGCTTTTTAAATTATTGGTATGAATTATGGAGATAGTCTATATCAAAATGAGGTGAGTAATATGGCTTATAAAATGGAAGTTTAATATAAAAGCTAATAACTATAAAATTATTTAAAGTTTACGTCTAGTATTCACGCAATATTGTTTACAAATTTTACACTTCTAAAGCGAAACTTACTGATCTCACAACAAATTTAAAAGATATTTTAAATTATGAGCTATTAAGATATATTTACATTGATAGTACTCGTAATATTAGTCCTAGAACCAGTACCACAAATACAATCTTCGAAGATCTTAAAAACTACTTTTATCGCAAAAGGACCATCACAATGTTAGCAAAATGACATGGACTACATTCAAATCGCATCTACCAGTTGCTTCAGGTTTCACAACTCGAATGCATAAAAATATATCCACTGTCCACCGTAACAGTCCGATATTAACATAATGGTTCACCGAGCACGCTTTACAAAACTAACTTGGCGCATACAGAATACGCATTTACATTTCCAACCAGAGAACTACACTGATTAGCAATTTACGGGCCCTTTCGTGGAGTACAAGAAGCATCTGCCCTTATGGCTTCAGTACATTTTACCTATTAGAACTAATTCTATTTTCGTTTCGATAAGATATACAAATAGACTATCTACTAAATACTTATCAAAAACAAAGGAAATATCTATGATTGTCTAATAACTCTACTAGGAAACGTTTTTTGGTGGCATTAATTGTGATATTATTTGTAAGCTTTTTTATTGTTGAATGTCGTTGTATAGATAGATATATTACAAGTATGTACGTATATCTTTAATGTATGATACAAGCAAGTTACAGTATTTAAAATAAAGAATATATCTCCGAGTCTGGGGGATTACTCTATGATCATTCGAAATTCGAAACGAAGTTTCTTCACTACTTTATATCGTAAGTGAAACTGTGCGAATGTGCCTAGATAATCCACGAAATGTTGGAATTCTGTATCATTAGTCATAACCTAAAACTAAGTTGGTGTTAATGATAAATGTTTTAAAGAATCATATAGGTTTTTGGATATAGAAAACTTATAACTTACTTTGTACGTCAAAAGTTCGAACACTCGAAATTCATTTAGAATAAACCCTTATTCCTTAGGATGGATGCGTATGCTTTATGTATCATTGCAATGAATTAACGATACACCTATTCTGCATTCGCCCATCCACGACACTTCAGTGATCATAATGAAATCTCTCGGCTTTGCAATTATCGAGTTACGGTGTCAGAGTCTAGACTGGTGTTTCATTAAACCAGCCTCAGTTAGTAATTACCACTTGATGGAGCAACTACGCTGATCAGCCGAGCAGTAATGTAATAACTTTTGTACCTAATGAACCGACATGACAACATGGACGTTATAGGTAGTTTTTTATGGAACCATACCATGTACGTACTTCATGATTACTGATTTTCTAAAGCGGTTTAAAGATGTAATATTCACTAGTTGTACTGCTAAAATTTCTAAGGAATTATCGCTGAACAATGTCTGGCCTAGTTAAAAAAACAAAGATTATATTAAAATTAATGAAAATCTGTATCAGCCCATATACGTCCCACTGCATGGCACGGGCCTCCTCTACAATCGACAGTACGATTGAGAGTGGTTAGGCCATATAGTCCACCACGCTGGCCTACCCCCAGTAGTGCCTAGTGCGGGTTGGCATGATTGATTAATGAAAATATCTATTTAGATTTGATTTCGCTCACTGATACGCAATACTTGGCTAATTCGTCATTAGAACAAAGATAAACCTGTAGTACAATTCACTCGTACTCGTCAATAGTTACTCAGTTCATTAGGATATTGTATGAGATCATACATCGTTTACGTTATCTTTTGGAATGACAGTAAAGATCAGGCATCAGACATGAACTTTATTACCAAGCATATATAAAACTATAAAAATCTATTTTTTATGAGTTCCTTTGATGGAGTTGCCAAAAAGATATCAAAACTATAACAGCTATGACAGGACGTCCGCTAATAAACAACTATCGACAGGTCTTGTTTACGATATGAGAAACTCAATTAGAAAGTGTTTTCAGTGGTAGACATGCGGAAGAGCTCGTTGTCCAATTAGCTATGTACGTATTTTAAAACGAGCAGGCGGCATACTTCAAGTTAATACAAACATTCGCTAATTCCCACCTCAAATGAATATTCCATGAAACTTAGAAGTCACTCAGCCTTAGAAGACTCTAGGTCGAGTATTAAAAGTATGAGTGATATAAACCAAGGTAAAAATTGACCAGGCCCCCAGTCCCCGGCAGCCCCACTATTCCTGGCGATGGTAGCAGCCATGGTTACGGACAAAAAGATATTCGTTGAAGGTCATACAGGTATACGCGCCGACCTCGACACACCCAGATGAAGAAGTAGAGGAGATGTATGAGGACATAAGTCGGGCCATACATACTTCCAAAACCTACTTCAATGTTGTTATGGGGGACTTCAACGCAAAGTTGGGCAAGAGAAGCGATGCAGAGTTGAAAGTGGGGCAATTTGGACATGGGCAACGGAACCTCAGGGGTCAGAGGCTGGCCGACTTTCTGGAAAAAGAGGGACTCTTCGCGATGAACTCTTTTTTCCAGAAGCCGCCTCACAGGAAATGGACCTGGCTGAGTCCTGACGGTTCTACGAGAAATGAGATAGATTTCATCTTGACGACAAATAGACAGATATTCAGTGAAGTCTCTGTGATCAACAGGGTGAAAACCGGAAGTAATCACCGAATGGTTAGGGGCACATTGAATATCAACGTCCAATTAGAAAGACGCCGCTTGATGAAGTCTACGCTCCGACCTACTCGCGCCCATATCCAAAACCCCGAGAGCTTTCAACTCGAGTTGACAAATCGCTTTGATTGTCTAAAAGAAAACCTTGCAGTGGACGAGTTAAACAGCGGTTTGGTAGAAGCTGTCCATACGGTGGGATCTAAGTATTTTAGACCTCGCCGTAGGGATAGACCACAAAACCTCTCGATCCAGACTCTTGACCTCATGGCCAAACGTCGATCTTTGACGCTGCAGTCTTCCGTTGACGCCGAAACATATCGGCGGCTCAATAGACGGATCTGGAAGTCCTTGCGACACGATGTCCGTGGTCACAATACTGTGAGCATTAAGGAGACAATTGAGCGGAACGGAGGCTCCAAAGTGTTTGCAAGAGACTTGTCTATTGAGCAAAGCCTAGGCTGAAAACGGATGATGGCCGCGTGGTATCGACTAGGGCAGAGGTATTAAGAGAGATCGAGAGGTTCTACGGACAGCTTTACACCTCGGTTGCCGAACCTACTGTTAGCTCGGCCGAAGACCCGAGAGCCGAGTTAATCCGATACTTTAGCGATGATATCCCGGACATCAGCCTGTTTGAGATTGAGATGGCCCTCAAACAACTTAAAAACAACAAGGCGCCGGGTGAGGACGGAATCACTTCAGAGCTTCTGAAAGCGGGTGGAACGCCGATACTGAAAGTCCTTCAGAGGCTCTTCAATTCCGTTCTCCTCGAGGGCTTAACGCCGGAGGCATGGAGCAGGAGCGTGGTGGTACTGTTCTTCAAAAAAGGTGATAACACTTTGCTGAAGAACTACAGACCCATCTCGCTCCTGAGCCATGTCTATAAGTTGTTTTCAAAGGTCATCACAAATCGTCTTGTAGGCAAGTTTGATGACTTCCAGCCTCCCGAACAAGCCGGTTTCCGAAAAGGCTTTAGTACCATAGACCATATTCATACACTACGGCAGGTTATACAAAAAACCGAGGAGTATAACTTGCCGCTTTGTTTAGCGTTTGTGAACTATGAGAAAGCCTTTGATTCGATCGAGACCTGGGCTGTGCTACAGTCTCTTCAGCGGTGCCACATAGACTATCGGTACATCGAAGTGTTGAGGTGTATATACAACAACGCCACCATGTCGGTCCGAGTACAGGATCAGAGCACGAAGGCTATTCCACTACAGAGAGGCGTGAGACAGGGAGATGTCATATCTCCGAAACTGTTCACTGCCGCGCTGGAAAATGCCTTCAAGCTCTTGCAGTGGAAAGGATTCGGCATCAACATCAACGGCGAGTATATCACTCACCTTCGATTTGCCGACGATATTGTAGTCTTGGCAGAATCGCTGGAAGACCTTAGCACTATGCTCGAAGACCTTAATCGAGTTTCCCAACAGGTGGGTCTTAAAATGAACATGGATAAAACGAAGATCATGTCGAATATCCATGTTGTGCCCACCCCCATTGGAGTTGAGGGCTCGACTCTCGAAGTTGTAGACGAATATGTCTATTTAGGACAAGTGGTCCGGTTAGGCAGGTCCAACTTCGAGAGAGAGGTCAATCGGCGAATCGAACTCGGTTGGGCAGCGTTCGGGAAACTTCGCGACGTCTTCTCGTCCAAAATACATCAGTGCCTAAAATCGAAAGTCTTCGATAGTTGTGTGTTACCAGTGATGACATACGGCACTGAGACGTGGCCTCTCACTGTGGGCCTCATTAAAAGGCTCAGAGTCACTCAACGAGCCATGGAGCGGGCTATGCTCGGTGTTTGCCTACGAGATCGAATCAGAAATGAGGAGATCCGTAGGAGAACCAAGGTTACCGACATAGCCCATAGGATTGGCAAGTTGAAGTGGCAGTGGGCCGGGCACATAGCTCGTAGAACCGATGGCCGTTGGGGCCGAAAGGTTCTCGAGTGGAGGCCACGTACAGGCAAGCGAAGTGTCGGACGCCCGCCTACCAGGTCGACGGACGATCTGACTAAGGTCGCAGGAAGTCGCTGGATGCAGGCCGCTTCCAACAGGTCATTGTGGAGATCATTGGGGGAGGCCTATGTTCAGCAGTGGACTTCGTGTGGCTGATATGATGATGAAACCAAGGTAATGCAGTGCTTATTGTTACTGGTTATGACTGTTGTTGATGTTGACACTTCAGCTTCATCATTACGATTTAAATAGTATCTAGTAGAATAATTGAATAAACGAAGCAAGACAATCAAAGGTAAACAGTTTTATAGACCTAGAAAATAATCCAAGACGACAGAAATAAGTTTGACCATATAATCAAAATGTTTAGCATTTTCCAATTATTATGTGGAAAAAAAATTGCGTAAGATAGGTATAAATATAAATATAAATATCCACGTAAACGATATCAAACACGTACATGAGTTGCAACTTAATCACACAATAATTTCTACCAAAGCTGAAGGAATTTCATAATATACGGTATGTTATAGGTTGGTACGAGGTACACGGCATAACAGGGTTTCTCTATCCCATAGGTGTGAAACTACATAGGCTTGGTTACAAAACACCCTCCACTATACAAATATTTGTCACACGCACAAATATTTGAATAAATATTTCGTGCGACGAATCTGTGATCTGTGGCTTGCAGGAATCATTTCATAAACCTATTCCTAGTGTCTAGGATCTTAAAATCCATTTATTAAATTTTTACCGTACACAACCCATTGGGAAAAGGATATTAATCTATTAATATAGAGAAATACAAGCTTAAATCAAGCTTATAATTTTATTAAGTTTTTCTCTGTAATCATATCTGTAACTTATTTCGGAGCGGAGTAACAAATGATTTTCAAATATGACTTTTCCCTTCTATGATGGGGGTTAACATAATAAATTGATGTCAATTTATAATTCAACGTTCAATTGTTATTTAAACAATCATAAAAATGTTCGTAACTTGTCAAAATTGTTAAAATAAGTTGAACTATGATTATGACTGTGCATGACTGTCGTCTAATCACCACAACAATATATATAATTTTCCGTACCAATGCCCAAAAATTTTACATCCAATCATTACATAACGAGGGTTTGAGTGACACGTTTTAAAAGCCACTCGAGAAATTCGTCTATAATAACAAGATTTAAGCTTTTAACGTACCGACTGGATTGACAGTCAATTCCCTCGATCAAAGGATGACGCTGCCAGTTTATTGTGGACCGAACGATTATTACAAAGAGATTTTCGAAAGCCGGGCTCCGTGTTACGACTAAGGCTGGGTACACGTGGGTTGTTATACTAAACATGTAAGGTGCGTAGGAGTCTTTGGTGCTTGGCTTTGTGCCGCCGATTTATATTTTGTCTGCACGCGGCTTAATACGCGTATGTTTTTCGAGAGGTGATTAACTTTTTGACGGGGCGACCTGTCAGCCAACACTTATCTAATAAATTGCTTTAATGTTTTGTGTGACGTAACTTATTCAATTGCAATAGTACGTACTGTGAGATAGAGGTACTGAAGTACCGTCAATCAACTTCTTTATTAGTACATCTGTTTGTGATGACACAGATATGACCCTATATAAGAGCAAAATTTAAGTCAAAACTAAATCAGAGAGCAGCAATTTTATATTAGAGAAGCTTTTAAGCCTTACAATGGAGCATACAATTTTAACAATTAATAATTACATCAACTTGCGATACCAATCGGTGAACATCCCGACTTAAAACAAAAACGAATAACACTTTTACACGAATAAACGACAGCCGATATAAGTTTTTTAGGGCATCAGAAACACTTAACTTTACGACAAAGCGACGCGAACGGTGTTTTCATTGCAATATTATAGAATTCGTGTAAAATCGAGTACTTAGCCGATCGGCAATATCGTCGGAGTCATTTCACCCAGTAAGTTTTTTATTTCGTTGTTCGTTCGTGCTCGAACTCGAGATCGTTGCCTCCTATAATAAACAAGTTGGCCGGTATAACCATATTTCGAGATTTAGTTTTGGGATAAAAAGGATTATGACACGACTTGCGTAAACAAAACGGTTTCATAACAAAAAGGTTACGAGGTTCTTTCTTGTGTCTATTCTTTGTTGTTAGATTACTGATATCATGGTACCGTTTGTTACGTAATGTATATGAAGTTTAAACATAAGCAAGATAATGAAGAAAATTAATAAATGACTAGAAACAAGAAAGTTTTTGGTCCAAAATATTATCATATTTTTTTAATTAGACCACGATATAAATACTTACTTGAATATATCAGAGAAAGGGGATTATAGCTTGCTTGACTCGGAAATAGAATCCATGCTTATCAGGGACCGAAACCGGTATCGAAAATACCGGTATTTTTTGGTATCAACCGAAAAAAATAATACCGGTATTTTTAATGGTAACCGGTATCCGCCAATTTTATTCGATTCCTAGAATTTAACCGGTATCATACCGGTAACCGAAATAAGGGTTACCTTTATGTTTCATGCGAAGTTCCTTATAAGTCAAAGCGGGGGCAGCGCCTGTGTGTGGTTATACCGCCGTTTGTCTTTACTAAACATTATGGCACTATACCACACAATTATCTTTACTCATTTCATGAATTTTTCAACAGAATTACCCACCAAAATTGAAATGAACCGTATCCAGCGATATTGTGTAAACAACACGATAAGTATGATTTTTATTTGTTATGCAACAACAACGCATTTTCTTTTGCATTCAAGGTCTTTTTAGGTTACCGGTATTAAAACGGTTCCCGTATATAAGGGTAACCTTTATATTGCGTCATAGCGGTTACCGAAATCTTAAAGGTAACCGAAATTCGTCGATACCGGTACCGTTATGTCGAATGGGTTTCGGTCCCTGATGCTTATTCAAATCATACCCTTCTTAATGTTTTGTTCTATGCCATAACTTATAAACATTGGATTATTTTTACTCACACTAAAATTGTAAGAATATCCTAGTTCCGATAGCGAGATGGTATCACGAGAGATGTTCACGTGCAAGCGAGATATACATACGCATAATGTGTAGGTGTGAACGAGACACGTGCGGAACATGCCTCGGAAGCCTACCGCGGCGGTTCCCAAACTTTTGTACCGCACAAAAAACATTAAGATTTTAAATCTGATGTAATGGAAAATTTGACTTTAAAGTTTGTAAGAACAATACTTAAAGTACTTTTTAAATCGTCACAGGAAAGCGTAATGGAAAACTCGATTTTAAGTATGTATCCATACATACTCCAAAGTCATTACTTGAAGACATTACTTAAAAGACGTTTTTTAAATCTTCATTTTTATTCCTTGATGACAAAATCAAACACAAATTGTTAGTAGCGCTTAAAAGATAATAATTACATATCACAAAACTGCGTTTTAACGTGTTAGATATTTTCATGAAATAAAATAAATAATTATTATTAATCAATGGCTGTATAATGATCTGAAGGACATTAAATAATTGCAAAATGATTGAAAAATGAATAAAACTGAATTAGACTAATAATTCAATAACTAGTGAACAAATTAATAAGAATATCGTTTCAAAAATACACACAACATACTGTCCCAAAATTAAACATTGTTTCCTTTCTTAATTGTCAAGAAAAGATTGAGAATCTCTGCTGAGTTGTGCTTTTCCTTCGCTTCTCGTTAAGAGCTTTTAACGAGCCGACCGGCGACCTTGCCGTAACGACTAGACAGAGAGCGCGCATCTCCAAACGTCACAATCCACGCGCTAGACAAAGACGGACAATCAAACTGTAACAATGAGCTTACTAACAAGAGCCGACTGCCGCATCGAAACGTCGTAAGTGCCGTAATCACGCAACCGATTATATGACGTACCCATATTTGTTTAGAGTGTGATTTTATAAAACAAACATAGTTTGTTACGTAACATATGCTGACAAGGCTCGTCTGACTAACGAGAATGACTCCGGCGCAGGTTTTGTTACTTTTCTGATGTAAACCTTTCGGTGAAACAGGAGGGTGTATATTAGTTTGGAAGTTGGTACGCTACGGGCAACAGTCATAAATGCCTTTTGGAAATTTATTTAAATTGGTTTCTGGTCGCGAACAGCTAATCGTGGCTATAAAAAATGTTACAAGCGCATTTTTATGTGATAGTATCTCTAGATAACATTTAATTGTTATTGCTGTCCATAGAGACTTTATTAGCAGCTTAAAATACATTGTTCCGGAGGCCTATGTGTAAATAAGACCATTACTGTCTAGTAATAAAATAAATTTACAATCGTTTCAGGGATATCTGGCAAACTCTAATTACTAATATAATATATTTTTGGTTCGTGAAAAAAAAATACGCAAAAAGATCATATAAAACTTATAAAAGTTTTAGGAATAGTAATTATAAACACCAGTAATAAACTTAACAAATGTCTAGAAATTGTAAAACAAAATTATTTATAGATAGTAGTTAAGATGCAATTTATAGCTTTATTGAACATAATAGGGGCATACGTATGATCATAAAATATCTAATATGACGTGTGCTTTTATTTAAACCATCTACCTGGATACAATCTATGTTATAGTAATATTATATCACCTGTCCGACTGTCGACCGTTTAAACTACATATTATAAATTAAAACAAAAACCCCGCTGAGTTTGTTTTTATGAGGTCCGTTCCTAAAAAATCCTTTTATCGGGTTTATTTATCAAAGTGATTAACGTGGAATGGAACGTCTTCCGCCATGTTGGTTGTTATGGAAGAAACTCCCGCGCAAACGTCAGTCTCCGTATTATTATTATAATGTATTATAATGTTAGTGATATTTCTTGCTTGTAAATAAAATGACTTGGATGACCGTCGTAACTATTATGTTAAAGTAATTGAAATTTCTTGGAGTAACGGTCTTGTTTAGAAATAATAGTTATATACATACGTAATTGATATTTTCAGGATACTTGGGATATTATCTATCTCACTATTGGCTATTTGTTCCTCACTAGGATTGGAATCAGCTCTACATTAGGGAGAGCTCAGAGCCAGATAAGTATTTTTTACTTTTTCAAGAGTAACTTATCGGCGCTAATTTGTTTATTGATTGTTTGATTCGATACGGTCTTGGTACCACAGGTTCCTATTAAAACAGTGTTAAAATTTGTTTGTTCGGTAAATACGGCCGCGCGATGGCTCATGCCACTAACGCGTTCCGTCGTCAATCATGTCGGACTTTATTACAACACGCCTCGTTACTCAATATACCCGAATGTTGCCGGATTAAAAAAATGGAACGCTAAGCTGGCACTCAGCGGAGTATTTGGAATATAGGGCTATTTTTGTGGTACTATAGAGTACTGAAAAATGTAGCGAAGGGACGGGTGTAAATTGCTATTTTAGTAAATGTAATACGGTTCGCTAACAGAAAAGATGTCCAGTATCCGTGTTTTTTTTTTAATCTTACAATAAGTAATTTACACCGCTATCAGCGCATTTTTCGTACTTTCGCCAATAGAAATAATACTCTAACAGCTCATCTTTAAAAAGTATACGCTTACTCATTATTTAAACGATATTGATTTTTCCGAAAATAAATTAGCTCTGACTATATTTTAATTATATAAGAACAACTCTAAAATTAAAGTCTGGCAACAAAAGCAACACGGTTCAAAAAAGTTCCAATAATAAAAAACCCAAATAAAACCTTTTTCGAACACTCCTTGTTGGAAATAAAACGCTAACAAGCAGCATCTTAGCGCCCTAACAACGGTTAGATTTCTCCCGTATTGGTGGGCCGTGATTACTTCTTTGATGGTACCGCCTCATCGACGATGCAAACTAGAGTTCAAAGTGACCGCTCGCCTAGAGCGTGTTTTGATTATTATCATAATTAGGATTTATCATATCGGGGAGCCTGCGTTAATGATCGTTATGGAGTTAACACTTTGGATGGACAAGATTGTTGAAACTTGCCTCTATAATGTTTTTATTTTTAGTACTTAAGACATTAAGGTCAATGACCTGGAAAATTTATATGAAAAACAAAATATCATTCCTATAAGCTAAACTGGGCTTCTTTAAAAGAAACGGTAGTCATCAGCTGACATCTTTTTTATTACAAAATCTAAATACTGAAGTAAAATAAAAATAGGATCCGGCAACCTTTGATAACGAATTTCGGCTTTGACTAAGACCAGAAAAAAAAAGCCCAATCTTGATCTCTACATACAAAAAACATCTACTTTATACTCATAATTTCCAAATCATCTGAGCTATTATAAATTCATAGGCCAATAAATAACAGACAGTTGCATTCCGTATCAAATTTATTCCGGTTTTGACAGCTGTCATAATACTTTGCGATCTGTGTTTGCGATAGAGCGGTGACACGGCGGGACTTCGGTGCCATGTTAAAATTTATTTCCATTTTGACATGTTTTCACTCGGCTTTATATGGCAGGGTAAAATTAAGTTAATCATCAGACTTGTGCAAGACTATAAAACCTACCATACAGCCATCTGGGTAGGTACCACCGCAATGTCTATTTCTCCCGTGAAACAACACTGCATAAATGCACTGTTGTGTTGCGGATTGAAGGACATTGTAGCCAGAGTAACTACTGGACATATTGAGACTTAACATCTTATGTCTCAGGATGGCGAGCGCAGTGGAATGTTGCTACTGTTTATGAGCGGTCGTATCGCTTACCATCAGGCGAACGGCTTGCTAGTCTCATCATTAACTGCAATAAAAAAAAATCTCAATTTACGGTTGGAATCGGTTAAAACTTTGCACGTAATATAAATTCCGAACCGGATAATAGCCGACACAGCAAAGATATTATCTTGAAGCGTTTTATTTTCTTAAGAATTTTAGTTTGTTACACTTATATATATTTTCAAGAATTAAACTAAAATATTTTAATTTCTTCAAATACCAATGGTTTGTTGTGATTGTATCGTTTTGTAAAATCACGTTATAATTTAGTACACCCAAAGTGGTGATTTAATTAATAAGGTGCAACATCGTACAATACAAGACAGCGTATATAATGAATAAATTGTGGTCGTAAAGTACAGGCAGACGGCAGTAGGCTGTATGTTCCGAGACTGGTTCGCGCGTTGCCATTCGACATGGACATCGAATTTTACGCGTTCTCCTCACCAGATTTACGTTTTACACCCATCCGTTGATAGTGCCGGTGAAAATCGTTGAATTATTGTCTTATACGTACTGAGACGACTAAGGTAAAGATTTGAGTTTAGCTAAAGGAAGCTTGAGTTAGTGAAGACAGATATAAAAACTTCGGGTAGCATTGTATTAATAAGAATTCTATTACTCATGATTGGATTTATTTTATTACAAAAACGAAGTTAACTCTTCAAGTATTGCAATTATAATAAGAATTGAAAACCTGAGTGGGACACAGTACAAGTGTACGAGGTCCTTACAAACCCATATATTATGTAGCAATTTCCATGTATGTATGTGAATTAACAATACGCAATCCCATACCGTTGCGTATAGTGTAAAATAAAAATTCTCGTTTTAATATTCATGTACTCGGTACTCCAGCAGTTACAAAATTAAAATTTCATAAAAAACGTAAAGTCTAACTGTGACTCGCATAAGCAATATCCATAAAAACGAGGTTTAACGTGTCGTTTACAATATCCATTTTAAACGGATAATTTACGAAGTGTCGCCGAGGCGGTGTTGGAACGAGATAAAAATCCAATCGGTTGAATTGGGCAAGCTTATAAATTGCCGTGAAACGGCCGGTATGTGCCTATGTAAACCACACCTCGTTATATCGAAGTTTATAGGCCGTTTAAAATGACTATTTTACATACAATCGTGCGTTTCTTGTTCAATGTTAATAAACAGGTTATCCTTATATCCTTTGTTAAGTATACGTTGATGCATGACTGACGCATCGACATCTCAGCTTAAAACACTGTCTTCGTACAGTTTTAAATTGGCTTCAAATGAGCCTGTTTTAAGTACGTGTTGGTTCAGTATACGATGGAATGTTATGCTCGTGTTAATCTCTTTTTGGGAAATTGCGTTTCGGATAAGAAATTGATACTGCTTTCTTCCCTTTTCTAATAGCACGTTAAACCTAAGGATCAACGATACATTGGCGATAGTGTCACACGAAACTGTAACTTATCGCAAAAATTAAAAGCAAAAAGTAGGCTCATATTCTATATGCAGTTATTATGCTTCTATTAGAATTACCTAAAAATGTGTATAAATTAGAAGTTTAGAAAAATAAAAATACTTTCACCAATATACATCTATTGCTTGTGTCTGTCACTCTACTGGATTTGTTGATACAGATTTACGAAATTACACATTCCAACAAATGAATTTTTAATATGTTTTGTACATACAATCTTGTTTATTCCTGACCAGACATCAAAATATAATCGGTCCAATAAGTTTTAAAGAGAGCATACAACTATAATACGTCTAGTACATAAAAATAAGCTAGATACAGGAGAACTTAGCATCTATAAATAGACGAGAGGTTTAAAAAACGACTAGTACATTGGCGTCAACACTCAACACGTCTTGGTGAACTAGTTGAGATCTATTTTGCGCCGTAATACATGGTATTTACGAGTTATGGCAATCGCTTCTCTTGGCAGGCGATAAGATGATTCTAGGGCAATTGCGTGCTGTCTTGCTGATCGACGTTATTCAGGATTTAGTGATTATACATTCTAAGTCTACAAATAGGTTCTTTGTTAATATAACCGGAGGGATTTGTAGTGTTAGTTTCTGTTGTACGATAATTTCAAAAGTGTTAAACAATCTAGCAACATACAAAACTAGCCATTTTTTCTATAATCTTATTCACATATTTTTTATTACATACTAGCGGCCCGACCCAGCTTCGCCTGGGTGCATATATTTTTTGATTCCACTCTACACCAGAAACATGTTGTTTTTCGTATAAATTCTTGTATATCTAAACTTGACGTAGCTATCCTACTGTCCGGCTCAATCCCGTCTCATCCGCCTGTTCAGTCTCTTCCCAATCCGTCCCGTCCCTTCTCTTTATTATCCATCCCGTTTTATAACGTGCATTTACATTCGTCCTAACAAATCTGTCAGCTATCCCAGCCCTCTCCCGTACCTTCCATTATATTTTATTTTATGTCCCTTCTCTCCATGTACATCCATATATATGTACATATAAAGATTGCCTTATAAATTTTTGACATTAAAAACTTTAGCGTTTTTTATTGTCCATCCAATATTCCTTCCCTTATTTCAGCACCAAAATGCTGTTTTTCCAAAAAATATTGCACGCCATAACGTTACTTTTTGTTAGTAATAAAGAGTTAAAATATATTTTTTTATAGACATAACTTCAGTGGTTTCGATTTTCTTAGATATAACATTTCAACCCTTTTTTACCCCCTTTAGGTATAATATAACCTATCTCAGTCCGATACGATGTACATTTCTATCAATGAATTATAGCGAAGGAAAGGCCACTGTAAAAATTCGTGATAAAAATGGCATTCGATCTTGAAAAGGAGTAAGTATAACTTCTTATGCTGCATTTACACACTTGGCCAACCTCAGCCAGCCTCCACCAACGCAAGCGTGTAAACGGAGTGTTTGGCTCGGCTGGCCTTATGTTTTTCATAGTTAATAGCTTGGAGTTGGTAGACGTTGACCCAGCCTCAGCCAACATGTAAATCCACCATTACGGGTGAACATTATTTATTTCATTGTCCTATATTAATGTAGCTAGATATATTCTCCTTAGTTTATACAAAATAAATTTCTGAACGCATGCATAAACAATTAAAATCAATTAAAATGTCAATCAATTTTCACTACTGTCAATATTTT
This sequence comes from Hyles vespertilio, assembly GCA_009982885.2. Classification (NCBI taxonomy): domain Eukaryota; kingdom Metazoa; phylum Arthropoda; class Insecta; order Lepidoptera; family Sphingidae; genus Hyles; species Hyles vespertilio. Next base: position 5,547,447 of record CM042806.1, on the reverse strand, counting down.
ACTTCTTTAAAATCTAAAATACGCCATTAATCGAAGATTGTGGATATATGTTTTCGATTCGAAACCTTTATTTAAATACGTTCTTTAATTTGAGGGCAGAGTTTACCATATCGACAGGGTGAAAATTAAATGTTTGACAGTTACAAACCCATGAACATATTGTATGGGAAAATCACGCACATTGTTTTGATAGATATGATTGAATTTGAATTTTGTATAAAGGTAATAAAGTGCAAATTGACTCTTTGACGTTAGGAACATACCTACATTGTTTAAACAACAGTGAGTGCTTGTAATTTAATATGAACTTTATACAATAGCAATAAAGCTCAAATTGACTCAACGTTTTAGTTAGAAAACGTTTGTATGGGGTAAAGAAAAGGGCTGTTTTTAGGGCTTTTCCGGCAATTATTCGAAATTTTCTCGCCGTAAAAACCATCCTTGGACTTCCACAAACATTTTAAAAAAAGAATTATCGAAATCGGTTCCGCCGTTCACACGTGATGCCGCGACAACGCGAAATGGGTTTCATTTTTATATATATAGATATTTCAAGTGGCTATACATGTTTCAACTCCTCTGCGGTTCTGTAAATATGAAGGTATAATTTTAGTATAAGAGCTGCAGAGCCAAAATGTATTGAAACATGTGTAAAATACAAAACAAATTAATTACTCATCATTAGCCATGACATATTACCAAAAACGTCAACACATAATTAGAACAAAAAGTAAAAGAGCACTCATTACCAAAAGTTGTATATAGCATCGTAACAACTGAGCAATAAAGTAATTTGTAGAGCTTAGATCTTCCGTCCTTATCATATCGATGGGTATTTATAAGGAAAGAAAAGGACGGAGACAGCACCAAAAGGATAGATGCAGGTATCCCGCCGAATAGGCATGTGCATCTGCTTAGCGAGTGAAACGAGAATAACAAATGCTATGGAAACGCTGTATGAATTAATTTTTTTTTAAATTACCAATAAATGTGATTGCTCTTTCAGGAATTTCATTTCTCGAATACAAAATCATCATCATCATCATATCAGCCACAGGAAGTCCACTGCTGAACATAGGCCTTCCCCAAGGATCTCCACAATGACCTGTTGGAAGCGGCGTATACGTATAAATATATAAAATAAAATAAATAACTAAAAATATTGAGTTCGTAATTATAAGATTCGTCCATTCGTCGTCGTATAAGATTATAAGATTTCGTCGATTATAAGAGACGTCCACCCACAAGATGGTCCGATGACCTGGTAAAGGTCGCGGGACGTCGCTGGATGCAGGCTGCCTCCAACAGGTCTCTGTGGAAATCATTGGGGGAGGCCTATGTTCAGCAGTGGACTTCCTTTGGCTGATGGATGGATGGATGAAATATAAGATTTAAATAAATTTCAACATACTGTACTGTACCAGCCCATGCGGGTTGGGAATTTCATCATAACATGCAGATAAATACATACATACATACATATGAATATTAGTAAATAAGATTTATCTATGAAAAGTATTGGAAGAAGGCACACATATTGATTATAATTAGACGTACTATAAAAACACATACCCATAAATAACATAAACGTAAAATAAATTGTCTAAAAAAAGGCTCATAAAATAAAATAATTTACATTTATTCGTCTATAAACACGTCCAAACATTTCCCTGTTCCACGTATCTCGGAAATCGGGGCTGCTTTTTGGTTGCATGTTTAAATCACGACCGTCGGTATTTCTCCTTACGATCAATAAATCAATAAATACATATGGCGGTGTGCCTGTCCGTCTGTCCGTCCGATAGACATTAATGGAAATCGTTGTTTGTTTAGGACGCGCGATCCTTGCATGCACTGGCAGCGTTTGTTATTAAACGGAAGCATTTTATTCAACTTCCTCCATTTTATATCAGTTGCATGAAAGTTTTTGATAACAGTCATTATGTTCAAGGGACTAGAAGATGTCTATAGAAAAATTCAAAAGTTACATTTACAGAAATTGTAACAAACTAAATACGAGTGATGAATATGTGGAGTGAAGAATCTTTTCCTCTAACGTGCAATAGAAGAGGTATATATCCAGTAGTACACTGCTGTAGGCTGATAAAAATAAAGCACAACGATAAAAAAACGTACCACAGGTATCTCGTGAGTCACAGCGTTTTTAAAAAGCGTGTTACGAAGACACCACACTACGACCTCACACGGTACACACGCGGCAATGACTTATCCCCCACGCTACCGCTCTCGTATTTGTTATCTACGTTTTTCTTGTTACATATAAAAACCTGACTCTTTAAAGTAACTGTCGCTAAAACTACTGTTCAAAAACAGCCGGCAACAATAAATTATGAATTTTTTTGGCCGCTTATACTGCAGTACGGTCGGCGAAAAAACTTCTACCTGCAAGCGACCCACACAATGGGCCGCGGTCGCCCGTTTATTTGGGCGAACGTCGTAACATTTCACGTTGTCGTATTGGGAAAAAACGAGCAAAGTTCAAACACAAAGAATTCTTGCATTTTCTGAGAACAAACGTGACCTTGTGTTTGAGAGAAACCGAACCACAAATCGCGGAATAAATGAAAGATTTAAATATACTGGTTAGATTTCGGCGGCGGCCCCCTTTGTTGGCAGATTTGTTATTCATGAGTAAAAATTTGAATACAATTTTCCGCCCAGAATATAAATCATACTATGCATATCGCATAACGGATGTGTGTAACTTTCCTTAGTTTAATTGTATTGTAAAATACCCTAGCCCGTACAGTAGATGGCTTATTCACATCTACCATAGACTAAAAAGACGCGAGTCAAAAATAATTCAAACTCAAAACAACTCTTTCGTTTTTATTACAAACATAAACATTGGAAAGTTAAATTATTTCGACACAAAGGAAGTCGAGATCGAAAACACGAATTAACAAACAAACGACTAATATTTCAAAAAGTCAGTGTGTTGGACGGTGAGTTTATAAAGTGAAAATGAGCCGTGAAAGCTTTTAAGAGGTTGAAGACAAGAGGACTGGTCGTTCGTATCAGGCGCTAAACAGACGCGTGTGATGCGAGAACGAGAGACGGACCGCATCCGCCGCGCTGCGACCAACATTCAATAAATAAAACGTACTACTGCAAATAAAATATTCAATATATTTACTGCGGAACACTATCTAGACAGCTTGGTATTAATATGAAAATTCACTGGTTCTAGCGTGAAATCAATTAATTTATATATAATATATCATGTAGTTAAACTTGCACAAAGATTTTACGATACACAATCTTTTTCAATAATATCAGAAACATACTTAGAACATTCATATCACTGATGAAAGTACTAGGAAAACAGAACAAATATCGCACTCATTTGCTAAAAAACGACAGTTCTAATATTAAATGAGATTTTTTCATAAAGAAAGTCTCTTGAAAACTCAAGCCCCTACAACCTACTCGCACCCACAAGTGCTTACATAGGAGATTTCAAACACGTTTCACATGCAACGTGCACGCTACCGCAGCACCTTCAATTTACGCTGACGGAGTAATGAAGCCGCTCCTTTAAGTACAATGAAGGGGAATCTAAAGCCCTCTTAAACAAAGTCACTTCAGTTTGTAAAAAATATCAGAAATAAAAGCCCTGGTCCTAGAACACCTATAGCTATAGCTTTTTCCCCATTGTATTAGCTATTGCATTGACGTGACTCGTTGTAATTGTTGTTGTATTTTTAGACGTAAAATATACTATATTTAAACTTATTTTATGTAATTCGTGTTTATAAAATGTATAAATCATTAAAAATCTAATTATTTGACTTTTAAAAACGTAATCAGTTGTTCCCGCTTAACACAGCCATTCTGAAAACTGCAAAGATGTCTTTGCTCAATTGAATTTAATGAATCTAAGTTTAGAACATAACATTTTCAAATATCTAGTCCTACTTTGTACAGTGTAATGTTTATTTCAGAATATGATATCATTGCATTAAATTTGATTCAGCACTTATTTCTGAACGCCATGCTGTTTATTTTGGCCAGAAACATACCGTAAACATAGGAAACGTCACTCAGTTTTCCACATTTCGTAGTACAAAATACATACATTTCACAAAGTAAGCGCTATCTTGAGTCACGTCTATTGTGCTAGACGTAGTATGTTTTATCATATTACTGTAACTTGACCTTAACACCGTTATGTTTAAATTAATAAAACAACGCAAACAAATATTAATTTATATCTGACGATATATTTACTTCATAAGTAAAAGCTTCATCACAACGTATTAAGAAAATTGGCGATTAACCTTCACGATCCCTAATACTAATAATAACACTCATTACCATAAACAAGCTAGAATTCAATTCCAATTTTAAGAAGTTTCCCAGAGCGGCGCGGCGCGGCGGGCGGTTCGGTTAATCGTCCTTAATTACACGGCTATCAATCATCGAAAACCAACAAACGGAGTGGTTTCCGAAATTATCGCTCACCCACATGCCATATAGCAAAACTCTTGACCTTTGTATAACTACAATCTACGTGCGTGGAGGAATTTTGATGCGAGAAGCCTATCTTTTAACGTTCGGATATTTTCTCCAGCAGAAAAGGTAATAAAATTGTTTGAATTCCGCGGCGCTTATTTACGCACCTTTTACCTTTTCAATTATTGCTTCAGTCAAAATAATAGCCGCATAAATACATTAAAAACATTTAGCACTGTAGCCTCGATGCAGGGTTAATATATTTCCTTTGTTCTTTCAAAAAGGAATTTCGATTACGTAATAAATATCCTTAAATATATAAAGAATACACTGTAACGCCCAAACCCGACCTAGGTATTGTAGATATTAAATAGTAGTAACCTGTCAAGTGCCAACATACCATTTGACCCGCAGTCTAGTTCATCTAGTTTCTAATCGAATAGCGACGTATGGAATAGGTATGTATATTCTTGATTTCTACTTTAATATCGTGCCTTGTGGAACGGCTGTGAAACGAGAGGCCGCGGGTTCGACACCGACATATTATGCTTGTGTAATCCAGAAGTATTTTTTTCGGGTCTAGGTGTTGGTGAGACCGAAAAGTCTCTCGTAGGTTGTGACTTATGATACCAACGATACAACTTAGTGTGGATTCGCGACTTTGTATGTGACTGTTGAGTGTATTTATTTATTACATTCGTTGTGGTCTTAAATGAATTTAATATCGTCGTTATTTACTATCTGGTTAAACTGTATTTCTCTAATGTGATAATATTCATGAACACAATTGAAATACATTGGAATCATTTTAAAGTGGCGTATTTTAAACTAGAATATTTTTTCAGATCGAAGCGTTTCATACTTAGGAAAGTCCACTGTATATGTTTTTCTACTAAAACAACAACCTTATACCTATCCCTTGGCAACCTCTAACATGTTTTACGAACATAAACATAGAAAGTGATAATGCTCACGATATCAAGCAACAATGGGCCAGATTATCATTATGCTCGAAATGGCCTGGTTTGAGTCAGGGACCAAGCCCAAACATCGCCGTATCAGGGCCACGCATCGCTAACGAGAATACGCGGAGAGATGCGAGATTGTGCCCGTGTCGTTGGATTATCTCTTTAAATAAATCCTATTAATATATTTTATCTACCCACAATATTTCAGGCGGAATATGGTAGGAATTTCATATGATATGGATACTATACCATTGAATAGTCCAAAGTATCAAAATTATTTTGATTATGAATAAAATGTTATTAAAATACGATTTACCTTCGATCTAGTACGGCGTGGATGAGTTGTAAATTGCGAGTCCTGAGTTTAGAATACCTAGAAGGCAATTCACGTTGGAAGTTAAACATAATTTATGTTACTGTCCATGGAATACATTCAACGTAGATGTAATTTGTTTCGGTAATTTCACATAACAATAGAAAGAAAGAGTCTTAAATATGTCATAGGATGCGCAAAGCTGCATTCCCACCTCTTACAATTTCCATAGTGATCTGATAGAAGCATCTTTGGTTTGAAGAGACTCTGAGTTTCGCGAATCTCTTCGAAATTTGTCTAGAAATATGATTCTTGATAATACCTATCGTCAACATGAAATTCATATAAAAAAAACTAAACTGAACTCAAGCCTTTTTTCCCAAAAAAGGGTAGGCAGAGGACATCAGGACAATCAAGCTTCATCATTTTTACGCTTCACGAGGATTTTGATTAATGAAAAATCTAATATAACTTTGCCCGACCCGGGATTCTATCACCAGACCTCAGCTTTGCAATCATACCGTAGTACAACTGCACCACTGAGGCAGTCATAATAACTGCATTTGCATGACGTAACCAAAGTATACCAATTCGAAGAATACATTATGCAACACTGAATGTGCATAATCAATTGCTAACGCAGATAGTTAATTTGTTGCCATAAACAGTGAGATCATACTTGTAACAGGTAACCTTATAGAATCACATTACTGTATTTCCATTATACTCAATAATTAATTTAAATTTTACCTCATTGGTTGTCTTGCAACATTTGTGAACTAATCAATTGTAAAATACCTTTATTGCACATTGTATAGAAGGACATTATATTTAATTTATTTTCAAAATAATCATAAGTTTTAGCCAGACTTTTCAGCATTACGTATTAAAAAATCCCAAAAAGCTATGTTACACCAAATATTTAAGTAAGTATAAGCTTCGTTAAAACCACTGGTAAAAACATACAAAGACGCGTATCATTTCATAGAAAATTAAATCTGTAATTGCATTATGTACGAATGGAATAACAAAACGTAACATCAATTCAGGCGGGGCAGTGCCGCGAAGGCTTTTTAATTATTTTTTCTATCGCTATGTGTGTATAGTGTATATTATTTGGGGCCAATAAAGCGTGTTCCAATAATGAGGTTCGATCGATAGGATCAGTGGCGGCCGCGCTGAGCCCGCGCCTTGTTCGATCACCGCCGCAGATATGCACAATCCTCGCTTCTCGGCCCCTTTGTGGCACCACGGTAAACAGTCTTATCCTTCGCTTGTTGCTTATTGTTTCGGATATTTATTTGAAATAACATGAATAGAGTATAGAAACAGCGGCAAAAAATCTACTGTAGTCTGTTTTATTTACACACCCATTTTTCTATTGAATTACATATTATAATATACATTGTTTTAATTACTGTGATATAATCATATTGTTTATTATATGCAATGAAATATTTTTATGAACGATAATTGTAGACCAACATTGTTGAACTTTATATATGACATAACAGGCTTCTTTTTCTCAAACATGATATTTGAAAATTTAACTATTAACTTAAAGACATCTTAAAATCACCCAGTCAGCTGTCTCATTGAACCAGACTCGGTGGCACAACACTTCCTCGAACTGTCCGCGTCGTTCTAAAAAATTATCTCATTCCCTAAGACAAAACGTGTGGGTAGATTGTTAAAAATGAAAATTATTCCGCCAGCGTAAACTACGGTGATTACACATCAGCCGGCCCAGCCCGAGGGAAACCCGTCTCTCCCGCTTATTGCCAGATGATTGAAGACCCCGCCGCCTCCGACGTGTTCCCGCTGGTGGGCGAGCGGGACGGAACATACTACTCATGTGAGAAAGAAAGGGATAGAAACAGCTCAGCATCTGATTAGCATCCCAATTACAGCGCGGGCGCAGTGGAATCGAATCCTCAGAAGTAGTGTTGTGACTAAGGATGTTGTTATCGATAGTATTTCATATTGTTTAAAATACAAAACAATGGTAGAAGTAAATGCTTCACTCTTATAAATACTTAGGATTAGTAAAGTTAAATAACTACATTTTAGTTTTTATACTTTGAAATAAAAATAACTGTTGAACTAAACCCTATTAGAGATTTTCCTTTCTTATGTGAATTATATGAATCAGATTACGGCACGCAAATAAAAAATACATTTTTATATACATACAAAACTATAAACAGATAATAAAACTACAGATTTAACAATTCATTTTACCTATGAATAATTTGTACAAATCATGATAAATATTACATACTTAATTATTTTCCTGTCATAATAATAATATTCATTAATTGTATGCCATTATTTTTCAAATGACGCCACATACAATTGATATAATATTTAGTAACATTAAATGTTCATTATTTAATGTAACATTGCTGCACAACTATACAAACCATTGTGTGCCAGACTTTAACACAACCAATATAGTACCCAATAAATCTTTTAATCGATAAGAAATAAACACAGCATGTCTCGGCAGCCCTATTAACGAGAATGCTGTTGGCAAGGCGGGGCGCGCTCGTGTTGAGATTACATCGGCAGCGCGCGGGGAAATTTTAAATAAACAAGAAATTATGAGCCCAGCCGACCCCGAGATTATACACTTTGTATTGGGACGTAAGACGCTGTAACTTGTAACTAGAGTTTACTGCGCCAAGCATTATAACAGCTATCCGCTTCGAAGGAAGTCACGATTAGTCTTTCGATGGTGTTACGTGCATAATGCAACGTCAAAATTCTTTAAATTGAAGATTTAAAGCAGAGGAGAAACATTGAGTGACATAGAAATGTCCAGAATAAAGATAGGCTTAAATGTCTACGTCCGTTAAACAATAAAGATGGGTAATGGATTCTTGTTTAAATCAAGTTACAAAAAGAGAACGCAATAAATATACTGAAGAGTTAGAAAATTTCAGTTGATATAAACATTTTTTCTAACATAAACAAAAGAATAAATATTTATCTGTACATCATTGCACCATTGCATCATGCATGAATCAAAATAAAACACAATCGTACGTATAGTACAAAATTGTTGATATAAATGAACAGGAAACGTTGCATTTTAACTTCAATTTACACGGCGCGGCGCGGCGTGTTGTCGGACCAACGGATCATTTTTATCACAAGCCTTGATATCCGCGTGATAACAGATTGCGTTCAATATATTGATTCAACGAATGTGTTTTATATTGTTAAAAATAGACAAGCACACATTACACATTAATACGTGTTGAATAAACTTATTATTTTAAATCAAACGATATAATTATTATATCTGTCATGAGAAATTACTTACTTATATAGATATTTAAAAATATTGAAGCAGGATAGAAAAAACTCTTGCTACTTCTTCACATTTTAATTACTGTGATATAATCATATTGTTTATTATAAGCAATGAAATATTTTTATGAACGATAATTGTAGACCAAGATTGTTGATATATGACATAACAGGCTTCTTTTTCTCAAACATGATATTTGAAAATTTAACTATTTACTTAAAGACATCTTAAAATCACCCAGTCAGCTTTCTCATTGAACCAGCCTCGGTGGCACAAGCACAACACTTCCTCGAACCGTCCGCGTCGTTCTAAAAATTTATCTCATTCCCTAAGACAAAACGTGTGGGTAGGTTGTTAAAAATGAAAATTAAACGATATATTATATCTGTCATGAGAAATTACTTACTTATATAGATATTTAAAAATATTGAAGCAGGATAGAAAAAACTCTTGCTACTTCTTCACATTTAACAACAAACAAAAATAGAATTAATTTATTCATAGACAATTTAAACCTATTTTAGTTGTCGTATGTTTAGTCAATTTCGATAGACTTCACATTCAATTTATGCGAAGAAGACAAATCATTGGTTGAGTAAAATAAGTTTATACACTGCCTATGAATAAGGTCGATAAAGTTTAGTACTGCTTCATAAATCAGAAACGATCTCGTTGAACAAACAATTATAAAAAAAACATAGATTAATAACTAAAGTCTTTAAATATATATTTAAGAGCTACTAATCATATAAAATAACGCTTCAATCGGCTCGGTATGAAGGATCAAAACAATTTTTTTATTAAAAATGACGAAGCCCTAACAAAACTTTCTAGTGGAGAATACGAGCAGACAAAGATAAATAGAATCTAATTCCCGATAATAATGATCCCATATTACCGTATCTTCGGCATTTTATTGCATTATTAAGTAGCCTTAAAGACCACTAAAATATTTCCATCGTCTTAAGTAATAAAGGAGGGAAGTTACGCGACCGTCTGATTCCATACATTACGAGACACATTCGGAACCGTAGAGTTAATATTTTCGGAACGCATCTGACGTTTTATTGCCGCATCCGTGGCATTTGGTCTATATGAAAATAAAATTACAGTTATTTAAGAATAGAAAAATCCGAATTTACATTCTCTAAACAGAAACGTTTATGTGCGCTCTGAGATTGTAGAGCTGTTTGTACTGAGCAAGATTTACGATTTATTTACGTTTTGTTCGTCCATCTGATATGTTTTGATTATTATTCCATTTCGATGGTATACAATATACATATAAACAGACACACGTTACTTATGTTGTAAGTTATGATTATTCTAGCCTACTATATTGGTAGCATTCGTCCTATAAATTGATAAAATAATAACATGTTGAGATAACAGACGATAAATATTTGATTTCAATGCGTTCTTATTCTCGATTTATTTTTATGGATAAAACCGGAGGGGCTATTTAAAAAAAGCCATAACTAAACTGTAGTTCAAAATTGCTAGTTATCATAGACAAGAAATAAAAACTACTTCGTATAAAAATAATAATTAAATATAGAACAATCCTTACGAGGTGTGTACACAGTACAAGCAGTATGGTGTGTGAACGCATAGTAGATTGCGGAGGCTAGCGAGATCTCGGATCGTCAAGATCGCGCGGGCGGGCGCGTCGGCATTCATCCTGCTGAGCGTTCAGCGCATGATTACAAAACCAATTTGACGTTTCTCATTACGCAGCGACCACAATATGCGCTCGGCTAACTAGTTCCGTGCACACCGATCTGTTATTATGTTAATGGAGCTAGTTTAGAGCCGAACGCAGGGTTGCCCGCTTTTAAATTACTGCAATTCAAAATAACATTTGGGAAATATGCTCTAGAAATTACTATAAGAATTGAAATGTCTCTAAATCACACATGTATGTTTGATGTAAATATCGAACAGGCAGTTTATTTTGGCTGTATTTTGAAGCGGGTTATGGAATTAAAGACAGCTAAATCCGTAGAGTTTTATAAAATCGAACAAGCCAAATAAATTCTGATAACAATTCAAATGTTCAAATTCACAAAGTCAAAAAAAACCTTAAACATAGAAATAAAAAAGGCGTTCATACAATTTCAATCCAGTTTAGAACAATTTATTAACATCCCTGTGTATAACAGTCAGTATATAAAGGACAATGGCGAAATCGTATTTGCATGAACAACGCGTTTAGAAATATCATACTTGCTAATAATAATATTATTATTTTTCGTGACTTTTCAGAATACTAATTATAGTTGTGTAACGTTTAAGTTTCACAATAAAATAAAAAGCTTTATTGACTATTTTGTATGGGAATCAGTTTTTTTTTTCAGCAATGGCGTAAGGTCTTTTAAGCCGACAAAAAATATTTTTCATTGAATCTCGCAAAATCTGTTATAAAAAATAGCGTTATTTGGTAAAACAAGTGCGGTAAATATTTATATCATAGCCCTAGTTCACCAAATAACATTTTTAAGAAAACAATAATATTTCAATTGTAAATGACAAATAGAACATAACCTCAAAATCTGTAAATTAAAAACGTTTAGTAAGTAATGTAGACTTTTTCACCAGTATTTCTCAACACATTATTGTTTAGGAACGGCAGCGGAATTCATTTATATTTTTTTTACCAATAAACGCTCTAAATTTACATCAACTAAAATCATGTATGGAAATCTGCCATTGTCCTTTTGATATTAATAAATTTCTCAAAAACTGGGACAATGAAACGAAGCTTGCAACCCTGCGGCCAATACGTCAAACTTGCTGCACACGTCCGTTGTAAACAATTAAACCGGCCTCTTTCATGTGTCAATAAAAGCCGATAACTACATGTAATTGATGCTATAACCGGAGCGCGACGGGCTACCCACTATGTTACAGAACAGCCCTCCAAACTTTCAAGGAATGTATATCACATGCTAAACAATCATACGAAATGCTTCTTCATGGTACACCTGCTACGTAATGTAGGTACTAGGTATGTAAGTTACCTTTAAAAATAAGTTAGTTACGGACAATTTTAAACGCAAGCAAACGCAAATACAGTTAAAGTGACAACGTATTTCGCTTTATTAATTTTCACAATTTCTCACATGTGACATCACAGTGAAAAGTGTAATAATTTAATGTAAAAATAATTACAAATAACACTTATTGCCACATCTGTCGCCAAAGCTTATTACTGGAGTATAATTACTTAGTGTCAAAGATCCAAACAATGCCTATTCATAGGGTGAAAAAAAAATGTTGACAATACGAACATGTCGGCACTTCGGCGTTGTAATTAAGCTGGCAACAAATGGCTTTAGACTTGTCATTAACAATGCCGGCTTTAAGTGTATAAGTGCCCTGGAGAATAAAGCATAACACTAAACGACATTAAAAAACAGACTTCCTTAAAGTTATACAACTAAAAAATACAAATGTCTTAATTTTTACATTATTTTTGGATAATATTGTCATAATTTTCACTTTAAGTATAGATTGAGTGATTAAAAAAATATCTCACCATAATTAATTAATAAATGCTTTAATCATACAAAATTTATTACCATTAAAGTATGTAAAATTAAAGGAATTAGTTATAAAAGTCGCCAATGTTTGTACATCAAACTATATAATCTTTAATCAGAATATATATACATCCAGATTAAGTAAGATGGAAGCTTTTGTTTCTATCATACGTTATCTTAATTCCGCTTAGGGCTATGATTAACGGCAATTAATCTTTGGATTAATTAGCGGCGCTATTTATGACTACCGAACAAAAACACCGCAACTACTTATTTTTAGGATTAGTTGCCGTTAACGAAACGAAGTAAGAAAACCAACAGGAGGAGTCATTAAAAAAACTGCACTTTTTCGTCTTAAAAAACAGAAATCAATGCATTATTAGGTACAAATCAAAAAACATTAATAAATTAGAATAAAACTACAAAACAAAAGGAAGAATTTCCTTTTCGAAACATTGGTAAGGTTTTAGAATATATCAATTAAAAATTAAAATTTATTCGTACCAACAACCAAGAATATACGAACTTTTCGATAGAAATATTAGTGGTCGAGACTACTTATTTCATTGTGAAGATTCTAAGAAGAAGATAAAAAATAATTGTGACATATAACATGACTGTTACTCAGAAAACATGTGTTCCGACTACCAAGCACTTAAGAGATTTTAAAAACGACAAGATTACGTTTCAAGTTTTTTATCTTTATAAAACTTTTATCATGTTTTTATGATATTTTTAAATATTTATTCTTACCTGGACAATGATTACTGATTTATATCGGAATCATTGCTCAATTTAAAGTAACACTAAAATTGTTTCTAAATATCGCTGAATAGCCTTTTTATATCCATAAATCCTCGATTTACGTCGGCCGATTTAGATATCAATGATTGATCTGTTAAAAACGCCATATTTTCATTATTTATCAGGAGATGTAGTCACCGACAAAGCACCGCTTACAATAATTAAACAGTGCAACTTTATCATCCCGCTGATATCTAAGGGGGCTAAACAATTGAAAAATATCAAAAGCGACGCCGACCTCACATAAATCTACGTGAAATTATTATAACGAGTCAGTTTTGTAACGAAATTCTCACTTTCTGAGAAATTAATAATGTGGACCATAAACAGAGATTTACAACTTACCCCGGCGTGTTTACCTACATCGCATTCGGTTACGTTTCTCGCTGACTAAATTAATTGGGTCTTGTTAGATGGCCTCGATGATGTACATTAAAAAAGATCGTAACAACAGTGATTAAAAGTTTAATCACCCCGATAAAAATCTGGCGATTTGGTGCAAAAAACAAAACACCCGTCGACGGTTTTATCGCTCGTGTTTTAAATAAGCTACTTTTGACTTTTCAAATGTTTTAAAACTGATATATCTCTAACTGATACTGATACCAGACTTTTCCTTTACAAGATGCTAAACGCACAAACTACAAAGTCGTTTGTGGTAACCCGTGTCGCTGTAGGTGTAGAACCTTACAATTTTCAATCAAATTAAATTATTTTTATTGAGTCGTTTTATCAAAAATAAAATACTAACATTGAGCTAATATTACTACGTATTATACTATATTTCAAGATTCATTCTACTCTAAGACGGATTCCGCATACCATCTCTTAAATATAATCCACTACAATCACAATGGATGATGTTTAAAAGCATTATTTCTCGAACAAATTATATTAATCCATTAGGATTACTTCCTGATCGTACACAAAAAGAATTTTAAACATGAGATTTCTACACATTTTCCATTGCTTACATTATGGTTAACAAAACATTGAAAATATTATTCTAGTAAAATATTTTTGTTAGCTGAATTTAAGAATTTATTATATTACATCTACTTATTTGCTCCAGTTTTCGTCAATAAATCAGATCAAAGAACGTACATCAAATATTTATCTTGATCCAATGGTTACTTTATGCCCGAAGTTTGTATATGCTATGCATTGAGGTATTATACTAGAGCGGACATCGGGAACAAAATCTCTGCGTATGGTGCGTGCACAAGAGTAGACATTGAAGCGAGAGGGGAGATATGTTACTTCGTAGGCGTGACAGAGACAGAAATAGAATGTACCGCTCATTTTGTAACAAACATTTTGTTTGCAGTGTCCCCTCTAGTATAATATCTCAATGATGCTATGACTGAAAATATTTATAATTATTGTCCGATAAATTAGACTATTGCTAAACAACTAGAAAAAACGCTTATCAGGAAGACCCTTCTTTATACTGAATCCTTTTCAATCCTTTTAATGAATCTATCGGCTAAATTAAATTGTTAATAGACCCTCGACAAGGGGTATTGATTGTCATAGCTCCACTGTTGATCAAAAACCCTTAGTATATATTGGAGCTCACATTATGAAGGGTACATAGTCCAATGAATATAGTCTTTGATATAGGCTAATTTCGCGTAAAATTGACCTTCAGCTACAGCTTCATAAGGGTCCACAGTTATAATTGTTGACTTGTCAAATGTCACATAGCTCTGTACTTACAACTAATTGAAATAAATGTTTTATTCATTCAAAACTCCCCCTGTTTCATTAGAAATGTCACGTGAATGGGGCGTGGCTAGGTATTACGCCGGTCACTAATATTATAAATGCGGAATTGTTTTCTGGTGGTTAATTGAACTTCGATAAACGTATTAAAATTTTATTTACAACTTTTTAAAGTGAAATTACTTTGCTGTCCAGTAAAAATTTAGCGTTACGATGTTTTTTTTATTTACCAGTATATTATAACAAATAAATAATAAAAATATCATAATTATCTGAACTATTAAATATTCATCGGGTACTTGGAAAGTTTTTATTCTATTTCATCGGGCGTATCCTCCACACGGAATATATTTTTATTAACTTCGGTATATTATGTCTAAAACCATAAAAATACCACTAATTAACGAAATAAAACAAAACATCAACTAAAGATATACCAAAACGCAAAACCTACAAAGAATTAACATAATCCTGAACTAACCTCAAGTAAAACCATGACGCATGCTTATCCAAATTAAATCTGTAATTTGCGTTTCTAATTGCTGATTATATTAAGGCAGTAAAAACTCATGCATCAACAATAAATTATGAATGATACGAATTCCCAGTCCTCATACATAAGTCATATCGTTAATATTTCCACGATAGCTATCTTCAAATCACAACTCCTGTTGCGCTGTTATACCAATATTTACGAAGAAATGCAAGTCGACTTTTTAAAACAGTTGCATCTTTTCAACTTTAACAAAGTTATGCATGCGAAAATTATCGACCTTATTTCCTTGCAATAGAAACTAGTTTTGATAATTTTGATCTGTTTCAATGTGGGAATGTCCAAGGGTAGGTTTTCTGTAGTTTAGTTACAAGGCGTGTTTTATTACAACCACGTGAAGGGACACAGCTGCGTCTCATTTTTTTCCTTGGGACATAAGTCATATTCAAATGTCATGCCATAAAAGTGTCAATTTAATGGGCGACTCATTTCTCGCATGATATATGTTGTAGTCAGTGCAATAAGTTGCATCATTTTTCTATTTTTATTAATATTCAGTGCATTTTAAAACATAATTTAAACAGATAATTAATTATTATATAAAATAAGACCTTTATCTGTTTATATGACCATAATAACAATTTAAAATAGGAAATAGCATAAAATGGAGTACTATTTGTCGTACAATTGAATATATTTAAATTAGTCTGGCACGTCGATCGACAACCGGTGTATCGTCGCTTTCAACGGTACCGTACCCGCGTAGCCGTGATTTATTGGAGCTCGTTTATTTTATTTCCCAATTCGTTATGCTTTACAGCCTCGTGTACCTTTAACTTTTATCTATACTCTTCTATGAACAAGCGTGGTTTATTTTCACCGTTTGCACCATCTTAAAATACTGCTATGGGTCGTATTTTGTTTGGAGATGAAAACGGATACATTTATTTTATAAGACTTGTGTAGTGGAGAGAGCTATTTTATGTTTCCCTCAAGGGCATATTATGTCATACATACTTATTTAAGGAGCCAAATAGGATACCCAGGTAAAGATATACAAAATCATAAGTATGTGCAATCTAGCCTGTAGTTAGTATGCACATGTGTACTTCCTCAATAACAATGAATCAATTACCTACATTATTATATTATTATACAATTGTATAATAATATTTTTGTATGAGTAAAAATAAACACAAAACGTATACCTACTTCCGTGAAACATAAAAGTTACGGCTTCGAACATTTCTCAATCCACAACTGTAATTCGACAAAAGCAAACCTCCATTTGTTTCAAACCGTTTCAAAGCATGACTTATTGCCAAGAAAACAATAAGTAATGCCGTCTAGTAGGCAGTAGCTGCCTAGAGGAATTCGAGCTCGCTTACTCTATTCAAAGTTCAAACAGCATTGTGCTAGCTCCCCGGCTGTGACTACAAACAATGACAATTATTATTACTGATTTTGTATTACAATACTGCACTCGGAAAGCTCGGCTATTCCGTTAGCAGCTCGTTAACAATACGACAACTTGTACTTGCATCTATTGAACGAATCTATTGACAATATAAATTATAGTCAACCCTATGCTGAAGGTTGAAGCCGTGTTTTGTATAAGAAGTGACAAAACATAATTGATGGGCGACAAAGTTAACCCTGAGCCAAGTCTTAACAATACCAGCAGGTATACATAATCGGGAGATGACGAAAAAAAAAACTATTGTCCAGTTTGCTTAGAGACGGCAATTGTATAGGCTTTCGCAATTTATGTTAGTTTTGCACAGGTAAACAAACTGAAAGCTCGTAATAACTTTTTTTTATTACTGGTGTTTTGTTAGAATTTTGACTTTAATGTAAATTTTAATAAAACTTAGGTCTATGGAAATGAACTGCTCGACACACAAATAACATAAATCATATGTGTTGACAGTAAGCTAAAAATAATAAAGATAAAACACTCACCAAACAGATGCAGCAAGTCCAAAGTAGTAGAGCAGCAGGAAGACAACAGCGCAGTTTGGATTAGCCAAACCGTCATGTGCCAGCAGCATTCGTGTGGGTGAGGTGGAGTCCTTAGCGCAGCCGGCAGCGGCGCGGCCCGCGGCAGCCCGCACGCCCCAGCCCGCTGCCGCCGCGCACCGGCACAGCGCCACCAGCACCAGTGCGCGGTCACCGGCGCCGCCGCGGTCCCCACACGCCAGCTGCGCGCCGACAGCCGCCAGGGTGCACGCGAAACTCAACGCAGCCCAAGTTGCGAGCCAAACCTCCGCCGCTCTTCGCTCTCCCGACTCCCACAACACCTCGGCATCGCAAAACTGCGCGCATCGTCCGGAACCTCGCACCCACACCCAGCTGTTGGGCTTGATGAGCTTCCTGCAGGCGCCCCGGCCGCCCGCACCTGATGTGTCCAGAGGGATATTTCCCACTGGCGGGGATCGTTCTCCGGGACCTTCCATGCACATGTGCTCGTGGTTGTTCTCGGCGGGGAATAAAGAGCAATCGAGCTCTTGCGGCCAAGTGAATCCGAATCCTCGGAGGACCGGATAACATCTGGCGTACACACTGTCGCATAGTCCTCGACAAGGTCCGATCGGCAGCGCGACTTTATCCGTACACATGGGCACATACACAGAGCAAAGAAACAGGTGCAGCTGAGACGAACACCCGTACTGCACCAGGGGACTGAAAGTCTGTAACGTGACGTCCGCGTCCGCCTGCAGCGTGTGCCGGGCTAAGTTGGGCATGCCCGTCTGATTGTATCCGATGTTCTTGCACATAGCCACTTTGATGGGTTCACATGTCCGCACGGACGCCTCGGCGACGGCCCGGCTCACTAAGCTCACGGTCAACCAAATCGCGGTGATGCACTTCATGACGGTCGTCGAAATCCGCCGATTCACATGAAAGATGTCATTGTAATCGAGAATATTTACGCGGTGACGTCGGCGGGTCGCGGTTCGAGCGTGCGTCCCGGAGCGCGTCTCAAGACGGTGTGAGTGTCGGCGGCGCGCGACACGGCTCGGCGGGGGGAGCCAGTGGACAAAAAAAGGAACGCAGGTATGCGCTGCAGTGTGGCGGAGGGAAAGGGAGAGAAATTGATGAGGATCGGAGTTTGGAGCCCGGGCCGGGGCGGTGGCGTGGGGCGCGAGGCTCGTTAGGCGCGCGGGCCGCGGCGGTGCGGCGCGCACTCTCCTTATCATTATCAAAATCGCACCTTATCGCGCCAGTGCATTCCGCACGCCGACGCGCCTAATCTCGCTCGATTGTTCAATATATCGATTTTTCGATAATGCCGAATAAAACGTATAGCACATCTCGCTAATAGAATACTAATTTTAAATTAATTTGTAACTGTTGTGTTATGGGTTCAGAATTGAGATAAAAAAAATACAATTAAAATTTTGAAATAAATTTATTGTACATAATTTACTACAATAGTATTTAAAAGCATTACTGTATAAATTTTATGAAACATAAATGTTAAATATAATGGTGAACATTAGTAGTTTTACAAAATTGGACCAAAATGTAAATCGAACGTTGACCAGTGGGGTTAGCAAGCTTCGACGGACGATCTCGACACGAGGGAACATCATATTTACACTGCAATGTTGCGAGATACGAGGGTATAATATACTTAACAGTACGACTAAAACAAAACGATAAATACTTTTACAATAATCTTATATGATACACAGGATGTTTTAGAAACATTCAGTTGCCAGTGTTCTCGATGTTGAGAATGCATGCGTCGAACACTAGGGATCGCTATCTATTACTTACAAAATACATTCTTATGTACTCAGCATGCTTTAAGTCTTGTAAACGTGTCTTTCTCTGTAGCTCTTACTTCTTACGCCTTGACGTTCCACACACAATACACTAATGCGTATAATACAACATTCACAAATTTGAACATAGCATATATTTTTATTCTTTTCAATACAGCGACGAAGCGAACTGTATAAATAAATTAAATAATAGTAAGGAATGCTATTTATGCAACTTTAGCGCCACTCTTACTTTACAAAAATAGCGATCTGTACCGATATCGTTCCCGATGCAATCAGTCAAGGTACGGAACTAATAAGCCAATAGAAAAGAGAAATAGCTATCTACACGGAGGGAGGTCGCCGGGAGCCAGTGCCGCCCACAACAATATCGACAAATAGTATCAAAAGTTTCGTACGTGGTACAAAAATGCAAAATTTTCAAAAATATAATAACGATATTTTTGACGCAAACTAGTCACAAAAATAATCGCTAGCTCAGTGCTCCGAGTCGATCGAACTGCTCCTCAATCGTATTCTAGATTATTTACGCGTCACGGTTGTCGTGTAGGTAACTCCGAACGACATCGTGACTCTCCACACTTATCGATACTTTAGAGTGACGTTTCAGTTGGCCTTTAATATTACACATAAACAAGGTAATCGAACAAACACAATGAATACAAACGTTGTGACCGAAACGGAAATTATAGCGTTTTATAATAATAAAATACAATACATACTGCAAAAGCAGTCGGGTGTATATCGTTCGTTTTTTTTTTAAATAGCCTCTAAAATTACATTAAACGACAAGAGAAGCGAACGTAACGCACTGTGAGGATGAGTACAGACGGTGGAGCGACTTGTGAGTGCGCCTACACGGGCGTGGCGCGGTCGGCCAGGCGCACGCGCAGCGCCTCGCGCTCGCGCTGCACGTCGGCCAGCTCGGCGCACAGCGCGCGGCACACGCGGTGCAGCACGGCGTTCTGCTCCTGCAGCGCCTTCACGTCGGGCTCCGCCTCGGCCGAGGGCTCGCGCGACGGCTTGCGGTACACCTCGAAGGCGCCGTGCGTGCGCGCCGCGTCGTCGCGGTTGTAGCCGAAGCCCTCGGCGTCGTACTCGCGCGCGGCGTCGGCGGCGGGCGCGGGCGCGGGCGCGGCGGGGCCGGGGGGCGGCGCGGCGGAGGGCGAGGTGCGCGGCGGCGGCTGCGGCGGCGGCGCGGGCCCGCTCTTGAGGCGCGTGAGGTCGAGCGAGCTGGAGCGCGCGTGGTTGCGCAGCGGGCGCGGCGGCGGCGGCGGCGGCGGCTCCTTGCGCGGCGCCTGCAGCGAGTGCGGGCCCTCGTCCGCGTGCACGGAGGGCTCGCGCGCGGGCGGCGGGGGCAGCACGCCGGCGCTCTTGACGGGCTTGCGAGGCTGCGGCCGCTGGACGGGGCGGATGTCGGCGGGCGCGCCGTTGGGCGGCGGCTCGGCGGGCGGCTGCGAGTTGAGTCGCTTGGGGCTGGCGAGCTCGAAGGCGTGCGCGATGTCGTCGCGGCGCGGCGAGGCGCTGGCGCGCGCGTCCCCGTCGCCGGCGGCGGCGCCCGCGTCGGGCGTCACGCGCAGCGCTACCGGGTGGAATATCTTGGGGTCTCGCTCGACGGCCGCGCGTTGGAAGTCGAAGTTGACCGGCTTCGGGCCGGGACTCGACACGCTCGACGTGGGCGAGTCGACGAATTTGGTCCATTCCTTGTTGTTGGGCTGCGCGTCCGGTTTCGGAGGAGAGAGTGAAGGTCGTTCGTCGGGACGTCGCGTGTTCTTCACCTCGTAAGGATCCGCGGGCTCCGGTTTGGGTGCAAAATTGAAATCGGCGGAGGTACCGGAGCCAAACATGTCGGCGCCGAGGTCGACGAGGTCGGTGGTGACGGCCTGCTGCGAGAACCGCGAGTCCACCTTGGGCACGAGCGGCGGCGGCAGCGCGTCGGGCACGGGGATGTTGTTCCGCCGGAGCACAATCAGGTGCATCGCTATACTGAACTCTTCTAAGGTCAACATTCCATCTTTGGTGATGTCGGAAAGTTGCCAAATTTTCCGAAGATCGGGCACGGGAAGACGTGACTTTTCAAAAAATAACCTAAGAAGACGGAGAGGAGTTTAATTTCGTACTTATCACACAAGATAATGCAATATAGTATGTATTGTTGGTTACCTAGCTGTTGGTCCGGAGAGCAGGCCGCGCTCTGGCCGTAGCTGCGCGAACTGCGAGGCGTAGTGGTGCGCCTGCGCCTCGCTGATTGACCAGATGTCGTCGCCGGGCTCCACGTCACCCTCCTCCTCGGACGAGTGGCGATCCGACGATTCCTCCTCTGTACCTGAAAAAGAAATTCAATATAAATTATGAAAATAGATTATATCATGCACAATGACCATAAATGGCAATGACTCAAAACATTGTAATATTCTTTGCTTGAAGTTATAGGTAAAGCTTGACTAACGCCCGATTACTGGAACGCCATTCAAATAATAAGTTGGTCCTAACAGCACACGGCCCACTTGGCCAGTACATTTAATCGGGATTAATTAGTAACGTTAGTCCGGAGAATGGTCGGACCGCCACCTGTAGCGCCTCAGGCACATTTATAAAGTTATCCGATATATATAGGGCACAGTAGCAATATCCTCAATAACTTTTCAAAAATCTCATCCAGGGCGCTCTAACAAAACCATAATATATAGCGTTAAGTGCGACATCTAATCCAATTAATTATCGAAGTCACTAATTTAAAATCAGATTGCCATCATTTAGTAGTATTGGCCATAATATTAAAAAATACTCTCCCGGAGGCCGGAAACTTCATTCAAGTCAACCGAACCTAAGTTAAAATACGTTAGAGAAATACTTCCCGAAACAGTATGAAGGCCGCAAGTCCAACAAATAATGTTTATGAGTACAGTTAGAACGCATCAATTTACATCATCATGTGCGTATTCAGTATGGCGTTTATGCTTTTATTTACAGTATTATTCATTGTATGACCAGTATCAGAAAGAATATTATTTTACACTGAAATGATCAGTGTATTGCTCTAATTTAAAGTGCAAAGTCCAGCAGCCTGCACCTAAACAGTGTGGTGGACTATTTGGCCTAACCCCTTACAAACGTACTCTCGATTGTAGAGGAGGCCCATGCCAGTAGTAAAATATCTCAATGGCTGATACATATTATTTGTTTGCCGCCAATTGAATTTACGATGGTAGAAAAGTTTCTTCCTCGGTAGAGGTTATTATACAGTACATTGTGTGATATAAATATATTTATGGGTATAGATATTCATGAAAAAGCATTTTAATCCTGCAATTTTATTAGCAGGTAGTGTCCGCTCAGCATAATTTAAAAACACTTTTAGAACTTAATACCAAGTATGACAATAAAGTTACAACTCACCCAACAGTCTTGTATGTTCTTCAGCAGTATTTGTTGGCCAAACTCCACGTCCAGTGGCACTATGTTCCCACACTGGATGTACTCTCTCGGCCACACTGTTGGTCGGTGTAGGACTTTCACTGGCTGTACTCCATGGGGACCCAGTTTTACCCCTTCTCTGTTGATAAAGTGTATAATGAGTGCTCTAGTTCGATTTCACATTAATATCAATTGATTACCTATTACAGCATCTAGTGAGAGCCAATTGGCTTAAATGTTTTGGCAGATGTTTTAATTGGTATTCCGTGATTTCATTTGTTAGAAAATATATTTCTAGCATAATACTTATTTGCAGGTTTAATAGGTATTTAACCTTTACGGACCAATATGTGTTTTTTTTTTAAATCTAAAATTTATTTTTTGCTACGAGGGGTCCAGCCGTTTATTTGGATGTATGTATCATGTAACAATTTCATAATTTAATCTTATAAGAATATTAATATGAAAATATAGTTTTATAGTAAGGATTTCATACAGTTTAACTATAAATAAGCTATAAGCCAAATAAATATATTATAATAATATTTATCACAAAATAATGCACAGAAATTGATAATAAAACAGTAAACAACACACCAAAAACAGAAAAGCATGGAGAATGACTAAAATATACTGCCACATTCGACATAGGAACAAGATACCTTTTATTGTGATACAATTTTCTACAATAAATTAAAATTATTAGAAGAGAAGAAACACTAATGTTCCTAATATGTGACAAACTGAATTCATAAAACATTCCAAATATACTAAATGAATAGATTATTTGATAATATTAACATATTATTTAAATATTATTTATATAGTATTAAATAAATCCTTCGCATATTTAGACTGTTAGCATGGCAACAATTTTATTAGTTATTTAGATTCAGACAAAATATTTCTGTTTTTAAAATGACTACTATAAATGAATGCCTACATATCTAAGTTGGTTAGAACCCTAAGAAACAAGATGTTCAATTCACTTATAAGACAAGTTTATGGGGTAAACTTTTGGTTCTATTATTTTATTGTATAAAAAAAGCTGAATATAGTACATAGCTCAAGATTCTAGTAAGAAAGAAAGAAAGACAGAATGGTTTAATATCTCCAAAAAATACTAAACAACCAACTGAAACTAATAGTAAACTGGAGCAGAAAGACATAGAATGCAGTGATTAACGAGGAACATAACAATGTTATCAAAGTGAATGTTCTCAGCTATTAGCTGGTTGTTAACCTCTCACTGATAATGATGTTGTGACAAAAAATATAAGAAAACTACGTTATCTTAAACAAAGACTTAATAATTTATAATCACCACAATCAATTAATTATTTACTGAACATGTTTCATACTTCTTGTAGTTTTTGGTAGTCATATTAAATATGGAATATCTAATGAAATAGACCAATTAATGTGATATTAATAATATGCATAAATTGAAGAGGACAATTTAAAATAGATGCATATTAATATGACTGTTAAATAATTAATCATTAGAATGCATGTAAAAAAATGCACAACTCAAGAATTTAGGTTTTAAATAAAGACTTTCTTCGTAAATTTTCAATAGTCAATAAACAATATTAAGCAACAAGCATATAACCTTTAAAAACCAGTTTGTCTTACCCCATGTGATCCAGATCTTTGTGACATAGTTTCTGACTCTATTTCAGAGTCTGTACTCAAAGCTTCTGTTGCGTCGTGGGACAGCGCCTGCGGAACATCGCTGTCAGACAGGTTGGATGATAACCGTATTGGTTCGTAAGCACCAAGATTACCAACAAAATTTCTCTCACGCTTCGAAATATGATGCTCTTTGGGGGAATTTGATAACTGTATTAGGTCTGCACTCGCCTCGGAGTTGAGCGCCCATGTAAACCTCGGTAGAGGGAGGTCCAGCGGTGTGGACAGCAGGTCTGGCTTCAAACTCATGTTTGTTTGATGTGCTGCTATCAATTTGAGTGCAGAGTAAAACTGCTTTCTGTTCATATGATTCAGCGCCGCACAATTATTCGGTGCGACGCTAATATCCATGATCTGTAACATACATTTACACTCTTCTATAACTCACTCGCTAGAGAAATGTGTTTTACGTATTGTACTACTGTACTAAGTCGAAAATTACCTGTTTGAGGACATCGTTCGGTATGTTCGATGATCTGAATAATTCCGTTGCTTTCAAAATCGGTATTTTCCCATTAGATTCTTCGTCGCAACATAAAAACAAATCACCGAAATATCTCATTTCGGTTTCTGTCAAATTGAGATCCTCCATTATAAAGAAAAATTACAACTATATCGTCTTTTACACAATATGTCTAGTTCATAAATAAATAAGTGACAAAAATAACCATTATCTATTGATGTACACCATATTCATTGATAAATAGACGGATTTTCAACTTGTACATTGCAAAATTTACACGAAGCAAACGAAATGTCACTGACAGAACAGACAGCTGCCCGCAGCGGCCATTAAAATGATTAGGGCTGTACATATAAAATACCGATAGAGACCGAATAATCCCAATCCAAAATATCCGTTTTACTCATAAAATATTTATAAAAAATCTGAAAGATTACATATCATATGCTAGATGCTCATAATTAATTGTGGCGTTATTTTAATTTCATCTACTATATTAACGTTAAACATATAAACACAATATGTTTAACGTTAATATATGGAATATTTTGTGGTTTTGTATATTCGTAGTGATGTAATTTTCAGAATAAAATCAAAATGGACAAATAATGTAAATGGCAATTTCTCAATTCCATTGAAGATTAAATTATAGGATGAGACTTTTATATTTTTTCCGAAAAATAAAAATAAAATTTCAATTTTTAGGAAAATTGGGAAAATTGTCATACATGTAATTGGAGTTTAGCATTTAGCAGTGTGCTAAGCAGATTGTTATTGGATATTAAGCAGAATGCTGCAAGCAAAATGCAAAAATGACTCTTCATATGTTCAGCCATGGCTCAGCTTACCCTAAAACCGCATAGAATTTGTAAAATTTGCATGATGAAGTTTAAAATGTAGCCATAGTGGGATGGGCCATATATTAAACTATGTGCTATTTTCATATGATCGACGATATTTTACATCGTAGTTGCAGTTTTTGAAAGTCCATTATCCAAACATAAACACACCTTCTTCCAAGGAGGAGTAGGCAGGGTTGCTAGCAGGACACCCACGTTTCGCCACGTTGTTCCGTTCACGATGTGATAGCCTATCGCCATATCAGGCACAAATTCTTAACATCGGGCTGATAATAAATAGAAAAATCGAATATCAGTTTGCTTGACCAGGGATTCAAACCCAAAACCTCAGCTTTGAAATCATACCGTAGTATAACTACGCCATCGAGGCAGTTCAATTAAATCCATTAATAAATAATTATTTTTGCACTATGAGGCTAGTTAATGTGCTTTTATATAAATTCATTTTTTTAAAAGATGCATCCTTATATTCACCCTCTTGTATTACAAAATTATCATGATCTCATTCTAATTTATTTCACATGTACTGATTTTTATTGAATTATAATCATAACTCACTGACGATTTATCAATTTATTTCTCATGGCTATGGTTAAGGCAACTATGAAGGAAACAAAACAAATAATTTAAAAAATTGTGTGTATCAATAATTTATTTTGTGTTCAGCATCACAACAATGGTTTTGTTGATTTCTACAATATTGCAACATAAAATTCTTTTTTGTGTAAAAATCAAATTACAAATGATATATATACTACTATCAAAGTAGTAAAATAATTTAGATTAATAAACTGCTATAATTAAACTTAATAAATAAACGCCGATAATCTCGACAGGCTTCCCTTAAAGTAAATTCAAGGATTTAATCCTTGGTCTGGATGTACTTGATGAGATCGATGACTCGGCTGGAGTAGCCATACTCGTTGTCATACCAGCTGATCAGCTTGACGAAGTTGTCGTTCAGAGAGATACCAGCGGCAGCGTCGAAGATGGACGAGTGAGAGTCACCAATAAAGTCAGAGGACACAACCTGGTCCTCGGTGTAGCCCAAAATACCCTTGAGTGGGCCTTCAGCGGCTTCCTTAACTTTCTGTTTAATGGCGTCGTAGCTGGCGGGCTTGCCCAGGCGGACGGTAAGGTCTACGACAGACACGTTGGCGACTGGCACACGGAAGGCCATGCCGGTGAGTTTGCCGTTCAAGGCTGGAATGACTTTGCCGACGGCCTTAGCGGCACCAGTGGCGGCGGGGATGATGTTCTGCTGGGCACCACGGCCATCACGCCATAACTTGCCGGAGGGACCGTCGACGGTCTTCTGTGTGGCAGTAGTGGCGTGAACGGTGGTCATCAGACCCTCAACAATCTCGAAGTTGTCATGAATGACCTTGGCGAGGGGAGCGAGGCAGTTGGTGGTGCAGGAGGCGTTGGAGATGACCTTGTAGGAGGGGTTATAGGCGTCAAGGTTAACTCCGACGACGAACATGGGTGCGTCAGCGCTGGGAGCAGAGATGATGACCTTCTTAGCTCCACCCTCCAAGTGAGCGGAGGCCTTCTCGGTGGTGGTGAACACACCAGTGGATTCTACAACGTATTCAGCGCCAGCTGTGCCCCATGGGATGGCCTTGGGGTCCCTTTCGGAGAAGACAGCGATTTTGTTTCCATTGACGACGAGAGCGCCATCCTTGGCCTCAACGGTACCCTTGAAACGGCCATGGGTAGAGTCGTACTGGAACAGGTAAACCATATAGTCCAGGCCGATGAAGGGGTCGTTGATGGCGACGACCTGAGCTCCCTTCTCGATGGAAGCACGGAGCACCAGGCGACCAATGCGGCCGAATCCGTTTATACCGATCTTGGACATGATTGCTGTAACAAAAAAGGCAATTGATTATTATCAGAATGTAATATTTTTTTCGTATCTTTTGTCTCATTAAATAAGGAAATTTAATGACTAATCAGTTATGACTAATTTCGGGAGCTAACTAGCATACGTGACGACAGGCATGTTCATAGCGTTATTTTCACTATAGCACGCAGTCCGCATATTTCAAACATAATGCATGTGAGAGAAATCATATTGCTTTATAAAATATGAGAAAAGAGAAACACACAGAAACTTTTTTAAATGTTACACAAAGTGGTAAAAATTTACACTATACTAATTTATTGTGAAATGATGCAACATGCAAGTAGCTGGCTAAAATGTAATATACATTATAACCAGATTTACTAGATATATTCAATAAAATTATGGCATTCTTGCAATAACAAATCAGAAAATGATTTTGTAAATTCATATAACTCAGCCTGCCAAACAATTTGTCCAACAATGTCTGCCAAAACCAACCCATGATGAAATTTACTTCTATTGCATATACTTTACATACTGTGTACATAAATTGAGTCAAATTCTTCAAATAATTACTTACAGCCTTATTCATGCAGTTTTAAAACCTATTTTAGTTATCAAAAGTTTATTCTTCTTCATTCAAACTGAATTAATAAGTTGTTTCAAAGGGACTACACATTTGATAATTAAATAGTTTTATATTAACCAACACTGACCAAGGCTGTAAATGATATTATGTTTTACATAGTCATGGAACAAGTAAAAGCTGTATTACTTCATTTTACATAAGCATGCTTCAAAGAAATAAATGACTAAAGAAAAATATATAGTTTTAGCTTGTAAATTAGTTTAGTCAAATCATTATAGCGACAAAATCAATTATAATTTTATACATAGAAAATACTGCTTCATATTTGTCATTGTACAGTACAGTATGCAGTATTGGAGATAATGATGTTTATAAAAAACAATTCAATGACAATTTATCTTGATGTGTCCCATTACCCTTATCATTGATAGGTCACAATTAGATGGAAAAAGCTATTCTACTAACAGATTTAGTAAGAATAGAACTCAAGGTTACTGGATATCCATTACGAACAAGTCAAGGCCACCAGGACTATAGTGACATACCTGGTGGTGGGTCTCTCATATGTGAGAGGCTGCCTGGGTGGGTACCACCGCAATGTCTATTTCTCCCGTCAAATAGCAGTTTAAATGCACTGTTGTGTTTCGGATTGAAGGACATTGTAGCCAGAGTAACTACTGGACATATTGAGACTTAACATCTTGTGTCTCAGGATGGCGAGCGCAGTGGAATGCCAAGCATTGCTTTGTAATTCAAGGTGTTGTTTGGTTTTGCTACTGTTCATGAGCGGTCGCATCGCTTACCATCAGGCGAACGGCATGCTCGTCTCGCCATTCAATGCAATAAAAAAAAAAAAAAATACCTGCATTTCAGGTCCTTGTAACAAATCCTGACTAGAACCTATCTTTATCATATGTTGCAAGATTTGTATTCCTAGTGTAGAACAATTTGGTTTATTATTTTATGACTGACTTTCGATCTAACAGTTCTAGGAAACATAATTTTAATATTAAAAATGTTTGTTTGACGTAGGTGTAAGCTAATGTGTTTTATTGCAAAAAAAAAAATGAATGGTAGCACATTGTTTGAAGCTTATCAAGTGTTAGGTGACATTCCCAAGGTTAAATATACAAGCTAATTAATAGCAAGTGAAGGATGAGAATTTCTAATAAGATTTTTCACAGTGGTTATTCCTATTTCATATTAGCTAATACAAATCAAAATATATTATGTATTAGTTACATAGTTACAAAAAATAAAAGTATGGCAAATGCATACACTTTTTCTAAAATCAGGTAGGTACATTTTTCACAATAATATCTTTGGATTAATTGTGATGTTTGTATTGTGAAATCTTGTATGATGCCAGAAATGATTGCAGTACCACTGCAGTATGTTGTGATACATAATATGTTATTTAATGTGACACCAATGACCTCAAGGACACCTTGACATTCCCTACTCGGATAATCAGGTGTTCCTTGCCACTTTCCTTTATGTTGTTGACTTTGGTTGTACTTCTTATGTGATGAAATAGAATTATTAGCACATTATATTTTAAATTACACATTGCTAACTCAGGGAATAGCATTATTATCTCGCTACTACTAGAACGCTTGTAAAATCTTATCTAATCCCGAAAATATACAACAAAAATATTCCCTTCGTATCATTGAGTTATAATGTACTACGTACCTTCGTATGGAAAAAGTGCAAATAAAAGTCTCAATAGAATATCTAGATCAATGAAATAAAGGAAAGGTTTTGGTTTAAATGCTCTAAATTAACTTTAATTTGCAACCTATTTGTTGTGAGTATCGGTACTTGAGCTTATATGATTTACCGGCGCGTGGAGGTCACGTAGAGGTCGAACACAATTACAAACAAATAAACGGCTTTTACTCAATTTAAAAGGAAGGATCGCATTCCAAACGGATAGTTTATACTGTTGCGTCACTAGAATAGACCGGCGAGAGACATTACAAAAAAACATGATTAAATTACAATTACGTGCTGATTTAAGATGGCAAATTACGAAAATATACCACTTTGAATGATATCAAAACACTATAAATATAAGCAAACAATGAAGTTACATATGTTTTACTAAATATTTTAAAGTATTTCAACTTACCGGCGAAATGTATTTAATTCAACAGCTGGAACACTCCACGTTCGCTCTCCACAAGATGGAGTTCAGAAATGTCAACTGAAGGACAAGGCAATGCGGGCGGGGTATAAAATAATAGACAATATTATCTGGAAGATCAATTCGTCAAAGAGTAATCAAAAAATAACAGATGTGAAAGAGGGAGAGCACTATCATAAAGCAGTATCGGGACCAATATCGGGACGAACTGATTTCGGGCTGATGTGAATGGAAAAATCCAATATCAATTTGCCCGATCACGGATTCGAACTCGAGACCTCAGCGTTGTAATCGTATTGTAGTACAATCAAATAAATAAATATAATTGATAAAGTCACAAATAATTGAAGAAGGTATTCTCGCAGAAGATGAGTATGGCCTGCTATGACCTTGGACCTTTGGTAGGTCAAAGCCCCCTCTCTCAACAAAAAATAAACTCTCAACCATGGAAAGAATCACGGCCGAGAGCGAGATTCCTACTTCTACGGCTGTGCAGAGTTTGTTGCTAGGCTGTGTCCTCCTAGCCGATAGTGGTGACAATACTTGGAATATGCATGCCCGGTCGTTTCGACATCATCGCACACAGTCAAACGCACAATGGTTGGAACAGGAAAACCATTATGGTCAACCGTCCAAGCGGCAAGTATTTTGTATTTCATGCTCAACCTGTTTACGTAGGGTTTCGAGCAACACATTTATGATTACGGTGAATTAGGTCTCCTCTATGCATTGAAAATTACATCAGGTTCATATTTTGTTATGATTTAGATGTACCAGTGACCATGAAATGCTGAAATAATATTATAAGCAATTTATACCTAATCTAAAATCTGGATTTTGACTAAATTTTCTATCTATGTTTTTGTCTATACGTCTTTTCAAACGGGTTCGTGCTATAAACGATAAAAAATTAAAATGTGAATTAAAGTACGATTACAATGCTGAGGTTTCTGGCTCGAATCCCGGGTCGGGCAAAGGGACATTTAAATTTTCTATATTTGACGAAAGGCTCGGCCTCTATCACATCGTGAGACGGAACACAAAAGGCGTAATGTGGGTTTCCTGGTAGCATATGTGCCTATCCCTTCTGGGAAAAAGGCGTGAGTTTATTATATCCTGGAAGTTAGAGGTAAAAATTATTTATCTAAGGCAGTCCATAATCTTTGACTAATAAATTGGCTAAAAGTTATATATTATTAACTATTAACTCTATGGATGTTGACGAGGCTGTATGGGCAGGAACCCTTTGCCTTCCCAACAAATAGGAGAAGGACATAAAAAAAAAACTCTATGGATGTCTAAATGTCACTGTCAAATGTCAAATTGAGTGTCAAATCATGTCGAATTGTCAATCCAGTTGATTGTTTTTTTTTTTATTTTAATGATAACAAAGTGAATATGAAGTGAATTTGCTAATAGTTCCCTGATACAATATCTATATCTAGGTACCTATAATCATTTAAGTATGGCACCTCATCTTTCAAAGTTACAGAGGGTGGGACTGGCCTTGGCGCTGATAGCTGTTTTCGACGATGTAAGGCCTATAAAAAGGAAATGGAGTAATAAATATCTAAGATCCAGACAAAAGTGGAATAAAATAACCCTTTTGAAAAATCTCCGCTCCGACGATTTCTTAATTACTCTTAGAATGGATGCAGGAAGTTTTGAAGAGCTGTTGGAGTTAGTGAGACCGTTTATAACGAAACAAGACACTATAATGAGGCAAGCTGTGCCTGCAGAGGAGCGCCTGTTAGCAACTCTCAGGTTCTTAGCTACAGGGCAGAGTTATAAGGAGCTTAGTGGGCGTACTGGAATCTCACTGCAACTATTATCAAGAATCATACCAGAAACGTGCGGGGCAATATATAAAGTTTTAAAAAAAGGAATAATAGTGAGTTTTGTATATTTATAGTTAAGGTTTATAGCAACAATACTTGAAAGTGTTTAATTTGCATTATCTAATTTTTATTCTTAGGAGGCTTACAACTGTGCCTACTATAAGATCTTAGTTCAGTTTATCGTACGACTGACGAATAAACGGACGTGTCAATCTCGAGAGTTTTATTTGATACAAAAGTGATACGCAAACAGTGCGCTACATATACACACACGCCATAATATAGTCACACAACCACTAGTTTCATAACAGTGCTATGAAACTTGTTAGTGTTACAGATTTTTGTAAAATACATAAGACCTTAAACTAAAAAAGGTTGTAAAACTGTATGAATAAGGCTTCTGAAAATTATTTAAATACCATGATAGATACTATGAAATTGTAATATTATTTTTCAGATGCCATCAACAGAAGAGGAATGGATAGCAGCAGCAAATTTATTTGAAAAGAAATGGCAATTCAATAATTGTGTTGGAGCTATGAGTGCCAAGCATATTATCATAGAGAGACCAAGCAAAAGTGGCACTTCATACAATAACTATTGTGGAACATGCAGCGTTATATTATTTGCTATAGTCAATGCGGATTATGATTTTATTTACATACACTCTGGTACCAATGGAAGTACACCAAATGAAGAACTTGTAAAAAACACTAGATTCTATGACAAACTCATTAATAACAAACTCAATTTGCCGAATTTGTATTTGCTACCAAATACAAACCAGAGAGTGCCATATGTTTTTCTCGATGACAATACGTTA
Source organism: Hyles vespertilio (assembly GCA_009982885.2). Lineage (NCBI taxonomy): Eukaryota > Metazoa > Arthropoda > Insecta > Lepidoptera > Sphingidae > Hyles > Hyles vespertilio. The sequence continues at coordinate 5,514,339 of CM042806.1, read as the reverse complement.
CCAGTTGATACACACATTATGAATCCATATTTCGAAGATAATCTGTTAAGAGAGGAGGAAATATTTAATTATAGATTCTGGCGAGCTCAAAGGACAGCAGAAAATGCTCTCGGCGTTCTTAGGTCACGATTTGGAATATTTAGGCAACCGATAAGTGTTAGTATGCCTACATTAGAGTCTGTTATCATGGCCTGTTGTGCACTACACAATTTTTTGAAAAAGAAATCTAGTATTTATTGGTCTCCAACATGTGTTGATGATGAAGATGTGTTGAATTTAACGTTTACTCCAGGTGAGTGGCGTGACTCGGGTGGATTGACGCCACTTGAAACCATAAATGAACAGAAACAGACCGATGATGGATATCGGGTCAGGCATGTACTAAAAGAATATTTTAGTTGTGCTGGTAGTGTCAGTTTTCAAAATGTTATGGTTGATGTTGTATCATAAAGCTACTGGAAGGTCTCTCATATGTTAGGTGACCTGGTTAGGTATCACCGCAATGTATATTTCTCACGCCAAACAGTGTAAATGGACTGTTGTTTTTTGGTTTGAAGGATATTATAGCCAAAGTAACTACTGGAGATATTCAGACTTCACATTGTATGTCTCAGGATGGGGAGCGCAGTGGAATGCCAGGCAGTGGCAAGCACGTCTCAGTATTCATTAGAATAAAAATTAAAAAAAGCATTTATAGTAAATAGTTACTTAAAATTCGTTGTTAAGTCGTTATTAAAGTTTTGTTTTTTTTTTAACTCGATTTTCATTTTTTGTACAAGTAAAATATGTAATATAGTGTATTCAAACTGAAAATTCAGCAAAGTAAAGCCAAAGGCAAAGATGCACTGAATTTAATTAGTATTTTACAGTTAGGACAGCGCAATTCTATGAAGAATCCATACTAGAATCTTGGCGCTAAAGCCCATTTACATGGAGAATATAAAAAAATAAATAAAAATTTACATGGAGAGAGTTTTTCGTAGCCAGAATCGTATGCCATTATCGCATGCCATAACGATCATGAATTATTGTGTTCTGAAATTTTTTTACACGATAAAATTATTTTATATCCTTACGATAATCGTATCATCGACGCGAGAAACTCTCCCCGTGTAAATAAGGCTTAATAAGTAACCTCGAAAGTGCCTTAAAGAAAAGTGAATGAAAACAATTGTCTTGTTTTTATTTACTTACTGAGAAACTGAGAAGCTTACTGAAAATAACAAATACAAATAACTAATCTAAAATCTTATGTGTGTCTGAATCGAAGACAGTGAGTATCTTCAAGACGAGAAGAACTCCCCACGTAAATGGATCTTTATGCATGTAAGAGATAATATGTACGGTCAGTGGCTGTTTAGCTCTTTTTATTGAATAGGTTGTGCAAACGAGCAAACAGGTCACCTAATGGTTAGTGATCATTGCCGCCCATGAACATCCACAACGATTGGGTCATGGATGTTTTGCCGGCTCATATAATTCAGAGGAGAGTAGGAGCAAAAAGTATGGGCAGAAGAAAGGGGTAATGGACATCCGGACATCTCACTCACCGAACGAAATGCGACAGCTGAGCGGGGGCTACACATCGATTTTATGAGTCAATGTTACAGCGCAGTGGATAAGCCTGCTCATTCATGCTGATTCATGACTGACAACAGCTTGGTACTACCACTTCCACCGGCAATTCCCTTTATCTCCTTTATCTATCTTTTTTATAATTTAAGGACGATTAAAATAGTCTGAAACATGATCAAATCTATTTGGTATGACAAATGCCTATGCAAAGAATAGACCATGCCCATGTAAACCTGCCGTATTTTTACGTCATTGTCGTCGTCATTTCAACAGCGCGCACATTTGAAATGTCATTGTAAAATATAAAATATTTATTTTAAATTATTATTCAAAATCTAATTAAATTATTCAGTCGAAGCTATCGAGAATGGGTGTTAAAGTGGGTATAAACGGTTTTGGTCGGATCGGCAGAGTAATATTTCGAACGTGTCTACAAAATAATGATATTGAGGTGCAGCTTTTTATGAATATTACCTAGCGCTTCTGCTGTAGCCTTATATAATAGTATAAATAAGCGTATATTGGATTTTAAACCAAGAGTATCCCAGTTCGATTCCTATGCTAGACACACCTCTTTTATAAGCTGATTACAGATGGCGGTAGTGGCGCCGTTTCTTACTCCTTTAGGAATAAGTCGTAAGCTTTTAAATTGTATGTGTAATACCATGTTTATAGCAAAAACATGATTGATAATTGATATGAGTCGATTAGGACTGTAGATTGATTGATTTTGAGATGTTTTTGTGAACTTATTCCATAGTATTATTTTTAGTTATCAGCAATCAACGACCCGGCTATAACCGCTGAGTACATCTGCTACTTGATAAAGTTCGACTCGACCCACGGCAAAATCAACAAGAGTGTAACCCACTCCAATGATGAAATCACAGTAGAGGGTGTGTAACTTAGTCAGATAACTTTATCATTTCAAAACATTATATTGACCCCCAAGAATACGTTGGTATTGTGTGCCGGATATTTCGGCATTGCTATGGTTAGTGTAAAGATAAATTTTGTATCAGAATAGTATAATGTTGTGTTTGATTATATTCAGGGACATAGTTTTAATAATAAACAGTAAACATTGTAGACCTCAATGTCTTGCCAAATACTTCAATACCTATCTGTTCCTGGGAATAATAATAAATAAATCATTATCATTTACAGACTAAAATACCCAAATGTTTTAAATTATAGCTGAAAAGAAGATGAAGGCCTAGAAAGCCAGCCTTGTTAAACATTTTAATTTAAAATTCCAGTTATTCGCCTCCGTCCTGTAATGAACTGCAATACCTTAAAAATTCCCTTGTCTATACAGATCAGATCATTAAAATATTCCACGAGAAGATGCCGTCCACCGTGCCGTGGCAAAACGCTGGAGTGCAATACGTGATTGAGGCCTCCGGAATGTTCACCAATCTCGATAAAGCTTCGGTATGTCACAATTCACACAATGCAAACTCCGCCGATCCGCACTAGGCCAGCGTGGTGGACTATTATAGCTTATCCACTCTCAATTGTATTCTCGATTGTGGAGGAGGCCCGTGCCATGCAGTGAGATATAAGTATATGGTTTATTACAGTACACAATTCTAATACACGTTACTTGTTTTATAAGTACCTATCAGCTCAAGGATGGTAAATAGCAGTGGATAGACTGTTGAGGGTTGGTTGAGGGTATACCACAGACTATTTTACCGTATGGTGTATCTACACTATACGCCTGTAAATATATCTTGTTTCTTTGATCTCGCGAATTTCAAAGATTTAAAAAATTTCAAAGATCAAGTTTAGATGGATAATTTTATATATTTAATTAAATAATGCATCAAAGCATAGATATCCCAAAACCTATGTGGTCTGCGCCTGATAAAAATATCTTAAAATATGTAGTATAATCACCTTGAACTCGGTCAGATTGTAGCTTGCATTGTTGACCCCTCAGTATATCTCCCGCGGTATCTTAGCCAGCACTATTTACAGGGACATTTACAAGGTGGTGTGAAACGTGTGATAGTAACAGCGCCTAGCGTGGACGTCCCCATGATAATACTGGGAGTCAACGACTGTAGACTACGCCCAGGTATATTTACATAATTGCATTCAATATTTGCATACTGTTCATTAACCCTAGGTCAAGTTGAGAATAATAAAATTTTATTACTTATTACCTATTAATTTTAACGTTTATTCTAGTAGAGTAGTGTAGTAGTAATGTTTTTGAAATGTGGGTGTTCTGGTTGCCACCAGAAACTCTGACTACTCCTTCTGGAAAAAAGACAAAAGTTTATGTATGTATGTATGTATTAATGTGTAGTGGTGTGGATGTTCATATAGTCAGTTTTGTTATAGTTAATTTTTTCGTCGGATTATTACTACGCTGGTAAACCCGTCTATTTTAAAACTACAGGAAAAATTCACACACATAATACTATAGAATTCATACTCAGCATAGTTGTTGCAAGTCTTCGAGGTCGCCAAAAAATCTGCCTTAATGTTGTAAAGGAAGACATGGGATCTAGGGCTTACAATTGGGAATTCAAAAATAGTGAGAAATTGTGAAGGTTGAACAAGAGAGTAGTTTTTGGCTCTCTTTGTAGTATTAGGTGTATAATTAATAACGAACAACTCGTTCCTGTAATACATTACAGAAATATTAACCAATATTTCCACATTTTGCCAGCATTTGATCGAACCATGTTTTTTTACGCACATCTACTGCTATTACCACTCATAATATTTTCTTCTAGAACAAACAGTATTATCTTGCGCTTCGAGCACATTGTACTGTTTGGCGCCTATAATAAAAGTGTTGGAGGATAATTATGGAGTCGCTGAGGGCTTTGTTACTAGTATACACGCCATGACCCCTTCACTGAAGCCGCTGGACGGACTTTGTCTAAGAGGAAAGGTAGTTCCTAATCTTGCTTATTTTTCGCCTTTTTTACTATTACTAGCACAAATTAGACAGGTCAGGTTAATGGAACAATGTAAATATTAATCTGTGATGCGTTACATCTGACTTCTAGGAAAGATATTACATTTAGTTTCGTCATCGTGTCATTTAAGGCCAGCGCACCGGGACATAAGGCAAGACATAACATTTTGGGATTCTGACTCTAGGGTTCACTTAGGTCTTGCATCTAAACTCAACACTGAATATTGATGTTATTGCAGCATTGGCGCGACCACAGAAGCATCCATCAGAATATAATTCCCGCCACAACGGGCGCGTGTAAGGCTCTCGCCAAAATCATACCTCAAGTAAAAGACAAATTGTCCGGACTGGCGTTTAGAGTACCGATAGTCAACGTTTCTGTACTAGATATCACATTAAGGTACATTTTACATATTAATTTTATACCTTAATTTTTTTGACAGCTTCCATGGCGCAGTTTGTTATACGCCTGTGAAACTGTGCGGCCCACAAATATTTCTTTTGAGTCTCGGAGTTGTTGAGACCGAAAAGTCTGTCGTAGTTCTTGATACCCACGACACAAGACTCGATCTTAGTGTGGGATTAGGTCTATGTATATGCCTGTTAGGTGCTGTTATACACCACCGGTATGATACTGAAGAGCTAACATAACAAGTTGACGTCTCAACATCCGAATGTCGTAAATGCCACCTAATGACGTAACTTTACATGGGGCGCCCGCGTCGGGCCAATTCTTCCAAAACTATCCTATAATGTTAATAAAAACAAATAAACACACCCAACAGTCAAACAAGGTACAAGTATAGCGTCCGAGGAATCAAAACTATGGGCGAATATTGGTCTTAAAATACCCGCACCAAAAAATAATAATTGTAAGCCGCGGAAACATAAAACATTTATTTCGATGAGATTGAAATTGCAATCCTTGTTTCACAGAGGACTTTTTACCAACTGCGCAGTGGAAACTGTTTTTATACAACTATAAATACTAACACTATGATAGTGTTAGTACGTTATAGCTGATTACATAATACTTAAAAAACAAATGAAATAACATAGGTATTACATATCTTTGCTCGAAGGCTTTTAGTATTTTGCTCATTTGTCGCTCTATGGTAAAAAAAGCTGTATGCAATTTCGACAGTCTCAATACCGGGGGTGTAACTCAGTGGTAGAGTGTCTGCTTCGCATGCTGAAAGTCCTGGGTTCAAATCCCAGCACCTCCAGTACTGGATTTTCTTTTGTTTTTTTTATACTACACCGACATACTTTTTATTTTCGCATGTTTATCAATTCACATAGCGTTAGCGCGGTGGAGTAATTGTGAGATCTTTATTACAATTTTGGACAAATTCCGTGTACTGCAGTTTAATTATAAGTAGCTACAGATACTGCTGTGAGACCATAATATAGTGATAAAAAATAATTAATTAATACATCAAACAGTCACATACATACATAGTCCTGTCGTGGGTATCTGGATCTACGAGAGACTTTTTGGTCTCATAAACACACAGACCCGGATCACACAAATATTTGTTTCGGAGCAGGAATCGAACCCGCTGCCCCGCGTTTCACAGCCGGCACCTAACCAATAACCATAATATAATTTTTTGGTTAAGATGCTGTCGATGAAACAGAAAGCTTAGGGTTCGGTTCCCACAGTAAGTGCAATATTTGTGAGTTTATTAAATATGAATTTGTTACATATCTGGGTGAAACTGAAATATCTTAGTTCATGACAATATACCAGACTCGTAATATATATCTTAGTGTAGTTTCACTGCTACATCTGTGACTGTTGCATGTATCTATTTTATTCAACACAATGACCTATTATGACATGATCTTGTTTGGATTTTCTGTCTTATATTTCTTGCACTTTCAGATTAAACCAAAACACTTCATTACAAGATATTATTAAAAACATAGAAAAATCCAGTAATTCGAGTATGAAGAATATAATAAAAATATCCAACGAGGAAACCGTTTCGTCGGATTACATCGGAGAAAGTCATTCGTGCATATTCGACGCAGAGTCGAGTCTGCAGCTGAAGTCAAACTTTTATAAATTCATATGTTGGTACGAAAACGAATATTCCTACGCTTGCAGGGTGATCGACTCAATATTCTACTCTGAAAGACAATTATCCCTTCACGGTATATCCGCGAAAATATCTAACGTGAAAACTAAAGAATCAGAGAAATACGATGTAGTGCAGCAAACTGAATGTATCAGCAAGGAAATATCGACGAAATATAAATACAGTTCAGACGTATCATGCAGCACTTCTCCAGATACTGGTTTTAAATTAAGGGAACCCTTCAGAGTGCCAGTGTTGAAGAAACCTTTATCAGCGCACATCAGCGGCATGGCAACTTCATCAGCAAGCGGTCGGGAAATGAAACGACGAAACGAAATATTCAAAATATGGAACGATAGCAATGACATTTCTAAATCGTGCACGCGCCAAAACAGAGGCTCATTTTTTCATAGTTGTATTTCATTCGCTCCTAAAAACAACCAAGTTAATGATATGGCAAAAGCAAATGAACGCATTGAAAGCATAAGGCGAGATATTTCTAAAATGACACATATAACTAACGATTTGGTCCCGAAACCTCAAAATAATAAAATCGAAGCTGACACTGTTACAAAAGTTTCAACGCATAATGTCAAAGAACATATTCACTTTGCAGCTAACAATTCCATAGAGGAACCTACGCGCGACTGTGATAGAAAATCCCAACTAATTCAAAATATGAAAACTTTTCATGTTTGCGGAGACTATGAAACAAGAATAAAAGTCAATGACAGCAGAATCATCGACTATTACAGTAAAGAAGAACTTATAAGAACATGTGATTCATATAATAAAGAAACCGATTGCAATGTAGTGACAAGGGAAAATCCCCCTGAGAATAAAAGTAACAAATTATTCCCTAAATTCAAAACACAAAATACATCACAAATGTATTCTCTACAAGAAACTGAACAAAATTTTAAGAACGGGATAAAAAAAATTCAAGCCCTGGACGAAGATTCAAAATTAATAATGGATCATGTCGCTTTCAAAGAACAAGTAGCCAAAGCGATCAATACTTTGATAGAAGGTCTCGAACAAAGTTTTCAGGCTACTTGCAAAAATGATAACCTAGATAAATCTTTAATAAGTGCTACCCAAAATGAAGAGGTATCTACCGAAAAATATAGAAATAGTCTGATCGATATAAGTAATATTAACAAAGAATTCGATAATACCGAAAAATGTGTCCGATATATAAAAACACAAAATAAAGTATTATCTATTAATTCTGACACGGGTTTGCAAAATGAGTTAGCCAATGAAATAAAAAACCTAGACGCTGCATTCGAGACAAAATGTAAAGTACATTTTAATGAGTTCTTAAATAAAAATCAGTTTCTGAGTAATTCTGTAGTCAATGATGTACTTATTAAGACAGACCATAAAGGCGAAGATAAGTACTTTGCAAAGCAAATTTTAGATGGTCTTAACAAATATTCTCCTGAGCCAGTTTTTATGACCTGTGAAGAAAATTTAACGTGTTTGAGTCCAGATAGTGAAAGTGTTTGTTGCAAGGACAGTGACGTTAAGAGAATCAAACCAGATATATACGACAAATTAGAAAGTCGGAGTGGAACCGACTCGGAGAATTCATTCGAAATTCATGGTCGTAAATCACAAGTAATACATATTGCCGATTTGACAAAATCTTTGGAAGACTTGGCCAATCTGGACAAAATTTGCAGAATCATTGAAATATCAGATGAGTTGTCGGATAAATTGTTTTCGGCTTTAAGTACAACTGATGCTCAAGAATTAAAAGAGAAAAATGGTCGTTCAAAGATTTATGTGAAAGAATCAAGTTAGATGATTTTTGTAACCAAGTGTTTGGAAAGACAGCGTTGTAGAATAAATACCTACTTGTGGTAGTAAACATTCAAAATAATAAATTGAAATTGTTTTTATAAACAAACAAGTGAAAATGTGTTTTTGACTTTTATTTCCATATCCATCAACGCATTGCCTGTTTGCTTTAGCAAAAGGACGTCTGTTCTCATTTTTCATATACGCGCAATGTCTACAGAAACAGTAGGTAGCAGTAAAATCTTATTTTATTAGGAGTTCTCAGATGCAGGGTCTGAGTTTTTTAAGAGTTTCATGTTGAGCTGAATGACTGTGCGTGGGAATTCTGCGTCGTTGATGTCGACAAAGTCAGCGATGATGACGTTGACGGTTGCTTGTATGCCAGGCCCGTTGTCGGACGAGGGCGGACCCGGGGAAAACTCATTTAATTTCGGCAAAACCTCCTTTACCACTTGCGCAGCACATTTGTCACGAAGATTCGATATGCCACTGAAAATACAAAAATAATTTCAAGTTGAAGCGTTGATTATTCCACATGTGTCAGAGCTACACTCGTTACACGTACGTTCGCTACAGGATTCGTTTTCGGTAGCAGTCTTGATATACCCTGTACATTACTGGTTGTAGGCCCTACTATATTCATCCGAAGCGAAGTTCGAAACTTCGGACGAACGAAGTTTGTGACGATACGAATGTACCTACTCTGTAAATTTCGGATTGCCATTGCCGATATATTCGAATCATTCATTCTTCGATCCGAAGATTCGAATTTCGTGTTACAGAGTAGGTTTCGAAACGAAAAACGTCACGAAGATTCGAACTTCGGATTTATATAGTAGGGCCCTAGGTCTCTCATATGTGAGAGGCCATCTGGGTAGGTGCCACCGCAATGTCTATTTCTCCCGTGAAACAACACTGCATAAATGCACTGTTGTGATTCGGATTGAAGGACATTGTAGCCAGAGTAACTACTGGACATATTGAGACTTAACATCTTATGTCTCAGGATGGCGAGCGCAGTGGAATGTTGCTACTGTTTATGAGCGGTCGTATCGCTTACCATCAGGCGAAAGGATTGCTCGTCTCGCCATTCATCGCAAAAAAAAATCATTGATTTAGGGGTAACCGTAAACTCTCACTTGAGAATGATAAATGCGGGTGTTGGTGTGATCACGGCTTGGTGAACAAAGCCCATTTGCGGATGTCTACACACGTTCTGTAGATACGAGACGAGTCCATTGACCTCTTCCTGTCGAGGCCACGGTGCTGGCATCATGTGCTGAGGCCAGAATTCCTCCTTTGTGTATGCTGACTGATGCCGGTATATCACTATTACCTGTATTTTGAAATAGCTGTTAAGTAGATAAACGTGCTCTTATCATGATTTTCAATTGGCTTACGGTAGACGGACGTTTAGGTCAACGCCGATAAAGTTGTACGACTTCCCACTTCCCATTTTTTCCAATCAGATTAACAAGATTTAGGCTCTGTTGCACGAACTAACTTTGTCAATATCTTTGACCTTAAAAATGTAAATGCCATACATTAGCAAGGTAAATTCCATCTCAAATGTATGGCGATGACTTTTTAAAGGCAAAGGTATTGGCAAAGTTAGTTTGTGCAACTCCGCCTTAGTTACGGCTGTGATGCTGTGTTATTTGTAAGCATTGTATCGAAAATGGGAACGCAATACAACCTTTACTAATTTTATAGTGTACATTAATTCGAATTTAAGGGAGATGTGTGTCGTTTTTTAACCGATGAAAATGTTTGAGGGAAAGACCTTTACTCGGTATTGAAATAGGTATTTCCTAAATTATTTTTTAATGCCGCACCGTTGAGCTGTGCAATTGTTTGCCATCACGCGTGTTCGATCCTGCCTCTAATCCTGAGTCCTTCCGCCGTAGTGTGTTATCTTGGTAGGCCGGCACAATTGTAACGAATGGTATGGACTGCCGTCTGATGCCATTCGATACACTGCCAGCACGGCATTTGCGCTTATCATCAGGTGCAGTGCATTACGCCGTGACACGGTGACAGTATTTAAAAAAAATGTACCTAAGCTTTATGGTGGTAAAAAAACTAACTTGTTGTTTTAGTCTGCTGAGTGATTGTAGTGTGATATTTCGCAGATCGAGTTGTCTGGGCACGAGCTGCGGCCCGTACAGGGAGAGTAACAAGCGTATCAGTCTATCATGGTCCTCCTGCTTGAACCCGTAGAAATGTTGACAGTCTAGTATCACCACCTGCAATTTAATATACAGTCTAGATAAACACTTTTATAAACTCAAGCCTTTTTCCCAGGAGGGGTAGGCAGAGGTGCTACCAGGACACCCACGTTTCACCTTTTGTTCGCACGATGTGATAGTTTTGTAGCTAAAGATGATGATAATATCACTTTTAATGAGCTTGTCTACAAGGTTGAGGTTAGGAAAGCGTAATTTGTAGTAGGAGAAGATTATGAAACATTATTTACGAAAAACGCAAGTGTACTTAACTCTCCTGGATGTGTATCGACGAATTCCTTGACTTGATTTAGAGCCGTAGTTATTTCGTCTGCATACACTCCATGTGTGAAGTAAAAGTTTTCCTCTCCTTCTTTGGTTGCTAGTCTTAAATCTAAGTATCTATGAATAAAAATAATATCAATTTGTGTTTTTTGAATTTTGTCACTATTTATTCTTGTTGTTGTAACAGAAAGAAGTTGTTGTTCTTGTTGTAACCATTTTTTTTGAGATATGGATAATAAATACCGGGTGCATGGACTAGTCTATTATTGAAAAGGCTTAGGGCTTATTTCACTATTCTGACTAAGGACATTTCTATCGTCTATATAGAAAGTTACATTCTTGTAGAAACTTCTCATGTACGCATTTTGCACGTTACCCTTACAGTTAACGAGTGAATAATAATTAATTATCCACGTATATGTGACAGCCATTGTCCTTTACTTACGATAAACTTACCTAATGCCAATGAGAAGTTGCTGCCGGGTGTCCAAAGCCTGTGTTATCGACCAGTTTAATATCGTATCTCGGGAAAATGGGTACAATTGGTGGAGGATTGGCTCTGCATCTGGACCTAGACCGTTGGATCTAGTGATTCCGTAAGTCATCGAATTATGACTGCCTGCAAAATATACAGATTTTTTGCTTATAAGTAATAGCCAATTACCACAGAAAGAGTTTCTGGCCTGATTACGGGATTTCGAGAATCGTACGCCATTATCGCATGTTTACACGATACAACTTTTTTTATATCCGTACGATAACCGTATCGTCGAGGCGAGAAACGCTTCCCGTGTATATGAGCTACATATCATATATCATTATACTTCATATTTCAAAATTAATTTTAGTACCCTGGTAAGGAATGTACCTATATAACATACGTAAGTATATGATTTATAAAAGTATACCTATGAACAAAGAAACACGTAATGTTTTCCTGATAACAATATTTTAATTACCTGGTATTGCGAGATAAATCAAGGGAACATCCTTCAACTGCGGCGGCAAGTCACTCATCCAAGTCTCCAATCGTAAATTTTTATCGGAATTTTCCTCGCTCATAATTAAAACTAGTAATATAATAACAACACATAAAAAATGACAATTGTTAGATGAATACGCCTAATACAAAATAAAAACTGTTTACGACTTAGCTAGTCAGTTTCTGATAACAAGGTTATGAACTGGTATCTATCACATTAGGTCATTGTTAATAGACTTTCAGGAAAATTCTGGTTTGTAATATTAATGTCTAATTACTATAACGTGTTTTCAAATAAATGCGAGGCTTCTTTTTGTTAAGATGCCTTTAAAATAATCGAAATAGTAATTGTCTTTTTTTTAATTGTACAAGTGTTATAGTAACTAACTAACTGTATTTGCCCTGGGAGTTACCGGGACGTACGAAAATGAATGTTATGATTTAAGAATGTCTGAAAACAAATACGACAAAGTAAACAAAAACGACCCGCCCCATCAACAACGTAGGGCCTTGAAAATACACAACTTTTCACCAGAGCAGTTTTGAGATGAAAAGTGCAATATAAAAGTCATCTCAAGGGATAAGATAATGAATTTTGACATAACTATCAAGTATCCGGTTGTCCATTAAACTAATGGTATAGGGTGAGTGGCGGCAAGATTGAACGGTTTTTTGATGAGATGAATTGTTTGATTTGAAACCCAGAACAATACTTCTTATAAGTATGCCAAAAAATATATATTTTCATAAGTAAAAGAAAGAGTACATTTTTCAATCATATCAATAACAGCCTGAAATACATGAAACAAAGCAGAAAAAAAATATATTTAAAAATTGATATTTAAAAAACGCCACAGGGGTAAGATAAAAGGGTGACGGGGAAAGACTGAACGAATTTTTGAAATCGTTTGAATGAGTGTTATATGTCCGTATTTTTTGTCACTGGTCATTAGTCAATTACTTTTAATAGCTATGTTATGGGCTAAGTGATTAATCGGGCATTATTCATAATGCCCGGGCAATATGAATAATGCCCAATAAGAGCGGGCAATGTGATTATAACCAATAAATTTATCACATTGCCCAGGCATTATGAATAATGCCAAGTGCCTACTGGGCAGAGTGATGTACCTAAAGCGAATCGAAATCAAAACAATGAGCCGAAGTGGCATCGTGCGGCTATTGCAAGGTCACGCACCTCCGCTGGTGCCACTCCCATGAAAAGGTAACGCACCATTCCTGAGAAATATCAATTATAGTAACCTAACCTCAAAACACTTGTTGTCACTACAAATTTGCTTCTGCAACGTCTTCGGCGCTACGGGAAGTTCAGCCCCTTCGCCCTTGCGTAACAAGAGATAGGCACCCATGTTCACCTCCGCGGCTTCGGCTTGCTGCAGCAACAGCACAGCAGCTAGTGTGGGGACACTAAGATCGAGTCTTTTGTCGAGGGTATCAGGAACTACGAGAGACTTTTCGGTCTCACAAACAGACCCGAAAAAAATATTTGTGGGCCGCACAAACATTTTTCTACGTGCGGGAATCTAACCCGCGGCCTGTCGTTTCACAGACGGAGGTTGTCAATCTGCATGTATGATCTACACAAAAATTAAGTTGACTGCACTTCTTCCGGTATTGACTCGGTAACTGCTGGATCGGCACGCTCGCGCGCTTGTTTGCGCAATTCGAGCGGTCAACATTGTCGCCAAGTAACTACACAATCTACATTTTTGAACGAATACAAGCGTTATAGGTCTACCAGAATCTCATGGCATTTTGGGAAATTTGAATTTACGTATCGCAACACTGGGGTAATTGGATGAACATATTTTGATACTTTCAATAATTGTAATTAATTATTACTTCAAATCAACATATTTTTTTAGTACAAGTTTGTAAATAAAGTGCATAATGTTTTAAGTATAAATATATAGACTATTTAAACATTCAATATTGTACTTTTAGATTAATCATCATCATCATATCAGCCACAGGAAGTCCACTGCTGAACATAGGCTTCCCCCAATGATCTCCACAATGACCTGTTGGAAGCGGCCTGCATCCAGCGACTTCCTGCGACCTTAGTCAGATCGTCCGATTAGATTATTAGATTAATAGCCAATGAAATTAGGTAAATCCTTTCGAGTATTTATAATATAGAGGGAGCGCTGGTACTTCCAAAACGTAGATAAAAATGGTGATACCGAGCCACCAGTGTCGTTTTAATTCTCTTTTCTTATTACTTCTCACTTAATCAAACAACTTTCAATTTCTGAATTGTAAGGGCCGAAACTGCGTTAAGCGGGCGCCCGCGACGGGCAACCGTCGCACGTCTCCTCACGTGGACACGCGGGCGGGCTCCGTGAGAACGCTACGGTCCCCGTCGCGGGTACCCGTCGCGGAGACCGGATTTATGCAGTGTCGCTGGTTCAATTTTAAAGGTGTGCATGTACAGTCATGTCGATGGAGAGCTTAAAATATTATTACATAGCAAAACGACGACTAGCAAAAAAAAACGACAGCCAGGAAGGCTGTTTATTGAATTTAGGTTGCTAGGCGGAGAATTTGTTGTAAAGTTCAGTAAATGAAGAGAAAATGAAAACTCATTTTACAAATATTTCAAAGTTTCGATACTGGTCTATGGCGAATTATCTTCGAAACTGGAACCATATTTGAAGGTCAACAATTTAAGAGTAAAATCTGTATTAGTCATATCACCAATGGAAAGGCTGGCAATAACATTGCGCTTAGTAAAAAATCTTTATTTTATTCATCATCATCATCATCTCAGCCATAAGAAGTCCGTTGAACATCGGCCTCCCCCAACGGTCTCCGCATCGACCTGTTGGAAGCGGCCTGCATCCATCGACTTCCTGCAAATGTAGCCAAGTCGTCCGTCCACCTTGTAAGCGGGCGTCTGACATTTTGCTTGCCTGTACGTGGCCTCCACTCTAGAACCTTACTGAGTAGATCTCGTAGGGATATACCGAGCATAGCCCTCTCCATTGCTCGTTGAGTGACTTTGAGCCTTCTAATGAAGCCCAAAGTGAGAGGCCACGTCTCGGTGCCGTATGTCATCACCGCCATGTTACCGCTGGTGGACACCGCGCGCTGTACCACGCGTGCCCCCGCGACGGGTTCCGACGCACGAAGGCGGGCCCCGCGGCGCGGGTGCGGGACGCGCCTCCCCGTGCTGGACGCCCGCGCGGATCCCCGCGACGGAGCACTTTTGTATGAAACCGCGCGAGTGCCCGCTTAAACGCAGTTTCGGCCCTAAGTAATTTGATTACGAGTCGGTTTTATTCAAATAATTATTAGTTTCAAAAATGTTATAAGAAAGATGCAAGACTGTAAAATAAAAAAACGTTTTTATTTTCAATCTTCTTTATATAATTAACACTTTAGTCAGAGCTTACTTCTAAATACTCTTTCTGTACATTTTCTGATGAAGACGATGAAGATAAAGGATTAATAATAAACCGTTCCTTATCTAAATTTTCTGGAAACTCCTGTAAATAGGTATTTAATGCATTACTGTTTAGTATCAAAAAATGATAGCAAAGTATATACGATAAAACACATGTACATATCTAACACTTACCAAAAAAAATGAAGTATCAAAACTATTCACTCCGACTTATTTGTTAAAACGACGTCGATTTTAAAATCGACGATTTTGTTTAAATTTAACCAAATTATTCACGGATCTGGCGATAAACCTTGTAAAAAATGTGTCGCACTTGTGATCGTAGAACTAATTTGTATATTTTCGCTATGAAAGTGTAGAAATCTTAAAATATTCACATCAAATGACATAACTCAAGTTTTGAATCAGCTGTTGACCGATGGTATTGCCACATAAAAATCATTATGTTTGTTTTTAATTTTATGCCATGAGATTCTGGTAGACCTATACTTCCGACGATTTTGACGTAATTATCTTCGTAAATTGATTAAAATAAATTATGATCTAAATGTAATATTACACTGTTCTAAGTGATTTAATGTAATAAAAACAAAAACTAAAAAATGCAGATCCTGCATTGTTGATAGGGCCGGGCGTGTCGAAATATATTAATTGTAATATTCCGGTTCAATGTACACAAACACCCGAGTCGGGTGGTTCGCGGTAACTACCACAGACCTTACTACCGACCACAGATCACTCCCAATCTCCCAATAGATACCGCATAATGTCAATTTTGTTTGAATTCAAAAGTGCAAGTTTAGTGAGGATACGGGGCACGTGGCAGCGGCTCGTAGTGATGTGAATGAAATATTATTTTATGAAACAGTATCGATAAATATGTTGGTAGATGGAATTAAATTATTTGTTAAAATATGTTTTCTTATTGTTATGATATGACTTATGAGCTTTTTACAGGAAATAATAAAAACGATATTACAGTATTTTTGTAAAATAGTTATGGAGGTAAGACACATATCATGATTTATTAAACTTGATTTGTTTATACAATTATACAAACTGAAATTGATCATTAAAGTAGGCCCACGCCTGTTTCTGGAACTCGTATTAAACATTTTATACACTCAAAACTAAGATCCAAGAAGTGACTTGAAACTAGAACTCTGAAAGATTATATTGGAACCATTCATTACCAGCGACTGCCAACATGTTCACGGTGGTCGCGGGTTCGAATCCCAGGGCACACCTCTGACTTTTCGGAGTCATGTGTGTATTGATAGTCAATCACCACGCACTAAAACGGTGAAGGAAAACATCGTGAGGAAACCTGCATACCATAGCAATTCATAAGAATTTCTTTGGTATGTAAGTCCGCCAACCCGCACTAGGCCAGCGTGGTGGACTATATGGCCTAACCACTCTCAATCGTATTCTCGATTGTAGAGTAGGCCCGTGCCCTGCAGTGGGACGTATATGGGCTGATACAGATTCATTACCACGACGTGTAAGTAGCATAAAGTTATTATGATTTTGTTTCAACACGTTTTGAACACCGTAAACAACCATATTAACATTATTTATACTTACATACATAAACTCACGCCTTTTTCCACGAAGGGATAGGCAGAGGTGCCAGGACAACCACATTTCGCCTTGTATGTTCCGTCCCACGATGTGATAGGTGGCGAGCTTATCGCCATATCGGGCACAACTTCCTGACTCTGGGCTGCTAATGTATAGAAAAATCCATTATCACTTCAAACCCGAGACCTCAGCTTTGTACGTACCCTAGTACAACTACGCCACCGAGGCAGCAAACATTATATATAATTTTAAAAATTTGTTTAAACATTAGCAAGACCAGTTAAATTGATTTTGATTCAGTCAATGCAATGCAATCATGTCAATAACAAAAAAGGGCAAAATAGAAATTATTACCTGAATGGCAATATGGATATCGATCTATATTAGACTGCATGTAGTCGCAACACTAGCGATACGCGTGATAAGGCGAAAAAAACTATCGTATTATATGTACGTGTTCCGCATAGAGTAAAGAGTTCAAATTTATGCTAAAGAGCGCGACTGATAAAAAGCACGGTTCGTCCGAGAGTCCACGTACGTTTTTATTTAATTTATTTCCAATGACAAAGGACGATTTGCTCATCTGCCAATAACAAAGTTTTGAGAGATGGAAGAGTGGATTTTTAGGTACTCTTTGACTTTTGTCTCACTTTATGTCAGCATATTTACGCACATAGGTATTCTATGAGTATTTCTTCCATATATTTTTTTATTGAGTATTTTTTCCTCATTCATTTTAGAAAAAATTGCAGAATCTTTAAAATAGCAGATGAGTTGTCGGATAAATTATTTTCGGCTTTAAGTACAACTGATGCTCAAGAATTAAAAGAGAAAAAATGGTCGTTTAAAGATTTATGTGAAAGAATCAAGTTAGATGACTTTTGTAACCAAGTGTTTGGAAAAACAGCGCTGTAGAACAAATACCTATGATATTCAAATATGTTATAATACATTGAAATTGTCTTTTATAAACAAACAAGTGAAAATGTGTTCTTGACTTTTATTTTCATATCAACAGTCAACGCATTGCCTTTTTTCTTTAGCAAAAGGACGTCAAATGTTATAATTTTTCATACACGCCCAATGTCTACAAAAACAGTAGGTACACAAAATTATTTCTAAATTTTGAAATACTTGTAGCAGCAAAATCTTATTTCATTAGGAGTTCTCAGATGCAGGATCTGAGTTTTTTAAGAGTTTCATGTTGAGCTGAATGACTGTGCGTGGGAATTCTGCGTCGTTGATGTCGACAAAGTCAGCGATGATGACGTTGACGGTTGCTTGTATGCCAGGCCCGTTGTCGGACGAGGGCGGGCCCGGGGAAAACTCACTTAATTTCGGCAATACATCCTTTACCACTGGCGCAGCACATTTGGCACGAAGATTCGATATGCAACTGAAAATACAAACATAATTTCAAGTTGAAGCTGAATCCAGTGGTTGTTTATTCCACATGTGTCAGAGCTACTCTATAACTGTTCTGAATAAATAGTTTGGCACCACTGCGGTGAGGACTCCTATGTGATTTGAATTAATAGTAGTTAGGGATGTTAGGTTCAGTCAAAGACTTACATAACTTAAAGACTTATTTTCGTTTCCTTGGCCCATTTTTACCCATGGGCTCGCAATGCTTTTGCAAACTCAGAATTTGTGAGTATTTATTGGAAGCCACAGTCGTTTTAATCTACCATACTATGTTACGTAGTTTCTATAATCTGTTATAACCAAAGATGATTCAACATACATCTATGGTCATCTTGGTCATAATCATATTGCTAAAGCTATCTCCTAAAAAATTTGCTACCTCTATATCTCCTCAATGTGAGTCTATGAGACATCCTAACATAATTTAATTTGATATTTTACTTATATTAGTAACAGAATAGAAGAAAAAGATCAAATGAAAAGATTATCATAATCAGCGCCTGATCTAGGGTTCTGACCGCCCTAGGCTAATTCTGAGGACGCGCCCAGGAACGTTACAATGAGCCTAAAAAGTGGTATTTAGTTTTGTTTTGTTTACAAATGTGAAATTTTTTTCATCATTCATACAACCTATAAAAGTTGTCAGATTGATCTGCAAGCGAAACTAACGTTTTCCTTTAATCCGAACCATATTCAACCTTAGGGTGGCAAATCATTTTTTAGTTGACCGAACGTAAGGGTAAAGGCTACTCACGCATTATATGACCAAAACCGATATACAGGGTGGAATTTTTAAGTGGGCGTGGATGGTCAAATCCGAAACTATGAGGAATAGCGAAAAATGCTCAAAGGACTTACGAGCCCTCTTCTGATGAAAACTAAAACTGCATACTTAGATTTTTGATCAATCAATATGCCTAGCTAGGAATCGAACCTAATAAATGATTTTGAAAAAAAAACACATGCTGTATAATAATAATAAATAAAAATAGGGATCAAATTTTGCGAAGTAATGACACATGTCAATTTTTTTCAGTTTCTTGGCACCTCACCACCTGTGTTGGTAGAGGAATGTTAGAATTTTTCATATTTTGTTGAATAATTTATAAAATATTTAATACTATGATTTCGATATGGTTTTGATGAATTATGACAGATTCGTTTTAAGAAATACGAAATATTATAAAATTCCTCTACCAACGTAGGGCGACCAGGTGTTAAAAAAAGTGAAGAAAAAATTGAATTTTGCTTAAAATGACATCCTTTCTTTTATTTGACGTATGTCATTATTTCCCAGAATTTGATCTTTATAAGCAACAATATCGAAGTGTGTAATAATACAGCCTGTGTTTTTTTTTTCTAAATCATTGGGTTCGATTCCTAGCTAGGTATATTTATTTATGAAAAATCTAAGTAAGCAGTTTTAGTTTTCATCAAAATTGGGCTCGTGGGTCGTTTGAGCATTTTTCACTATTATAGTTTAGGATTTGGCCATCCAAGCCCACTTGAAAAACTCGCCTTGTATATTGATATGCGATCAGGATTACGGATTACTAAGACATCTAAGAAGGCAAGAGAGTTATTATGTTCTAACTTCATGGTAAATTGAATTTTATTGTTGAGGAGTTGAGGTGATTTAAAAATGCTTGGTCACACTTCTGTTAAGATATTTAAAAAAGACGGGAGGCATCATACTAGTGAAACACTTTTGCAACTGCTTAATTATTTATTTGAAAATTATAGTGAAATGTTTAAAATTACTCATTCACTCGACCGCTGACCGATTTTAATAACAAGTCAGCGTTTGTTATACCTACAGGTGCTATTTTAAATTTCGTTTATTGTTATAATCTTAGGGACTCGTAAGTTTTTTCAGTTCACAGTTTAGGTTGTGTTTTGTCTCGGTCTAGTTAAAATATGTAGGGTAGATGCAATGACGCTAGATTAATAGTGCATGCGAAGATAAGATTTCAGTTCAGCGCGCCCCCCCGATCCTCGCGCCCTAGGCTGCAGCCTAATTAGCCTAAGGGTTAATCAGGCCCTGATCATAATATATTAATTTATTTATATGAAACTGTAATCTCTCACCTGAGAATGATAAATGCGGGTGTTGGTGTGATCACGGCTTGGTGAACAAAGCCCATTTGCGGATGTCTACACACGTTCTGTAGATACGAGACGAGTCCATTGACCTCTTCCTGTCGAGGCCACGGTGCTGGCATCATCTGCTGAAGCCAGAATTCCTCCTTTGTGTATGCTGACTGATGCCGGTATATCACTATTACCTGTAGTTTGATGTAGCTTTTAAGTAGTTAAACATACTTTTATCACTTATACCCAATGCTTATACCATGATTTTTAATTAGCTTACGGCAGACGGAAAGCAAGTACGAATTTTTTCAGATTAACTGTTTATTTAGTTGCGGCTGTAATGCTATATTATTTGCCGAAAATGGGTACACAATATAACCATGTTCGATTTTATAGTCTATATTTATTCGAATTTGAGGAAGCTGCTAGATGTAGGCCGTTTGTAACCGATGAAAATGTCTGAAAATTCGTTTAAGAGATGTAAACTTATAGTTAGTGCAAAAAAATATAGTTTACTTGTTGTTTCAATCTGCTAAGTGAATTTAGCGTGATAGTTCGCAGATCGAGTTGTCTGGGCACGAGCTGCGGCCCGTACAGGGTGAGTAACAAGTGTATCAGTCTATCATGGTCCTCCTGCTTGAACCCGTAGAAATGTTGACAGTCTAGAATCACCACCTGCAATTTGAAATTATACATACTTATATATATAAACACATACCTTTTGTTCCAGGAGGGATAGGGAAAGGTGCTATTAAGACAATTGCATTTCGGTTTGTGTGTTTCGTCTCACGATGTGATAGGCGGCAAGCCTCCATAGGCCATATCGGGCACAAATTCCTGTGTCCGAGTTATATTTAATAGGAAAGTCCAATACCACTTTTCTCGACCCGGGATTCGACCTAGGGATCCCAGCGTTATAATCGTACTATAGTACAACTGCGCCACCGAGGCAGTTACTATTACACAATTAGTCATTCAAGTTAGTCTAAAGTAACTGAATTTTAGATATCTGTTACCTAAGTCTGTTACAAAACACACCCAAACGAAATCCTTGGAAA
The DNA here is from genome assembly GCA_009982885.2 of Hyles vespertilio. Lineage (NCBI taxonomy): Eukaryota > Metazoa > Arthropoda > Insecta > Lepidoptera > Sphingidae > Hyles > Hyles vespertilio. The sequence goes on along the minus strand of CM042806.1, from coordinate 5,492,859 downwards.
AACTAGTTGGCAATAAATTTTCTGGAGCAGAAGATGATGATACTATCACTTTTAATGAGTTTGTCTACAAGGCTGAGGTCAGGTGAGCGTAATATGCAATGGGAGAAGATCTATGAGACATTATATACGAAATAAACAAGTGTACGTACCTCTCCTGGATGTGTGTCGACGAATTCCTTAACTTGCTTCAGAGCCGTAGTTATTTCATCTGCATATACTCCATGTGTGAAGTAAAAGTTTTCCTCCCCTTCTTTGGTTGCTAATCTTAAATCTAAGTACCTATAACCAAAATTAAGAACTATTTGTCTTATTTTAAATTTAGTCAGTATCGATACAGATTATTAAGACATTGATAAAAAATACTGGGTGTATGAACTCTTCTATTATTGAAAAGGTTTAGGGCTTATTTTATTGTTCTGACGAAGGACGGTTCTATAGTCGTCCTAGAAAGTTAAATTCTTGTAGACTTCTCATGTACGCATTTTGATTACTCTTTCCTTAACAGTTATCGAGTAGAATAATAATTAATTCTCTAACTATTAATTGTTTCAACTATTGTCCTGTACTTAGAATATTTTACTATTAAAGATAATACCTAATGCCAATGAGAAGTTGCTGCCGGGTGTCAATAGCCTGTGTAATCGACCAGTTTAATATCGTACCTCGGAAAAATGGGTACAATCGGTGGAGGATTGGCTCTGCATCTGGGCCTAGACTGTTGGATCTAGTGATTCCGTAAGTCATTGAATTATGGCTGCCTGTGAAAATATACAAATTATTTTGCTTATAAGTAAAGGGCCATTTACATGTAGAGTTTCTCGCCTATTTTCGACCTTAACGTATACTAATGTTTACCGCAAATGTTTATACAATGCAACTGGTTTCTGTCCATACGATAACGGTATCTTAGTGGCGAGAAACTCTTCTCATGTATATGGGCTATAAATCAAGTAACAATTCATATTTCAAAATTAATTTTATTACTCCGGTAAGCCCATTGTAATACCATTTGTCTGATTTTGTGTTTGTTCTTGTATTTGGTTTAGAATAAAAAAGTAAAAAAGTGATTTCTAAAAGTATACCCATGAACAAAGTAACACGTAAAAGTTTCCTGATAACAATAGTGTGATGTTTACCTGGTATTGCGAGATAAATCAAGGGAACATCCTTCAACTGCGGCGGCAAGTCACTCATCCAAGTCTCCAATCGTAAATTCTTATCGGAATTTTCCTCGCTCATAATTAATACTAGTAATTAAATAACAATACATAAAAAAATGACAATTGCTCGATGAATATGCCTGTTACAAACAAATTAACTGTTTACCGGTTACCTATTCAGTTGGTGATTTTTTTTTTTTTTTTTTTTTATTGCATTGAATGGCGAGACGAGCAAGCCGTTCGCCTGATGGTAAGCGATACGACCGCTCATAAACAGTAGCAATATTCCACTGCGCTCGCCATCCTGAGACATAAGATGTTAAGTCTCAATATGTCCAGTAGTTGCTCTGGCTACAATGTCCTTCAATCCGAAACACAACAGTGCATTTAAGCAGTGTTGTTTCACGGGAGAAATAGACATTGCGGTGGTACCTACCCAGATGGCTTCTCACATATGAGAGACCTACCACCAGTAAATTGATACCAAGGTTATGAACTGGTATCTATCACATTAGGTCATCGTTAATAGACCTTGATGAAAATTCTGGTTTGTAATGTTAATTTTTAAGTGCTATAACATGTTTTCAAATAAATGCGAGGCGTCTTTTTGTTATGATGCCTTGTGAATGAATCAAATTAGACGGATTTCTATTGTCTTTTTTAATTTTTATCTACATGTGCTAAAGTATCGACTAGTTGCACGAGGAGTAACTGGGACGCACGAAAATGAATGTTATGATTTATGAATGACTGAAAACAAATCTATTTGTAATATTCCGGTTCAACGTACACAAACACCCGAGTCGGGCGATGCGCGGTTACTACCGACCACCGACCAGTGTTTCTTGATTCCTCGCATGTTTCTCATTTACACATAGAATGCTGACGCATCTATTTTACGCTTACTGGTTTTATAAATTATTATGGTTCGTTTATACCGTACACGTCTACGAAGCTATGCTAGTCACATAACTACGAGTATGAGGGAGTCGGTAATATGCCGTGAAAGTGTAAGTGTATTTCTGGTCTCATAAAATAAATTATGTTAGACACTAGACATTATGCAAGTACCGTTTAGAGTTGCAACTTGCACGCTCAAAGGTCTTCAAGCATTCCCTGCATGCGAGAGTTAATGCCGTAGTTATTTATAAATAGGGTAAACATTTCAAACCACACATCCGTATCTAAATAAAAGTAATCTGCAACTAAAATTGGAGCGCGTTATTAATAATTTTTGTCACCTATTGTTATAGCGTTCGAGAATGGGTATTAAAAGTTTTATTTAAATAAACTAAATTGCCACGCCAGTATCCCATATGGATCCTCAATTTCTTCGAATCAGACATAGGTATGTTATTTTCAGTAAGCTTCACTAAAATAATTTTGACGTTTCTCTTAAAATATTCATTAAGCCCCATTTACACGGGGAGAGTTTCTCGCCTCGATGATACGATTATCGTGGACGTAAAAAAGTTGTATCGTGTAAACATTTGTCAGAACACAATAATCCATGGCGATTTTGTCATGCGCTAATAGCATAAGACTTTCGCCGCGAGAATCTCTCCATGTAATTGGTCTATTAGGGTGTCTTGATGTCGCACTGATTTGACTGGTGTAGGTTCGGTGTCAAACTCCTGTATAACCTCTTTTTATTATCCTTTCATATAATTGCACTCATACCTTACGATTTTATTGTAGCTTGTCGTTGTCGTTACATCTAAATGCACCGTAAGCAAAAAGTATGTCTGTTATTTCCATTAACCCATTCAATGCGGTGCACGCCGATCGGCGTATTATTTTTTCTTACTTAGATACTGACAACGCCGGTCAGCGTAATATAGAGTTGGTTTATATTTTATCCAAATTTGAATTGTTTTAATTATAAAATATAGACCAGTGTGTATGTAATTTATAAGTGAAAAGCCAGGTACAAATAGTTTCTGGATATTTCAGTTCTAGAAAAGTTGACTTTTCTTACTCAGGTGCGGCAAACGCCAATGGGCGTTTGCCAGGGATTCACAACTATTGGTTATAAAACATAAATATTATATTTATTTATTCTATTAAACAAACTTATAAGTATGTTAAAAACTTACGTACGTTAAAACTACGCAACGGATTTTGATGCGGTTTAATAGATAGAGTGATTCAAGAGGAAGGTTTATATGTATAATACGTATATATTATTGTACATAATTCTATTTGTACCCGGGCGAAGTTGGGCCGGGCCGCTAGTTTAATTATACATGAATCCGTATTTTCCTTGGTACCGCACAGTGTCCTAAACAAGTAGGTTTTGCTGCGTAAAAACAGTGAGCAAAATGCGAAATTGACAATAATATATTTCGTTTATCTTTTTTGACAATATTTTATTAATAATCTGGCAATTATCACATCCTGATATTGTAATTATTTTTTAATCTCTTTATTTGAGCTTTCACTTTCACGTTTCTTTTATGGTGCCAATAACGACTGAGATAAGTAAATGTCATCCCAAATATCAATTAATATATTAGACGACTAGAGACGTTTTCTCTCTGAAAAAGAAGAAATGCACAATAATAATAAAAAAAAACGTAATAAAACTATATTTTCCGGATATTGTCGCGGTATTTTAATATGATTTATATTTACACGTAAGATCGAAAAATTTTTTGAACCAGAAATCAATTGTATTTAAGTTATGTATACGTTTTCAATCAAGAAGATCGAGAGAAAATATTTATAAAGATTTTTAATCAGATTGAGAAAACCCACAATCAACAATAGTTCGAAGGGTGTAAAAAATGTTATTAAAATATTTTTATATATTTTTTTATAATATAATTAATTTGATAATTTTAATAATAATAAGTCCCTATGCGCTAACTATGTATTGAGATGTAATTATTAGGAAATTAAAAAAAATATGTTTGCAACCCCTGATAATATTCGAAGTTATCAATAATATCTTTTTTATGCCTTAAAAAGGATGTTTGTGACACGGGAGAGCACAATAGAAATACTTATCAAATAAAGAGAAATTAGTCACTATTTAAATCCATAATCTATAAAAAAAAGACGGGTTGCACTCCGGGAGTGCCGGCAGAAGTGAAAACTTGATTATTAACGTTGAGCATGTTTGATATTTGGAATGGTTAGGGAATAATTTTGCACCAATTGTTTTATCAGTATAAAAGTACTATCATTTATGTGGTAGAATACAATATTCATTTATTGCGCTATCGTACACAAACATGACAATTTATATTACATTAAAAATTTAACACTTTAAAACTATTACAATTATTTTACATTAAAAAGTTGATCTCTCTGAAAAATCAACTTTCATCCATAATTTCAACGACTTTTTCACCATCATCATTACCAGAACTATCATCGCCAATCTCTAAAACTGATACGATAGGTTTATGGTAGCTGAAGTAAGAAACGAACAGTTTTGATTCGAACCTATTTAAATGTCTAATAAAGACCGCATCAATAGTAGTTTTGTATTTCGTTGTGCTAAGATTGCGATCATTCGACATAGTTAAACCAAATTCATTATTTAAAAATTCAATTAATAGTTGATTTTTATCGTCTGCGAAGTTTATGTTGAAATCTCCACTCAAAATCATTGGCAATTCATCAAAGCTTTATAAACTGACAGCTAACTGACAGCTGTCTACTCTCCATCCGTCTTACGCTTTTTCGATCAGGTCACGTGTCCTGACGCGAGTTTAAGATTTTATACCCATTACAGAAAAAGTGCTCAACGCCGCTAAAGAAGTTTTCACTTCAAAAACTGCAGATATTGCTTTTCTTAAATTTCTATCACCAAATCTTCACGAATCTCATATAAAACGGACTAAAATAATGAAATTAATTTTGCTACTTGGTAAAAACAGTCCTTATTGCAATAAATATAGCGTACTACTGGGGAAATCACATGAATTCGAAACGAATAAAATGAAATTCATAACGAAGTGCTGAAAACGCCAACAGGCGTTTTATTTTTGATCCCTCAGGGGCGGCTCACGCCGATCGGCGTTCACGTTAAGAAGTATGCCGTATCTGGGCAGCGGGAGCAAAATTTGTTGCCGCATTGAATGGGTTAATATAAAACTAAGGATAGGCACTTCAGGCTTCAGTACATTTGGAGTTTCAAAAAAGATAGCCGTGAAAATCGCGAGAAAATATATATTAAACTAACCTAATAGATTTGATCTAAATGGCGATAAGAATTATTATCTTTATTTTTATTTAACTTTCTATCATAAGCAAGAATCGTTGCGAATGACGACTAATTTCAGTAACATTCCACTAGAGATGCACTGGAGCGCAGCACCACTTACGTCTTACAGTCGCTGCCAATAAACAATCCCAATCCAAAATTTGCCGTTTGAGATTGATAGCTCAATTTTTTTCTGATACTATATTGCCAATAATCAATCTTAGTAGTGAAAAAACTATGGTAACATGGTAAATGACAAATCGAAAAGTAGAAACAATCCAGATTGATTTCAATCTAATTTTTTCGATTGATTATTATTGGCATCGGCCGTTAGCGCGCTTTCGGCCCTGTCCATATATTTATGTCAATGGTAATTCCCTGTAAAGTTGAAAGTCAACGTTGAAATAAAACAAATAAATTCATATTTTAGCGGTGTTTATATTGTCTTTTCAGTTTATCAACATTCTTTAAAGTAAAAAAAAAAAACAACGTAAAAAGCACTGGTTATGCAATTATCACAGAATTATGTAACTTGGAAACTTGTATTATGAATTCAACAGTTTTATAACATTCACCTAGTAAGTATTATGCCAATTTTATTGACTTACTATAAAAGTATTTTCTAAAAATTATAAAAAAAGAAACGCCCAACAGTCACATACATAGTACTGACTCCACACTGAAATAGAGTTTTGTGACGTAGATATAAGAAACTACGAGAGACTTTTCTGTCTCACCAGCATCCAGACCCGAAACAAATGACTGTAGTTTACACAAATATTCGGTTTTGATTGATTGAATTTTCGGTGCGAGTATTGTACCCATGGTCTCTCATTTCGCGGCTTTTCATATCTACAGTAAAAGGGAAACATGATGACTGCAGGCTATATAATATGATTTTTTAGAGCGTAATGCAAAAATACATAATACTCTCGAACCGCAATGTCAGTTTTATTGGCACTGTAATCAACGTGTTAAAGTGCTGCCGCCATAAAGATTACAAAAATAAAAAAACTAACTAAAACAGGTACGTATTAACTGATAAACTATCTAAGTATTTCATGAACACTTATAACTTCGTAACAGCAAATTATACTTACTGGCACTCCTTTCTTTATCTTATAATATGGAAGGTTAGTAATAAAGGGTACTAACCTTGTCAAGGGCAGATCCAGGGGGTAGGTCATGGGGGTCATGACTCCCCCCCAGGCTGGCTCCAGATTGACAAAATTTATTAATTATCTTGTTGATAACATTTATAAGTACAATTAATTCTTTGTATGTCGATAAATAAAGTAAAAAAATGTGTGTGTTCACAAATCACGGCTGCAGCAAACTTTAAAAAGTCATTATTACGAATTGGAGTGTTGAAATTGGGCCCAGTGTTCTAACATGAACTATATGACCCCCCCACCACTGGCGTAAAATCTGACATGAACTAAAATATGACCCCCCCTGGCGTGAAGGCTGAATCCGCCCTTGAACCTTGTGGTAAAATACACGTGCATTGCTAAGTTCTCATCGGCCAAATAGGGTATTTGACTCCATTTTTTATTGTATTTATCATAACGTATACATATCCAAAATCTAACAAAGAATTTGTAAATCCATTCGGAATTAAACAAGTTAGAAACGTTTCAAGTCATGTAGTGGGTTTAAAAGAAAAGGCATGCAAAACAAAACTAGTGACGTCATTAGTCTTAACTTAAGTCTTAACATTGTAGGTTTTCGTCTTACGCATAGAGTAAAGAAGCGGCCATAAATACTAGAGCAACGCGTCTTACCGCGATCTGAACAATGGATTCTTTTGTTGTGTGCACATTAAAGGTCATACGCTTAAGACCAAGAAGCTTATACCCAATGGAGATTGCATTCCGTATAAAACACTGAAGCACAAAAATTTGACCTTGAATGCAGTCGCTGTTGCCTGCTATCCTTTTCTTTAGAGTGACAATGAATGAAAATGACATTTTGTTCATTCATTGTCACTCGAAAGAAAAGTATAGAAGGCAACAGCGACATCATTAAAGGTCAAATTTTGTGCTTCACTTTTATATACGGAATGCAATCTCCATTTGGGTATAAGCTTCTTGCTTAAGACGTGACCACAGACTACATAGAAAGAACCTTGTACGTTCCATTGTCCTGATTGGTCAGTTGGCCTCGTACTTACCGCTCTTACTCTATGCGTAAGACGAAAACCTATAATGTGTTTTGAGCTTTACAGTGTACGCGTGTGAAAGAGACAGTAGGACGTTCACACTACACTCCTCTTTAATTTAAAATACTATTTGCCTTATTTTACAAACTGGTTTAAAACTATTTTATCATATTATTTTATTTTAATGGCATTTGTGTTCGTACGCAAAATTATACTAAATGATCGTAGTCAAAATACCTTATTGTATTACGTAATTTGATTTATCTATAGCACTTTCTCTGGTACACTTAATTAAATTCACTAATTAGAATAATTTATCTTTTAAAGATAAGTATTTAACCATTATTATTATATACAAAATCAGTATTCCTCAATAGTTTCATGTTGAGTTGAATGATTGTGCGTGGGAATTCCGCGTCGTTTATATCGACAAAGTCAGCGATGACGACATTGACGGTGGCTCGTATTGCAGTGCCATTGTTGGGTGAAGGCGGGCCGGGAGAAAACTCCCTCAATTCTGGCAATACTTCTTGTACTACTGGCAAAGCACATTTATCGCGAAGATTCGATGTCCATCTGCAATTACGAAATATGTTTTAAATTAATGCATGTTTTATTTTATTTGTTTCCAAAAGTGAATTATGTGCATACATTTTCTTATGTTTCTATTGGTCCCAAACTTGTCTACGATTTGTTAATTTTTTATTTGAAAAATGGCTTATGATAACTTCTATTTTGAGATGTTTTATTAAGTTTTTCAACATATTCTGAAACTTTTTAAGATTCCACTTATAAAGCTAATTATACCAGGTCATTTGAAAACTGAAATCTTTAAACAGTTGTCGAAATAAAAAAAAAAAATTTAAAGGACATATCTATTTTTAACCGACTTCAAAAAAAGGAGGAGGTTCTCAATTCGACTGTATGTTGCTTTTTTTTTTATTTTAAGTAACTAATGAGCATTTAATGAATGATTTTTCACATACCTGAGCACAATAAACGCAGGCGTGGGCGTAAGCACGGCCTGGTGCACGAACCCCGTGTTGTTATGTCTACAGGCGGCTCGCAGGAAGGCGAGCAGCCCGCCCACCTTGTGTTGTCGCGGCCACGGCGACGGCAACATTTGCGCCGGCCAGAATTCACCCGTCGCGTACACCGACTGGTGACGGTACACCACTATTATCTGCAAAACAGTGTAAATGCACTACTGGTTTTCGGATTGAAGGACATTGTAGCCAGAGAAACTACTGGACATATTGAGAGTTAATTATGTCTCAAGGTGGCGAACGCAGTGGAATGTCAAGCATTGCTTTGTAATTCAAGGTGTTGTTTAAGCAGTCGTATCGCTTGCGATCAGGCGAACTGCATTCTCTCCTTGCCATAAACAGGAATTTAAAAAAATGTGAAGTTAACATAATCAATATTTAACGAAATCGAAAATATCGTCGGTTCTTAACCATGGTTAAGAACCCGTCGTAATAAACCGACAACTGCCTGGACTAACAAGGTAACTAGGACATGTTGGTTGATTTCACTATGCATGCCATCGAATGCATTTTGGTCACATTGTCGTGGTATCATTAAAAAAAAAGTGCTATTTGTGTTAGCTACGTTGTTAGGGTCGATATCTATACATCGAAAGCAGTGCACGGTCACCGTACAGTACAAAAGTTCATTCACCTTTCACTTCACTCGACTGATTAACACTTTGGAGATATACTATTACGCAGTCTAATAAAATGTGGCGAATATTTTGTGAAAAAATGAACTTATTTACTTTGTTCGGATGGGATCTCATGCACGCGACAGAGAGCATATATCTCTAAGACAACGGCTAATATTTATCGTTGTTACTGTTATACAGGATGCGGTTTTTTTTTCTAATTCTATGAAGTCAGTTCCCTAACCTCGCATGTGTAAGTATAGGATATTATACGGAGTTATAAACCAATGCGAATTAGCGATTAGTTATATTATGTATGTAGTCTAATTTAAACATTTTAATAACTCGAATTTCAGAGCTATTCAGTTACTACATTTCATTGCTTAGAAAAATACTAAACGAACATATAATTTGTATGATAAAAACGCATACTTGTTGTTTTAATCTGCTGAGTGAATGTAGCGTGATGGATTGCAAGTCTTGTTGCCTGGGCACGAGCTGCGGCCCGTACAAGTTAAGCAACAACCGCATAAGTCTTTGGTGGTCCTCCTGCTTGAATCCATAGAAGTGCTGGCAGTCTAATATCACTACCTGCAAAGACAAAGTTTTTTTTATTGCAAAAAATGGCGAGACTTGTATGCCGTCCGCCTGATTGTAAGCGTTACGACCGCTCATGAACAGTGGAAAAATTAAACAACACCTTGAATTAGAAATTAATGCCTGGTATTGCATTGCGCTCGCCGCGCCGTCCTGAGACATAAGATTTTAAGTCTCAATATGACCATTAGTTAGTCCGGCTACAATGTCCCTTCAAACCGCAACACAACAGTGCATTTACACTGCTGTTTAGCGGCAGAAATAAACATTGCGGTGATACCTACCTAGGAAGCCTCTCACATATGAGATGATTTTGGGGTGCTGTTATCTCTAGTAATTGGAGGTGGGCATGACAGCGACTCAGTTTACAGCTAATGTCATTAACGCATAAAAATGTTTTATACCTATGTCATTTTTTATTCCAAAGTTATTATTATTTATTCAATAACTGTGGAAATTTTCCGGAGTAGCGTGTAGTAATTGCTTGTTATTTGTGATAGCAAGCAAGGCTCTGGCAGCCAATTAATCGCGGAGTAACAACATAATTTCAATTACTAAACGCTAAAGGCTGTGCACAATAGCTTTATCAGTGCGAGAACCTACGTCCTTGAAGGGGTTACTCTACAAGACGAAAAAAAAGGGATATTCGAGCGTTGTACGGAAAAATGTACGAAATACAGGATGTTTTTTTTTCCAAATCTCGATTGGCATATGATTTATTAAAAATCACTACATAGTAAAAAACAAAGTCGCTTTCTCTGTCCCTATGTCCCTTTGTATGCTTAAATATTTAAAACTACACAACGGATTTTGATGCGGTTTTATTTAATAGATAAGAGTGATTCAAGAGGAAGGTTTATATGTATAATCTGTATCAGCCCATATACGTCCCACTGCAGGGCACGGGCCTCCTCTACAATCGACTACCGATTGAGAGTGGTTAGGCCATATAGTCCACCACGCTGGCCTAGTGCGGGTTGGTGGACTTACATACCATAGAATTTTTATAAATCGCTATGGTATGCAGGTTTCCTCACGATGTTTTCCTTCACCGTTTTAGTGCGTGGTGATTGACTAGCAATACACACATGACTCCGAAAAGTCAGAGGTGTGCCCTGGGATTCGAACCCGCGACCACCGTGAACATGTTGGCAGTCGCGTCTAGTCCGTTTACCAACAGGCCACCACGCACTTTAATATGTACGTATTATACCGGGTATATCAAGACTGCTACCGAAAACGAAGCCGGGTGGTAGTTTTAGTGGCTACAAACACAATGCAATTAAAAATTTCGCATAAAAACACGACAATTATTTTTTATGATTTTTTAAATATCGTCATTTTTGGGTGGTAAATCCATAGTTTTTGCTAAAATAATAATTTAAACTCTTTTATACCTTAGAGTATTTATAAATAAAAGGCTACATACTATTGTTTTAGGAAAAAATGTATTTACCACCCAAATATGGCCATAGGAAAAAAATAACAAAAAAAAAAATTCGCTTTTTCTTGCAACTTTTTCTGTTGCATTGTGTCTGAAGTCGCTTAGACTACCACCCGGCTTCGTTTTCGGTAGCAGTCTTGATATACCCTGTATGTATAATACGTACATATTATTGTACAGAAATCTATTTGTACCCGGGCGAAGCTGGGCCGGGCCGCTAGTCTAAGTATAAAAACTGTATGGAGTTTCTATAAAAATCGGGCTCGTGAATCATTGCAGCATTTTCGATTTTCCTCATAGTTTCGGATCTGACCATTAACGTCCATTTGAGTGCCCCGGTTGATCTGATTTTTTTGGCACGATAAGGGCTATAGTAATGCAACATAAAAAATTAAACGTATAAAATGGGATGTACCGGAGTTACAAAGAACAAAGGATATTTTGATAAACCTGTTTTTATATGTGATGTTATAGAAGCTAGTCTCATTGTATTATGTTTTACTTAGTAATGTTCAACTTTATAGCGCAGACGTGTTATTTAAATGTAGTAAAAAACTTGTGTACCATGACTTTTTAACCTGTGATCAAAATTTTTTTTAGTCCGTATTTTGCGACTTACGAAACTACTCAAATATTTTTAAAAGTTGAACAATTCGTCTTTTTGATCGCGCCAATCTCCAGAGAAGTCCAGATTTGCCATTTGCATTTGCTTTTACAGATTATTTAATAAAAATATATCCCCAGTTGCACGAGGAGAATCGTATGCTATTTTCGCATGACATATAAGATTATCGTGTTCTCACAAATGTTTACACAATGCATTTTTTTTATAATATCATTATGACAACCTTTGAGTTGAGAAACTCTCGCCGTCTAAATGTAGCTTTAGATTGGGTTGGGAGCCTACAATAAATGAGTAAAAATGTTTCTCGTCAGTTAAATTTAAAACCTGATATTAATCGGAAGTCCGAAGAATCGGGGAGGTTACGATAACCCTGAAGTCTGGTAACCTGCTCTTCTACCGGGGGGACGACTAACAGTCCCGAGGAGGTGTCGGATTTCTCGTCCACAGGTCTCTCATCAACAACATCGTATCCATCGAAAGTGTGTCGAGCAGGGCAGTATACCTTATACTCAGAATATCAAAAAGGGTATTCGTTGAAGGTCATACAGGTATACGCGCCGACCTCGACACACCCAGATGAAGAAGTAAAGGAGATGTATGAGGACATAAGTCGGGCCATACATACTTCCAAAACCTACTTCAATGTTGTTATGGGGGACTTCAACGCAAAGTTGGGCAAGAGAAGCGATGCAGAGTTGAAAGTGGGGCAATTTGGACATGGGCAACGGAACCTCAGGGGTCAGAGGCTGGCCGACTTTCTGGAAAAAGAGGGACTCTTCGCGATGAACTCTTTTTTCCAGAAGCCGCCTCACAGGAAATGGACCTGGCTGAGTCCTGACGGTTCTACGAGAAATGAGATAGATTTCATCTTGACGACAAATAGACAGATATTCAGTGAAGTCTCTGTGATCAACAGGGTGAAAACCGGAAGTGATCACCGAATGGTTAGGGGCACATTGAATATCAACGTCCAATTAGAAAGACGCCGCTTGATGAAGTCTACGCTCCGACCTACTCGCGCCCATATCCAAAACCCCGAGAGCTTTCAACTCGAGTTGACAAATCGCTTTGATTGTCTAAAAGAAAACCTTGCAGTGGACGAGTTAAACAGCGGTTTGGTAGAAGCTGTCCATACGGTGGGATCTAAGTATTTTAGACCTCGCCGTAGGGATAGACCACAACACCTCTCGATCCAGACTCTTGACCTCATGGCCAAACATCGATCTTTGACGCTGCAGTCTTCCGTTGACGCCGAAACATATCGGCGGCTCAATAGACGGATCTGGAAGTCCTTGCGACACGAAGTCCGTGCTCACAATACTGTGAGCATTAAGGAGACAATTGAGCGGAACGGAGGCTCCAAAGTGTTTCCAAGAGACTTGTCTATTGGGCAAAGCCAGTTGTCTAGGCTGAAAACGGACGATGGCCGCGTGGTATCGACGAGGGCAGAGGTATTAAGAGAGATCGGGAGGTTCTACGGACAGCTTTACACCTCGGTTGTCAAACCGAGTTGATCCGACACTTTAGCGATGATATCCCGGACATCAGCCTGTGTGAGATTGAGAAGGCTCTCAAACAACTTAAAAACAACAAGGCGCCGGGTGAGGACGGAATCACTTCAGAGCTTCTGAAAGCGGGTGGAACGCCGATACTGAAAGTCCTTCAGAGGCTATTCAATTCCGTTCTCCTCGAGGGCTCAACGCCAGAGGCATGGAGCAGGAGCGTGGTGGTACTGTTCTTCAAAAAAGGTGATAACACCTTACTGACTATCACAGAATACCACAGGCAGATTAGGATGTGGGCCGTAGAACTGCCGAACTCTTCAGATTCAAATCTCTCGTCCTTTGATGAATTTAGTGAAATCGTACGATCTTTGCCCCTAAACAAGGCTTCCGGTGACGACAAAATATCCAATAAAATGATAAAAGAAGCGTGTAAATCGGCCGGCGATGCATTACTTACTGTTTATAATAGATGTATTGCTGAAGGGGTGTTTCCGCGAGTATGGCGTACCGGTTTCATTCGGATAATACCCAAGAGTGGCGATAAATCACCGCATGATCCGAAGTCGTATAGACCTATTACACTCTTGCCGTCGCTAGGGAAACTTTTAGAACGTCTTATCGTCCCTCGATTGCTACCGGGTGGACCAAAATTTCACGAAAATCAGTTCGGATTTACTACGGGTAAGTCAACCATCGACGCGGCAGTTTCGGTTAGAAGAGCGGTAAGTACATCGGTGCGCAAATATGTACTTGGTATTTTCCTGGACATCTCCGGTGCTTTCGACAACGCTTGGTGGCCAATGCTGCTTCTTAAGTTGAAATTACGAGGTTGCTTTAAAAATATATATTCACTTATTTACTCGTATTTCTCGCACGGAACAACCAAACTTAAACTTGGACACTATGCCGTGTCGAAACCACTGACGATGGGTTGTCCACAAGGCTCAGTCTTAGGTCCTTATTTGTGGAATTTAGGCTTCGACGATTTTCTTACGATTCCCTTACCGTCAGGGTGTTCTTTGACCGGATATGCGGACGATGGCCTCTTGCTCATAGAATCAAACAGTAGGTCGGGACTAGAAAATAGTGCAGAAATTTAAATTAATATGTGATTGGGGCCATCGAAATCGCTTAAAGTTTGCACCACATAAAACGTTCCAATTACTTTTAAAAGGAAGTTTACAATCACCGCCGCGCTTTAAATTTAATAATATCACTGTTAAGAAAAAAGAATCGGTTTATCTTGGTTTAATTTTGGAAAGGAATTTTTCATTTTTGAACATATTAAAAACGTCGGGGAAAAGTCGAAAAGGAACTTTTTTGCTTTGACAAGAGTATCAAAATCAACATGGGGGCTATCATTCAATACACTAAAAATCATCTATGGAGCAACTTACTTAGGATGTATTTGTTACGGATCTCTATGGGCTGATAGGGCTACTATCGGCGCTGTGCGAAGAAAACTGCTCCAGAGCCAACGCTTGGCCTTGATATTCTTGTGTAAGGCATATAGAACTGTTAGTACCGAAGCTTTGCCTGTCCTGGCGGGTGTACTTCCAGTCGACCTGGAGGTGCAACGTCGCGCCGCCATGTATTACTCTACTAGGGAGAATATGGATAAAAGTTTTTTAAACGCACGTGAACTTTTAAAAATTGATAGATTATTTAAACCGCTTTCAGTGGTATATAGCGAACTATTAGATGAATGGCAAAATAGATGGGAGGTATCTTTGAAGGGACGACATCTATATCAATATTTTCCTTGCGTTCGTGAACCGTTTGACAAAGACTTGGCTGGATGTCGATTATTGCGTATCACAGTTTCTCACGGGCCATGGTAACTTAAGGTCTAAACTTTACTCTTTTAAGCTTGTTGAATCGCCTGCATGCCCATGTTCAACACCTAATTGCGAGTATGAGCAGTCCGCGCATCATACCGGGTATATCAAGACTGCTACCGAAAACGAAGCCGGGTGGTAGTTTTAGTCACTAAAAACACAATGCAACTAAAAATCGTACTGAGAAACGCGACCATGATTTTTAATGATTTTTTTAATTTCATCATTTTTGGGTGGTAAATCCATAGTTTTTGCTAAATTAATAATTTTAACTCTTTTATCCCTTAGAGTATTTATAAATAGAAGGGTACACACTATTATTTTAGGACAAAATGGATTTACCACCCAAATAGGACCAAAGAAAAAAAAATTCAAAAAAAAAATTGACACTTTTTTTTGCAACATTTTCTATTGCATTGTGTCTGAAGTCGCTTAAACTACCACCCGGCTTCGTTTTCGGTAGCAGTCTTGATATACCCTGTATACTTTGGGAGTGTAGTCTTTGGCAGAATGAGCGTAAAACTATGCTGGATAGTATGCAGATATCATCTGGAGTCGTATACTACATGGACCTTGTAGAGACTAGGAAGAACTTCCGTGCTTTCCGGCGTTTTTGCCATACTTATTATTGGAATCAAGTCTAAAAGCTCACATAATAGGTCCCATTTAAATGTAGTGATGATGTGATCCGTGGTGCTTTACAGATGGCTTCTCCGGCTGTAAAAGTCTTTTTACGAGGTTATTTACCTGTTTAGTTCATTGTTTTGTCGCCCGCTTTGCACGGAGGGAAGTGGACAATAATTTATTTCCAACTCCTCCTATTAATTTCACTTTCTGATTAATTTCGTTGCGGGTTAAAGACAAGTTAGACATTCCCGGAGACTCGCCGAGCTTCAATGCTCGGTGTCATTACATTGCGTGCCACTGTTGATCCTGGCTCACAGGAGTTACAGTGGTGGGTGTGAGGGTGGGACAGTCTCCAACACCTTACTGAAGAACTACAGGCCCATTTCGCTCCTGAGCCATGTCTATAAGTTGTTTTCGAGGGTCATCACAAATCGTCTCGAACGCAGGTTTGATGACTTCTAGCCTCCCGAACAAGCCGGTTTCCGAAAAGGCTTTAGTACCATAGACCATATTCATACGCTACGGCAGGTTATACAAAAAACCGAGGAATATAACTTGCCGCTTTGTTTAGCGTTTGTGGACTATGAGAAAGCCTTTGATTCGATCGAGACCTGGGCTGTGCTACAGTCTCTTCAGCGGTGCCACATAGACTATCGGTACATCGAAGTGTTGAAGTGTATATACAACAACGCCACCATGTCGGTCCGAGTACAAGATCAGAGCACGAAGGCTATTCTACTACAGAGAGGCGTGAGACAGGGAGATGTCATATCTCCGAAACTGTTCACTGCCGCGCTGGAAAACGCCTTCAAGTTCTTGCAGTGGAAAGGATTCGGCATCAACATCAATGGCGAGTATATTACTCACCTTCGATTTGCCGACGATATTGTAGTCTTGGCAGAATCGCTGGAAGACCTTAGCACTATGCTCGAAGACCTTAATCGAGTCTCCCAACAGGTGGGTCTTAAAATGAACATGGATAAAACGAAGATCATGTCGAATATCCATGTTGTGCCCAACCCTTATTAGAGTTGGGGGCTCGACTCTCGAAGTTGTAGACGAATATGTCTATTTAGGACAAGTGGTCCGGTTAGGCAGGTCCAACTTCGAGAGAGAGGTCAATCGGCGAATCGAACTCGGTTGGGCAGCGTTCGGGAAACTTCGCGACGTCTTCTCGTCCAAAATACCTCACTGCCTAAAATCGAAAGTCTTCGATAGTTGTGTGTTACCAGTGATGACATACGGCACCGAGACGTGGCCTCTCACCGTGGGCCTCATTAAAAGGCTCAAAGTCACTCAACGAGCCATGGATCGGGCTATGCTCGGTGTTTCCCTACGAGATCGAATCAGAAATGAGGAGATCCGTAGGAGAACCAAGGTTACCGACATAGCCCATAGGATTGGCAAGTTGAAGTAGCAGTGGGCCGGGCACATAGCTCGTAGAACCGATCGCCGTTGGGGCCGAAAGGTTTTTGAGTGGAGGCCTCGTACAGGCAAGCGAAAGGTCGGACGCCCGCCTACAAGGTGGACGGACGATCTGACTAAGGTTGCAGGAAGTCGCTGGATGCAGGCCGCTTCCAACAGGTCATTGTGGAGATCCTTGGGGGAGGCCTATGTTCAGCAGTGGACTTCCTGTGGCTGATATGATGATGATGATGATGATGATGATTAATCGTTATAAAGAGAAGTAGAGTAACTGCAAGAAAAACTTGCCAAACCAGGCTCCTTTGCTTAAACATACCTCTCCAGGATGTGAGTTGACAAACTTCTTAACTTGCTTCAGCGCTATAGTTATTTCTTCTGCATACACTCCATGTGTGAAGTAAAAGTTTTCCTCTCCTTCTTTGGTTGCTAATCTTAAATCTAAGTACCTGAGAATAACATATTCAATGATATAATCTTGATTAATTCCAGTCATAAATTGATTTTGAAATTATAAAGTATTCATTTTAGTATTAACAGAATCTTAAAATGTCAGAAATATTAACTTAGCAATATAGTTTTAAGAATATATTTGTAATAAAATATAGTGGATGCACTTTTGCAACTGAAATACCAGATATTGCCAAATAAATTAAAGATTGTTGCCAAGTATTATTCACTTTATTTTACTTTGAACTTGGCCTCCATTTGCGCTATTGTTACCACTGACAAAGTTATTCTATTATGTTGGCAAATATACATAATATTATGTTCCACTACTAAACTTATGACTCCTCTAAAATTAAGAGGGTCTTATATTTGTCTACATTCCTGGCTTTATGCAAGTTGATGAAAGATTTATTTTGTTTTACAGTTGTCTTTCTTCAGTACTTTCACTAAAGTTGCCATAACATTTACTGGTTGGTCTGTAATCTCAGGTGTATTAGGCATAGAAATAACATATCTAATGTGTAACACACACACATGTGTTGTGCCCAAAAACACAGTTTGTATAAGGTCGCCTGTTTCTATAACCAGACGGCGCCACTAAATCGGTTTCCCTAAAAACCCATTAAGTAAAACTTTCCACATATATTATCACATTTTTCACATATATATTCCTATATAACTAAGTACTCTGTAGTTTGTATGTAGGCTATAGTCATGTTAATTTAATCATTTATAATTTAATTGTAAATCACAGTTGCTATATGCCCCTTATGCCTTATTGGTAATGCATAACTTCTCTTATATCCCTTGTGGTTTAGTTATATAATAATTTGGTTAGTAACACACTGTTAATTATTTATGTGATAGTTTAACCCAAGGATTAGGAGGGTTGTTCAAAAGTATTGTTGATCACAATACCGATACTGCTTAAAATCTTTATAGCGTTTTTTATGGTTTGTGCTTAAAAGTTTTCCAGTTTTATTCTAGGCGACAGATTTTTATAAAATGAAATAATTACACACATTTTTGCCGAACACAAAAAAAAAAATTATTGGACTTCAAGTTCATTTCTCCAAAAACTCCGGGCCTGGGTTGCAATTATGTTTATATTTATTGAAAATATATATTTTTCCCTACACAAGAAAGTAGGTTTCGAGGCACAAAAATCTTCACACCAATACTAATTTTCATAGTAAAATGGGTATTCTCTTTTCAAGAAGGGATAAACTAGGATTATAGGAACAAGGGTTTGTTATTCTGTATTTTATATTAGTAGATGGTTAAAAATTAAACCAAGGTCTTTTCTCAACAATCCCATATAAAATAATCATAGAAGTTGTTAGAAAACCGGTAGATTTTAAATCAATTTTTTAATTTAGTATAAAGCATGTTAGCATTTATAGTGCAACAAGCCCTTCATAGTGCCGTACTTACAATACTTTAGTCATTATGAAGGTACCTAATGCCAATGAGCAGTTGTTGCCAGGTGTCAATAGCCTGTGTTATTGTCCAGCGTAAGATCGTACCTCGGAACAATGGGTACAGTCGGTTGAGTATCGGCTCAGCATCTGGAGCTAGCCCACTGGATCTTGTGATGCCGTAAGTCATTGAATCATGGCTGCCTGTAATATGGATATTGGTTGCTTTGTTTACAAATTTCAAGGAAATTGTAAAATATATCTTAAGTGTTGTTTAAGTGAAAAAATAAAGGTAATTGACTTTGTTGTTATTAAATCCACTTTGTTTTTATTTGAATAAGAACAAGTATGTATCACAATAATTAATATACTTGTCTTAAATGTGAGTAGTGAAACTGTGTGACTTCATTTGACAAAATAGGTCATGTAAATATACTATGTAACAAATGAAGTAATAATGAATTAAAATATTAAATTTGGTTCCTCATTAGTTTACCTGGTATCGCGAGGTATATCAAGGGAACATCCTTCAGCTGCGATGGTAAGTCATTCATCCAAGTCTCCAATCGTAAATTCTGAGCTGAATTTTCCTCGTTCATTATTACAACTAGCAACAAAAGAACAGCACTTAAGCGGAGATGCTAATTATTTTATGATTAGTGCATAAATGGAACTAATGTGCATCTAGGTAAATTAACTATCGTTCTATGCAGATACTCTGATATCGAGGTCAAAATGTATCAAACACATCACGTCACCGTTCTTACAGCTATTATTAGATTTCTAATGCCTAATGCCCTTTTAAATTGTAGTGGCCATTTACCTTCGTGGTCTTAAGGGAATATCAGTTATGATGATAATATTTTTAGTCATGAAAAACAAATCAAATGGAGTCAGTAAATTTGAAAAAACAAAGGATAACCTATATAAATTACGATGATTCGTATACAAAAGATTTAGCTCTATTATAATAGCTTCTGAAATCGGCCGCATAATGTAAAACGTCAATGCCGCAAAAGTCAAAAGTCAAAGTTGCGTTTTGTTTTCTGATAGCACACTACCACGCACTAGTTAAATTATTTTTAATCGCACTGGGAACTGGGATCTCATAATAAAATTAAATTGGTAGAATATAAGATCGTGATTCGTGATCAAATAGTAGTAGTAATATATACCAAGTGTATGGTTCGTAGGATTTCCATTTACTAGTCCCTAAGTTTAATAAATCTCTTGAATCTTAATACAATATGACGACGCCTTTGACCGTAATTATTTGACATAGTTTTATGAACCGGCATGAAAATTTGTAGGAATTTAATTATATCTTTTTTAATATTTAAGCACTATACTTAAGCATCACTACAAAATACAAAGAATGCAGTCGCTAAAATGATAAATTAGGTACCTAAAAAAACAAGGTTTATGTAAATACGCACCTAAAATAAATAAACTATATCCAAATTGCATGTCTTTTTATTTAAGTACGCGAAATTTATAAAACCGTAATTTGAGCAGTTAATCCACAAATCACTAAAACTCCGTCAGTTGAAATAATACACACGTAACTACATCGCACTGAATCTACACATAGAATGCAAACTATCATGCAAGCTTAAAATGAATAGTCTTAGTTCAAATAAATGCAAAATGTACATTTATTAGCGCTGCTTTTAAACCGGACTACTATTGGTACGGTTGTCGAAATTAACTTGGTGTCCACTGTCTATTGTCCAAGCGCTTGCTTAGGTGAAAGGTATTATACGCTTCAATTTTTTTTGAGGTGTGATTAAGATGTTTATTTTTGGATTAACCTTGATTTTATGGGACTCTCCCACTTTAAAATCAGTAGGTAGGTAATTGTTTTGTATGTTAATTCATGTTATTGTACGGCCCCATAACTATGAGACATGAATTTATAGAAAAAGTTTAAAAGCAAATGGTACCTACCGTTAAGAATACCGATGAAATCTTTATTTATATTATATTCTAATGTCCTATTTTATCTAATCCGGTCTCACTGTATATTTTTGGTGGCCACGTATGTTCAGCAGAACTTTTTGTGCCTGTAGAAAATTATGTTGAGGAGATGATCCTGACGATTATACAATTATGTAGGTATTTTTTGTGCAATTTGTGCCTACAATATTATTTTATTCTATGATGGAATAAAAAACAGTGTCTTTGTTATCATGCAGTGATTTAGGTACCTATACAATCTTGCGTTTCGTGTTAAAGTAGTCGGTCAGTACTCAGTATGAAGGTCGGCAGACGCAGGCAGAAATAATTAATGTGAGTTGGTACCTGACCATTATTAATGTTGCTAATGTAAACAACTGAAACAAATGGTTACAGTATAAGGAAAAATCTAAAAATCATAATTCTAGTTAAGATTTAAAACCGGAATAACCTACCTGCCTCGAGTTAAACAGTAAACACCATGTTTTGTATGCTTTGATAAATACAGCCGCGCCGCGCCGCGCCGCGCCACGCCGGTGCGTTTCCGTCGACAAATAGTTTTTTTGGTAACAGTAATAGACGACCGATAACACTTTTTACTGGACACGAAGTTTATAGAATACAATCAACATTTAGTGGAAAGCTGGACCCAGTTAGCCACTTCATTAGAACACCTGCGCATACTGATGTGTAATTTTGAGCCGTTTCTGGCTAGTGTACGGGCAATTTTTCTAATGTCTGTAATAGATATCTGTAATCAAGATACCTCACAATTATAATACCGCAATGACATGTCAGAATGAGGCCTATAATGGGTAATTCACAAAATAATCAACTATGATGATGCAGATGGATTTTACCTACTAGCTATTTCATTTGTTCTTTCTCTCTCTTTATCTCTTCAGCAACAGAAAGTCCATTGCTAAATATAAGTCTCCTGTTAGAAACGGCCTACATCCAGCAACTTCCTGCAATCTTAGCTAGGTCGTCCACCTTGTAGGCGGGTATCCGACGCTTCGCTTGCCTTTATATCGCCTACACAACCTTTTAGCAACAAGTTATCAGTTCAATAAATATATCTGTTTTTCGCGTTATGTGCCCGGCCTATTGCCATTATAACTTATTAATACTTGACCTCCTACGGATCACATTATTCCTGGTTCGATCTCGTAGGGAAATACCGAACATAGCTCTCTCCATCGCACATTATGAGATTTTGAGACTTCGTATGAGGGCCATAGTGAGAGGCTACGTTTTGACGTTTCGCATGTTATCACTAATGGTAACACACAACAATTAAACATTCATTTAACATTTTTCGTATTTTACTTATTTGCACTACTTATTACAAAAACTCAAACTTGTTGACAAAAATAAATATGGTATATACTTCTACCATTCTTTTTGTCAAGTCCTATGACGAATATGCTCGAATGGTTTTGCTTAGGCCGTTTATGAATGGTCACTGTATATTTTTTATTGCAATGAATGGCGAGACTGGCACGCCGCGCCGTTCCCCTGATGGTAAGCGATACAAACGCTCTTAAACAGTAACAAAACCAAACAAAACCTTGAATTGCAAAGCTATGCCTGGTATTCCACTGCGCTCACCATCCTGAGACATAAGATGTTAAGTCTCAATTTGTCCAGTAGTTAAGCTGGCTACAATCCGAAACACAATAGATTCACCCTGCTATTTGCGGGAGAAATAGACATTGCGGTGGTAGCTACCCAGGCCGCCTCTCACATAATATAAGATACCTACCACTAGTAAACTTGTATACGTCATTGGGATCCTTTATTTTAGCATATTCTTTTATTAGTAAATACTTAACTGATTTTTGTCACCAACTTAGCCAACAAGGTAGTAGATCGGTAGGCAACGATATTTAAATCTGATACTGATTTATTGTCAATTATTGTAAATTAAATTTATTGTAAATTTTATTGTAAATGTCGATGTGTCAAGGATTCCCGAGGCGCCTTGGTATGTGAGGCTAGCGCGGTGAAGGAGAGGTGGCGCTCTTACTTCCACGGTTTATTTAACACCATACCTTTGGGAGTGTCCTACCCTGGATTGCCCCCGAACCAAGGTCTTATTGCACCTATTGCACCTGAAGAAGTTCTCTGTAGTCTTCGTCGCATGAAGAACCGGAAAGCGGTAGGGCCTGACCATATTCCGATCGAGGCGTGGAAGTCGTTGAGGCTTCATGGTGTGGAGCTTCTTGCTGCGTTATTTAACCGCATCCTGAATACCAAAAACATGCCTGACTCATGGCGGTTGAGTGTGATAATTCCCGTGTACAAGGGTAAAGGCTGTGTTCAGGAATGCGGTAATTATCGTGGCATTAAGGTCATGAGTCATACCATGAAGCTCTTCGAACGCGTCATCGAGTCCAGGCTCCGCCAAGAGTGTACAGTCTCTGGGTGTCAATACGGCTTCCGTCCTGGCAGTGGTACTACCGACCCGATATTTGCACTCAGGATGCTCGGCGAGGCATACAGGGCGAAGAAGACGCCACTGCACATGGCTTTCTTGGACCTGCAGAAGGCCTTCGACTGTGTGCCGCGGCAGGCAATCTGGTGGGCGATGAGGGTGAAAGGGATACCGGAAGCCTATGTGGACATTATCAGAGACATGTACCTCCGATCCGAGTCCTTCGTTCGGACCGCCGTTGGCGATACGAATCCTTTCCCGATTGATGTCGGTGTGCACCAAGGCTCGGCGCTGAGTCCATTCCTCTTCAGTGTTGTGCTCGACGCCATTACGTCTCACATCCAGGACCCTGCGCCCTGGTTGTTGATGTATGCCGATGACATTGCACTGGTGGAGGAGGACCGGCGACTTTTGGAGCGCAAGGTCAACCGGTGGAAGGAGACGCTCGAGAGCGGTGGTCTGAAGTTAAATGTGGCGAAGACCGAGTACATGGCTTGCGGGAGTACGGACCCCCAAAGCATCGTGATAGGGAACGAACTTGCCGTGAAGACGGACAAGTTCAAGTACCTTGGGTCCGTACTGCATGAGTCCGGTGACATCGAACTTGACGTCAAAGCCCGTATAAGCGCTGCTTGGGCTAAGTGGAGGGAGGTCTCGGGCATACTCTGCGACCGCAGGATGCCGATGAGGCTCAAGGGTCTCATCTATAAAAGCATCGTGCGGCCGGTGCTCCTGTATGGTTCTGAGACGTGGCCTGCCCTCAAGCGGCACGTCCAGGAGGTCCACGTCGCGGAGATGAAGATGCTGCGGTGGATGTGCAACGTTACGCGTTTGGACAAAATCCGTAACGAGCACATCCGTGGCAGTCTTGGTGTCCGCGATGTGGCTGATAAACTCCAGGAATCCCGCTTGAGATGGTATGGTCACGTCCTAAGGAAACCGCAGGAGTACGTCGGTAATGTGTGCCTGAGCCTCAATATTCCCGGACCTCGACCGCGGGGTAGACCCAAGAAGCGCTGGCTCGATGTCGTCAAGGAAGATATGAGGGTCAATGGCCTTACTATTGAGGATGCCGAAGATCGGGCGAAATGGAGGAGAATTTGCCGGAAGGCGGACCCTGGCACGGGCCGGGATAACGCCAGGTAGAAGAAGAAGAAGAAGAGGAGACTGATTTATTGTCCTGATTATGAAACCCAGTTGTTTAGGCACGATTCAAGATCTACTATACTTAGGTATGCCATTATTATTTCCTCACCAAAACCCGACATGACATCTTCATGGCGGCGCGCGAAAAGTTTGGCGTCACAAATTCATGGACTCGGGACGGTAATGTGTATGTCATAAGTTCTGGCGTTCGGCATCGCGTAGTGTCGCTTACTCTGCTTAGCCAGATTAGTGTAGACACCTCAGCGAAGCCGACCCCGGCAAAGAAGACCATAGCTTTGCCCAAGACCAGGCGAGCAGCGACGGTAAAAAAATGATTATTTCCCTGTTTGGTTAGATGTTTTGGTTCAGGTAACAATTGTTTTTTACATTATTTTATCTTTGTGACGTAATTAATCTCTCATATACACTGTTTATGACTTATTTTTACTATAATACTTTTACTATCACAATTTCTTGTATATATTTTGTTACAATTTGCATAATTTGTTACAATATTAGACCACCCACAAGTTTTGTTTGCCATTTGTTTGCATAAATGTCAAATGTCATTTCTGACAACTTGGTTTTTCGTTCGGAAATGTGCAAATACAACAACAACCACTAATTTTATTATTTTTAACATTGATTGTTGTTAATGATTTTATATATTTCTAAGTTGCCTGGACTAAAGTTTTAATTTAACTGTTGCGTATTTTTCTTCGTTTTTATTTTATCTTTCATCTCATAGATCTCAATGTATTAAGAATAAGGTTAAAGTTTTTAAATAGTTTTTTTTTATTGTTTTGTTTTTACTACTTTTAATTTTTGTTGTGTTATAGGTATAGTTAATCTTTTGTCATGTGCTTTATTGTTTACTGTTAATATGTAACACAGAACCGGCAGATGGATGATTAGAGTTTTAATTTAATACTATTATTATATATAATATTATTATTATTATTATTTATTTATTTTTTTACTAGTCATATAATTATTGTTGTATTTTTAGTTTAGTTTTTACCAATATTATTCTACAAAGCTTTATATTATAAAAATGTCTGTGCACGACGACAGTAATAGCGATGAGTTCTTTTCAGCGTGTAGTGATGACAGCTTTGCTAGTATTCCTTCAATTAATGATACTCTCTCTTTTCAGTTCTCTGACGTTCCCAAGAACTTCAATGTAGTCCACTTGAATTCCCAGAGTATTCCGGCTCATTTTACAGATATGCTAGCCAGTTTTGACTGTACCAATATCCATGCTATCCTTGTTTCTGAATCCTGGTTAAAACCTTCTCTCTCTTCTACCACTTTCTCACTCCCGGGGTTCCACCTCATCAGAAATGATCGCACGGCTCGTGGTGGAGGCGGTGTGGCCATATATCTCCGTACACATCTACCTTATACTGTAGTTAGTGTGTCACCCCAACCTCCACCGCCAAATGCTGGCGAACATCTTTTCTTGGAGGTGGAATTCTCCCATAAGAAAGTATTACTCGGTGTCTATTATTGCCCCTCGCTTCGAATTGATTTCTTTCCTTCTCTTGAGGTTATTCTTGAAAATCTAGTCCCTTTGTACAGTCAAACCATAATCATGGGTGACTTCAATACCTGTCTCCTCAAGAACGACCGACGTTCTTCTTCCTTTCTGAACTCTGTCCGATCCTGTAATCTTTCTGTTCTTCCTCTCAGTGCCACTCACCATCCTCCCCACTGTACACCCTCGCTTCTTGACCTTGTCCTTGTGTCCTCCTTAAACCATGTTGCAAAACATGGACAATGTCCCGCTGATGCCTTTTCTTTTCACGACCTTCTATTCCTGTCCTATCGCATCCATCCGCCCAAATCTTCTCCTAAAATCTTGTTGCAACGGAACTTTCGGGGTATGAACCTTGTTGATCTTCGCAAGGATGCCGACACCATGGACTGGAGTTCCATGTTTCTCACTGACGACATTAACAAAAAAGTTGAAATATTTACACATAACATATTGAATATTTACGACATCCACGCACCAGTTCGGCCAGTCAAGGTTAAACATCTTCCAGCACCCTGGCTCACAGCCGAAATAAAGGAACTACTAACTAGGAAAGCTTCAGCCAAATCTAGGTACAATCGCCGTCCTAGCGAATTAAATTGGCGTAAGTACATAAACATTCGGAATCACTGCAGTAAGGTGTGTAGGAATGCTCAACGCCGACATATTCACAGCTCAGTTGATAATGGTGACCCGGCTAAAGTCTGGAAATTCCTTAAGACTCTAGGAGTGGGTAAATCTCGTCAAAATTGTATTCCCGGATCTTCAGACCTAAATTCCTTGAACCATCATTTCTCGTCACCAACGTATTTCAATACGATGGTCAAAGATAACACAATTAAAAATCTTTCAACCCTCAAAACTCCTGATTGTCCTGTTTTTGTCTTCAAACATTTTGCTAGTTGTGATGTTAGGAGAGCCATTGCACTCATTTCTTCCAATGCCGTGGGGAGTGACCATGTCAGCCGTAATATGATTCTCCCTATCCTAGACGAAATCCTTCCCGTCATTACCCACATCCTAAACCATTCCTTGTCCACGGGCATATTTCCTACCGCTTGGAAAGAAGCACATATTATCCCTATTCCTAAAAAACCTAACGCCTCCGTACCTTCTGAATTTCGTCCCATTTCAATTCTCCCATTCCTTTCCAAAGTTCTTGAACGTTTGATCCATTCCCAACTTAATGATTTCCTTTCCAAGAGTAATCTCCTTAATCCTTTCCAATCGGGATTTCGAGCTGGGCATAGCACAACCACCACTCTAACTCATATTACGGATGGCATTAGGTCGGGCATGGAAGAAGGTAAGCTGACAGTCCTGGCATTACTAGACCTCAGTAATGCTTTCAACACGGTCGATTTCGACGTCCTGCTGAGTGTAATGTGTTCTCTTAACATATCTCCAACGGCACTTGACTGGTTTCAAAGTTACTTGTATGGGCGCCGGCAACGCATCTGTGTTGAGGATAAGCTTTCCTCCTGGTGTTCCGTGTCTGCTGGCGTACCACAAGGCGGCGTGCTTTCTCCTCTACTTTTCGCTATTTTCATTAATTCCATTACTAATAATCTTCATTCCTCCTACCACCTCTACGCTGATGATCTCCAAATCTACACACAGGCAACTCTGGACGGAATGGCCGAAGCTATTTCAAAGATTAACCTCGATATCCAACACATATGCGATTGGAGCAAAGCCCATGGTTTGACGGTTAATCCTAGTAAAACCCAAAACATTATTGTCGGCAGCTCCAGGTTGATCTCCAAACTTGACTGGGCCCTACTGCCAAGCGTTGTTTGTGAAGGTATTACCATCCCATACAGCGATGTTGTGAAAAATTTAGGTCTGCACATAGATAAATGCCTCACATGGGGTCCGCAGATTCGAGAAGTCAGTCGAAAACTCTTTACCTCGGCTAAGTCCTTGCGAAGGTTACACAACTTGCTACCCGTTGCCACTGAAGGTTTCGCTTGCGCAAACGCTCCTACTCCCCATCCTTGATTATGCCGATGTTAGCTATCTAGATCTCACCGAGGACCAACTAAATAAACTTGAGCGCCTTCAAAATTTCTGCATAAGATTCATATTTGGTCTACGCAAATATGATCATGTTTCTGAGTTTCGTGCTAAGCTCAAGTGGTTACCTATACGACTTCGCCGGAATACCCATATACTGTCACTTCTATACAATATTTTATTCAATCCTATCACTCCTTCTTATCTGAAACAACGACTTCTTTTTCTTCATGAATCACATACGAGGTCCTTGAGGTCGTCTGAGAACCTAAAGCTGAGAATGCCCGTCCACACCACGACATTTATGGATAAATCATTCAGTGTTCAAGCTGTTCGTTTGTGGAATGAACTTCCTGTTGTGGTGAGGCAGGCTTAAACACTGTCATCATTTAAAAAGCTATTAAAAGAACACTACCTATCTCTATAAACTGATCAGGATTATTTCCTCTTATTGATTATATTGGTAATATATATATATATATATATATATATATATATATATATATATATATATATATATATATATATATATATATATATATATATATATATATATTACCAATATAATCAATAAGAGGAAATAATCAATAATATATATATATATATATATATATATATGTGTGTATATATATGTATGTTTATTCGTCTATAAATGTATATAAGTATGTATATACAATATGTATTTATATGTTTTCATTTCATTTGTCTTTATTTTACACTGCCCTTTCTTTTTTTCCTACTCATATATCCATCCCATGGTTGTCTGGTAGAAATTGCCTTAGAGCGATAAGACCGCCATTTGTACTTTGTTGTTTTATACTGTCTCTAAACTGTTATTTCTTTTTACTGTGTACAATAAAGAATTAAATAAATAAATATTATTTATGTAATTTGATGCCTAGACCAGCACCCTCCAAGGTTCGCCGTATAGTTCCTGTTCGATATAATGTTACACGTATTGGTCTGATCGCTATATCTTAACATACAATAACATCCCATGGTCAAGTAACATGGTTTGAAAATATCGGCATCCCGTTTATATTATTTATTTTTATCCAGTGTTTTTTATTGCACGAAATTCACCCTGTCCATCTTAGATGCAGGCTTATTCCAACAGGTATCTGTAAAATCCTTGACAGAGGCCTACGTGACAGAGGGATCTTTCTTTGTTTTTACATCTGATAGGTATGAATGTGCAATCAGCAATTTCACGCTTTAAAAATGTTTTTTTTTTGGATGAACAGTAGCAAAACCAAGCAACGACTTGAATTACAATGCATTGCTTGGGATTCCACTGCGCTCGCCATCCTGAGACATAAGACGTTAAGTCTCAATATGTCGACTAGTTACTCTATGTTCTTCAAACCGAAAAACAACAGTGCATTTACACTACTGGATTTCGGGAGAAATAGACATTGCGGTGGTACCTACCTACTATACCTGGTACTTACCCAGGCCCAGGCCCAGTATATCAGGGAACTACGACCAGTAAAATGATAAGCGATTTTATCTAGTTTGCAAGCATAACTTCACCTTTATCACATAATTAATTATTTGCCCCCATACACGAATAGTAAATGTTTGTCCGTTGATATTGTGTTCCTTATCAATGCTTAGACATTTGTTGATGTATCCATCTCAAAGCGAAATATAAAATATTCCTGTAATTATCTTAGACAAATGACATGACAAGAGCAAAAGTAGAACTAGAAAATAATAAAAAAACCGGGTGGTCAATGACTGAATGAAAATATTTGATAAAAATTTTCATTCAGTCATTGACCACCCGGTTGGTTGACTGCTTTGTTTGTTAATGCAGTAACAAAATGTTAATGAATAAAGGGTCTTTCTATCTAGTTCTAAATAAAACATGCTACAATTATTTTAAGGATGACCTTAGGATGGCTGTGGGTGCTTCCAGGAACCACCTGTGGTCCGCGGACCACCGATTGAGAACCACGAATGTAAGTAGTCGTTTTGTTGACTGACCAAATTATCATCTCAGTTAGATTCATATTGATGCTGAATAATAAATCTTTGCAGAGTTAAGGAAGATTGGAACTTAATAACTGATGACTATCAATCGTTCCATTTGATGACGCATGCAGCGGTCAATGCAAAACCGCAATTATTATGTTCGTTGAAAACCATTAACAGCTTGGTTCCTTTCCATTACCACTGATTTTTTCCTGCAATCTGTCACCGTTTACTATTAAATGTCTATTCACGGTCCCATTTCGTGGACTGTTTGGGACTTTGGGAGGGATGCGATGCCAAAACACTCCCACTACGCGCCGTCGCCGCACGAAGGTGCCCGAACGAGAATCGATGTCACCCGAAGCCAGTCGTTCGGCGTCCGTTTCCCTTCCATATCTCGCTTCGCTTTCGAGTTTCGCCACGCCGCGCCGCGGCCACCACAACACTCCACGTTATCGTCAATACATAGCGCGGTTGCAACGTAAACAGTGTTCTTTGCGTGCATTTGTCAGTAAAACCTTAGTTATCATCAATTTGCAACGATCGCGAGGTCGATTGTAGTTAAAATGAGCAAAATACGGTCCGGTGTGAAGTAAAGACGCGAGGAAGGTATTTTTGCATCGTATACGTTGAGACAACGGGTCAGAGGACTGCACAAAACTGTATAACTACTGTGTCATATTCCCCGTGCGATGCTGGGGCCGTGTTTTGGTTAAAAAGTTGACATTGTACGTTTATTGGGACTTATTGCGAATGTGTATTGAAACGTTCATCGCTATCCACGGGCGCACTGCTATGCGCCACGATTTAGTGCATTTTATAAGGCACACATCATCTGACCACTACTGCGAAGGAACACTTTAGCTTTTGTGGCAGGTAAGCTGATGGCAGTACTTTAATGTGTTGTTAACACGTGTTGCTTGCATTCATTACTTTCCAAGCCCGGACATAACATTCCAATAACGTGCATGTTTAAACTTATCATTGTTGCTTCATTGCCTTTCTTAGTAAATGTAATGAGCATAATAGATAAAGCACATTCACTGCAACCGTCCTAACGGTTCAATTTCATAATTCATATTTTGTTGGTACCTGTTGATTCAATATTATCTTCTAAACTACTCTCATACTAACAATCTGAACAATAGTATGGATCATTACACAATCATATCAATGCTATTAGGATCTGCATTCGGGGACTGTAAACAGTCGTAAACGTTCTAAAATATAATGTAAACAACTCTGCTGTTAATAAGTTTCAAGTTGCAACAACAAAGGAGTATTTTATATTTTTAACCCGTCAGCCTTGTAAGTTCATGCTCTGTTTCACCTCAGTGTAAAGACACTGCACACGGCGCAGCGTATGCGCTCACTTAAAGTAAGGACATATACACATGCGCCAGTAATGCATATTTATGATGTTATTGTACATTGTTTGAAAACATCATATTACTAACAATGAAAGGCACATATTATAAAACTAACATATTTGAAAAAATACGGATTATTTAGTGTTGGCTCCTGTTTTGAATACGGTCACTACTCACTATACAAAACAACATATTAAAAGATCAAGGCATTCTAAACTTATCTAAGAACTCGACAACTGACGAAACGACTCTCAAAATATGTTGTTTAGAATCCGGTTTTATCTGGTCATTTCTAGTTCAATTCACGTTTGATCGACGCACGGCCAGCATATTATATTTACTGAATATTAAATGAGTATATGGTAATATTTATGTAACATCGAACATCGAAACATGTACAAATATTGGGCAATATCCTTAAAAATAGATTTGAATAATAAATGTCGGTATAGGTTTTTAGCCGAGTTTGATAAAGTTACAGTACTACCTACCAATAGAGACTTTTCAGACACACAAATACCCCGAAACAAAAATATTATGTGGGCTTCACAAACATTTGTCTCAATGCGGGTACCGAACCTGCGGCCACTCGTTTGAAAGCTGGCGTCTAACTAATTGCCCCACGGAGGTTGCATGCTGCCGTTCGTCTGATGAGTAAGATACCCACAAAGAATATAGACAGTTGTAGGATAATCTTACTAACAGGGTAGCTACAACATTAAGTATGTGTGTATCAGCCCATATACGTCGCGCTATAGGGCCCGAGCCTTCTCTAGAGGTCTGGTCACCTGATAGTAAGTTATACTGCCGCCCATGAACATTCACAGCGCTTGTATCATAGATGTGTTTCCGGACAATCAAATGGGGAGGGGAGACGAACGGAAAAAGAAAACGGGAAGGTGAAGGGTATTGGGCACCATGCATAACTCACTAACCGAACTGTCGCTTCACGTCGATCTCCTGTGAGGTATTGGTACCCCCGGACGAGCCTGCTTATCATGCCGAGTCATGAATGACAACAGCAAGTCTCTACCACCATAAGAACATACCATTAAAAGAACATTAGATTACATTGCTGTTTTGTTTAAAGTGCGTGGTGGCCTGTTGGTAAACGGACTAGACGCGACTGCCAACATGTTCATGGTGGTCGCGGGTTCGAATCCCAGGGCACACCTCTGACTTTTCGGAGTCATGTGTGTATTGTCAATCACCACGCACTAAAACGGTGAAGGAAAATATCATGAGGAAACCTGCATACCATCTAGCGATTTATAAAAAATTCTATGGTATGTAAGTCCGCCAACCCGCACTAGGCCAGCGTGGTGGACTATATGTCCTAACCACTCTCAATCGTACTGTTGATTGTAGAGGAGGCCCGTGCCCTGCAGTGGGACGTATATGGGCTGATACAGATAGTGCCTGCGTTCATGTAAATCCAGCTGTGATTATCTGTGATTAATCTACTCAACTGACATCCAATTAATCCCACCCATTCATTACCTAAGTATAATTATGTTCATGAATTTTTCAAACTAAGATAATTTATAACCCAAACTATCAGCAATTGTAGATTACACAAACTTTTGTCTCGATGAGGAGATCTAAACACATTCGATCCGTTAGATTCTTGTTCATTATTCTAAAGCGAGATAGAGTTGGAACTTGGATATAAATTAGAGAACCCGATCATGAAACTCAATGTAAATGGAATCCCTATGCTCAGCAATGGACTACTATAAGCTGATGACAATAACGTCACATACAGCTTATGAAATAAAGTGGATTATGACCTATTTATTATAAAATTATGAGATAATTATCGTGTGGTAAAAAATTGTTGAAAGATATTTTTTAAATTTTAGTTTAATTTTAAAATTTTGTCACACACCAAAAGAATTTAGACAGAAGATTAACTACCAAGATTATTGTTGTCACTTTTCATGCCACTGAAAAATAATGAGACATAAATTATTTCAGTTAGTTATGGTTTATTTTAATACAATTTAAATATGTGTATAATTTTACAGCCTTTATCAGCAATTTTCCGCGGTATTTTACATAACTTCAATTGGTTTTGTTGACGTCATCGATGAATGACACATTTAAAGTAAACTATATTAAACATTTCAATCGATTAATTTAACCAAGAAGCAAGATTATAAAGTATAGGCTAGGTAATAACTAATTAGCGACCTGATAAAGCAAGTGTGTGCAATGTTTAAAGAAATTCAATATGCGAATCAGTCATCTTATTAATCCATAGTTACTTATAACGACAAGCAATTAATTATTTTAAATACGATTACAGAGTTCAGACTAATTAGTAAAGTAATATAGTACGTGGAAATCTTTAGTAGCAGTCGTAGTACAGGTGGACAAGTTTATAAGGAAGCATGCCGTTTCTAACAAGTAGCTGTGGATATTTCTGGAGAAGGCCTCCGTTGATTTTTCAAACGTTCTGTAGCTCCGTACTCGTATATCCAAGTAGCTCAACTATGAGAAGTTATTGTCGTTTATGAACGGAAATTAGAGGAAACCCACAATTCGCAGGAAATGAATGGACTGTTCTCCAATAATCTCACTGCATAGCCACTCACTTTTATCGCATGAGAATAGCGGGATAATTTAATTTATCCAAATATACATTTTATCGGCGCTGTGACTTATCATTGGTGGATTCTGAATGAATGAGACTATACATAGGCAAAATCGCGAGTAATTAGAGGTCTTTTCGACGGCGGCAGCCGACAATCGTGCGCGGGTTATGTCCGCCATTTTTTTTACAACGGTTGGTGGTTGTAAAAAAGGTAAGTTATCCCTATTTTATGGTTATTCTATATTTAAAGTATCACAATTTTGACTGATATACATATTTGTCATTTTATTTCAATAAAATCTAAATGTCAAATGCAATATTTGGGTAAATATTAGGATGGCCGACTACTGGGTTACTACTTCTTATCATTTTCCAGTTTTCAGCCGGGGGCAGCTGACAACTGGTTTTAGGCAATTTTGACAAAAACCCGGTAGTCAGCCACCTAAACCAACGCGATGTTGCTTGTGGCTGAGCACCGGTGAAAATAGGTCCAAAAATATTGAAAAGAGTCTTCAACCCAATTTTTGATGAAAAGTAAAACTACATACTGAGTAATTGATAACCAATATTCATAACCACGCACCGAACCCGATGATTTTGGATAAAATAACACTTGCTGTATTCACCATTCGACTTTGTTACTAATAAGGATAACATTTTGGTAATAACTGTAGTGTATTGATAAATTCATACTCTTAGCATCTGTCGTCTCGAACTATACACTACGCGAACCAAGGGTGAGTGAGATAGATATAGAAGGAGATAGATCATAGACGTGGAGGACGGAACGGGGTGTGAAGACGTGGTGTGTAGCAAACACAGATCACTCCCAATAGATACCTAATGCAAGGCAGCGGTTGCGCCCAACACATATAAGATATCAGATAGATATAAACCGATGCCAAATGTCGCGTCATCAGTGTCGTCCAAGTAGTGGACCCGCACATGGCGTCGCACGTTAGCGAAAATTACATTTTGGGAACTTAATATTACAGTTAATAATGATTTGTTCAATAAAAGGGTGTGCAAAAAACTCAAAAAAATAAAGTATAATAAAGTATATAAAGTATCTAAAAAAACGCAATAAGTTTTCATCGATAACTAATATTCTTTAAATTAATTTGGTCCCGAGCGAGCTCAATTTATACTGGTTAATGTATCAATGTTAAACAGTCGAGTTCGGATGGAGAATCAGCCGTCTCTTTTCCGCATAGCAATAACCGTAATAAGGCATCTTTTTTGGCGAAATCACGCGTTCTTCTAGTGTTTGACGCATGTTTATAATATAATTCCCAGAAATATCGATATCGTAAAACAATAATGTAAATTGATTTTATTAAATGACAATGTCACAAAATATATATTGATTTAAATAAAAATTGCAAATTACCATAATTACGTTATTTTATGTAATTTGAAATAGTTATATTTGTTAACAAGGTACTTTTACAATATTTCTTTATTTATCTTTGGCGTAATTAAATTTCCTTTTTTCCCTCTAGTGTTTCCCTCTATTCTACTAATTTTAACATACGTTGTATATATCGTCTCAAAAACATTCATAGTTCGTCAAGTGGGTTTCATCGTCACTTGTCGATATTAAATTTACTACAGCCGCCGTCAGAATTCAAGAATCGGAATAAGTTATTGTAGCCCTTTAGGGGTTTAGTTATTTACTATTTCATATTTTTATCTGATCTTTTATATCAACACTTAATTTGGGTATTTCGTCATTATGGTATACAAAAATACACGGTGAATAATAGAAATAAAACCGTTACATACTAAAGTATAAATCTTAATCCTATTTTATTCGTAGTTAGCGGTTGCCGGTTGGTATAATTTATCAGATCAGGCCGGTGAAAAAATATTATCAAACATTTAACAAGTTGGTAATTAAGTTATAGAAGCGATCAAAACACATGAACTTACTGGCAAATCGAACTATCGATGCATTTTTTTATTTATCGACTTATGCCTCATCTCTCCAGTGAAGTCCACGTGACCGCGCTGCAACCCGCCCACCCCCCGCGCAGTTCCCTTCGTTGGCGTTTTCGGTTCAAAACAAAACTATCGTAATGCGGTATCTATTGGAAGTGATCTGTGGTAGCAAACGAGCCGATAAATATTAATAATTGTATTCTACTACAATGTTACACATATTAACCATAAATAGTGACTATTACAATAACCTAGGCACGGCAAACGGGTCATATTTAGAAAAATACATTTTTTCTTCCGTTACCTTAACACCTTCCTTCGTTGGAAGAGAAATGTTAAAGTTAGTCGTATTATTTTGGATAATTTATAAAAAAAACACTAAGTTCTGTTAATTGAGACTGAATTCAATAATGAAGGCATTGTGTAGTGTAACTCGTGTTTTTGTACTGAATAAATACACTTTATTTGTTTTGTTCCCTACCAAAAAAGTAATTATTAATAATCTCTTAAACAATAGCTTTGTCAATGTATATTAATAAAGCGAGGCATTTTTACCCAAGCGTTAGACATAATTGTATGGCCAATTTTGGGTTATTTCCTGATTATTGCACTCACAATGCAAGGAAACTAGGTATAAAGGCAACGGAAGAAAAATAATCTGCTTAGAATTACCTCTTTCCTTTAATTTGTCGTAGTTCGTTACTTCCCACAATCTGATCCTTTTTATAAACAATATCGAATGGTGTTACAAAGACTCCAGGGTTACATACGGGGTATCTCAAGACTGCTACCGAAAACGAAGCCGGGTGGTAGTTTTAGTGGCTACAAACTCAATGCAATTAAAAATTTCGCATAGAAACGCGACAATTATTTTTTATGATTTTTTATATATCGTCAATTTTGGGTGATAAATCCATAGTTTTTGCTAAAATAATAATTTAATCTCTTTTATACCTTAGAGTATTTATAAATAAAAGGATATACACTATTATTTTAGGAAAAAATGTATTTACCACCCAAATATGGCCATAGGAAAAAATAACAAAAAAAAATTGTCGCTTTTTTTGCAACTTTTTCTGTTGCATTGTGTCTGAAGTCGCTTAAACTATCACCCGGCTTCGTTTTCGGTAGCAGTCTTGATATACCCGGTATAGAAACGGGCCTCCTCTACAATCGAGAGTACGATTGAGAGTGGTTAGGCCATATAGTCCACCACGCTGGCCTAGTGCGGGTTGGCGGACTTACATACCATAGAAATTTTATAAATCGCTATGGTATGCAGGTTTCCTCACGATGTTTTCCTTCGCCGTTTTAGTGCGTGGTGATTGACTATCAATACACACATGACTCCGAAAAGTCAGAGGTGTGCCCTGGGATTCGAACCCGCGACCACCGTGAACATGTTGGCAGTCGCGTCTAGTCCGTTTACCAACAGGCCACCACGCACTTAGATTATTTTAGATTATAGATATTAGGCATATAATATTAGGTTGATTATTGTCAAATTATGTTCCTAATTTAAGCATATAAAAATGATTGATCTCATAGATATAGTCAATGGCCGACTACTGGATTAGTATGGCTGAGAACTGGATTTTGGGGGCTGACCACTGGTAAAATGTGCCTTATTTTGTTTTAATTGATTTTCTGTTGTGTAAGACAGTTTAATTGTCATTTATGTTGATTTTATACCAAACTATAAGAAATACTTTACCTAAAATTATACCTAAATTTAATTTTACTCGTATATTACTCATTTCCCAGGAGTATGAATTTGTGATTTGCGTTAAAAGGCTGATTACTGGAGCCGTTACCCTACATAAATACAGATTTTTTTATCACTTTCTGGGTAGGCCACTTATTACACTTTTTTCGCCGAGTTAATTTATTTTCGTCCAACGAAACACGACATCTATAGCGTTAGTACGTATGGGTTTTCTGTACGACAGTGGCGCCATCTTTATCAAGCGGTATTAATAAGTCTAAAATTATTACAAAAAATAAATTACTTGTTATTGCTACCTTTTATTATTAAAAATAAAATTCAATTAAATTTTTGGTTGGACAGATCGTACAAAGTTGTCAAACCTGTTATGGCGG
This sequence comes from Hyles vespertilio, assembly GCA_009982885.2. Lineage (NCBI taxonomy): Eukaryota > Metazoa > Arthropoda > Insecta > Lepidoptera > Sphingidae > Hyles > Hyles vespertilio. The sequence continues at coordinate 5,454,660 of CM042806.1, read as the reverse complement.
ATACAAATGACATTTTCCACTATTCACGTTTATTATAATGATGTAGTAAAGGAGTTTGAAATTACAATATTAACTACTTCAGACAACGCAAGACTGGCGATGCAATTGTGTTGCGTTAGATAACTGGAGTCTGGAAGACATGTAGATCCAATAGTATACAGTTTAGGAATAAAAAACAGCAAAACAGGTTAAAATCAGATGACGAAGCTAAACAATTCCAGATTCCAGGTTATACACATTATTATAACTTCAGACCTAATGTAAGAGGCGGTGGAGTTTCAATTTTTGCATACAACAGTTTAAAACATACGCTAATCGAAGAAAAGCACCACAATGATAACCACTACGTCTGGATCCACCTAGAAAACTACGCTCTCTATATAGGGGCTATATACATAAAACCAGAATATACAAATATTAAACAATTTCTTGATATTTATCCAATGCAGCTAAATAATAAGCAGAGAATATTAGTTTTCGGCGATTTTAATATTAATCTATTAAATACAGATCAAGTAGTATTAAAATATAAAGAAACTCTAGAAGAAAATGGTTTAACAATACTTAATAAAACAGATAAACAGTTTTGCACTCGAGAGACAAATAAAACTAAAACTATCATAGATCATGTATGTTCGAACCTTTTTAAAGACAACTTTCACTTAGCACTTATCGAGTCACCAATGTCGGACCACAAACAAATCTACTTGGAACTAAAAAAATACCAAACCAAATCCCTCAAAAGAGTCCAATACGAAGCCTTCAATTACGACAAATTGTATGAAAATATGGTGGCAATTATGAAAACTAATGAAATTTCGGATTATGTACAACTAGAAAAGAATATATTGACTAGTATGAATAAGAGTAAAATTACAAAATATAAAATTATTAACCCCCCTAAGCAGGACTGGATTGAAAAATCAATTATAGACGAAATAAATATCAGAAATATGCTATGGAAAGATTATAGGAACGACCCTCATAATAAAGAAAAAGAAGAACTGTTCAAACAAAAAAGGAACCAAGTAACACAATCTATACAAAACAAGAAAAGTAAATATTACTGCAAAGCATTCCGTGAATGTGAACAAAACCCGGCAAAAATGTGGAGCCTTATTAATAACTTATGCTATAATAATGTAAAAGAAGCAACTACTATAAACAAACTTCATACATCGATTGGAACTATTACCGATCAAAGAGAAATCTGTGAATGCTTTAATAATTTCTTTGCCACTATTGGATCAACTTTAGCAAATAATATTCCAAATAAATTTCATAATAATATAGTGTATACTACTGTAGCACGCTCCATTGATGTTGGCACCACCACACTCACTCGTTTGTCTCCAACAACCACTGATGAAATATTAAAAATTATAAACAACCTTAAATCTAATTCAAGTTCTGGACTGGACGGAATAAGCTCAAAATGTATTAAATGTTTAAAACAACTTATCACAACCGACCTAACTAGATGCATAAACAAATGCTTAGAACAGGGATACTTTCCAGATACCCTAAAAATTGCAAAAGTCACCCCAATTCATAAAACTGGAAGCAAAACTGATCCAAATAATTATCGTCCGATCTCGGTCCTACCAGTGCTATCTAAAATATTTGAGAGAGTACTTTACACGCGCCTTGAATCATATTTACTGTCAAAAAAAATGTTGTACGAAAAACAGTATGGGTTTAGACAAAAATCAAATACACTTTCGGCAACAATCGATCTAATTAACAAAATTAAGCTTAGCATAGATAAAAAACAAATAGCACTTGGAGTATTTATTGACTTGAAAAAGGCATTCGATACTGTCAGTCATAAACTGTTACTAAAAAAACTTAAAGATATAGGGATTAACGGAACGGCATTTAATATATTTCAATCTTATCTCACAAACCGTTACCAAGTAGTTAAAATTAATACATATCAAAGTACATCGCAAGAAATTACATGTGGAGTACCACAAGGCTCAATATTAGGTCCCCTTCTATTTCTCATTTACATAAACAATATCCGGGATATAGGCTTAAAAGGAGACATTTCTTTATATGCGGATGACACTTGCCTTTTTTACTTTGGTAGCTCTCTCGACTCCGTTGTTGTTGACGCACAACATGATCTTGACCTGTTGAACGTCTGGTATCAGTGCAATTTATTGACTATCAACATAGCTAAAACTAAATATGTAATTTTCGCCGCGAAGAATAAAAAAATTAAAAATATTGTACCTTTAACGATCAACAACCAACCAGTCAGCAAAATAGACCATGAAAAATACCTTGGACTAATCATAGATAGTCAATTAAATTGGGGCCCACATATTAAAAATATAAAATCTAAATTAACTTCTCTTACCGGATTATTACGAAGCACCGTACGTTGCCTTCCACGCAAGGTACGCTATATTATATATAACTCTCTAGTGAAATCACAAATTGACTACCTAATAGAATTATGGGGTACTGCAGCCAAAACAAATTTAAAGATTTTGCAAATAACTCAAAATAAACTAGTAAAAATGTTGTTCAATTACGATTTCCTTACACCAACTCAACAAATATATAAAGAGACAAAAATACTTAACATTGAACAAACCTACATTTATTATACATGTATACTTATACACAAAATACTAAACAAAGATATACATACACAAATTACTTTTACTAAAAAACATCAAGTGCAAAACATCAGATTGAGAAATGCTAATAATATAACACTAATTACTCCACGAACTAATTATGGAAAAAAATCCCTTATGTTTGAGGGTGCCAAACTTTATAACAAACTGCCAAAAGATATAAAACACGCAAAATCCTTGTACTTGTTTAAAAAATTACTTAAATTTCATATTCAGAATGCATCGTCTTTAAAGCGTTAGTGTCACTTCCAGTGGAGCGTACTCAGTGGAAACATTTTTTTTTTACTTTCTGTTATTCGATATTAGTCAGTACTTAAGTTGCAATTTTGTATAGATCTACCCGCGTATGATTCGATCATTTGAAATATTTTTTTTATGTTCTGTCTTTACGTAGTCTTGTGTTTTTTATTTATTTTAAATGTTACAAACTTTTGCAAAGCCCACGAAATGTTGTATTTATAAGTTAATTGTTTCTCGTTTAAGTGAATTGATGTATTCTTTAGAGAAATAAATGAATCTCAAACCTCAAAACCATCCAAACAGCAGTATAAATGCACTGTTGTGTTACGGTTTGAAGGATATTGTAGCCAGAGTAACTACTGGACATTCTGAGACGTAATACCTATCTCATGTTCAGGATGGCGAGCGCAGTAGAGCACCACATTGTAATTCGTGTGTTGCTTGGTTTTTCTCCTGTTCATAAGCGGTCGTATCGCTTAAATTCGCGGAATTGCACGCTGGTCTAGCCATTATGTTAAAAAAATGAACCACATTTAACAACCCTTAGGTACCTTTTAAAATGAGGCAGATATAGAACATTTAATTGACATCCCTCTATTGTAAACGATATCAAAGCCCAGATATGAAATGATTGCGTAGTAGGACAAACATCAATTAATTAATTTTGATAAGAAGCACTTCATGACGTGACGTGCTAGAGATCGATCTTTAACAGTGGGCGTGTATCCGCGTGTAATTTGTGGCAATATTGTCTATGCTGCTTATTATTTTGTTCAGAGAGATTAAGGTCCAGTAGTTCTTACTATTTCACTTCTATTAATCTATTCTTTGCTCTCAGTTATCTAATGTAATAAGCGTAACTACTTTTGGAAAAACAGCTCCAAAGTTCAACCACAAGACGTTTTTTATAATCTTGACATCTCAATACAGTTTATGGTAGAGACCATGTATGGTATAGATGTGGTATTAATTCATATACATACATCCATAAACTGACGTCGTTTCCCAGAAGAGATAGGCAGAGGTACCAAGACACCCTCATTTCGCTTTGTATGTTCTGTCCCACGATGTGATAGGGGGTGAGTTTATCGCCATATCGGGCACAAATTCCTGCCTCCGAGCATTATCAATACACACTTTTCATAAAAGTTATGAATGTGCATAATTGACGCACGGATGTACATATATACGTCTTACATTACAATGGCTAATAAGGAAATAAATAAATAATAAATAAATAACACCCAACAGTCACATACATAGTCCTGACCCCACACTAAGATCGAGTCTTGTGTCGTGGGTATCAGGAACTACGAGAGACTTTTCGGTCTCACAAACACCCAGACCCGGAAGAAATATTTGTGGGCAGCACAAACATTTCTCTCGGTGCGGGGATCGAACCCGCGGCCTCTCGTTTCACAGGCGGCGTCTAACCAACTGCGCCACGGAAGGCTGCCAATAAAAATATGCAATACAAATTGTTACCGACTCTAAGTTAGTACAAACGACTTCGCGGTTATTTATGCAATCTCTACGTAAAGGATGGTTTACACGCACAAGCACACTTAGCAGCTTCTGTAACACGATATTAGATTGATATGGTCGTGATGAAATACTGCGATTATATTGGATTTCTTGACAATAATACTCCTTTAGCGAATAGTCTGTGGTCATGATTTTAATTTAGAAATAACGGTTGTGGATAAAGCAAGTGTCCTGAGAAAACCACAGGAGTACGTGGGCAATTTATGCCTGAGCCGCAAAATTCCCGGACCACGACCAAAGGGTAGACTAAAGAAGCGCTGGCTAGATGTCGTCAAGGAAGATATGAGGATTAATGACCTTACTATTGAGGGTCCGGAAGATGGGGGGAAATGGAGGAGAATAAACTGGATCACACCAGGTAGAAGAAGAAAAGGTTGTAGAGAAAGCGTTGAGAAAATAGTTAATTTTTTTATGCAGCTACACGTCAATGTATAAAAATATCATAATATCCTAAATGTAGTATCCCGTTGGAGTACGTATAGACTATAGAGCCTCAAAGAACATTGGTAAAATCATTGTTAATGCAATTCTTAAGCGTCTATAAATTTCATGTATAAAAATGTAAATAATTAATTTTCTAAGTAATTTTGGTGCCTAGCTCACAGCGTACCTAAGCCTGAATTACGAAAACACATTTTTCGTAAAACTCTATTGATATTTGCTTTATTTTTATTGGAGAAGCGTTATGTCGTTTTAATGTTGCCATTTTTAAAATATAAGCTTGACTGGCTTTCTTGCATTATCTTTCGCAGATAAATAATGTAAAAAAATAGTGCAGAGAAGATGAGAAAAGCAAAATAATCACTGATTAATTAATTAAGGAATAACAATTTGTTTCTGTCGCCCGAAAGCGCTATTGTGCAAATAATAAATAGTTGTCCCCTGTTTCCTTTTTATTTCATTGCGCATGATATTACTATTAGATTAATAAAATAAATAAGTACTTGATATTTAAATTGCGTGTAAAATAATTTTTTTTATTTTTATTTGAGCTTCATAACTTTGCCTCACGCCAATATAAATGCAAGAAAATTACATTAACTACCCACAGAGCTTGATAAGATGTAGAAAATCGGTAAAACTTTATAGTGGAATATCTTTTTTCCTAGGCTTGCTACAATAGTAAATTTTAAGAAATAATTGTTAAGGAATTCGAAATATATATTTTAAAATATTTTTCATCTCAATACACACAAAAAAAATTACAACAAAAAAATGTATGGAGGATTATCATTGTTCTTTCACAGATCGTATTAAAAACTCGAGACGAAGACTCTGGGAGTCGCTAGAACTATATATTTAACAGAAGTCGAATGTTTGGTTTGGATGTTATTTAAAGATCTCCTGTGCTCAGTAACCTCAATCTGTCAGGTCAATCATCAGCAGTTCTGTTAGTAAAATATCTTGTTTTACGGATTTAAATTAACTTATTAAAGTTTGAACAACTAACTCATACAAATTGTGATTATTACAAATACATTAAATACTTATTTGACAGCCTCCGTGGCGCAGGTGGTTAGACGCCGCCTGTGAAACGAGAGGCCGCGGGTTCGATCCCCGCACCGAGAGAAATATTTGTGCGGCCCACAAATATTTCTTCCGGGTCTGGGTGTTTGTGAGACCGAAAAGTCTCTCGTAGTTCCTGATACCCACGACACAAGACTCGATCTTAGTGTGGGATCAGGACTATGTATGTGACTGTTGGGTGTATTTATTTATTTATTTATTAGCAGTCTATTAGAATTCAAAGACGATTGGTAAAAATAAGAAAGTGCTCAAAGCTATGAAAAGTTATAGCTAACCTGTTTTAAAAAATGATTTATTTTTGAGTGGAAATCGTATATGGGCCAATTTTAACGACCTAAATGTACCATTTCTACTGACATGAAACTATTGCTTGTATAGAAAAGGTACTACCAAACTTTTCTGTTTCGCCTTGTAATCCACAATTTGTGACAATTGAAATTGTCTAGGTTAATGGATTTTTAATTTACTTTTAATCAAGATTGTTTATTTCAATTCAGCAGTTGCTTCACTGTAAGAAATTATTAAAGTTACGAACAAACTTATTAGATGTACCTAGGTTAAAACTAACGTCATTATTACTGAAATAATCCTTTATAAAATGTTATTATAGGAATATTAAACGTCGGGGAAATCTGTAACATGGATTAAAACTTTATCGGTGCGCTGTTGGGAAAAGAGGACGCGTTTGCGTTTGTGAATGCTAAGAGATCAAGTACCTAGTATGTGTATTGACTTATCATAAGAGCTATTTACTTGCCTACATGAACTGAAAAAATAACTGGGACAAACACGTGTACAAATATTTATCGTAAATATAGAACCAATGGAATATAGGTCGCGAGTGTAAACCTTACGGAATGTATGGAGAGTAACTTGATATTAAATGGGAAAATGTGTCATCAGAGATATTGGTGTTCTATTTTACTCCTAAATATTTTTAAGCAGATTATTTCGTTTGTAAATAATTTAAAGTGATTAATAAATTTGGGGGAGGCCTATGATCAGCAGTGGACTTCCTGTGCCTGAGATGATGATGATGATGATGATTATTATTAATAAACATACAAGAATAAGGAACGTTGGTCACTTCCAGAATTCAAATTATAAAACAAATATATTTTATACTTCAGACATTTCTACAAAGAAGAAAAACACTAGTAACTTAATATAGACATATCTAACTGCTTGATCAAACAGCGATTGTTTAGCGTATGTATATTTTGCACTTTCAATATTCTTGGATTGTACAACAACAAGCGAGCGTTATTGAATTTGATTCGCCTTTGACTAGTAGAGTCTGTGCTTGGATGATAATGCACTAACAATTGAAAGCAGTATTAGCTCATTAAATCTAAATCCAAATTTTGCAGCATTATTTTCAAAACAACGATCATCCAGTGGCTGTAACCTTTGTCACGTCGTATTGTCGGTGGATATAATAATGTGCTCCTTGTGTCATATTGCTGTGCCGTCTAAAATCTATCGAAGGATAATACGGAAGCGTGGGCTTCGTGACAAACGATGTTATTATTCCACGATGCAGCGACATCTGCAATACGTTTATTCAATCGATATTAATCAATTGTCTACATGCGTTATTTATTTTTCAAGGGTATTGCAATGCTTATCGAGCTGGTTGCACCCCTATGGGCTGATACTCCCTCTACATAGATTGCGATGATATTGATAGAAGCTATTTGTGCGTAATAGCTGGATAAAAGTAGTAAGAATAAAAAAAAAACAATATTCCATAATAAAAACGAAAACAAAAAATGGTCTAGGTGGCAATGTTTCGTTAGTCGGAGATGTTCATAATCAAATTGGTAATTTCACAGACATACTAAACTTTTTTGCCAATCCTGGGCCATAGCCCATAAGCGAAAACACATTTTGACTTGGTTAATAAAGAGAAGTTAGCAAACAACGAACGAATCCATTAAAGCCAGAAATGGCCAAGGAGGTTGTTGCATAATTGAGCCAAATGTTTGTAAATAATCGATCCGCCTGAAACCTTGAACTGTAGAAAGGATTCAATACATTTGTATTGAAATAAAACCAATTTGTAAAACAAGCTTTGTTACCTGTATGAAGAATGATTTCTGCAAATTACATTCCTCTATGCTAGAAATAGATTCTACATCACTTGCACAATACCAATGAACTGTTAATTCGAATAATAAAAATGATAAACATGTCTTAAGAGAAAAATACAATAATCACAATTATTTGATCGTGATATACCTATATAGAGAAAATATATCATTCGGTTAATTATATTTTTATCGATTTAAAAACTAATTAGCAGCCATTTTGAATATTAAAGATGCCTTTATTAAAATATGTTATTGTTTGTTTCAGATCGCTATTGATGGCGTTGCTGAGCATACAGCGCGATTGGTACATATATTTTTGGCTAATTTACTGCAAAATTTATTCAGCCATTATATGGTTGTTCGGCAATCACTGCCGCGGGTCTGATAAGGTTCGTTCAGTGATAACCGCTGGAGTAAGCGGCCAGTCGGCTGGAAGCCTTCACAGAGTACGCACGCGTCGCAGAAAGTCGCAACCGCAGCACCGCGTCAAACACATCGTAGCTTTGGTCCGGAGACCTTCTCTCAGAAGAATCGTGATGGCACCTGGAGCTAGCACCGCCCACGCTATGATGGAGGACAAAGAGAAAGTTTTGGCGACCGGTGAGTCCATTGTCTGTTTTTCTCAAGCGTCGTGGCCCTTGTCTTATTGTTTCGGAGCATGTCTTGGTGCCGGCTGATCACTCGCGATATGCAAATGCGTTAGTCACGACATGAAAATATTTTTCTCGGACACGGATGACTTTTCAGTGAGAATTTCTCAAGTGTTATTGACATACATTCTTGTGTTTTGGTGGTAGTAACGAAATATTATTTCAATCGGAGTATCTTGCTTGGTGAAATTGAGTGCAGTGTTTCTCTTTGCGGTAATGTATTTATCATTTATGATGACATTTCCAAGGCGTTAAAGCTGGGATTTATTAATTTGACAGTTGATAAAGTGAGGTCAGTATGCCACAAGACTGTCGGACCAGACAACTTAGTAATACTATTGTTAGCCACGCTATTTCTATAAAAGACCGAAAATAAACGTCTATAAATAGATAACGTTTCAACTACTAAAATGGTTTGAAAAAACATTACCTTTTGTATTGTGTTGTGTTGAGTCGGTTCCGCATAATTTCCTAACTCTGTCCTTGGTTGGTTAATGCTGAAAGGACCACTTATTTTTTTTTATTATTGCTAGTAAACATTTCCTCGTAAACTATCTATGACTAATGTGCTCAAATTTGAATTTTATGTACGAATTTTATACAAAACAACTCATCCATCAAACTTTACAATTCATTAGTTACGTAGATACGAAAGATTACTCCACTCTATTTTTAAAGCCATAAATCTCCCATATTTAAAAACTTCAGATAGAAATAGAGCGAATTCTAATTAAGGATTACCTGGCATTAAACCAAATGCGATTTGAATTCGCGTAATCGCAGCGGAAAAGTTATTCAACAAACAAAGCAATATATCGAAGTGCAGTCAAGTAAACATCTTATTTACGCTATTTATAAAAAGCTTAATCTGCAAGTTGTTATGACAGCACAGTAGCCTCTCTCTTCCTCATTACAATCCTGACAGTAACAATAGTCTTGTAATTTGACTGAGTTCAATTAAACGGTCATGAGAACAGTCAAAGCTGGCTTCGTGCCAAAGACCAGGGTTCTTGTTTCGTTTTTACGCACTGACAAATGTACTCGAAAACTGACAGATTTTTGGTCTAATTTTTTTGGTTGCCACGCAGTGTATGCATGCGTGTATTGTGACATATTTCAAGCCTACGATATAAGTTGTCTAAGCTGGACATTTCTCCTGAGCATGACATTTATCCATACATTTATTCATAGCAAAACCTTCTAAATCCATAGTAACGTAGACTATAAGAAATATTTATTTTTATTGCTTAGATACGGTAAACAAGGAAAAGTATTACTGTAAGTGATTACTACCGTCCTAGATAAGCACAAAATTTGAATCGAAGGTGTGTTACTAACCTCTTAAAATAGGAGAGGGATGAAATGGATAAGGGATGAGAGGATCAAACGACCTCCGGCAATCTTGCTTACTAAACAAAACACGATGGCGAAATTGTCGTTTCCTTATGTTTGTTATATTTTGATCGTAAATTAATAATGTTTCGCATTGCAACAGTTTGCTTAAATAAGTTTATGGAGTTCCATAAAGCTGATTACGTTTAATGGCTCGTATTTTTAGTAACTCCCAGAAGACTAGTGAAATTCGCAGTATGTAATATTTAATCTTATTTTTTACTGTCTGTTTATTTATTTTAACATTTGGATAAGTTACTAAAATAGAATAGACTAAATGGCCTAATCTCCACAAATCGTTATCTCGATTGTAGAGGAGGCCTATGCCCTGCAGTGAGATATGTATAGGCTGACACAATACAGTACAATACTAAATTAGATTAAACTAATGTAACTGCTAGTCTTTATTTGAGGAGCAATGACAGAAGACATCATAGTTAGTCTAATTTAGATACTATACTGCAATGGTGACATTCAATGAACCTTATTCATTGAATGTCACCAAATACCCGTGATTCGACCTGCTTGGCTCATTACCTGCCTACACCTGCCAAATACATTGTCTCTTTACTACGTTGTAGTGATCCAAATGTTGATTACAATTAACAAATCATTGACTTCACTTCTCGGAAACAGTACGCTATCTTATAAGAGATAAGTTTTTCAGCGGCTTCGATATTTCGAACTAAAAGATGACTCGGCCATTGGTTTCTACTTTTTGTAACATCGGGTGATGTAATAGCCTTGTTTCTTTTTTGTTTTACGATTTTAGATTCAATTGTCTATCTCATTAGATTTTCATTAGCAATGACTTATTACAGAACGCATTACTTCGGCCTAATGATCACATTGTCGTGTCGTTCACTCTTTAATAATTTAAATGTGAACAGGCTTAATTACGTATGTCATTGAATTGATTCCATTAAGTATTTTTGAGTCCTAATATTTACAATTAAAATTTACCTATGTATTAGGTCATTAAGTTATTACTTTTACAATTGGTAGTTAAATATATTTTATTTCAATTTATTTCAGTTTAATATAAATAGTCTATACTTAAGTCATTATATTGGACATAAGGTTAATAGTAGATACAATCTATATATTAATACGTGATGCAAAAACTTTGGATCCCTTTTTACGAAAATTGCGCGGACGCAGGAGCATAAAATTTGGCACACTTATAGTTTATGTGTAGGAGAAGTGGAGAATGCTAATATTTTTCAATAATAATGCTTATAAAGTACATTAAATCAAAAAATAAAACATTACACACACTGCCATGCATTTCACACACACATCCATACACAAGTATACATACTCTGGTGTCAAATTGTTTCTTTTCTTTTTCATTTTGTTCTTCTGACATAGACATATCAAAAAAAAGGTTTTATTTGCCTAATGAGGTAATAATATTAATATTAAAAGAGAATATTAATTTTAAATGAGGCAATAATATTAATATTAAATGTAATATAAAACAAGATTTTAATAATAATGCATAAAAACTACATTAAATCAATAAATAAACCAGCATGCATTTACACACGCATACACAAGTATTTGTACACGTATACATACTCCTTGGTCAAATTGTTTCTTTGGTTTATTATAGACATCGTTGAATGTCAATCAGAAAAAAATGTTTACTGTGGTTTTGTTGAATGTCACACAGAAAAGATTTATTTAACGAATACTACGTGAAATGCTGAGCGCTTATACAAATTGTGTAGCAGTAAGATACATTCAAATGTACACGGACTATCATTATATGCATAAAGAAAGTTCTGTAGCAGCAATCTGCAATAACAACATTCAGGTACAAAAATGTGCACGAATTATCAGAATAACAACATCATCAATGATGTTTTAATAAAGATGACGCATATTCATACTGCGTGACGTTTAAAAACTGTACTGCTATGCATATACATACTCATTTGTTAGTACTTATGACAATTTTAGTGAATGAAACAGATCATACAGAAAGTACGAGACGAAAAGATATAGCATTGCGCTATCCAAACATAGAATCGAAGCGATAGAAACAGAAGGGTGACGATAAATAAAACTACCTATTTGGTTTTATAAGTATATAATATATTAACTTTGAGGTTGCTACATGAGTCTACCTGTACGCCATCCTGAAACAAATATATTTTTATTTGCACATAACTTTGATGAAATAAAAAAAATTATAATTGATTGCCGTTTTTTATATAAGTTTACGGTAAGCATGCACTGAAAAATCGATATCTTATTAATATTTTTTTTATTGTTGTAATGATGACAAGTGGTACGACCGCTCGTGGACATAAGCGAAACCAAGACACCTTAAATTACAAAGCAATGCTTGGCATTCACTGTGCTCGCCATTCCGAGACATAAGATCTTAAGTATAAGTACAGCGATTACTCGGGCGAGAATGTCCTTTGGATCGGAACATAACATGGCATTTAAACTGCCGTATGGCGGGGGAAATAGACATTGCGTTGGTACCTACACATGGTGGTAACGTATGAGCGACCTGCCACTAGTAAACAACCGATACTGCAACCGATGGTGCAGGGTTTTTTTTAGGTGGATATATATATTTTCGTAGTTGTATATTTTTATTCATAATTAAATGTGCTAAACCAATATTAATCAGTTTTAAAGGCATCCAGTCACGATCCTCTCTTTTTGTCCGAGCTGTGCTTAGTGCATATCCATTTACGTCTCAAAAGCTCATCACGTGGAAATCTGGAAACATTAATAAATGTTATATATAGTTATTCAAAATATATGAGGAAGCTAATGTATTTTGTAATGTTCGTGGTTGGATTAAGTTATTTGAATTGATTATGAAAATAAATCATAACAAATAACTTAATTGTTTTAAATGTGATTGAATTAGAAATAAATATACAACTATCCAAATCCATTCAAACTTTCATCGTCAATTTTGTGTATGATCGGTTTCGCTTCTGACTTGTTAAACTATGACGTACGCTTTTTGTCCCTATCGCACTTCACAATCTTTGTATTACGCGATCCTTCTTACACAATTGAAGGCGGTGTATACTAATTTAAAATAAAAATTAAATTGTAGGTCCCATTTAGTTTCGTATTTTTGCACCATTGTTTTAACACTTTCAAAACACACAATTCGACACTCATTTAATAATACTAATTTCGACACAATATTTTCGAAATAATTTATGTTGACAGCACTGAGGTCTTCCCTCTGTCGCCGTTGCTATGCGACTAAATGAAATTACACCAATTGCCCGAATTTGAACGCCTCACTTTTGAAGTGCTAGTGCGATATCTACGTCGTATTTGTATAATATATCATTGAACATCATCATACAGGTAAAAACTTTTTCTCTTCTTGATTTGGTCGAATTTCGAACACTAGGCGACCACTAGTAGTAATTAACACACGAACACGAATAAAAAAAAACACATTGTTATACATTGTCATCAACAAAATGTTCAACCCTAGGTCATTGTATTTAGGTGACAAATAATACACGGTAAAACTAAATGTAGGATAACGTTCTACTGAAGAGTCACGAAATGAAAACGAATACTTTATGAATAAAACTAAAATTGCGTTGGATATCATAAATTATGGACTAAAATTGTAACCTTATTCGAGACTTAGTGTTTGTGAGGGCGATCACGAAAGATCTACTTCAAGTTCAACATCCTATCGGACGTGTAAAAATAAATATTTTAATGCACGCGGCACGAGTTGGCGGAATGACCGCGAATACTATCGTATTATCGAAACGGGTGATGATAAATAATAGCAATGTTACGGAACCGACCTCACATCGACCCGGGCGTAAGCACTTGGTCAATTCATGAGACAATTTAACAGATTTATAATTATTTGTATGGATGGTCACGAGTTATTTAACTAGCCCTTACCTTATTTAATCGTGGCAACTTTGTGTGCAATATCGCATCTGGTAAAGTTTTTAACAGTTGAAAGGTTTGAACAGTTGGTCAAAGGTGCGTTGACTGCCTTTGAAGTAAATTGATGTTATTATCTAGAGTTTACGTGATTTCCGAGCAACTCCTCTAATAAATAGACTGAGGAATGACCTGGCGTTAACATTAGGATCCAGGAGTTGCCTTATGGTTTTTTAGGGAAATTCTCCAGTGCCCGATAGAAATAACTGCTCTTTTCGAAAAACTAGCAAAATATTGTCATATTCTGTTATTGCCCATTTTTAATACGATTCGACCGAACAGGCGACGAATTACATAAGCAATAGTCAGGATATACATATAATGTATGCAGGTATCGTCTAGAAAAACTGCTATACAATAATTGTACTGTATGTTGTTTGTACAGTATTAAAAGGATTGTGGCAATAACCGCAACATTCTTATCCACGTCGCTCGTATGAGCCCAGGATGTAAAAATAACTCATTTGCCTTGCAAAGTGCTCTCGCAGATATCTGTGCCCATTATCAACCAGACCAAACAATACTATGTTATATTTACACGTGGGAGATATGGTAAAACTACACGATAATAATATAAAGCTAATGTGTAGCAATAAAAATAACATTATCTTTCCTAATCTTGGTGAAGCCATCATTTAGTGAAACAATAATAATAGAAAAAACGTTCCCAATTAATGCCCACGGCAGGATGGTATTAGTTAGGATATCCAGCTGTGTCAATGATACTATGAAAGTGAACAAGAAAAATAATGTTTCATAACATAAAAGTTTTGAATTTAAGCGAGTAATTAAACACCAGCAGAAAAAAAGGGGTGCACAAATAGCCGAACAATTTGAAAACTGTCGCAAGAATCCTTGACAAAAATAAGAATAGTACAAAGTCGTTCACAGTCGTTTTAGTTTCGTCGATGTTGAACAATAATAAAAAAATCGTAGTGCGCTATTTATGACGTAGGACCACGCCCCTCGGAGGCCCGGCAAACGAACGACAATGTGGCAATAGCAACATTAACGTCTGCCGCTACTACAGTTATTTGTTTGTTATTGTTTTAAATAACATCTTCCTTGTCATTTAAAAGCATGTGACATTTAATAATTCTGTTTCGTAGCATTTATTTGAGCAGTATTTTAAAATTCTTGTTTATATCTCTCCTTTTTTTGCACTATGCACACGGCTCTTTTGAACCGTCTTGTTCAGTAATAAAAACATTTTAATTGAACTCCAATAAATTTAATAAAATGCATACTTATCCATCTATTGTAATTTTGGCGATTATTTTTTCGGCCCAACAATATTTTCTCATATTACAAAATAAAATATGATGTAGGTACTTTTAATAGCGATAAAGTTCATCCACTCGAAAACAAGTTTGATAAACATCCAATTATGATGGTGAAGATTGATCATGTATTCTTGTTATCTTGCCCCCAGCAATCAGCTAGTTGCTACGTTCCCTATCGGCGGACTTCATAACTTTTGTTTGTCAAGTCGTAATACAAAGGCATTGATGAAATCGTTTACCTATGCATGACTTAACAAGATAAAACTTGTTTTTATTTTATTTCTAGATAGGTTATTTTCGCGACACCTTTGTTCGTACTTGGCGCCGCCATTTTGAATATGTTTATATACAAGTTAGATTGTAATAACTTGTTTGTTTCCTGGTTGACTTTTTTATTTAGATGTAGACCATAAAACATTATAAAAGAACTCTCAAATACATACTGGTATAGAAGTGTCTTGAAGGCGAAACATGAGGCCCAGATATTCTATGCAGACCACCATTGCATATGTCATCAGCCAGGATCAAGATCTGATTTGATATTCATCACTGAAGCAAGATCGACAAGTCTCTTAGAGTTAGTGACAGTACGTTTTTTATCCCGCAAATTACACAGAAAGAAAACAAATTATTATCTCGTTCTTTCTTTTCACAAGAAAGCGGGAAGTGAAATATTGAGACAAGAGGGTAAACAAGTGGAGAAGTGTTGTATAAAGCACCACGGGTAAATATTTACATAAGTCTGCTAAGTGCGGCCAGTAATTCTCTCGAATATCGACATTACACACAATCGCTCTCCTTCTTTCTAGAGGTTGATGGATTTTTGATACTAGTGTGGAGTGCAGACACAGTGGACTGTGCACCCGTTAAAAACCCTAGGCATGTGTTTAATATAAATTCTTTTTAATCTGTGCGCAGTGCACTTTGGTCTCTGTCTAATTGGTATTTGTTGCAGTAATTGTTCTGGGAAGGTTGTTGACAGAGCGTTTAGAGGCGGAGATAATTGCGTTTTGAGGGCATATCAATTTAATGATAATACGTAAATTATTACAAAACTGACGAAACCGTTGTGGGCGTTGGTTGACATTCCTGATAAGTCGAGTGTTTGATGACGACACACCCGGCTCCTGTGATGTACCGTTTGTAACAATATTGGCACAATATAGTTTTACAATGCAATATAGGCTGATAATGGCACTTCAGATGGTTTTTATGAGAAATTTATCTTTTCATAATATGTTTTATGGCCGAGCCCTCATTTGTGTGTTAATCATATGATATTTCCTGAAAAAATAATCAAATTGTAAGTATAAATGTGATGTTGTGTTTATTACAGCATGCAATAAAACTTGATAGGGTTGTGATTCATTTTTACAAATTCTAATTAAGATTTTTTCTTTAAATTGTTAAAAAAATTACAACTTAAAGTATTAGCTTTTGTAGACCAATAATCACAATAATGTGTGAATGGAAAATTAGAGATTGTGTGCTGTTAAATGATTTAAGTATCAAAGGTTAACTATGTCGGGACTTTCTAGATTACCATTACGCGCTGTTTATAGTTATTTTATAATTAAAATGTTTGTGCTAGGTAATTATATGTTAGGTACTTTAGTTGGGGATGAACTGGAATGCATGTTATTATTTAAGTGCGATTAAGATCACCAGATAATTATCAACAAAACCTATCTCTGTCTAGTACAATGAGACTGTGAAGTACCAATCACCTTTGATATAAAAACAACTTAGTCAATATCTTTATAAAATAACTCTGTTTTGTTAATCATTGGATAATTTGTAAACAATTTTCTTTGTACACATTACATAAAGCTTGAATCGGTCGGATTATAATATCCGCATAACGCAATACAAGGGTCACTCCACGGACGTCACAGTAAACATGATTAGAAATTGCCAGCCATTTTATAGCTCCACGACACGGCTGCGTGAAACGGAACGTCATTCATTCAATGTGAATACGTCTGTTCCAAACACTTGTAGGACTTCACGTGTGAATCGACCTTTATACCGTTAATGTAATACGTAGTGACACAGGTAGTCGACGTAGATAGCTATTCTAGGAGAAAATAGTGATGATAATCTCATAAGTACTTTCATTCACATCTCTATGATTTAGATGTTTCTGTTCATTTACCCATTCTCATATGCCAATGACCTATACTACCTATTCTTCGAAGGCTCTTAAGTCTTAGTTGAACATGTTGATTCTGTGAACCAATTTAGGCTTCTGAACAGATCAATTTTATCAAACTAGAGACAAGCTTAGGGTAGAGTCAATATTCATTATACCCATTGTAATTCTTACGTGACTATTTGTATTTTCATTTAATGAATTCCCTTTGTGTGAAGAGGTCTATTACAATTTACAATCGAGCTTCCATTTATAACAATGTCGACACGTAATTTGTACGGTCGCACTTGACGCCGGAGTATTCTGTGACGCCGGCCAGCGTGCGTGCGATGCCACGTGACACGAGGAAAACTCCAGTCAATATCTATCATAATATCAAAGGAGGTTAAACGATAGGTTTGTTTTCGAAAATTATTAATAATTGTTGTTTACTATGAATATCATTGTAAGGCGAAGAGGAAGTTTCGTTTCATAGTCCATGTTTGAATTGATTGGTTCAATGAAGTCTGGCGTATGATTGTTTATTAATAGCACAAAATTAATTTTTCCAATCTAAAAATTATCCAGCTGACATAAATACTCATGACGTTTGATTAATAATCAAACTGGATGGAGTTATTTTATATTTAGAATATATTTTTTTCGCTCTAGTGTCGTTGTGCTCATGTTTTGTTAAAAATGTACATGCAATGATTGAAAATTGTTACGAATAATGATAATTTAATCTAACAATAACAAAGTAATGTCATAGATAGTAACTGGTGTTTTAAAACAATATTGTTGTACTATTTGATATGAATATTTTATTATAGCGTTACATCGAACTTCTAGTATGCCAAAGTTTATGTAAGCAATTAATTTATTAATGTTTAGATTGCTGATTGTTAGTATCAATTTTTAAACAACGATAATACGATTTTAAAATAAAATATTAATCAGTGGACAGTTAGACGTCAGATGGAAATGACATCATCCGCGTCTTAACTTCAATATTACTTAGAGACTTAGAGTATATATATATAGAGGGAGCGCTGGTACTTCAAAAACGTAGATAAAAATGGTGGTGCCGGGCCACCTTTTTCTGCCCTCCTATTGGCTAATATTTGAACAGGTTGTGCAACATACATAAATTACTTAAAAAAATAATAAAAAAAAATAGTTTAGGTCTATTTAATTTCACTCAAACTCGCTTTAAAAGGATAATAGCTAAATATAATTTCGGCTAATATAGGAGCGCTACCAACATTACGAACAAGAAAATATCTACGTTTTTCAAAACGCGAATGTATGACAGCGCTCCCTCTATATATAAATACTCTAAGCTTAGAGAGAACAATGTTATTTATTTATCATGTAAAATATTAATTTATTTCTAGAAATTCTTCCTTCTTCCAATCTAGCATATTAACAACAGTTAAATATAATTTAGTAAAGTTATAAAATCTCACATCACATTTGTAAATGTTTATAAAAATAAAGCAATTTTGCATTTTATTATTCACATTACTTAAAATCGGTGATTATAACAAATAGTTAACGGCCTAAATTTGAATTTTTATCTTCCAAATTCAAATTTAAGCCGGCTGAGGCGAAGGACGACGCTGCCAAGTCTTAAGCAAAATATTTATCCAATTAACTAACTAGACAGTATGCCTACTAGTTGTTTGTTAACGTCTTTCACCAGTTTTTCCCGTCAATTTGTCTAGAACAGACTATAATTTACAAATCGGAATTTTCGGGATG
Organism: Hyles vespertilio; assembly: GCA_009982885.2. Classification (NCBI taxonomy): domain Eukaryota; kingdom Metazoa; phylum Arthropoda; class Insecta; order Lepidoptera; family Sphingidae; genus Hyles; species Hyles vespertilio. The sequence continues at coordinate 5,435,421 of CM042806.1, read as the reverse complement.
CATCAATGTGACGGTCGCTGTTCACACGCCTCTGAGATCACTCGGCTAAATATATCGGGACGCTCGGCGATATCTCCCCGTTATATTAATATCGCAGATACAATTCAATGATATTAAACGTCCGAGGCTTCGCAATTGACGGCGGGAGATCCCAAACTTTGTCCTCGGCATATATTTTGTATCTTCGATCATCTTGATTCGAATCTTTGTGGTACTTATCCTGCAAAATATCGCTTTGGAGGAATTATTTGTAATTCTTTAATATTTATCATGTCATTTTATTATTGTCTTTCGTAAGAGTATCTGAACAAGTAAGTCAAGGATTTCGAACAGTCTTTCCTTCTTTCATATCCGATAATTATACGACTGCAAGAACAAAAAGAAATTACTTGAACGTTAAATGAAAATACAATTTATTGTGTTCCTTGCGCATTTACAAGGAAAGTAGTGACGTAGGTATTACCATAAACGTTACCAGCCGCGATTAATTAGCTACTGAGAATTACTTATTACCTGTTTGACTGTTTATGAATGAATTTACTCGTTAACAATCGAGATCTACGCAGCATCAAGGTAATTTTTTATCTGAAGAATTTCCTTAAATTATGTAAATTCGTTAACCGCGATGTTCTTGAATTTTAAAACATTAAAAGTGATCAATCATTTGAAAATGTTTAATTAGTTAAAATGAGAGCACAGCCTTCATTCACTTAGCAAAAACAAACGAAGATCTTATCACATCTGCCATAGAAAATTATTTATGATCCAACCCAAAATAGTGAGCGCCATTATCTCGAAATTACTTTAATGTCATTGGTAAATATTGTTAAGAACTAGGACAATTATTACTTACGTACTTGATAAAATTAGCTAAGCCAAACTATTGTTAAATAATATTTCACGGCTCAGGGGTATTGTTTAGTTTTACTCTCAGTAACTCTTTGGATATAAGATGTACCTTGATAAAAATACATAAAACTTTTAACAATTGACTTTGTAGCGCCTTGTACGAAATGTCAATTATTTGTGTGCAATATAGAGTTCTGAATATAATGGCAGATTTCCAAAAAAAAAAGTGGTTACCTTATATGTCCTAAATGGCTTTATCGATCGACGATATTGCGATAGGGACAATAAAATATATGTTCAGGTATGAAGATGGAAAATAAGAACTTAATTATTCACTAGCCATTAAAGAAAAACTTTCACAAGGATAATTTAAACCAATTAGCGATGACGATAAGGATGACGTTTAGGATAATTTAAACCAATTAACCAATTAGCGATGACGTAGATACAGAAAAGAAAACTGGAATGATATTGACTGGCTTCCCTGAGAATAAATTTTTATACGTCAAGCTTTGAAAAACGTTGAAAACAATACATAAAGCAGGTTTGATTCATTTGAGATTGAAGATCCTGTTGATAGTCCTTGTATTCGCTGCATGCATTTAACGTTCTTATGACATTATTTGCAACCTTAATGTTTTGCTTTGAATACAACCAAATTAGGTTAATGGATTTCAGCTTACTCGTGGAAAATCTGCTCTTGAAACGAATGATTTAATTAATAGAATTGTTTTGGTTATAGTAAAATATGCAGTAATAGGCATACAGGCACATGTGTCGAATCAACCAGTATTTGGTCTATTTTAATACATGACTTCGCATTTATTCCATTGATTGTGCAATCACGTATAATGTTACCAATCAATAACGTGATGAAACTTCTAGGCTTGCGCTTGTGCCTTATTTAATATTAATTCGAGAACATGAGCTAAATGTAAGTATAATTATGTTCGAGAACCAAACCTAGGCTCTTAAAATAGAAACTAAGGGAACCTACATCAACAGATTTTACTTGGAAACTTTCGTAAATACAGTGATGTCTGCTAAACAATAAATCCAATGAAAAAAAAAATTACTATGTCTCTACCTGAATGATGAGCGAGGTGTCTAATGCATAAAGCCACACCTGCAGCATCAATATCTATATATAGGATCACTACATAGTATAAAACAAAGTCGCTTTCTCTGTCCCTATGTCCCTTTGTATGCTTAAATCTTTAAAACTACGCAACGGATTTTGATGCAATTTTTTTTAATAGATAGAGTGATTCAAGAGGAAGGTTTATATGTATAATACGTACATATTATTGTACAGAAATCTATTTGTACCCGGGCGAAGCTGGGCCGGGCCGCTAGTATTATCTAATTTTGTACGAGGTGAGCGATCGATCGCTTCCTCGCGCGAGTCCAAAGTCCACACCACGTAGGCGCGCGCGGCGCTATGCGGGCCTTGACTCCGGCAACTAAACGAAAGTCTTATAAAACATTAGTGAAACAGGATATTTACTATACCTTGAACTATGCACAATGTAAAATTGACATAAATACTTTACGATGTAGTGAATCGTGTTAAATCGATCACGATTATACAGTAAAGTCTTTTCATAATTGTAAGATGTCACGATTGGCCTAGAAACTTTGTAATTGTTTAGTTCGGTATCTTTGTTTTCATGTTCTGTCTTGAGTGATTATTTAGGTTTTCCAGAATGAACCCATATGGAATGATTGATAGGTTTAGATAGATACTTGAAAGTCATGGCTATTACTAATTATTGTTTCGTAGATAATGTTTTAAGTAGGAAAGCCATAACAAACACCGATCTATCATGTTATAACTGAAAAGCTCGGGTGATCTCACCACCAAGTAATTAATGCATTGCCACTCGTGCAATATTACCCAAATATAATTCGATTTTATTCAGTAAGCCTAACCCGTATCGAATATTAATTACGTAACTCCAAGGAGCGAGTGCGGCCGTTGTGAAGGCGTGTCGGAACGCGCTCGTATTATTGGTCGGTTTGTTCAGTATCAACATGGCTTATGTTGTTTGCTAACTCTTGTGTGATGACGTCAAACATGTGGTGTGGCGGTTCTTGCATTTATTATTTTATGAGAACACCTTGTGTCAGTAACACTTTTGGTGATAATACAATTATTATTGTCAACACGTCATGACTTAAATTTCGGATATCATTGATAAATTGAACTATTAACTTCTAGGCATTTTTTTGTGTTTATTACTAAATATTCATTTTTTTTTTTTTATTGCATTGAATGGCGAGACGAGCAAGCCGTTCGCCTGATGGTAAGCGATACGACCGCTCATAAACAGTAGCAATATTCCACTGCGCTCGCCATCCTGAGACATAAGATGTTAAGTCTCAATATGTCCAGTAGTTGCTCTGGCTACAATGTCCTTCAATCCGAAACACAACAGTGCATTTAAGCAGTGTTGTTTCACGGGAGAAATAGACATTGCGGTGGTACCTACCCAGATGGCTTCTCACATATGAGAGACCTACCACCAGTATAACTAAGATACCTATACCTAGTTTATTAGTAAACCTAATCATAAAATATTTATTATTATAGTGGCTTCCACATAAACAAGTGTGCACAGTATCACTATCAACAGTTTTAAAATAGAATTTTATATGAAATCGATTCTTGTGGCTGACTAACAGCAACAGAGTATAATTTATGTTGCTAGGGTCACAATAAAATAAGTAAAAAATGGGAATATTTCAATTATTTATTTTGAATACAAAGTCAAAAGATAATAAAGTACCTTACCCTCAATGATGAGGCCAAAAAAACTAGCAAAGAAGAAGATATCAATATTAAATATGTAAGAAAATATTTTCTGAATTTTCCTTCTTTATGTTTCATAGTTATCGCCAAGAAAATTGAAGTGTTGCATTGTACATGTTACATGTGAACAAACTCAGCTGACAATTACCCACTGAGCGACAAAAGCTGTGTTGTTCGAAATATATGGAACGATATTAATGTTTATTCAATGAACTGCTTCACAATAAATACTTATCGTCGTGACCCGGACAGAATTCTCGATGGCTAAGGTTAACCAAGAGATAAAGCTTTTTAAACGCTTACAAATCTGTAATATTCTAGCAACTAGCAACAGATAGTCTTTTTATGGGCTGGCATAAATATTTATTTATTTAACACTATATTGTACACCATATACATAACAATGACAATACAAAATGAAATTAAATGTATTCACAAGTGGCGGTCTTATTGCTTGAAGCAATCTCTGCCAAACAACCATGGGATGGATAAACGAAAAGAACGAAAGTTGGGGCTTCGGGTGTACGAATATTACAATGTATAATATTATTAAGTTTATAAATAAACATACATATATACATATGTTGAATAAACATACAAATACACAAAATGCACATATAATATATATATTATACCTATAACAAACAAAGGAAAACGTGAACAATTCCGATATCCTCATAGAATCTGTAAATAGTGTTCTTTAACCATTTTTTTAAAGATGGACGGAGTTTTAGCCCGTCTCACCGTAACTGGCAAATCATTCCACAACCTGGCAGCTTGTACGGTGAAAGATCTGTCTATGAAGGAAGTGGAATACGCGGGGATTTTCAGCCTTAAGTTCTTCGATGACCTAAGAGACCTCGAATGCGTATCATGAAGGAATTCAAAGCGATTTTTAAGATATGAGGGAGTGAGAGGATTGAAAAGTATATTATGTAGAAGATAAAGAATGTGTGTATTCCGGCGAAGCCTTATTGGTAGCCACTTGAGCTTTGTACGAAAATCGGAAACATGATCATATTTGCGTAATCCAAATATAAATATTACGTAATGAATCGTCTTTGGATATAGGTCTCTCATGATTACCGTCACGTATTTGATTTCTGTCAGTAGTATGTAGTTGTCTTTAGTACTTCTTCCTTATTTTCGTCCCACACGGTAACAGTCAATATCTCGTATTTTTAATCTTTATCTGGACTTCGGTAGTCGATTAATGTCCCGCTTATTGCTACTTCAGTTTACTAATACTTTAAATCTTGTCAATAGCTATTTTTGTTTTTTAGACAGCCCTAGTTAGCCGTCCATTATAATGATTGGTATTAGATTACCATAATGCTAGAACATTTACGCAAGTCCATTTATTATAAGCTCAGCTCGGGTGGCGACTTTTTATTTGCCACGATACTTGAGCGATCTCTTGGACTTATGCCTCAAACACAAAATTTATTTTTTGCTAAAGAATTGGAGGCAAAAACAAATCCCCCTTTTATTAACTAAATGTTACTTGAAAATATTAAGCTATAGGCAGCCTCCGTGGCGCAGTTAGACGCCGGCTGTGAAATTAGAGGTGGCGGGTTTGATCCACGCAATGAAACAAATGTTTGTGTGAGCCACAAGCATTTGTTTCGAATCTAGGTGTTTGTGAGACCGAAAAACCTCTCGTAGTTCCCGATACCCATGACAAGATCGAGTGATCTTAGTGTAAGTCAGGACTATGTGTGTGACTGTTGGGTGTATTTATTTATTATATAATCATATATCTAAAACAGCTCCCTTCCAGACAAATTTAAGTTATGTGACTATGTTATATATCGCTTTTGTTGAACTCTATTTTTATTTGTCCAAAGACAATATTCAGTCAATGTATAGTAGTTTCGAATTTTCATTACATTAAACCCATTTAATGGCGTACTATTCTACTGAGAGATTTAGATTTGCATACAACATTTGCCTGAATTCGTATACTTATGACGTGGGTTATTCAGACCAGATGATAATCTTAAAGATAATTGTGGTTGTTAAGTTTCATTTTCTTTATTAAATCGGTTCGCTCTTTGTCTACTACTTCAATAGTAATAACTACTTAATTATTCATATACTCGACGACCTCTCCGTCCTTTGTAAAGGTGACAGTGACGCGTCTGGCTTGGATTTCCTTTTTGTATTTGATAAGACTTTCAAATATGATTTAATCGTTCCTTCGTTTGTATTAAATGTTTATTTATTTGTAATTAAGATCTATTTAAGCCTAATACTCATTTGGTTGTGATTTTAGATTAGACAGTCTAATAAAAGATTCATTTAGCTCTGGGGAAGTACTCCATAAAAACGATACGAACTTCGAATGTTCGGATGTTCGACGTACGGAGTACCTAAGATATAAGATTTCCACTTCTTAAAATCAATACTTTATTATACTTACCATTTTCCCGGTACTTAGCCTATGGTTGCGACGTACAATAGAGGAATCCAACATTTTGTGGAGCATCTAGGCATTAGTGAAATTTTACATACGGCGTCGAACATTCAAGGTTGGTATCGTTTTTATAGAGTATTGATCAGACAATGTAATGTGAAAGTAGCTGGTGCATACAAATGAAGATTGATAAAGATGAATGACAGGAAACTGCATCTGCAAATTGTCTGTGTAGACAGACATTTACACACAACCGGGTGTAAGTCATTGTACTGAAGTTTTGATACTCTTGGTTTAAGAAAGATTAGATAGGTTATGGTTTTAGTTCATTTTGGAGATCAGCCAAACTGTTACTACGTAGGTGACTTTCAAAGTCGCGTAAAGTGTAAAATTTTGAAGATTCTGATATTAATTCCAGCTTAATAGAAGCAGTGTTGGATCATTTTTTATAAACAATAGACGTTAATGGCAATGTTCCAAGAAAAAACACTAAATGTTGTTATACTACTACTAACTATACTACTATGAGTATCCCCTGTTTTGCTTCAGTCTTGACTACGCAGTGAATGTTATCATACATTTTGTGTAAACAAAATTATAGGATGGAAAATCGTGTTTTGAACAGTTAATCTTAAAGCAAAAGCGAGCTTCTTAATTTAAGTGAACAGATTTTCTGTTAATTTGAACTGTGTGGTGATCAGTTACGAAGGTTAGACAATTAAAAACATCCATTGTTTAAAATGATAATGTTTTAATTTTTACGGCCAATATTGCCGACAAAAATATCCAAAAAGTTCCTAACCTAATCTAAATTCTAACCTCTTTTGTGAAATAATAACAGTTGTTTATAATTGTTTGTTTTGTTGCAGCTACAATGCGTTCACGTCGGATCAACCAGTTCGCGCCGCTGCTCATCGCTCTGGTCGGTTTACCCGCCAGAGGCAAGAGCCAGCTAGCGCATCGCCTTGCCAGGCATCTCAATTGGAATGGAGAGAGCACTAAAGGTACCTAACCATTCAAACCAACAAACCTTAAAAAATTAAGATCATCTTAAGAATTTAACAAGTCACCAGTTCCGGCAATGACAATAAAGTACTTGCGTTAGCAAAAAATCAAACAAAATGTAAAGTCATACAAGTGTTTAGTCAGTAAATCAAGGCCAATATTAATATTCTATATTTGGATGAGTTCTATGAACAAAAACTAAGGCATATACAATATCCACCGACGGAAAATCCAAATATCAAGAGTGTTAAAAATCATTCAATCAGCACAAAACCAGTTTCGATAAATCGGAATTTTACTCCGAATAACCATAATAATCTTTTCAATATGTAAATACACTTTAAAGGTCACAATCTGATATAGTTTAGTTTTTTTAGTTTTGCAATGGCCAGTGATGCCAGATTGTTAGGTTTATTATTGTGCATTCTAAGTCTAAAGCAAGAAGTCCATTTATTTCAATGACAGTTTCAATTAGTCAAATAAACTAGCATGTTAAAAGTACTCAAATACGAAGTAGTAACCTACATCGTATACGCTAAAACGAATCTTGACTCACTGAAAATCTTTGGCAACCACAATGGAGCTAAATGAAACGGTCAATGAAGTCCAATATTCCACTATTCACGTGGCAGTGTTTTTTAGGCTAATTAAGATAGTTATTATGTTTTATGAAAACATTATTATCTTATCTATACGTGGAGAAAATAAATCTAGGCCCGAGCAGATCAACAGACGAGTTTATTTAGGTCAATGCTGACATAAATGTGTTAGATTATGCTTCTCGTGAAGGTTTTAAATGCATTGCAAATACTACAATGTACATAAATTATTCACGCCCGTAACAGTACATTACACTAGCAATATCTGACAAGTGAATGATTAACACTCACGACTTCAGAATTCTACATAAATAATCACAAAAACCTGTTAAAAGTATAATATACTTTGGGGAAACAACGTAATACAACGATTTAGGGGGTAAGAACGTAAACTCCCAATTATATTAGTTTACGTTGTTACTTATGCAATACTGTTACCATGTTACCTCAAAGCATTTTAAAGGCAAATTATCAGATTATCAGGCAAATTCGGAAACTATATTGATCGATGATTAATTTAGGCTCAATAACAGCTTTCTGTATCCAGGTGCGATAGGCAATTTTTTATCCAAACGTCATCTTATCATATTTTTCTCTGACGATAAGATAAATGAAAAGTGTTACGAGTTCTTGAATTTTGATTTGAACTATTTTTGGATATGATCATCTTTTGTTTAGTTCGGGGTTTTTGTATATATTTCTAGTATTTATACTCGTAAAAATATGCTCAAGCGCTATTCAACATTATGCGCTTTTAATCATGTCTCACAGAGCCATCAAAAGAAAAGATCTGAACATAGATATGTCTTTTATGAAAATACAGATGCATCAACGTCCGCAAAACACAGAATATTATGCTATATCAACATCCAAATTGCCTCTTTTGAGTCATGGTTTATTATTTTTAGATTCACAATAGAATTACACTAAGAATGAACAATATGAATCTTCTTTAGGAATATGAGCTGTTTGTTTATTGACAGACAATATACGAAGTGACTATCATTGTTGTAGTGTTCGACTGCAGCGAGTACCGTCGCCGCCACATGGCGTTGTACGGCAGCCACGACATCTTCCGCGCGGACAACCAGCAGGGCTCGGCAATCAGACGCCAGAGCGCCCGCGAGGCCGTTCAGGACGCTATGCTTTGGCTCAAGGAAGGGAATAGCGTTGCTGTGAGTAGCTGTTTTTTCCTAAATGGTATGCATCAATTGAATTTGGCTTCGACCTTAAGACATGACAAAAGCACAGCGTTGACGTCGTTAAAGTCAAGTTTTGCTTGTTACAAATGTTGTTTCTATTTTTATTATCTTCTAGGTGCTTGTAAAGAAATGTCTCGTGCTTGTTTCATCATTAATGAATGAGGGCAATGTAAATTCTAAGTAATTACTTACGGTCCAGATTCTTTAATTTACTGTCTTATTGGGCATATATAGTAAGTATAGAGGATATAGCCCTATACAAAAACTCGAAAACTAAAGTATTTCCAATCAAAAATTAATTGGTCATATATATTCGTTGATTTTTAAATAATAAAGTCCTGTTATATACAAGTTGTTTATACTCCTTCCATTTATATCAGGCATGTTTTGCTGCCTCACACGAGCACCTCGAGATAAATACTTAAAGTTCATTGACACAATAGTTTTCCTTTACCGTTTTCTTTTATGTTTATGTATATCATTGGCGTGTCCGGAATAATATTATGTTATTTACTATTTAGTAATCTTTCTTATGTAATGCATTTCTAATCACATCTAGTTTCTTTGTAAATTCGTGCGTCACGATGTTATCCTAAAGACCCTTTTGCAACATCTAATTGCGTTCATTAGACACAACATAATATGAACTTGGCGCGATGGATTCCTATTAATACAAAACCTCAATGACAAACAAATCCTGTTTACGTTCTATAATTTGTAAACACAATTATCTGTAGATGACCTGCTACGTAAATGTTAAACGTGGAAGTTTTGTTGCAGATATTCGACGGCACCAACATAACTCGCGAACAGAGGCGGGAGCTCAGCGAGTACTGCCTCAATGACATGGGCTTCAGGATCCTGTTCATCGAGTGTGTGTGCGAGGATCAGGAGTTGTTGGAGAGGAACATTATAGAGATCCTCCACTACTCTGCTGATTACAAGAACATGAGCGAGGAAGAAGCTGTTGACGATTTGAGGAAGAAGTTGGAGCACTACATGCGGCAGTATGAACCCATCGATGCTGGATTGGAGACGATAAGTTTCGTCCGCGTTGAGAATATGGGAGAGACTGTGACTGCCCACAAGGTGGCCGGACAGAAGGAGTCCGGCATCCTCGGGTACTTGTCCGGAATGAGATGTCTGCCGCAGACATTGTATTTCACACGGGTGAGCCTACTTTGTTGTTATCTTACACGTTGTATTGCAAGAGTTTAGTTTACGTCATCCTTGTTTTATAATAACCGATGCCTCGGATTTTGCATATTGTTCTATAGGATATTTACGACAAAGTAGTTGATTGATACATTTTAATCATTACTCTGTTGAAACTTAGTTGTAGCATGGTTATTGAATGTTAATTTCACTACAAGCAACAAGAAATTTATAAATAAAGGCTTCCCCAAGATATTATAATATTGTAAGTGCAGATTTTCTTATGATAGGAATCAGTTTTCCTCATATGCAAAAGCGACGTCTATTTCTAGAAAATCTTCTACGGAAATATATACAGCACACGCTTCGATACTTAATGCGCTGGTCAGTCAATCCAGATAATCTTACAAAAACATATGACGACGTGTTGATTTCTAACGGAAACATACGGCTCCGGGTTAAATATAACATCAACAAACAGCATATTTGCAGTAACAGCGTAGTATTGCACTTATTTAATGTTTACATCCCGATATTAAATGAGAAAATTTGTAGTTGTTATTCATATGCACTGAAACCGATCAATTTATCCAATGGGTCTTGAAGTTTTTTTTGATCAGGAGTAATTTGCGCTTCTGTGTTCTTCTACTAAGTTTGTTTTTATAATATATTTTTCTGCTTTGATGTTTTATGTTGCTGAATCATTAATTTTACTTTGGAACAACATCCTTCAAAGCAATAGATTTGCAAGTATATGAAAATGTTCTATTGATCTGAGATCTGATTAGCTTAGGAGTATAACTAGTTACGAATAGAGATTTAAATATATCTTTTAGTTTTCAATTTGAATTCGTATTTCCAATACTATTTGGATTCAGACAATTCTTGGCACATAAAGTTAGAATCCAAATTCGCTATGTGGCATTCATGATTCATACATTTTACAATTCTCCGTAGGCGTGGAATATAAATCTTATAATTCACATATTCGTAGAAACTAGAAAGAGTCTGAAGCAAAAATGGATATTTTTGCACTTTTGCCGATATATTTAGCTGTTCAACTAGCGGTATAAATATATTTTCAAATTATATTTCAATAGATTATTCCAATAAGACGATTTTGATGGTTGTCTCCCTATGTTTCATGGATAGCATGACTAACATTATTAAACGATACCTGTGCCAATACGCTGTCGAGTTTGTAAAATCATAGTGTTTACTAGTGGAAAATTTGAAACTGTACACGAGTTATCAATTTATTCAATCATTTACTCAACGCGGAAAACAATGCACTGTTTGCGATTTTCGCCATGGATTTATTAGAATCCTTGCTTTGATTTAGTAATGTTGAAATCTGCGGATCAATATTTATATGTATTTACTTTAAGGAAATAAACAACCTCACAGGTCGTAAAAGAGCTCGTATTTTAAGGAAATATACGAATGGAAGTACTTAATGATATACGCAGAAAATTGTTAGAAACAAATCTATAAGCGGTGTTTGTTTATTCAATTCTGAAATAAAACGTTCTTCGGGAACTCGTTTGTGTGAATCTTCCATTATTGAAAGATGTTGTTAGTACAATTCTATTCAGTAAGATATATTTAATAAACAATCTCGAAAGTAGTTTTCCCCATAAACAACAATTCTCGTCTCACTTACATTAAGGTGAATAAAAATAAATTACTAGATACAGACCACTTCCAAAATATCACTATAGCAATCTTTAGAAAAAGCTGTTCTTTAGCTTATAAACCCAATGACCACGACTAAAGCAATTCATTCGCCCTAGATCTTCCCCACAACAAACTTTTTCACAACATATTTCTTCTTCTAGCACGGAGAGAGCGAGTACAACGTCCTCGGCCGCATTGGTGGCGACGCGTCTCTCTCCCCTCGTGGTCAGCTGTACGCCCAGGCCCTGGCCAGCCACTTCAACTCCATGCCAGTGAGAGACCCCTACACCGTGTGGACTTCAGAGCTGAGGCGTACGAAGCAGACCGCTGCTGATATTAGAGCTCCCAAGAGGGCCGTAAGGGCGCTTAATGAGCTGGATGCTGTAAGTAAATTTTGTTAATTAATTAAAGTTTTTGTTGTCCAGTCAATAGAAGAAGAGCTGTAAATCAGCGATGTGAACTATGAAGTATGATGTAGATCGAAAGTTAAAAGATATTAGTGATTGACTAGGAATTAAAAACATTAGAATTTTTGTTGTTTTGTCTAGAGCTATACAGGGTATATCAAGACTGCTACCGAAAACGAAGCCGGGTGGTAGTTTAAGCGACTTCAGACACAATGCAACAGAAAAAGTTGCAAAAAAAAGCGACAATTTTTTTTTTGTAATTTTTTTCCTATTTCCATATTTTGGTGGTAAATACATTTTTTCCTAAAATAATAGTGTATACCCTTTAATTTATAAATACTCTAAGATATAAGAGAGTTTAAATTATTATTTTAGCAAAATCTATGGATTTACCACCCAAAAATGACGATATTTAAAAAATAATTGTCGCGTTTCTAAGCGAAATTTTTAATTGCATTGTGTTTGTAGCCACTAAAACTACCACCCGGCTTCGTTTTCGGTAGCAGTCTTGAGATACCCGGTATAAGTAGGTAATATTATAAAATGCCTGCAAATGATGTATCGTATCTACGTAATCATCGGAGTTTTAATTTTATTTTTAGATCGAACACGTAATTTATACATTTCAAGCGATAAAAGGATTACAATCATTTAAGTATATTGTAGTTTATTCCCGAAAGTCGATTCAATTCGAAAAACACTTAGAATTAATAATGATTGGTTTTATCTATTTGGAAACATATCTCAATCACTTTATTCGATGTAAGTATGTTGTTATAGACTTTATTTGTATTTAATACACTTAAAAAGTATTTTAAATGAAAAATACTTTTTAAAAAGATATATTTTTATTTACTTTTATTTAACTTGATCAATCATTTATTAACCAACATTCATTTCAAGTGAAATGATCTATACTTATTATGATATCATATGAAATATTGTGCAACTGCTATATCTATCGTTTTACTTTGCAAAATAATTAGACTAAACATAGCTGACGCAGTTTAATATTTTCTTCAAAGTGGCGAGTCGTAATAAATCTGTATGTTATGATACGGCCCGTCCTTATCTCGCAGTGGCGTGATGTGGCTGTTTTCTAATGATAAATGGAAAACGGATTGTTTATGAATACTATTAATAGTAACGTGGAAAAATCATGATAAACGCCTATAAATATCATTCAATCTAGAAATTTCAATACCTTATTGACACAAACCTGAAAAGGCAAAGAGTTAAAATTAGCTGTGTCAGTGGCTAAATTTGAAGAATGTGATAATTAAACAAAAGTTTTTACCCCAACATGATTGTTAAGTAATTTACAGGTTGATATATAAAGGATGGGTATTTAAACTATAAATAAATAAGAGCATTTTATCTATCTCCTCCAATGCATCTGGAAATGATTGCATTGGTCGCAGTATGATTTTGCCTATCCTAGATGAAATTCTCCATATCCTTTGAAATGAAATGAAATGAAAATGAATTGAAATTTTTCCTTATCCAACTCCGTTTTCCCTTCCTTATGGAAGGAGGCCGAAGTAATTCCTCTTCCCAAAAAACCTAATCCTGTATCTTTCTCTGAATATCGATATCCATTCTCCCCTTCCTTTCTAAAGTCCTAGAGAATCTTGTTCATCAACAATTATGCTCCTTTCTAACTTCTAACAATCTCCTTAATCCCTTCCAGTCTGGATTTCGTCATGGATATGGCACCACTACTGCACTAATTCATATTACGGATGACATCAGAGCTGCGATGGAGAATGGCAAGCTAACGGTACTAGCCCTGCTAGACTTTAGCAATGCTTTCAACACCGTTGACTTTGATGTCTTGCTGACCACACTGTGCTCTATTAACATATCTCCAACGGTAATTGACTGGTTTCGTAGTTACCTGACGGGTCGACGCCAGCGCATTCGTGTTGAAGACTCAGTGTCTTCGTGGTGCGATACACTTACTGGCGTCCCTCAGGGCGGCGTTTTATCTCCCTTACTCTTCGCTGTTTTTATTAATTCTATATCAAAAAATCTGATTTCTTCCTACCATCTGTATGCAGATGATTTACAAATATATTATCATTCTTCTGTAGACAGGGTGACAGAGGCTATTAACTCTATAAACAAGGATCTCGAGAGTATTAGCAGATGGAGTAAGTCTCACGGGCTATTAGGCAACCCTGCTAAGTCCCAAGTCATTGTTGTTGGCAGCTCCAGGTTGATATCTAAATTAGATACGGATCAATTACCCCAAATTCTGTTTGATGGTTGTGCTATTCCATTCAGTGATACTGTTAAGAATTTGGGTGTAATCATCGACAAAAACCTATCCTGGGGTCCCCAATTGCAACAAGTAAGTCGCAAATTGTTTGCTGCAGCGGGGTCCTTGCGGAGATTGCGGAATTTTCTACCGATTTCCACGAAAATTGCGCTGGTTCAATCTCTTCTTTTCCCCCTCCTTGATTATGCTGATGTATGATGCTAGCTACCTTGACCTCACCGAAGCCCAAATGGAAAAACTTGAGAGACTTCGGAATTTCTGCATTAGATTCATATTTGGTCTTCGCAAATATGACCATGTTTCCGAATATCGTATCAAACTCAAGTGGCTATCAATACGTTTTCGCCGTAATACTCGAATTCTTTCCCTTTTATACGGTATCTTGTACAATCCCTCCAGCCCCCACTATCTTAGAAACCGTTTTAAATTCCTCGGTCAAACTCATGCGCGAACTCTTAGATCAACAGAGAATTTGATCCTAGAGATTCCCAAACACAGCACATCATTTCTAAGCAAGTCCTTTACAATTCATGCTGCTCGCTTGTGGAACGAATTACCATTGTCTGTCAGACAAGCTAAGACATTACCAAGTTTTAAGAGACTTGTTAAGATACATTATCTCTCACTGCAGTAACGTATTATCCTGTTATATATATATATATTTTGCTCCTCTACTTAAATCATCATTATAGTTAGCTCGATATATATTAGTATGTATGTTTGTATTTATTATGTAAATTAATATAATATAGCATGTACATCAATTATTATTGTTTATTATTATTATTCTCTCGCTATTTGCACTACCCTTTATTTCAATTTCACAATAATCCAGTCCATCCAAAGGTTGCCTGGAAGAGATCGCAGCTAGCGATAAGGCCGCCTATTGTAACCATGCCTTTAGTTTTTAAGTACTTGTATGTGTTTTACATTTTGGTGTACAATAAAGCATATATAAATAAATAAAATAAATAAATAAATACATTCAGATATATTGGCATCCACATAGAGATATGTACATTTCTTCTTAGAGGTATTCCAATAAAAAACATACAAAGATCAATTGCTATTTAACAAATACAATAACCGTATAAGTATATTTTCTTGCTTCGCATCAAGCAACCATCGCTTGCAAAAACCTAGAAAACAATTGTAATTTTTTTTAAAAGTTTTATGAAAACCTAAGCCGAAAAATGTTACAGTGACTTGACGATAACTTTTAATACCCACTACCATATCAAAACATAATCTAGAGGTATTAAAGTCGTTGAGTTATTAATGCAATTTAATATCTTGATGCTTTCGTAATTAATTAAAAACAATGATAAGGCACTCACGAATAAATAACAGGAAACTGAGCAAACATAAGTACCTACTCCATATAGTATTATAGAATTTAAAATAATATGAAAAGAACATGGATTGTATTACCCATATAATTATGTCATCTGTCAAGTTGCATTCTTCTTCAACATCGAATTAAAAGGGACCTAAGATCTATCTAGAAGAGTCCACGCCATTGGCTTGATGGGGGTTCGTACTTGGTGATTATCACCATTAAAATTCTTGTGGATCTCCCAGACGTGCTGGTTACCTCAAGATTGATCTTTCCTCCATGCTTTTGAAAATAGTAACTAAATTTAAATAGTGTTTTTAAGGAATTGAGAAAACTTGAGTATTTAAACGTAGAACAAACAATGTCTGTTTTATCAAGTGAGTGTTGAAGTGCACACTTTTCACAAAGTAAACACCACTTAATGCTATTACATAGCAAAAGTCGCAGTGATATCATGTTATTTTGTTTAATTTGTAGGTAAATATACAACTCTATAAGGTTTTCAATAATCTTTGGTATTAAATTGAGGTGTTAAATGATATGACTGTAGACATTCTTGTTCTACTTTTTAAATATGTTTTAATTTAGCTAATACTGCTTCTATTATCTTAAATCACACTTGGTTTACTTATGTCTTTATTTTACGTTTCTATTATCGTCTTTCTAATGTAGATTATTTTATCCATGTTGACTTGTCAATCAATACATTTATATTTGCATTTTTTGTTGTCTGTTCTATAAGTATCTACATATATATCCTTTAGTAGCAAATGGATTTTCCGTCGCGAAGTGATGAGAAATCTACTCCACCCATTTTCATCCTCACCATAAAAATGTAATAAAATGTTATGTATGTTATAAAATCAACCATTTTACTATCCAATAACCGAGAAAGTTCTTTTAATCTATTTGTATGTGACCCATCGTCTGGCATTGAACTTATTATAAGTACCGCGAAAATATTGAATGTTTATTCGCATTGTTCGTACGCCGCGCCGACGCAATGTCGCGGACAATGCCAACTTTTGTAAACATCGATAACTCGGGCAATTACTGAAAGCACACGTGTTTCGGATACTCGTGTTAGCTCACTAATCGCATGTTACGTTAAACATGCAATCGATTATAGTTGCTATTCGAATATTTTTAAAACAGGTCGTATTGATGATATGACATATTTAACACAAACCATATGTGAAGTATTACGATAGCAGTTCGTGCACAAAAATCATTAAATTATTTTTGCCAATACACTTACTGAATATTTTTACTATACTGATTATAATGGATCAAATTATTTTATTATTGTTGGCTTGAAAATTCTGGCTTGCTACGGAAATGGATAAATCCAATCGATTTCTTAAACAGTTTAAATCCACACCACACCCAAATGCCTCATCGACTTACGAGCTATTGTTTTGTCCCCAGGGCATCTGCGAAGGCCTGACCTACGAGGAGATGCAGGAGCGGTTCCCGCAGGAGTTCGCATGGCGCGACCAGGACAAGTTGCACTACCGGTACCCGTGGGGCGAGTCGTACATAGACATCATGACGCGCCTGCGCCCCGTGCTGTCGGCGCTGGAGGACGAGCACAACGTCATCGTGGTGGGACACCAGGCCGTGCTGCGGTGCATGCTCGGATACTTCTTGGATGCTAAGCTTGGTGAGTTTTACCTCATTAGTTGTGACCAACTACTCTCAATCGTACTCTCGATTGTAGAGGAGGCCCGTGCCCTGCAGTGGGACGTATATGGGCTAATACACATCTGTGATGTGTGGAATGTATGGTGCGTTTTTAGGGACTGTTATGCTGACGCTGTCAAGTAAAATACTGGCCCGGAAGAATGATAGGAACAAAAGGAATATTATGTGGCCAGTAGTTGACTCGTGGTTTGTGGGTACTGTTGTATTTCCTTTGTTTAGAATGGTCTACAACGATTAAAGGTTTAGGTGTACTATATGGACATTGGACATAGGTATGTATGTATGCTTAGTATGTTGTTCGTCCAACTTTCGAGTATCGCTATACCTTTATCATTTTAAAACAATGATTAATTATGATAGCAGTTGTCAAAAGATTAATATTCTTTATCTTAACATATACCAATTTAAAGCCGTCTTTTATTTGCACTAAGACAATAGTCTTCTGTAAATATCAATATGAATGACATTACTTCTTGATAAAAACTTAAAGGATTTTCTGATGAAATTCCCAAAGTCATTGCTATAAATCCTCAGACAAATAGAAGCAGGTTTTAAATAGACAAATACTAGATAAAATAACGAGAGTTCATCACTCTTTGATAAGATAATAGTAGTCGAACAAAACAGTTAAGTGACGTAAACATTACATAAGTACTGGAACATTATGCAATTTCCTGACTGTTTCAACAGAGACTGAATAAAAATGGACAATTCTTGGTATTGATTACGAACACGCATTTTTGAGAGGTAGATAGGTGGTTCTGTACCTGTATCAGCCAATAGGTATATGCGTCCCGCTGCAAGGCATGGGCCTCCTCTATAATCGAGAGTACGGTTAAGAGTGGTTAGGCCATACAGGACCTCACGCTGGCCTAATGCGGGTTGGCGCACTTTACATACCATAGAAAATATTGCAAAATGCAATGGTATGCAGGTGTTATCACAATGTTTTCACAGGTGGTTAATAATTTAAACCATGTGACTGATTTTTGAGAAGTGTTGGAAGAAATAAACAAGTTCGAAAATAATATTTCAACATAAATTGCACAAATTAAAGAGAAATATCCACTCCATTTCAAATAAAAGCGGAAAGCAAAATACAATAAATTCACCCATATAATGGTTGGCTATGGTATGTAAGTCCGCCAACCCGCACTAGGCCAGCGTGGTGGACTATATGGCCTAACCACTCTCAATCGTATTCTCGATTGTAGAGTAGGCCCGTGCCCTGCAGTGGGACGTATATGGGCTGATACAGATACAATGGTTACATACTATTAAACATATACATAGTATTAAACAGTAATGACAATAAATTGTATATGACAATAAATAAATCATTAATCATGATGTCTGTAGTTAGTATTTAATCTTTAGCATTACTTTTTATAATCCGATTACTCGCAATTTAAGACTCCAGTTAAAACTGGTGTTATATTATCAATTGTTTGTTTAGATATTTCGATGAACTACACACCTTTTGCACTTTAATTATCTTCGATCACGCCATTTGGGTAATTTAAAATAATGATAACAAAATCGTTCAAAAAACCTCCGAAGGTTTCCTATTCAACATTGATGAAAGTTGTAAAATCAATAATGGGTATACTAAGGTCATAGAATATCAACTAGGTGTGTAAAAATCCTCAAAAATGTACCATCCTTTAGAAAGAGACCAAACTAGTATAAGTCACGAATGCGATATTATTATTGGCCGCAATTGTACTTTGTCCCCCTCATACATCATCATCATATAGACAGCTGTTTAAAAATTGGGTATTTTATACTCAACGTTTATAAAATCTTAGAACTCAGTAGTTATCTTATCTTAGAACAGTGTTGGGTCGTAATATGACGTACGCCCGAATACTGGAACGCCATTCAAATAATAAGTTGCTCTTAACAGTGCACGGCCCACTTAGCCAGTACATTTAAGCGAGATTAACGTAGTTGAGCGCAACTTATATTTAAGTTGCGTTCCAGTATTCGGTATTAGTCCTGTTGAATGATCTCCAAATTAACTTAGAACATTGTTGGGTCATATGTTTTTCTATAACCTATCTTTGCTTTTAATTCCAGACGAATTGCCGTACATGAACGTGCCGCTCCACACTATAGTGAAGCTGACGTCATACGGCTACAAGTACAAGGTGGAGATGATCAAGTTGCCGGTCGATTGTGTGGACACGCACCGCAAACAGCCCAAGGTGAGAATTTATGTTTGTCTTTACACATTGATAGGAAGTGAAATCTTGTGTCATAAAAGAATGGGTAAATGTTTTATTTGGTAAAAATTACTTTTATGAAAGTCTACCGTTTTCTATATATTCTAAAATTAATTATAGTCTTACATTTTGGCTGACGATCTAAAATTTATATTGTCCTATTTTTCTTTATAAAAGAAATTTAGATTGATTGTACCTAACTAACAATTAATCTTGATCTATTATTTACCTACGTGATGTATCATTTACCGTCGACATTTTTATCAATAAACATTATTCTATTTTTATCATAGATTAAAATGACACCACTATCCAATTTAAAATCAATAAACAACTAGGACTTATAGCAGTCATGAAAGCTGCGCGCACTTATTCACGTTCGCAATTTTTGTATTGTTATCAGAAACAAAAACTAATCGCTTGATAATTTGATGCAAAGTCTATGAAACGTCATGATTAATATGTTTATTTTGTTTCAGAACTGCTCGATCACTCGAAGTACTGCGGACGCTTTGACCACGGTTCCCTCTCACTACGACACGCTGCCCTCAAACCTCTGGCAGAACACTCCCGAGGCACAACTTTAGGAGGCACCAGCGGGCCTCTTGAGGTCATCGGCCCAAATTATACCACATCAGCATTACTAGGGTCTCCCTAGGTTAATGGGATCCGGACGAGTCCACGGTTGTGAAAAATCGTGGAACACAACACGCCAAGCCCTGAGGAAATGTGCGGCAAAACTTTGGTGTGAAGTGCACGCGTCAAGCGACAGCCCTAGGTTAAAGTATTATAAGCCCGCTGCGATCTGTCGACTAGAGTAGCTCAATAATATTCGTACAAATATATTTATGTCAATACCTGCGTGAAAATCTTCCAACGTTTTACTAATAAGACTGAAATGGAATTCGTGCATACAAACACTTTCGATGTAATCATTTTATTTTTGTTTTCTTAATTATAAGTAGGCGTTTAGCTCTCTCTATCGCTTTGTTAGATAAGTATCACGTTATAATGTCATCTTTAAGTTTCACTAAACATATGTATTAGGTCCAATATAATGTTTATTACTAAGGTTAAGTAACTCACGTGTAATTCACGTTTGATGTAATCTTAAGTTATAATGTCTTTGTGATTGTGGTTATTGCCTTATTAGTCTAGTAACACCGTATAGAGAATGGCGAGGTAATACTTTTCTTTAGATCGAGCAATATTTGTAAGTTTTTGGATTTTCGAGAAACATTTGCCGCGGTCGCATAGCTTCGCCTCAATAAGTTAGGATTATTTTTAGTAGATTCACTGCACTTATTGCTTCTGTCTACCCCTTAGAAGATGCATGCGTGAGAGTATTTTATGTTATATAAGTGAATATTGCATACAAGTTGAAATGATGTGCTAACTTGCTTAAATGTAAGGAGTGACATTCTAACTAGATCCTTAGCTAATTCTTATGTACTTAGGTGAACGGTAATGGTTATATTAGTAGTAATTGTATTCTATTTTATGGAAATGATGGCTAATTATTTGGCGTCTGTCGGAAACAGTCTATTAGTAAAATACGGTTACAGAGAAATGACAATTTCGACGTAGTGCATGTATTTTTATAATAAATACTTTAATTACTCATTGTCGTTTAATTTCTGCTCATTAAATTATACCCGAGTTAGTATAATCACTTGGATCCTCGGTATTATAAAGAATAATAATAAATCTTTATACATTGATACAAATTTATGCAACTTCCTTGGGTCTTGTATGGGGCAGTGGACCTACTGTTCTGAGATATCCAGGCGGTACGGCTCCTCCTGATTGTGATGAGCCGATTAGAATTAAGCGGGGTATATTCCAGGGCGACAGTCTGAGTCCACTGTGGTTTTGCATGGCCCTGAATCCCCTCAGCACGCTGTTGTTGGATTCAGGGTTAGGCTACCGTCTGCGGAGAGGCTCTGAGCCTATTTCTCACTTGCTCTACATGGATGACCTCAAATTATTTGCATCAAAACAATCCGAATTGATTGAGTTGTTAAAAATAACTGAAACATTTAGCAACTCAATCAATATGGAGTTTGGTGTCGATAAATATGCGGTTATTCATGTGAAGCGAGGGGAGGTAGCGGTCTCTGATGACATACAAGTCTCAGAGACTGTAAGTGTCAGGTCCCTCTCTGTGACGGAAACCTACAAATATTTGGGTATGCCAGAGGCTCTTGGTATCATGGGTGTAGATGTAAAACAATCGATGAAGGAACGTTTCTTTAGCCGCCTGACAAAAGTACTTAACAGTTTTTTGTCAGGTGGAAACAAGATTCGCGCTTTCAACGGTTGGGTTATGCCTGTACTCATGTACTCTTTCGGCATACTCAAATGGACTCAGACCGAATTGGACGCCCTAGATCGTAAAGTCCGAACTCTCCTAACTGCACATCGTATGCATCATCCACGTTCGTCAGTGATGAGATTGTACATCCCGCGTAGATGTGGGGGCCGAGGCATTCTTAATGCTAAGGACCTACATAATCGCGAGGTGTGCAATCTCAGGGATTATTTCCTTCACAGTGACGTGGATATGCATAGGATTGTAGTTATGGTAGATAAAGGATTTACCCCGCTGTCTTTGGCGATTGAGAACTGGCGGAAACCTCTGGTGGTAGGCATTGGGGATCGCGAGGACATATGGAAGAGCAAGGAGCTGCACGGTCGGTTCTATCGAGCCCTTCATGGGCCTGATGTGGACCGACTAGCGTCTGTGTCTTGGCTGCGCTTCGGTAACCTCTTTGGGGAAACCTAGGGTTTTGTCTTTGCAATTATGGACGAAGTTATTAAGACGAACAACTATAGGAAATACATCCTGAAGGACGGTACGGTCGACATCTGTCGGGCATGCCACCGTCCTGGCGAGTCCATCAGACATGTTATCTCCGGTTGTTCGTATCTTGCTAACGGCGAGTATTTGCATAGACACAACCTAGTAGCCAAGATCATACATCAGCAAATTGCTCTTCGATATGGACTGGTGACTTCTGAAGTGCCATATTACCAGTATGTTCCTCAACCAGTTCTTGAAAATGGTCATGCAACGTTGTATTGGGATCGATCTGTTATCACAGATAGGACTATTGTCACCAATAAGCCTGATATTGTGATAATAGTTCGATTGACGCGCCGGGCTATACTTGTTGACGTCGCCATTCCGCATGACGATAACTTCGTCAAAGCTGAAAAAGATAAAATGTCTAAATATTTAGATTTAGCTCCGGTACGACATGTGGATGTCGATTCAACAATTATTGTCCCGATTGTCGTTTCTGCTCATGGGTTGATACCAAAGAGCCTCGACCAACACCTACAGAGGCTCTCAATTGGCTGTTGGGTCAAAAGTCAAATACAGAAGGCAGTATTATTGGACACGGCACGCATTGTGAGGCGGTTCCTCACTTTGTCTCCCTAACCGCCGGTGGCTTGGGTCTTGAGCCTCACCACCGGAGGGTAAATAAATTATTTTTTATATTTTTATATGTATATTTTTTATAATTTATATATGTAAAAATAGAAAAAATATGTTAAATAAAATAAAGAGAATAAATAATCTTTATACATAAACCAAATATGTTCAACAGCAATACAAGGTTGGGTCCTTCTATTAAGTGTGGACAACTTTTGCCAGAAGACTGCGAAATGGAAAAGAAAAGTATTAACGAGAGAATTTCGTACAACGGTAAATAATAAACGGTCAAACCAGAAATGTTTGTATGTCAGCCCACATACGTCCCACTGCAGGGCACGGGCTTCCTTCATAATCCTGAATACGATTGATCGAGCACATAGTCCAACATGTATGTGTACCTTAGAAATACATGTGATGTACCAACACATATATTGCAGTTTGGAAATCGAAGCCCGATATCAATTTTTATAGTCTGTATATTACGAACTGCCCTTACGAACAGGGATATTATCAATAAATTAAATCACTAAATAATGCTTTCTAAATGTTTAAGATGTGTTAGAATCATGCCGGACCCCACAAAGTTTAAATAAATCGCCTGTTTGACTAATATGTCCTGCCCACCATGACCTAAGGTGCCGAGACATGGACGCTCAGGGGCAATGAAAATGGGCTCTCCCATATTACATATGTGCCACTTTCGTCTGTCTCTGCTGGGTATAGGTCTCTACCTATACCCAGCAGTGGGACCCTACAGGCTGTGAATGATGATGAAATATATAAAAAATGTGAATACGCATTTCGATAGGTGTAAGGGGTAGCGGGTATGTGGTGATTCATGACATTTAAGGAAGTAGAATAAGTAATTTAAAGAAGCCGCAAATATTTTTTATCTCAATTTTTATAAATCTAAATGATTAATGACAAAAATAATACATAAAGAAAATGTAGCAATTGTTGCTCAATATTTTGTATGCAATATTTTGTCATTTTCGAACAGCGTTCTGCGAAAGGAAATGATGAATTATGTGTTAGATAGCTAGTTTTTAAGCCCGAATTTGTCACAATAAATCACTTTTAAAAAAAGGTTATCTTATCGCTAAAATTCTTAATTTCTATAAGTGTTTACAAATCTATAAATAGGTACCTAGTTCTAACCGGATTTCCTGAGTTATTTTTAATACAAGGTACGATGATCACTCAATCATTAATTGTTAAGTATTGTTTGATCAAGTATCAAAAAAAGCTTTACGAGGATATTTAAAACAAATTTATCGAGTTATCTTTTTTACATAATTATTAATTTACATGCCGACAAAATGATTTCTAATAATAATATTTTTGGGAAAATATCCCTAGGTTTTAAAACTTATATTTTATGCGTGCTGGTAATCAAATTTTGGCAGAATACATTAATAAAAAAAATATAAAATTGAATAGGGTATTTGACAAAGGACAATGGCAGATTTCCATACATGATTTTAGTTGATGTAAATTTAGAGCGTTTATTGGTCAAAAAAATATAAATGAATTCCGATGCCGTTCCTAAACAATAATGTGTTGAGAAATACTGGTGAAAAAGTCTACATTACTTACTAAACGTTTTTAATTTATAGATTTTGAGGTTATGTTCTATTTGTCATTTTCAATTGAATTATTATTGTTTTCTGAAAAATGTTATTTGGTGAACTAGGGCTATGATATAAATATTTACCGCACCTGTTTTACCAAATAAAGCTATTTTTTATAACAGATTTTGCGAGATTCAATGAAAAATATTTTTTGTCGGATTAAAAGACCTTACGCCATTGCTGAAAAAAAACTGACTCCCATACAAAATAGTCAATAAAGCTTTTTATTTTATTGTGAATCTTAAACATCGTTACACAACTATAATTAGTATGCTGAAAAGTCACGAAAAATAATAATATTATTATTAGCAAGTATGACATTTCTAAACGCGTTGTTCATGCAAATACGATTTCGCCATTGTCCTTTCAATTATTATTTATTTATTTCCAAAAGTGTGCTAAAAACGCTGTTTTTAATGATGGCGCTGGTTGTTTGACGTAGGTATGACGTCATAGCGCAGTGAACTGTTTACTAATACTATAGCGACGAAGCTTTTTTAT
Organism: Hyles vespertilio; assembly: GCA_009982885.2. Taxonomy (NCBI): domain Eukaryota; kingdom Metazoa; phylum Arthropoda; class Insecta; order Lepidoptera; family Sphingidae; genus Hyles; species Hyles vespertilio. The sequence goes on along the minus strand of CM042806.1, from coordinate 5,410,179 downwards.
CAGTTTTCTTGTAACGTGGAGTATAAATGGTGTGTAGTGACACAATGCACATTTACAAGTATAAAAGGTCCGAAAAAACTCTTTGTTTCAATTCCAACGAATCCGAAAAGACGTAAACTGTAAATAAAATAAAGTTTATTTCTGAACCAACAAGCAGTGGAACAATAAAAATATTGCCATAATAACTGCAGTAGTTGTAACTTCATAAACAACAACACGGTTAAATTTACGTGATAAAATAATGTAACTGTGGTTAGAACTAGCTAGGGGAGACCCAAAAAGCGTTTCATCCCATGGGCACTTTTTATGTGTGAATATTATTTCGATGTAAATATTAATTAACGTAGTATATATTCTCAATAGTAACTAAAATTATTTGTTTTCATTAAAATAAATACCATGATAAGTTCATAACCGTCGCAATCGCATCGTCTCCATAGGATTCCCTTGCAGATATGTGAAACATAAATATATTTCTAAGTGTTTCTCAACATAATCTAAAATAAGATTATTTTATAAATAAATACTGTTACTTACAGTGCTGTTTTTAAAATTTTGAATACGTAGCATATTAATCAGTGTTATTTTTAAAGAAATGTGCAACCATCGACGCATTTCTCTTAGGTAGGTTGCTGCTATCACCATTCTGAGACTCGCCCCCGAAATGGCTTAATAAGTCTAAAGATTTCTTAGATAAAGTTTGAAAACTATTTCAGAAAAATCGCGAACTTCAACCACAACTAACTTAGATGTACAATTACAAGTCCCAACTACTTACTACCACAATGAATTGACAAAGCGTTTTACTGCGCGATGACGTCACGAGAGCTGCAACCAATCACAGAGCGTTCTGGTCACAGAGAAAATGTCTTTTTTTAATCAATTTTATTTCGTGTATTTTACAAAAAGTAAACTTAATTTAGTCCAAATTGTCGTGAAATATGCTTTTTTATACTATTATCTTGCAGGATGACCACAATTTGTAGTATATTTTCAATGTTGTCAAATAGCCTATTCCTATAACATGAGAATTAAAAATGAATTTGTAACTCCAAACAATAAAATGTTAATTAGATTCCTGACAAATTAAACAATAAGCCTTTAATTTGTAATTGGCACATATCTACATACGAGTACATAATTAAATAATTAGAAAGTGTATGATCGTAGTCAAAAAACCAGTTAGGCAGCTGGCAGTAGGGTCATTAACTAAGGCGAAAGATCACCTTCAGGCAGTCTGGAGGTCGCATTATTTTATTAAGATAAATATCTATTGAGCAACAGTCAATGACTAGTCTTCTGTACTTGCAAATAACATTATATTTGAACAAGACAAGTGTACTTTATAATAATGTTTGACGAACTATTGCTCTGAAGCCTGTATTAATCTGGGCCAAGTATATTATTTATGGTTATGTTTTTAATATTATGTAATGTCTGCCTCGGTGGTGCAGTACTAAGGTATGATTGCAAAGCTTTGGGTATCGGGTTCGAATCCCAGGTGGGACAAAGTGATATTAGTGCTTTCTTTCTTTCGATAGACTCGCCCCTATAACCTCATGGGACAGAAATACAGGGCGAAACGTGAGTGTCCTAGTTGCACGTCTGTCTAACCCTTTTGGAAAAAAGGCATGAGTTTATGTATGTATGTAATAAAATCTAATGATGGGCTATCCCAATATTGCTGCCAGCTGATCAAGTTTTTGAAATAGCGTCAAATAGTGATATTGGCCACGATCGTCATTATCATCATCAACTTCAAACACACGTTCTATTAATAATCAAATTCAATTCAATGGACTAACGCCCAAGTACTAGAATGCAATTTAAATATAAGTTCCGCTTAACTACGTTAATCCCGATTAAATGTACTGGCTAAGTGGGCCGTGCACTGTTCAGAGCAACTTATTATTTGAATGGCGTTCGAGTATTCGGGTGTAAGGCTGTGAAAACAAATTTATTATTACAAGCTTTGAAAATTAAAACATTGAATAGTAATAACGATATCATGAAATGATTTCTTAGTAATTATTCCACTGACATTTAAACCAGTCCACGCTTCGCAGAACAAAATAATTGCACCAATATGTCAACGGGTATCGTATCAACCATTATTTATGAACACAGTCTACCTTCAGCTAAGAACCGTGAGAAAGATTCGAGGTTTGGAGATGGGAACTTCGTAGTTATGAAGTTGAACATTGGGATTCTGTATCATCCCATATACGTCCCACTGTAGAGAACGAGCCCCCTCTACAATCGACAGTACAGTTAGACCATATAGTCCACCATGTTGGCGAATAAATAGATGCAGATTAGTCACAAAGATCACGCAAAATTTAATTCCAATACCGGTTTGAATAGTTCGAGAAATCCACTAGGTACACCATTGCTGTCCAGAGTAATAATAATAAATAGATAAATAATACAAATGTAGTCACATGGTCTGACCCCACACTAATATTAGAAGTGGCGCTTATTTATTATTTTGGGCCCTAACCCAACCATAACTACTCAATATGTAACATTGTTGATCTCCAATTATTGCATTTCCAACACAATACTAATTCAGAAAGTATTAAATGCTAAATAAAATATTGCATACTCAAACCAATTAGTATGCAAATAAGATTGCAAAGCTGGTCTGAGTTATAAATACCATGGAAACTACCATGCGGAAACGTAAGTGTAAGATTCGTCAGTTATTGCCGAGTTAACATAATATAAAAAAGGTCTAAAAAACACGTTTCCGAGACATTGACGTAAACATCATGTAATGGCAACTGACAAGGCCATGTAACTATAGTCGTAATTTGCAAACTGATACATACAATAATTCTTCATGGCTCATGCCAAACATCCATGTACAAATAAGAAAGTACGGAGGACCAGAGATTTAGTATTGGTATTGTAGTATATTATATTACTAGCGGCCCGACCCAGCTTCGCCTGGGTCCATATATTTTTTGACTCCACTCCACACCAAATACATATTATTTTTCGTATAAACTCTTGTATACCTAAACTTGACGTAGCTATCCTACTGTCCGGCTCAATCCCGTCTCATCTGTCTGTTCAGTCTCTTCCCGATCCGTCCCGTCCTTTCTCTTTATTATCCATGCCGTCTTATAACGTGCATTTACATGTCGTCCTATCAAATCTTTCAGCTATCCCAGCCCTCTCCCGTACCTTCCCCTCTATTATATCCCGTCTCTCCATATACATGTACATATAAACATTGCCTTATGAAGTTTTGACATTAAAAACTTTAGCGTTTTTTATATTTATAGTCCATCGAATATTCCTTCCCTTATTTTAGCACCAAAATTTGTTTTTCCAAATAATATTGCACGCCATTACTTTTTTACTTGTTAGTAATAAAGTAATAATAGCCATTTCTAAAAAAGAATTGGCCAAATTGGTCCAGGCGTTGTTGAGTTATGCACACATTTTGCGATTCATTTTTATATTATAGAAGAAGATATAGTCCATCCCGCTGGCTTAGTGTGGGTTGGCGGATTTTATTTCTCGTAGAAATTAATCCGAAAAGTCAGAGACCATCGTTAACTTGTTGGCAGTCGCGTCTAGTACGTTACCATATACAAATTAATAAAACCTTCATACTGCCTTACCAGGTGACGTAAGTAATAGAACAAATATTTAAAAATATAAAACTGCATATCGTTTCATTGTAATGTCTAGATACGGCATCAATGTACCAATATTTTTTTTATTCTTGAGTCTGAAAACAATACTAATGCGGAATTTAAATTTGTCCCCCAGCGCATCTAAAAGTATTAAAAACAATGTAATTTATGAAAACGAAAATTATAATTAGATATATTTTGGTGTACTCCGGCAAAACGCTTCGATAGAGTATACCTTGTTTAAAACTGTTGCAATAATATCAAAAAACAATGGGCTATTTTGGTAGATATAGACATCATTTTATTTTACATTTAACAAAATTACGTGCAAGACGCCGTATCTAGATAATATTATATACACGATGAATTTGTATTTTGTTCTATTTCGTCAGCTGTGTATGAAAAACAATGGAAAGATAGATCATTTTACGTTGGATGGTAGTTGAAGCTTGATCGTCTTTTACGTATCCCGTCAAATAAACAAAGATCATCCTATATTGGCTGGACGCATCACGCTTGAAGGATAACCAAAAAAAAGGTTTTTAGTATCTTCCTTAGAATTTTTTGCAATTTTCCTAAAACCTTCCACGGACTTATATTTCAAGACCAAAATCAGACCAAATCGGTTCGTGCGTTCTGGAGTTATAGCGTCAGAAAGGAAAACCCGACTTATTTTTATATTATAGATAAATTTAGGAACGCACGCGTAAACGTTAACCATTTGTCATTATTTATGAACGCATGTCAACCATTACATATGGCATGACAGGTACGAAACAAAGTAACATTTAGGGAAAATGATTCATCTTTTATATCTAATTATGTTTTCGTCGAGTTTTCATTATTTTTAAGATGTATTCTGCTATTCGGGGCGGGGACAAATGGAACGAAACAAAAACCATGAAAATTGGTCTAGCCGATCTCGATTTATAAGTGTTGTAACAAACCCGACTTTGGTTTATATATACACAGTCAGGTCATAAGTATTGTCACACAGTAAAAACTTTTCTTTTAGAATGCTGGCCACAAAAAAGTTTATTGAATTCGAATTTCGAATTGTTCATGAAATTAAAAATGTATACTTTTTAGAATTTTACTCATTTTTAAATATGGAGTGGACGCTTAAAGAAGACCGTGTTGCAGTTATTGCGTTGCATCGTGGCGGTTACGCGCCAGATCAAATTTTTGCCATACTGAAAAATTTGAATATAACCAAAAGATTCGTTTATCGTACCATCAAACGATACAATGAAGACTCTAGTGTAGATGACAGGTCAAGAAGTGGTCGCCCTCGGTCTGTTAGGACTCCAGCAGTGATAAAAGCTGTGAAGGCGCGAATTCAAAGAAATCCCAAACGTAAGCAGAAACTGTTGGTCCTTCAGATGGGGTTAAGCAGAACCACGGTGAAAAGGGTGTTAAATGAAGACTTAGGGCTTCGGGCATATCGAAGAAAAACAGGACATCGTTTGAATGCTCGTCTAATAGACCTGAGACTGAAGAGATGCCGCACTTTGCTGAAGCGGTACGCGGTAAAAAAATATCGGGAAATTCTTTGTTCAGCTGAAAATTTTTTTACCGTAGAAGAGAGCTACAACAAACAAAATGATAAAGTGTACGCACACAGTAGTGAAGAAGCGAGCAACCGTATTCCGCGTGTCCAACGAGGTCATTTTCCATCCTCGCTCTTGGTATGGTTGGGAGTTTCTTATTGGGGCTTAACAGAGGTACATTTTTGTGAGAAAGGTGTAAAAACGAATGCAGTTGTGCATCAAAATACAGTCCTGACGAACCTTGTGGAACCTGTTTCTCATACCATGTTCAATAACAGGCACTGGGTATTCCAACAAGATTACGCGCCAGCTCATAGAGCGAAGAGCACACAAGACTGGCTGGCGGCGCGTGAAATCGACTTCATCCGACACGAAGACTGGCCCTCCTCCAGTCCAGGTTTGAATCCGTTAGATTACAAGATATGGCAACACTTGGAGGAAAAGGCGTGTTCAAAGCCTCATCCCAATTTGGAGTCACTCAAGACATCCTTGCTTAAGGCAGCCGCCGATATTGACATGGACCTCGTTCGTGCTGCGATAGACAACTGGCCGCGCAGATTGAAGGCCTGTATTCAAAATCACGGAGGTTATTTTGAATAAACTTTAGTGTCATAAGAATCTATGTTTTGTTAAGTTCATTTTGGTATATAAATGGTTACATAATGAATAAACTTGTTTCAATTATTTTATATTAAACATGTGACAGAATTTATGACCTGACTAGGTATAGATAATCTATTAAAGATACACAATATGTAGTTTAATATTCTAGGTATATCATTTTCAGTTCAAATTTTAATATGAAGTGTCCGGATATGGAATTGTCCTCTGGTACGATAATAACTAATAATATCACCTGCCGAAACTTGGGATGAAAATAAATTAGATGTTAGTGGATCTTTATCGCTCCTTTAAGGATGTAGGCACGATACAATGCATAAATATAATTTCATTCCAATTCTTTGATATTAAACGGTCCAGCACATTAAATAAATACACTCAACAATCACATCTGGGGGCACGGCCGTGCGCCCTCTAAGTCGAGTCGTTTTAAATTAATAGATCGACTTGGCCAGCAGCATTATGTATAAATTGCACGATATATTATGTTTTCATGCGATGGCCAAGTCGATCTATTTATTTAAAACTTACAGGATTTTAAATATTGATATGATAATAACTTGCGTAATAACTTTATACAGAAGGTCCCTTAAGCAAGGACTAAATAAATTAACTGACATGGATCTCACAACTTTTTGCGGTAGAAAAACTGAACTGCGAGACTTGCTACTTTTTTACAGGATACAATATACATAGAGCCTGCACTAAGATCGAGTCTTCTGTCGTGGGTATTGTAAACTTGTACGAGAGACTTTCAGCCTTACAAACACCTAACCTCTAGAACCGTGGTTCCTAACCTGGGGGTAATTACCCCCGCGGGGGTAAAACCTGTATTTTACGGGGGTAACAATGAGCTGGTTATCGTCTTAAGTGAAACAAAACCTAATATTACCAAACTTGTAAAAGCTAAGCAGTACCTTGTGGTACTGTGATGGTATAAAAAATTAAACTAATAGAAATTTCTAAAGCATAATTATTGGTTATGTGCAATTGTTTTAAGTTTAATAAAGTCTACGTATAAGGTATTAACACGTGTTGTTTGAGATCATCCTTGAGAGGAGGGGTAAAATCAGTCACCCTTAGATCATAGGGGTAACGGACCTAAAAAGGTTAGGAACCACGGCTCTAGACATAGAGCTACCTCTCTAGTTTCCTTCGCTGTTTATGTTGGTTTTTCTATTTTCGTGTTTCATTTCAATGTTAGCTGGTAAGTCTTCAGTTTGGTATGAGTGAATGTATTGTAAGTCATTTTTTTTGTTTGATTAATCCAGTCTTAAGAACGAATAGGCGGTTCAATCTGTGAATATTGCTGGCCTATTTAAAAATGTACATAAGTCTACTGATTCAAGACTGAAAACAATTTATAGATGACTGTGGCCAGTTTCATTCTTCTTATATAGTGGTCTCTTGATCCTATCCGAATAAATATAACTAGCTTATGATTAAACGTATAATCAATCGGTTCCAAATAATCTCTTGTCTGACCCCACGTAATCCTTCTTAATCTACTCAATTTCCTTTCATTATATCGGAGCCTACGCCTAATTGACCTGGATGATCCTTTATTATTTTAATTAAGGTATTCAATATTTATCTATATTTAATCCTAACAAATTCACTTTAAATATCATAATTAGGTTCGGGAATTCCAGCTGTCAGGTTCAATTTGCTCTATTTAATGCTAAATAATTTAATATCGCGCAAAATCTAATTGGCAATTTGCCTTTATCTAGATTACTTATCCGAGCACGTATTTTTGGTACTTAACATTCATAGTATTTTGTTGAATTGAGTTACGTCTAATATCTGTCGGTGGTCACGCACTGCCTTGGTGTTCGCGCAAAATAATCTAGTTTCTAGATATATAGATTCAGGCGTGTATTTAGAAGTTGTAGGAATAGGTGTCACTTGTTCAACTCATACTTCCTATTCCAATATGGAATAAGGGAAAATTATCAAATATTTGCGTTCGGTGGAGTGGAAAATTTGTGAACGTTTTATAATATAGGGTGCGGTGATTCGATGGAAGATTATTACTGTAGCCTAATAAACCGCGGTATTATTGGAATCAAAAGTGCATTACTATGTCTACCTTTGGATCAGACACATATCTGTCTCGGTGCAGGAATCGAACCCGCGGCCTCAGTTGTCAAACCAACTGCACCACGGGAGCCGTCAAATATTGTTACTTTCATGTTTCTTCTTAATTTGTTACACTTTGTTGTAAGTATTAAAAAAATAACGATTAGACACCACCAATTGTACCAAAATAAAATTGATATAAATTCACTTTAATCTTTATCTTTAGTTCTTCTATTTCTTCTTCTACCTGGCGCTATCCCGGCCGGTGCCAGGGTTCGCCAGCCGGAAAATTCTTCTCCATTTTGCCCGATCTTCGGCATCTTTAATAGTAAGGCCATTTACCCTCATATCTTCCTTGATGACATGTAGCCAGCGCTTCTTTGGTTTACCCCTCGGTCGAGGTCCGAGAATATTGAGGCTCAGGCACGCATTGCTGACGTACTCCAGTGGTTTCTTTAGGACGTGACCATACCATCTTAAGCGACATTCCTGGACTTGCTTCTTTATCTTTAGTTATATCGATGCAAATGTTGTATTTTTAGTGCATATCAATTTCTTTTGTTTGTGTATAATTAAGTTATTGAGGACAAATGATTTACAGCCTTGAACTCTTTGTTGCAGGCGCGTTTTAATAACATACCATTGACTTTGATAAATAATACCCATTATAAATTCGACTATTATAGCAGATATAGCCAAAGCGTAATTTATTATTTTAATAGCACAATATTTGAATTGGGCAATATAGATTTGTTTATTGTTTACGTTATTTATACATTGTTTACGTTTAAATGATTCAAACAAAGCAATCGGTGCGTTTAATGAAAATCTTCTAAAATCTCACCTATCAGAATGTGATCTTGAAATCATCTGGATGGTTTGAGCGAACAGTAAGTAACTATCATTTCCCTAATTCTTCTTGAATAACTTTGATCTCCCAAACTAATATCAGGGATTTAAGCCAGCAGTGGGCTTTGTAAGAAGGTCTAGTATACCACTCTGATTCTCTAAGGCTGCGGGCACGAAACTAGCGATGGCGGAGCGGTGGCGAGGCGATGCGGCGGCGGAGCGGGGCGATGAAGAGTAGTATTTCACGTGGGCACGAAACATGACGGTCAATCAGTCGCTTATAGTCCCAGAGCTGACGACCAAAACCATGTATCATAGCAATACGGTCGAAACTGTATAAAATCGTTAGATTATGTGATTCTAAACCCGACTAGGTAGGTAGTAATGGTCAAAAGTGTAGCAATTGCATGTGAGGCTATTTCTGCTGTGTCCAAAAAAAAGGCAGTCGGTATCATAGCAATACGTCTGATATTGGAAATGTACATAGCTTTTATAATTTTATGACGAATAAGTTGGTTTTCAGACATTTTGCGCGTAGTATATAACAAATTTAGCCGACCTGTATCATAGCAATCCTAATGATTTTTTTTCTACCGTTCGTAATTAAAGCAGGATTGCAAAAAAAATGTTTTCAGCCATTTTAGATGTCGCATGTACTCCCAAAAGAGAAAAAAAACGTTTTGGAGTCGCTTGGCCGATGCCTGAGCGCTTCTTACGATTCTGCTGCGGTGGGAATGGTTTTTTGCATATTATGCTCCTGCCACTCTCTTACTATACATAGTCACTCACCAGCTGCCCTAACCGTTGAAATGACGCTCACTTAAAGTGACAACAAACTATAAGTTGCTAAGCCGGACGTGGGTGTGTCGCTGGTTGTCCGAGGGCTCACGGACGTTTTTTTTTCTTCTCGGGGATGGAAGAGTAGGTTTTAAGAATTCAAAATTATCAATTATAATAGACGTTTTAATGGCATAGATACGTTGTCCGCGCTCTATTTTGGCAAGACAAAAGCAAGGTGATTGCCCAACTTGCAATCAGTCACGCTTCAACACGGTCGATATCGAAAAGTTGTCTGATAAAGGAGGTGCTACACTGAATTCTTCTGATATATATTTTTTTTACATCTGGTTAATTCATTTCATCAATTTCAACAAGTTACAGACAGATTGCTATGATACCGATAGGTAAAATTCCTTAACATATTTAGAATGGTCTCAAAATTTGTTGCATCCAAATTTTCTTCTGAAAATATTTTTTTTCGTATTAACTAATCCTAATTTACCCGTAAAGAACATTTTCAGACGGATTGCTATCATCATATTTTTTGTCTCCTTTTTTAATTGTTGTAAATTATTTTTTGGGTTCGCGCTACACTATTAACTTCTGCAAAATATGTTTTTGGTATCTTATAGCTATTATATAACTACAGTCAGAAAATCAGACAGATTGCTATGATACAGTCCGGTAAAATTTGTTGACATTTTTGAAAATTCAGTTCAGTCAAACGCTACGCTAAAAATGTCTGAAATTGGTATTTTCGAGTTCGAAATAATCAAATCTATCAATCTGATGCGGTTGTGACCGTATTGCTATGAGACAAAAATTTTGGTTGTCATCTCTCGTACTATTAGTTATGACAGGGAAATATATTTCCCTATATTTCTGCAGCAATGCCGACTTGATCTATAGATCAAGTCGGCATTGCTGCAGATACTACACATCATATATTTGTTACATTTCTACCTACTGTTTCAGAATAATGTAAAATAAAATATAAAAACACAATATGATAATGTATGTTTAACTACTTATAAATTTTTAATTACTTCTAAGGCTACAATATTATATAGATTTTGAAAACAACAGTACCTATAATTGATGTATTCTACTAGAATATCTGCACCAGTCCATATACGTCCCACTGCAGGGTACGGGCTGTTGGACAGTACGATTGAGAGTGGTTAGGCTATAAGTATATTCCACCACGCTATTAGATTATACTTTTGTTTAAAAAATATGGTTAATTTAAACATATATTTACAATTCCCAATGTATGTAAATAAACGAAAACTTCGATTTTTACCTATTTGTCCGTAACATTAATCTTATTCGTCGCACCCGCGCCGCTGTCGCCCTCCTGTCGCCTGTGCAACGCTCGATCGCCCCGCCCCGCCGTCGCGCGTTTCGTGCGCGTCACCTATACTGTTCACGCTTTTGAATGCATCGCCGCCGCTCCGCCGCCGCATCGCCCCGCCACCGCTCCATCGCTAGTTTCGTGCCCGCAGCCTAAGACTAAGGCGGCGATGCATTCAAAAGCATGGACAGTATAGGTGACGCGCACGAAACGCGCGACGGCGGGGCGCGCACAGTGGGACGGATTTCGAGGCTCCTTTACATAGGATTTTTCAATTTTTTTTACAAAATCTCAAAATAAAAAATTTCAAATCTAAGTATGAGGTATTATTGTTATTACCATAACATTAACTAATATTAGAATTTTGAACCGATTGGCATCTCAAATATTGAAAAAAATGACTTTGAAGATTTTAAATGTATGAAAACGGATTTTGTTTTCGTCCTAACTTTTTTTATATCAAGATGTAAAGCTGAAACTTTTAAAGATTATAACTTGAACCCACACCAAGCCATACAAATTTTGACCTTGACCCCGACCGGTCCCGTTTAGGAGATATTATGGGGTAAGGAAATGTGCACATTTAGTCCGCATTTTGACACGGGCTAATGTGTTTTTTTTTTACTTTTTTTTCGCAAATCTATGTATGAGATATTATTTTTATTACAATAAAATTAACTAATATTAGAGTTTTGAACCGATTCTTATCTCAAATATTGAAAAAAATGACTTTAAAGATTTTAAATGTATGAAAACGGATTTTGTTTTTGTCCTTACTTTTTTTATATCAAGATGTAAAGCTGAAACTTTCAGGGATTATAACTTAGACCCACACCAAGTCAAACAAGTTGTAACCTTGACCCCAACCCGTCCCGTTTGGGAGATATGGGGTAAGGAAATGTGCACATTTAGCCCGCATTTGGACACGGGCTTAATGTGTTTAAATAAATTAAATTCTTACATTTTTCTGACTGCTAATGGATATTGAGCTCAGGTGCTGATTTTTTCAAGTTTTATGAAAAAATGTGGTACGATAATCCCTAACTAATTTATGACTTCATAGTAATTCATTATAACATTAAAATATAAGCCACCAGGTGACGTGGATTACTTACCTTGATTAATAGAATTTTCTAATATCATACAGCTGCACTCGATATCCATTGTTATTCTACAGATGTGGCCGACTTTTGATAATGTTAATTGGGGGTAATTAGCCCTTTGTTTACTATGTTTTGCCGGCCACCTTTTATTCTAGGAATTTTGTTGTTATTGTTTGTGTAAATAAATGTGGTGGGAAGGGTAATATATCCAAATACTTTAAATACAGTGGTCATCCTAAATTTATTTCACTTATCTTTACTGATTCGTATCACTATCTTTTTGTGCGATTATTGAGTTGTTCAATATGGAAGGATTTGTGTCAAATCTTGATATATTTATATTCATGAGACAAAATAATTTTGACGGAGACATGCTATTTATAAAAGTGATAAATTCTGTGACTGTTAGTTTAACCGAAGAAGAAAAGTCAAAACTGAAGTTGTTTTGTACTTCTTATACTTCTAACTTGAAACGTAAATGGAAGTCAGCTAACAGCACACGAGACAGTTTTTAAAAAAAGTTTGCTGATTGGTTAGATACGGAAATCAATTGGCCAGAATGTATTCAATTGATCATTAATAATGATCAGTTCAGGAGTGAAGAGATACCACCTATTGAGATGGAATATGAAGATACGACTGCTAGTACGTCTACAGTAACCGAACCCGGTTCATCATCGGAGCTTACTGTGCCCCATTCTGTGTCAGTGTCGACATCAACTACTGTATTTAATCCACGAAAAATGTTTTCACAACTAAGCAGTGCGCAAAAGAAAAGGTCAGCAACTCTTATTGAGGAAAACGATTTCGAGTCCCTAGCCTATGCGTTGGCCAAAAAAGCAGAAGAAAACGAAAATTTGATCGACTTCGCTGCATTAATAAAGCATCTAATTAAACATCCCGAAGATGCTCCGATGCTCCGATCTTGTTTGAACTCCAAGCAGCGGGCTTGCTCCGCTGACAAAGCATTGGGTATTGCAACTTCTTTAAAGTTATCTAAGTGGCAATATATGACATTGAGGAAAGAAACAAAGAATTTAGGATGTGATATTTTCCCATCCTATAATTGTGTGAGAAATGAGAAACAGGAATGTTACCCTGAAAAAGAAGACATGACAATAAGCGAATCTGAAGTAAAACTTAAGCTGCAGTCAATTTTAGATATTACTGTTAAAAGATTATTTAAAACAGTAGAAACTGATTCTACTAGTTGCAATTTGACTCTTACCACTAAATGGGGATTTGACGGTGCTTCTGGATATAGCAACTATAAACAAAAAATGGACGGTGACGATTCCAACGTATTTATGTGTTCATTTGTTCCATTGAAGTTGACAAGAGATGACACTGCTGAAGCGGTATGGGAAAATCCGAAAGCTTCTTCAACATTTTACTGTCGGCCAATATATTTCAAGTTTGCAAAAGAAAATGATTTAAATATTAAGGAAGAAATGGCTTCAGTAGAGAGAGAAATTGCTACTCTACAGCCAACTTTGTTTGAAGATGTAAGCGTTAGCCACAAATTTTACATGACTATGATTGACGGAAAGATATCCTCGAAACTGACCGATACATCTACGGCAACATGTGACATTTGCAAAGCAAAACCCACAGAGATGAATAATATCAATATGCTTTCACAAAGAAGTCATCCCGTAGATATGCTTAGGTTTGGTTTGTCTTCTCTCCATACATTTATAAGATGCATGGAATGCATATTGCACATAGCTTATCGCCTCGACTTTAAGAAATGGCAAGCTAAAGGTGATGACTTAAAACAACAATTGGCAAATAAGAAAAAAGCAATCCAAGATCAATTTCGAGATGAAATGGGACTTCTCATAGATGTTGTGAAGCAAGGTTCAGGGACCACCAATGATGGAAATACTGCAAGAAATTTTTTTGCCGATCCCGAAACTACTGCGCGCATCACAGGTGTAGATGCACAATTAATTAGCCAGTTGAAAGTCATCATCCAAGTAATTACATGTGGAGAATTTGTTAATGTCGAAAAATTCCGGCAATATTGTACTTCAACAGCTCATAAATACGTCGAGCTCTATTCATGGTATTACATGCCATCTACTGTGCATAAATTACTCATACATGGTGCAGATATTATTGAGTTCAATAACTTCATTCCAATAGGGAAGCTCTCTGAGGAGGCATCCGAAGCTCGAAACAGAGATTTTAAATATTTCAGAACTTTCCACTCACGCAAAAACAGCAGAATTGCTACAAATGAAGACATTATCCATAACCTACTAATTTCATCTGACCCATATCTGTCCAGTTTTAGACCTAGAATAAGTCAACGTGATATTCAGCCACTTTCAGAGGAAGCCAAATTATTGTTAGAATTGTCTACTTCTAGTTCAGACTAGAAAGTAATAGCTTAAATAATGGATTTTACCTTACTATGATAGAGTAATGTTTTTTTTTCAAACACCCTTTCATCCACTATTGACATAAACTTTGTAGAAAATATGATTATTTCAAACCAGACAACTAGTTTAGACTATGTATTTCTCGCTCAATAATTCTATTCTATAATTTTCATATTCCTGTAATTTTTGATTTGTACCTTTTGAATGGAATTCTTCAAGATTAAGGTCAAAAGTAATAATTTAGGGTCTGAAACTGACGTGTTACAAAATCTCCTGTTATTTTGGATCGCAAATTTCAGGTATAGGCTAGTTACGAGAGCCCATGTAACAACATACTCAGAAAATGCACTTTTTAATTATTCATATATGTAAAACAGTGTCGTTCAAGGTCAAGGTTAAGAGTTGCAGATGTTTTTAGATATCATATGATACTATCACATAGACAAATTTAAGAATTTAATTTACTTAAACACATAAAGCCCGTGTCCAAATGCAGGCTAAATGTGCACATTTCCTTAACTCATATCTCCCAAACGGGACGGGTCGGGGTCAAGGTTACAACTTGTTTGACTTGGTGTTGGTCTAAGTTATAATCCCTAAAAGTTTCAGCTTTACATCTTGATATAAAAAAAAGTTAGGACGAAAACAAAATCCGTTTTCATACATTTAAAATCTTTAAAGTCATTTTTTTTTCAATATTTGAGATAAGAATCGGTTCAAAACTCTAATATTAGTTAATTTTATGGTGATAAAAATAGTATCTCATACATAGATTTGCGAAAAAAAAGTAAAAAAAAACACGTTAGCCCGTGTCAAAATGCGGACTAAATGTGCACATTTCCTTACCCCATAATATCTCCCAAACGGGACGGGGCTGGGTAAAGGTCAAAACTTGTGTCGCTTGGTGTGGATCTAAGTTATAATTCCTGAAAGTTTCAGCTTTACATCTTGATATAAAAAAAAGCTAGGACGAAAACAAAATCCGGTTTCATACATTTAAAATCTTTAAAGTCATTTTTTTTTCAATATTTTAGATAAAAATCGATTCAAAACTCCAACATTAGTTAATTTTATGGTAATAAAAATAATACTTTATACTTAAATTTGCGAAAAAAGGTAAAAGGCAAACATATAGCCCGTGTCAAAATGCGGGCTAAATGTGCATATTTCCTTACCCCATAATATCTCCTAAACGGGACCGGTCGGGGTCAAGGTCAAAATTTGTATGGCTTGGTGTGGGTTCAAGTTATAATCTTTAAAAGTTTCAGCTTTACATCTTGATATAAAAAAAGTTAGGACGAAAACAAAATCCGTTTTCATACATTTAAAATCTTCAAAGTCATTTTTTTCAATATTTGAGATGCCAATCGGTTCAAAATTCTAATATTAGTTAATGTTATGGTAATAACAATAATACCTCATACTTAGATTTGAGAAAAAAGGTAAAAAAAAATTGAAAAATCCTATGTAAAGGAGCCTCGAAATCCGTCCCACTGTGGGGCGGGGCGATCGAGCGTTGCACAGGCGACAGGAGGGCGACAGCGGGTGCGACGAATAAGATTAATGTTACGGACAAATAGGTAAAAATCGAAGTTTTCGTTTATTTACATACATTGGGAATTGTAAATATATGTTTAAATTAACCATATTTTTTAAACAAAAGTATAATCTAATAGCGTGGTGGAATATACTTATAGCCTAACCACTCTCAATCGTACTGTCCAACAGCCCGTACCCTGCATTGGGACGTATATGGACTGGTGCAGATATTCTAGTAGAATACATCAATTATTGGTACTGTTGTTTTTAAAATCTATATAATATTATAGCCTTAGAAGTAATTAAAATTTTATAAGTAGTTAAACATACATTATCATATTGTGTTTTTATATTTTATTTTACATTATTCTGAAACAGTAGGTAGAAATGTAATAAATATAATTCGTCGGTATAATGGGAGAACTAAATAACTCCGTTTTTGGCCAAATTGACCTTTTACCATTTTCGTGAACCACAAAATGTGCCACATCTTTTGATCTAACAACCATTCCCATATCTTAACCCAATCCAAAATTACAGCCATTTTCGTATTTAATTGTAGAAATAGATATTTTTGAATGAGCACTAAATATTTTTAGAAAAAATGACTAACTCTGGAAATAAATGAACAACTGTAACTTCTGATCACTTGAGTATGAAATGAATTAGCTAAATTGAGTTATTTAGTTCTTCCTCGAACGAAAATATTCTAATGAAACTAGTGAAGTCGAAGGAAAACTAAACAACTTGTATTATTTAATCCGGGCATTTGTGAGCGTTCTTTCGTTTTTAAATAATTGTTTTTATCTATTTCTTCTTCGATAAAATATACATTTATAAGAGATTCCAACCAAATAAATGTCAATATGTGAAATAATAATAATAATAAGAAGTTGTTACATACATCGATATTACCAGGGGCTCCTAAACTAGGCGAAGGCTGTATCTTGGGAAACCAAAACTCTGAGTTACAAGATAGCAATATTATTTTTAGACAGTAATAAAACTTAAAAAGAAAAAACAATGTTTCTTATTTAGTGCATAAAGTTATTAAAGTAGAAAACATCAAAATAAAGTCCAAATACAAAGTACAATAGTCTGTTCACAGAAAGTTGATGTTTGAGACAGGATCACTGATTATAGTTTCGATAGCGCCATAGTCAATGCTTTGCAACCAACATGAGACTGTTTTTGAACCCACATTCACTGGCAAGTTTTTAATTTCACATATTTTATTAACGTTGTTGTAAATGGAGCGGTAAGCAAAATATATAAACTATTTTCTAAAACTAGATTTGACTGACGGCAATGAAAGGTTAAAGATCCTTTTAGTTAACAGTAATTTATATTCATCAGACTTAATTATAGATTTATGAGTTACACAAGCTTTATGCATTTATAATTGCCGGACTCTTAAAACACCTGCTTCTTTATACAACAAATCCGTTGAATATCCAAAGTCTTTACGCAACATGACCTTCAATATTGCATGTTGTGCTCTTTCAAGGGATAGCATCAAAGTTTTCCCTGCCCCACCCCAAATACCAATGCCATAGGTCAGACGAGATTGACATAAAGCAAAATACACTAACATAAGAATATGTACACTGGCCGAGTTACGTAAAATTTATAGATGCCAATTATCGCATCCTGCCATCAAGAGTTTGAATATGTGATGCAAAGTTTAAACGTTCACCTAGAATTAACGTCAAATATTTTATTTCCTTGGTTTTTCGAATCTGAGAACATGCGAAATTGAAAATTGCATGAAGTGGCCAGTGTTGATTTTGCATTTGAGGTGGTGACTGAGATGTTGCTGTTTTGTGAAAACAAATATATTTGGTTTTGTCTTTATTCAGAGTCAAGAGATAGGCCTGAAGCCAGTTATAGACTAGATGCAGCACCTTGTACATTATTATGTACCTACCTTAGACAAATCACGTTCCTGCTGACACATTTTCTCCAAAAATCTACCCCTTGAATCCATCTTAAATAGTTCTCGTCTTTCACATTAAATAATGGATGCAGAAATACGCTCACGTCGTCACGCGTTCAACCTCTCCCGGACCCCACACTCCACCTTCCCGATAGCTCATTGATCTGTATGTTTACATTATTTCGCGCCAATTTCTACTATTGAATTGTACAATAACTTTGATCACGTGCATAAAGAAGAGACAGAACAAGAACGCTACTCCATACAAAGTGACAGTTATCGTACAAAGATAATACGATAACGTAAAATCGTTAGCTTCTAACATGATAAAAAATAAGACTGTAGCAGAGAATGGAGAGACAGTAAGTTGGCTAAAAATAAAATGTTTGAGGTTCGAAAAGGACTTGCCAGGATTTATCAAGTACCGATATGACTATGATGGAGTATATAATTTATTAAATACTCTCTGTAAGCCCGAGAGATCAACAATTCCTGCTATGAGTTTTGAAGACATTCCTAGGGCATATAATCAGTTTCTACCTAGTACGAAAGAAAAAAAGAGGGACCTATTACAGCTTTGTAAAAAAATATAATACCCCAGGAGCTTCATGGTTGGTATGAAAATTTACCAACATAAAATAATAATCCAAGTAGAGAAACTTACTTTTGCTTGCACAGTAATGTAATTCATAATTACGAAACGGTGATTTGATAAACCATGTTCGATTTTTGTGTAAAATTATATGTTTAAATGTAAAGGAAAGTTATTTTAATTTTAGTTGATTTTAGAAGATTATAGTAGTATTGATTTTATTACATAATTTTATTTTTTTGACATATCTAATTAAGTTAATTTTGATATTGCTAATTGTATGTTTAATAACCGATGTTCCTACTTCCAACCCATGTTTTTTTTATTTCATGTGACATCAATAATCAGTGATAAAATTACACAAATTAACTTTCACTAAAAATGCCTAACATTCGTGTTTAAATATATTTTTTAGGTTCGAAACTCAATAAGTGTACTTATTTGACCCAAATTTATGTATTCACATCCATCTAATGTGTAGGAAAACTGAATAACTACCCTAAAGAATTAGCTAACTACGGTATGTTTGCAATATCTTGGTGTGGCAAAATTGGATAACTTGGTTTTTTATTTTTATAATTTATTTGGTTCATGCAAGAAATAAGTTTGTTTAAGCATATGATCGACAGCAAACATGCTTAAAGCATATAAAATTGCCGACACTAAATTATTTCCAATTTGTTAATTATTTCAAAAAAAGTGTAAAAAAAACAGTAAATCGCGATTATCTCGAAACATGAAATATTGAGTTATTCAGTTCTCCCATTATACCGACGATATGATGTGTAGTATCTGCAGCAATGCCGACTTGATCTATATTTCCCTGTCATAACTAATAGTACGAGAGATGACAACCAAAATTTTTGTCTCATAGCAATACGGTCACAACCGCATCAGATTGATAGATTTGATTATTTCGAACTCTAAATACCAATTTCAGATATTTTTCGCGTAGCGTTTGACAGAATTTTCAAAAATGTCAACAAATTTTACCGGACTGTATCATAGCAATCTGTCTGATTTTCTGACTGTAGTTATATAATAGCTATAAGATACCGAAAACATATTTTTCAGTAGTTAATAGTGTAGCGCGAACCTAAAAAATAATTTAGAACAATTAAAAATGAGGCAAAAAAATATGATGATAGCAATCCGTCTGAAAATGTTCTTTACGGGTAAATTAGGATTAGTTAATACGAAAAAAAATATTTTCAGAAGAAAATTTGGATGCAACAAATTTTGAGACCATTCTAAATATGTTAAGGAATTTTACCTATCGGTATCATTGCAATCTGTCTGAAACTTGTTGAAATTGATGAAATGAATTAACCAGATGTAAAAAAAAAATTATCAGAAGAATTCAGTGTAGCACCTCCTTTATCAGACAACTTTTCGATATCGACCGTGTTGAAGCGTGACTGATTGCAAGTTGGGCAATCACCTTGCTTTTGTCTTGCCAAAATAAAGCGCGGACAACGTATCTATGCTATAAAAACGTCTATTATAATTGATAATTTTGAATTCTTAAAACCTACTCTTCCATCCCCGAAAACTTCGTCAATGGCAGATGAACAAACCATGCCTTATCATTGGGAATAGAAGAAAAAAAACGTCCGCGAGCCCTCGGACAACCAGCGACACACCCACGTCCGGCTTAGCAACTTATAGTTTGTTGTCACTTTAAGTGAGCGTCATTTCAACGGTTAGGATAGCTGGTGAGTGACTATGTATAGTAAGAGAGTGGCAGGAGCATAATATGCAAAAAACCATTCCCACCGCAGCAGAAACGTAAGAAGCGCTCAGGCATCGACCAAGCGACTCCAAAACGTTCTTTTCTCTTTTGGGAGTACATCTTCTTCTTCTTCAGCCTTTGTATCCACCCAATGCTAAGTGTAGGCCTCTTGCAATGCACACCAGGATGGTCTGTCCAGGGCAATCCTCATCCAGTTTCTTCCCGCCACGTGAACCAGGTCGTCGGTCCACCTCGTCAAAGGTCTGCCCCTGTTTCTATAACCGGTTCTTGGTCTCCACTCAAGTACTGATTTACTCCATCTGCCATCATTCCTGCGGCATATGTGGCCCGCCCATTTCCACTTTCGTCGAGCTATAATTAGGCTAATGTCTATGAGTCCGGTTCGTCTCCGTATTTCCGTGTTACGGACTCTGTCTCGGAGACAAACACCTAACATAGCCCGCTCCATGGCTCTTTGAGTTACTTGCAATTTGTGAAACAGTTGTTGTGTGAGCGTCCAGGTCTCGGCCTCATATACCATTACCGGGAGGACACATTGGGAGTACATGCGACATCTAAAATGTCTGAAAACATTTTTTTACAATCCTGCCTTAATTACGAACGGTAGAAAAAAAATCATTAGGATTGCTATGATACAGGTCGGCTAAATATGTTGACATTTTCAAAAATTCGCTTCAGCTATATACTACGCGCAAAATGTCTGAAAACCAACTTATTCGTCATAAAATTATAAAATCTATGTACATTTCCAATATCAGACGTATTGCTATGATACCGACTGCCTTTTTTTTTGGACACAGCAGAAATAGCCTCTCATGCAATTGCTACACTTTTGACCATTACTACCTACCTAGACGGGTTTAGAATCACATAATCTAACGATTTTATACAGTTTCGACCGTATTGCTATGATACATGGTTTTGGTCGTCAGCTCTGGGACTATAAGCGACTGATTGACCGTCATGTTTCGTGCCCACGTGAAATACTACTCTTCATCGCCCCGCTCCGCCGCCGCATCGCCTCGCCACCGCTCCGCCATCGCTAGTTTCGTGCCCGCAGCCTAACTCATCTTCATCACAAAAGAGGTCGGCCTATGTCCAAGATTAAATATCAGAAAACTGTACGATAATCAAATAAAGCAATTAGGATATGACAAATAAACTAGAACGCCGTCAATATATACCAACACATTTGAGTCGGATGCTAAATTTGTTTTTACCAATTTTAATTTTCAAATTTCGGTTAAACTACGATTAATTGTTGTAATTTGGACTGTTCAACTGTAAAACATAAACATAATTATAAAGTTATATTCTCGAATGTGTTGTACACACATTCTGAAAGTTTCCCATCTGGATGGGCTCGGCCTTCGAGCTGGACCCAATAATATAAGAAAATGAATGAATCAATCGGTAGTAATATATGTGAGGGTGAAGATGTTAATATGACGGAGGAGACTGTTGCATCTGATATTGTTGAAAATACAAGTTTTAGGTCGGAGAAGAGACCAAGAAATGATAGCGATGAACAAGAGATATCTGAAAAGTATGAGGAAGGTTTTACTTTAGTTCAACGGAAAAACAAACGTTTTGTGAGGAAAACATCTTTTGCAAATAATAACTATAAAACAAAAAATACTGAAGAAGATTCTAATTTAATTGAGGTATGTGTTTCTTCAGACAATTTGCTACCAAAACAAATTGGCTTCGCCAAGTTATTGAAACAACAAGATATACCAAGCATAATTCAAATTAAATATAAAGGTCCGTATAAACTATTGATTAAGTTTGAAAGTAAAGAAAATGCTGAAAAACTTATAAATAACCCGAAATTTAAGGATTTGGGATATAGATGTCGCTTAACAAATGAAGTAAGCCTTATATACGGCGTGGTGAAATATGTAGAACTGGATATTAAAGAGGAAGAACTTAAGAAGTCATTCAAATGTGATTTTGAAATTATTTCTGTCAAAAGATTAAAACGATTGGACGATAAAACAGTGGCGCAGGCTATCAGTTCCAGAGAATTTGAAAGCGATTCTGCGAACAGTGAATATGGTGAGGGCATCTTAAGAAGCAGTGAAGATGATACTAACAATTTAAGTATAACAAATAAACAGAAGAAAAATAAAAGACGGAAGCTTAAGAGATCGAAAGGGCCTAATAATAATAGTCCAACTACACTAAGAAAAAAAATCAAAGTCCATCATAATAATGAGACAGTTACAAGTAACCGCATAAATCGAAAAGAAGATGATGGTAAGTCAAGGCTGAATAATGGTGAGTGTCATAATGCGGAACCTTTACGTTGGTGGGACAAAATAAAAATGTTATTATTTACTAATATTAGTTTTGAGCAAAAATTTATTCAAGCGTTACAAATATGTTTTGATGAGGTCAAATGTTTTCTTGTAAGATTTGTAAGTAATTGCGATATATTTAAACTTTTTACTAGTTCAATTAATATTAATTGATAATATTGGCAATGTATGTAAACGCGATTTAAGAAGTTCTCGAAGTTCTAATATTCATTGTTTGCATATCGGGCAATGGAATTCTCAGAGTCTGATACCTAAAAAACAGGAGTTTGAACTTTTATTAAGCCAAGAAAAAATTAACATATGTATAGTTAGCGAAACTTGGTTAACTTCTGACAAAGATTTTAATATTTCTGGTTATAATGTTTTTCGAGAAGATAGACAAGATGGTTACGGTGGTGTTGCAATTTTTGTTCATAGATCAATAAGTGCACATGCTTTCCCTGTATCTGTTAGAAATTCAGGAATTGAGATTATTTGTGTAAAAATATGTAACTGTAGTTTGTTAAATTTTGTGGCATCGGTTTATTGTGCGCCTTCAGTAGGGACCTCACAGCGTGATTGGGACGATTTGTTTACTATCTTTAGTGAAAAGTCAATTATTGCAGGCGATTTCAATGCACATCATTCAAATTGGTCGAATAGAATTGATACTAGGGGCACACAATTATTTGATTCTACTGTGGATCATAATTTTATTTCATTAAATAATGGAATGTCTTCACGAGTCATGTTAGTTAATGGGAAGTTACAGGAAAGTACGCCCGATGTAACTTTCGTTTCCACGGATATTGCTGTCTTTTTTCAATGGCATGTCACGAATGAGAGTTTAGGTAGTGATCACATCTTTATAAAGTTTGATTTACAATATTTTAGTTTTGAACCTCATTACATAAGACGTCGTAATTTTAAATTAGCTGATTGGACCCTTTATCGCAATACATTTGAAAAGGCTATTGCGGAACAAAACTTTAGTCCGGCTAGTTACAATGTACAGACATTCTATGATTTTTTTATAGACAAAATTAATTACTCAGCTGATAGGAGTATACCTTTTTTGAAGATAAATACTGATCATTTACAATCATTTAAGCCGAAACATTATTGGTGCGCAGCTATTTCTCACGCGATTGCTAAACGGCGCTTAGCATTGAAACGGTTTAGACAAAACCCTACACCAGATAATTTTGATAGCCTTACTAAGAGTATAACTGAAGCAAAGAAAGTTTTAAGACAGGAGAAATCAAAAAGTTGGAAAAAGTTTACTAGCGAAATAGATCAAACAACTTCATCATCTGAAATGTGGAAAAAAATGCAGTGGATGAAAGGAGTTAGAAATAAAGTAGTTACAGTTTCAGATCACAGTAAAGAACAACTGTTGAAATCATTAGCCCCAGTTTTTGTTGAGACTCCTCAGCCAATATTTCGTTCCAAAAATGTTAAATTAGAAAGTGACTTTTCTTTATACGAACTCCAAAATTGTTTAAAAAAGAGGGATACAGCGCCAGGTGTCGATAATATCACATATTCTATGATTTATTATCTTCCTCGTGTAGGTAAATTATTACTGCTGATTATATACAATTTAGTTTTAAAACATTGTTCAATACCTGAACAGTGGCGAGACATTAAAATAATACCCATTCCTAAAATAAATCACAATAATTCTGAGCCAAAATTAAGGCCAATTTCCTTAATGTCATGTATTTGTAAAATTTTTCATCTCATGTTAATGAAACGTTTAGAGTGGTTTGTAGAAAAGAATAAAATATTAGGACCATCAACTTCAGGATTTCGAAGAGGGCAGTCGAGTGTGGATTGTTTAGTCCGTTTAATTTCACAAATACAATGCGGTTTTGCTAATAATGTTTCTACATTTGCTTGTTTTTTAGATATAGATAATGCGTACAATAATATTTTGGTTGATCAGCTCGCTTTGATGTTAGATGATCTGCAAGTTGGCGCTAAAATTTGTAAATATTTGTTTACATTTTTAAAACGTAGGTATTTAAATATAACCCAGGATATTTCTGGTAAGGACCATAGTTTAGTCCGATGGACAGGAAAAGGCTTAGCACAAGGAGACCCAATTTCTCCTCTCCTATTTAATATAGCAACATCCAAGCTGAGCCAGGCCATCGAGAATGATCTGCATTACCTGCAATATGCAGATGACTTAGTTTTATTTGTGCAAAACGCTAATAATATCACTAGTACAGTCAAAATTCAAAATGGTATAAATATGGTTTGTTCATTATTGGGTCGTATAGGATTGGAAATTTCATTTACCAAAACACAAATATGTCTTTTTAGCCGGAAAAGGAAACAAAATCCGATATCCTTAGTAATTAACGATAACCTTATCCCGCAGGTAGATTGCATTAGATATTTAGGACTCTGGTTGGATAAAGGTCTTTTATGGAAACGACACATTAATGAATTACTTTCGCGATCATTGAAGCGTATGAATCTACTTAAGGTTTTGGCAGGGCCCTCGTGGGGCGTACATCCCCTGCATTTGCGTAGAATTTATATATCATTAATAAGAAGTAGAATGGATTATTGTAGTTTTATATATGATAATGCTGCAAAAACTCATTTACTACAGTTAGATCGATTCCAAAATGTAGCATTGCGAGTTATAGGAGGATACATCAGAAGTACTCCTGTACATGTTATGGAGTATGAGCTATGTTTACATCCACTCCATTTGCGTCGTAAGTATTTAGCTACAAAATATTGTTTGAAGGCGCAATCATGGACAAACAATATATGCATCAAAGCCTTAAGAAGTCTACTTAGTCTCTCCAACTCAAGTTATTTTCATAGAAAAAAGAAACCTCTCCTCATTAATGTATATGATGGTACTAAAGACGAAAAGATAAATATTTCTAATCCCTTGAACATGTTTACATTGGATACGTGGATGTCCAATTTTAATATGGATTTTATTGAAACATTAATTGAAGGTGCCACAGAGCCTAAGAAAAAAATTGATAATACAGTTCTCAAATTTAATTCGTTGCACATGCTACATAATAAGTATAAAGGTTGGCTTAAAATATTTTCTGATGGATCTCAGAGTCAAGCAGGCTGCGGTGCTGCTTTTTATGTTCCCATTCACAATGTGAGAGAATCCTTTAAAATAGTTAATAACTCGGAATGTAACATCATGTGTGTGGAGCTCTTTGCGATTTCGGAGGCATTGTCGTATGTTATTAGTACCGGAATTAATAAAGCGGTTATTCCGTCTGATAGCAGAAGCGCTTTGCAACATTTAGCTCGGTGCGCCTCTGGTTACAGAGGTACATCGATTGCATATACTATTTTACGTAAAGTTTCCCTGCTGGTGTCTCATGGCGTATCTCTAGGATTGCAGTGGGTTCCGTCACATGTTGGTATACGTGGGAATGAGGAGGCATACAAATTAGCTCGAGAAGCCATATCAAAAGGTACAGAGGTTCAAGTCTTAGTATGTAAAATATACTCTGTGGGTTCAAGTTAGGCCGGATCATTGTGTATTATTATCGAAATATAGAAGTTATTTGTTATTGGAGTGGAAAGAGTATTTTGATGCGATATCTCGAGAGAAGGGTATTTGGTACCGAACGCTAGCGAGTGAACCTCCTCGTGTCCCATGGTTTGCACACTCTAATTTAAGCCGTGACCATTTAGTAGTAGCCCTTAGGTTGCGTTCTGGACACATTGTTTCAAATAAGTTCAAATTCATAATGAAGAAAGTAGATAGCCCAAATTGTACGTTGTGTAATTGTGACGATGATGTTTTTCATTTCTTATCGGAGTGTGTTAGGAGTTCAAATATGAGACAGGAATTGTACAACCGCTTTAATATAAATTGTTTAGACGTATGTATATTCCAAACTATTCTAGCGGCAAATTCTTCTGATGCCGCTGGATTTTTATATATGTCTGCATTTAAGCTGTTTAAAATTGATAGTAGTCTAAAATAGTTTCTGTATATTACAAAATTGTGAACACTATGGGACTGGCATAGTCAATTTTGACTCAAAGTCCCCGAACAAATAAAGAGAAACAATATATACCAATAAGTGTAGATTACTACACTATGAAGAGAACTGAACTGAAGGTATAATTAAGGCTAATGAATTGCGTGTATTTATCTACGCAACGAAGTGACGCGATCGAGTTACTAATAGCTATGGAAATAGTGCCAATCAACTCGGTATTTTGAAAAAGATAGTCCGACATTTTCGATCTGATATCAAAATGACGTAGAGATAAAGCACAGTTCCCGATTGATTGATGTAGGTAATGCGAGTGAGAGGTTCTGCTCGACCGTGGCTTACTTCATTGACAGATGCTGTTTGCAGCCTACGACCTGACCCCCGGCAGAAAAATACACGCATTGTCATACAAAGCGTGGGGCCGCGCACACGGCACGCCGCAGTCCTACCTCACGATAATATTCTCGATGTTTTGTCATGCTAATACGGGTTGAATAGTGATAATGCTAATTAAGTGATTGTTTAGTGCTTAATATTTGGTGCGAGTGTTTTAGTGGCAAGTAAGTACGTTTGATAATATTTTTGCTTGTTTCGTGATATGGATGTATTGTTTGTTAATCCGGATATTATAATAAGATTATAAATGTGGACTTTGAAGCCGTACTTTGTTGCAAATGTAAAATTATTATCTTTGTACTACGTAACATTTTCCAAAAATTGTTTAAAAGTTAGACTCCTTACATTTTGTACTCTAAGTAAATGTAGGTTTATTTTTGCGGGAACAAAGGTTTATGTATTTCTATGATTGTTTATAATTTTATCTAGTATTGAAAGTTGGGACATAAGGAGGAAAATAATTTAGGTAATAGTTAATACTCTAAGGCAGTGGTTCCCAAAGTTTTCTGGGCTCCGGCTCACCTAACACGACCTGCCAAATTCACAACTCAACTATGGGCCGTAAAGAGGGACAAAAGTTTAATGCTTTCTTAGATATACGCAAATGTTACACATTGAAATAAAAGTATTTGCAAGACAACTTTTATTGTCATTACAGCTTTAGCATCAACTTCAATTGTAGTTACTGTTAGTCGAAGTGAGTTTGATACGTCCAATTTATTTAGGTACTTAGTTTTAATGCTAATCATAGCTGTCCTCACATAGATTTCCTACGTACTAAATGAAAAGCTCTAATCTATCTATTCAGGACCCACTTTATATTCGCTTGCGACTCATAGTTATGGAAATTACGATCTTATGTGTTACATAATGACATTTTGGAGTTATTTTATTTATATTTAGAAAAGGGATTGAAACAGTTGGAAAATGGGGTGAGAATATTAATATTAAAGACAAGTTAATTAAGGTAAAAATTACAATTCATTTCTGAGTGTGGATATTGGTGAACTTTATTATAAGGGTCATATTCATATGGACAGTGTTAATACTTATTTTAGTTAACAAGTTTATTTTCTTTTTCGTTTAAACTGAATTGAAAACTAGCGTTTGAAGTAGTCCGCATTTTGTTCGTTTTGTGAATTAGAATAAGCAAAGAGACTATTAACAACAAAAAATGAAAATAACAATTACATCAACATGTTCCGTCGTAATATATTGGTTTGCCATATTAGTAGATATTAAATTCGATCTTGGTGCCCTCAATAAAAACATACTTTTTTGCGACTATATCTTTGAATAAGGCTAAAGTCTAGCGGAAAGTATTGAGGACATTCAGATTTTTAAATTCAGATGCAACTAGCAGTAGATGTTTGTTAAACAAATGTATACCTGTGAAATCTGTTCAGATGATGTTTGCAAAAAATAATGTATCAGTGTCAGAGTCCAAATGCGTCATTCGAACACTACTAAAAAATGATCCATTGTATTTTAAGATTATTTCCGTGTGTATTCCATTAAAAAGTATGAATGATTTATATTATACACCATATGTGGATAAATTTATGTAATATTCAGCGGTATTAAGAACCCAAATGTTTTTATAAAAATGTGTCGATATATTACATTATTGGCCTTGAAAAAAACTGAATGTCACGTTGGATTTCCGCAAAACATTGCTTTTAACGTAATATCGAATATTTTTAAATATTTGGGTAAAACTTTAGTTTATCTGGCCAAGATATCAGGGTTGGGAGGGACTGGGGGGGGGGGAGGGGGAAGGTGTCCCATGTCCCCTGGTACCACTCCCATGAAAAGGTGACGCACCATTCCCGAGAAAAACCAATTAATGTAACCTAACCTCAAAACACTTGTTGTCAGAACAAATTTACTTCTGCAACGTCTCCGGCGCTGCGGGAAGTGCAGCCCCTTCGCCCTTGCGTAACAAAGGATAGGATACCTTCGCAGCTTCGGCTTGCTGGTCGCCTCCGGCGACCAGCCTCAGCCGCTACGGCTCGCACGGTTGCCTATCCTTCGTTACAGCGGGCGGGGGCTGCTCTCCCTCCGCGCCTCCGGCTTTTTAAAAACACTCTAGGGGTGGTAACCAAAAGTCTACGTGAAGTCGGTATGCCCTAAGTCGGTTTTGAGACAAAGTTGACCTATTTTTCCCACAAAGTGGGTACACTAACTACCATCGGAACATGATTTCCAAGTTGTTAAAAAAACAAATAAAACAACAAACATGATATAAAGTTCATTTATTGAAACTAAAATTTATCACATTAATTAGTTCTTCGAAGGGATCTTTATTACTATTATTTAACATATTAATAACGATTAATAACGTTCCGTTTTACCTAATAGGGGTAAACCAGATAGCTATTGCCCACTTAAGAGTTTGTTACACATTGACATTAAAAACACCAAAAGTATTGTAGCTACCAACTTTTGAATACCATTTTATTGTAACCCAATAAACTATTTTGTAGAGTGTTAACAGTTTTTAGCTATAAATAACATTACTTATTAAATATTGTAGTTAAATAAACATTGTCTTAAAACTACAGTAATTGCCCACAGTTTATAGTAATTGCCAACATCACAGCACAGTAATTGCCCAGTCTCTTGAAATTATAAATTAAACATAAACCCAAATAAATATTAAAACAAAACAATTAAACCTAAATCGAATAAAATAGTAAAATATCAAAATAAATTTCGTTTAGCTTTCTTAAAAGCATCAAATATATTTTGTGCTGATGCTGAAGAGTCAGAATCACCAGAAACAAAATCATCAATTTTGAAACAACTGTATCAGCCCATATACTTCCCATTGCAGGGCACGGGCCTCGTCTACAATCAAAAGTACTATTGAGAGTGGTTACGGCATACATATAGTTCACCACGCTAGTCTAGTGCGGGTTGGCGGACTTCCATACTATAGAAATTCTTATAAGAGTGGACCTCGGAATGCCGTATTTTTCAACAATCTGCCTAGTTAATATCGTTTATACATACAAATTAGGAAATAATAAACAATTAACTTATAAGTACAGGTGATGAAACTTTTTAACCGAAAAAATATTGACAGTCATTGCCATATGGCAATAACTATGGACATTGACATATGGCAATCACTAAAATTAGTGATGGCAATCGCTAAAAGTACACAGATTTCAGTTCAGTGATTGCCCACAACCAAAAAAATGGTTAAAAACTATTTTTGAACAAACATATCCATTTAAAACTAAGAAAATACTATTAATTTCATCATAGGTAAGTAATAATGCTCAAAAAATGAAACAAACACAATAAAAATGAACATTTAAACAAGTATATTCTTAACAAAATTGTTCAATTATTTCTGTTTATGAAACATTTTCACCGGTCTTTACAAAATCCGTCATTACTGCTATGTTTTTTCTTTAATGTTTCCAGTTGTAAAATTTGTATTATAACCATAAATTGATTAAATCACCATCTGATAATCTTTAATCCAACTAGGATGACACAAAATCGACAACAGACAAGCTTTTGCTTAATGCGGGCAATCATTATCGGTGGGCAATCACAGTCTGGTTTACCTATGTGATTTGAGGTTAGAAAATATTTTCATTAATTTCTCGAAAATTATACACCACCTTTTAATAAGAGTGGTATTGTTGTAATCAGGGACTCAATCCCTACCACCTGTGATCACTTTCGCCGCTCTCTTCGTGGCCAAATAAACTAAAGTTAGGTTACATTAATTGGTTTTTCTCGGTAATGGTGCGTCACCTTTTCATGGGAGTGGTACCAGGGGACATGGGACACCTTCCCCCCCCCCCCACCACTCCCTCCCAACCCTGATATCTTGGCCAAATAAACTAAAGTCCATCCGCAAACAGTCTTTCGTCTTTATAATATTAGGATAGAAGTATAAATTGTATCTTTATTTGTCGTTTTGGTGTATGCTAATTATATTCCCATATACGACTTTAAGTCAATAGTTCGACATTAAGTTTGTCTTATAGCCCATGACTGACATACGATCTAACAGATCATCTGATGGAAAGCGATCACGGCAATCTTCTCATCAGAATACTATTTAAGAAATACCTTAATGACACAACCACAGATTTATAACTGCTTGTGTTGGCGGTATAAAACAACAATATAAATGACTGGATCATTCGTTAGCTGTATACCAAACCCAGTTAATAAGCTGGCTGGCTAATTTAGGTTCGGTTGTTATTTCTTCGTGGTTCTTAGTGCAATGGTGATAGAC
Organism: Hyles vespertilio; assembly: GCA_009982885.2. NCBI lineage: Eukaryota > Metazoa > Arthropoda > Insecta > Lepidoptera > Sphingidae > Hyles > Hyles vespertilio. The sequence goes on along the minus strand of CM042806.1, from coordinate 5,379,022 downwards.
ATAGCTTATTTATGATTCAGACAAAAATGATTGCATATGAAGCATTAATATGAATTCTTTGCTATACCTACGGATAACTTGACTTGTTTATGACGTTATTATTTACTTTATTTTTGTTTGACCACCATGTACGATCTATATCTGCATCGTGTTAATGTAAGCTCTGACTCAGAATTATTATAATTAAAATATTTACAATTTTCCCCGAATTTGGGGATATGACACAAAATTATTAATCCAAAAAATTTTACTTTGCCTCTCGTGTTTCTCTTATGTTTTATTTATTTTAAATCTTTGAGTTGTATAAATGAATCAAGTTACTTGTTACTCAAATGAAAGGTAAACAAGGCATCAATAAATAGCAATAAAACTACTATAAATATTAGTTTACAATGTCGTGTGATGTGATGTCATCTGTAGTATCAGATTTACCACGTGGGGAGGAAGACGCTGGTTTATTTTTATTTACTATATTACTATACAAGGCGTGAAGTTAAACGAGGTTTCTTAACAAGCGGCAACTTATGCTTGCGTGTAATAACCAATATTATAATATGTCGTATATCCATATTAAAATTCGCGGATATCCGTAAAGGTGAATTACAGCATCTGTAGGCGCATGTTGTGTAAAAGTTGTTGCTAAATTGTATTACTTATGAAATAGAATTTTTAACAAAGCATGGAAATATTTCGATACAAAAGATTCTATTTGCTTTCAAATTTAGCACATTTAAATTGCCAAAACAATCCTTGCCTAAAGCTGTATTTTTCTTTAAAAAGAAATAATTAATCAACTCCAAAATAATAAATAGGTTCTCAAATGGACTGTATGTTTTTTTGGTCATCATCATCTTCACTATCTTTTTAGTCCACTGCCGGATATACTGCCCCCTCTAAATTATTTATTTATGCTATATCTCCAAAAAAACCCTCATATACCTATATATATTTAAATATACTTTCATAAATACAAACCCTTAATTAATTATGAATCATTTCGGCTATCGAGATCATAATCCGCAGACGCGTCGGTGAGCCAATCAAAACGATACGAGAGGCTCACCTTGACCACAAAACAGGCTCCCAATATACGGCTAAACGTTACGGCTAATATATGAGAAATAAAGTTCACAATGTAATGGATCTTAATTGGTTGTACACGACGCGACGCGACGCCTGGGTTCATTATTAACAGATGCTTGAATAGATAATGTTGTACGTTTATTTTGAGATTAAAATCGATTAAGATTATATTTCTCGGTTTAGGTCAGATGCTGTTTTTATGGTACAAATTGCTCATATTGCCAAGAGACTATGAGAATGGACAAGAGATCACACTAACCATATACAATTTGTTAGGCTCTTTAAGGACCCATTTTCTGACATCTTCGTATTTTTTGGCGATATAGTTCCTTTTGTTTCCAAATGAAAATAAAGGAGGTAAAAAATCATAAGCTTTTTGCTTGAAAAATATAGTGTCTAATGCCTATATTTTACTACTTCTACCTTGATCAATCACGAAACCAACCATGTACTTTGGAATTTATAGTTGGCCTTCCGAGCCCTGTTAATAGCCCTACTATTAACCCCTTCCAATTTTCTCCGGTTCGTCCTTTTGAGATCAAAAAGATTATCCTAGCGATTAAATCCAATGGAACTGATTACCACAGCGAAAGCCGTCGAATGATAATCCTCAGTTGCTTCTATTCGTCCTTATGTCCTGCTGTGAAAGGCATTGATATCAGCCCATATAAGTCCAACTGCTAAGTGCACGGTCCTCCTCTACAATCGAGAGTATGATCGAGAGGAGATACCAATTAGGCAATATATTCCACCAGGCCTAGTGCGGGTTGTCGGACTTGACATGTCATAAATTTTTTTACAAATCACTACACCAAGCAAGTTTCCTCACGATGTTTTCGTTCACCGTTATATTGCTATCTATCAATATACACGTGACCCTGAAAAGTCCGAGTTGTACACTGTGATTTGAACCCACGACCACTGTGAAGATGTTAGCAGCCGTGTCCGGTCCGTTATCAACAGGTCACCACGCACTTAAAGCCTGCTTAATGCAGAAAATTGATTTTCCAACCTGGAAATGGCAAAAAGACGCGAAGGAACTCATATTGCTTTGTCAGAGAGGTCAGACCTAAACAAGCGTATTGCGAAGATGATACGCCGGGACCTTCGGCGCTCGAATACGCGCTTTATTGAAGACGCTATAGAGCGAAACCGAGGGTCTAAGGTGTTCACTCAGCAACTTGGAAGGAACCACCTGACAAAGTTAACGACACGTGAGGGAAAAACCGTTTTGTCAAGGCCAGAGATTCTCGCCGAGATCGAGGACTTTTATGGCCGTTTATACGCTACACATGTCCCTCGACCTGAGCGTGACGACCAAGATTCTAGAGCCACCCTGACACGCCTTTATTCTGACGAGCTGCCAGACATCGACCAAGGCGAAATCGTGTTGGCTTTGAAGCAACTTAAGAATGGAAAAGCCCCCGGAGAAGACGGAGTTACCTCAGAACTCCTAAAGGCAGGAGGAGCCCCTGTTATACAGGAGCTACAAAGCCTGTATAACACCGTTCTTCGCTGTGGGAGAACTCCAAAGGCGTGGAAAAGGAGTTTGGTTGTTCTCTTTTTTAAGAAGGGTGATAAAACCCTTCTTAAGAATTATAGACCCATCTCACTCCTGAGCCACGTCTATAAGTTGTTCTCAAGGGTCATCACGAATCGCCTTGCAAGAAGACTCGATGAGTTTCAGCCTCCGGAACAGGCCGGGTTTCGAGGAGGATATGGTACCATAGACCACATCCACACAGTAAGGCAGATTATACAGAAGTCGGAGGAGTATAATCGGCCCCTGTGTCTTGCATTTGTGGACTATGAGAAGGCCTTTGACTCCGTCGAAACCTGGGCTGTTTTGGAGTCCTTACAGCGTTGCCAAGTAGACTGTCGCTATATCGAGGTGCTGAGATGTCTATATGAATCGGCCACTATGTATGTCCAATTACAGAACCAGCAATCTAAGGCCATCCAGTTGCGCAGAGGGGTGAGACAGGGGGATGTTATTTCCCCGAAACTGTTCACAAGCGCACTGGAGGATATGTTCAAGACGCTGGACTGGAACGGTATGGGCATCAACATAAACGGCGAGCACATCTCGCACCTACGTTTCACAGACGATATAGTCTTATTGGCGGAATCGCTGGAGGAGCTGCAACAGATGCTGGACGGCCTGGCTTCAGCCTCACAGCGCATAGGTCTTCAAATGAACTTGGATAAAACCAAGGTTATGATCAACCAACACCTTGATCCAAGACCTGTCGCTGTATGTGGCCACCAGCTCGAAGTTGTTTCCGAATATACCTACCTTGGACAGATCCTTCAACTAGGTAGGAACAACTTTGAGAAGGAGGCTACGAGGAGGATCCAGCTGGGCTGGGCAGCATTTGGCAAACTACGTCAAGTCTTCTCGTCACCTCTACCACAATGCCTGAAAACTAAAGTTTTCAACCAGTGCGTCCTACCTGTTATGACCTACGGTGCTGAGACTTGGACACTCACAGCACGACTGGTCCGCCAGCTCAGTGTCACTCAGCGAGCTATGGAGCGTGCTATGCTTGGAGTCTCTCTGAAGGATAGGATCCGTAACGATCTTATCCGACAGAGAACCAAAGTAGTAGACATAGCACATAGGATTAGCAAGCTGAAGTGGCAGTGGGCTGGCCACATTTGTCGAAGAACCGACAACCGCTGGAGCAGACGTGTTCTTGAGTGGAGACCGCGTCTTGGCAAGCGTAGTGTAGGACGCCCACCGGCTAGGTGGAGTGACGATTTGCGAAAGGTCGCTGGCAGATGCTGGATGCGACAAGCCGAAGACAGGGTAAAATGGCGCAATTTGGAGGAGGCCTATGTCCAGCAGTGGACAACAGTTTAGGCTGATGATGAACCTGGAAATGAGCCTTGAACTTAGTAACCTCAGAGATCAAAAACCATGTTAGTGGTCTGCGCACGATATACTTGATTACTAATGATGAGCAACCTCCTATTTTAATCCGGTTAAAAACTACAAGAATATAAACATGATTGCTCCCATCGTTATCGAAACACGTGGTACCTAAATAACATTACTGAAATATTTGAATATTCCTAAATCCTAAGTAGGCGATTGGTAAACAACCTTTTATATACATACGTTCGTGACAAAGTGAATATTATTGTTTTATCGCTATTTTAAACCGCTTCCGTATTCATAAAGTTTGGACGGCTACATCGAATTACCTAAGTATATTATGTTTATTATTTTAATATTATGCAATGATGTAGTATTATGAAGATATAAATATCAACAAAAATAAATGTTGCACATGAACAAAAGAGTGAAGAACATTAGTTGCTTTAAGTAAAGGCTAGCAACGACCCACCCTGAAAATGAGAGGGCACCAAAGTCTAATTCTCCTTTATACATAGTTTTTGACAAGAATTTGAAGAGCTTAGAGAGGGCAAACAATTTCGTCCAGGACGAGAAGATCCAGATCTAATGGCCGATATCATAAAAAAGTTCTTGTGTGTGAATGAATAGGTACCTACATTCGGGCCTACTGAAAATCACATCATTGCAAATGGACTGTAGAACGTTCATACACAAAATTATCTTAAAATTCTGGCGGAGGTTTATGTTCTACACGCTGTCAACTTTGCTTGGATGATGACATGCTTGTCACTCACATATTACCGCGAGACTAACAGCACAGAGGGGGATCCGTTGCTGCGGAGGGAACCGGTTGTAGCAGGGGGCCGGCCCTAAGACCCCGCTAGCGCATGCGATTATGATGTCTCTCAACGATGGGTCTAAGTGTCCTGATTTACCGATTAAGCGATTTATGCCTATAACTTATGGAACTTAACAGCACAGAGTACTTTGTTATGTAGGAAACTAACAGTACTTAACTGTTTAAAATTCAGCGACAATATTAATTTTCCCATTTATATATTTTTTATACTGTGATAGGGGTGCCAATAAGCATACGGTTCACCTAATGGTGTGTGATAACCGCCGCCCATGAACGATTACAACACTACAGGGCATGGAGATGCGTTGCCGGCCTTTACGGTGGGAATACGCTCGCATTTTGAAGGTCGCTATGTTTATATTTTTCCGGAAAAACGATTCTTGGGGTTCAAGTTGCAACTGTATAAATAAATCAAACTTTATTTAGACATTCATACCTATATCCATGTTCTTGGAAACGTTTGTGCCGTCTTCATAAAAGGTTTCTTCGAATGAAATCGACCTGATGTTTTTTCAAAACAAGATGTAAATATTAGCAGGTGTTATAATCCCTTTTTTAATTAATCTTATATATAAAAATGAATCGCAAAATGTGTTGGTAACCGCATAATTCAACAACGCCTGGACCAATTTGGCTGATTTTGGTCTTGAAATATTCGTGGAAGTCCTGGTTTTTGAATTGATACTTTTAGATGCGCTGGGGGACATATTTAAATTTCGCATTAATATTGTTTTTAGACTCAAGAATGAAAAGAATATTGGTACGTTGATGCCGTATCTAGACATTATAACGAAACGATATGCAGTTTTATATTTTTAAATATTTGTTCTATTACTTACGTCACCTGGTAAGGCAGTATGAAGGTTTTATTAATTTGTATATGGTAACGTACTAGACGCGACTGCCAACAAGTTAACGATGGTCACGGGTTCAAATCCCAGGGCACACCTCTGACTTTTCGGATTAAATTCTACGTGAAATAAAATCCGCCAACCCGCACTAAGCCAGCAGGGTGGACTATAATATCTTCTTCTATAATATAAAAATGAATCGCAAAATGTGTTGGTAAGCGCATAACTCAACAAGGCCTGGACCAATTTGGCCAATTCTTTTTTTAAATTGTTATTATTACTTTATTACTAACAAAAAGTAATGGCGTGCAATATTATTAGGAAAAACAGCATTTTGGTGCTGAAATAAGGGACGGAATATTGGATGGTCAATATAAAACGCTAAAGTTTTTAATGTCAAAATTTCATAAGGCAATTTTTATATGTACATGTATATGGAGAGACGGGATATAATAGAGTGGAAGGTACGGGAGAGGGCTGGGATAGCTGACAGATTTGATAGGACGAAATGTAAATGCACGTTATAAGACGGGATGGATAATAAAAGAAAAAGGACGGGACGGATCGGGAAGAGACTGAACAGACGGATGAGACGGGATTGAGCCAGACAGTAGGATAGCTATGTCAAGTTTAGGTATACAAGAGATTAATACGAAAAATAACATGTATTTGGTGTGGAGTGGAATCAAAAAAATATATGCACCCAGGCGAAGCTGGGTCGGGCCGCTAGTATAAAGATGATTATATTTAATACTTGAACTGTTCCAGAATGAACGAGCAAGACCTTGTGGTGGCCCGCGCTCTGGCGGCTGAGTCCAGAGAAAACTCTCCAGGAGGGTCACCAGGGCCGCTTAGAAAAACTGCCTTGTCTAAAGTTGCTGATAGACTACAAACATTCAGGTATTTATCTATTTCGTTCATACGACGTCTACCCAGAAATATCAGATTCAATTCAGATTTATATCACTCACCTTCGTTTTATATTCGCGGCACTATTTTTACTTATGATAAACGCTAGATGGCGTTTGCAGATATTATGTAAAATAAAATACGTATTAGATTTTATCTTGATTTCCACATACGAATTAATTTAATACAGAAGGTAAAATTTTTAAACTTAACTTAAACTTTAAACGAAAATTAAGCATATACCATTGTCAGAATAATAATAATTCAATGTAGTTATGGCCACTCTGAGCAGTAACAAAACGCCACCGGCAGAAATTAGAAATGTCAAGAATATTGACGGTGTCAATGATATTTCCTCGGAACATAACCTCAAAAGTTACGAAGTAAATCGAAAATAAATACATCATAAATTAAACGCACATTACCTGAAATGAATAAGTATGCAGTGAACATTTAATTTATTGGTACATGGGTAATGTTTAAATATGGTAAACTTGCGAAGTATATTAAATAAATGGTGTTATGAAGATGGATAATAAATCTAAATATTATCAGTCGAGACATGCCAGCACGAGTAAAGAAACTGCTGAAGAGGAAGAAAGGTGCGTAGATAGATATAAATACCCGTTACTTTATGGCTTATGCTGCTTAGTAGCTGATTAAAGATCATACTTCTGAATATTTATGGTCTCTTGAATCACTTTCTCACCTTCGTTTATTACCATATATCTTAACGGACCATTATTGTGTTTATAACGTACTGATAATTGTTAATAAATATGTTTATTATCGTAAAGAAAATACTGATATTAGATTCACTGCTTGCGACTAAATTATAAAATCGGCGTTATGCATAGTGTTCCAACTTCCAATTACAACCATTTTAGCAAACTTAGCATGACAAAATCTTCAATGAATCTTAGTTCTTACGACGAAGCCTTTTTGTCAATTTGAATTTAAACGAAAAATTCTGCATTTTATTTGAGTAATTTACTGTTTTGGCCAAAATAGTAATAAATAGAACTGTAAAAACCAATAACTGTACCTGTTTGTATTACAAGATTTTGAAGTAAACCCGGCCGAGGGCGAACCTCCCTCAACCCTTTAGGCAAGCTTTCGCTTCTACATGGTATTTACAATCGCATTATAGTGTAGGTAAAAGGTATGATGTTGTGAGCTATGTTATTGTGAGCGCCTCCTATCGTAAATATGAAGTATTTTTGGTAGTGTTACTTGAATGCATTATACCAAATTCCGAGAATTTCCGCTAGATGGCAATAAATTCAATTTTATTATTTTTAATCGATTTCAAAAAAGGGAGGAATTTCACAATTTGACTGAATGCTTTTTATTTTTTGTTTGTTATGATATTTATGGTTTTAGCGGGAATTTGAATTACCTTAGCCAAATAAGTATGTTTTTTTTATATTTCTTTCGGATCTAAATTTGGAAACAGCAACTTACGATTTATGATAGACAAAAAATGTAAAAATACTCGTATTTTTATTAATTCGTAGTATATTCGTATTCGTAAATATTTGGGCCCACTTGCATCACCTTTGCCCATAACTTTGGCTATGAAAATGTAAATTAAGGTGTGGGATATTTGCAACCCAAAATGCATGGCGATATGGCCGGATCGACATAAGGGGTAAGGGCTTTTTGGTCTGCAGTCCAGGGCCCCGTGGATACAAAATGCCCTAGTCCTAACTTTTTTAATATGTTCATTTTGACCACATTATAAAACTAAAAACTTTAAAAATCATTAGGAAAAAATGGGTAAATTTTATTAAAATAATTAATACTTTTTATTGTCCTATTTTTTCCTTTACAGTAAACCTATATCACTCAGAAAAACATTTCTGCGACACAATAACAATTAAGTAGTTGAATGATTAGTGGGTCTCTGTGTCGTGAGTCGTCTGTGCCCAGGAACCAGCGTTACCAAATATTTTTTTTGCCAAGTCGGGATTTTGGAACTATTTGAGTGGAAAAAGCGGGATTCTTTCGTTGAAAGCGGGACATAGTAAAAAACGTATATAATCAGAAGTTTTTAAATATTTATCTTTTTATTTTAGTCTAAATTACGTTTACATGACAATAGATAGCAAGAATAGCCATAGAAAATGTATTTTAATAAAATATGATATTTTCAATCAGATTTACCTTATCGTTAAATAGTTGAATCTTATACTCGGTATCTCAAGACTTCTACCGAAAACGAAGTCGGGTGGTAGTTTTAGTGACTACAAACACAATGCAACTAATATTTTCGCTAAGAAACGCGACAATTATTTTTTATGATTTTTTAAATATCGTCATTTTTGGGTGGTAAATCCATAGTTTTTGCTAAAATAATGATTTAAACTCTTTTATACCTTAGAGTATTTATAAGTAAAAGAGTATACACTATTATTTTAGGAAAAAAATGTATTTACCAGCCAAATATGGCCATAACATTACTGGTGGTAGGTCTCTCATATGTGAGAGGCCATCTGGGTAGGTACCACCGCAATGTCTATTTCTCCCGTCAAACAACACTGCTTAAATGCACTGTTGTGTTTCGGATTGAAGGACATTGTAGCCAGAGTAACTACTGGACATATTGAGACTTAACATCTTATGTCTCAGGATGGCGAGCGCAGTGGAATGTTGCTACTGTTTATGAGCGGTCGTATCGCTTACCATCAGGCGAACGGCTTGCTCGTCTCGCCATTCACTGCAATAAAAAAAAAAAAATAACAAAAAAAAAATTGTCGCTTTTTTTCTGCAACTTTTTCTGTTGCATGGTGTCTGAAGTAACTTAAACTACCAACCGGCTTCGTTTTCGGTAGCAGTCTTGATATACCCTGTATATAACTGCCTCCGTGGTCGTACGGTTATCATGCCGGACTACCACGCAAGAGTTCCCGGGTTCGATTCATTTATATACTCTAAGCATTTACTATTTATTAGAAAAATATGGCGTTTCAAACAATAGACTGAGGAGTGAGTGTTACAAATTGCAACTTACAATAACTGTATCAGCCCATATACGTCCCACTGCAGGGCACGGGCCTACTCTACAATCGAGAATACGATTGAGAGTGGTTAGGCCATATAGTCCACCACGCTGGCCTAGTGCGGGTTGGCGGACATACATACCATAGGAATTCTTATAAATCGCTATGGTATGCAAGTTTCCTCACGATGTTTTCCTTCACCGTTTTAGATGTTTTCCTTCACCGTTTTAGTGCGTGGTGATTGATTATTATCAATACACACATGACTCCGAAAAGCCAGAGGTGTGCCCTGGGATTCGAACCCGCGACCACCGTGAACATGTGGGCAGCCGCGTCTAGTCCGTTTACCAACAGGCCACCACGCACTTGACAATAAGAGAATAATAATTATAATTAAATAAGTAAACCTTATAAATAATTATTATTTACTAGCGGTCCATCCCGGCTCCGCCCGGGTGCAGATACATGTTTCAAAATGGCGGTCAAAATGCTCAATTCCTACTTTCAATTTAGAGTATCGACCAATCGGACAATCAAAAGCGAATAAAATTTCCTCGTATTTGCCAGAAATATCACTACTGCTTCCCTCCTATAGGTCATAACGTGATGATATATAGCCTATAGCATTCCTCGATAAATGTACTATACATCACTGAAATAATTTTTCAAATCAGAGCAGCGGTTCCTGAGTTTAGCGCGTTCAAACAAACAAACAAACTCTTCAGCTTTATTGTATTAGTATAGATAAGAATTACTTATTTAATTATAATATTTCTGTGAAGATTTAAAGTTTCTTTTAAAGTTTCCTTTTTCTCTTTAATAAAAATGAAGAACTCTTCACAGGATAGCTGTAGATTAAACTGGACGTGTAATTCTGCTTTCATTAAATTTACGGAGCATTTATTTCTGGCACCCGCGCTACCTCCGCACGCTGCACGCACAGTCGAGTTATCGCCGAAAAGCGGGACTGAGGCTGTCCCGCGCGGGACATTTAATTTTAATTAAAAAATCGGGACGTCCCGCCAAAATCGGGACGTCTGGCAACGCTGCCAAGAACCCACAATTGCCCCTGCATGGCGATGATATTAACAAAATTAAAGTTATAGTCGAAGTAAGTTTATGCGACTGGAACTTTTCAACACTCAACTACCAATAAGGGTTCCAAAGACAGCTCTTAAAAGGTAGTTTACACAATACAGTCATAGAAAGTAAACGCTATAGCGGCGTATTGACATTATACAGGGTATATCAAGACTGCTACCGAAAACGAAGCCGGGTGGTAGTTTAAGCGACTTCAGACACAATGCAACAGAAAAAGTTGCAAAAAAAAGCGACAATTTTTTTTTTGTTATTTTTTCCTATGGCCATATTTGGGTGGTAAATACATTTTTTTCCTAAAATAATAGTGTATACCCTTTTATTTATAAATACTCTAACGTATAAAAGAGTTTAAATTATTATTTTAGCAAAAACTATAGATTTACCACCAAAAAATGTCGATATTTAAAAAATCATAATAAAAAATTGACGCGTTTCTATGCGAAATTTTTAGTTGCATTGTGTTTGTAGTCACTAAAACTACCATCCGGCTTCGTTTTCGGTAGCAGTCTTGAGATACCCGGTATTTGGGAATTGAACCTGCAAGGAATGAACATTAAATTCGCATTATATTTGCAATTGGGGTTTTAAATTCTTGTTTAAATTATAAATAAGTTGCTATGATGATTGCCCAATCGTATTGGATTTTTTACAACATAGCCTGTACTGTCCTTGTGCCACATTTATATATAATAAACCTGTATTTTTGCGATTTTCGAAGTATGGAAGAACAAACGTCGGACTTGTTGCTTGTATTATAGCCATTTTTATTTCATTTCTTTTTCTTTCATTAACGTGACATATAACTGAATTTTATGTATTTGTAATCTTTGTACGTATTATTAATCTTATGAAGGCTAGCAGACTGTTGTGATCGTCTAATCATTAGACGATTAGAATTAGACTCTAATGTCTATATTAGTTCACATCTGTACAGTTGCTGTTTTGCGTTGACCCTACGTCGATGTGAATATTTCAGAATTCTCTGACACTTTCTGGCTTGCATGTCTGATAGTTTTATTGAGACAATGCTATTAGACAAAGACAATGCTTGTAGAAGTTTTTTTATTTATTTATTTATTTATTTCGTTCACGTGAAGAAATTATTTTTATAAGGTTTCATTTGGTTTAAAACTTTCATATTATAATCTATCCTTAAGTCCTTGCCTTCTCAACAATTTATCAAAGATTTTATTGCATTCAATTATAATCAGCAATATTTATCTTTAAAAGTACCACATATTTTTCTATCAGCTGCATCGCGATCCTCTACGCCAAGAGAATGATCACGAATCACGATTGACTCATAAATCGATTAATATATCGCCAGTATCGATACAATAAACCGGTAATGAATCGGCACTCGTTCCTGTGACACGGTTACGGCGGGCGTCTGTTTCCACTCACTGACTCATCCGCGACCCGCCAGGAACGTCACACTTATAGGACGATGACTCTTGACCTACACTCTTGTGTTGTTTTAACTAACACAACTGGAGAGATAACATCGTTATTAAATAAATATATACACCCAACGGTCACATACATAGTCCTGACCCCACATTAAGATAAATTAAGTCTTCTGACTCTTCGGTCTCACAAATACCCAGACTCGAGACAAATACTTGTGGGTCTCACAAACATTTGCCTCGGTGCGGGAATCGAACCCGCACCCTATCGTTTCACAGTTGGCGTTTTACAAACTGCGCCACGGAGGCTGGCAATTGAATCTCACGTCAGTATCTTTGATGGAATATCCTTAGATGTCGATAGTGGTATTAATAGTCCTCTAGTGCCGAAATGTAACATGTCAAGCGATTTTATCCATTTGGTTTATTTTGATAGCCTTAACGCAGCATGACCTAGTGGTCAAGTCTGGAAGCCACCTGCGAAACGGTTGCCTGTGGTTGCGCTATATATTTTTCAATACCATAAAAATGTCATACATTCATAATGTGTTAGGTTCTCCTCCCGTGCTAACAATTCCTACCAACTTCTTTGCGAGAAGTATGAGTGCACTTTACAAGATAACAGTCCTCATCTCGTACTAACTTAGGGTCAGCGCAACATTACTTAGATTTTAAGGTTAATGCAAAAGAATTTTATAACTTTACAATCAGCTGTCTGTCACCTACCCTCTCGGAAAAAAATGTTCTTGAAAATGAGTTATCGATACTACTACAAGTTTCCTATTAAATATTTGTATTTAACATTAACGAGCCATGTTTATTGAAGCCAAGTTTTAAAAAGCGATCTTTCTACCTTATAATTTAAACCAGAGTGCATAAATTCGAACCATCACATTTTATTTTGTTACTAATTAAATAAAACGACACTGAAAGTAAACTTAAAACTAACATATATTTACACGCGAATTTTAAATTTCTGGTTCCAAAATTAATTAATTCAGGGGGCAATGGTGTGTTTAATGAAATCAATTTCCATCTGGCGGCGCGTGTTCACCGACTGTTAATTAACGAAACACTCATTTGTAAATTATCGAGGCTTGAGGTGTGCCGGTTCAACGACCACGCTCTTTATACAAAACATTGAGATCGCATTCAACAATAATGGCTTTGAATGAACTCCTTTACCTACTGTCTAAGACATCGTCCGATCATGCCCGTTTATTTTTGTTTTGTCTGTCATAAACCCTGTTTGTATCTTTGAGTCATAGTTTAAAGTTGAATTATTATAGTGTAATGGCCTTATTCATGGACAGTTTTAAAACTTATTTTAGCTATTGAATATTTTGTCCCTTTTGAACAACTCCAGTGTCGTTTCGTTTCGAGTTCAATTTGAGGGAAGAAGACAAAACATTCAAAGGCAGTAAGAGTAAATTTAAATTTGTAAAGTCTGCTTTGTAAAGCGACTGTATCTAGAAATATAGATATATTTGTGGTATATATTGCACTACTGCTACTGTGACTAGAATTGTATACATTTGTTACAATAACGTAAACAAAAGGAACATGCGATGGCCACGCGAACATTGTACACATCGATAAATCGCTGACAAGAGACAAACGGCATTTCTTTATAAAAACAATTCGTGGCGAAAAATGTAAATATTACGCTTGGGTGGCATAGCAAGTCTCTGAATGTGGGTCGTCACGTACATTATCTATAATGCGATGATCTGGTGCCGAGGTCTACGGTGGTAATCTCGCGATACCAAGTTTGCGTGCGATTTTTGTTCACTCGCAAGCGTCGTGTTCAATAGCGGGAGTGATTACTTTGAGCGGGCCGCTGTCTGCTAGTGCCGATAGGCGACCCACCACTTAGCAGTTGGCAGCAGTTCGGCCGTGCGGCACGCAGCACTCAGCAGTCAGTAGTGGGTCGCGCGCTGACACACACGCTCCCTGCGCCGGCCGCGCCCGCATCCTCGCGCCAACACTCCGATAATTCACAACTCTCGCTCAGCCTTGGGTCAAGCACCAGTCCGGCCAGCTTCATGTGTCCGAAATTTTGCAATACGAGTTCGCGTGCCGACCGCATCGGAAGGTTGCCGCGCCAAAACGTTGTTGCGAAATTGCACAGCTTCTGAACGGGAACTGCTGTAGTTTTGTAAAAGATTATAATACAAGAGACGCGTCGCGTTATCGTGTTGAAATAATTATGTGATAAGTGACACACGCCGAGGTCGACGGAGATAATTTACTGTATCGGATTCGAGTGATGTGTTATTGTTGAGGACAATGTTGTCTATGGAGTCGTTGTGGTGCGGATCGGAGAGCGAGTTGTCGTCGCTGCGGCTGTGCAAGGGCGCGGGCGAGCGGCCCGAGTACCGGCTGTCGCGGCGCAAGCCCAGCAAGAGCCTGATCCCGCCGGCGCTGATGCACGCGCAGCCGGACCCGCAGCCCAAGTCGCACCGCCGCAGAAGGTCTGGCACATGGCCGTAAGTGTAGCGCCATTCGTTCATTTGGGCCATGTGTGTTTATTTTGTTTGTTTCATCAACATGGCCTGTGTCAAATTCATTATTCCCGGATGGTATTGTGATTATTTTCTATTGGTAGCGAATACTCCATGCAATAACAAACAGCCGCATAATCGGTTTCACACATTATACCGATGAAAATTTCCATAACTATCCATTTCCCATGATTACACAGTTGCGTTTTGTTACGAGAGAAATGTATTTGTTTGTTTTACACTCTCTATGATTGAAATCCGCTTTCGTACCCATTGTGGTATTATACTAGAGCGGACATCGGGAACAAAATCTCTGCGTATGGTGCGTGCGCAAGGGTACACATTGAAGCGAGAGGGAAGATGTTACTTCGTAGGCGTGACAAAGACAGAAATAGAATGTACCCTTCATTTTGTTACAAACTTTTTGTTTGTAGTGTCCCCTCTAGTATATTATCTCAATGTTCGTACCGTACTTTTTGGAATGGCACAAGCCACAGTTTCCGTATTCCATAATGAACGAAACCACCGTTTTGAACGTACATCCGATATTACCACAACATTAGTACCCCATCAGTGTAATAGGATATTAATAAGTACAAGTAATCAAGGCTAATGATGGCCATAGGTACACGACTTCCTAGCAATACCGCTAATTACAATCCATTTAAATGGCACTTAGGACTAATACAGGAATCATTGGCAAAGCGGGACAGGTAAACAGCTACAGAAGTCATAGGGTTGAACCTAAATTGCACTGAAAGCCGTTAACGCCGGTGACGTGATTAAAAGCTAGCTAGACCTGTTTAGCTTGAATTACAAAACCAGCTTCCTGACCGCCATCATTCCTGCATTGTTTTTCAATTAAATAGTTAACAATCCAGACCAATGTACCAAAGATTAACATAATCACTTCGATAATTTAGATCAATGTGTATTATGTATAAATATATAAAGAAAGAAGTCAGAAAAACACTTTTTTCCATTAGTCAGATCGTTATGGACAGTGAGTGCTGCCACTTATGGAAGTGCGGTTCGATAAACAGATTGCTTTCTCTTTTAACCCTCAGTATGCAGGACGTGTACCCGTTAATTAGTATTTCCCGCCAAAAAGCA
The DNA here is from genome assembly GCA_009982885.2 of Hyles vespertilio. Classification (NCBI taxonomy): domain Eukaryota; kingdom Metazoa; phylum Arthropoda; class Insecta; order Lepidoptera; family Sphingidae; genus Hyles; species Hyles vespertilio. The sequence continues at coordinate 5,363,334 of CM042806.1, read as the reverse complement.
GTATATCGTAACAGCAGAAATAATAACTCGAAATGTTCGTAATGTTCTTTTTTTGTTTGGATGTTTTTTATATATAAAAATTCAAGACATTTATTATAAGTAATTACTGCAGATTTAGGGTTTAATATTCAATCTTCAACGTAGGAGTCAGGAACTAAATTATTCTTTAAGACTTACAAAAATTATTATATTTAAGGAATAAAATTAAGACTAATTTAGTAAAAATGCATCTAACTTGGATTTCTGTCCATGAACCCAAACTAACTAAAGGATTGTCTTCCTTTTGGCTTTAAAGTGGGACTCGGCTACATGTCAGCCTTTCAATCTTCTTAAAAAGCGTTGATCATTTACGATTAGGAAGTGTAGATTATCCCTTCCTCGGTCCTTTCTATAAATCCCAGTTCTTTTCATGATATTGATCTAAATATCAACGAAGTGTGTGTCGGCAGGTTCAATACCCTTGGCGAATAGTTTCTATGGTTTCACTCAGGTTACCTATATCCACGCATCCGCGCCGACCCACATAATTCTTTGCGCGTGAAGTGACCAACCTTCGTTCACTTGATCAGTATTTATGAGACCGTCGAGCTATTATTGTTGGAATAAAACCTTTTTGGACGAATGAGGTTGATTTAGGCACAATAAAACAAGTAGTACGAGAGATGACAACCAAAATTTTTGTCTCATAGCAATACGGCCACAACCGCATCAAATTGATAGATTTGATTATTTCGAACTCGAAAATACCAATTTCAGACATTTTTCGCGTAGCGTTTGACCGCACTGAATTTGCAAAAATGACAACAAATTTTACCGGACTGTATCATAGCAATCTGTCTGATTTTCTGACTGTAGTTATGTAATAGCCATAAGATACCGAAAACATATTTTTCAGAAGTTAATAGTGTAGCGCGAACCCAAAAAATAATTTAGAAAAAATAAAAATGAGACAAAAAAATATGATGATAGCAATCCGTCTGAAAATATTCTTTACGGGTAAATTAGGATTAGTTAATACGAAAAAAAATATTTTCAGAAGAAAATTCGGATGCAACAAATTTTGAGACCATTCTAAATACAGGGTATATCAAGACTGCTACCGAAAACGAAGCCGGGTGGTAGTTTAAGCTACTTCAGACACAAGGCAACAGAAAAAGTTGCAGAAAAAAAGCGACAATTTTTTTTTTTTTGTTATTTTTTTCCTTTGACCATATTTGGGTGGTAAATACATTTTTTTCCTAAAATAATAGTGTATACCCTTTTATTTATAGATAATCTAAGGTAGAAAAATGTTTAAAATATTATTTTAGCAAAAACTATGGATTTACCACCCAAAAATGACGATATTTAAAAAATCATAAAAAATAACTGTCGCGTTTCTTTGCGAAATTTTTAGTCGCATTGTGTTTGTAGTCAATAAAACTACCACCGGGCTTCGTTTTCGGTAGCAGTCTTGAGATACCCGGTATGTTAAGGAATTTTACCGATTGGTATCATACATACCAATCTGTCTGAAAATTGTTGAAATTGATGAAATGAATTAACCAGATGTAAAAAAAAATATCAGAAGAATTCAGTGTAGCACCTCCCTTATCAGACAACTTTTCGATATCGACCGTATTGAAGCGTGACTGATTGCAAGTTGGGCAATCACCTTGCTTTTGTCTTGCCAAAATAGAGCGTGGACAACGTATCTATGCTATAAAAACGTCTATTATAATTGATAATTTTGAATTCTTAAAATACTACTCTTCCATCCCCGAAAAATTCGTCAATGGGAGATGAGCAAACTATGCCTTATCATTGGGAATAGAAGAAAAAAAAAACGTCCGCGAGCCCTCGGACAACCAGCGACACACCCACGTCCACCTGAGCTACTTATAGTTTGTTGTCACTTTAAGTGAGCGTTATTTCAACGGTTAGGACAGCTGGTGAGTGACTATGTATAGTAAGAGAGTGGCAGGAGTATAATATGCGAAAAAAACCATTCCCACCGCAGCAGAAACGTAAGAAGCGCTCAGGCATCGGCCAAGCGACTCCAAAACGTTCTTTTCTCTTTTGGGAGTACATGCGACATCTAAAATGTCTGAAAACATTTTTTTTGCAATCTTGCCTTATTTACGAACGGTAGAAAAACAATTCATTCGGATTGCTATGATACAGGTCGGCTAAATTTGTTAACATTTTCAAAAATTCGCTTCAGCTATATACTACGCGCAAAATGTCTGAAAACCAACTTATTCGTCATAAAATTATAAAATCTATGTACATTTCCAATATCAGACGTATTGCTATGATACCGACTGCCTTTTTTTTTGGACACAGCAGAAATAGCCTCACATGCAATTGCTACACTTTTGACCGTTACTACCTACCTAGTCGGGATTAGAATTACATAATCTAACGATTTTATACAGTTTCGACCGTATTGCTATGATACATGGTTTTGGTCGTCATCTCTGGGACTAAAGAGGATTTTACGAAATAAGAATGTAAATGGCACGGGCAGAGATGAACTTACTCGTAACATAACTTTTATTTAGTTTACTTTATGTTTTGAGTTTGGGAATGAATCAAATTAATATTTATGAAGCTTAGTTGATAAAAGATCAAGCGCATATTATTATAAGTTACAGGAACATCATGGCAAAAGAGCATATAAGGGTCGTAAGAATTAAACTCTAAAATCGCGGGTTCGAATCCCAGGGCACACCTCTGACTTTTCGGAGTCATGTGTGTATTGATAGTCAATCACCACGCACTAAAACGGTGAAGGAAAACATCTTGAGGAAACCTGCATACCATAGCGATTTACAAAAAATTCTATGGTACGTAAGTCCGCCAACCCGCACTAGGCCAGCGTGGTGGACTATATGGCCTAACCACTCTCAATCGTACTGTCGATTGTAGAGGAGGCCCGTGCCCTGCAGTGGGACGAATATGGGCTGATACAGAAGAATTAAACAATATGTTGACATAAGAGAGGAACACAATATGAGAGTTGTATTATTTTCTTCATAATCATGATAAAGTAACGGAAATCTTTTGTGAGTCTCAGGCAAAATTATATTGACTTGTGACTTCTTCAACTTTAAATGTAATTTTCCTGCTTTTTCAACAGAGCAATTTACATCAGTTATTATCGTTATTTCTAGAAAATGTAATTCAATAGCGCGTATTGTTTTTCATTCACACTTGTCCTAGAATTAATATTGTCTTGATTAGCTTACATAAATTAGTTACGCACATGTTGATGCAGATGGTCTGTTTCTATAATACAGGGTATATCAAGACTGCTACCGAAAACGAAGCCGGGTGGTAGTTTAAGCGACTTCAGACACAATGAAACAGAAAAAGTTGCAAAAAAAAAGCGTCAATTTTTTTTTGTTATTTTTTTCCTATGGCCATTTTTGGGTGGTAAATACATTTTTTCCTAAAATAATAGTATATACCCTTTTATTTATAAATACTCTAAGGTATAAAAGAGTTTAAATTATTATTTTAGCAAAAACTATGGATTTACCACCCAAAAATGACGATATTTAAAAAATCATAAAAAAAAATTGTCGCGTTTCTAGGCGAAATTTTTAATTGCATTGTGTTTGTAGTCACTAAAACTACCACCCGGCTTCGTTTTCGGTAGCAGTCTTGAGATACCCGGTATATTATGTACCTTTATTATTACTTATTCTGTCTTGTTATTCAAAACTTTATTTTATTTCATGGTTAGTCGTTTGTAAAATAGCTTGGCATACATAATTTAGATATGATACGTGATTAATAAATTATTGTTACTTAAGAATTTTGCAATTATAATTAATTATAATAAATCTTTTAATTATTCTTTTGTTGACGTTAATTATGTCTGTCACTTCATTATTCATTAGTGATTAATTAAATCTGTCCATAGGAGACAGATCATTTCAACTAGAACACTAGACTTGTTACCGCTTGCGTGGCGATAATAATGTCGGATACAAACGGTGGAAATTATACTTCTGAGATGTTGACTTGTTGAATGGTAATAGCTCTCGTCGGCTTTTCTATTAAAGAGAAACTTACTATATCTACATAAAATATAAGCTCCATTACTAGATGCTGGCCAACCGCATTACATTATTGAGGGCTAGAACTCAGTCGAACGCGATAAAAACACAATATACATGTATTTACCGCTTTTTACAACTTGTGAACAATGCTTGCTATCGGCACGGATGCAAATTTCCTATCACTAGCACCTTAAAATTTACTACAAACCGTTAATAAACAATTGTTTAGAACACGCCTAATAGGGCTCTAGAGCTATGCAAACTTAAACATACAACCATTGAGAGTCGTCCAAGAACTAATACCAGTAGCCACATTCAAGTCCCAATTGTCAACATTAAACTGCAAAGAGCGATCGTGTTCGGGAAATAGGAGCAGCAAGACAATAGCTGAGTAACCGATGAATGGGGCTACCTATTCGTATTGTATGCCGATTTTGACTCACTAAAAGAGTTCGATTGCATTTTTTTGCAGTGAAGTCAGTGAACGCTATGATTTTGTACTGGTTGCTGGACAAATGTTTGATTTTTTTTGCAGCTGTAGGTAATAGTAATGCGCTTAGTATGGTAATGTTTTGTTCTCAGCTCATACAATCAGTTTTATGAGAGACAAATTGTTAAGGTTTTGTATTAAGTCTATTGCAATAGTTTCAACCACTATCCTCAAAACCTCACGTCCCGTGAGGTTGATGATATCAAGCAGATGTCCTGTATCGGAATAGTCCAAGGTATTAGGATATTAAATTTCTGAATCGCTGGCTCGAGGGCTGATAAAATTAATAAATAAATCCAATATCACTTCGCCCGACCTGGCATTCGAACCCGAGTCCTCAGCTTTGTCCCCGTACAACTACGCCACCGAGGCAGTAAGAGGCCATTGACAAACTTAAATCCAGTAGTAGAGGAAAGAGTTAAGATGTTCATGATACTATGTATATAGAAAACTCGTTACAGCATTCCAGATTTTTTGAAAAATAAAGGTATGTTTTGTATTGCCTATCGTCCCCAGTTAAACGTCTCTTATCATTTGAGTACTGTTTTCATGATAAACTACCACGTATTTAAAATTTTCATTACGCTAATGAAATGTACTGTTAGTTGTGGAATGGTTAAAGTGCTATTTCACTGTAACTGAACTGTATTTGTTCACACAATATGGTTGGGTTATATTTTGACAGTTGTAAATTGTAATGAATTGTATGTGCGTAAAGGATTTTGTTTACATTACATACAAAACTATATAATAAATCTGCGAGAATAATAGTTTGGCAAATAAATTTCTTAATTTTTAATTTGCGTCATTGATAAATAGCCATTATCATTCTTTATATCGCATAATGAATAGCAAAATTTACTTGATAAGAGTACCATTCGGGTTTTACGTGTTGCATACACTTTTTAGATATGTTTCTTGAATCATTGAGAATTTTATAAATACTACACATTTTTTTAAATGCATTTGCCTGAGACTGTAACATATTTAATGATAATTTTATAGGTACCTTTAATTTCCTACCAAATAAAGATTCAATTTGTGGTCACCAAGATGTCTTTACAATCAGATGTAAAGCGTGCAGCACATAACAGCTGAAAATGGTTCGATTGTTCTTTCGCGTAGGTTATGGCAGGCTTTACAACTTGATGCCTATCCTGCTACCAATTATGGACACATAGAAAGATGATAGTTTAATTGAAACATACAATTCTTCAACGGAACAACGTCTATGACATAAACATACTGGGTATCTCAAGACTGCTACCGAAAACGAAGCCGGGTTGTAGTTTTAGTGGCTACAAACACAATGCAATTAAAAATTTCACATAGAAACGCGACAATTATTTTTTATGATTTTTTAAATATCGTAATTTTTGGGTGGTAAATCCATAGTTTTTGCTAAAATAATAATTTAAACTCTTTTATACCTTAGATTACTTATAAATAAAGGGTTATACACTATTATTTTAGGAAAAAATGTATTTACCACCCAAATATGGCCATAGGAAAAAAATAACAAAAAAAAACTTGTCGCTTTTTTTTGCAACTTTTTCTGTTGCATTATGTCTGAAGTCGTTTAAACTACCACCCGGCTTCGTTTTCGGTAGCAGTCTTGATATACCCTGTATAATTTAAAAGATTTTAAGACTCGTCGTAAGTCAACAATTCTATAGTCATTATATTGTTTATACGGGTACAAAGTCTCCCTTTTCAAAAAAACTTAAAAGTCAACGCCCGGACATCCGCTAAATGCGTTTACAAAATGACAAAATATTTTCGGACGGAATGATCTTTGGCCCTCATCTTCATATAACTCCTAAGGCATGTTACCCATGTTAACCTTTGTACATGTAGATGAGACATATTAGAAAGGGAAACAATAATACTGTATTATTTTTATTTTATTATTATTAATAAGCACTTTGCGGTCGCGGGTTCTATCCCCAGGGCAAACCTCTGACTTTTTGGATTCATGTGTATGTTGATAGCCAATCACCACGCTCTATAACGGTGAAGGAAAACATCGTGAGGAAACCTGCATACCATAGCGATTTTTAAGAATTTCTGTGGTATGCAAAGTCCGCCAACCCGCACTAGCCCAGCATGGTGGACTATATGCTATAGCTATATGGCCTAACCATCGTACTCTAGATTGTAGAGGAGGCCCGTGTCCTGCAGTGGGATGGATATGGTCTGATACAGTACAATACAATAAGCACTTCGGGCTAAAGTGTATCTAACGCCGAAAATGAACCTACGCATATTCAACAACCGTCTTTATATTTTCTCATCGTCAAAAAACAAGCAATATCGCCTTATTTTCAAGTCCCAAAGAATATCTAAAGTGGAGGCCCCGGTTATTTACATATGCAAATATTCGCCCTTATCCAATTGAAAGGATTTTTGCGAGACAAATGTCAATTGAGTTTTTGTTACAAAGGCCCTTTAGAATTGCTACGTCGCGTCGTGTCTGCCTGGTTAAATATTAATAGGGTGAGTACCGAGTGTAGAATATTCTTTTAATGACCCTTATCCTATGATAACGGAAGTGGTACAACGTGATTTAGTTTTAAATGCTTGTTGCGTAAAGGATATATGGTTTATGCTTCTTAATAGGCCTAATAAAAATATTCTTCTTTATCACCCTTTTTAGTTGCTTATATTTGGCTTAATAGTCATAGTGCCTATAAAGTGGATAGGCGAAGTAATAGTGTGATCCACAGGTATTTGTCTAAGGTCTGGGTGTTTGTGTGACCGAAAATTATTTCGTAGTTCCTGATACCTACGACAGAAGGCTTTATCTTAGTGTGGCGTCAGGACTATGTATGTGGTATCGAATGGAAGGCTTAAGGACCTTTATTCTCTTTAAAAAGGACTATGTATGTATGTGACTGTTGGGGGTATTTATAAAATTTAGAATATTTTGTAAGTTGTACAGCCTTGCGTATTATTAGGTACTTTGTGGTCACTTTGCCATAACAGTATAAACATGATAGGTACTAATATGAGGTTTTTTTATCTATACAAGGTCATAATTGCCCAATTGATGTGCTAAATGACCGCGTTACCCAGTTGTACATCATTGTACCTGCAATTACACATTCAAATATGTGCGAAACACATGTGTATTGTATTACGTGATTTGGATATTTATGCTATTCAAATTAAGTAGGTATCTAGTTTACTCGACAATCAAATACACCTACATATTATTTCTATATATTGAAAGTGAAGAGGTGGACAATAATTGATTTCCAAGTCCTATTAATTTAACTTTCCGATTAGTTTCGTTGCGGGTTAAAGACAGGTAGACATTCCCGGAGACTCGGCGAGCTTCAGTGATCGGTGTCATTACATTGCGTGCCACTGTTGATCCTGGCTTACAGGAGTTATAGTGGTCGGTGCGAGGGCGGGACAGTCCCCATGTTTACACCCAAACGTGTAGGCATAAGTTTTTTAATACTTTTCGCCATAATTTTTGTTGATAAATAGTAAATAATAAATATCGCTTAAGAAATAGGGCATCGAGAACCGGTCCAATTTTAGGAACCGGTTCTTTCGGTTCTAAATTCTAGACGGAACCGGGTACCCGGTTCTTTCGGTACTTCCGGGTTTTTTTCATAAATTCTATTTGAAAAGTGTCTAAATAAAACACACTTTATTGGTACGCATATTTATATATTTTTTGAATTATACTCAAATTACAACATCGTTTTTAACTATTTTTGGCAACAATCAGTTCTTTATAATTCACTACACTACAGAGATCAAAAAGGAAAATAATAAAACTTAAACTTAAAAAAAATTACCATCTTACAAGCTAGATATAGGAACTTTTACAAATCCACTCAAAACAAATCAACAAGCACATAACAGTTGTAAATAAATGATAAAATTACAAAAAAATATAACAAAAACCAAATAAGGAAAATTAATAATAAATAAATAATAAATAAATAAATAACACCCAACAGTCACATACATAGTCCTGACCCCACACTAAGATCGAGTCTTGTGTCGTGGGTATCAGGAACTACGAGAGACTTTTCGGTCTCACAAACACCCAGACCCGGAAGAAATGTTAGTGGGCCGCACAAACATTTCTCTCGGTGCGGGGATCGAACCCGCGGCCTCTCGTTTCACAGGCGGCGTCTAACCAACTGCGCCACGGAGGCTGTCAGAATTTATGATTAAATTGAGCATTACCACAGCATTACGTATTGGCTTTCTTCTTTCCTAAATAAAAAGAACCTAAAAAAATAAGTGCGTCTAATGTTTTGTCGCTTAAAGACGAACGGAGTCTATTGCAGACTATCCCGGCGGAAGAAAATATACGTTCCGGCTCCACACTAGTGGGTGGAATTGATAGTAAATGGTGATAAGCGAGCGATAGGTATCGTCCTCGCTGTCTCTGACCACCATTCTCAAACAGAGCCATTTCTACTCTTATAGTAGTGTTGATGTCATTTGATGTCGATTCAGGAGCAGAAGCAGTAGCTTGACTTATTTCCTTATTAAGTTCTTCTTCATTTGTTAAAGAAGATACTTGTAAGTCATCATCATCATGTCTCCTGAAATCAGGCGTACAATCAAGAGGTACACTTTGTTTTGTGCGTTGAATGAGGTTTACGATTTCCCGCAGCATCTCATCACTCGTAGGCCGTAAAAAAACAGTTTTATCTTCATTTTCAATGTTATCAAAATACTTCTCCGGGTTGGTCAAATATTGCAATATTGATGCTTGGACTAGTCGTCGTTTTGCATATTGTTTACGCAATGCAGCCGCCATTTTATTGCTCAGATGAGTGTTCATTTCAAGCAATTTTTTTATTGCAAATTTGAGAGAAATATCAGCTGTAAGCAATGTTGCATCACGGCGACATAGTGCCTCCACGACAGTTTTTATTATATCCAATATGGGACGGAAAAAGTATGGGGAGAGGAAATGGATATAGGGCATCCGGCAATCTCACTCACCGAACGAAACGCTAAAGTAAAGCTGTCCCTACACGTCGTTTTTCTGTAAGATAGTTGTACCACCCCGGACGAGCTTGGCGCCTGCCCATTTTGACAACAGCGTGACTATACCACAATAAAATGAGGATGTTGAACATTTTATAATATATTGGATGAAACCCATTCATTGTACAGCATATTTGTGGCATTTCGTGGTAATATAAAATAAATAAAATAGATTTAATTTTGGGAAACATTTTTCTAAGCGAATATCTCCCATTAAATGGTTTTGCCTACTTGAGACATGAATTCATGGCTTCGTTCGGTTTATTGTTACTAACCAACCAATGATTCCATATTGAGTGATGTTCCCCACCGATTGTTTCAATTTCAGTCTGCGATTAATTTGTGCCGCCAATAAATTTGTCAGCCAGTACGCACTCGTCTATTTCTGTAATGTTTAATAATAAATTAGTACTCATGCGAAATTAAAGTCAATTCTGTGATATTAGATTATCATTACATAAGTTCAGAGGTGGCGTAAATATTGTGATCCACTAAGGTTAATTTGGTAGGTCGGATTTGTAATTTTGTTTATCAGAATTTGTACTTAAAATAGTGACTTAGGGACATTAATAATTCCCAATGTATGGCCCGAGATTGCATCACAAGTAGTGACTAAATATACAATGTGTATTTATACTGCGACTCAAAACGAAGCCAGATGGTAGTTTTAGTGACTTCAGAGTTCAGACACAATGCAACCAAAAACGCAAAATAAAAGTGACCTTTCAAAGCATACTAAATTGCTATAGAAGAGTAAAAATCATTTATAATCCGGTATATTTTAACATATTTTCTCATTATATTAGGGTCATTGGAGTAACTGTCGTGCAGGTATAAAAACATAATGAGGAATTAATTATAGTTCATAATTTTACCTGTTCTAGCACAATTTCCCGTATACAACAACAAAGTAAGCCATTGTATATTGTTTGCACTAAGATTCTTGATAAGGGATAAAAACTACACCGTGATAATGTACGGTAATCTTCATTATTACTGTTACTCACAGATCGTTGCTTAAGATTATACTAACCTAGACAATTTTATTCTAAAGGAGATGGTCCAGAAATGTATGGACCTTGGGCCGTGTGTAGTACATTACACCAAATATACTTAGTGAAATTAGCATTCGATTTCTGTATGAAATACTTTTATACGTTGCATATTAGCTTTATACAAAAATAAATACCAAGCAAGAACAGCAACACTACAAGGGGACAATATGGCGTCCTGAAACGGCATGTTTGACAACCGATATCAAAACTTGACATTTATGAAATATGAAGTCGTAATTCGTTTTCCTATAAATCAAATATTATTTTTAGTCGTCTGTGCTATAAATTACTGTACTCTATATAACTCGTAAATGTTTTTACGTCAACGGAATTAGTATCATACTTTATTGATCATCTAATATAATGTAACATAATGTCTATACAATAAATTGCGACAAGTCTGCCAGAATCTCGTAATGTTTATAGTTATTTAATATTTAGAAAGTGTACCTATATCTGGCCGTAAGTGCGGTGCATAATACCAGCTAAACAACCTATTTAAATAATCCACAATAAAAATCTGCTAGGCATGAGATACAGCACGGCACAGACTGATCACTTGTCGCGACTGCTAGCATATGAATAAATAATCATTTTATTATTATGCATATGCACTTAATAAGCTCTTAGTTATTATAGTCCATGCAACTGAATACGCTATAAAAATGGAATCGAATCTAATAGCAGCCATGTATATTTCTATAACTTAATGTCTAGTAAAATAACTTACTAGCAATTATTTCTGTACAAGCTTACATTTTAAACATTACATAAACATATTTGGTCTACCCCTAATATACCAAAGTATATTAGACTTCTGCATACTTAAAAATAATATTATCCTAAGGTCTAAGATATTATTTTTCAAATAATGTATTTGACATTAATTCTAACTGGTTATTTCTGAGAACACATAAAGAAAAAGTAGGATTAATTGATGAAAGAAAACTAAAATCAAACAAAACTTGAGAACAATAAAGTAAAACCAGATCTTGCTTTATATTTTTTATTTATATTCGCCTAAAAATAATCTCCAGTCAAACATCTAGGAACAATGCCGGTGCTCCCATATTGTACTACTGCCTAGCCCAACCTAAAGGCTAAATACCACAGTATGATCATGGTATGAGTACAGCAACCCACTGTCCGGTGTCCAGCTATGTTCCTATCAACATGAAGCACTTGTGGGTGTTATATATGTCCAAAAGAATCGAGATTGATACAATCTTCTTACGGCGGAGTTGGAATAAAATCTTGCTCATTGTCTACAGCTTGATTTATTTGCAGCCAGCAGTTTGTACAGATAATTGCTTGTTCTGATAACTAAAACAAAATAAAAAAGATTAAATATTGAAGATATCGAAGAATTATGATGAATAAATAACTCTTTGCAGTCGCATGTGTTCCCTCCTTCCTATGATCCCGGGTCTTTCCGCTATAGTTTAAAGAGGCATCTTAGCAGGCCGGCCGGATAATTGTATCAAATGTTTTTTTTTTTTTATAATGGCCTGGCATAGTGGCGGCATTGCACCTGATGGAAAGTGCCAATGCCGCCCAGGCAGAGTATCCATTGGCATCGGACGGCAGTCCCATGCCAATGGAAACAATTATGCCGGCCTGCTTAGGTGCCTCTTCACACCACGGCGGAAGGACCCAGGATTGTAGGAAGGAGGGAACACGTGCGCCGGCAAACAATTCCACAGCCTGACGGTGCGGCACAGAAACGAATTTGAGAACCGTTTGGTTCGCGCCGGGATGGTGTGGACCGTCAAGCTATGGCTTCGCAAGCCAGCACGCGTGGTTCTGGTTAGGAATGGAGAGGAGGGGAGCAAGTTGAACAATTCCTCAGAGCACTCACCGTGATACAGGCGGTAGAACACGCTTAGAGAGGCGACATCTCTCCGGAGTTGTAGCGACTCCAAGTTGCTCGTAACGTCTGCATCATTCACAATGCGGATGGCCCGCCGCTGCAATCCATCCAAGGCATCGAGCAGGTACTGGGCGGATCCATCCCAAAGGTGCGAGCAGTACTCCATACCCGGGCGGACCTGCGCTTTATATAAGCGGCAAAGCTGACCGGGCGTGAAAAACCGACGCACCCTGTTCAGGACTCCAACCCTGCGTGATGTGGCAGATATTACGCCCTCGATGTGATTCCTTGGATTGAGATCACAGCGGATATCCACACCAAGGATACACAGGTCATTCCGCACTGAGAGGGGAGTACCCTGAAGAATGGGGAGGGGAGAGAACGGGGATTTTTTGCACGTGAACGCACACACCTGGGTTTTCTTGGCATTGAACTCAACTATATTCCTGGAACCCCACGTAGAAATGAGATCCAAGGTCCGGTTGAGCTCAATGACAAGATCTTCGCGTCCCTTTACAGTTTCGACACAGTCTTAGGACAGTCGTCTTATGCCATTAGATATTCTGCCTGGACGGCATTTGTGCTTACCACCAGACATAGTGTTGTTATTATGAAAATAATAATAATATAATATATTTTACATAACACAAGATCATCTGAGTATCCAGAGCGAAATAAAAGAAAATGTAATTCATTTAACAATGTATACAACAATATATAAAATATCACTTCTTACATATTTATGTACTAGTAGACTTGTCCTGTGGACACAATGCAATTCAGCTCTAACATGAATACTTTTGTAATACTCCTTACTTTGTATTGACCTTGATTAATTGGCATAAAACATACATTTCCCAAGTTTATGAAGAAAAAAGAAAATAGAATACTTACTTCTTGTTTTGCCATTTCAGCAATAAAACGTCTTGAAACACTCTACACGACAGTGAATTGGCATCCCAAGATTCTGTTCGATGATAGAAACCATTTCATATAAATAATGGCAGAAATGCAATTCAAGCAAAGCGCCACTTTTGATGTACTGAAAAGCAGAATTGTGGGTTAGAAGAGAAATATGAACATAGAAAAACAAAAGTATTACTTACATGTGGCATTCTAAATAATATACATGTTTACTCACCAAAATACGAACTATTAATTGCGTTTAAATGTCAGGATATATCATCTGCGAGAATCAGAATCCATAAAACAAAGCCAGGTCAACAGAGAAGCAAATACACATTTGCGAAATGTATGCGAATAATAAAAAATAATCTGAATAACGGCCACAGAGTTTTGCAATTGCTGTCAAGTTAAACAGTTCGGTCTTAAACTAAAATCATGTAATATAAATAAAATAATAAAAGTGACTTCTTTAACAACATATATCGTCTTTTAAAAAGCAATGAATATAGAAAAAGAAATATAGACAATAATTATAATTAGTAGGGGGTTTTTAAAAATAAGACATATTCAAGTTAAAGATAATGGGTTTGCGCATTTTTGAATGAAATGACAATTAGGCATCATGGAGGACAGATTATCGAAGAAAATATTGCTTCTGTACTAAAACAATCACATTTTTGTATAAAGCCCCCCGTTGTCCAAGAAATCTAAATGTATTTTATTTGAAATTCCACATTTTTTTCTAGAATTTGTACAAGACGCACACAATACGGCCCAAAATAAAACATCTACTTTCTTTACTAAAAAAATGATGTTAGAACCCTTTGTATAATTATTTAAATACCATTTAGACTCAACAGTATCCCTCATTTCCGTTCTCCCTTCCATACGCTTCCATTTTGAAGAACCTCCAATCTTTAAGCATTATGGGTGACTAGATCAGTTAAATCTAACGCTTGCGCGTTTAGGTCTTATATTATAAATTAAATGATATAAGTGCGTGGTGGCCTGTTGGTAAACGGACTAGACGCGACTGCCAACATGTTCACGGTGGTCGCGGGTTCGAATCCCAGGGTACACCTCTGACTTTTCGGAGTCATGTGTGTATTGATAGTCAATCACCACGCACTAAAACGGTGAAGGAAAACATCGTGAGGAAACCTGCATACCATAGCGATTTATAAAAATTCTATGGTATGTAAGTCCACCAACCCGCACTAGGCCAGCGTGGTGGACTATATGGCCTAACCACTCTCAATCGGTAGTCGATTGTAGAGGAGGCCCGTGCCCTGCAGTGGGACGTATATGGGCTGATACAATCCGTAGAAACTAATTTAATTTCTAGAATATGCATTTTATTCTATTTATTTAAATCTATCAGATTGTTTGTCAAGTACAATTTGTGTCGAATTTCCGGTAGGTCATTCCTCAATTATTTAATTTCGGTCTAGAATTGTAAGACTTTGGACAACTTGTAAATAATGCAATGTTAAACTTGTGTTCCAACATCATAAGTTCCAGATATATACAAAGTAAAATATAAATTGTTATTTTACGCGGTCATACATTATTTCCCCATAGTCCGGTAAACGAATGTTGCGTGAATTTGCACATAACTTATTCAACATTGCAGAGTTGCTGTTAACTCGCTTACGTAACCCGGCGTAATCACTCTATCAATATTATATATATATACTGGTTTATCTGCTCTACATGTCAAAAAGACAATTTTAGAATTATAAATGTTATTTCAAATATTTTTACATACAGTTTGGGTACAAGCTTGAATCAAATTGTTTGAATATATCTAGTCCCCGAAATGTTCAGTCCACTCATAGGACCTACAGTTTAATTTGGTCCCCAAAGCGCACAGGACGTCCAGATTTTACAATATAACTGAATCACTGCCCACCGTTATCGATACGATCCATCTTATTACAATTTTATCGTTTATCTGAAAATAATCATGTTTTACCCGCATATTTCACCTTTTCTGGATAAACTTTATAATCAAACGCAGTATTATCGTTTTTCTACCATATCTGACGCTAATATAAAAATATCACCAAATTCTAACAACAAAGTGTTTTGGCCAATTTTTAATTTAGTTGGAGCTAAGGAATACAAAACATTCTACAACTAAAATAGGTTTATCACTATCTATGTCACAGATCACTTCCAATAGATACCGCATTACGATAGTTTTGTTTTAAACCGAAAACGCCAACGAAGGGAACTGCGCGGGGGGTGGGCGGGTTGCAGCGCGGTCACGTGGACTTCACTGGAGAGATGAGGCATAAGTCGATAAATAAAAAAATGTATCGATAGTTCGATTTGCCAGTAAGTTCATGTGTTATGATCGCTTCTATAACTTAATTACCAACTTGTTAAATGTTTGATAATATTTTTCACCGGCGATAAATTATACCAACCGGCAACCGCTAACTACGAATAAATTAGGATTAAGATTTATACTTTAGTATGTAACGGTTTTATTTCTATTATTCACCGTGTATTTTTGTATACCATAATGACGAAATACCCAAATTAAGTGTTGATATAAAAGATCAGATAAAAATATGAATAGTAAATAACTAAACCTCACGCCCTAAAGGGCTACAATAACTTATTCCGTTTTTTGAATTCTGACGGCGGCTGTAGTAAATTTGTAATATCGACAAGTGACGATGAAACCACTTGACGAACTATGAATGTTTTTGAGACGATATACTTATATAACGTATGTTAAAATTAGTGCAATAGCTTGTGCTACTGATTCTCAATAAACTTAGTATCCCTACTAAAACTTATGATAAATACCCTCCCATTATATTTGAAAACGTATACAACTAGAGGGAACAAAGGAAATTTAATTACGCCAAAGATAAATAAAAAAAATATTGTAAAAGTACCTTGTTAACAAATTTAACTATTTCAAATTACATAAAATAACGTAATTATGGTAATTTGCAATTTTTATTTAAATCAATATATATTTTGTGACATTGTCATTTAATAAAATTAATTTACATTATTGTTTTACAATATCGATATTTCTGGGAATTATATTATAAACATGCGTCAAACACTAGAAGAACGCGTGATTTCGCCAAAAAAAGATGGCTTATTACGGTTATTGCTATGCGAAAAAGAGACGGCTGATTCTCCATCCGAACTCGACTGTTTGACATTGATACATTAACCAGTATAAATTGAGCTCGCTCGGGACCAAATTAATTTAAAGAATATTAGTTATCGATGAAAACTTATTGCGTTTTTTTAGATACTTTATTTTTTTGATTTTTTTGCTACACCATTTTATTGAACAAATCATTATTAACTATAATATTATGTTCCCAAAATGTAATTTTCGCTAACGTGCGACGACATGTGCGGGTCCACTACTTGGACGTCACTGATGACGCGACATTTGGCATCGGTTTATATCTATCTGATAGCTTATATGTGTTGGGCGCAACCGCTGCCTTGCATTAGGTATCTATTGGGAGTGATCTGTGATCTATGTATAAGGCTGCAACTAGGTTAGCTAACTGTACTGGTGGTAGATCTCATATGTGAGAGATCGCCCGGGTAGGCACCACCGCAATGTCTATTTCTCCCCCCAAACGGCAGTGTAAATGCCCTGTTGTGTTTCGGATTGAAGGATATTGTAGCCAGAGTAACTACTGGACATATTGAGACTTAACATCTTATGTCTCAGGATGGCGAGCGCGGTGGAATGCCAAGCATTACTTTGTAATTGAACGCGTTGTTTGGTTTTGCTACTGTTTATGTGCGGTCGTATCGCTTACCATCAGGTGAACGGCATGCTCGTCTCGCCATATATTGCAATAAATTTCTTTAATTGCGTAATTAAGAAAGAATTATTTCATTGGACAATTTTTGTGGCAGACCGCACCCTGGTCAAGTTACCGAGCGATTGGGTAATCATCGCTGCTCCCATTTTTTAACGATTCCGTAGCGATAAAGTGAAATTGTCGCTAATAAGGCCAAATATTATTACTATTAGGCTAAGCAGTTGTCAGGTGTAATTGTATTGATTGCATCATAAAAAAAACTTGTTTTAGCTGGTTTGTTAATTTTACGACGTTCTATATTTTATTAGAGCGTGATAGTAAACGAAATTTTCTTTTTAAAATGCTCCGTAGTGCGTGGGCTTACAATATTCGGAATGAAGATGAGGAACCTATGCAAAAAAGTCTGTATAGATGCTTCAAAAACCTTCCCAAATGTATTATAAAATTCATCGATTACTGGAAGTTTTGACTCTATATTTTCATCATAACGTTATCTTGTCCTGTCATGATACCTTACGTCTAAAATTTGAACTAAAAGATGATTAAGGCTCAGTTGCAAAAACTAACTTTGCTCATAACTTTGACTTTGAAATTGTCATCGCCATACATTTGACGTATTTGACATTACTAATGTATGGAATTGACATTTTCCAAGTCAAAGCTACGGGCAAAGTTAGTTGGTGAATTGGACCTAAGAGTTAAAAGTCGCATCGTATAACCTTACTCAGAATCAGTTTAGCATTGCGATTTAGATCATTCGCGCAGATAAGCGCACAAAGCGGTGTGAATAGCAACACAATACCATCAGCGTCCGTTACTCAACTCTTCATATGTGCTCACTGTATTGTTAACAGTGATTTTGTGTAAATTTGGATGTAAGGCTGATCGGTTATTGTACTCTGGTTCAGGAAACTGTAAAGGAACTTTAATAATGATTAACAGTAACGTAATAATCACATAATTCCGTTGGCACGGTAAAATATTCTTCGTTTGATCTATCATCTAGTATTGGGTATGACGAATTAAAGAAAATATTTAGGTTTAGGTTTAAGAAATTTATTCTCATAAAGAGCAAATCAGTCACATGAGAATAACAAAAGGCTTAAATTAATAAATCGTCGCCGATAATTGGATCCTATGACAGTTCAAAGTTTGATTAATCTACGATATAGAAGTTAGGGCTTCTCGTTTCAAAGTTATTGGCATTACTACTTAGATTTAAAGTTGCTAACGATGAATTCCATAGATGCTTTTTGCCAAGATCTTGAAGAAATATGATTTTGAATTCCCAAGCTATCTGAGGTAGACGGCGTTATCTAAACTGTCCGTTTCAATCTCCACTCTAAAGAGATTAGACCTCAATATAAATAACGCCGATGTGCATTTTGTATCTGTATCAGCCCATATTCGTCCCACTGCAGGGCGCTGCCTCCTCTACAATCGAGAGTATGATTGAGAGTGGTTAAGCCATATAGTCTACCACGCTGGCCTAGTGCGGGTTTGCGGACTTTACATGCCACAGTAGTAGTTTCTACTACGCAGTAGAGTTTTGGTTGCCTATCATCCAAACAAATTATACCGGGTATATCAAGACTGCTGACGAAAAAGAAAGCGGGTCGTTGTTTTAGTGACTACAAACACACTGCAACAATTTTTTTTTCAAGAAATTAGATTTTCTTGTTTTTTTTTTCTATCGTCGCATTTAGGGTGGTGAATACATAGCTCTTTTTTTTCTAAAATAATAGTATCGGTCCTTTTATTTTTAAAGATGCTATAATACGCAATGTTTTAAATTATTATTTTAGCTAAAACTATGGCTTCGTTTTCGGCACCTTTCTTGATATACCCCGTATAAAAATAATGTGTTTTTAGATAAAGCTTAGTACTTCGCTGCAAGCACGCAGAAACAAAGAAAAAACAACCCTTTTGCAGCGTTAAGGAAGTGATGACACTAACATAAATAATCAATGAAAACAATTCTTTGTGTAGCAAATTGTTCTTACATCCGTAGTAGTTCTGTTTAAGGAGTTCATGGGTAATGGATGAATGAAAAGCCATTAGTTTTGTCAAGAACATAAAAAAAAACTCCACTTTATAACATAGTTTATCGCATGGAAATTATATCTTGACTTAAATAATAAATATGACCTTTAAAGTTTTTTTATGTCAATTTGGCATTTAAACCTAGGTATTTATAATTCACAGCTTGACACTTTACACTCTGAAGTAAAACCAAATAATTTAGTTTCAATATGTTTTAAGGTCCACCATGATATAGTGGGCTATGGCTGGGATACACATAGGTACATTTTTTAAAAATAAAGGTAAATAAAAAAAAAGTTTTATAGTCTTGTTTACAAAAATATTTCTGTTTTCAATTACGTAAAAGAAAAAACCCTGGGTAATTGATGTTTCTCTAAAGTAAATGAATTGTATCAAACATTTGTCTTCACAATTAATGTGCGTTGTCTTTAGAATGTAGATCATTTAGACGTTACGAGCATTCAGGTGGATAAAAAACTAATATTTTACACAACAGGATTTTCCAATGTTACCGTTGTACTAAGACCATTGTCTTCTTTTTATTTTATAGGTTGTTTTATTGTACGTCCAATGTATTTATTGTTGTGATATGTTCAAATTTATTTGACACATGTGCGGCTATAAAACATGTAATACTAGGTTTTAGAGGTAGGTACCTCCACTTGATGTTTTCGATTTAAAAAGCATGATTTGCTCGCAACCAAATGTTTTCCGACAACTGAGACTAAGCAGATGATTAACTAAAAATAAAACTCAATCTTTTCACAAAATATAATAAAATAGTCTTAGATTATATACTCGTCTAGATGACACATCACACCTCACCGCACGGCTCAAATAAAGTCTACCAAATTTGGTAGACTCGCTTCTCACGTACGTCAGTGTCAATTGAACTACATATGGATAACGTGCTCCCGAAAAATAATTAATGCCGGTTTGTGCTGTCGAATTGTATCGCAATTATGTGGGAAAACTGTATAATAATACCAATATCACTTTCTATAGGTAACGTTGTTGTTAAACCACTATTATTTGAAGAAAACATGAACTTTTAATTCGTTATTTTGAACATGAGTTTCATTGGCCAGTGTTGTCAATTTATTACTAGGAAGATTTGTTGAAACTATGGGAGATAAAACACAAATATCATTACATCATATTTCGATCAGAAGAACAACAAGAAGAATGGCATTAATTTTATTTAATGAGTAAATAATAACTTACCTACACAATATGAATGAAACCCACGACGTCATGCACTTCATAGTAATTTTGTTAATTCTTTGCCTTGCATGTGTATTACACTGTGTGACGGGAGAAATAGACATTGCGGTGGTACCAACCCAGGCAGCCTCTCACATATGAGAGACCTACCACCAGTAAATAATTAATAGTATGATTACTTTAAATAAAGAAAACATATTTTATTTATTTGGCCTCTCACTGTGGGCCTCATTAAAAGGCTCAAAGTCACTCAACGAGCCATGGAGCCGGCTATGCTCGGTGTTTCCCTACGAGATCGAATCAGAAATGAGGAGATCCGTAGGAGAACCAAGGTTACCGACATAGCCCATAGGATTGGCAAGTTGAAGTGGCAGTGGGCCGGGCACATAGCTCGTAGAACCGATGGCCGTTGGGGCCGAAAGGTTCTCGAGTGGAGGCCACGTACAGGCAAGCGAAGTGTCGGACGCCCGCCTACAAGGTGGACGGACGATCTGACTAAGGTCGCAGGAAGTCGCTGGATGCAGGCCGCTTCCAACAGGTCATTGTGGAGATCTTTGGGGGAGGCCTATGTTCAGCAGTGGACTTCCTGTGGCTGATATAATGATGATGATGATGATTTTATTTAACCTTTTTTGTTTATCAAATAATGGGGAAAAGTTAAGTTATAATAATCTGGAGTAGGCATCCCTAAACACACACACGTTGACGGTTGGATTACAATAATTACACGACCGGTACTCACACATATCAACGAAAGTGAGGACAGTTTTAGCGCATCGTTTGTTGGCATTGCTCAGTCTAGACGAGTATATAAATAATCTAAGAAAATAGTGTTATATTTTGTAAACCACTCACAGTAAACAAAATAAAACAGAAAATTCAAGTACATGACCAGGGTTGCTGACTTCATAATGTATTTGTTTCAGAAAATAATGTTTTTATGCATCAATTTTAAGTAATGTATCAAAACAAAGTATAACCATAGCATAAACCATTTAGATAATCAGTTTTGCTAAAGGGAATTGTAAAGGTGCGACAACCTTTAAATTGTTTAAACTGGGTAAATAAAAAAAACTAAACATCATTTAATTAAAAATATTTAGTTATTTATTTAAACACAGTTAGCCTTTGGACCAGTTTCTCGTTTTAATATCGTTTGCGTATGTAATTCACATATTTATTCCTATTCTTGTGCTCTTCAAACAAAAAAAAACATTAATATTTAATTATTGCAATTATAATATTATTGATATTTTAACATTTTGAAATTTACGATAAACTTTGTATTGTTTTAACCAATACTACACATAAAATAATATTGTTTTACTTTTACGATAATATAAAAAAAATGTTCAGTTTGGAAAACGTTTCCTTGGCCCCTACCCAACGTGCAAAAACTATTTACTAAAATGCAGTCACAATTTAGTATGGTATGTAAAAAATTCATTTTACTTGATATTTTTACGAGGTAATTCGTATGGTATCGATTGTCCTTGCGCCGCCGACCAATGGCCGTCTCTTGTGTTTACATTGCGTTGCCATAGCGACGTCATATGACCAAGAGAATCATGTGCTGAATCATGAAATTATAACATATTTCTATCGGCGCTATACAGCCTCTGTAATAATAAATTAGATTTATAAAAGAATATAAAAAAAATGTTATATATAATTAAATTATATTATATTTTATATTTTTCCAAGCACACCAACGTTTATGCGCCTTGTAGATAAAATAAAATATAATTATATTATATTTAATACATAATTAGATTTTTACCATTGCCAACACTACATATGTATTTTGTGGGTCAATTAAATAAAATCAAAAATACATGTACGAATATGTGCAGACTATGGGGATGCCTTTACTCGGTACTGGAATTATTTCTAGTACTAAAAACTACTGCTATGTAAATTTAAAATGTTTTACATACATATTTTATTCCTCATAAAATATTCTGATTTCTTGCCTTTCTGAATACATTCAAGTGGACATACTAGAATAGTTTTTGTCTATTCATTATTCCAAGAATGTGCAAATTCAAGGTGTGCGTTTGCATAACTATAGTACGACAAAATAATAGGTAAAAAGTCAAGGCTGGCAGTAAAACTAATAAAAATAATAAAAACAATTCTGTTGATTGCGATTTTATATGATGATGGTTGGTGTTGGTTGGAAGTGCGTGGTGGCCTGTTGGTAAACGGACTAGACGCGACTGCCAACATGTTCACGGTGGTCGCGGGTTCGAATCCCAGGGCATACATCTGACTTTTCGGAGTCATGTGTGTATTGATAGTCAATCACCACGCACTAAAACGGTGAAGGAAAACATCGTGAGGAAACCTGCATACCATAGCGATTTATAAAATTTCTATGGTATGTAAGTCCGCCAACCCGCACTAGGCCAGCGTGGTGGACTATATGGCCGAACCACTCTCAATCGTACTCTCGATTGTAGAGGAGGCCCGTGCCCTGCAGTGGGACGTATATGGGCTGATACAGATGATGATGGTTGGAACAACAAAAATCCAGTGATAACCTTCACATGTCGACATTTTGCCGGGCTAAAATAATATAGGATTTTTCCGTTTCATTGGAATATCTTCCCATATAAGGAAATTTTTGTTACCATTTTTAATGGCCACTTAATATACTTAGTGGGATTCCAAACGTTGAGATAGGCGAAGACATTCATATTCTTTCATAAAAACAGTGTATACCAGTTCCAATTAAATAGTGGTATCATTTGATTTAATTATTAAACATAAATTCCAAATAGATGCGTAAAATTTTATATTAACAAAATTAGTAATTTTAATGAATTATTGTTAAGAGGATTTACAAATCTGAAATTGAACCAGGAAGTGTAACGCTACCTGACCTCCATTAAATGCAGTCTCATCACACTGAATACGAGACTTAATGCTTGACAGAAGTAATTATACACGAACGCGGGACGACACGCGGATTTCCTCCTGTACGCGACGCGACGGCGCGGAACTATTGTTGCGCAAACATCACATTATGGAGCACTTCAACACTATAAATATTTGATTTTTCAGTGAATACATGCAAAGAGATTAAGTCTTTACATGATTTATATAGGACAAATGAATACGCATATCAATCCATAGACAACATAATGTGTCACACCGATATATTATCTAGGTATATTTACAGGCAATTAGGCTCGAAGGACCAAACCCGTTATTAGTTCATTAAATGTTTTTATTCGTAAATTTTATTTTATGGCTCTCAAAAGTTATACAAGGTATTTTAATATGAACAAATACAGAGTACTGACTTGGCTGTTACACATTTAAGATGTAACAAAATTAATGTACACATACATTTGTATCTTAAAATTACGAACGCAGGATTAAATTTAAAGAATACAATTACCGTTAATACCAATTTGTTTTATCATACACATCCATTCCAACACAGGTGACGTACATTATGCCGAAAGTGAAAGCCGGGTACAGTGCACCGCGCAGCATCTGCTCCAAGCACACCAACGTTTATGCGCCTTGTAGACAATACGACCGCAAACCATATTAAATTGCAAGGATTATGCGCTGCCGACTGTACAACTTTCTGTGTCATTTGGAACATTGCTAGAAAGCTTGGCGGCTTTGTACGATAAAATCGTAATGTGTAAAATTTAAGTGGTACTGCTTGAAATAATTATTTATTGATTATTGATAATTATTTAAGATTAGCGATATTCATAACAAAAATACTAGGAATAAGAATAATCTAGCTACTCTTAAGACCAGACTCCACAAGATCAGCAAATCTTTTAAGGGTTACTGTATACACTTTTATAACAAAGTTCCCAGTCACATTAAAGCCTTATCTATGACAAAATTCAAAGCAACTATCAAGCAAAAATTATGCAATAAAGCATATTATAAAATTTCAGAATATCTAGATGATAGCAAGGCTTGGGAATAGAATTAAATTAAATAAATGGGTAGTATTTCGGAGCGGAAGTCTTAGTATGCTCTGTATAATATCATTTAAATTAAGTAACATGTCAAATTTGCCATCGTTTTCTGTGTAAGTGATTGGGTATGTCATGCTCGCTAAAAAGTCTGTGCTCGCGGTGGCGTCGTGTGCCAGGTCGGTCACTTCCCTGCAACATGGTTGAGGAGGCCGATGGCTGGCACATGCGTCATACTCGTTAACGGGTGCTGCTTGCGTAGACTGGTCTATCCGATTTGCTTACATTGTAACGGATTCATTGATGGATTACATAAGGCTTTCGCAATTATTCACTGTTTTGGCGAAAAAGAGTATACTGATTCTTCGTTCTGGGCGACTTCGCTTCACTCAGCCATAGTAATAATTATAATATAATAATATTCGTTTTAAAAATATTTTTAATAAACTGCTCTGATTTAAACCAACTTGTAAATTATGTAATAATCACTTAATTGTAAACTGGTTTTGAAAAGAGCAACACTAGAGTTTCTTGCCCGTTCTTCTCTAGTGAAAACCGCTTTCCGAACCGGGTGGTAGATAAAAAAAAATGACTGAATCTAAACGATGTTGAACATTTTAATGGATTCAATAAATTATTTTCATTTCATTTCATTTCATTGGCGAGAGACTGTATGGCTTTATTGGTCGAATTGCAGTGTATGTATAAGGTCTTGGATATATTATAATTCCCGAGTCAGTGCATAATTATGAGTTCAATTTGTATGACTTAAAAGCCCATTCTCCGTGGATGTAGTAAAGGCAAATAGATGAAGTGTTCATTATGGACCATGAGTTATAGTAGCTCTCGTTTCTTGTTCAAAATGGCACTATTTGTCAACCTAACAATGGAACAACGGCAAAAAACTTAAGTGTCAGTTAAGACGCAAAACCATTGGTCCCTGTTTTCGTCAAAATAGTTTTAGTAGAAGACGAAGAAACGAACAACCAAGTAGTTTACTAAAATATGGGTGATCATGATGCAAACCCAAGGAATCAGAACCTCAAAACTGATTTAAAAAAGGAAAATGCACTACAAAAAAGGAACAATTTCAAATAAGTTGTCAGTTGTGCAATTAATTGCTGAATGTATAAATAAAATGAGCTGAAGCCCAGTCTCGCTAAGTAGCGCAAGTGTTGGCTCGGTACTGTTTTTGTTTCAGCTAAGTAGGGCAGTGTGACGTGTCCATACATCAAACCTGAAGATATTGCATGTAGTAGGTCGCTAGTCGCTACGTGGGAATAAAGAGTGCCTCTCGCCCGCGTCTCACTCCGCTAGGTCTCAGATGAATTGCTCCAACACAATGTGTATACATTTTTCAGTCACAGAACGTATTGCTTTCATTTGTAACAGGGCTGTTGGGGATAGAACTGTTGGGTTCTAAACCAAAGTAACAATGATTTTGAATCTTGATTTCAATTTAAATTATGCTTTTTAAATGTACTAAGAAATTAAACATATTTTCAATTTAAACTTGCGATTACTATTTATACGTGCGTGGTGGCCTCTTGGTAAACGGACTAGACGCGGCTGCCAACATGTTCACGGTGGTCGCGGGTTCGAATCCCAGGGCACACCTCTGACTTTTCGGAGTCATGTGTGTATTGACAGTCAATCACCACGCATACCATAGCGATTTATAAGAACTTCCATGGTATGTAAGTCCGCCAACCCGCACTAGGCCAGCGTGGTGGACCTATATGGCCTAACCACTCTCAATCGTACTCTCGATTGTAGAGTAGGCCCGTGCCCTGCAGTGGGACGTATATAGGCTGATACAGATTACTATTTGAACAACATTTTCCATAATTAACGTAATAGAAACCAAAAAGTAATCACACACGCTTTTTATTACAAACATAACTCGATTGTAATTATTGAACGAATAATCAGACACCGCGCGAATTGATTTATCAATTCGGTAACGTTATCGAATGTCAAAGGGTGACAGTATCGATAAGCAAAGAGGTCAGTAGCGCGGCGTTTCATGTGGTGGAAATGAAACATTCACTCGGCGATCATGCTGTGCTGATAATGTTCTGATAAGGACTTTCTAGTTACTGTCACATCGCTTGGCTTGTTAGTGGAAATGTATTGGAACTGGTTATAGTACTAAGAAGCTCGATGGAATTACAGACTTGTTATTTTGCATAGAAATTGAGATAGAGAGAGATTAAAAAATGCAGCTTGTAGTTAAATTGTATTTATTGTTGTCAAAATTTTATTTGGAAATATAATATCAATTTAGTATGGGACATGTTTATGATCTATCAATATAATTGTAAATGACAAGTATATTTCTAGATTGATTTGTTTACGTATCAACTTTCACATTCAGAGCAGCGCGGCGATGGGTTCATACGTCGATCAGACCATGTAAGACGATGTAACACTACACGCATGCGAAGTCTTTCTCATGATGTTACAAATCATTATATTCAACACCAAACCTAATATGACAAGTTATAACAGACAGACTGACAACTAGACTCTATACTGGCAAAGGCAGTAGCCTTTACATGCACTTTACATATCCATAAATTAATTCAATTAGTAAATTGAATTAATTTATGGATATGTAAAGTGCATATCTAAGAGTATACTGAAACAAGAGAATTCCTTACTTATTATTTTGCGTCGAATTTAGTGGGTTTTCATTTTTTGTCTACCATCGAAAAATCCATTATCAGCCCGGAGTCAGAAATTTGTGCCCGATAAGGCGATGGGCTCATCATCCCCTATCATATCGTGGAACGGAAAATGCAAGGCGAAATGTGGGTGTCCTAGTTACACTTCTGCCTACCCCTTATGAGAAAAAGGCGTGAGTTTATGTGCTTATTATATGAAGAATGTCCGTGCGCATCACTGAGCATGATATGCATAACACACTGTAATCGTAAGCATATTATATTGCTTAATATGGCATAATAAACTGATAGTGATCCCGTATAGGAGCACGCTGAGGTATATCACCCTCATCAAAATTTATATCGCTCTGTTATCGCGTTTTTATCATTTACTTTATATTCCGTTTATGATTACTGCTGTAGCAAGTTGTAGATGTGAATAATTCCGGTAGAGCCTGATCACATTTCTGTACAACTATCTTCATCGCTCTACTATTTTCATTAATTATTGATACAGCAACGGTATGAAGTTTCAGCGGCTTAGTACTAGCTTAATACATAACTGACATTTTGCACGATTTGTAATTGCCAGGGATGCAGTTATCCTTAACATTCTCTTTCCCTATCTCTTCTACGGATGTTTTGAAAGGACGAATATCACTTTCCATCATGAAACCATTTGCTTATTTCTTGCCTCTTATAATAAAAATAACACTTTAACATTACTGTTATAGTTTCAATATCTTCCAAAAATGGTATTACCATTATAAATTACAACGGCTTATCACGTCAACAATTTACGGAAGGGCGCCATTACATAATGGTGCACATAATCGTACGATCGCACTTTCCATCCCTTTTCCGGCGGTTTGCGTATGATGAAACCGTGTATGTCGGTCAATGTTGTCGGGTTGACATCTAGCTGTGCTACACGCGATCGGTACGTAATCGCTCTGACCTTGTGCAACTAATTGAGGGTAAATTGTTCCGAAACGTAGCTGTTGATCGACCTCCTTGTTGATGTAGTTCTAGTGTGTGTCGCGAGGTGGCGCCGTATTATGTTGGTTTCTCCATTGTACAAGAGTTCCGTGCGCAGTAGTGGGTAATTAAAGAACTTTGATACAACATTATGAGGTAGCGTCCAGTAGTATCTTATGCAACTTTATTGACAACACTGTCCATAAGTTATAATCTATTTCAATGATCGTTAAAAATAATAAATGCAAAGTACCTAAATAAACAGCCTAACTTCGATATAATGAGGCGCGAATTATCCTCATTTAAAATTCGAATCCACATCATCCTATCTCAACAGTTTCATGAAAGTGCTTTGTAAATTATGAACGCATTAATAAGTGAATTAATATTCCTTCATTACCGAAGCCAATTTAGGTGCCCGTTAAATACTGTACTCGTTCGCCATTTTCATAATAGCTTTTGGAACGTGTTGCATGCAAATTGCACAACACTGAACTCATTATTGTAATGAGTGGCTAGGGGATATTTTCCTTCAACATTAGAGCATTAAGGATAACTTAAACTCAGTAACTTAGAGTGAGGTTATGTAACACGCGAGCTTCTAATACGAAATGTGAATGCTGAAAAAATACAAAAATGTATACAATTGGTTTCTATACATTTCAAAATAAACATAGTTTCAATGAGTTTTCTCAGTGAGGGTATGTGAATGTTAGGTTATCACTGTGTCATAACGTCATGCGTTTTGAATGAATTTTCTAGCCCCGGAACTGAAAAATGAATATGTTACATCTACAATACAGAGTATATCAAGACTGCTATAGAAAACAAATCTGGATGATAGTTTTAGTGACATCAGACCCAATGCAACTAAAATTTTTGCCGACTAAAAACAATGAATTTATGTATTTTTTAAAATCCGTCACTATTTACATCGGCACACACCGATAGTTTGCAAGTTTACGACGACAAAGAGTAGTGTGTTTAGCATTTAGCTATACTTTATTGATTACTCAATTAAAAACGAGCAATAAAGACGCTCATACTAGTTATAAGTGCAGTAATTGACCACAATTTTGCGGGAATGTAGGAGTGCTGTTTTCCATGGATGTGAAAGACGAGTGGTTCAGTAGCGGCGGACAGGTTCCGTAGCTTTCTTCGACCCGTTTAGGTTTTTGTACCGTTTTAATACATTGTATATTGTTTAATTACGGTCGACTTTCATTAAATCACTGATCTTTTCCACTGTTTAGAAAGAAAGCCACATTAAAGCTATAAATATTTTTTGTTATTATATTCAGTATGGACATTGCATTGTCTTCTACTGCAGTAAATAATGATGTTTTCGAAACGAATATTGATAAA
The DNA here is from genome assembly GCA_009982885.2 of Hyles vespertilio. NCBI lineage: Eukaryota > Metazoa > Arthropoda > Insecta > Lepidoptera > Sphingidae > Hyles > Hyles vespertilio. The sequence goes on along the minus strand of CM042806.1, from coordinate 5,333,895 downwards.
AAACAATTCATTATTAAAGAATAATACAAACAATAGCGCGCAAAGCACATTATTTTGCAGATCCACAGAAATATACAGACAGTAACTAACTCTACATAACGTATGCAAATGTGTTGGACCGTAACAAATACACTTATCACATTAACTTGTACGGAATAAATGAATTATAAATGAAGTCTAAAACGATGTCTCAATCAATTTTATTTAAGCAAACAAATAACAATATAAAAGATTTGATTAAACAAAAATATACTTAAATAGGAGATTTCACGGCCTGTGATGTCGGTCAATGTCGATCAGAGTGACACAGATTAAGCGCTGAATCATGTTGCAGCGAACAATATGCAAATACAGCCACATGGTCATTTAGCTCAATATACAAAATCGAGCTACGAAGTATACAAAAGTCGAAATATACTCAAAGTATTTCGTTTTCTACTGGCAAACTTCGGAAAATGTGGGAGATTCGGAGACTTATTCTCTTGGGTTTTTACCTAGATAAAAATGCATACCCCTAGAGGTAGAAGACCCAAACTAATAGAATGTCATTTTTACGGTTGCCCAAAAGCTTAGAATGTGGGTACTTTCAAGAGGGAAATGTGAGACGGAAATCGTAAAGATTTTCCGTATCTCGCATATAAACAATGATTATGCCTTCTCTAAATAAAATATATATATATTTCAATTAGACGATATTGGAAGGTAACGAACGAGGACATTAAGATTTATATAATAAATATAAACAACTCCGAATATTTCTTCGTTAAAAATTAAATAGTATTTAAAAATAAAATAGTGTCTATTGTCTAGACATTTAATGATCTAGGTCATAAACTAGTATTTTATGTTCCTAGGTAATTGAATAAAGTGATACATTAACCTGGCAGACTGGATGTGCAAGATTTAAACTAAAAAAAACAGTTGTCACTCCTTATTCGCGTGTTTACATACGAAGGCTGTTCACCTTTGGAACATTGTAATATGCGTAACGTTCCTAGTTCTAAACTAGAGTAGCCAACAATCACAAAATGCGCGGTTCGATAACGGACTCATTCGAAATTCAATTGAAAAACCATTAAAGAACCTAATTGTAATTCAGAATTATATTTTAAATGGAACAGTTGTTAATATACGTAAAGTATTCATAGTTAAAACTATTTATTATGTATCGATTCTTTTAGAATGTATTTATTTCAAAAAATTCTAGCGGAAAACGATAACAATCCAAACACACCCAATATATAAACTAATAAAAGAAAACATTTTTCATATCAGCCCACCAAAAAAAAGGTTAACCACTACTGATAACACCAGCACGCGACGCGTCACGTTTGTGTTCAAAATGCGCGCACACTCGAATAGCAGCGTATGTTTGCATGCCACTCGATTTGTAGTTTGCATTAAATAGATGTAACATCTCTATTCAATTCAAGCTAGCGATAAGATCGCGTCGGAATGATCCGCTCTCGACGTTCGATAAACGCTGTGGACGCGCCAAGGTCGCGATTGTCATTTGTCGGGTCGCGATGCTTCTTCCTGCGGTGCTCAGAGCTCGGAGCTCGACGGTCACCACTCGCCACTCACACGGCGCGGTCGCGTCACACACTCCGACCTCACCATGCGATAAAGTGTTACCGTCTCATTAACATCGGAAGTATACTCAAAATGAGCGTCCGTGTGATGTGATATGTGATTAAAAATTGCACTGTGATGTCGCTGTACAAGAGCATGTTGCGGAGGCAGTATTCCCACGAGTCTGGTAAGACGGAACTCGTGAGGGCCCAGGAGGAATACTTCGACAGGCGGTATGTGAAACCTTCAATGAATTATTGATATGGAGCGAGCGGTGCGTCTCCCATGGGACGGCTGTGTTTTTCTTGTTTATCTTACATGAATACTTATGTTATAACAGAAAGGTAATCTTGTGACAAAATTTAATATTTAAATACGGTCAATATCATGTACTCAATGTCTCAGTGACAAAATAATAAAATAAATAAATACGCTCAAACAATAATATTAGCATTAATACGTAGTTTTGTTTTAAAACTAGACAAGAAAACAGAAGTTTGTTTACATCCGTATTGAGGTAATGTAAAACGTTTCCTCATAACTATTGTATGTTTTATATCAAACAAAACATAAAATAAGTGACACTGAACAATTCACCACAAATGCTCATCTCATAGAACTTGCATAAACCGCAAAGGAAAGTGTTATTCCAATAAATCTTACAGATATACAATTATGAAGAAGTCATTCTGCGTTCAAGTACAACTGTACTGTTCTGTATCAGCCTATAATATGGATTACTGCAGGGTACAGGGTTAGGCCATATTTAACGGTGAAGGAAAATATCGTAAGGAAACCTGCAATTCATAGCGATTTTTAAGAATTTCCAGTGTGTGCAAAGTCCGCCAACCCGCACTAGACCAACGTGGAGAACTATATGGCCTAACTATACAGGGTATATCAAGACTGCTACCGAAAACGAAGCCGGGTGGTAGTTTACGCGACTTCAGACACAATGCAACAGAAAAAGTTGCAAAAATAAGCGACAATTTTGTTTTTTGAATTTTTTTTCCTATTGCCATATTTTGGTGGTAAATATTTTTTTTCCTAAAGTAATAGTGTATACCCTTTAATTTATAAATACTCTAAGATATAAGAGAGTTTAAATAATTATTTTAGCAAAAACTATGAATTTACCACTCAAAAATGACGATATTTAAAAAATCATAAAAAATAATTGTCGCGTTTCTATGCGAAAATTTTAGTTGCATTGTGTTTGTAGCCACTAAAACTACCACCCGGCTTCGTTTTCGGTAGCAGTCTTGAGATACCCGGTATATTTAAGGTAATCATAAAATAAATACATAGAAGACTAAATATTGGTCATGTTACTGTGCAAACAATAACTAAAATGCATATCTATAAATAAAAAAGTTACATCATGTGGTTGTACCAATATGGTTATTAATAAGTGGAGGTTTGTAATTAGCAAATAGTGTATATTAGCGTCTTTATTTTGTAGTTGTTATTAGTCTGTAAGCCTTCCGAAAATAAAAAGAAAAAAACTCAGTCAGTCGTTCAATTACAAATTGAGGGAAAATTTACACGCTTTTTCTAACATATAATATATTATTGTACGATACATTATTTAAAAAATGAAGTGAGTCATATTTGCTATGTTTGCAAGTCACGATTATAAATAGATATAAATGGTAAACCAAATGGAAATATTTTAAAAATATTGTCATGAGTATTGTACGCGTGCATCCGTAAAAACTTCTTGTATGATAATAAGCATAAGCTCGCGAACGGTGTTGTTCTGTACTACCTTGTAATTTTCCTAAAAGCAACAGTATATTTAAAGTCTCCATCATAATATTATGTTATAAGTTTTACATTTACGATTATCTAATAAACTCTCTTTTCGGAATGGTTATTTAGTTCCTGAACAAGGGCACATTAAGGTGCCTGGTATTCATCACTGTTTATTCTCCAACTCTGTCCAAAACGCGCTGGTATCAACAGCATTATGAAGAGTTAGAGATCTTATTGTGTCTCCTAATATTATGACTATACAATTTTAAAGCACTTTTGAGAAATGTCTGTGATGTTACCTATAAGATTATAGGCAAAGAAGATGCATCGACCTTCGATTCTTTCATGATGTAAGTAGACTGATTTAATCGAATAGACTTTTCAACTTGTTGACTAATCTACAAAATATTTCCCATGATGCTTCTAATTAGGATAAACCAGTTCTGCATGACTCAAATTAGGGCTAATGTCATTGAATTTTTCCGTAACTGCATAATGAGAATTCCCGTGCACATCTTTACCTTATGGGCCATGATGAATCATGGTACTCAATTTCATCTATAAGAGACAGGATTTCACCAATTTACGTTTAATTGTAAAGTGTCTTGTTTAAAAGGTGGTGCATTGTAAAGAACGTAATGTTTAAACTCTAAATGAAAAATACAAATATAAATTCAGAAATGAATAAATAAACAAACCTCAAGATCACGGGAAGTAAATCGTAAGTGACCACGAAAAGTATATCAACCATATCTAAATATGTTCGCACGCGGAACAGCTATTATTATGTTCTAACTAATTATTATGAAAAACATTAATTTATTACAAGAATTTCAGAATAACTTGTATACTCGTATAACCGCACTTTTTCTTGTTGCTATTGAAATACGCCTTCTAATATCCATTGTTTTATTAGCAATTGCAAATCTTCCTGCTTTTTAAAGTTTGCTATTTAGTACTTCAACTAGAGGCACCTAAGCAGGCCGGCATAATTGTTTCCATTGGCATGGGACTGCCGTCCCATGCCAATGGATACTCTGCCTGGGCGGCATTGGCACTTTCCATCAGGTGCAAAGCCGCCACTATGCCAGGCCATTATAAAAAAAAAAACTTCAAATTTCTAAGGTTTTGATGTTTTTTTTAACGCCAATAAATTATTGTTTGATCTAAAATGTGTATCACATTTATCATCTTGAAATTCGATACGTTAAATAATAAATATCGCAGGGAAATTCACAACATAAAACGAAAAAATGATTCATAATATACTTAGCAATTTCAATTTTGTTAAAAAGTAACTCAATATCGTTTCCATGTATTACATTGTTAGCTCTACTATAGTTAATAGACGGGCATTTGTTATAAACCGATTAGAGTTGATTGTGAGCGTGTCAGTTACATGGACAGTGATCACAGAGGCCTTAATTACAGGCGGCATAGCGCGATCTTCCTTTCATCCTTTCACTGGTGTCATGCTCTGGTAATTTACAGATTCACTTTCCATTGAAATGCATTCCTTATTTTTTCAGAATCTTGCTTTTTAATGCTTAATACAGGCAGAAATTTTCTATTATAGATGTCGTTGACATGTTTCGGAGGTTTGACAATGTATATGAATGTTTATAGATGTTTATGAAATTGTGGCTACATGAATCGGTAAAGTAACTTCACACAAAACACATTTCAAAATCGTAAAAATTCATCACAGCAGCTTGTGATCTTAAAGCGTAAGTTCTTTTTCTAAACAGCAATCGAGATGACGAAACGGTCATCATTACACTTGGCCTACCTATGGACATCATTAAACTATTCATAGGGATGTAATAATTTATGAAAAGAAATAATTATTGTTGCCGCGTAATATGTTGAAAGAGGAAAAGATGGCACCATGAGTTAGATTTTTCTATTCGGACTCTCATACGGAAAAACCATGCCCCTATACAACTGCAATTTTTTAATGTTTAATTTGACTTTCCTTGCATCAAGGGTATTCATTAATTTTAGGCTTAATTACGCAGGGTCATATTATAATGGCACGAAAAGTAGTTACAATACCATTTAAATTAAGAAAAATTACTAAATGTGCATCCAAATTGCGTATCCACACACGATAATGGGACACAAATGGTATGATATGAAGAATTATCTAGTGTCCACCCTCCTTTACAATGATCGCTGTAACGGCGAATGATAATATGCAAATATTATAATATTCTGCAATTTGTTTTATTATGCAATATTTTTCGATAAATGATAAGTGAAAATGTATTATACTGAAACATACAGCAGTCATATCAAAATGTTTGATAGGTCCAGAAATATCTGCTTCGAGCCTGGGTACGCAAGAGTACCTTAATGGATTAGAAAGGTTACGGAAATAGTTGAAAGTAACACTCTCTTACAATTTACCTTATTGGCTCGTGCTATTTACCCACTAAATAAGTAACCTAGACCGCATTAATTACTTCAATGTAGGCATGACGAATTAGCAATCAGGCACACTTTTAATTCACTCTTTTTTGTCCTCATTGCTTACAAATCCTTGAGTTAACATTTTTGATACGGTTTTATTAACATCGCTTTTATTTGTTTTCGTTTAAGCATCTGAAGCGGTTTTATAAATCAAAAATTCTCATAAGATGGAGAGATTAACGTTATTATTTCATTTTTATAACACAAATCATTTGTCTCAAACATTTGTCAAACATATCAAAACATACTAACAACTTCAAAAGTATAATCGTTGTTTTTATACCAAGGTGAATTGTTTCAATTATTTTGCAGAAGTCTAGGTTTATCTACCACTTACGATCACAATTCAACCTCGTTACACCAACAGTAATCACAATTTACACAAAAAAACAAGTGATTGTCAACATGTATAAAACATTCAGTAGTTTTTGCAAAGTGTATAAAAAGACGCACGTTCACAATAATACATTTTAGAGATTGTCTGAGTAATAGTTACACAGATTGTTATTTATTTATTTAATTCTTTATTGTATACAATACAGTACACACATAAAACAACAAAGTACAAATGGCGGTGTTATTGCTCTAAGGCAATTTCCAGACAACCATGGGATGGATATGTAAGAAGGAAAAAGAAAAGTGCAGTGTTTAATAAAGCCAATGAAAGCAAGCAATTGTTAGGTAGACTGTTGAGTAAATTTTTGGTCTAACTTTTATGTGCAGTTTATTTAACCTTGCTCGGCAGTTTGCATCTCATGGCAAGCGCAAATCGATTGGCAAAATAGTTATCTCGCACAGTATGCTTGCTTACAAAATTGCTACGATGAAAGGAATGTTTAGTAAACATTTGGTTATTCTGTTGATATTACTTCATGCTTATATTGAACCGTAGCAGCGCGTCGACGAGGTTGCCGAGGTTAATTCAAAACGCCAGAACGCGTATAATTCGTCACTTCAGTCCCTACAGTGTGTTTTCTTGTTGGAGTTTATCGAATGTTAACATTCGTATTGTATGTTGTAAATTCAATATCTCTAGAGCAATGCCAAAATAAGTGAATCCTTAAATACATATTTAATTCCCTAGTTAGATAAGAAAATTAGGAGATTGTGTCAATCTTTTGTAGATTTTATCTCGGGCAAATAATTTAATACTATTTGTTTTCTTTGCTCTTCCTGTGACTGATGAAATATCTTTATTAATTATTTTATTTTGAAATACTTGAACAAGCAGAATTCTTACTTACTTTATCAACTTAATAAGTAGCAAATCACAATGTCAAATATCATAAAACAAAGTAATAACAACAGTTCAAAATTGTACACTGCTGTCACCAATAAGTTATTCAAATATAATCCTTAAAACAACGATATAAGAGCTACAAGTACAATAATTAACCTATTGTGTTATTTACACCATGATATCAGGGGTTTTAACCTCATATCTCCTTGTTAAATGTTACTGTTTATGTTGTAACTGAGCGGAGTGGGGTGAACTTTAATCCCTGATTGTCTTACACTATAAATATTATTGCAATTTATTGCAATATCTAGAACCTCAATATTTTGCGTTATCACCTCATTATTTGGAGCTTATCTCCTTCAAAATGTCGTAACAAAAACCAATATTAATTTAGGACATCACTTTGAATATTTATTACCTATTTAAAAAGTCTTAATAAAACAAAAATATTAACCTTTCTAATATTATTATATAAATTACGTATATCGAAAATAACTTGGTCAATATTGAAGAACACGGCTGTGAATACATAAATTAACATATTTATTCTAATTGACATCGGTCAAAATGCGAGTGAATAGTAAATATGTACAGAATACTGCATGGCACCTCGAGTTACGGTTGTGTGTGAGTGTTTCACTATGGAAAATATTTCAGTTCAGGTAAATAAGGATAAATAATTACAAATATATGTGGGAATAGATCTGTCTCGGGTCAAATCAAACGGAGATGGTCGTAGTAATCTTCAATATATTTCGTCTTATTGAAAATACGTCATTACCGTATACGTCTTCCGTCCTTCCTCGTCTTCCAGACTATTCTCCTCTATACCGTCTTTCCGTACTTCAACATCTTAATCATTCATCCTCTAACTGCTTCCATCTTAAGTGCTTTCATTTGTCATCTTTTTCACACAAACCACATTCAATATCACTCATTCGCCTAACGATCCATTCTACTCATCTTTCATCATAACATTCAAATCCCACATATATTTTTCATTGCAATGTTAAATTTCGGGTGCATTGCGATGACAATAGTGTTTTTCAGTAGAATTCATTTTATCTAACTAATTGAGAGTATAAAAAATATAAATTAAGCCTAAGTACATGCTCATACGTCCCACTACAGGGCACGGATCTCCATTAAGATCACGAGGTCTCAAGCGGCAATCCACCACGTCGGCATACTGTGGGTTGGCGGACTTCACATACACACACTTCAGAAACGAATGCTCTGAAATTCGAACCCGTACCTTCTCAGCTGTTCACGTCCGTTCCGTTATCTAGCTAGTTTATAGAGTTTACTCTCGGTATTTTCAAACAAATCATATTTTCCTTGGGGTGATTTTTTTTACTTCCAAATTGTGGATTTAGACTGATCATTTCCATTTTCGAATAACATTAATATACAAATTAGGTATATCACGCCAATCTCGAGTTTCAGTGAAAATCTTAATTCGTCTGGTAATCTTAACGAGTTCAAATTGCCAATGATTTACTTATCTATACTAATATTATAAAGCTGAAGAGTTTGTTTGTTTGTTTGTTTGAACGCGCTAATCTCAGGAACCGCTGCTGGTCCGATTTGAAAAATTCTTTCAATGTTGGATAGTACATTTATCGAGGAATGCTATAGTTTATACCGGGTATCTCAAGACTGCTACCGAAAACGAAGCCGGGTGATAGTTTTAGTGATTACAAATACAATGCAACTAAAAATTTCGCAAAGAAACGCGACAATTATTTTTTATGATTTTTTAAATATCGTCATTTTTGGGTGGTAAAACCATAGTTTTTGCTAAAATAATAATTTAAACTCTTTTATACCTAGAGTATTTATAAATAAAAGTGTATACACTATTATTTTAGGAAAAAATGTGTTTACCACCCAAATATGGTCATAGGAAAAAAATTATCAAAATATAATTTCGCTTTTTTTTGCAACTTTTTCTGTTGCGTTGGGTCTGAAGTCGCTTAAACTACCACCCGGCTTCGTTTTTAGGTAGCAGTCTTGATATACCCTGTATATCATCACGCTATGACCTATAGGAGGGAAGTAGTAGTGACATTTCTAGCAAATACGAGGAAATTTTATTCGTGGTCCGATTGGTCGATTATCTATATTGATAGTCAGAATAGAACATTTTGACCGCCATTTTGAAACGTGTATCTGCAGCCGGGCGGAGCCGGGCCGGACCGCTAGTTGAATCTATTTTGGAGACCGGTAGATACGCTATAACAAATTAAAAAAGCAATTTGAAATTAGGTAGAATTAGTGTTTTGTTTCAAAATATTTTTGGAGTTAACAATGTCTAACTATATTGCACAGATAATCTTGTCTCGCCAGTTTATACTCAATTTTATATAAGTGCATATTATATTTTTCTGTTTAAGGGTCTAACCTGCATTTAAACTGGTATAATAAGAACTAAAAAAACTGGGGCTATGTTTATCTCTACCCATGAACTTACACTCGTAATTAACAGATACAATATTAATTTTATATTAAAGGACAAGAAGAGGATGAGAGACAAAAGGGGACGTAACGATAAGGGTGAAAATATTTCGTCTGGCGTACGTGGTGAGCGTCATACTATCGAATCTATACACTTTGTGAGCTTATCGTATTATTCAAACCAATTCAGCGTGAACTAGCGAACTGATACTGACGCTCTCGTTTGTATTGTTCAAGATAACTACGCGAATTTTACGTTTGCGTTTATTATCGCCCCGAGCAATCTTCAAACATTTGAATTTTGGTATTTTTTAATCGGTCACAAGGTACAATTCGTTTATTTGGAAAATGGTTTGTTATAATCATGATTTTGGATTATTATTTTTCTCGATTCCCATACTGGATGTGTAATGCAATTGTAATGCTTTTTTGCTTTGTAATTTTTTGTAGCCTTGTAGGTTTAGAGCAAGATTATGTCCCATAAAGGCAGGCGTCCACATATTCGCATCGTACATATCGGACACATCGCGTAATCTATACTAATATTATAAAGCTGCAGAGTTTGCTTGTTTGTTTGTTAGAACGCGCTAATTTCTGGAAGTACTAGTCCGATTTGAATGATTCTTTCAGTGTTTGGTAGTACATTTATCGGGGAATGCTATAGGCTATATATCATCACGCTATGACCTATAGGAGGAAAGCAGTAGTGATATTTCTAGCAAATACGAGGAAATTTTGTTCGTTTTTCGTGGTCCGATTGGTCGATATTCTAAACTGATAGTCAGAATTAAATATTTTGACCGCCATTTTAAAACGTGTATGCACCCGGGCGGAGCCGGGCCCGACCGCTAGTTCTTTGTATAGAATTTCATAGATTCGTGCCATCCGAACGATGCGGATCAGTGGACGCACTTGTATGAATCCCTACGCAAAGAAAATTGCGATCCGTTTGAGCCGATACGTCCGACACGTACGATGAGAATATGTGGACACCTGCCTTTAGATCTCCAGTGCCACTATCAATTGTAAAGGGGCTGTAGATAACACAATCTGTTGTAGAAAACTATAATATATTATGATTTAGATTCAAAATCCACAGTAGTTGCTTATCTGTTGATAATATCTTCAGTTGTATTATTGCATCGCCTTTATGAGTGCATTTTAGGAGTAAACACGTCTCGCCATTATTGCTGTGTCTTCCTACTTCCTGCATAATTAGTTTTTTTTATTGTCAAAGTGCTATAATGCGAGGTCTGGAACGTTCACAAAGACCGCAGTATCAGTATGTATAAATGTATTAAAGTATAATTTATGTGGTATATTAGTAATTTAATCTATTTTTATGATTTAAAGTAGAGAACGGTATTTCGACAACCATTTTGACTGAAACTTAAATTTTGTTTATTCGTCAAGTGAATGATTTGTTATCACGGCTATGACTAACAAGCATAAAATACAAGAATTAAAAAAAAAACATGTTTTTTTCTTATGTGACGATTATTTAAATATGTAGATGATCATAATGAGGTCGTTCATATTACAATTTTCTAAAAAAATAATGTAACGCATAATAAACTTCGAGTACTTAATACTTTATAATGCGTCGCTGATTGTTATTTGTCATACGAAGCATTAATAACAATATTATAAGGAGTATTAATCAAATAATTATATTAATAATTGCAACGGATGCGCATACAAATTTGTCGCGTTTTGGTAAAAACCAAATAATCAAAAATATTGTTAAAAATTTCCCATGATATCTTTATAAATTTCAAATATGTATATGCCATACCTCATTATGAATATGAGTATGCCGTATTGTTGAATAATTATTTGATAAAATATTTTTGTTTGTTACAGGCGGACTAGGTCCCTGAACGCGCCATCCCCTATACAACAATTTGGACCATGTGGCAGAATAATGAAGAACTCCGCTATGGTTATGTAAGTTAAGAATTATTTGTTTAGTTAGTTTTGTTTTTTTATACATCCCAGAACTATCATATCTAAGCCATTTTGTTAAAGCTGAATTTAGAAGATCAATCTAATTTTATAAAACATTACGGGTGGTCTCAAAATATTAGCTCAAAAGAAGATCCTTAATGTGAAGTTTTGGCTTGTTCCTTTATATTTTTTAATCGAAACCACTTGTATTTTTCAAATTGAATACGCCTGTATTAATGAAACCGAGTACAATTTCATTTCCTTTTATCAGATATTAAAAATATCTAGCTAATGGGTACATTTTTTTCTGGTATGTATTAACATATTAATCGTCCAAGACGTAAATAATAATCATTAATTGCAGGAACCACATTGCGTGTTTTTTCATTCTATAATTCTGTAATTACAGTAAAAACATTGTTAGTGCAATCATTCATTAATTATTCGTACATATTCTTACTTTACTTCCTTCGTCAAGCATCATTAAAAAATAACGTCATTATTTATGGGCCTTCAGTACTTATTGGTTTTATACTTATTCAATGCCTGCGTACGCGCTCATCAATAATTCTACTTACATTGATTTATTGATATTTAAGTGCTTGTTTGCTGGGGTTGAGTCTCGCTTCACTTTTAATTGCAGTGCGTGCGAAGAGAACATTATTTTCATTAAATATAATTACGCTAGAAACATATTGTAGATCTGCTAGTGAGGTGTCAGACAATATTATCAACGTCATGGAAAGGCGATGATTAAGAATTATTGAATTGCTCTAGAAATTAATGACACATTCCAATTTTTATAATGGACATCTCATAGATCCGTCGACGATTTTATCTGGTTGATCGATATCAAAATAAGACGATATCTTGTTTCTATTCCAATTCTACCTATTTTAATCCGTTTAAGTATGTAGGTACCTATAGAGAAGCCCAGTAAAATGTATACATTCCCACCATTAACAAACCGATTGGAAAGCCTAGCGGGTAGATACACTACGAATGATACTTGCTAAAAGTCGAAATACTTTTTCTTTTTATTGCAATGAATGGCGAGAGGAGCGTGCCGTTCGACTGATGGGCTATACGGCGGCTCATGAACAGTAATAAAACCAAACAACACCTTGAATTACATGGCAATGCTTGCCATTCCACTGCCCTTGCCACCCTGAAACATAAGATGTTAAGTTTCAATATGTACTCTGACTACAATGTCCTTCAAACCGAAAGACAACAGTGCATTTACATAGTAAACTGTTGTTTGGCTGGAGAAATAGTCATTGCAGTGGCACCTACCCATGCGGCCTCTGACATATGAGAGACCTACCATTAAAAATACTTACTTATGGAAGCCTAATTCTAGTAATCGACAGAAATAGACCAAGTCTAACATGGTATCAAGTGATTGTACATCCTTCCAGGCAAATCCAGGACCCAGCGTCGCAGAGGCTGACCTGGTACAAGCCGCCGCTCACGGTGTTGGTGATCAAGAAAGTTCACGACGCCACGATACTGGCGCCCTTCGTACAGCTCGTACATTGGCTTGTTCATGTAAGTCTTCTAACACAATATTATAAAGTGGAATGATTTGATTGTGTGCGTTGAATAGGCCCTAAAACTACAGGACATTTACTGGTGGTAGGTCTCTTATATGTGAGAGGCTGCCTGGGTGGGTACCACCGCAATGTCTATTTCTCCCGTCAAACAGCAGTTTCAATGCACTGTTGTGTTTCGGATTGAAGGACATTGTAGCCAGAGTAACTACTGGACATATTGAGACTTAACATCTTGTGTCTCAGGATGGCGAGCGCAGTGGAATGCCAAGCATTGCTTTGTAATTCAAGGTGTTGTTTGGTTTTGCTACTGTTCATGAGCGGTAGCATCGCTTACCATCAGGCGAACGGCATACTCGTCTCGCCATTCAATGCAATAAAAAAAAAAAAAAAAAAAAAAAAGGACCAATTTGAAAAATTCTTTTATCATAGAATCCTATCATGAAAGAAGTTTATATATGGCCTAACCACTCTCAATCGTAGTCTCGATTGTAGAGGAGGCCCCTGCCGTGCAGTGGGACGTATATGGGCTGATACAGATACAGATAGAATCCTACACTAACCTTGATGAACATAGGCGATAGAATATTTTCAAGGAAGTGGATCTACACCCAGGCGGGGCCAGGCCGGGTCTCTAGTTCTTAATATAGTTTCCTATTCTCCATGACCAAAACGATGTCAAATTTTATTACTTCTGGTCATTTTAGTTGGCAGTTAACCACATATTACTCTAGACATTTTGATCGCTACGCCACAACCCATTTTTCCTCAGATATAAAAGGTGATTCAACCCCGATCTGATTGCGGTAATGGTTCGTTTACAAGCGCTCGGTTGTACGGTTGATTCAACTTCACGCATGTTTATTGTCGTGACTCAGACGCGTAGGCTCCGTCTATAAATAATGCAAGTGTTCGTATGTATAGGTATTAATATTGAAACTAAATGAAGTGGACTGTAATATTTTACTGGTACTTATAATAATGCAATAATATAAAATATTTAGAATTGACGAACGTCGCGAGTGGGGTCGCTGCGCGGAGTGCCGCACTGCGTCGGCGGCGTCCGTCCGCTCGCGAACACTCGGGGTTCTTCGGCCGACGTTGCGTCGGTCGATGTGCATGCACCGACACAAGTGTATCAACTCCTTGCTCGTTTGATCTAATGTCTTTGTGCTAGTATTGCGGTGACTTGCACCTGATTGTGCAGTCAAAATAGAGTGATGATTGGTCAATGATATGTCGACAATATGCAGAATTATTTTGGTTTGCTGAATTATTTCTTGGTAATTGGTATATTTTGGTTATATTGTATGATGCATATAGCAGCAGACTGGGCTCTGTGGCGTACTTTGAGAGAGGTCTATGTCCAGCAGTGGACTGCAACGGACTGATAATGATGATGAATAAAATTATAAGGTCGCTGAATGTTTTCGATTTTGTGAAGTGATCATTTTGAGTTGTATATCTGTAGCATGAAAAGGCCTCTTAGTAGGCCGGCATGATTGTGTTGAATGGCATGAAATCACCGCCTGATACCATTCGATACTCTATTTGGACGGCTCTTGCACATTCCACCTTGTGTGCAAAACGGTCACTGATCGAGGCAGAAAAAATAATTACCTCGGTGACGTAGTTTTACTATGGAACGGTTACAAAACCAAAGTCTCGGGTTCGAATCCCGTATCGGGCAAAGTGATATTTGATTTTTCTATTAATTATCGACCCTGAGTCAGGATGTTGTGCCCTATATGGCGATAGGCTCGCCCTCTGTTTCATCCTGGGACGTAACATACAAAGCTAGATGTGGGTCTGGGAAAAATGTATGAGTTTATGTATGTAAATAAAAATAAATGTAAGTATGTTATTTAAGAAAAAGACTCACTTTAGATAAAATAATCCACCCATATCATTATCTTATCTATTCAATTGAACTATAATAGTATTCATTAGATATGTTTTATCTGATAAACAACCATAAAAAATATAACATGTAACTTAGTTTATGTATAACTGCAAAAACCAAGCGCAGCAAGCGATCAATTGCACTGCGGACTCATGCGGGACACCCTCATATAAAATGAATGTGATTCGAGCGTCCCCGCTCTCCTCATATGCGTTGCGATATACCTCGACCTGCATTTACCTAACACTAAATGAAATGAAATTATGCATACCATACGTTCTTCTGATTGTACTTCTAACCAGGTGGGTGGCTTGTCTGAACAAAAAAATAAACACAAGTCATTGAATTAATATTAACTCAATGCAAAAAGGCATGCCCTTCCACGCAAAAGTATATCCTTTTCATAAATTACCATAACATAATTCACAATTAATCTTTAAATCACGTTATTAAAGTGCACCATCAAGGACGAAGATTTAGAATTAAAAAAATATATAATTAATACTGTTTTTAAATTAAGAATGTAGCAACGGACCACCACGGTTCATCGATCGTGCCTTATCTTATAATTGGGATGCGCGTTATTGGGTTAAGAAATAAACGAAACGTAAACAAAAAACAAAAGTCTCACTATCATTTGTCTATGGCTAATTACATATTTAAATATTGAGTGTTCTTTTTTTAAATTACAATGGAATTGTTTGTTTTATGATATCAAATTAGCAACTCAAAGTTGTATTTTTTTTGTCAATAATTAATAATTAAAACAAATACCCCCAACAGTCACATATGTAGATAGTTCTAACCCCGCACTAAGTTCAAATCTTGTATCATGGGTATCAAGAATCATGAGAGACTTTTCGGTTCGGCCTCACAAACACCCAGACCCGAAACAAGTATTTGCGGGCCTCACAAACATTTGCCTGGGTGCAGGGATCGAACCCTCAGCCTCTCGTTTCACAGTTATCTTCTTACCAACTGAGCCACGGGGGCTACTATGAGCTTGTGAGTTGTTTGTACTATTTATAAAATCATCATCATTATTAAAATCATCTCAAATCAATCATTGATAAGAGGATACATTAGTCATCCTGACAAGGACAGAAATTCAGTTGTATTAACTGTAAACTAATAAAAAATGATTTTGAAGTGATAATTACGATAGTAACATTAAATTTTGTTGCATATTATTGTGTACATAAATTTGTGATGTGTTCAGTACTCGGGCATTTTGTTAGTCATTTATTCAGGGTATATTAAGCTGCTAACTGCTGCTGAAAACGGAGCCGGGGGATAGTTTTAGTGACTTCAGACTCAATGCAACTAAAAATGTTGCAAAAATAGTGACGATTTTTTTGTTCATATTCATGGGCGGCAATGATCACTTACTATCAGGTGACCTGTTAGCTGGTTTGCCGGACCAAGCTATAAAAAAATGACAAGCATATCATTGGCCTAATGCTAAGCGATACGAATTACAAAGCAATGCTTGGTATTCCACTGCGCTCCATCCTGAGAGATGTTAAGTCTCAATATGTCCAGTAGTTACTCTGGCTACAATATGCTTCAATCCAGAACACAACAGCGCATTTACGCAACTGTTTAGGAGAGAAATAGACATTGTGGTGGTACCTACCTAGGCGGCCTCACATATATGAGACTTACCACCAGTAATAATGCACTTAAAAATCATATAAACGCATTAAAAGTGTTAATATATTCACAATGACATGCACGTGCGCTCCACACCAGTTCAATAAACGCATTCAATGCTAATGACGGAAAATACATATATGCGAACACACTAGAACATGCATACGTTGATATGTTTTTATGGCAGCAATCCATACACCACTTATGGGCTAAGTGCTTGTAGCTAATTCGTGTCATAAATGTTATGAATTGCACGGAAAATCCGATACTAAATTACACAATACATTGGGTAACCTTTTATGTTTAAAAGTTCATGGATGTAGATGCCTGGATTTCCAAGGCATATAAAAACTGTTTTTTTTTTATTACAAATCGTATGTACAGCACTTCAACTTTTTTTATTGCAATAAATGGCAAGACAAACATGCCGTTCGCCTGATGGTAAGCGATACGACCGCTCATGAACAGTGCTAAAACCAAACAATATCTTGAATTACGAAGCAATGTTTGGCATTCCACTGCGCTTGCCATCCTAAGACATTAGATGTTAAGTCTCAATATGCCTGGGCATAACTACTGGTAAAACTACTGGTAGTTACTCTAGCTACAATATCCTTCACACAGACACTATATATCACTACAACAGTGAATTAACACTGCATTTTGGCGAAATAAATAAACTTGTCTAAAAGTTGATGTTTGCGAAATGTATTGAATAACTAACCTGTGATCCAGTTGAAGTATCGCTTACGATATGGTTAGTCTCGCACGATCGCATACGTGGTGCATGCGGGCACGTGCTCGTACCTTCCAATTTGACCCATATTACGCTATCTGAGACAATCGCTCACGAAATGCACATTGCGAGACAGTGTACGCTTCAGATTTTTACCTTAATACGTGAATGTGCAAGGTTGTAAAGAAAAATTGCTTTAAAAATAGTTTGGACTTAAAAAGTATGTTTATTGAGATGAGGTATCTTGAGATAGATCAGTTTAAGTATAAAAGTATTTTATCATGATTGTCATCAGCTTAAAGCTATATTTAACGTCAGTTTCCCTTCAAATGTTTTAGACTTTAGAGAATTATACACACTGTTTAAGAAACCTAAAACACAATCCCCTTGTAACCAAAGTTACTGAATCTAGGCATCATGGCTGAAAAACCATGTTACGTCGTCTCCATGTAAATATGAAATAAGAAAAGGCAGAAGAAATGGAATACTAGCACTCACATTCTGATATTAGCCGTCGATTGTTATACAACCACAAACTACAGCATAGGAAGGTAAATTTGTTAGCAGTATCTCAGCAATATCTTGTTATTTTCAGGACAAAAGCATGGTAGTGTTCGTGGAGGCGGCGGTACTAGACGACACGCTGGTGGCGGCGTACGGCGAGTTCGCGGCTGTACGGGAGCGCCTCATGACCTTCCGCGCCGGCACAGACGACCTTACAGACAAGATCGACTTCATCATCTGTCTGGGCGGAGATGGCACGCTCCTGCACGCTAGCTCGCTGTTCCAGGTGAGGCAGGCACGACGTGTGAAAAATAACTACTTATGGGCCGTCCATTAATCACGTGATCTTTTATTTAGCATTTTTTTACCCACCCTCCCCTTTAGTGATATGTAGTGAGATTTAAGACTAATCCAAAATCACGTGTATTTTTAGTAGCTACAAAATATTATATTTTTTTTTTCTAATATTATTTTTAAATACAGGTATAAAGTATAATCCTATTTTTGTCTGAAATTAAGGATCATGATCAAAATGTCTCAGAAAGTTGGCAGTTGTTTTTGATTGCACACAAGTAATAATAAAGGAATCGTGTAATCATACGAAAAACAAATGATGTAGCATCTTAATCAAAATTATAATGTGTTGAATAAAAATACACGTGATATCTTACAAGACCCCTCATTGTGGTATTTCGTGATTTTTGTCAAATACAGGGGGTGTTTCTCCCCTCCTTTCAAGCCTCACGTGATTAATGGACGGCCCCTTATGTCATGATATCTATACCAAGCATTGTCTTTAGCTAATTCGACAATTAAAGACAAAGCATCAAGTTCATGTGATTGAAGAGTGCTTACAAGTAGCTGTATCAAATAATAATTTATTTCCAACTCCTCCTATTAATTTAACTTTCTGATTAATTTCGTTGCGGATTAAAGACAAGTTAGACATTCCCGGAGACTCGCCGAGCTTCAATGCTCGGTGTCATTACTTTGCGTGCCACTGTTGATCCTGGCTCACAGGAGTTACCGTGGTGGGTGTGAGGGCGGGACAGTCTCCAGAAGTAGCTGTATCGTCCAACAGCAGGGCGGGGCGGCTCTTTATGTCATTTTAGATATTAACTCATACATTACCACTCCTCCTGACCTGTCAACGTCCCGTTGCTGTCTCATCCCGTATCCTCTATAGATTTATCACTTTGGTCTTTAGAGATTGATCATTACCATTGAAGGAATATGTCCCTGACCAAAACAATAAAGTCATTGTTAACATTGTGTCTGTGTTTCTTGAATTCAAATGAAATTAAAATATAGCAAATATAGAATTTTGAAGCTATGTGTGTTTTTGTTGCAGCAATCAGTCCCGCCGGTGATGGCATTCCACTTAGGTTCATTAGGTTTCCTAACGCCCTTCGAGTTCAATAACTTCCAGGAGCAAGTTATGAACGTCTTAGAAGGTAAAATACATTCAGTATATTTTATAGTCTTACTTCTAGGTATTACAAATGACCTCACAATCACGATCTACTGCACTTACGTAAACTGCACTTACGACTTATTATTTTTAATCAACGTTTAAATATAATGCTATGTTATCATACTTACGTACCTTTTGAGTTGTGTGCATTAATTCTATGTTATTTTAATCATGATTTGACAATCATGATTAATCTTAGTAGCATTTACAGAAAACGGAAAATAGCAGCTTTAAATACACCCAACGGTCACATACAAATCCCTGACCCCATACTAAGATCGAGTCATATGTAGTGGGTTTCAGAAACTAGAGACTTTTCGATCTCACAAACACCCAGACGAAACAAATACCTGTGGCTCACTTAAATATTTGTTTCCGTGCGGGGATCGAATCCGCGGCTTCTCGTTTCACAGCTGGTTTCACAACTGCTCCATGGAGGCTGTCATTTCCAATGACATTTACACATTAAAGATCAGCCTTGATGATTCCATCACGTTAAAGAGTTAATCTTAACATTCTAGGTCACGCAGCATTAACATTAAGGTCTCGTTTGCAATGTGTGGTTTTGCGGAAGACTCAGGAGGACGGCAAGGAGAAGAAGAAGCCCACGACGATTCTGGTCCTCAACGAGGTGGTAGTGGATCGAGGACCCTCGCCGTACCTGTCCAACATAGATCTGTTCCTCGATGGAAAGCATATTACCTCAGTACAGGGTGATGGTGAGTTTCATACAATTTAAATATTGTTTTACCTGTTCTTATAATATACAGGGTATATCAAGACTGCTATCGGAAACGAAGCCGAGTGGTAATTTTAGTGACTTCAGAGCAAATGAAGCTAAAAATTTCGCAACAAAAGGCGTTATTTTTTTGTGTTTTCTTTTTTAATTCCTTTTGTATTTAGATGGTAAATCCATAGTTTTAGGTAAAATAATCATGTAAACCCTTGTGTACCATAGCATCTTTAGAAATAAAAAGGTGTACACTATTATTAAAAAAAACCAAATACCAAAAGAAATCGTCACTTTTTTGCACGATTATTAGCTACATAGTGTCTGAAGTCATCTAAACTATAAATCGGCTTCGGTTTCGGTAGGAGTCTTGATATACCCTGTATAGCTCATAAAAGTCTCAATTGAGAAGTTCATAGGAAACCCACGTCATGCGGGTAATTAGGTGCTGTATTCAGTTCGGTATGAGATTTTAGAATTCCTAATAGGCTTTCCCCCTTCCAGTGCTTTTACTTTCTCATTTGTAAAGGTCGGCAAGGCTATTACGATTTATAACTTTTCGAAAATTTGATTACTTTACAGCGTTCGTTGTTACAAAGCGTACTGATGTATTAAATATGTAATAAGTAATTTTATTTTCATGTATAACATTCACGTAAATAGGTATAAGTGTTGGAAAATTTGATGCACGGCTGTAATTATTTACCTTTTGATAAGACGCTTGATTGTTTGCTGAACCGATGCAACAACAAAGGGTATCAATAACAATTTGAAGGATTATGTTATACATGTCTTCTATTTTCAAGAGTATATAAGTTATGTAATAAGTTTGGTCTATCAACCTATCATATAAATCTTTATATAATAGTTTGTGTGTTCATTATGCTAATTGCCTTCCTTGTGCTAGGTTTTTAAGATAGCGATTTACATAAGTGAGATATTAATTTTATCAGATCAAATGTCATAAAAGTAGAACTAAATGCTATTACTCTTAACCGGATGATCTTGGACGTCTGGTGACGACTAAATTACTGGCACATTTGACAGTAGGTGCACATAAGTCTAATCATCTCTAACTGATTGATGTAATAATTCTAATGATGGTTCTATGTACATGGGCTAATCAGAGCCTGCGATGAGCTTAGTGGGTCACTGACGCGTATAGTACTTACCTATCGTAGTTAGACATGTAAAGTCCGCCAACCCGCGCCAGGCCAGCGTGGTGATTATACTCTAATCCCTTACAAACGTGCTTTCGATTCTAGAGGTCAGTGCCCTGCTATGAGTCATATATGGGCTGATACAGGCAGACAGTCAGGCATTTGATAACAGTGATAAGAATTCTTACTAAACAGATGAGATGAGATGGGCACGTCGAATTAGAGGTAGACCATTCTTTATATATTTAGATGATTTCGTGAGAATCGAAGGGAGACAGTAGATTCACTTGATGAGCCGAAAAATGTACCGTGGAAGAGAGACTATACCCGTCAATTTTTCATGTGGGTTCATAAAAATAAAACTTGTTATCTGGCTATATACGTCAATACCAGCAGCAACCTTTTCTTTTGCCCTTTCTCTCTCCGTTCTCTTATGTCCATCCAAAGGCCGCTGATTGTGCTTATTTTATGTGTTGTTTTAATTTCTGTTTTTCTTGGTGTACAATAAAGTTCATAAATAAATGAATAACATTTTACTCATTTGCTCAATAAGTTAAGATACAAGCCCGCACCAGAATTTAACCATGTTTTGTTCCATTCCCGCAGGCCTGATAGTATCAACGCCGACAGGCAGCACTGCGTACGCGGTGGCTGCGGGCGCGAGTATGATCCACCCGTCCGTGCCCGCCATCATGGTGACGCCCATCTGTCCGCACTCGCTCTCATTCCGACCCATCGTGGTACCGGCCGGGGTGGAACTCAAGGTATGATATTATAATGTAGTTCAATTATTGTTTCAGTTACTTGTACTTGTACTCTGTAGAGAGATGTAGGGTATGACCTGATGGATTACATCTACTAATTAATTTGTAATAAATAAATAATAATTCTACCCAACAGTCACATAATTATGTACTGTTGAATCCCCACTAAAATTGAGTCTTTTGTTGTCAGAATAATTTATATAAAAAAGTAAATAATAACTGCAAAGGTCATATACATTGTGCTGAATCCACACTAAGTATTTAGTTGTGGATATCAGGAACTACGAATCTTTATATTGTAAAACAATGCAGAGAAAAGTAAAAATTGATGTTTTATTGTGGTGTTTACCGAGCTGTAATCAGTGAAGTCCTTGTCAATATTTTTTTGTTATCACTGTGATGAGAAGAGCCTGCGATTCGCCTGATGGTAAGCGATACAACCGCTCATAGACGGTAGTAATACCTAGCAATTCCGTTACAGAGCAATGCCTGGCATTCTACTGCTCTCGCCACCTGAAGACATTAGATAATAGGTTATTAACTATGGAGGCCTAATCCAGCGATGATGGAATAAATCATGAACATATTCCACACTTTATCTACCTGTTTGGAATTCGTCTAAGTTGAATTGACTAAACTTGCAAGAAGAAAGTAAATGAAGGACAAGGATTTATGAATATCCACGAGAAAAAAATAAGCTTATGTCCAACAGCTGTTGGACATAAGCATACTTTTTTCCAGTGAAAAAAGTTGTTACCAGTGAAATAATATCACGATATCCAAACAATTCCAGACCTTAAAATATGTATCATTAATGCTATTAATAAGACATATAATCAGAATTGACAAAATGTTCCGTAATTCACCATATTATGTCCAACTTTTTCAATACACATCAAGTAAGGAACACACACATTATTTGAATTATTTGAACATTTATGTGAAATATATTCCTATTATTCTGAAGAGCATGTGACGTTTCTAGATCGCTCTGTCACCGGACGCGCGAAACGCGATGTGGGTATCATTCGACGGAAGGAACAGGCAGGCGTTACAGCACGGAGATAGGTACACTGCCTACACCAAATAGGGAAAGGGATGAGGGTGAATAGGGACTGGACTTGTCGAGATTTTAACCATTTTGTTAATTTGTTCTTATTTCACATAGAAATAAACTATGATAATAATAAGTACAACGAAAAATGTCGATAAATGCGCATCACTTTTACTTGTTTGTGAGACTGTATTGCAGCTGTTCCAGTGTAAAATCACTTCATAAATAAATAAACTTAACTTGGTACCATGTGATACCATCAAAGTGAAATATCAGTCCGTCTAAAAGTCATATACGAGTGCCCCAGTATGCTCAAAATCGGATATACATACAATCCGAAACAATTCAATCTTATATCAGTCAATTTTGTGGATTTGTAGCCAGGTTAACAGTAACCCGGCTGTATCGAAAATTTAATGGTTATTAATAGTGGCTTTAGTACTGGCATCCTGGGTTGCTACGGCGCTCCCTATCCGCCATCCAAACCCATACAAAACCAGTAATAAAATGAGGCCTTAAATTCCAAGATACGGTCCAACCGCGCCCTGTCTTAATGCTACTATTGTAGACAAAACACCTTGACAAATAACAAGACAATTATGTTAAAAATCGATAAGTTTAGTCCCTTCCCCGACCCATACCCCTTAATTAATTGACACTTAACCGCACCTTACAGCCTAACGTCTGCTTTGATATTGATCGCATGTCCTACTTATGGCCAGTTCTTGGTATTTTCTCATCTAATGAGTAATTACACAAGACTGGTCGGTAGCTTTATAATAAATAGTTAGTAACATTGTATATAGCTATATACATACTATTTCGTGTTGTTTTGTAATGTAATGTAGCGTTAGTAAACTCTGTTGCGTTCTTATTGTCTCGTAAAACCTATGCTATTTATAAATGAAATTAAAATTTTAACTGTGCATCAAATTCTAACTTAAAATATTTGCCAAGCATTCCTATAGGTAACAATTTATTTATTATTATTTAAGTTACGTTTACCAACGGCTAAAATCATAAAATACACAAAAATAAAGTTTTCGCTTACATTTAAACGAAATATCAACGTTGGATAATAATTTAAAACGGCGACATCTACTGGCAAACGCTAGAACTATTTCATCAGCAGAGTTTTTGTATGTAAAATAGAGTTGAGATGAAGCCACGTTGTTTCAGATAACGCCGAGCCTAGAAGCTCGTAACGTGGCCAGCGTCTCTTTCGACGGCCGATCGCAGTTGACGCTCAGGCCGGGCGATAGGTAACCACTAACGCTCACATCATGGTGGCTGGCACTGTTAAGATCATTCGGGTTTCACTACTGGGAATTGTATGGAAACGTAGGAATAATTGGGGTGGTTCAAAATTATAACCATTTATTTTCTAAATGGCAGAATGAAAAATACATTTGAATGTGAAAATGTGTCAAAAAATTTTTTTTTATTTGTATCTATCACCTTGTTGTGTCTATGACTGCAACTTATTCTGTGTCAGCCCATATACATCCCACTGCAGGGTATGGGCGTCCTCTACAATCGAGAGTACGATTGAGAGTGGTTAGGCCATATAATCCACCACGCTGGCCTGGTGCGTGTTGGCTTATTACAATAGCTTTTATATTTAAAAGAGCTCGAAAAAAAAACTTACGCATCTATTTTGGCTCTTAAAGTGGTTACATGTCCTATGGTTTTAGTAAAGATTTCTCCTCCACCAAATTTCCATTAGTTACTAAAAAAATGTTATACGTTTGCAAAACCATCACGTATCGCTTCGCCACCAAAAATAAACGGGTAAAGCATATGAAACGCAGAAGCCCGTACATAAATTATTCATTATTACCTACTTTTTCAATTGCTATTATTCACAAAAAAGATCACCGGTTTTAAGTTTCCCGTTATTGTATGTTATTAAGCTATATTATATGTACATATTGATATGTCAATAACGCACTGAAGCCGCTTGCATGACCACGCTTCGCTTTACCATGTAGCATGCACTTAATTATTTATTAATAATTAACATAATACTTAGAACTACTATTCAATGCACATAATTTATTTATGTTTTAAAATATTTTACATTAGTCTAGAAATAGGTACTAGTAGAACAATATAATTAAAATAACATATAATGTTTGTTATTTTGATGTAGCAATTGAATAATTTTATATTTTTTTGAACGAGTTCTCGTAAGTAGTTTTAAAGTCCAAATCTTTATTTCAACGTAAAAGTAATAATAGACAACAAAAATTTAAAGTTTTTTGGCTCACCATTTATTAACTTTAGTTTTTCTTAAACTTATGATTATTAAAATTATTTAAAGTAACATAATTAATAATAAAATTAATTTCTTTGTATGTAAAACATAAAATTTGCATAACGATAAATCAATTTTATTATTTTCTGACCATGTGAGTTACGAATCTTAACTATACATATTAATAAAATAATATTATCCGCAAACAGTCTCTACGTGACAACATCGGTGTACCCTGTGCCCTCGATATGCGCGCAGGACCAGATATCCGACTGGTTCGATTCCCTGGCCGAGTGCCTGCACTGGAACGTACGCAAGAAGCAGAAGCAAATGGACGAGCTCAGCGACATGACGCATTCCTCCAGCGACACCTTGGAAGACCTGGACAACCACCATGATGACAGACCAGCGGACACATGACCTAGATAAGAAGGGCGTTTGTAGCGGACTTTACAAGCACTGGTTAGGTTGTGGAGCCACTGACATAACGCAGAAGTTTTGTCGGTAAACATTTTCTCCCAAAACCCGTTTTTAAAAGCTGGCATCAGGCCTCCTTCAATTGATGCTAGCCTAATTTTCGAATAAAATAAATTATGAGTTCGGGATTTAGGTCAGATTATTTTTATCGTACCTTCACATATTTTATGAAAGACAATAAATCTAAAAACAGATTATCCGAAGGTATTACAATCAGAAATAAGTCACAGTGGTTTTGAAAAAGGAAGTAAAATATAATTCCTTAAGTTCAGATGTCACCGGTTTTCGACAAATTATCGGATTACAAAAGTGCTTGTATCGTCTACTATGAAATTGCTACAGTGCGGATGTATGGTTGGTGTAAACCACGTTTTTATTTCATTATGGTATGGGTATACTGTGTGAAGTTAAACTGAACAACGAGTTATCTCTAAGAGATTTTTAATAACAATACTTGTCTTGAATTAAATGGGGGAGTATTCTAAAAAAGCAATGAGGAAGATGCTGGTTTGTATAAAAAAATATATTAATAGACAATGAGCACTGCTACAAACTCATAAAGCATAAAAAGAACGTGTGAAGTGTGAGAGAGAGAACCGATCATACGGCCATTATTTATCTCATACTTACAGCCCAAGCGTCGTTTTTGATAGTTTGGAGATATTTGTGCAGTGCTCTATATGTTTTTATCAACAATGGGAATTTTATGAAAAGAAACATGCAGTTTTATTGATGAAAATTACACAGGTGAATCCAATTTTGAACAATCATTATGTTGGTTTTATTGTTCTTAGAAATGGTAAACTATGTATACTTTTAGTCCTGATTTATATTCAGTTAGTGATTTATATAACATTTGTAAATAAAATGTTAAAATGTATTATTCTGTATGCCCGTGAGCATAATTTTCATCAATAAATAAATTATCGACAATGTAAAATCCCCCAGCCCAATATGGTTAAACTAAATGTACGTAAGGCTACTTATATTTGTTATTTAATGTAAGACAATATTAAGCGAACGTAATGTATGATTTCATTATTGTGATCACAATTAATTTCAAAATAATTTACATTCCCTTGGACAATAAAAAAATATGATTTTGTTATGTCTTTCTTGGGTATGTTCGGTTCTAGGTATAGAATAATTTATGATTTACGTTTAATTTACTTTATTTGTATCGAAATCGAAGTCGACAAAATTATTATTAAAAATTTGATAAATCTCTTAATATCACTTTTTTAAGTTTCAATGTTTTTGTCAAACCAAAGGACTTTGTATGACACCAAATTTTTAACTGACTTCAAAAAAGTAAGGAGTGTCTCAATTAATCGGAATCTTTTGATAGGAAATGTACTCAGTAACTGCATTGCCGTAATTCCATCGTATGCTCAAGTACAAGTAAAAGATAATATTTATAGAGAAGATAAATATATGAACGCAGAGGTGCTAACTGAAATGATTCAGTGCCAATGAATTAAATAAGCCTTTTTTACCATATGTGTTCGTTAGAGCACAAATTAAATTTATTTTATGATTTTAGTAGCCATTTGAAATGCCCGGTTGTGCGATGGAAACTTCTACCTATGTCGTCACAATGCTATATTGTTTATATAAATTTAATTCCATAAAGTATATTTCACTCTTTGCAAGATGTTATGTTCCTTCCAATGAGTGAGATTACCTTCCAATATAATATGTATTTAGTGTTGGATGAACTTTATTTGGTGTTTTGTCAAGAGTACCATGATAATAAATGTATATACATTTTATGATAAATTATACAAATTGACTTTTGACATTTTTGTTATTTTTGCTCTTATATTGCTTCGATCCCAATTCCCAACCCACAGTCCTTTATCCCTTATGTAGAATACATGTAGAAGGGATGCTTGATTTGATGAGACCTGCAATTTATTGGTATTTACCTACATAATATCAATCTGTAAATAAGGGAACTTTATATACATACAGGGTATATCAAGACTGCTACCGAAAACGAAGCCGGGTGGTAGTTTAAGCGACTTCAGACTCAATGCAACAGAAAAAGTTGCAGAAAAAAGCGACAATTTTTTTTTGTGTTTTTTTTCCTATACCCCTATTGGAGTAGTAAATACATTTTTTCCTAAAATAATAGTATATACCCTTTTATTTATAAATACTCTAAGGTATAAAAGAGTTTAAGTTATTATTTTAGCAAAAACTATGGTTTTACCACCCAAAAATGACGATATTTAAAAAATCACAAAAAATAATTGTCTCGTTTCTATGCGAAATTTTTTATTGCATTGTGTTTGTAGTCATTGGCGGCGTAAAGGGGGGGCGGTCCGCCCCGGGTACCAAGCACCAGGGGGTGCCAAAGACACCCACAGAAAGCACACAAAATCTACCTGTATCCAGAAATAACTACCAACTTATCCGCTTGCACGAGTCTAGGAGCCACTTGCAGGGTCCTACATCACAGTTGATGCCGTAAAGGTCTCTATCATCTCCTGGTGAAGTATGTTAGAGTTGTCTTGTATAATCGGTGGAATGTTCATGTCCTGCCATGAGTCTAAGATCGAAACTAGTCAAGGCAGCAGACGCATTCTTCTAACTTCTTCTCGGCTTCTCAAACTAAGCGTCACGAAGCCCTGGGGCGTCGCAGTATTATCCCAGGGGCGATCGAGTCGAGTGAGCCAAACTGGAGCCCCGTTTTGGGAAGCTTTGCTCAGAAAAGCAAGCACATTCTTCCCATTATCAGTTAAACAAAAATATTTTTTTTTTATCTTTTCTAATTAAAATTAAGAGTTTTTCTGATAATCTATTATTAGGGGCTGGTCTGAGGGAATCGTAAAAAAAAATTCTTAAGGGTTCAGCTTCGGGAGGTCCTGGTCTAACTAACTCAACTTCGAAGATTCTGGCACCCCTTACCAGAGGCTGTACGCAGGAGTTGTGCGATCGATGGCCTTTTACGGTTTCTTTCCGCTGTGTGCCATCATTGTGAAAAAACACACTCTTTCGGAGTGCCCACTCTGGGGTGACGAGCGCAGAATACTTCATGCAGCCGCCAGAGTAGACCTCTCGCTCTCGGTCGCGATGCCCTCGATGGTCGAGATTGGCAAGGCGTGGCAAGCAAAACTCTCGTTCTGCGAGATCGTGATCTCGCAGAAGAAAAGCACGAGACGGGATCGTGAGGTGAACGATCCCGCTCACTGCCACCTGCACAAAAGGGTTGCCGGGCAATAAATGACTGAACCGCTGCGGCGCCTCTACCCTGTCGTAGAGTATGAGAATTTCGCAACGGTATTACCTAACCATCATAAGAGGCGACATTACGCTGGGCTTGGCATACTGTGCAGGGGGCGGTACGCCCTTACCTACAGCAACTTGGATATGAGCGACAGGGCGCATGGCCTCATCTTTGATGTAGACGACCTAAACATCTTTAACTGGCGCCGCGTTTTGAAACAGTCGCACCCTTCAAAAGAAGAAATCCGGCATACGGTCTGCCCAGCAACCTGTGTTCGTGGATTTCCGGCTTTCTGCACGGGCGTAGAATACGTGTAGTCGTCGACGGACACGCTTCGGCGCTCATGTCGGTAAATGCTGGAGTTCCACAGGGCTCGGTGCTGTCCCCCGCCTTGTTTATTCTGCATATCAATGACATGTTGTCGCTTGGCAACATTCATTGCTATGCAGATGACAGCACGGTCCATGGGCGATACCACTGCGGGCCTCCGGGTTGTCGAGTCGAAACTGTGAAGGGACACGAAGATCTTGTCATTGAGCTCAACCGGACCTTGGATCTCATTTCTACATGGGGTTCCAGGAATATGGTTGAGTTCAATGCCAAGAAAACCCAGGTGTGTGCGTTCACGTGCAAAAAATCCCCGTTCTCTCCCCTCCCCATTCTTCAGGGTGCTCCCCTCTCAGTGCGGAATGACCTGAGTATCCTTGGTGTGGATATCCGTTGTGATCTCAATCCAAGGAATCACATCCAGGGCGTAATATCTGCCACATCACGCAGGGCTGGAGTCCTGAACAGGGTGCGTCGGTTCTTCACGCCCGGTCAGCTTTATCGCTTGTATAAAGCGCAGGTCCGGCCAGGTATGGAGTACTGTTCGCACCTCTGAGATGGATCCCCCCAGTACCTGCTCGATGCCTTGGATGGATTGCAGCGGCGGGCCATCCGCATTGTGAATGATGCAGACGTTACGAGCAACTTAGAGTCGCTACAACTCCGGAGGGATTTCGCCTCTCTAAGCGTGTTCTACCGCCTGTATCACGGTGAATACTCTGAGGAATTATTCAACTTGATCCCCTCCACTTCCATTCCTAACCAGAACCACGCGTGCTGGCTTGCGAAGCCATAGCTTGATGGTCCACACCATCCCGGCGCGAACCAAACGGTTCTGAAATTCTTTTTTGTGCCGCACCGTCAGGCTGTGGAATTGTTTGCCGTCTCACGTGTTCCCTCCTTCCTATAATCCTGGGTCTTTCCGCCATAGTGTGAAAAGGCATCTTAGCAGGCCGGCATAATTGTATCTATTGGCATGGGACTGCCGTCCGATGCCAATGGATACTCTGCCTGGGTGGCATTTGCGCTGACCACCAGGCGCAATGCGGCTATTATGCCGGGCAAGAATTAAAAAAAAAAACATCCAGTAATGATTTTCTATAGGACGCTGAGGCCATGCGCTTCTCGCCTTGTGATGTTTGGGGCCGCCTATAATGCGTGTGACGGTCATCCAAGAAATTTAGTCGGTTTGCTAGCGGAGGTTTTGTGAGGGACCCGGCTCGGCCAAAACATCCCTAACGTGCCAGGCTGGAAGGCCAGTGACACTAACATACAGTTCCAGCCGCCTCCGTGCCACCCAAAGAAGAGCACAATAGCTTTCCTCCGATAAAAGTCAAATTTGATAAGTGCACGATCTCGAGTATCCGCTGTAGGCTTGTTTAGTATTAGGTGTTATGTTTATGTAGGGGTGCTCAATACAAAACCGCCCCGGGTGCCAACCTACCTTACGCCGCCACTGTTTGTAGTCACTAAAACTATCATCCGGCTTCGTTTTCGGTACCTAGCAGTCTTGAGATACCCGGTATATGATATACCTATTCTAGAAGCTGATAATAAGAATTTTTTAACTGTACGAGTTTACAATAACTTCTCTCACGCAATCAGGGACGATAAGAGTCAGTGAAAAAAGCTTTGCTACTTCTTTCCTGCTTTCTCATTATGTAGGTATGTATGCATATACCGTTTAGTTTTCTTTAACAAGAAATGTTTACTACTGTACTGTATCAGCCCATACCGTAAAAGTCGCCAACTTTGCCACACAGGTTAACATTGCCCTAAAATCATTTTTTTAACAATTCCGTTAATATGAAAAACATATTTAAGTCTATGGCATCATTTATTATTTGGTAGGAAAGTTGATTATATTTGTGATAGCACTGTGAATCGCAGTTATTCCTGAGTTTATTTAGTAGCTTGTGAGAGCTTGTCAAAAAAAGTATGTCTTTTGGCGGGCCAATTTCGTCTGAAAAATATTCGTGGATTGTGCGTCATGACGTGACCGCAGATAAATTATTTTAATGTGGCATACATTATGAATAGAATATGAATTATTAAGTATTTTAATAACAGTTTAGTTATCTAATCGTTAAAAAGTCATAAAATTTCGGGATGGGCAATTTTACCCTGACTTTTTCAGACCTGTGCTTGACAACATTGCCCATCATCAAAAAGTACCTAGGGTTGTCAATATCTCGATAAATTTATTTGATAAAATCTAAAAAGGTTTCGACGCCTGTTATTTTAAAGATCAATCGAATTCAGAAAGGTGTCTTTTTAATCGACTTAAAGAAAGGAGGTATTTATTTTGATTGCCAAATAGATCAAAACTTAAGTTGACATTTTGTTTGTAGCATATTTTAAATTTATTTAAATAAAAGATTTCTATAGCGTGCAATGCTTGATTTAATTACCACTTCCCATCATTTCATATTATGAAAAGTAAAAATATGAGAAATTATATAAAGTAAAATCAATTTACTGTAATGTGACAGTGAGTTTGTATGGAAAGAGTAAGAATCGCTAGGTAAAATTGCCCATAGTGTTTTGTTACGAGAATCTGTTAACTTAAGAGTTTTTTTCTAAACCACTGCCAAGATAGTTTTTTATACTTATTTCATTTGTAATTGTGGAATAATATGGGTCATATTTTGGCAGATATCAACATGGGCAATGTTAGCTGATCGCCACATAACTTTGCCCATCATTAAAATAATAAAAAATAAATTTAAAATATTAATTTATTTTAAATATAACATAGCTAATAGTAGCATATGGTTATGTAGTTGATGTAAATGAAAAAATATATACAGGTGGTTATAGAAAAAATATGAAATATAGCAGATTTTATCAAAAAATCGGGCAATGTTGGCGACTTTTACGGTATACGTCCTACTGCAGGGCAGGGGCCTCCCCTACAATCGACAGTACGATTGAGAGTGGTTAGGCCATATAGTCCACCACGCTGGCCTAGTGCGGGTTGGCGGACTTACATACCATAGAAATTCTTATAAATCGCTATGGTATGCAGGTTTCCTCACGATGTTTTCCTTCACCGTTTTTAGTGCGTGGTGATTGACTATCAATACACACATGGCGACATTGACGTAAAATATATGGACGGGGCGGAGAGCGGGAAAAGTGTTGTCACGAAAGTGGTCTGCAGCACCAGTGCAGCTATAAGTGTATTATCTATGAGTGCAGCGGTTGTGACGTCACAGCGCACCGGTCTGTAAGTCGTCGTAAAAATGCCCAATTGTATCGTGCGTGGGTGCAATAAACATGATCGAAAATTCACAAAAAATAAAGATAACATTTCTTATCACCGATAAGTAAAGATTATATTACTTTAAGTCAATACAACATTTATTTTAGTATTATTGAAAAACAATTTCATGGCCGTCATCAAATCATTCGGCGTATGTATTCTGCACGACATAAGAGTTCGGGATCACTCGTTGTGTGAGTGTGGTCTAGAAGAAGGCACTGTGGATCATATTTTTTTTAACTGCAGAAATCTCCACTCTTCTTTATATAAGTTTTTAAATTCTGATATCCCTAGACCAGTCAATATGTCTTTCCTTCTTACTCTCACCAATACTTCATTCATTCATACTCTTGTTAAATTTATTGAAGTAAATAATATTAAACTGTAATATTTTGTTGTAATGGTATTTAGTCCAATGGTTAGTTATGTTTTCTCTTTATGTGAATAATTTCGCTATGTTTTTAATTAAATGTATAGTTTTTTTTTGTGTTGTTGTTTTAGTTTCATCAATGTTTTATTGTTTTCTCAATATTAATTAAGTTTATAATTTTTTGTTCCGTTTTTTATTTTCCCAATTTATACGCTTTTTATTTAATCTGTGCTTTCCAACACTTGACATTGGCAAAATTGTCGAGTCTGCGACAGAGCCATTAAAAACAAAAACTGAACTGAATTGCACGACATAACTTTGTACTTTGCAGCGGCGCATATTTAGGAATGCGTAGACCTAAGCTGTAGTCGAACTGTAGGGCGATTCACGTATTATAATAAGTTCAGCTGCAGTGCAGTTGCGGTTAAGTTTCGATCAAAACAGCCCTTTTCGTATTCTCGTAATACGCTCGCGTCAAGTTCGCGTCACGCGAGCGCTTTAATGTATTCTACTGCTGCGCGTATATGTCAATGTCAAACAAATTTCATACGTCTGACGCTTAGAGTACCCATAATATAGAGGGAGCGCTGGTACTACAAAAACGTAGATAAAAATGGTGGTGCCGGGCCACCTTTTTCTGCCTTCCTATTGGCTAATATTTGAACAGGTTGTGCAACATACATAAATTACAAGGAAAAAAAATTAAAAATAAATAGTTTAGGTCTATTTAATTTCACTCAAACTCGTTTTAAAAGGATAATAGCTAAATATAATTTCGGCTATCAAAGGAATTTATAGCAATTTAATGCTAAATAATTAATTTAATTTTTGCTAATATAGGAGCACTACCAACATTACGAACAAGAAAATATCTACGTTTTTCAAAACGCGAATGTACGACAGCGCTCCCTCTATATTATAATACTCTAAGGTCTGACGTACAGTTGACGCGCAGCTCACGCGCAGCTAAACACTTACAAGAATACCATTTTGTACCAAAGCGTAAACTTAATTGTAACCGCACCGCAACTTGATCGGCGCGTCAAAAAGTTACGTGAACGCACTACTTATGCGGTGTAATTATTTGACATAATATTTACCACTTGATTTACATATTTTTAATCCGTAGCAAATTATACTACTATACCATTTCTAATTCAAAAAGTTCCATTTGACATTTCATACTTTTATCATAAATAACTTTGTGCAGACGTAACTCACACAATTTCAATAAAACTTTCCGTAAAACCATGGTATTATGAAGCTATTCTTATTTTATCACAGGATTTACAATCCATAATAACTAAATTTAAATCCTTTAAATAAAGCAAAATAACCATTTTAAACAACATACTTTTTTACTAGACGTCATTATAAAGTCACGTCGTTAGGTCTTCCATATGTAGAGTTGAGACTATGCAAACGGATTTGTATACGCATAATCGGTAAAAATATAAAAATAATCGAGCAGTTTTAATCCAGTTGTTTTCTAATTTTAAAAAGTACTGAATTATCAGCTAATAACAAGCATACTTGATACTATCAACGAACAACCATCAATAAATAATGTAATAATAATTTTAATAAAAGGCAATAATTTAACAATTTAATAATTTAACAATAATTTTGTGTATGTAGGCCTGTTGGTAAACGGACTGCTGAGACGCGGCTGCCCACATGTTCACGGTGGTCGCGGGTTCGAATCCCAGGGCAGACCTCTGACTTTTCGGAGTCATGTGTGTATTGATAATTGCAGGTCGATACAGACGTTCGAAGTATACAAGTATAGTAGAACAGACTAAGATTCAGAAAAATAAGGTTTCAACGCAGGGTCTTGTAGAATTTCGTAGAAATTTAGGGTTTTATAGTGCGTTCCATACATCAATAACCTAAAATATTTTTTTTAGCCAAAATTATAGGGTTAAACAAAAATGTACAAAGAATGAATATTGTAAGGAATGATAATATCGAACCGTTGGTGTCAAAATAAATTGAAAATTCCGAAAAAAAAGTGTCACAAAAAATTGCCATTTCGACTCAGTGGGCCGGGCCGCTAGTAATAAATAAATCATTGCTTTTGTTCCTTAATACTAAAGTGACTTATGCAATTGTGGATGACTCATTAGGATAAAGATGTACATAAAAAAAAACGAAATAATGTAAACTAAAAATGTAAACTGTAATCGATTAAGAAATACAAACAAATGGTATCGATATCTCGTTAATAATCGGATATTGTACTAACCGATTTATTTGACATCATCCCTATTTCATAATTTTGAGATATGTCAAATGAAACTTTTTGAATTAGAAATGGTATAAAACTACCTATAATGCAAATTAAAATGTGTTCCATTTAATAAAATAGGCTTACTAAGACGATACAAATTTTCAGATTCATTACTTTTTATTCTTTTTATTTTAATTCTTCACTGTGATGTTTTTTCTGTTATTAATTTGCTCACTGTATTTCACATATTATTTTAATACATAACTCATATACAACATATTTAATGTTAAAAAATCATTTTTCCTGATTTATGGATATACACAGAAATCAAATCAATTTTTATAATTTTACTTTAAATAACTACGACGTAACAAAGTTACGTCGACGGTCGGATCCTATAGCACACTACGTAGTTACATAAAAATCTAACAGATGGCGCGATTTTTACAGGCGTCTTTTTGACGTACCCAATGTACTGAAGGGCCTATCCTTAGTTTTTAAATCAATGCATGACGATGATGTTTACTACAGCATCGTTTAAATACCTGCAATCTCTACGAAACTCGTTGATATAATAAAATAAATTGAATTATATTAGAAATGATATTTGAAGATTTTGGCCCTACGCGACGTAGGTATAATATTATTAATAATTATACTCTTACAAAACTTCTTTAATATGTATTCTATTTTAAAATCAAACATGATCATCTTCAGATTTCCGAACGGATAATAGTCATTACCATAGATAATACACTTATACAACATGTAACAGATTTAAATGTAAAAGCGGAAAGTAGTACGTTCAGAATCAGCTACTGAACCGATATCAACATTTTTTTCGGTAGGTATTTTTTTTCAAAATAATTAGTTAAGACCAAGTAAATTACAGACACTCCTTCGTTTAGTACTCCGAACAAACGAAATTGAAACGTAACTCCAGCACATAAGATCATTTTTAAATGAATCACTAAACGAATACTCTAATAAACTAAATAATGAACAAAAATGAACTTTATTTCGATAGTCATAAAGTTTATTTGAGCAATCTATCATTAATCAAACGCACACAACGATAGGCCTCAATAAACGTAATAAGCTACCAAAATAAATAACTATCATATTCTCTTTTCCGCACATTTAACTACAACTAGATAGAGCAGGATGCAGCTATTGTTTAATGCAATTTGATCCATCCGACAAACGATGGCGCGCGCGGCGGTATAGGGATGCGCCGCGAAAAAAATTACTCCCGGTATTTGCAAGGCCGGGCGATCCAAATCCCGCGCAATACATGCACTTAAATGAAACAAATTAAATGTAACAAAATCAATATGAAAAGAAACAACAAATAGGTATTTCTATGAAAAATAATTTCGGGGAACGTTAAAATGGTGATTAAATTCGGTTTGTAATTTTGCTACAATGTATGCGGAATCCCGGTGTGTCAGATATCCCGTTATTGCAATCCCTAAATGGGCACCGAATATGTGAAAAAAATCTAGTCGTGCACCGCAGTTATCTGTGTCTACTTGTGTTTAAGTGTTAAGTAGATATTTCGATAACTTTCGCGCGCGATGTCTTATCGGTATTCGAATATTCAAATACACTGAAATGGTGAGAACTTTGGCACTGTGTGGTGATAATGTATCATTGGCATGTCTGACGGTATCTCGATGCTGAGTTCGGAGAGCGCTGGATAGGTCGCGGCGAACCTGTGCAATGGCCTCCTAGGTCACCTGACCTGACTTGACGTCTCTTGACTTTTTTTGTGGGGACGTAATAAATCTCTGGTATACTTCAGTGCAAGTACTAATGTGGAGGATCCAGGATGAGGAGGGTAATGTGGAGCAAATTCCTAAAAGTGAAGAGTGACACTGAAGTTTTACATAAATTACGTGAACAATTACGCAAATGTGCATCAAAGTGTATCAAGGTGGTGGACATGTCGAACATATTTTAAAAAGAAATCGCCTCATGAGTGCCATGTAACACGTAAGTTAATTTTGTTGTATTTTTTTGTGTTGTGATTAGGTTGTGATTCCCAATCTAGTATTCGTTGTTAGATATTGCGTTATCTTATTATCTTATTCAATAATAATGCAAAATAAATGACGCCCGTATCCTGCCCGCCTGTAGGAACTAAGTTTAGGGGAAGTGAAATTAATAATATTTTATAGCCGATTCATGCAAAATATTGTCTTATGTTGGGTTCGTACGCATTATATCTAGTAAGTAAAATATTTAGATTTTATAGTTAAAACACAAATGTTATGCTTACAGATTAAATAAATAATAATTTGTTTACCAAACCACCCAGTAATCAGTTACGTACGTAATTTGTAATTTGTATTTCGTATATTGTCAGCTGTTTCTGCCGGCGCGGCGCAGCGGTCGGCGACCGGCGTTAGGTACTCGTGTGAATGTGTCTTGTGTACATGTGTGCGTGTCCGGCGAGCGTGTGTAGTAGTACACTCTTATTTGTAACTCGTAAGGTGACCATGTTAAGTGCCTACATTTGGTATAACTAATTTCATAAATAAAAGATTTTGTAATTATGATAGTACGATTTCAAAGCATAAACTATGATTGCAATAATATTTTAAAGTTGGGGTGTCTGAGGTTGTGAATTAATCCTGTTACACGTTGTATATGACATAGATAAGCAACAGGATTTTTTTATATAAGCTTCTATTCCACCGCTTATAGCTGGCGTTAGTATCGCTGTTTAAATTAGGGTTTTGGACCTTCACTAGATGGCGCTTTCATGCACTTTATTATTTCGTAACGTTAACGTACAATTCTATTTTATTATAAGGAATTTTGTTATACAATTATTAACCCGTTCTTAATCAGACCAATTTATTTGCATAGTTTACAGTTTTATAAATTGATCTCAAACAAAAACAGATTAATAATTGTTAAATAAAACAAATCGGTGCCATCACGTTTTTTTATATTTGCAATGTTTTTTGAAATAATTATAAGCATCTGCCTTAACTTTATCATTTTCGCTATATTTGCTAAGTTTTCCTTTTAATATTTTTGTAACCCCACCACACCAACTGTGTAGAATTATATTGATAGTCATAGAAATTATAAATTTTTTAAGCAGAATTGCATGCAGTTGACCTGTGATGAATTCGAAATCACAAAGAATATTTATATTAAATGAAATTATGTCTTTCAAGTTTGGAGACTCCGGAGATTCCTGTATGCACCTAGAAATAGCTTTTACCATACTTTTAATCAAAGTCATAAATTCTGTAGACGGATACGTAAGAGACTTTTTGGTCTTTTTCATAAATATATGATTTTTCATCTCTTTCGCTTAGTAAAAGATCTTTGATGCATACAGGACAGCTTTTAAAAATTCTTATTCGCGCTTTTTTTAATACCGAGCCTGCTACATATTTTTGGGTTTCGTTATTTAAAAAATCATCTCTTTCATGAGAAGGCTCGGCTGGAGTCTCCAATTCTTGCAATAAATTATTAATATAAATATCTTCATGATCAGTGCTTTGTAAATTGCAAGCATCTTCTGTTAAAAAACTTTCTATTGACTGCAATATTGAATTATTATCATCTTCACAGTTAGCGTTTACAGAATGTGGGGTTGCAAAATTATTTATAACTAATGTTTTGAACGCATTTATGAACTGTCCACAATTTGGATTGGTATTTCTAACACCGTTACTTCTAATTTTTGAAAAAAGTTTTCCAAAGGATCTTGGTTAATATTTCACGGCAATATACTAGTAATTTTAAATTTTAAATTTAAATGTAGCCACAATTCTCTGTATATTTGGATATTGTGGATCCAATTTTTTAATGATGGTACTTTTTGGTAAATTATAGTACCATCTTTTTTTTTCATTTCGAATCCCATGGAACGAATTACTGGAATAAGTTCATTCCACAGCTTAAAGTGAGGGGAACCATTTTTTAAACAGCTCCTTAACCTCTTGTGTTGCTCGTTGTAGGAGTGTCCATTAAAGGAGTCAAATAATTGGTCCATGATGAAGAGCAAATCTGCTGTATCATGACATTCTTGTGGAAGAATGTTATGTCCTAGGAAAAAAAAACATATTAGAAATTGTTTTAGGATGTACTATATTATAAATTGGAACAACAATAACTTTACTTTGATAATTATTTTTCACTTTTGTAAATATGTATCAAGAAAATAAAGTTATACATTTCTGTTCTAGTTTTGGTATTGTACTATATTTAAGTAGTAATTTAAAGATATTATATTCTAGTGGTTTAAGAAATTAGACAAAGCAATCATGGGCAACCCCAAATTGTGTTATTTCTGCTATTATTATATTTGGAAGGTTACATAATACACGGGCACAATTAATTAGACACTACTTTCAATATAAAGCGGTATAATGAAAATAGATACTAACTTGCGCAAAACTTCATGGCTGCTGACAATCTTTGGCTGAATATCTGTTCCAACAATATTCCAATACAGCTTTCCAAGAATTAAATCTCTCCTCATTAAAATCCTCCCATTTTGGAAATCTGTGTATTGGTCCTGAAAATTAACAAACATATTGTTCATTTAAATAAAAAATATTATTGCCAACGTTCATTTAATCATTATTCTACCAAATATTTTAGGGCCTACCTCACCAAGACGCCATGTTAACATATGAAATTGAAATTTTTCAGGTAAGTAAGTTGCACTAAAGTTTAATATTAATTGATTGGAATTTAAAATTGGCATCTTGTGAAGTAGGTCCCCCGTGATCGAACTTAATTCACATATTTTTTTAAAATGAAACATGTATTATCTGCATGCCATATTAATTTGTTTTTATTATACTATTACTTCTAAGTATTTGGTACTTTACAGCCCACCAGTACAAGAGAATAGCCATTCATGGTATCGATAAAAACAATGTAGATTGCAAACCTAAAAATCAAAAAACCAAAAACAAAATTTATTATTGCATTTTTATGGGTTGTTCTTAGACATTTTACTATTTCATCCAAGGTCACAGATTTTTTAAACATCAAGTAATTATCATCACATTTTGAAATTTGTCCACAGAGTTGATGGCAAAATGGGCATTCCCCTTTACTTATATAAATCATAAAATTCCTATAATAATAGGTATATAAGTAAAATAATGAAGTGCATGGTGGCCTGTTGGTAAACAGACTAGATGCGGCTGCCAATATGTTCACGGTGGTTGCGGGTTCGAATCACAGGGCACACCTCTGACTTTGAGGAGTCATGTGTGTATTGATAGTCAATCACCACACACTAAAACGGTGAAGGAAAACATCGTGAGGAAACCTGTATTCCATAACGATTTATAAGAATTTCCATGGTATGTAAGTCCGCCAACCTGCACTAGGCCAGCGTGGTGGACTATATGGCCTAACCACTCTCAATCCTTCTCTCGATTGTAGAGTAGGCCCGTGCCCTGTAGTGGGACGTATATGGGCTGATACAAAAGTAAAATAATAGGTAAATTAATTAATTTCTAACAGCCCAATGAAATTTAAACTTTTTTCTTGGTAGTGTTGTTTAATAGGCAGTAAACAGAAACGAATGGAAAGATTTGAGGGAGACCTTTGCCCGTTGGACAAAGAAGTTAGCAGTAGGACAATATAGGTAGATAAAATAAGTGAATATACCCGATAATTTACAATTAGTTCTTAACGTGTCTGGGACGTGATTTACGTTCTATAAATTATTTAATAAATTCATGTGATATAAAAATTCAAACTTACCATCGAGAATGCATCCAAAATAGCATTTTAATTCACTTTTCTTAGGCATTTTGTCCAAGAAACAAATAACGGAATCCAATAACAAGCCAGGTAAATCGTGAGACGTAGAAAACAAAATCCAAAATCCGAAGCCAAGTAAAATCGTTGAGGGAGAAATCACAGAGTCCATAAACAGTCCAAGTCGAGGTTTATAATAAAAAACAGACAAATAAACTCAAAACTTAACGCACGCGAGAACAGTGAAAAAAGTTTTGAACAATTTTGAAACTTTTGAATTTGACGTTTACCAAGAATCAGTGTTACCAAATATAAATCTAAGATTCTACCAAAGATTCTTCTGTCGTGCGGCTAATGTCTGCTAGGAAAAAGTCTCATAGTTTGTGAACATAATTCAATTTAATTAAAAACTCAAAAAAATATAATTTAGTAACATAAGTAATGGTAAATAAGTCAAATAGGGTAACTTTGATCCGGTGTGATTATAGTTATTATGTAGGTGTAATCTCTTACTAGCATTTATGTACATTTAATAGAATTAGCAAGTTGAAGTGGCAATGGGCAGGGCTCATAGCGCGGAGATCTGATGACCGATGGTGTCGGAAAGTGCTCGAATGGAGGCCACGTAGCGGAAAGCGCAGCGTAGGACGTCCACCCACAAGATGGTCCGACGACCTGGTAAAGGTCACGGGACGTCGCTGGATGCAGGCTGCCTCCATCAGGTCTCTGTGGAAATCATTGGGGGAGGCCTATGTTCACCAGTAGACTTCCTTTGGCTGATGGATGGATGATGTACAGTCAGCGACATAAGTCGCTGAACACTTCACATTTTTTGATAAGCTTTTTATGAATTAAAATTTGTACGTACTACTCTGTAGTCGTAAAATATAACCAAGTAAAGTCATCTATGCCGAGAAGTGCCATACGATATTGAAAATAATTATTATTTTGGATGATAAGACAATTTCAAATCTCGTGAATGTGTAGCGACTTATGTCGCTGACTGTACATTTACCTTATATTTTGTCATTAAAAAAATGTTCGCTGTTTGAACCAAAGTTATATTGAGAAAAAAAATTAAGATTTCGGAAGTTAATAATTTGCCAGGGATTGCAAATTGCATTTTCCATGTAGATTGGGATGGATTTTACTTAAGTAATTGAAGCTGAGTAAAGCTACTAAAATTTTATAGATTTCTCAAGTTAGTCACACTGCCAGAGTTCTGATTTACCATTTAAATAAAACATATTTGAGTATTTTGAAAACTTTGATGATCAAATTATGCCACAAATATCCCGATATTTTAAATGGTATTCTTTAAAATTTTAATTAATTTTTCATATTATTATTAAATATATAATAATATGTTAACACCCATCAAGTGACTGAGCTGCCATCTTGTGAATATTATCCAAAAAAATATGAAAATTATAGCTCCACTCATAAAAGATGGCGTGGTAACACATAAAATAAATCTAATATTTATATGTATGGGAGTTTCACTCCCATGGTCATTACGACAGTGCACTTTCGACTTGGCAGCATGGTCGCATGGTCTTGGATCTTAGCCGGTTCCTTACGGAACGAAAAGAACAAAAAAAAAAATGACAGTTGACACAAACTGACAGAAAAAAATAACCTCAAAATCTCAAATTGTTATTTTTTTGTGAAGAATGTCTAAACTACCCGTCTTATTGAATTATATATCCCAGAGAGGGATATCCCTCACCGCTCCAAGAGAGGGCAAAAGAAACTTTAGAAAATTCGTGATGCCTAACAAGAGGGGTTCACGGTTACACAAAGCACGACAAGGGACGGAAAACAGAGAGCTCGATATTGACAAGCGAGGAGTCAGAGACGTTGGCTACTTTCTCAACGGGCGGTTTGTTACAGTACCTGAAATGATACCTGAGTTGATTGTACCAGACTTGAAAGGTTTCGAACTTAAACCCTATGTTTCCTACAAAGCAGCTGATGTGATTCAAAGCGAGTTCACGCCTCAACAGCTCTTCGACGCAGTCTACAGTAAGAAGATCGTGCTAGACTATAAGGCGGGGAAACTTGATACTGAAGGAAATCCTCTAGAACCATCTGAGGATGAAAAACTGCAACCTGATGAAGCTGTTTCAAGAGCAAAACGAACTGGCTCCGATATATTTTAGATGTATTATGTATTTATAAATAATTAGTATAGTTAAACAAATAGTTATTGTATTAAATGTTGTACAAATTAAATTTGTTTTGTCATCACTATTTACAAAATGTTGGACATACAACACAAAGTAGACAAGACAATGTCAGGTAAGCAATCCTATAAACATGACATAAGACCCTCAAGGTTTGTGGCCTTTAGAGGATGCTATCAATTGGATATCTTTGGTATGACTGCAAGATATGTAAAATTTGTATGAGAATTTT
Organism: Hyles vespertilio; assembly: GCA_009982885.2. Lineage (NCBI taxonomy): Eukaryota > Metazoa > Arthropoda > Insecta > Lepidoptera > Sphingidae > Hyles > Hyles vespertilio. The sequence continues at coordinate 5,290,597 of CM042806.1, read as the reverse complement.
ATGACTATTGTGTGACCCACAAGGAAAAATATTTTGAAATATGCTTTTTGTTATGTTTGGTATTTTAAAACTGAGTTAAACTAAACTAAAATAGTGTAATAACTTTGGATGTCTCATGTGGAGTATGACGCCCATTCATAAATAAAAATAAAAAAAATACAGCTAGCAATTTCACATGTACTCCTGACCGCGTACTAAGATAAACAAGTTGTTGGTGTGGGTATCAGAACTAGGGATTATTTGGTCTTGCAACACTTGTCTTGGTTCAGGGACCATACTCTCAGTTCACAGCCGGACTCTTATTAACTGATCCACAGAGGCTGTTAGAATTTATCAATTTAAAATTAGATGGTTTTTTATACCTCTAAAATAATACTTAGACCCATCACACATACAAAATGGGAAAATGGGTTTCCAGAGATTATCAATTAATTGAGGTAAGTTCCAGTATTATCCAGGATTTAACAGGAAAGATTTTTGGTGGCTATAAGGATGCGTCCCTTATTTATGTCACCTTTGTCGACCTTTTCCCAGGTCACTGATTAATCGAGAATGCGACGTATTTACAACTTTCGTAAAATTTTAGATGCAAAGCCATCGAAGATAGATATGCACGAAAATTAATTGTGTCTATTATCCTGTTATTCTCAATGCCATTTCCACTAGGTACGATGATGCATGTTGTCACTTGGCGTTATCAGAGCAAGCGATCCGTGACGCGACCTTAGACCCGTAGATTCTTCGAATATTAAAATTAGCAGTGGATAAATTTAATCTCGTAAACTTTGTAACGCAATAATTAGAGCTACAATTGTACATCCTTTCTATCGCGATTGTAAATAAGAAGGGAATATCTGATCATTGAAATCTAAACTCTGAAGCACCATGAGCACCAGGTAGCTACAACAAGACATGCGCAATCTAAAGCGCCTTAAATTTAGACAATAGCACGTGATACTGCTTTCTACTGCGACGAAAATAACAATAGGCGCACGAGAAATTTTAAGATTACGACTATTCAAGCTTAGATTATATACTCGTCATAATCTAAGTATTCAAGATCCTTTGATTAAACGGTAATTATATTTTACTTACTACTAATCCATAATATCTATGTAAGTTAGATTGACCGGCTTTCATCTACGATCCTATATTATACATTAACTTTAAAATGCGCAGGTCGGCAAATCTATACTAATATTATAAAGCTGAAGAGTTTGTTTGTTTGTTTGTTTGAACGCGCTAATCTCAGGAACCGCTGGTCCGAAAATTCATCCAAATACGAGGAAATTTTATTCGTGGTCTGATTGGTCGATATTCTATACTATAAAATATTAGTATAGATTGATAGTCGGAATAGAACATTTTGACCGCCATTTTGAAACGTGTATCTGCACCCGGGCGGAGCCGGGCCGGACCGCTAGTATATAATAAACAAAAAGAGACGGAATTGTTACCGATAGATAATTTTCGTGTTTAAAAGCATAAAACCAAAGCTTCAGAATATCCAAATTTCAAATTTTAGAAAAATTTACCTATTGCTTCGAATTTTCAATAAACCAGTCCAGTATTTTTTATGAATTGTATATCTAGTGTCTACTGAATAAAATTATTGATGTTCCTAAGGAGCGAGACGGGATCTCAGCCTCAATTAACCCAATAATACCCAACGGCGATAACATAAACTGAGATATTGTATAGGTACAAGAGGTACACATAAAGATGCATCTATGTAACTAGGTAGGTAGGTACCTATATGTTATCGTTATTTATGCACATGTTATCGGCTATTGGTTTTATCTGCCTACGCAGTTATACCATAATACGTGAGCCAGCGACTAGTATTTTACTTTCTGGCGAAAAGGAATGTAAACCATTTTAATATCTGGCTGATACGCGCACAACGACAATATAACATTAACTGGGGAGATGACCCGTGGTTTATCTATATTACACCTTACACCAACCAAGATTACGTTCTAGACTATTTTATCATTCAAACGAGGGTTATTATTTCGCGCGGTTGCGGCACGCATGCGCATTTTGTTTCGTTTTAATATTTTATCCATCAAGTTTAAATTATTATGGGTGGCAACTATTCCGCGATGGATCCGCTACAGGTCCCTGTCCCCGATATAGCGAAATTATTCGAACGTGACGGATATTTAAAGCCCTACGAAAGAGAAATTCGGCGGAGGTAAGTCTTCAATGATTATTTACTTGTGTGGAAAGTTATCTACTTTCAAAGACAGTGAAAACAGTGTATAATAATAAGTTAAAAGTTTGACGTGAGGTTACTTTGCCGTGTTTACGATACAATGGCTGTAAAGCTGTACAGCGCTTTAAGCGTTGTCATTTTGGTGATATGTTTATCATTCTAATAAAAAGTGAATATGATATGTTTAGAGCATATTTTGTTTATTTAAGTTTGGTATTCTTATTATTGTACAGAAAAATGTTCATTATAGTATTTAATTGCACAATACATACAATTGGAGGTTGATATAAAAATAAAGCGCTGGAAGCGCATCATATCGTATGAGACAACCCCAATGTCAAACTTAAGGTCAATTTGATAATAGAAAATTAATAATTGCTAGGAAACTGTACAAAATAATCTTCTAATCAAAACTTGCGCTTATAATTTGATTATTTACATCGTGAAGTTATAATATATACCTACTTAGTATCATTGAGCTTAGTATTTACCGACCTAACGCCGTTTATTAGTGTAATTTAGTAAAATAGAATAGAAACACAATTTCTATGAATTATTAATTATAGTTTGAAACAAATAGTCCACTTAAATTTATTTTAGAATAGGTGTCTCTTGACATGCATATTCTATTAAAAGACCAATGGTGGGTACATTATTTATAGGCATTTGCATTCCGAATGCTGATTGATTGTTTCAAATATTTAAACTGGACTCAAGAATAGAATTTATTCTTGGCATTTAATGCCATGCACACTGCTACTATAGTTGAGACTTGAATCTTGATACAGATAACATGTTTGGTTTTTTAATAGAATTATTTTATTGACAAACATGCGTTGTGCAATTTACTCAAGTCAACGAACAGTTAAAGCAAATATAATGTATATCAGTAGGTATTCTAAACATTAAATGTAGCTAATCAAATATATTTACAAATTGCACACAAGTTTATTTTTCTTGAAGACATTTCATACCGTTTGCTGCCTTTGGATAATTTTGATAAAGAAGAACACTAATATAGTAAAAAACTTAATTTACACACGGTTTTTATTTTTATTAAAAATAATGCCATAATTTCCAGATATGCATGTTTTAAAGACTTATGGGACCGGATTGAATCGTGGGAGGGAGGTGTGGAGGGTTTCACAAAAGGCTATAAATACTACGGACCTCAGTACAATGAAGATGGATCAGTAACGTGGCGGGAATGGGCGCCTGGTGCGCACTCTATGCATCTACAGGGAGACTTCAGTACGTAATATTAACTACGACGCCGGAATTAATAAATTATCCTTATCCCTATCTGTGGATCAATCCTGAATTATGTATATAAGCCTACCAAGACAAGTCGAAGAAGGGCGTGTCGATAAATCTTTGAACCGACGCGACTGGTTGAATTGTGCGATCAGTCCATAGATTTCTAGTCGTAATTCATGCATACCCTCTTTTCACCGTAATATAATTTGCCATTGGCAAATAATTGCCGTAACTCTCTGAGGTAACGGAGGATCAGGATCAAAGGACGATGGAAAATAATGATTGAAAATTTACAATATGATAATGATAGATTTGTAAAATATTGTATGCATAATGCATTTTGTCCTTTTGAGTGCAGTAAAGAAAAAAAATAGTATTCTCCATTTTAGAGAAAATAATAATTAAAATTAGGTTTACTTTCGACAAGTTGAATCGCAAGGGACCAAGGAAAATAGTCCAATAATCGAGATATATAAAAGAATAAGGATCCACAACAAGAATAGTGACGTCACTGTTCTTTACCGCCATTACAGTTAGGGCGTGCGAAAGAGATAGAGATATATTCCGATAGAGAGATATTATACATATCTACCGGCTACTCCACCACTTTCATTTTTAAAATACTAATAGTTTCCTTACTACAACCAATTTAAACAAATTATTGTGGACCGTATTAAAGTGAATTATTTTCATTAAATTACAGATGGATGGAACTCAAAAAGCCATCCGTTCAAAAAGTTAGAATATGGAAAATGGGAGCTACATATTCCGGCAAATAACGATGGCTCCTGTCCCCTAAAACACGGGAGTCGCGTCCAAATCATAGTGAATGAGAATCTGTACAGGGTGTCGCCTTGGGCCAGCTACGTCAAACCCTTCGAGGGGTTTACATACCAGCAATTTATTTATAAGCCAGATCACGTGAGTATTTTACCCATAATTTTGAATGTGAAATATTATATTGATTTTTTTTTAATTCCTTTTCCCTATCAGTTGTGTTATCCCTGAACTAGATTAAAGTTGTAATTATTGATATTCATGCATTAATTAGGCACATCTTCAAAGAGGAATGAAGTGAAACAAATGCACGTTAATTAAGTCCAGCTAAAAATTATATTGGTGAGAGTTAGGGCTTATTGGCGTCAGAGGCGGCTCGTGAAATTTTTTGATGGGGGTTCCCAAAAAATTAATTGAAAAACTAGAGCTTACTATTCATTATATTTGTATACAAAATCCATTCGCCGGTCTTTTTGGCGTGCGAAGATATCTATTACTTTCTTGTGAAAATGGAATCAGAAATGGAATTGATTAAGCGTATAAACTATTTTTTAATACTTCTTTTTAAAAAAACTGCGAATTAACTGACGAAGTCGACGAGCTTGCTTGAAGTTGTTTGTATACATAAGGACGACAACTGCGCATGAGTAGGATATCACCTCGGCGCGCGCACGGCACGACTGGCTGAACGACAACTGAGTGACGCGCAGTGACGCGTGAGCGGCGCTCTAGGGGCCCTACTATATTCAACGAAACGAAGTTCGAAACTTCGGATGATCGAAGTTTATTTACGATACGAATGCACCTACATATACTTATGGTCGTAACCATAAACTTATGGTTACGTTGTACGTTATACAAATTCGAACTTTTACAAAGTAGATACATTCGTATGGTATATAAACTTCAATCGTCCGAAGTTTCGAACTTCGTTTCGGATTTATACCGGGTATCTCAAGACTGCTACCGAAAACGAAGCCGGGTGATAGTTTTACTGACTACAAACACAATGCAACCAAAAATTTCGAGAAGAAACGCCACAATTATTTTTTATGATTTTTTAAATATCGTCATTTTTGGGTGGTAAATCCATAGTTTTTGCTAAAATAATAATTTAAACACTTTTATACCTTAGATTATTTATAAATAAAAGGGTATACACTATTATTTTAGGAAAAAATGTATTTACCACCCAACTATGGTCATAAGAAAAAAAATAACAAAAAAAAATTGTCGCTTTTTTTTGCAACTTTTTCTGTTGCATTGCGTCTGAAGTCGCTTAAACTACCACCCGGCTTCGTTTTCGGTAGCAGTCTTGATATACCCTGTATAGTAGGGCCCCAGATTACGCTAATTTCTCATACGATATCTTTTGTTTCACGCGTCAGGCCGAGTCGTAGCTCTCTTTCGCACTCATTGAATACAGTACTAAGGCTCAGTTGCACCAAGTAACTTTGCCAATACTAATAAATTGCCTATGAAAATGTCATCGCCATATATTTGAGATGTATTTGACCATGCGAATGTATGGAATTGACAGTTTCAAGGGCAAAGGTATTGGCAAAGTTAATTTGTGCAATTGAGCCTTAGAGTCGTACTAAGCTTCGTTTCATAGGAGCGCAATCGCTGGCGCTCCACTCGGTACAAATTTACGCTACATGTACCTGTATAGGTAATATAATAGACTTATTATAGGCGTAGTAAAATATAAAGAATGTAATGTAAGGATTTATTTTTTTTTTTTTTTTTGCATTGAATGGCGAGACGAGCAAACCGTTCGCCTGATGGTAAGCGATACGACCGCTCATGAACAGTAGCAATATTCCACTGCGCTCGCCATCCTGAGACATAAGATGTTAAGTCTCAATATGTCCAGTAGTTGCTCTGGCTACAATGTCCTTCAATCCGAAACACAACAGTGCATTTAAGCAGTGTTGTTTCACGGGAGAAATAGACATTGCGGTGGTACCTACCCAGATGGCTTCTCACATATGAGAGACCTACCACCAGTAATTTATGTTTTATAAATAAATATAAATTATTAAATTAGCTAAGTATGTAATTTTCGTGGGAGTGCACTGCACCAGCGCTCTTTCGGATGAGCCGCCTCTGATTGGCGTGTTTATTTATAATGGAATTCATTTTATATACCTATTGTATTATTAAAATCGAATACCCCATATGCATAAATCATAAAAAAATCATTATTTTAATAAAATTTCCTGCAATTTTTTCGTAATCTTTACAGCCATACCAATTCAAGCATCCAAAAGTAGATAGGCCGAAGTCCCTCAGGATCTACGAGTGTCACGTGGGTATAGCCACTCCTGAGGGTAAGGTGGGCACCTACAATGAGTTCCGCGAGAACGTACTACCCAGGATCAAGAGGCAGGGGTACAACGCTATACAACTCATGGCGATTATGGAACACGCGTACTATGCCTCATTTGGGTACCAGGTCACCAGTTTCTTCGCTGCGAGTAGGTAAGAGAATTTTAAACGATGTAATTGTTTAAAAAATGGATTTATAAATTAAGTAAATTAATTTAAAACCCTCTTTACTCATGAATGATTTTGACGAGAAAGTTTTTAATGGTGGATATGCGTATATGTTGGTTTACTCTTTTACTCAAAAACTTCTAGATGGTTTTTTATGCCAATTTATAGCATTAATAATTATATATCGAACTCATATAATTAGGCTACAATTTAGTGGGCCCATTCAAAAGGATCTGTTCCGAGTCATTGACACATACCTCCAAAAGCACTTTGGTGGCGGATTTCAAAATACAGTTAAATCAATTAATAAATAAATACACCCAACAGACACATACATAGTCGTAATCGCACATTAAGGTCAATTAAGTCTTGTGTCGTGCGTAGACCCACGACACCACCACCCCACCCAGACCCGAGACAAATACTTTTGGCCCCACAAACCTTTTTTTTTTTTAAATAAATAACACCCAACAGTCTCATAGTCCTGTCCCCACACTAAATCCAGTCTTGTGTCGTGGGTATCAGGAACTACGAGAGACTTCGCCTCACAAACACATAGACCCGAGACAAATACTTTTGGCCTTAGAAACATTTCTCTCAGGGCGGGGATCGAACCCTGGTTCCACAGCAGGTGTTTAACTGAGCCAATAAATCTATTTCTTTGTCAGTCGCTATGGCACTCCATGCGAGTTGAAACAGCTGATAGACCGCGCTCACGAGATGGGTATATACGTACTCCTCGACGTGGTTCACTCGCACGCCTCCAAGAACACGCTGGACGGACTCAACGAGTTCGACGGCACCAACGCTGGATACTTCCATGATGGACCACGAGGCACCCATGTGCTGTGGGACAGCAGACTGTTCAACTACTCAGAGTAAGTTTTTAATTATTTTTTTTTTATTTCAATGAATGGCGAGACGAGCAAGCCGTTCGCCTGATGATAAGCGTTACGACCGCTCATGTACAGTGGCAAAACCAAACAACACCTCGTATTACAAATGCATTGCTTGGCATTCCACTGCGCTCGCCATCCTGAGACATAAGATGTTAAGTCTCAATATGTCCAGTAGTTACTCTAGCTACAATGTCCTTCAAAATGGACCACAACAGTGCATTTACACTGCTGTTTGCATTGATATTGCTGTGTATAGTGTTGGAGTAAAGGCAATCGGATGACAGAGTTGGTAGCCTCGTAAGTCATATCTCTCGTAGAACCCTACTTAAACAGGCGTCCAAATGTAGTAAATAGGGGGTTCCTTTGTTTCCCATGAGAGGGACGAGTAATGGTTAATCTCAATGATAAGTTTATATTTATAGACAGACATTCACAACCTACTTAACGTAGTGAGCGAATTTTATTTTTTACTAATAGTACAGGCAACGAAGCAACGGGTTACTCTTGTCCGCAATGCATAATTTGCTAGGATTTTTTTTTCTCATGAAGAAGTGGCATATGACCCCACTAAGTTAAAAACCCAAAATACTTACAAAAATGGCGTCCGCTAGAGCCGCCATTTTGGAAAACGCGTTTGAAGCCATATCTCCGGAACCGTCCACTTTAGGCCCATCATGCTAAGGACCTTTCTTGTAGATAATTAAATTTCCCATCTTTTTTGTTCAATAATTTTTTTTGTACCATTAACCGTTCGCGATTTACAATGTTATTAATTTTCATTTTATACCTTTTTTACAATAAATTTTACATGGATTTTTAACAAAATTTACTATTTCCTCATTGCTTTGTTCCCTTATGCCATCAGTATTTAATAAATTACGTGATAATCATGGAGAAATCATTGGATTTCATAATTACGCTATGCATCCTTCGTTTCCATTGACCTTGATTCGGTAGTACACCATTCAACGAGCGATAACTTCTAAAATATTGATTTTAGAGAAAAAAAGTATGGGTGAAAAGTTGTTAAGAATTTATTGATTTAAAAGTTTAGTCATTAACAATTTTTTGTTTAAACAATTATTAACAAAGTTATCGGCAAAAAGGCATGAAACGAATATTAATAACATTGCAAATCGCGAACGGTTAATGGTACAAAAAAAAATATTGAACAAAAAAGATGGGAAATTTAATTATCTACAAGAAAGGTCCTTAGCATGATGGGCCTAAAGTAGACGGTTCCGGAGATATGGCTTCAAACGCGTTTTGCAAAATGGCGGCTCTAGCGGACGCCATTTTTGTAAGTATTTTGGGTTTTTAACTTAGTGGGGTCATATGCCACCTCTTCATGAAAACAAAAAACTCCTGGCAAATTATGCAGGAAAAAATGCTTCGTTGCCTGTACTATAATGGCAGAAGAAATTTATGTGCAGGAAACTTTGCGTTGATTAAGAATAAATGATTATTGCATTTGATTGAATCGTCATGTAACTCGAAAAAATCTTCTTATCGATGCTTTGAAAATTATACATGCTCTTTCAATAAAATATGTAGTACAAATTACATTTAAATTCTACTGAGAAACATGTCTCACAAAACGAATAGTTATATGAAAAATAAATAATTTAACAATTTACCTTCATTCAATTAAAGATTACCTTGATTAATTCAATAAATTCTGCATCCGCAAGTGGTAACTATACTGGAATCACAATACTAGTATAGGTCTCGTCACGTAAAAAGAACGCTGGCGGTAAAGCTGCGCAGTAGGCGATTTATGGGTCTATTTGGTGGTGCGGGATGAGGCGCGGGCGGGCGGGTCACGCGCCGCACGCTTGCCGGTGCGCTATTGGTTCGTACACATTACGTTCGTTTTCAAGATACTATCGCGCATAAAAGTGTTAATTACAAAATGGTCTTACATAGAAAAGTGAGAAAAAATATTTATAGAGAAGCTGATAATGATGCAATGGATAATTTAAAACATTGTATGAAACGAACCGCAGACACACCCAAGATGCTTTAATGGAAGGAGTTTCAACATTACTTATTTTTTTTTTAAATGATTAAACATTCTACATTCAATCAAACATGTTTTTAATTCTGTTACATGATATTATATCTATTTTTCAATGTACCTTCCAGTAAACAATATACGAAGCCAAGACTAGTTCAAAATAAAACAGGCCTAATAATAAAATAGGCCTAATGATAGGCCTTTCGCGCGCGAGTTATCCTGCGCAAACACACATTCCACATTTTTACAGCGTTCTTCTATCGTGACGAGAACTATAACAGAAAAACAATATTCTGTGATGTTTTTCAGCTTGTGGAATTTATTTCACAACAGTGATATTCCTATATTTTATCGGCCTATTTCATAGACAGTTTTAAAATCTATATTAACTACCGAATGTTTTTTTTCTTAGCTCAAACTGAAAACAAAAGCCATTTGAAAAGACAAAATATTCGTCATTCGATTGCTAAATAGGTTTTAAATTGTCCATGAATAAGGTCGTATATCTTTATTTATGTGTTTACAGGATAGAAGTGCTAAGATTTTTATTATCAAATCTACGGTGGTACCAGGAAGAATACCAGTTTGATGGATTCAGGTAAATTATTCATTATAAAGTTTCCAAGTATTATAAATAAAGAAATAGTAAATATAAGTCGAATACATACATAGTCCTGACCTCACACTAATGCTTATATTAATTCAATATGAATGTCTCTCGTCAATAAATTAAATTACTGATCAATTTAAGCAAGCATGCTCTTCAATGCGTAATGTTTGTTTAACTTTTTTATTCCCATTTGCATCAAGTAGCTTTGACCGTAATATTCTTAGGGTGCGATTTCATTAGGCAAATTAAGTACTTGTATGCAAGTTGCATGCAATTTGAATAAACCTGCATACAAGCTACAGCTTGCATGTAGGTAGATTGAGCGTGGATATTTTTATTCAACTGACGCGCAAATTGAACGTGCAAAGGTAAGTTGCATGATTTCGTATTCCAACTATGATTTCTTTTTCAATTTTGAACGTCTCCATTTGTATTCAATTATGCTTCCATGCAATTTGCACACTCTCGATAACATGTTTTCAATGTATTTACAACTTGTATGCAATTGTGACGTTATTCTTGCATGCAAGAGTTGCGTAATAGCATTGCACCCTAAACGCCTATACTCGGAAATTGAATTCGAGATCAAAAATGTAAACAAACAAATGTCATTGTAAAAGTGAAGGGTTATGAAACATTTTCTCAAAAACATATTGGGTATAATTTGATTAGTGAATAGATTCAAATGTTGCGAGTACTATGATTTATTTATATTTATTTTTGAATTTTGAACATTTTGAATGTTTTAGTATGCCTTTCGACGTGACCCTTGACTTGGGCCCAAACAAATTCTAATGGGTTGATCTCACAGTGATTTTCAAAGACCGTAGTGCGTTCGGCTAGGAACACAAGCGCCAGAAATCTTAGCAACAAAATAGAACAAAAACTTAAAAGAAAACGTGAAACCAGCTTCACGGCGTTTTAACTTTATCACATGATGCACATTCATCAAGTTAAGCAACTAAATGAACTAAAGGGAGGTGTCGCGGGCGTCAAAGCGACGTATTTGCAGATAAGGAGACGAAATTTAAAAAAAAATTATGTTAGTGGCCTAAGGTTACGAATTTCTGCATAATACCTGTAGCATAAAATATTTTCGTACCATTTTTTTCACATACTTAAAAAAGAAGTTGAAATTGTAGTTTATGTTGGTGTACACATGTACACCATGGTTGTCTGTAACATTGCTTTAAGCGATAAGACCGCCATTTGTACTTTTTATATTTTTTTGTTTCTGTATGTTGTATTTTTTTTTATGTGTACAATTAAGATTTAAAATAAATAAAATAAAATATGTAAATATTATCCCAAATACTTTTTATTTGGCTTTGTTTTATACTTATTTAACAAATGAAAATAATTCCAGCCTGTTTTTTTAACCGTTGTGAACAAACTACCATGACAAATTATTTTATTGTAGTGTACAACACTTTTGTTTACATTTTTGATCTCGGATTCCATTTCCGAGTATAAATGCTGTACATTCGAGATTTCAAAAATATAAATAATAAATACATAAAAAGCACCCAACAGTCACATACATAGTCCCAACTTTGGGACTATGTATGTGACTGTTGGGGGTTAACGTCATTCTCGTCCGTAGGCTTTGACTCTAGTTTCCCTACACGTGGCCCATGGGTAGTGCCAAATGAGTGACACAGTTCGTGGTGGTAGGATTTTCCGCCCGGGTAGCGACCACAGTTCATAGGGCGTAAAAACTGCCATAGTGTTCCCTGCAAGAGGAACGCGTTCCGGGATCAGCCCGTGATTTTCCGGTTTTTCGAGGGGCTTGAGTTCGGGCATGACGATGTACTGTGTGAGTATTTTTGGTTCGCGGTCGATGGGAGGGATTTGACCCGCCGGCCAGGAAGACCTGTAGAAACGACTGTCCGCTGGACGCCCGCGGTACAGTACAGGGGCCCAATCGTGATTAACCACCACGAGAGGCTGCCTCACCATGCCGCGCATAATCTTGGCTGGGTCCGTCGTGCCGGTTGGTGATCGGATGTGGGGTCCCGGCTGCCCATTCCGGGAGGGTACGGGGGCCCTTCCGTCCGGCGGATCAATTCCGCTCCTGTCGACTATTTCAGGCCGGTGCTCATTCGGTCTTCTTAGTGCCCGGCCTGAAGCTCCTCGTGCCTCTTCACCGAACCCATCCCATATTTACTTCATGACAGTGCGTATAAACAGAGCAGGTCCTTCAGCGCTGCATAACCCCACCACCGCGTTCACTATGGAGTTCGCCAACATCCGCGGTCTCCATACGAACCTCAATGCCGTCCACCACCATCTCGAGACGGGCCGGCCTGCTTTGCTCTTCTTGACGGAGACGTGGATTCGTTGTCCGGCCGACAATTCTTACATGCTGTACCCCGATTATTCGCTTGAAGAAAACTTCAAGCCTAAAGCCGGGGTATGCTTGTTTGTTCGATCGGACATCTGCTGTCACCGCTGCGCTGCATGGAGGACCCCTCCTTCTCCGCTCTGTGGGTGCACGTGGATTTTGGTTCCCTGAGCCGCATCCACGTGTGCCTTTACAGGTCACACAACGGGGACGATGAGACGAGTCGGCTGTTCAGGTATCTTAGCCAGGCGGCTGATGACGCGCAGGTGCAGTTCCCGTCGGCCGAAATGGTGGTCTTGGGGGATTTCAATGCACATCACGAATTGTGGCTGGGATCCTCCAGGACTGATCATGCTGGTAGGACTGCCCATGCATTCGCTCTGACTCATGACTTGACACAGCTGGTGAACCAGCCCACCAGGATCCCGGATGTGGCGGGTCATGAGCCTTCTCTGCTGGACCTACTGCTGGCGAGTCACCCGGCCGGGTATCATGTGACCGTTAGTGCGCCTCTGGGCACTTCCGATCACTGCCTGGTTGGGTCGTCAGTACCTTTCGCTCCACCTCCACGTCCCGTGCAGGTTAAGCGGAAGGTCTGGCATTACTCGTCGGCAGATTGGGATGGTATGCGGGAATATTTCGCATCCGTCCCTTGGAGGCAACGCTGCTTTGAGGGCAAAGACCCTTTAATTGGTCCGCTACCTGGAGGATCACTCGTTGATCAGTGACAGACAATACGGATTCCGTCAATATCGATCAACGGGTGGTCTTCTAGCGTTTGTCCTGCATCGCTGGGGTGAGGCGATTGACCGGCGTCGCGAGGCTCTTGCAATGAGCCTCGACATAGCCAAGGCGTTTGATAGGGTCTGGCACCGTGGTCTTCTTTCCAAGCTTCCGGCATACGGCTTTCTTCATGGGCGTAGAATACGTGTAGTCGTTGACGGACACGCTTCGGCGCTCTTGTCGGTAAATGCCGGAGTTCCACAGGGCTCGGTGCTGTCGCCCACCTTGTTTATTCTGCATATCAATGACATGTTGTCGCTAGGCAACATTCATTGCTATGCAGATGACAGCACGGTTCATGGGCGATACCACTGTAGGCCTCCGGGTTGCCGAGTCGAAACTGTGAGGGGACGTGAAGATCTTGTCATTGAGCTTAACCGGACCTTGGATCTCATTTCTACATGGGGTTCCAGAAATATGGTTGAGTTCAATGCCAAGAAAACTCAGGTGTGTGCGTTCACGTGCAAAAAATCCCCGTTCTCTCCCCTCCCCATTCTTCAGGGTACTCCCTTCTCAGTGCGGAATGACCTGAGTATCCTTGGTGTGGATATCCGCTGTGATCTCAATCCAGTACCTGCTTGATGCCTTGGATAGATTGCAGCGGCGAGCCATCCGCATTGTGAATGATGCAGACGTTACGAGCAACTTAGAGTCGCTACAACTCCGGAGGGATGTCGTCTCTCTATGCGTGTTCTACCGCCTGTATCACGGTGAATGCTCTGAGAAATCGTTCAACTTGATCCCCTCCTCTCCATTCCTAACCAGAACCACGCGTGCTGGCTTGCGAAGCCATAGCTTGTCGGTCCACACCATCCCGGCGCGAACCAAACGGTTCTCTAATTTTTTTTGTACCGCACCGTCAGGCTGTGGAATTGTTTGCCGTCTCACGTGTTCCCTCCTTCCTACAATCCTGGGTCCTTCCGCCGTAGTGTGAAGAGGCACCTTAACAGGCCGGCATAATTGTTTCCATTGGCATCGGATGGCAGTTCCATGCCTCATACTCTGCCTGGGCGGCATTTGCGCTTACCATCAGGTACAATGTCGCCACTATGCCGGGCCAGAGTTAAAAAAAAACAACTCCACACTAAGATCGAGTCTTGTATTGTGGGTATCAGGAACTACGAAAGACTTTTCGGTCTCACAAATACTCAGACCCGAAAGAAATATTTGTGGGCTGCACAAACATTTCTCTCGGTGCGGGGATCGAACCCGCGGCCTCTCGTTTCACAGGCGGCGTCCAACCACCTGTGCCATAGAGAGGAGAAATTACCAAAGGGAAACTTATGGTCAAAGTGATACAACTGGCCTATTAACCAGTACTAATTTTCTTTCGTAGGTTTGACGGTGTGACGTCAATGCTGTACCACAGCCGAGGCATTGGGGAAGGGTTTTCTGGTCATTACGATGAGTATTACGGCCTCAACGTGGACACAGAGGCGCTAGTCTATTTAATGCTTGCCAACGAGATTACACATAGTATAGATAACAGAGCTATCACCATTGCTGAGGTGAGCTAACAGTATTAAATTCTTAACTTTGCGTGATGAGCGAAATTAACTTTTTTCCTATTGACATAAAGTAGTATTAATATGGAACAAATATTTGTATTTAATTTTAACCATATTAAATTGAACTTTGTTTTTAAAAATATACTCGTATTTTGTTTTCTAAGATATTAAAAACGTTTGCCTTTTCTTCCTAACAAAATCAAAAGACCAGTGCCTTATATTCTCATATAAACTTGTTAAATCAACTCTTTAAAGTTTAAACTATTTAATAAACGAGTTACCATAACCACCATATTGAAATTTGAAATACTAAATACCCAATTCCAGGACGTATCAGGAATGCCAGCGTCTTGTCGACCAGTTAAAGAAGGCGGTACAGGGTTCGACTACAGACTCGGCATGGCCATACCAGACATGTGGATTAAATTATTGAAAGAAGAGAAGGACGAAGACTGGAAGATGGGCCATATTGTACACACCCTCACCAATAGACGGTGGATGGAAGGCACCGTAGCGTATGCTGAGAGTCATGACCAGGTACTAAATAAAAAATATTATTATAATATGCTTATATCATTATGAGGGTAGGAAAAGGGCCAAAAGCATTTTACATACATACATAAACTCACGCCTTGTTCCCAGAAGGGGTAGGCAGAGGTGCGAGGGTACCCACATTTCGCCTTATGTGGGTTGGTATGTTCCTTGGTATGTTCCGTCCCACAATGTGATAGGTGGCAAGCCTATCGCCATATCGGGCACAAATTCCTGACTCTGGGCTGATACTGAATAGAAAAATCCAATATCACTTTGCCCAACCCGGGATTCGAACCCGAGACCTCAGCTTTATAACCGTACTGTAGTACAACTACGCCACCGAGGCAGTCAGCCAAAAGTATTTTTATAGCAATTAATGGCTAGGCGAGCATAACATTCGCCTGATGGTAAGCGATACGACTGCTCAAGGACAGAAGCAAATCCAAGCGTAATGAATTACAAAGTAATGCTTGGCATTCCACTACGCTTTCAATCTTGACTTCTGAAACATTTCACATTCCTTTTATTTTCTTTTACGACCCGTTCTATGATTTTTGCTTGTTTGGAAGAGATCGCTCAAAGTTATAAGACAGCCACTTCACTCACTTATCTGTAAGGTTTCCTGTTTTATTTTTTCTGTAATTCATGGTGTTCAACAGTGTTGTGTATCTATATCTATGTATGTACATATGTACTACGGTGTGTCGCAGGCTCTAGTGGGCGACAAAACGATAGCGTTCTGGCTGATGGACGCGGCGATGTACACGCACATGAGCACTCTCAGCGAGCCCAGCGCCGTGGTGGCGCGCGGCCTCGCGCTGCACTGCGCCATCAGACTCATCACGCACGCGCTCGGCGGGGAGGCTTACCTCAACTTCATCGGTAAAGTACACTATTGCCTCGTTGTCACTCTTTTCAGACTCAGAGTCATCGGTAATGTAACCTATGTTGCCTCTCTATCATCACTCTCTTTTCAGCCTCAAACTACTGCCAACAGTTACTGGTAGAAATAGCTAGTGATAAGACCGCCTATGGTATAGAACTATTAAATGTATGTTTTAATGTACTACAACGAATATTGTTATTACCTCTGAGTACCTATAGATATTATCCAAAAATTGCCATAGCGACTTTCTAAAAGATGACGAGACCCAGCAATATATATAAATTTCCTGTCGATTCAAATCCCATACAATGCGATTACATATACTTAAACAATAAATCAAAGAAGCGGCGGGAAAATAATAAATAAAAAATACATCGAAACGAAACCTACATTCCGTACAGATTTCATTAGAATTTTGTAGTACCTACCTCAAATACCTCTCCTCTCGTCCAAAATACCTCAGTGCCTAAAATCGAAAGTCTTCGATAGTTGTGTGTAACCAGTGATGACATACGGCACCGAGACTTGGCCTCTCACTGTGGGCTTCATTAAAAGGCTCAAAGTCACTCAACGAGCCATGGAGCTGGCTATGCTCGGTGTTTCCCTACGAGATCGAATCAGCAATGAGGAGATCCGTAGGAGAACCAAGGTTACGGACATAGCCCATAGGATTGGCAAGTTGAAGTGGCAGTGGGCCGGGCACATAGCTCGTAGAACCGATGGCCGTTGGGGCCGAAAGTTTCTAGAGTGGAGGCCACGTACAGGCAAGCGAAATGTCGGACGCCCACCTACAAGGTGGACGGACGATCTGACTAAGGTCGCAGGAAGTCGCTGGATGCAGGCCGCTTCCAACAGGTCACTGTGGAGATCCTTGGGGAGGCCTATGTTCAGCAGTGGACTTCCTGTGGCTGATATGATGATGATGAAAATACCACAACCCGATATATTAGCATGATACTATAGGCTATAGTTTATAGATCATACCCTTTTACCTACCCTTTAACAAACAATTATATGTATGCTTGTAGGCAACGAGTTTGGTCATCCCGAATGGTTGGACTTCCCGCGCGCCGGCAATAACTCGTCGTACCACTACGCGCGGCGCCAGTGGAACCTCGTCGACGACCCACTTCTTAAATACAAGTTCTTGAACGAGTTCGATAAAGACATGAACGAACTTGAAGAGAAGTACGGATGGCTTAGATCTGATCCCGTGAGTATTCAAAAATATGGATATTATTCCCCGAGATGACAATGTTTGGATTGCCTTTACCACCAGACGCAACTTAGGACCTCTCGTGCCAGTATTTTTTATTGCTATGAATGGCGAGACTAGCTTGCTTTCATGGACAGTAGTCAGTAGCAAAGCTTGTCATTTCACTGCCGTTCTGACACATACGATGTTAGGTCTCTATATCCAATAGTTACTCTGGCTACGAAGTCCTTCAACCTGGATCACAATAGTGCGTTTACACTGCTGTTTGACGAGAGAAATAGACATTGGGGTGGTACCTACCCAGGCGACGCGACGTCTCACATAATTATAACTATGAGAGACCTACCACCAGTGACTTACACATTACTAATTACTGTAACAAATTATCTCTATATACCTAAGTTATTTTTATGGTTAGACTTTGTAGTAATGTTTCTAATTTCAGTCTCAAAAATATCTGATATATTGAGTACCAGTATAATAAGAGTAGGTAAATACTGAAATAAGAATCAAAAGTGTGTTACATCTATGGTATTTTCCTAGGCCTACGTGTCGTGTAAGCATGAGGGAGACAAGGTGATAGCGTTCGAGCGAGCCGGCCTGCTGTTCGTCTTCAACTTCCATCCCTGCCAGAGCTTCACCGACTACAGGATCGGAGTCAACGAACCAGGAAACTATCATGTAGTACCTTATACCTAGTACCTGCATCATATCACCTAACACTTGAATTTATGAATACATTCAACCGCTTAGTCTTAACACAAAAGCAAGGTCAAGTCATGTATCAGACTGACACAACTGGTAATTGCTTTCATGAAATGTTAGATCCAAACACCAAGAATAGAGATTTGGAAACAGTCATGGGACTAATGTAAATGCATATCTAATAAAACCATATACAAAGGACCCAAAAAACTCGAATAGTGATCTAAAAGACTTATTCTTAATGAATGGGCATCTGGTGGACAGTTAAAAAATCAAATGGTGACAACAGAACTTTTTCATTGTACAAGGGCAAGCAAAAAAGGCAAACTAACATACCATACACATCCATACACATATAATTAGACTACATATCTTAATTTATATAATTTTGTTTTAGGCCGTTCTGTGTACAGACAGTAAAAAGTATGGAGGATTTGGGCGCGTGGAGCCAAATAGGGAGGAGTCTCACATAACACAAGGGCAACCATGGGCCAACAGAAATGATTCAATACAGGTAACTCATTTATTGTTTTACTTTATTTCTTCAGTAGTCAGTTTCATGAGTTTTGTAATAATAATAAAATAATAATTATAACTATGACATAATTTGGACATATGTTTATCACTGAGAAGATAAGTCTGACATAACAGCTCAGGTTCAGTTGAAGCCTGTTTATAAATTATGTTATTATCATTTCGAATTGATATGCAAGTGAACTACTCATTGCTATGCCTTCTGTTATGACAATAGTATTTTTTAACAATTAGGTACCTACTGTATTTATTTGGCTCAATTTTTTTAATCACATTTTTCCAAATGTTGAACACAATCTCTGATTTTATTTAAATTAAGTATTTAAAAGTACTTACTTTAGCACCTAAATATTGAACTACTAAAGCCAGTCAGTTTCACTGCATTTTAAATGATTTATGGAGCTACCTACATTTGAATAATGCTTTTTTTGTGTTTGTCAACAGATATACATCCCATGCCGCACTGCTATTGTTTATGCTCGTAGTGATTAATAATGAAGTGATTGTGATGCCTTTAATATAATTTATAATTTTACTGGTTGGAAATGGTCCTGCATGAGTGCCAATTTAAAAATTGTTAACTAGTCTGAAATATAATCAAAGAAATTTGTTCTATTTTTGGAATGATTACATTTGGAATGTGTAATAATACATTTGTAATTATAGTACAAAAATATATTTTAATAAAATAAACTGTTAACAAATAATTGTTACATATTGTTTTTATTATGCTGGTACACCTATGAGGAGGTTATTTTTGGGTGTGCAGGATAATGGTTTTAATCTTGTCAAAGTCACTTTGTATCCAAACTCCTCAGCTAATCTCCCTCTGTCTGAATCAATAACTGCCATACACCTAGCACCTCTTACAGTTAAAGGATGGTCATTATGAGTTTGATCAGCTGCATGGCCAATACACAAATATTGGTCAATGTTTACTGCATTAAATTTTGCACTTCTAGGGTAAACCAGTCTATCAGTTGCATGCAGAGACCCATAGCAACAAGGGCAAATTACAAACTTGGCATTCGCCTTTAAACATTTGTCCAAAACCAAATCACTGGCTATACCACATGCATGTAATGCAATGCCTATGTCAAACTTTCCACTGAAGAAATCTAGATTACATTGAAAGAAGTACACATTCTTCAGTCCCATGTCTTTTACTCTTGTTTTTGCTCTGAGCAATGATTGTTCTTTATTCTCTAGTAATATCATAGTACATTTAGGCAGTAAATAGGCTATAAGGATTCCTAAATGCCCACTTCCACTGCAAAAGTCAACTATCAGATCTCCTTCCTTTGCAATATTTACAACAGCTAAAGTCAAGTTTTCCAACTGCTGTGATTTTCGGACACACCTTTCATCAGGTAAGTGACCTGCTAAAGGATTGGCTCCATCAGGAATATCAGGCCAATGAATAGAGGTGTTAATATCATTAGAACTTATATCTAATGGTACTCCTTCTCCTATACAACTTAATGCATTTTCTATATCTTCCTCTTTTGTAAACAACCTCTTTTTAGGATTGCTCCTCTTTGGATCACATTTGTATAAACTCACATCATCAGCACTTGGTATAATGATTTCACCAAATTTTATAATATGATGTTTTACACTTCCCATTGTATCTACTAAAGTTTTCAACTCTGGGAGTTCTATAATATTTCTGTACCATGTGTATGTTACAGGAAGCAAGGTTTCAAACTTCTCACTAAAGGATTGCACAATGATGTGATAGGATGGGAGTAGAACTAAGTCTGCCAATGTCAAAAATGGACCTTCAGCAAAGTGGTGATTAACATTTAAATCCTCAATTTTAGTTGAACAGTCTATTTGTAGCTCCTTCTTTGCGTTTGATTTCCATTTACGAACTTTAGGTACTCTATTTTTATCCCCAATTTTAGTAGATTCTACTGGTTTTTCTACATTTTTATCCAAAATTAAATCTTTCTTAAAATCCCTTGCAATTTTATACACATTATGTACTCTTACAGGTTTCTTCAAATGGTTCTCAAATCTTATTAAATTTTTGGGTACTTCAGTGAGCTTTTCTGATTTAAGAATTTCATTTACAGTTTTGATGATATCAACTTCACAAAATTTTGTCCATATTGATGCCTCATTGGGTGCTTGGAGACAGCTCTTACGGAATCCTAGTAAGCCTTCCCCGTGTTCCTGGGAGCTCGGAGGATTTGTTTTAAACTTACCGACATGCCTAGCCACTGCACACAAGCCAGCATGTACCATGTCTTCATAGATAACTACTGGGTATAAACACATTACTTGCCAAGGTAAATCCTTTGACTTAATCAAATTAAGATTGTTATCAGCTAGAATTATTCCATCTTTCTTCTCTGGTTTCATATCTGCAGCCACAAAGTTAAGTGTAATTTCATCTGGCGAGCAATATTTACTTATACAGTAAATAATAAATGATTCCAACGGCATTTTAATTACTTTAGATTCCATATATTCATCATAAGTTGTAAGAGTTTCCAAATATATTGAATTGGACATTTTCTTTCTTTATTTATTGTAGAATACAATACTATTTGCAAGGATAAATATTGATCAAATATTGATAAATAATAAATATAACCTCTAAATTCTTATCAGAATGTCAAGTGTCAAAACGTTTTTTTTAAATTATAAGTCAATGGAGTTCAAGAACACAAAGTACATTTGTTCAAGAATACGAGACCAACAATTTAGAGTTCCGAGTATAATGCAAGTACTGCCTCATCTATTTCAGTATTTTATGAAGGGGTATATGGTGTAACGTTGAAAAAAAAAATTCTTCTCGTGATATTTTTTAAAAAAGTAAAAGCTTTTTAGTAAAAGCTATCCAGAAAATTGCATTGATGTCTAGAAAATATCTAGTTGAAGGAAATTCCAAGGTCATCATAATAATCACATTTGTTCATGTGGAAGTTACTCTGATTAATAAGGCTTTATAATTTATAAATTAATGTCTTCATCGAGGTAAAAAAAGAAAAAATCTCTAGATACTGCCAAAATTGACAAATGTCATTTTTAAAATTCTTGATCTGTGTTCTTGATTCAGGTTATTCAGGTTCACAATTCAGGTTCGAGGCTAGTAAAATAAATATTTCATGTAAATAGATAGTAAAAGATGTGGCCACAGGAAGAATAAAACATTAACGTTTTCGACATTAAAGATTTGAATACATAATTTATATAATTGCATTTATTTGTCTCCAAGAGTTCTTTCTTAGAATAAAACATGTTAGAGGTTATAAATGGATTTCTGCTGGTTTATTTTCTCGTATTATGTGTGCTCAACAGCTTACTGCCTAATATAGTGAAGCCTGTAAGTATACACGTATTATTGTTCATAACATTATATTTTAATTGTGGTCTTAAAAACAGCATCACATATTTTCAAGAAAAACAGTCTAGTCATACTTATTTATAATATACACTTATACTTCCTAACTAACATTGAATAAGTTGTAAGTTTGCAATGAGCATCTAGATAAATTTTATAATGTAGCCCATAACATTACATAACTTTTTATCGCAGCTGCACTCGTGAGCTGAATATATCGTTGTGTATACATACACAAATATATGGGCTCGCTGAATATCAGCGTCGTGTTGTGGTTCACGCTACTGTACTGTACTGCACGACATTTTAATGCTGAGCTATCTGTCACAGCCACAACATGCTGCCTATTGCACTACATATATTTTTCTTTTTATTCTTTTCACAGTGCTTATATTTTATTATCATCTATTTTTTATTATTTTTACTTGTGCTTTTGCTTCGTTTTTAATTTATTTGTTTTAATGTAGTCTTGATAATTATTGTAATATGTTGTTGTCTATTGCAGTAGGTAGTCGAGTTCATACATACATAAATTCACACCTTTTTCTCAAAAGGGATAGGCAGAGGTGCCATGACACCCACATTTCACCTTGTATGTTCCATCCCACAATGTAGTAGGTGGTGAGCCTATCACCATATCAGGCACAAATTTCTGGACTCTGGGCTGATAATAAATAGAAAAATCCAATATCACATTGCCCAACCCAGGGTTCTAACCTGAGACCTCAGCTTTGTAGCTCTATCCTAGTAGAAGTAATCAAGTTCATACCAATTTAATTTGCATGTTGCATACTTTTATCCTGCATCTGTGACTTTGATGATACTGCAGGTCCCCATACTGGCATTATGTTGAATTAAGGCATATTATTAGGTCTAGCTATTAAGCTTCACTACCATTTCATTTTTCGTAATTATTCTTTTTTAGACAAATAGATCTTCATTTTTCAGGCCTTTATCAAAGTTACTATAAAAAGAAAAATAAATTCTCACAATATGTTGATATTTTAATGTTTAAGTTTTTAAACATTGCATACCTAATTCTATTATGATTTAATATTTTCACTGTACCCTATTTTTACTAATTACTAGAGGCTCATTGTAATATGTTAATCTGTAAAACCTGTAATATTGTTTCTGGCACAATTTTGATGGTCATCCTTTTGAAACTCCAAATATTATATTGGCCTATTCTTAGTTTTAAATGAAGGATTGTGATGCTCAAAACCTATTAAGTAAACATATTTAATTCTTGATGAGTACAACAATGCGATCTTCAAAATAAAATTAAATTACTAATCACTTACCCAATATCAGGCGAACACTGCGTTACCGATAGTCAAGGCGTGTTGCCGGCAATTTGGCTGAAGGCAGCTTTTTTCTTTATTTCACTTTAAATATTATTGAAAGCGATATTTTTTTTATTTATTTATGAGTCGAAACAACAAAAGCTCTGACAAATGGCAGTATACACACTATCTACCTGTCTACAACACTTCACTCATTATCTAAAACTTCGCGGTTAACCGACACAGTGACGAGCTTCAACGACGACCATAATCGTCGGAGTCTCGGTAACAACTAAAATTTATTACGTAATTAGCGGGTTTATATACCCTAAAACCAGTCTCAAAGTCACAGCACCCACAACCGTCACGTCAGGACGTCACGGACGTTAAGCTGACGGGTGCTAAGTCTATGTTAATTCGGTTTAAAAAATAAAACAAGTGTTTGCTTCGTAGTCATTTACTCAAAAAAGTGTTCCACACAGTGGAGTTATCAAGGCTTATCGTTATAAAGTCTAACAGTGGTGTACATGTTCTAATATTAACAATTTAAAAATCGAAGCTAAAAACAGTGTTAAAACTACCTTAGGTTACATGAACTATCGTAAAAATTAAACATTTTATGCAAAAGTGCAACAATCAGTGCGTCCCGGTGTGTGTGTGTTCTCCCTGATCGCAGTACAGCTCTTTATGGTGTTGTACACTATAAGATAATCCTATAAACATTAAATAACAAAAAAAAAAAAAAAATAATAAAAGCGACATCTATCGTCATAAACGTCAAACTACTGGAGAGATCGATAGCTACGTACGGAGAAATGCCACCTACTAAGTGCGGCGGTTGCGCAAAATATCTGTCGCCGCTAGGTGCCGCTACTTGCAGTACATGTAAGACACATTTTCACCGGACATGCGGCTCATTACCATCTTCAGGTCCCGTAGCTCCCTCGTGGAGTTGTACCGCCTGTACCCGTAAGGGGTTACGAGGCGTGACGGGAGATGCAACACCGACAGCTGTGCCTGTGAGCGAGGAGTCCATGCAGACTCTGGATACAGACGGTAATGCTGATACGGAGGTGCTGAATCTACTGCATACCTTTAAGGATGAGTTGCGAGCGGAATTACGCCAGATGTTCAAGGAGGAATTCGTTTTGGTGAGAAAGGAGTTCCTAGAAGAACTATTAAATTTGCGCCAAGACTTCGCAAAATTGCAGACAGATAGAGACCAGCTAAAGGAGTCTTTTGTGTCCTTGAGAGAGCAATGCGACACCTTGGACGCCAGGATGGCAGCCCTGGAACAGAATTTTGGCACGTCAGTGTCCTTTGAAGAAATCAGGCTTATAAAAATCCAGTTGAACGATCGTGATCAGCAATTGCTCTCAAATGACCTAGATATTTCCAACTTGCCGGAAAGCGGCAACGAGAACCTCATCCATACGGTGAAGCTAATAGGCAGCAAATTAGGAGTTAATCTCGAAGAGCGCGATATAGTGAGCGCGGATCGTGTTGGTGGCAAGCAACTAAACGCTACGAGTGCTGCGGGCCCGGTGGACTCTAGGCCGCGTCCCATCGCTGTGCGCCTGGCGCGTCGTGATCTACGCGACGAGTTACTGCGTGCCGCTCGGGTGCGCCGTGGCGCCAATACTGGCGATCTCGGCCTGTCCGGACGTCCGCAAAGATTTTACTTAAACGAGCGCCTAACTAAAGTCAACCGCCTGTTATTTCGGCGCGCACGTGAGGCTGGTCAACGACTGGGTTGGAAATATATTTGGACCAAACATGGACGTATACTTGCGCGACGAAATGCGGATGACAAAGCTTCTGTCATTAGTAGTGAAGCAGACTTATCGCGTTTATTTGGACCAGACGCATGATCACATTCTAAATTTGTTTTCTTTTATTTCGCAAGGAATATTTTTAGTCATAATTATTAATTTATACAACTTAGTTTACGTCCTTTTTTCGTATATATTTCGAAACCTTGTCAATTTCCGTGTGGTTCCGCACGTCGTGGCTGTGAGAATAATGGGTATGCTATTGAGAATATTTTATTATACACATTACTTACTTTCTCTACTCAGTTAAATCATTATCCATTTCTAATTTCGTTTATGCATCGGTGTATGTTAATTAAACTAATGTATATTAATATAGGTGTCGGTTATACAGCTTTTATTTTGATAAGTATACTTTTATTTAAAAAAATTATGTGCTTATCACTCTCAATCGTACTGTCGGTTGTAAAGGGGGCCCGTGCGCTGCAGTGGCCCTTACATGGGCAGATACAGATACAGAGGTGTTTATCGTTCGTTCTAAATGACACATAATAAGCATGTGATTAAATTAGGACTTTTTAACGCTGGATCTTTAGCCACGAACCATGACGAATTTATAATTGCTATGATCCGTCACTCATTTGACGTCATGGCAATCAATGAAACATGGCTACGTGGGGGAGAGGAGGGCAGAGCGCCTATGGTACCTGGATATCGGCTGCGACACACACCGCGTCCAGAGAATATACGTGGAGGACGGGGGGGAGGTGTTGCGTTTTATATAAAAACAGGGACCAGAGTCCGTATTAACGCTCATCCTCATCACCCACAAGTAGAAGAAATGTGGATGAGTATCACGGCAAACTCAAAAAAATTATTGATAGGTACTGGGTACCGGCCTCCTTGGCTTGACTTAAATGTCTTTTTGGATGCGATCACTGATAGCGTTTGCGCACTGGCCCCCTATGACAATATAGTGTTGTTGGGTGATTTTAATGTCAACATGTTGGAAATTAATAATTCAAAGTTCAAAAAGGTAACAGAGTTTCTGAAGTATTTCAATTTGGTTCAAATTGTAAATGCACCTACACATTTTGTCGGAGAGAGTGCCACCTTAATTGACGTAATTTGTACAGATGCGCATTTCCGAGGTACCAACGTGGACCATATACCGGAACTAGGCCACCATTCCCTTGTTACATGCGAAATTATTTTCAAAAAAGAAAAGCTGCCTCGCAAGCTTGTTACCTATCGTCCCTTCAAGAGCATACGATTCGATGACTTTAGGAGGGACCTAGAGTCTATTCCTTGGAACGCAATCTGTGCGCTGGAGGATGTAGACGATATGGTGCTTTCTTTTAATCATCACGTAACGAAAGTCTTTGATGTTCACGCGCCCAAGAAAATTAGACTCTTTAAAACCCTGCCAACACCTTGGATAACAGATAATATTAGATTAATGTTTGAACTAAGAAATAAGGCACGACTTCGATATCGCCATACAAAATTAGAAACTCACAGACAATATTATCTAAACCTCAAACGTATCGCAACAGTCGGCTTACAAAGTGAAAAGAAGGCGTTTTTTAATAAGTATATAAATGACAATATTCGCGACTCCAAATCACTATGGTCCAACCTTAAAAAACACGTTCTACCATCAAATAATAACGACTTCTCAGGGCAGTTTGACGATCCCGACAGTTTGAATTCGGCATTTTTGGAAGTCCCAGGGGACCTTAATGTGACAATGTCACAGTTAACATATTACGAATTTAATCGGTACGGTTCGGAAAAATTCGTTTTGAAACCAACAGACTCAACAACAGTGTGTAAAATCTTAAATAAGATTTCTACAAATGCACAAGGCGTTGACGGCATTACCAAAGAAATGTTGGAACTCACTCTCCCGCACTCTCTGCAGACCATCACAGAAATTGTTAATAAATCTATATTGTCACATAAATTTCCTGATTTGTGGCGGGAAGCAGTGGTGCGGCCAATTCCGAAAATTACCAACCCACAAAATTGTAAAGATCTCCGCCCCATTAGTATATTAGCCTGTCTGTCCAAGGTGTTGGAAAAAGTGGTATATTTGCAAGTTACCGAGTTCCTAGAAACTAATGGTATACTACCGGACTTACAGTCAGGGTTTAGAAGGGGTCGTGGGACTGCAACAGCTTTAGCAGACGTTGTAGGGAACATCCTTGAAGCCCGGGATCGCGGGGAGGGGACAATATTAGCGCTGTTGGATTATTCACGAGCTTTCGACTCAATTAATATTCCTCTGTTACTGTCGAAACTCGCATATTATGGATTTGAGCATAATACAATAAGATGGTTTCAGAGCTACTTAACTGGCAGGTCACAGCGGGTTGAAATTACTAAGAAGGATGGTTCAACATTGTCTTCTACCCCGCGACCTATAGGCAGAGGTGTCCCCCAGGGGTCGTTGTTGGGCCCTATTATTTATATATTATATAGTGCTGATATGATAAATCATATTAAATCCTCGAATTACCACGTGTACGCAGACGACACTCAACTGTATGTGTCGTTTAATGCTGACAACACAATTTCCGCAGTAAACAAACTTAACGCTGATCTTGACAGAATTGCGGCATGGTCTACATGTAACTCCCTAACACTGAACCCACAGAAATCTAAGTTCATAATCTTAGGGAGCAAAAACCAAGTGAGTAAAATTATTTCAGCGAAACCAGATATTAAAATAATGGGTCAGAGTATTCAGAGGGTAGAAACTGCGTGTAATTTGGGTTTGGTGATCGATCCGGAACTACGTTTTGAAAATCATATTAATCTTATTGTCAGGAATTGTTTTTACCGGTTAAAGTTACTTTACAGAATAAGGAAATATCTCAATATTGATATTAGGAAACGACTGGTAGATTCACTAGTATTATCTAAATTTAATTATTGCGACACTGTATATGGACCTTGCCTGCTATCACGTACAGAAAAATTAATTCAACGAGTCCAGAACGCGTGCGCGCGTTTTTGTTATGAGATACCACGTCGGAGTCATATTACCCCTTATTTAAATGACAATAAAGTACTGAAAATGGCGGCCCGTAGGAGGATACACCTAGCGACTTTAATGTTTGGTATAATAAAAACACACACACCGAGATACCTGTACACGAAATTATCCTGGAGGCACGAACATTACGCTTACTCCACTCGTTCAACATCAAATCCGCTGTCGATGCCCCGCTACAAAACTACAGCCTTTAGAGGGTGTTTCAGGTTTGCGGCCACCCGCTGCTGGAATGATCTACCACCACCCATGAGACTCCTGAAAACAAAGGAAACATTCAAGTCTCAGTTCAAAAAAGTACTGCTAGTCCAACAAATATACAACTGAATTATAATTTAAATATGTTTAAATATGCTTTTTCAAACAATATGGCGTCTTTAATAGTTGGAAGACGCCATTAATACAGTATAAATTCACTATCGCGCGTAGTGGCAGATAGGTACTTACCTAATGTTCGCAAATCTTTTGCGTGATGGGACCATTTCCTAGCGGCTGGTGGCTGTAGCATCAATCGAGGCGGATAGACAAGCTGTAATTACTCTTGGGATGCGTTGTTGAGTGGCCTCTTCTCTCATTGAAATCGTCTTAAAATAAACAAATACTTCCTTTTATTACCAATTATATTTACTTATCAACTTTTATAATAATTTGCTACTTACCCTGGACAAGCGTATTAACATTGTAGCACTGTTTGTTATAATTTGTTTTTAATAATGCAACGTATAACGCCATGACCGCGCGCATACAGAAACTCTGGCGCCGGGCGACTGCGGACCGCAGAGTTGCAATATGCATTGTTGCCTGTTGGTTTGCACGCCATAGTGCGATATGGAATGCGGGAGCGGGATGGGGCGCTGCGCTGTTGCATGGCCTTGTTGACGACTGCTCCGGTTGTTTTTGTTATATTTAATGTTTTAATTAATTTATAGTTTTTTTTTGTTATTGTTTTGGTAAGGCTTTTTATATTTATTGTACAATTATATAAGGATATTTATTTAAGGTTTATGTTAATGTTTAGTTTTTTATAATAGGCTTAAGTTTGCGTTAGCTTGCGTCTGCACGTCATCCAAGGTGATCACTGAAAATCAGCGTTGTGCTGCGGCCTGCACCGCAGCGCAACATAATTGCTGAGTGATCACCTACTTGTCACAGCCACGACGTGCGAACTTCTTCTTTATTTTTATTTTTTAAATAGACCTTTGTGTATCTGTTTTTGTACGTCGTTTTTAATGCTTGTGGCAAATAAAACTATTTTTCTTTCTTTTCTTTCTTTCTTTCTTTCACAACCCTTGTTATTAAAATATCCAGCGAAACTTCTCTCGCCGATAAGTATTGCATATTTTTTAAACAAAGTAAATCCTTATCACTTTTGGGGGTTAACGTCACTCGCTTCCGTAGGCTTTGACTCTAGTTTCCCTACACGTGACCCCTGGGTAGTACCAAACGAGTGACACAGTTCGTGGTGGTAGGATTTTCCGTCCGGGTAGCGACCACCATTCATAGGGCGTAAAGACCGCCATAGTGTTCCCTGCAAGGGGAACGCGTTCCGGGATCAGCCCGTGATTTTCCGGTTTTTCGAGGGGCTTGAGTTCGGGCATGACGATGTACCGTGTGAGTATTTTTGGTTCGCGGTCGAGGGATTTGACCCGCCGCGCCGGCCAGGGAGACCCGTAGAAACGGTTGTCCGCTGGCCGCCCGCGATACAGTACAGGGGCCCAATCGTGGTTAACCACCACGAGAGGTTGCCTCACCATGCCGCGCACAATCTTGGGTGGGTCCGTCGTGCCGGTTGGTGACCGGATGTGGGGTCCCGGCGGCCCATCCCGGGAGGGTACGGGGGCCCTTCCGTCCGGCGGATCAATTCCGCTCCTGTCGACTATTTCGTGCCGGTGCTCACTCGGTCTTCTTAGTGCCCGGCCTGAAGCTCCTCGTGCCTCTTCACCGAACCCATCCCGTCTTTAACTTCATGACAGTGCTTATAAACAGAGCAGTTCCTTCAGCGGTGTATAACCCCACCACCGCGTTCACTATGGAGTTCGCCAACATCCGCGGTCGCCATACGAACCTCAATGCCGTCCACCACCATCTCGAGAAGGCCCGGCCTGCTTTGCTCTTCCTGACGAAGACGCAGATTCGTTGTCCGACCGACAATTCTTACTTGCTGTACCCGCGTAAGCGGTTATTCGCTTGAAGAAAACTTCAAGCCTAAAGCCAGGGTATGCTTGTTTGTTCGATCGGACGTCTGCTGTGGCCGTCTGCGCTGCATGGAGGAACCCTCCTTCTCCGCTCTGTGGGTGCACGTGGATTTTGGTACCCTGAGTCGCATCTACATCGCCTTTACAGGTCACACAACGGGGACGAGGAGACCACTCGGCTGTTCAGGTATCTTAGCCAGACGTGCAGGCGCAGTTCCATCACGAATTGTAGCTGGGATCCTCTAAGACTGATCATGCTGGTAGGACTGCCCATGCATTCACTCTGACTCATGACTTGACACAACTGATGAACCAGCTCACCAGGATCCCGGATGTGGCGGGTCATGAGCCTTCTCTGCTGGACCTTCTGCTGGCGAGTCATCCGGCCGGGTATCGTGTGACCGTCAGTGCGCCTTTGGGTACTTCCGATCACTGCCTGGTTGGGTCGTCAGTACCTTTCGCTCCACCTCCACGTCCCGTGCAGGTTAAGCTGAGGGTCTGGCATTACTCGTCGGCAGATTGGGATGGTATGCGGGAATATTTCGCATCCGTCCCTTGGCAACGTTGCTTTGAAGGCAAAGATCCTTCAGCGAGTGCCAACGCTATTGCTGGCGAGATTACGCTAGGAATGTATTACTACATTCCTTCCTCTGAGATCGCCAGTAAGAGCCGTGGACGCTCCTGGTTTAATCGTGCTTGCGCCGATGCTGTCGGTGACAAACAAGCGGCGTATCGCGCTTGGATCAGGGGTCGCGCCAAGAAGGATCCCAATATCGGTTCCCTCAAAGAAGCCTACAACCGGGCCACCAAGGCCTGCAAGAAGGCTTACGTTAGAGCGGATGCCCAACGCGTAAGTAGGATTGGGCGTGCGTTGGCCAAGCACCCGACTAGCAGTCGTGCTTATTGGAGTTTGGCCAGGGCCGTTCAGTCTAACTTCTGCCGTCCAGCATTGTCTCCGCTGAGGTACCCGGAAGGTTCGCTGGCTCACAAGCCGCAAGAGAAAGCTGCCTTACTGGCAAATCTCTTTGCGGCTAATTCCCTCCTCGAAGACCGTGGTTCTCAGACGCTGCCTACACTGCCTGATTGCGGTTTCTCAATGGTGGATATTCGCATCAGGCAGTGTGATGTGCGGCGTGAGTTGCGGTCTCTCGATGTGCGGAAAGCCAGTGGTCCGGATAGGATACCAGCGGTGGTTTTAAGAGCTTGTGCAGCCGAGTTGACTCCTTTTTTTTTTTTTTTTTTTTTTTTTTCTCGCGGGGAAAATCCCTTTACGGACCATCCCACCCCCGAAGGGGCGGGGGTGTGTCGGACTCACCGGTGCGCCTTCCGGCCCAGCGACACGTGGAGCTGGGTCGGGTCCCTATCGTATTCTGCGCACCGAAATACCGACTAAAAACCCCGCGTTGGCCACCATCGGTGCACTTTGGAGGCGGCCCCGGGATACCGCTCAACAGACGCGCCAGGACCGCCTCCTTGTGCACTGCCGCTTAAAGCGACGCGGCTTCAAACGCTTTTGGCGTTACGTCTCGGGGGCCGCCAGGATAGGGACGGCGGCCCCGCGTGGCCTCTGCGGCGCCGGGTTAGTTGTTGTCCCGGCGCCTCCTACGTCTCCTGTGGCGACGAGCGGGATCGGTCTGCTCCCGATCCCGCTCAGCGCTCTCCTTCTGCGACATGACACGTTCGCAGAAGGAGAGCATGGCTCGCCACGAACTCTGGCTGCCGACCATGGCGGCGACCACGGCCGGCAGCGAAAGGTCGCTTCCAACGGCCGCAATGAGAGCGCTGCGCTCCTCGTCCCAGGCTGGGCACTCCTCCAGCGTGTGCTGGGCCGTGTCCTCACGGCAGTTGCCACAGTGGTGGCACACGGCGGACTCCTCGGCTCCGGCTACGCGACACAAGTACGCACCGAAGCAGCCGTGCCCGGTGAGCACCTGCGTCAGCCGGTATGTCGGCGCGCCGTGGCGCCTGTCCAGCCACTGCTCGAGGACAGGTCGCACTGCCGCGACGGTCCTCGTACCAGCACTAGGGTTCTCCAGCCTGGAACGCCACTCCTCCACAGCAGACCTGCGGAGGGAGGCCAACATGGCCTCGACCTCTTGTGGAACCAACCTCTGCCCACGCCCGGACGCCTCCTCTCGCCGGAAGAAAGCCGACGAGAGGGTCTTCGCGTCCAGCACCCAGGGCAGAGTTCCCGCCAATACGCAGGCCGCCTCGTGCGAGACCGTGCGGTAGCCCCTGATTATTCGCTGCGCCACCATGCGCTGCGGACGATGCAGCAGGCGGACGCAGCGATCGCCCAGGGACCCGGCCCAAACGGGACACCCGTAGAGGGCCATGGACCGCACGACTCCAGCATAAAGGTTTCGGCAAGGGATGCCAGGACCATCAGTGTTGGGCAGCAGGCGCCCCAGTGCACCTGCCGCCCTCACCAGCTTCGGCGACAACTCCGCAAAATGCGCGCGGAAATCCCATCGACTGTCGAGGACGAGACCGAGGTATTTCATCCTCGAGCCGACGGGAATCCGCACGCTCTCCACTGTGATGTGGGCCCCAGGCGGAGGCCCACACCGAGGACCGTGGAAACACACGGCCTCGGTCTTATTCAGGGCCACCGTGAGGCCCAGTCGCCGAATCCTGCCCACCACCAGTCCAGTACCGAACGAGGCGAGCAGGGCGGACCTCTGGAACGTCCTGGCCGTCGCTGTCACCAACGTGTCATCTGCATAGCAGACGACAGCGACGCCCCGAAGGTTGGTACCACGTAACACCCAGTCGTAGCCGATGTTCCACAGGAGCGGCCCAAGAACCGAGCCCTGTGGAACACCGCACGACACTTCCCTACGGTGCCACCCGTCGGCGCCCGGATACACAACGTACCTGTCAGAAAGGTACGAGTGCACCAGACGCCGAAGGTAGGGCGGCACTTCGTGGTACCGCAGTGCTTCTTCGATGCAGGCCCAGGGCATGGTGTTGAACGCGTTGGCGATGTCGAGAGACACCGCCACAGCCGAGTTGTCTCCTGCACTGACTCGCCTCTACCGAGCGTCCTATCACACAGGTGTTGTGCCGGAATCTTGGAGGGAGGCCAATGTGCAACCGATCCCCAAAAAGGGTGATCGGTCGGACCCTACCAATTACCGCCCTATCGCTATCACCTCAGTGATGTGTAAGGTCATGGAGCGGATTATAAACGCTCAAATATGTACTTAAAACACCGAAATTGTACTCCTCTATACCTTATTTACTAATTCTCTCTTCAAAATAACAACAATTAAATCACAAATTACATCATTATTTATTTATGACCAGCGGCTCAGCCCGGCTTCGCCCAGATGCAGTTACTTTTTTATATGGAAACAATTTTTGCAATATATTTCAATAATGTCTCGCTCGTATTGGTCTTAATGTAATGTTTATACTACTCTTAAAGTTTTCTTCGGGAAATATACCATCGAGGCCCGCCAAACCGTGTCTCATTGAGGCTATTCAAATAAATTTTCAATATGACCGATTATTCCTGAGATTAGCGTGTTTAAGCAAACAATTATATTATTCAATTAATAAATCGTATTTCCTTCTTTTTTTCTTTCCTCTACTATTCAGCTTTATATAGACACAATATCAATTTTCAGAAATTAAAAAATGGAAAACTCGAGAATCCCTGATATCAGAAACTGTTTATTCTAATTTACTGATGTAAGAATCATTTAATGCCTTATTATTAAACTCAGATGAGCAAGCTCACCTTAGCCCAAAGCTTTAGAATTGGCTCGATTATTTTGTTCAATCTATTTACTTTTTAAATAAGTGAATTTCCATTAAACCGTTTCTGATATTGGCTATGAGTCAGTAAGAAATAATTACAAGTTGTTCAAATTATGTACCTATATGTTATTACATTACTCACAATATTGTAATATTCCAGATAGCAGCATGCTTCTCGAGGCCCAGTAACAAAGAGCGGATAATATGGGAGGAAGTATTGAAACTACAAGCAGAACAAAAATCTATGTCTATAAAAGACGAGTTTGCCGCTTACTCCAAACTTCAGAGGAAAATATTAAAACTCAAATCGGAACTGAAGGAGAATTCTCAAACCCGCATCAGCAAAAGCTTAGCTATTAAAAGTTCAGTGCAAATAGTATTACAAGTTGTACTGGCTCTGGTAATGGTGATATCAGTGTTTTGGTTTAGAAATGTACCCATAGTGGCGCTGAAAGGAAATCTTTTTCCATTTGGCACATTGCTAAGATATCCAAGTGAACTGCCCAACTCAATTTCGGCTCATATGTGGATGGTAATATCAAATGTCTCTATAAAAATGTTGATGAGTCCATTGACTTCTTGAGTAGAGTTTAGTTTATTTATTTATTGTTTGTAATAAAGTGATGACAAATTGTAACTTGATGTTTATATTCTTATTAATAGTATGGTTTGATGGCACCCTAACCAATGGTCCGGTTTGATATAGTCTGAACCGGCAAAAAATCGAAGCTCGAGAATATCGCAAGGATCGAGGCACGATACGAGGTGAAAGTTAAATGATATGGGATGCTGGATAGCGGTTATATATATATATATATATATATATATATATATATATATATATATACCGGGTATCTCAAGACTGCTACCGAAAACGAAGCCGGGTGGTAGTTTTAGTGACTAAAAACACAATGCAACTAAAAATTTCGCAAAAAAAAACGCGACATTTATATTTTATGATTTTTTAAATATCGTCATTTTTGGGTGGTAAATCCATAGTTCTTGCTAAAATAATATTTTAAACACTTTTCTACCTTAGATTATTTAAAAATAAAAGGGTATACACTATTATTTTAGTAAAAAATGTATTTACCACCCAAATACGGTAAAAGGAAAAAAATAACAAAAAAAAATTGTCGCTTTTTTTCTGCAACTTTTTCTGTTGCTTTGTGTCTGAAGTCGCTTAAACTACCACCCGGCTTCGTTTTCGGTAGCAGTCTTGATATACCCTGTATATATATACATGTATGTGATATGGAACACAGATATGCTGTGTAGATTTCAATTATCATTTGGAACCTCAGCCGTACTTAGCATACAGTTCATGAATTATGTTACATGGTGTAACCATAGATTTAGTATAAAACATAGATCGGCAATGTGAAAGAGATAGAATAATTTAACTCATATGTTGAAGCGAGATGCATGATGCGACCATACGTTTACACAGAAGTAGCCTGCAGTGACCCAGAGTCGAAATATGTCAAACTAAGCGAGCAACAAAATTCGCTTATTTTCATAATTTATTTAATTTTACAGTACTTGGTTATATTTATTAAACGTAGTTTATTATAGTGCATTGTGCAGTGCCAAGGTGTGGTTCATGCAGGCGTAAAAATCCGAAATAATTAAAGTTTTCACAGGTACCGGCCACTTTTGCATAATACTATTTTGTGACGATATTATAGAATTAAATGGAAATCTGTGTATACATATCGGTAGAAAAGAATATAGTATTTCATTATATAAATACGCTGAAAGCATCCATTACGTATAAAAAATAATACCAAATACGTGAATTTACATTAATTTCAACCAAAAGTTGCTAGGGATTGACTGACAGGTTCGATCAATAAAAGGTTGTCGATAAAATAGTCGATGACAACACATGTTTCCCTACATTTTTATGGAGCTATAGTTGTTGTGATAGTGTGCATTCTTCTTCTTCTTCTACCTGGCGTTATTCCGGCCATTATTATCGTATTCATTCTACAATATTAGTTATTACTTTACTTTTTCTCATTGTTTTATATTTGTGGAATAGTTAATATAACACTTCATGTGTGTGATTATGTGATGAATTAAGAACCTGTTTCAGTCTCTGCCAAGACGCTGTCAATTTATAATAGTAAAACAAGAACATATTCGATATTATCATAAAATATGCGATACTTCTATGCACAGTATGATCGTCCAAACCTTGAAGTAACATTATTCACTTATCATAACATTAGGTATAGGTTTAAAATTTACAATTCTCTTAGGAAAAATATTAGTTTAGGTGACGTGATCAAGAAAAGCTTCATAGTTTATTAAACTGTCTCTTTCTTCAGCCACAGGAATGCGACTAATGAACATAGGCCTTCCACAAGAATGTCTACATCAGTTTGTTGTAAGCTGCCTGCATCCAACGACTTCCTACAAGCTCCTCCGTACCCCTCTAACGCGGCCTAGCAGGCGTCCAACACTTCCCAATGTGTTACAAGTCAATTGATTGACTTAAATAAGCATATTTTTTTAAACTCTAGTATACATATAGTAAAAATGTGTTTCTTAGATTTACGCGAATGTTACTCATTGAAAAAAACTAATAATCACGGATTTTGTTGCAGACTGAGTCCACCTTGTGACTACGAAAGCTGTAAAGTAATCTAAACTTCACGACGGGAAATTAAAAATGGAAAAAATAAACCGAAAACGCTAAAACTTTGTAAATTATAGTTTTATTTTAATAAAAGGTTTTTATTGTTCTCAATTTAATTAGTATATATACTATGTATACATCACAATGAAAAAAATAATTTTGTTCAGGTGAACATAAAGACAAACATCTCAAACAAAATATTTTCAAATAATATGACAATTTATCTTTATTTATTTGTGTGTTTATCAATCTGTATTGAAATAAACACACCAATAAGTTTCTGTTAATATATAATAAAATGTCGCATATATCCATAACATTTTATTTCACAACTACAGGCCGACGGCTATATCGATATCGATATGATAGTATCGAAAGTGCATGGTACACCACTATATGTCAAGCACACATGTAAACTTCACGCACACAATCGTAAATCAGTTTTGGTCGCGCTCAAAATGACACATTGCCGATCTATGTTCTATACTACATCTATGGGTGTAACAGATGTAATAAAAAAATGAAACACAAAAGTTATAATTTTAAATCATTTATTCATTAAACAAATAGTATTTTATACTCAGTTCGACATAAGTCCAAATTTGTCCACTAAAATAACAGAAGTAACAAAAGATCAGCTTATGTCTGGAAACCTTATTATGCAAACTTTAGAATCACTGAAGACATTTTCAACGAACGTAAATATCTACATTAATTTCGATATAAATTATCTTCCATCTTGGCACAATAGGTTTACGCAGACTATATCTACAAAAAATTAACACAACGCCCAAAATGTGCATAATCTATAAAGTAAGCAGTAAACAGTAAACGTGTGCGTAAATATTTATCGTAACTAATATTTACACTTGCTATATCACAGCTTCTTACTATTTTACGCAAGAGGACTACATGATTATTGAAACATTACAAATGAGCTCTGTGTTTGTACTATATCTTGGTACAATAGATAAAAAACATGGTCATAATACGATAGACGCCACCGTTTCGATTTATTTATCAAGTCGAAATGTGGGTCTATAAAATGGAAAGCATGCGTGAATTAAGTTTGATAAAAAATTTCGCAAGACTGACTAGTTTTATTAATTGACTGAAACTTTATGCAAAAATGCTTTGATTCTGCTTTTATGCAAGTATTTTTGTGCGATTGTTTTTCAGAAATAAAAAGCATTAACAAGCTGGCCACATCGAATCGAGACTAGAAACTATGACTAAAATATTGAATCTAAATATTTTTATATTTTTTAAACTTTTTTTACAATAGCGAAGCACATAACTTTGACGTAATTTTTTTAAGTATGCATGACCATGATTTGAGTAACAATGATGGAAAAATTATTTCCGTACCATTTTCTGTTTTCAACTATTTGAACAGAATTTAGTATTTATTTGTTTTGTAAATATATGGAACTTTGTAAACAATGGCAAAAAACGAATAATAAGGACAACACAGAAATTCTCTGCTGCTATAAATCTATATTGTAAATAACTTTGATGTAATATACTTCACGGACGTAACAGGATAAGCCAACTTTTGATAACATTTAAAAAAAACTTTCCGTCTTAGTAAGTACCACCACGACGCGCTCGTAAAAATTTAATAAAATATCTCTTTAAGTCAACGTGACTGGTATATTAACGACATCTATAAAATCAGTCACTTAACGTACATAAATCTATGTAATCGAATATAAATCCTTCGTTCGAGATGTTGGACACTTAACATAAACTCGAGAAACTCGCGCCGGGCCGTAGGCTTGGCGCCGAGACACTAAGGTAAGGCCACTGTTTATTGAAAGGCGTTGTAAAGGCACTTTATGGGAGCCTTGCAAGCTTGTGAGAGCATATTTGTGACAAATGAAGCATAAATGAAAACGCCTTTGCAATGGCCGGCATTGCTTATGTTTTCGCTAGATGGCGCCACAACTACGGCGCTAACACTAAGGGAAGTCAGCCTCTACAAACTGCAGTACTCGCGGTCCCGAGCCCGTGCTGTAGCTAGGTGTTCTCGTAGAACGAACTGTTGAAGTGTGTTGTGAGGAGATACACCACCGCCTCGTATGTGGACATCATGATCGCCGTGTTCGGTATCTGCCGCACCAGTTGGGTTCCCAGGCCTCTGTAGGAAATAATCAAATTATTAATATCAGCCTACTGGTGGAGTACGCTAATAAGTACAATCTACGGATTTTCTCATTAAGTAAATTTAAAAAAGATTCAATAATCATACATATTTAGAAGTGCCATATTATAAAGGAATTTTATGAGTCAGAACCGAAGAATTCGGTGATGAATTTAAAATTTACTATGATGATTATTATCTAAGATTTTTATGATGAATCTTTACATAGATCATGTCCAAAGAATAAATTGCCTGGTTAAACGTGATGAACATGATATTCTGTACTTATTATAACTACACATATAAAATTACATTCTGTGACAAAATAATTACGTAAATAATTAATTGTAATTCTCGTATCAGTTATCACGATTAACTACTTTACAATATTAATATTTTTGTTCGTAAAAGTGACGGGAGAGATTGCCCCACTGCGATTTTTTCCAAGGACAGATTGATCGACAGATATAGAGACTGAAGTAAACAAATCTGTGTAAATGAAATATTTGTATGCAAACACGTGATGTTTTATCTTAATAACACGATAATCCCGTTCGAAAATAAAACGCAATATTTTCCTCTGATAAAGCTTTAAAATAGCTTTATCACATCGCTAGGTTCAAAGTATGTACATTTGAGAAGTCACGTACATGAAAGTAAATGTAAATTGTAAACAATTTATTTTAAAAAGTTTATCTCGATGTGTGAGAACATTCAGACACTCAAATTACTTGAAATAATAATAAGTTATAGTATCGTCTAGCAGATATTTATTCAAATACGTTCCGCACTATTTTTACATAGGTTCAACCCCCAGACTCATAAATGGTTTTACGGGGGAATTTTCAAAAAATGTGACTTGTTTTTAAACAATTTGTCAATTGTATGCTACTATGCAGTTAAAAATTACATACTAATTGTTTCAAAACTCATGCAGAGTTACCCACACTTATAATATATCTCCCCTGGCTGGCCAAAGTATTGTATTCGTCATCGTCAGTCACAGAGAGTAAAATAGACAAAAAGTGCACCACGTAAAATTGGTATCTTTCTACAACTTTTATCTTGAGCCATATTTCTAAGCCATATTAGTTTCCTTTAGTGCTTTTTTATTAGTTTTTTTTTTTCATTACCTACTTGGAATAATTATAAGATCCTATTCTAAAGCCAGTGTGAATGTATATAATATGTATGTATGTATTATATATATGATATTCAAAAGTAAATATAATGTATTTACCTGTACACGCCGCGGTATCCCTCCTCCATCCAGACAGTGTGCAGCGTCTGCCAGAACTTGCGATACTTGTCGCCCTCCTCTCGCAGCCGCGTCCTTGCTACCTCTGCAATATGTTAAACAATTACTTAATTATATTTATAGACTATCGATAGTTCCAAGTTGAAGGGACCTCTCTAATATTTCGAATTACTAACGCCCGTATACTCAAACGCGTATTATGTTGCACTTAACCACGCAAATCCCGCTTAAACGTACTGGCTACTGGTATGTGGGCCGAGCGCAGTAAAGAACAACTTAATATTTGAATGGCATTTGAGTATTCGGGCGTAGGAGTTCCAAATTTTGAGAAGTTTGTATGGTGCGTTTAATAAACGCGTAATAAAAATAATGCGTTTAGTAGAAATACGACACAAATTCAAATGTTTTGAAATGCCGTGGCATAAAGAGGCATTTCTCGATGCCGTGAAATCAATTTAAAACATTGGAAATTAAGTTTTATTCTCACCAGCTCAGTTTAAATAAAATTTCCTTTGGTAAAAAAATATCCCATTGTCATTCCATCACAGTCGGCGCTGGCCTTATGAGTTCGAAATATTGAATGGTTTGTATGGTGTAGGTCCATGAGCTGACACTGATAAAAACCATTTAAAAAAAGTCAAATGTCATCAGTAAGTTTATGAGAGTATTTTTTGTAGGTGGTAGGTCTCTCATATGTGAGAGGCCATCTGGGTAGGTACCACCGCAATGTCTATTTCTCCCGTGAAACAACACTGGGTAAATGCACTGTTGTGTTTCGGATTGAAGGACATTGTAGCCAGAGTAACTACTGGATATATTGAGACTTAACATCTTCCGCCTTATTACAAAACGTGGTTTATCTAAAAACTTTAGTTTAAATCGCAATAAACTATGGTTTATATGAAATTCATATTACAAAAAGTGGTTTAACGATAAACCATGGCCTTTTTTATGGTTTATCGCTAAACCTGACCGCCCCCTAGTTTAACGGTGGTCTAAATCGTAAACTTTCAACTATTTCTCTTGGATTTAGTGTCTATTTCATCGTATTATGTTACTTTTACTCTAAAATTGATATTAATATGATGAATTTGTTCGTTATTAAGGATTTTGAAGCCTTTGAGCGATTAAAAACGTCATGTCGGCCCAACAAAATACGTCTACGCGTCAAACCCTGTTTTAATTTCTTCCGATAAAAATATACGCATAAGGATAAGTTTACCAAACATTTTGCAATGTAATCCATATAATAATGTTGGTTTACTCACTTTTTTCTCACTACTCAAATTCATAGACCATTTTTCATTTTGTAGGTCCACCACAACACGATATTATTAAATTAGATTACTATGTAATTACCTAAGCGACAATTATTTTATATCACTTCACTTCACATACTTCGTTGACTAAGTAGTAAATGCATTCCAATGCTAAATTAACTTATTTTAACTCGCGATAGTTTTGTTTATTGTTATGGTTTCTTGTAACGCGCCAGAATGTTACGTTCCATCACACGTGTTTGGATGTGTGACTAGCTAATATAACATGAACCAATTGAAAAAAAATAATAATTATAATCGATATACCAACCAATATTGACATTCTAGCAAAACGTCCAACCCTCAATAGGTTCAATACGCCTAAACATTATTTAATCATTAAATTTTTATTAAAACGTATTCTTTTCTGTGGATATGGAACGTTGCGATGGAATGATATCATGTTGAACGAATATTATTTGTATTAATCTGTGGTTGGTGTATAAACTACGGTTCAAAAGAATGAACCAAGGAAACCATGGATTATTTATGTTTTGTAATACCAGTAAAATTAAACCATGGTTCTGCAGATTAGACTGGTTTTGCTAGACTAGGTTTAAACCAAGGTTTATTTCGCTTTTTGTAATAAGACCGCTTATGTCTCAGGATGACGAGCGCAGTGGAACGTTGGTACTGTTTATGAGCGGTCGTATCGCTTACCATCAGGCGAACGGCTTGCTCGTCTCGTCATACAATGCAATAAAAAAAAAGTATTGAAGATACTACACAACAATTATGTTAAAATATTTTAAACAAGAATGAAATTACATATTTTATCCTCGTATGACATGGCATAATACTATTTTATAGTCACTTAAATGAATTAGCAAAAGTTGAGACGAGGTGATAAGATAGTGTCGGTTTGTTCAAACATCTTACAGCGCTTAACTGTATTGCAGAGGGGAAATTACCACGTAAATATATTCAAATTAACAGCCTCCGTGACGCAGTTGGTGAGACGCCGCGCCGGTTTTAAAAACGAGAAGCCGCGGATTCGATTCCCACCTCGAGATAAATGTTTATGAGGCCCACAAGCATTTATTTCGGGTCTGTATGTTTGTGAGACCGAAAACCCTCTCGTAGTTCCTGGTACTCACGACAACTTACTACTATTACTATTATACTGATTGATTGACTAATTGATCTTAGTGTGGGGATAGACTTATGTATACGACTGTTGGGTGTATTTATTTACTAACGGTCGGGCCCGGCTTCGCCCGGGTGCAGATAGCTTTTGAGTCCAGTGTTGATGTAGCAACTATATTTAACTATATTTCCCGTGCGCCATCGACTATGTTTCCCGTCCCGTTATATCCGGTTTATGTCCCGTCTCATTCAGCCCCATGATAAAAAACAAGCAATCCTGTCCTCTCCTATCCCATGCCACCCATTCGAATTTGAAAGAGTACCAAATCCGGCCTAGCGGCCGCACTCAGAGATATTTAATGTCAATTAAATCGTTCGTTAATGTCAATTAGTTCGTAAAATCTACACTAAATAATGATTTAACTGACATTAAATGTCTCTGAGTACGGCAGTTAGTGTGTTGTCTTACCGTGTGGATATGCAATGCAAGAAGCAACGGTCTTGGAGAAGGCGCCGGCCGCCATGAACTCGAGGAAGTCTCGCGGCGAGCGCTGGTCGGGCGGCGCGCCGGCCGCGTGTCGCGCCGCCGTGAGGCGAGCCTTCACGCCCTCGTACAGAACGAAGTGCACCACCGTCTCACTGATGCCCATGTAGGACGCTGTTATGCCCTTGTAGAAGCCTAGG
The DNA here is from genome assembly GCA_009982885.2 of Hyles vespertilio. NCBI lineage: Eukaryota > Metazoa > Arthropoda > Insecta > Lepidoptera > Sphingidae > Hyles > Hyles vespertilio. Next base: position 5,247,248 of record CM042806.1, on the reverse strand, counting down.
ATACCCTGCACGATACCATAGCTTTTTAAATAAAAACAGATATGACGATAGTTATTTTCGATGTGCAGAAAAGGATTAGACCTATGCAACGGCGGATCCAGGGGAAGGTCATGGGGTCATGGCCTGGACAGGATCTAGATTGATAGAATTTATTGATTATCTTGTTGATAAAATTAATAAGTACAACAAATTCTATGTATGTCGATAAATAATGTAAAAATGTATGTAACAACTTTAAGAAATCATTACTATGAATTTGAATATTGAAATCGTACCCAGTTTTCTAACAAGACAATAGTATGACCCCTGGCTTGAAAGCTGGATGTTCAGCATTGGACTTCCTGTGGCTGAGATGATGATGATTGCGATAGTGTTGCCCTATCACATCATGAGACAACAAAGGCGAAACGTGGGTGTCCTGGTAACCTCTGCCTACCCCTAGGAGAAAGGCGTGGGTTTATGTATGTATGCAAAATATAAAGTTTTACGAAAACAATAGCACAAATATAGCACGTGGAGTGCTAAAGAGCTTTAATAATGATGGTGATGAAAAATATATGCTTTCCTCTTTCTATAATTTCGACTTCTTAAGCTAATACCCAAAAGCAATTAGTAGACCAGAATAAAGTATGTTCATTTTCGGAGAAATAATATCAGCAATTAACAATTTACAGACATTGGACTTGCTTCTAGACGCAATCCAGCCTGGTAATCGCAACGAATATAAAAACGTAAAAATTTTTAAAGTACGCTACAAAATAAAATAATAAATAAAACGACCAATTAATAACATTTACTTCCAAAACACCGTAACATAGCGATAATGAATGTGTACTCACCGACTTAGCGTATATCCTCTTGATGCACTGCAGAGCCGACACATTCTGTCCGTCCAGCTGCAGTCGAGTCTTCACGAACCAAATCGGATTGGTCATCGTGCACGACACGAATCCTGGAGAGAAATTATTTAATTTTTAATAGGAAGCCCGCCTACAAGGTGGGCGGACGATCTGGCTTAGGTTGCAGGAAGTCGCTGGATGCAGGCCGCTTCCAAGAGGTCATTGTGTGTGATCCTTGGGGGAGGCCTATGTTCAGCAGTGGACTTTACTTTGTGGCAGTGGCTGATATGATGATGATGATTAATATAGAAATAAACTAGAAATTAGCAAATATGATTTTTTATCCAATAGGTTTGGCAGTCGAGAAAACAAGTCACCTGATGGTAAGTGATCACCGCCGCCAATGAATACCCATAACGCTTGGATCACGTGTTACCGGCGCATCAAAGTAGAAAAGCCGAAAAATAAAAGAAGGGAAAGGGAAAAAAGTTTTTGGCTCCCGCAATCTGATTCACAGACTGAAATGCGACGGCAAAGTTATCACTTGGCGTCGATTTCCTGTGACAATGTAGTATCGCACAGGACGATCCTGCCCATTCATGCTGAGCCGTGATTTACTACAGCGTGGCGCTAAGACTTCCATACTACTACGTATCCGAGAGTTTGATTGAAAATTGTTAGGCCTTACGTCCTAATACTGGAACGCCATTCAAATAATAAGTTGCTCTTAACAGCGTACGGCCCACTTAGCCAGTTAATTTAATCGAATTAACGTAGTTAAGCGCCATTTATATTAAAGCTGCGTTGCAGTATTTGGGCGCTAGTCTACCGCGCTACCCTGGTACAGGTTGACTATATTACACTATTATTATTCAATATTGTGAAATCTATTATCTATGTAAAAAGAAAAGATTAAATTTTCTCATGTTTGTCTCTATTGAAACTGATATTACGTTGATTGATTATGATAAACGTTAATTAAGAGTCGTCGTAACGAGATATTACCGGATACTTATCACGATTTAAGTATTAATTGCCCGATTACACAAACGCCACTTAAATATTATGTTGCAACTTGCACTTAACTACGCAAGTCCCCCTTAAATGTACTGACTAACGCCCGAATACTGGAACGAAACTTAAATATAAGTAGCGCTTAACTACGTTAATCCCTTAAATGTACTGGCTAAGTGGGCCGTGCGCTGTTAAATGCAACTTATTATTTGAATGGCGTTCCAGTATTCCGGCGTAAGAGTGACGTGCGTAGTTGAGTGAAACATAATATTTAAATTGCTTTTGGGTATTCGGCGATAGCTTAGTTTTGATACTTTCATTGCAATTTAATACAAAATGTACAACATTGAGATCTAGAAAATGATTTATACCACATTAATTTTCATTAAATATCTGAAATGTTAATGTGCTTAATGCTATTGGTTTTTAATTTCCGCTGTATGATTTTAAAATAAATTGCTAACATCTTTGATAAATCATTATAAAAATGGACTTTACTTTGTTCCTATTATGTCCATACAAAGTCACATGTATATTTTTCCATATTTAGTCGGCATTTTGAGTGGAACATTGCCTCCGAAATAACATATTAGCAATATTAGACGTATAGTGTGAATTTATTATGCCAATTATCATATAGACATTGGTAATGAAAACCGACTAAAACTACGTTGACTGGTATATGTCTATCTTTATCGGGGAAATTACCCGAGACTATATAATCTCTGACTATCCCCACTATCAATCGATTTATTTTCCAATAAATAAAAAAGGAAAGTTATTTAGCTCGGTTAGCGTATCCCGTGGGACCCCTAGAGAGTAGAGAATTAAATCATTGCTGGTGTAACTAGCATTATATCCGGGCATGTTTGCAGATGTCATAACGAGGCTAACTTCTAGCTTTATAATTAAATTCGTAAAAGCCTGCGCCAAGCCAACATCTCTAGGTGAATGTCTTGAATCTAAGATATAGGTTCTTTTTATTTCGTTGAAAGGTGAGACAAGCATGCCATTAGTCTGATAGCATGCTATAGGACCGCTCATGGACAATAGCAAAACCAAACAACATTATGAATTACAATGCTTGGTATTCCACTGCCCTCGCCATCCTGACACATAAGATGCCGAGTCTGGTCTGGACATATTGGTTCAGTAGTAACTCTTGATAAAATGACCTCAAAAGTGCATTTACACTCCTGTTTGGTGGGAGAAATAGACATTGCGGTGGTACCAGTCGACCCCTCACATATGCTAGTAGCTAGCTAATAAATAAAATCTACAGTAACATCGTACCTGCCGCACTAGCCGCAGATAGGTGCACGATCGGCGTGTCTGGCGGTATGTTCTGGTTGAGTATCGCCTTGGCCTGCGAGTATGTGCAGAAGTAGATGGCGCGAGACGGCGCCACGCCCACTATGTTCGGCCCCAGACCTTTGAACAGCGCGCGCGGACCTTCAGTCTGGACTATGTGCCTGAAAACAAACGTGTGACGTCACTTATTTGGATAGATCGAGAAAAATATTATTGAATAGACTGTGGTCGGGTTTGTTTTTGAGTTCAAAGGTTGACTTAAGTGTCGATTGCGGATAAGTTCATATATTTTTTTTCAACTGTATTTCTGTCCTATTTCTCGTAATATTGTATAGTTGTTAATGAGAGTGCCGTTTTATAACGCATATTATTGGTCGTATTTCAATTACCAATAAAGAATTAGTAGTTAGTTGATATAATATAATGCCACGTCATGTAACAAGAACCAGTCCGTTATTTCGCTAGGACTAAAGTCTAATGTAAGAAAAACCTCCATAGAAAATGAGCTGTGTTTTGCAATAAATTATAATATAATTTATTACGTTGTTTTATTTCCCTAATCAACTAAGAACAGAATTTAACATTCAATTCCATGATTAAAATATATTTTTAAATTTTAATAATGAATACTGTACAGTAATAATTTTACATTGTTCTTGCTCGTTGAATTGTCTGTCCTAGACAGTGGTTGGTTGAGTCACGAATGACGAAGTGAATGATGAAAGTTTCATTCACATTATTTAATCGTTGAATTAATTTTCTATTGTTTAAATTTGGAATAACAAAAAAATTGTTTTAATTAGGTTAAATTATTTAAATTAATTTCTAACATTGATTGAATATCGAATGTTTAATATAATACTTACTTTAATATTTATATCAATAGTTGTTTTTTTCAAGAAACGAATTTCATTTCTTCAATAAAACTTTATAATACGGTAACATGTTGTATGTGTTGGCCATGCAATAATAAATGTTTTTTCTTTCTTGTTTTCAATTTCTACACCGAATTCGGCCTTCGAGTCTTCAGTCTCATTATCGTTATATGTATGTATATCGAATTTATAATTAGAGATTTCCAACATAATGTATGTTGATGTGTAACCGTGTTGTTTTGCGTGTTTGGAAGTCTTGGCTTCCATCCACGGCGCTACATCAATGCAAGTACAAACTCTACTCACTTATCGACTTTTATTCATTTTTCCATTACCAATTAATTGATTTGTTTTCGTGGGAAAGCGAAGACATAAGTTTATATTTATTTATGTTTTGAATCAGAATACTATTTTATGAAATTGCTTTTATACTACTTTCACGTACAGCGGCACAATATGTTTTTCTTACATGCATTTAAACACGAAGATTTGGCTCTTGATTTTACGACCGGACACTTGGCCGACATCAATTCTTTGGAGATATACAAATCAGAGTTACCGTGTTTTTGCAATGAGATACGCACAGTCTGATAAACTCAATGAGATATCGAACTCATAAATCTGGATCAATATAAATTTAATCGCCATAACATATGGGAATATTATTTATTTAATATGCAGCATTTATAAAAAAATATACCTATTTTCATTTTTTCAAAAACGTATTGTAATTAAACTTTATTTAATTATCATGAGGATTTAGAACTTTCAAATAGCTCATGAATACAATACCGCTGTTAACTAGATTTAATTATAAATAATTAATTAGAACAGTCAGTACTCGCATAAATCAATAAACCAACCACAATATGATCTATTAATAAAATTCCAAATTCGAAATTATCGCTGAGCGTACAGTCCACATTTAACCGCTTCTTACTGGCCACTATCAAACGTGATAAGAAAAAAAAACTGTCACGAGACGCTGCCGTGGGACGGATCATATCGGACCCCAAACGGCGCGTGAAATGTTCAAGATTACACTATCTGCGTCAATAACGTAAGCAAACCTATGCCGATTCTTTCATATTATTTATCATTTCAAAACTTAACTTACCTACGCAACTGGTTATTATGATTTTGTCGTTTGGATAACCAAAACATAAATATATCTGATTGGCAAAACGCTGTTTCTGCGGCCTTTTTGATAATATTTCATCATTCGTCATTGCTGAGCGAATAGATAAATTTAAACCCATTTACAACAATGTAATACAAGATATAAATTGTTGCTGGAGCTTACAAGACTCACTTGGATTAAGCACACTTAGTTTAAAATTAGGTTACGGATGTAAATAAACAAAAAAATATTTAAAAAAATAAAAAATATTCTCTATCAATCTTCTTCTTAATCTTCAATTTAGTTGAATCGCACAACAGTTCATTAACGCCCGAATACTGGAATCCAACTTAAATATAAATGGCGCTTAACAACGTTAATCCCGATTAAATGTGCTGGCTAAGTGGGCCGTGCGCTGTTAAGAGCAACTTATTATTTGAATGGCGTTCCAGTATTCGGGCGTAACTGTCCTGTTGCTGTCGATGTTAGCAATTAGTATCCATAATGCTAATAGCCATGTCACACTTTATTTGATCTTTCATTTGACTTGTAACATCAATGCGGATTAACTCACATCAAAGAAACATATTCATTAAATATTCAATATCTACCTTATTCATCGTCATCACATCAATATCATAAGATGTTCATTTCATTTAGGTAAAATATTTTGTTTGTATAGTCTAGTTATGTCGTTTTTTATACCTTGAATGACTAGTAAAACGCAAAAGTAATTTGTGTTGCTCATTTTCAATACTACAATTAATCATATTCTTATTACTACTTAGTACTAGATTAAACCAGTTTTTGTAACAAGCCCTGCATCGGTTTATCCGGTTAGATGCGATTTTTGGTATTGGTACATGGTAAATCTAGCTAATTACTTTTTCTTATCAATGCCAGAAATATCCAACACTGAATTGTGTTATTCTGTTTTGCGCGTGTATTTCATAACCTCTTTAAAACGAATGAATAATTTTAGCTTTAAATCATTAGCTTCAATTGCAGCGTTACAGTAATTTCGATGTTCGAACAGTCTTTTTATTATTGAACCCATATTTCAGCTTATATAGTATAGTAAACAAATTGACCCACTCTTGTTTTTGCGAGTCATCAAATCCTGAGTAAACTTGTTATTCCCAACATCGGCGACATTTGCAGCCGATGCATACATAAATTAAATGACACACCGGATATCGAAATAGATCGTACAGAAAGTGAGTAATCTGATGCAACACCTACATAGCATTAATACATCCAAAATCTTTATAAAAGTACAAATATAAAACTCTTGCTTAATGAACAGGATGGAGGGAAATTAACATTCAACGGTGTGCTTTGAAAGAAACTTCCACAAATATACTGAAAGAAAGATGGTGAGGATTGATTGCTGAACGAGTAATGTGATTGTTTGGAATTCTATCTATACATTTTCTATATCGAATACAACTACCTTGAATTTTGTTATAAAATGTGCATACATTTTGTCGATAATTTAATATTATCTATTTTTTTTATGTATCATAATAAAATATCAGCAAATATCACTATTTGCATTTGAATTTCTTATTTGTGTTTTCTAAAGGTCGTCTGATACACTTCGTTGATTTTCCGGATACAAGTGTTTTTATTAAGTCCTCTGCGGGGCTGTAACAATGGGATGTATCTATCTATATCCACTGCCAGATTGTTAACGTGTGGGATTGATTGTGCACTTCTACGTTTTCCAGCGCGTAGGCTCATTTCATTTCATCTCGTGAAAGCTCCACCAATATAAATATTATGGAACTAGTGTATTTATAAATATTCGAACGAGAGCAATCTTCGGAAATTATTGATGTTTTAGAAGAAAATATAACAAAATAACAAACGGAATCATTAAGTGCAAATGGACCACATTGGTAGACACTAATTTAGTAGTTATTTACGATGAAGATATTTGGAACGTTTTTGTGATATTATTCATGTATACTTTCTGAGATTCATTCAGTCTGAGTCATATCATGTGTTTTCTGCCGCAATATTTTCAGAGCGAACGAATTATTGGGAATAAATACAATACTTTTTAGTATTCTGGTTATGAACAGCAGCACACTACAACCACCTTCATAAGGCTCGATGTATATACCATAATAATTTCTCCTTAATCACCTCGTTCATGTGCTTCACGTAATTCACAATTAAACTAATAACGTATTGAACATTATTAGTTTCAACATCATTCTTTCTTTTATTGTCTCTATAGGTAGACAAACATGCGGCCCACATGAAGGTAAGCGGCTACCGCCGTGGACCTTCGCAGTGCCAGGGGCCCAGCACATAAAAAAATTGCAGCCTACCGTAAGGAGAGTACCTACTCTCTTTAAGCCTCGTTTGAAGGATAGGTAATAGGGCTTGGGAAACACCGAAGCAGGGAGTTCATTCCTTTTTTATCATCATGACCCCGTTGCAGTCCATTGTTGGACATAGGCTTCTCCCAAGGCACGCCATAGGGCCAGATCTGCTGCTTTATGCATCCAGTCGCTGCCGGCCCTCTCTTGCCTTTATGTTTCTTATATAATAAAGTAAAAATGATCTTACCTGATACACTGTATGAGACTCATCCGTGACGCGGTCCTGGCGTGTCCCGCGCGCGCGCACTGCTGCACCTGGCAATTGTACGACATCAGCATGCGATCTGCCTGCTTGTTGTACGCGCTGTATGCGAACATGGCGCCCATGGTACGCCTGTAGCCCCATTTGGCCTCCTGCGTACACGCCCAACATTATACCATCGCTTGTGTGAAGCAACGCATGGTTAGTCTAGGATCCTGCGCCTGATTCCTGCAGGTATGTCCCTAATTAAAATGTAACTCGGCTACAATGACTAAGGCTTCTTTTGATAGAAGAAGCAGATTGCTCAGATTTTTTCGTCTATATGTGAAATGAAGACAAACCGATATAACTATTGATAGGATAATTTAATACATTACCACCGACACGCAATAATTGACTAAATCATTGTCTATTTTTACACAAAAAATAGGCCACGTATTTTAACGTTATTAAGCATGGCGTCGTATAAAGAAATTAACAAGCAAAACTATTGCCACCCGCTGTGAGATTCTCCACCTCCAAGTTGGTTTTGTGTTTACAGCTGAATTATTCTGTTCTGAAGAGTGTTGTATCTATTAGCGCATTATAAATTACTATATTTTTTTCTGTGTACGGCAAATGAAACTATATGATACTGCGCGTAATTTGCGATACTTGTTATTTACTTTTCTTATTTACAATAGTAAGGGAGAAAGAAGTAAAGTACACACTGCTTTGTAAAGGAAATAAGAACAAAGTACGTCAGGTCACATGTGCAATGTGAACATAAGTAGTACGTTAATTTACTTTTGATATAAAGACATTTGTAATTTGCCAAACAGGTAATAATGTTTTTAATTATCATTATCATAAATAGATTTTTAACAAACAAATACTTGCAGGAATCAGTTTCCGGATCTTGTGTTACAAAGTTAATAGCTCACGTACTGGTCTGCTTATGTGTAATGTCAAAACACAACAATCTTACACAGCAAACTACAAACAATGTGCTACAATATAATTTCATAATTTCATAATAAAACACAACAAAAACAAAACCAGTACGCGAGCAGAAGCATCACTAACAAGTAGATATAATGGCACTAAGTAGGATTTACAAAGTTATACACACTGATTGAGACTACTCATGTTCATTAAAAACACTATAGAATTGTTTGAGATAACACTTTTACAACATCTACTCGTTTTACGACACACTGAGTTGAAAATTTTTACCTAAATATAGGCCTCTTGAGGCTACACATGTTGCTGCTAACTTGATTAATTTGTATGCATAGCCATGTACAAATATGCTATGATGTTATGTTATGTACAAAGTAAGATCGTGCACTAATTCTAGACTTTGTAAGAGAAGCAATTTGGAGCAACGATTATGTTGACTAATTGTATAACAAAAAAGAATCCGAAGATCATGCTCAATTACTCGTAATTAAAGTAGTATGTTTCAAACAAGAAAATTAGGATGATCATTATAATGAAAAGAACATAACAAATAATTAATAACAGAACAAACTTTGTATATGTAAAAAATGATCTAGAAACTACACCTGTAATTGAAACAAATAATTTATCCTTTATGTGCAGTTAAGAATAAAATAAACAAATAAATGACATAATTGAAAGTAAAAATCATCAAGTTAAATCAATGCAGAATACGGATGTACAGCAGCTGCCACCAACGGCTTTTAATCCAAATATACATTGTAACACAGGGTTGACATGCAATGCATTTGCTATTTTAACACAATGTCTAAACAGTAACATGTATGCACGTTTTCTAAATGATGATAATGTAGAAGCAAACATTTAGTGCTTTACACAAGTGATGGAAACAATATTGAGCGTTAATTAGGGCTTAATGTTTCCATACTGCTAGCAACGCACATCGGATTATCATATAAATATCTATACATACTTTGAAAGCATATCTATATCTATGAAAAGAATGATCTCTTCATCAGTGATGACTTCAAAATTTACTACCTTGTTAAATATAGCGACTTAATTTGTACAGAATTATATTAAGACATAAAAAGTAAAATATAAACAAATTACAATTTTACTTACAATCGTCCTTTAGAAGGACCGGTCAATTACACCTAATACAACTGAGATAATGCATACTATACAAAATTTGGTAACACGTGTTGCATAGAAAACAAAATACGTTCCAATCGTATTATCATTTCTAAATGTAAATACATATCTAATAAATGTTATCTCTATGGATACATATTATTGTAATCTAGTAACATGATATTTAAAGTTATAGATAAAGGATATTACATTTTCTAAACTAACTTCAATAGCTTAAACAATTGCAACGACAAAATGAAATTTATTTCAGTAATAAATATGCTCAGTATCGCAATAGCGCATTAAATTAGATCCATACTTGGTACTAGGTACGGACTAGAATACATTATTAAAATAAAAAATTGTAGCTTTTTATAAGCCATGGGTGCATGCAGTGTTCGATCGGCGCTGAGCTGTGACTCGACTAAGTTCAAGTTATCTTTAGACCAGTTTATTACATCGTTTATGCAGATAAACACGTCAGTTCAAGGGCGGTTATCTTGGGCTTAGAATAACAGATCCCTGAGGTACTGCTTTGAATACAAATGTTCTAGGGTAATCGCGTTGCATCTTTGAAATATTTGTATGAAAAGTGTCACCAGCGACTAAGATCACCTGGGTGTTCATAGGCGACTTTAATAAAATTATTATTATAAGTCTCAGTATGTCCAGTAGTTACTCTGGATACAATGTCCCTCAAACCGAAACACATTCATGCATTTCCACTGCTGTTTCGCCCGAGAAATAGATATTTCGTTGGTACCTTCCCAGACGGCGTGGCACATATAAGAGACCTATCACCAATGTTTGTTACATAAAGCCAAAAACAATTTTTAGTTTTGAGCAAAAACTCGGTATAAAATATACCTAAATTCTCACGACGCGACGGCATAAATAATCCATAAAATGCTTGAAATAGAAACAAACAACGGCAATGTTGCAGTCACATCATCTGTATTGCAGTGAAACAATGAACTAACTTTATTACAAAACCATAAAAGACACATCATTGTACAACCTGCAATCAGTGTACTAAGATCTACAAATAGATTTGTTTGCAGGCCCGTACATGGAAGGATTGTGATAGATACAGTGCTAGCACCGATGTCTACGGAGGCAAACACACGCGGAAAAAAAACCGGCTAATCAATAAGAAGCTTGACAATGTAATGAAATTGTCTCCCATCAGTAATTCATTTGGTTGATAACACGCCATCCCAGACGGTGTGACGCACTTTGATGGCAAAATTGCTATAATTATAGGACTAGCAACGGCTTCAGGCAATAAAATATTTTGGTATGTTTACACTTGTCTGGAAAATATGACAAGTTAAACTAGAAATAAAATTTCCTCGATTTTAGAATACATAATAGAATACTCGAATACGTTTAAGATCATCACCAATGTTGGACACAAAAGCCGTAGAACAGATGGCCGTTAGGGCAATCGTATTCTGAAATGAAGACTACGGCTTGGTATACACAGTAAAAGATCCACAATTAAGCTAGGTAAAGAAGCGGTTGAAGGATGTTGGATGAGAGGAGATCAAATTCCTTGTTGTTACATTGAAGATACCCTTTTATTACCTCCGTAAAATAAAGATTGATTGTAATAAAGTGAGCAATTGTAAAGTAATAAAAGTTGAAGAAAAAATAAACAACGTTGATTAAAACGGGACATCAAAAGCTATTTTTAATACGAAATGAGGAAAACAGAGTTCATCTGATAGTAAAGAATACATTTAGCTACTTGCAAAACAAATTATATTACTGTACGATGCTTGTAAGGAAAATATATAATTTTAAATAAACTCATTTGAAAAAAAAACGGGCACCTAAGCAATGAACCATTTCAAATGTTACTATTGGTTTGTTTGATAATTATAGGTAGTTTTACTTTCACAATTTTGTAAATTAAGAGCATATACACCTTGCGCGCAAAGTCAACTATAGGTATTTCTTCGTTAATTTCACGCTCACATAAGCGACCAAAGCTGTGTGCGTAGAGCTGCCGCGTCGGCTCGCTATACAATCGGCTCAAACAACTTTGATCCGTGCGCTTCAAATATTCATTTGAAATGTAACTGTAATATAATATCATAAAAATATTTTATTTGCATTATAAGTAGACAAATATTACTGTGCAAGCAAAGAATAATACAAATTAAGATACTAATCATATTTTCGTTATTATTACATTGTTAAGTTGCATTCAAATCAGTGTTCAATCAGTAGATACTACGGACGTTTTATTAATCATTTCGTGTTCGAACACATAAATAGTGTTAGGGGCCTTACAACCCCTTACAATTACGAAATATATTGAATGTTATATTACAATACATAACATAATTTAGCCTCGGAATTAAATCCCATTATATTACCTGAAACATAATTTATACTCACTACAAAATCATTGTAGGTAATAAAAATAATTAAATATTTTACTACCAAAGTACTAAGATGTGGTAATCGCATTCCGCGCGTGGCTATTTTTACTACGCGCGGCAATAATCGACTGCAGCCAGGCCGGCCGGAGAGACGAGCGATACGTCCTCCCTCTAGAAGGCCTTGCGGCGGTCTGATTTGATCCACGTCGGACAGCGTGTTTTATAGTGGTTTTTAAAATATTTGTAGAAAAATAATTTTGTTGAAATATAAAAATGGTAATTTATTGATAAGATGTTCTTCTATTATAATATGCAATTGCTATAAAAATTATGTACGATAAGTTGGTGAAAAAAAATATGTTCTTGACGAGAGTTTCTGAATAATTTCGCATTGTTTAAATTTTTATTTTTCAGGAACTAAACACAAAAAGATTATTTTTCTCAGCAAAATCCCTCCATAAGGGACTTATTAGTCTGATAATATTTTTATTTTCATCTTATATTTAGTGGTTTCGAATATCTTAAGCTTCTAAATTCTTCTTTTATTTATTTATTTATTTATTTATCAATCTATAATGTTTTCCACCAAAATCCCTAGATGACAACCTTTTCTAAAATTAGTAATAATTATTTTTCCTTTAAATTGTTTATTGGTGGCTATTAACTCATTTGAAAAGTCCTGTTTTTAAGCCAAAAAGCGCGTGCAGGGTATAAACGCTCTTAATAAGCAAATAAGCGTTTTCGTCAGTATTATCATAAAATTTTGATAAAATTTATGGGTTTTAATGCTAAAGTTCACTAGTAGTGTATGCTCGCTAGTAGTGCATATGCTCGTGAAGTAAAAGTTATAAAGTAAAAGCAGATAAATGTTTAGTATCGAGTGTGACCCCCTCTAGCTGAAATCACAGTTTGAATTCGTCTGGGTATGCTAGCGAGGATATCCCGGATACTTGCTTGCGGAATACGTTCCCACTCCGCGGTAATCACATTCTTCAGCTCTCTGATGGTCTGCGGAGCCGGTTGTACTGATCTCACGCGTCGTTTCAGAACGTCCCAGACATGCTCTATAGGATTGAGGTCGGGACTTCGAGCTGGCCAATCCAAACGACGAATGCCGACCTCTTGCACATACGCTTCCACATCGCCACACCGGTGGGCGCGAGCGTTATCGTCCATAAAAATTGAGTCTTCGCCTAAAGCGACCAATGCGGGTTGTGCATGAGGAATTAGAACTTCCGTTATGTATCGATGTCCAGTCAGTGAGCCGTTTTCGATGAAGACTAACTCTGTACGATCCATTGAATTTATTCCTGCCCAAAACATAACAGAGCCCCCACCATAAGGTGTGATTTCTTCAAAACAAGCCTCTGCAAAGCGTTCTCCTCGTCTTCGTAGCACTCGCCGACGTCGATCTTCACCGAACAGAGATATCCTGGCTTCATCGGAGAACAATACCCTATTCCAGTCTTCTTGAGTCCATGACTCACAATTTCGAGCAAACCTAAGCCTGGCAACTCTGTGCTCACGGAGTAACTTAGGGCCGCGGGCCGGGCGATGACTGCGTATATTGGCCGCGAGAAGCCTCCTCCTGACCATCCATAGACTAATATGCACATTTCTTACTTCTTCGAGGTTGTTCTTAAGGTCCACATACGAAGACTTGCGATTTCTCAATGCGCGACTCACAAGAAAACGATCATCCCGTGGTTGGGTACATGGTTTTCTTCCAGAACCAGGCCTTCTCTCGACGGAACCGGTGTCTTGATACCGCTGCCAGGTCCTTTGAACCGTCGAGCGACTCACACTTAGCCTCTGAGCCACGAAGCATTGGCTGCAACCCTCTTCGAGCAGCGCAATAATTTTGGTAGCTTTTATCACTTTCTCTAACATTATTGAGACAGCTAAACAACAATAAATGAAGCTTTAACAATTAAGAATATGAAATAAATTCATAAAAATTGACTAAAAGTTATGAAAACCGATATTATCTTTTGGAACTTCGCACCAAAAATGTAGGATAAAAAGTGGTTTTCTGTAAAAACGAGCATCAAACGAAAATTTGAATTTAGAACGTACTGTTTTAAACACCACGGCATTTTTAAAACCGGCCAGTAACATGTACAAATGATTGAAATCATTTTGGTACCGTATTTTTTTAAAGAAGAATTAAAATCAAAACCACCCGTTTTTTTTTTGCAAATGAGTGTATTTATCATCGTATCATCTCTGTTCTAAAATTACTCGACCCTGACAATATGCGATATAAAAGTAATTAACTACGAAATCTTAAAAGTTCTAGTTAAAATTTTTATGCAAAGTGAAGATACAATACGTAGTTTCTGGCAATTCTTATAACTGATAAAATTTATACTTTTATCAAATGATGATATCGAATATTTTGCATTCCTTAAATATCTTTCTCTGAACTGTCACTATATACAAAATTCCCGATTTATTATTAATGGAAATTATTAATTCTATGCGCTATAAAAAGCGTAAATGTACGATACATTTATGCAATAAGAAAATGTTATACATTGCATTGTTATGTGTGCGTGGTGGCCTGTTGGTAATGTGTGCGACTGCCAACATGTTCACGGTGGTCGCGGGTTCGAATCCCAGGGCACACCTCTGACTTTTCGCAGTTGTGTGTATTGATAGTCAATCACCACGCACTAAAACGGTGAAGGAAAACATCGTGAGGAAACCTGCATACCATAGCGATTTATAAAAATTCTATGGTATGTAAGTCCGCCAACCCGCATTAGGCCAGCGTGGTGGACTATATGGCCTAACCACTCTCAATCGTACTCTCGATTGTAGAGGAGGCCCGTGCCCTGCAGTGGGACGTATATGGGCTGATACATACATACATTATTTTAAAAAAAACTATCAATGAAGCTTGAAAAGTAAAATAACATACGCATCAACTTATAAAGTATTCGTAAATCAACTTCTCGCCTCGGTTTCCCGAAATATAAACTTTTGCACATATTGTGTTACATTGAAATACTACACAATATTCTGGCATATCAAACGTGATATTTAAATCCCATAAACACTTGTTCATACATTGAAGTTTTAATTCATTTATAAATTTTATGAATGATTTTTATTGCGGATTAATCGCACATTTGGAATAAGATAAGTTTCATAGAGTAAGAACGTGAATGATTTACGAATTACATTTGGTAGACGACAACAAGCCTAATATTGATTATATTTTATTGATGATCTCTGAAAATCATAATTTTCCATTTATATTTATTTCCCAAAAGATCAATTAATATATTAACATAACAAGTGTCGAGAATGTATATGTGCGATAAAAAAAATAGTATTAAGTATGTGTTTCTTCTGAAACCAGTTTAAGTTGCCGATAAGCCGCACTAGACAATGGAAGGCGAGAGTCAACGGTGAAAGTAACACATACATATCTGCTCCCACAGATTGCGTATACATAATACAAGCAAGTTAATACATAGCAATTTCATACATACCTACATATAAATATTTTTATATTACAATTATCAATGAAGTTAAAGATGACAGTCTGAATTATAAACTAAAATATGTAAGTAAATATGGACTATATGGCCTAACCATTCTCAATCGTACTTGACTTTGTTTCGGAACTGTCATACAAAGCCAACTACAAAATATTAAATATATTTATGAATATAAAACAGAAAAAAAGAAAAAACAAATAAGTAGTGGTAGGTCTCTCATATGTGAGAGGCCGCCTGGGTATGTTACACTGTATATTTGTTCCGCCAAACAGCAATACAAATGTTTTGTTGTGTTTCGTTTTGAAAGACATTGTGGCCAGAGTTACTTATGGACATAATGACGCTTAACATCTCATGGTGTTGTTTGGTTTAGCGGTTACATGAGCCGTCGTATCGCTTACTATCAGGCGAATGGAATACTCACGCCAAAAAAAAAGTAGTCAACTAAATGTATTGTAAAGACGTAAATATAAAACCTAGGTAGTAAAATAAATGAGTTAAAACATTACATGGAAACGAGTTGCACCCAATAAAGTATAAATTGTTATCGACCCTCCAAACAAACGGGTGGCTTATAGACGTGATGCATTTTTCATTCCTAAGCGACGTATAAATGTTAGTATGAGAGCTCGCTCTAATTTTTGGTAAGGTATTAAAAAGGCAACCACGCTGGCCAAGCCGTATTAGGCCAGCGTGGTGGACTATATGGCCTAACCATTCTCAATCGTACTTTCGATTGCAGAGTAGGCCGTGCCCTGCAGTGGGACGTATATGGGCTGATACAATTAAAAGGCAACCTGAAAATTTTTATGGTAAAAGTTCTTTATCATCTTTTGTTATACCTCAACTCGGAGCTGCAGACCTAGCTGGTTAGTAGAGGGTCTAATACTTTAGGGTAAAATTTAATATTTTTTTTAAATATATTAGCGATAATATACAATTTCTGTGCATTAATGTTTTTAATATTAAAAAAATATTTTTGAAAAATGTAAGTAAAATTTTTAAAACTTTCCCTTAAAATCTTGACAGACGGGCAGGTCGGCAGCATGCTTCAAATACCCCACACATGAATTGGTGGCCGGCTCTTGGACTATTTACATAAGAGTCTTCGTGTTTAATTTAAATATGTTTGTTCACTTAATTAACTCTATGAAAACTTCAATACTCGTTTTAAACTTTTCTTGGGTATTATACTCAGGAAATATTTCTGTATCTTTAATGTATCTTAAATGGGACGTTTTACACACTGTCTGTTCAGGATTTTATTTCATAACTAGCTGTACCCGCGACTTCGTCCGCGTGGATTTAAACAAAAACTTTTTTTTTAAATAAAAGAATTTTTCTAAAATAAATGTAGCCTAAGTTACTCTTTATTATAACAGCTACCTGACGATAAAAGTCCCGTCAAAATCGGTCAGCCATTTCAGAGATTAGCCGGAACGTAACAGACAGACAGACAAAAAAAATCTAAGATCATTTTTGTTATAGGTATCGTGTACATAACGATATCCAGTTGGACATTTTCTTTAATTTTCACTTTACCAACAGATACTTCAATTTTATTTATATGTATAGATTGGGTGTTTTACATAATTGTTAATTTAAAAAATATTTTGTTTTATGTTCGGTATTGTATAAAATGTCAACTGCTGACCACGGCCCTCTTAAATGATTATGATAATAATATAATATGGTAAACTAAATTTTCTCAGGATGCTCCGTTCTGTTACTACAGGAACACAAAAAAGTATCATTACTAGTCATTGGCCCCTGCTTACGACCTCGAAGATATAAGCGTGATATACATACAGTATAACAAATAAACCCTTTCCGTTCCAAGATGCGCATTTGGGTATCTCAAATGCAGCATTTTAAAAAATACATAAAACAAATAAAACATAAATTTTGGTAAGTTATAATACACATAATTTTTTTTTAATGAAATTTGGCATAGTTTTAAATTCTGACATCACACATTCTGACAATTCTGAAAAGTCGCGCCGCATGTACAATTCTTTAAAACGACGAACGCGGTTTCTAGCAGTATAATGTGAGATTTTTAATTTATTTTATTCAGGATATTTTTTATTATATTCGAAACTCCCCTACTACCCTATTTATCCGTTTATAAAATCCATCCCATGGTTGTCTGAAAGACATTGCCTTTGAGCGATAAGACCGCCAATTGTACTTTTATGATTGTGATTTTCGTTTTATTTGTATTTTATTGTGTGCAATAAAGTGTATAAATAAAATAAATAAATAAATAAACTCATCTTTTAAATAGAAAATATCAATGATGTCTGATAACGCTTTTATCGATCGGATAGATTTTTGTCCCCCAGTGTATGTTTAAAATCAATATTTAACGCTCTAAATACTAATTCCCAGTTCAGTCATTACTACAGTTGACAATACCGTAGGTATCTCGTTTACATAATGGATATTTCACTAATAAGTAATTATGCATGAAAATAAAATAACCTGCTGTAACAAACATCATATATTTATAGATAGAGGTTTATGAAAGAAAACTATTCTTATAGTATTATTTGATTAGGCACAGGAAGCAAATATCTACACTCAAATTCTTTTATTTTTAAGTCTATAGCTATATTCAAATGTTTTGTATTCAAATTAATGATAATTTGACCATGAACCGTGTGACCGTAGCCTGCAGAATTTGCGTTGGTTTTGCAATAATCAATATCTGTATCTGTATCAGCCCATATACGTCCCACTGCAGGGCACGGGCCTACTCTACAATCGAGAATACGATTGAGAGTGGTTAGGCCATATAGTCCACCACGCTGGCCTAGTGCGGGTTGGCGGACTTACATACCATAGAAATTCTTATGAATCCCTATGGTATGCAGGTTTCCTCACGATGTTTTCCTTCACCGTTTTAGTGCGTGGTGATTGACTATCAATACACACATGACTCCGAAAAGTCAGAGGTGTGTCCTGGGATTCGAACCCGCGACCACCGTGAACATGTTGGCAGTCGCGTCTAGTCCGTTTACCAACAGGCCACCACGCACTTTTTTTTACTAATCAATATATTCCGCAGAATTTAGGATTGTCGCGTGATACATATAGTACGTAGAGAAAACAAAAAAAGATAGGAACAAAAACCGTTACAATAACAGGATAGTGATTAATAACCTTCTATAATATTTTAACGATTTGAGATTGACAACTCGTAATAATTTTTTATTTATATTATAATATTGTTCTTAAAAGTGCGTGGTGGCCTGTTGGTAAACGGACTAGACGCGACTGCCAACATGTTCACGGTGGTCGCGGGTTCGAATCCCAGGGCACACCTCTGACTTTTCGGAGTCATGTGTGTATTGATAGTCAATCACCACGCACTAAAACGGTGAAGGAAAACATCGTGAGGAAACCTGCATACCATAGCCGATTTTATAAAAATTTCTATGGTATGTAAGTCCGCCAACCCGCACTAGGCCAGCGTGGTGGACTATATGGCCTAACCACTCTCAATCGTACTGTCGATTGTAGAGGAGGCCCGTGCCCTGCAGTGGGACGTATATGGGCTGATACAGAATATTGTTCTTAAGTGACTGTACATGTCTTACATCATGTGTATACCATGGGATATAATGTCGCTAGAATAAAAAGCTCAAGCAGTAGGGAGATTCCACTTTGAAGACTTCGTCTAAATTACTTACATTTGTTAATAGGAACACAATATACGTCGGAAAAATAAGAACCGCGAACAGATATAAAATTATAATGCTCGTAATCTCGTAAAATTACAGTTGCATGGAAATCTTAGAGAAGTCATTTTCTAATTCACATGACCTATGCATCTATTTATTTTATTTATTTATTTTATTAAATTAGTACGGTTGACACCAATTACACTAATTAATAACAATTTAAAAAATATTCTATATAAAAAAATATTTAAATAATGAGAACATAAAACAAAATATTTGACTTATATCTAAGTTATAAAATATAAAAATTTAATGAAAAAAATGAAATATTCTATGAAAATATTCTTTGTTTATTTTTTCCTCCATACATTTCCTCAGGCTAAAATTTGTGGTGTATCGTGTAGGCGTTATAAACATATGCACATGCACAATCACCCAGACCGGGATCAAATATTTGTAGGCCACACAAATATTTATCCGTCTGGAATCCGCAAACTTTCCTGCAAGACTCCACAAATAGCCAAATCAATCGTGGAATTAACCCAAATGCACACGAATTCCATCAAGGCAGAGCTTCCCAAAGTTTTGCTTTGAAGATCTCTAACCATGTCTTTTAGTTTTAAATTGATGACCGCGACTACGATACGATACGACGATTGACCGCGAAGGTAACCTAATAAGTATTATTTTTGAAAATTCATCAACTTCAATAAAAGTAATTTTAAGAACTTCCAAGTATTGTGAAAGATCAGACAGTACGTGCTAAAATTAGATTACTATCAAAGACACTAGACACCCAATTTGTTTTAAAAACATCGATCTCCATCGACCTCGGAGGTCTATAGTTCTATATTAACTTTGGGAATCAACGCTCTAGTCATTAGTTGACATAATGCCCACATCTCGTGAGTAACAAAGAGAGCGAGATCACGAGAGTTCTATTTCGTAAGTGTAGTTGCATTGTATAAATAATATTATATTATATATTAAATAATATTATATAATACATCTATCTGGGCCAAATAGTCTCCTTTCATTCCAGGCAAGACAAAGAAATTTCTCGTCGAATCGAGAATGCCTGGAAGAGTTATTGGTCCATGGGAGAGATGATGAAAGGCGAACTTCCATTATCTCTTAAACGAAAATTAATGGACGTATGCATCCTCCCCGTTCTAACATATGGCTCGCAAACTTGGTCTTTGACGAAAATTCAAAAGTCCAAACTCAGGGTTTGTCAGCGTGCGATGGAGCGCAGCATACTAGGGGTAAAGTTAAGTGACAAAATCCGAAACACCCACTTGCGCTCACAAACCCAAATCGTAGATGTAGCTTCGAGAGCCGCCAAGTTAAAGTGGCAGTGGGCCGGTCACGTCTGCCGCATGCACCCAAAGCAGTGGGCAAGAATTTGCACTGAGTGGCGTCCCGAACACCCAAAAAGGCGACGCGGCAGACCTAGGCGTAGGTGGAGAGACGAAATCGACAGGTTTCATCAGGATTGGCCCCAAATTGCCCAAGACCGCACAATCTGGAAGGAAAGGGAGGAGGCCTTTGCCCAGCAGTGGGACACTAATGGCTGATAATAATAAATAATAATAATAGTTGCATTGTGCACATTGATTGCATAACGAATCTATACTATTCGACATAGCCATGCACTCATGATATACAACGGCCTTGTAACTCCTTTAGCGTCAATATCTAAACGACATTGTACAAGGTCAACAATAATCTTCGCATCACTTACGTAACACACATTATATCTGTTATTTAATTTAGCACTTGACAATACATTCTACGCAGAATGTTTACTCTTGTTTTTGTTGACTCAAATATGTTGCAATTCTTTGTACATTTATTGAAAAATAGGGATATATTCATATGAGCCGAAAGTAAATTAGTAAGGTGTGTTGAGCATCTACTTGTATTATCTTACTCTGGCTATATCAGTTCTAACAAATTATATTTTAGGACAGTACACCTTCTGTCTTACTGAAAACTGTAGAGACTGACTGTAGGGCTCTCCTAAGAAGATTCTCCCAGCAACTCAAATATGCTTCTGCTGTAAAAGTATTGCCATTCTTACAAACTTTATACAAAGAATAAATTCACAATTTTCATGCATAAATTCATTAAGAGAAGATGGATTGTCGCCTTTTATTAAGCATGACTATAACTATGATTAAAAACGCCGCTGTACCAATACTCAACAATTAGTTAAAATAAATAATCTCTTTTTTTATAGCAGCAGGAGAAATACCTATTGCTGCGGTACTTACCAAGACGGCGTCTCACATATGAGGGACCTACAAGGCAATCACTTTCAATATTTGCCCTAATAATAAGATCCAATGTAAACATACGTAATCAATATACAAACGATACACAATAAATAGACTCGTTGTTTTGATAACGATGCATATTACTCTAAGGAACTTCCGGTTAAAACCTAAAGCCGTCAATAGACGAGTGGTGCCAATGTCTGTTGCATCATTAATAGGACAAATATGGTTGTTGGTCAAAGTAATATTCCATACAGCAATTGAGTTAGTATTACTAGTATATATAGATATATACAGTATCTTATATTGATACAGTGAGCCCAAACTCACATAATATTGAGACAGACTAGTACATAATAGTGAAACTTATATTAACTGACAATGATTTTGAGAAACTCGTTGCTTTCGTATTGGTGGAAAAAGAAAAAGAAAATATGGTTGATAAAATGTGGATAGCAATCGATATATTTCCATCTAACTATTTAAGTATATTTATAATAATGAGACCAGTTAAACATATAATAATACACTAGAATAATGCAGTACAATAAGCAGTTATAATTAAATGCGATGATAGTGCGCTACGTAACCATACCGTTAATAATATTGCAGAAAAACAACATAAAATTAGATAGAGATTTACGCATTTGTTTATCCAATGCGGAGATTGCCGTCAAAACACTTCAGTTTGTAATCACTAATATTTGTTTTTCGATTATTTTGAAGGACGTACAATTCAAAATATTTGAACTAACAACATAAGGTCGCAGGAATAAATGCAGGCTTAATGTAACTAATGGCAGTGGAAAACTTTTGGAGAAGCCTCAGTTTAAAAGTGGAGATCCTATGGCTGAAGAGGATACGGTGAAACCAAATGTGACGTTCCTAATTCAATGTTCTCTGGTTTGAACAGGGGGGCGAACTGTACGAAGACTATAGGAAAAAAATCATATTCCAAGAACCAAATTCTTTAATAAAGAAACAAATATATTTCGTTTCGAAAGACTTGATGGCTGAAAGTTCTTAGTACAACAGATAATAATGCAAATCCCAGTAAAACATGAAGATAAATGGTTCGTATACACATAGAATACACTAAACCAAATAAATAAAAATCACACCACACCTTAATTTATTTTGAATAACACGCAAACGTTTAATAAATATTTATCACTTCTACAGAATTCGGCACCTACCACCAATCACTACTAAGCTCTTGGCTCAACATCGATCAGAAGATTCGAAGCTTCTCAGGTAAAATAGCAATGAAACATATGTTCATAAGAAAAATCAATTTTTCTTGGCTTACAAGTTGGCATTTGGCCAAACGCCAACACTAAGTCACCAACTCAATAATTTCTCCCTGATTTGTGGCGAGATATAAATATAGAAAGCGTGCTAGTCCGTATTTACAACACTTTACTTGGCGCGAGATGAATGACAGGCGTTTGGTAGTGATAACGATTTGCCGATCTGTAAAGCATTCAGAAAATAAATCTGTCGCCTGAAACTGTTCACAAATATTAACTGACTTAAGCTACATATAAAATTAATTATAGATGTAGTCTTAATTATCGAAGCATTTGTTGTCAATCAACAAATTAGTCACGAAGAGATAAAATAAAGCAGATACAAAGTTGAGTTGTTAAAAAAAGGCACCTATTTTAAAATGCCATAAAAAAGTAATTTTTAAGTTCAACGACTTCATTTGAAAGTGCAATACAACATTGAGCACAACCCTACTGTTCTGGCCCCAATTTTTTGAGGTCAGCGAATTCCAGTGAACAATTTATACCAGCAAAAATAGCAAGCGCCTAACAAATATGTGTAATGAAATAACAATCAATATTTCCTGTACGCCTCGATCCCAGATCCACGTGGGGTTTGCGCTTTGTGTCTTTCATTCTTCCTATAGGAAGATGCTAGATACAAGTTGTTATTGAATAGAGAAATATGGCAGCAATGTTGTTTCTATTCTTAACCATGTCTTTGATGAAGTACAAATATCAGTTAATGTTCACGCAAAACGGAACGACCGCGCCCGGACGATCGCGGGGACTGCACGGGACGAGGGGCGAGTGGCTGCGGGAGCGCACAAGGAGCCCACTTCACTTTCTCTTTCGCCTCTGCGCTCACCGACGACGATGTCATTCAATTTATATTATATTTTGTAACAATTGTATCATATAAAAATTAAAAGTTTCATCCGCAAATAAGGATTTGATTGAAGAGCCTGACCTCACACACAAAAGCCGAAACATCTTGGACCTACGAGCCGGATCATCTTTTCCTGGATCAGCACAGCAAAAACGGTCAGGTCAATTAAATCCTTTCTCATCCTTCCATCCTACTCTTTGCGTTAACATTGTGCTCATAATTCCAGTGAAGTTCGCGTGTGCTTGAGACCGCTTCCAGCCTACCCACGCAATACGTTACGTTTGTTCCGCCATTTCAAACAGAAGATTCTCGAACTGTAAGTACTTGATTCTTATTTCGCACAATCACATTTCACAATGACGAAAAGGAGGCAATCTAGCGTAAATATCGAAAGTCACGAGGATATTATTCAGGAACTTGTTAAGAAAAGAAGTGTAATTAAAAGTAAATTAACTTTATTCACAAAATACGTTGCATCATTAGATACCTCGGGTTTGTCACAAATTTTAAAAGCCGAATTAAGTTCACGTTTTGAAAATTCTTACACATTATTGGCTCGGTTTTGTACAATACAAGATGAGCTCGATTTACTTGTACCAGAAGATCAATCAGAAAAGGAGCTATTCGAGAGAGAAACCTTTGAAAATAAATATTATGCTATTATATCTAAATGTAAATGTATTTTAAATGATTCATCCAATACACAAACGGAATATACCACGAAGCATAAAATCAAGTTACCCACTATTTCTCTCGCTAATTTCGACGGTAGCTACGATCAATGGCTGGAATTTAGAGACACTTACTTATCAGTCATTCATAAATGCACTGATTTAGACAATATTCAAAAGTTTCACTATTTACGATCTGTATTATCAGGTAATGCTTTAAATGTTATAAAATCGTTAGAATTCACTTCCGATAATTATTTAGAAGCCTGGGAATTACTCAACGCGAGATACAACAATAATCGCTTACTCTTACACAATCATTGCAAAGCATTATTTTCTGTTCCGACAGTCAATAAGGAGTCAGCTTCACAAATACGCAATTTAATCGACATAGTGACGAGAAATATTCGCGCTTTGAAGAGTTTGGGCGAACCAGTAGATTCGTGGGATACTTTAATTATCTACCTCATAGTAACGAAATTGGATTCGAACACAAACCGTGATTGGGAACATCACAAGTCCACTATTATGCGTGAAAATAATGATAGATTATTGTTGAAAGATTTGATTAATTTTCTTAAAGACAGAGCTAACGTTCTAGAAACTATTACACTATCACAAAGCAAAAGTAGTAAGGAAGACACATCACACAAAAAATTATCCGCGTCGTCGAGTCAAAAACACACACAAAGTCATGTCGCACAAAATGCAAACAAGTCGTCATTACACTCAAATCGGGCGAAGCGTTATTCATGTATTTTGTGCAAAGACAATCATCCAATTTATGCATGCGATTCGTTTCTTTGTTTATCTGTTGAGGATAGAATAAAATGCATTAACGAAAAGAATCTGTGCAACAATTGCTTACGTGCCGGTCATTCATTAAAAGATTGCTGGTACGGCCCGTGCAAACAATGCAACAAAAAA
This sequence comes from Hyles vespertilio, assembly GCA_009982885.2. Classification (NCBI taxonomy): domain Eukaryota; kingdom Metazoa; phylum Arthropoda; class Insecta; order Lepidoptera; family Sphingidae; genus Hyles; species Hyles vespertilio. Next base: position 5,221,799 of record CM042806.1, on the reverse strand, counting down.
CACAACACATTAATACACAAAGACGATGTTGACACTGGTGCATTAATATCTTCAGCTGTCACACGTTCATCACAACAATCGCAAGAGCGTGATGCTAGTGTAGGCTCCACACACACACGCACAAAGCAAACTGCATCGCACCAAAGTACAACGCTTTACTCCGACGATAAACAGGTTCTATTATCGACGGCTTTGGTTGAGATAGCGGACGTAAACAATAAATTCATTACGATTCGCGCGCTTTTAGACAACGGGAGTCAACACAGTTTTATATCACAATCGATTTGTAATAAACTAAATATTCACATGGTACAGTCCACTGTTCAAATCACAGGCATAGGTAATTGCGTTACGCAATCTACACAATCATGCACAATAAAATTAAAATCAATGTGTAACTCTTATAACACACGCATTAATTGCATAGTTTTACCACAAATAACAGCTCAGTTACCATCATTAGGAAATAATCACAATATTTCCATACCTGATAACATACAACTGGTTGACCCTAATTTCTGTTCACCTGATAAAGTAGATTTGTTAATAGGTGCCGATAAGTTCTGGGAGTTATTAAACGATGGTTTAATACGCTTATCCAATGGTCCTTACCTTCAACACACAAAATTGGGTTGGATTATGTCGGGACCCATTTCAAATTTTAAATCACGCGCCAAGCGAGCTCAATGTAACATCGCATTAGATAGTCAACTAAGGCAGTTTTGGGAACTCGAAGAAATCAATACACAACACACATTAAATAAGTCGGATAGTGCATGCGAAAAATTATTCAAAGAAACAACATTACGCGATACTACAGGCCGTTTTTCGGTACGCATACCGTTACGCGAGTCAGCTGATGTTTTAGGGGACTCATTTGTGACGGCAAAGAACCGGTTTCTTGAACTTGAACGCAAATTTCATCGATGCACACCGACATATAAACAAATGTATAGTGAGTTCATTAATGAATATTTAAGCCTAGGACACATGGAGCGCATCAATGAATTTGATTCGTCTTGTTATTTTTTACCTCACCACGGCGTATTTAGGGAGCATAGTACAACCACCAAATTAAGGGTCGTGTTTGATGCGAGTGCTAAAACCACTTCTAACAAATCACTTAATGATATACAATTTGTTGGCCCTATATTACAAAATGACCTTATGTCAATTTTACTCAGATTTCGGCAATTTAAATACGTAGTGTGTGCAGACATAGAAAAAATGTACAGGCAAATTTTAATACAACCCGATCAGAGAAAGTTGCAATTTATTCTTTGGAGAGATAATCCTAGTCATTCACTTAATGTGTACCAGCTTAACACGGTGACATATGGCACAGCCTCCGCACCATATCTCAGTATACGATGTTTAAAACAACTCGCATCTGAATGCACAGATGACGTCATTCGTCAAGTCATTAATGACGACTTCTACGTCGATGATTTAATTACTGGTAATGACGACAAAAATACCTTAATTAAAATCTGTGAAGAGGTGACTAAAGTGTTAAAATCTGGTTGTTTTCCGTTAAGAAAGTGGGTGTCTAATTTTCAGTTCTTAGAGTCACAATTTCCATATAAAGATTTATCGTTGGGTAAGAATAATCAAACAAAAACACTAGGCTTAGGATGGTTCAACAATTCTGACGAATTTTATTACACTACAAAGTGCAATGAGGACATTACTAACACAACAAAACGCAAAATTCTCTCTATAATATCGCAGATTTTCGATCCGCTAGGACTATTGTCACCAACTACGATCATTGTAAAAATATTATTGCAAAAGTTATGGCTGTCTAAGTTGGGCTGGGACGATCCTGTGCCTGATAATATTTTACATGACTGGCAAAATTTTCTTAGCAAATTAACACATTTACCAAACTTATGCATTCCACGTCATGTTATGGGCGAAAACACAAAGCAAACGGAATTGCATATTTTCACAGACGCATCGCAGTGTGCCTACGGCGCGTGTGTATACGTACGTACCATATCACATGACTCAAAGATTACAGTTCGTCTATTATGTGCGAAGAGTAAGGTCGCACCCTTAAAACCCCTCACTATACCTAAATTAGAACTGTGCGGGGCATTGATAGGGGCAAGGTTATGTAATAAAATTGTTAATTCTTTACGACTTAAATTCAATTCCATTCATTTTTGGACCGACTCCACTATTGTGTTAAGTTGGCTTAGAATATCTCCAACACTATTAAAAACATTTGTACAACATCGAGTCGTAGAAATTAATGAACTGGTAGGTGACTCATCGACTTGGTCACACGTATCAGGTAAACAAAACCCAGCTGATTTGCTATCGCGCGGGATACATTTAGATGCATTGCAATGTTCCGACATCTGGTGGGATGGGCCGGAATTTCTACACACATTTATTTTGCCTGGTGCTGCAGACATATCCAGTTGTAATTTCGATGAGTTACCGGAACTCAAAACAAACAAGGTCGCATTAGTTTGTCAAAACGAATCTTATTCCTTTCCGTTCGAGCGTTTTTCTTCGTTTAATCGATTAATACGTACAACCGCATACATTTTGCGATTCATTAATAACTGTCGTATTAAAAATAAATCACTGCGTGCTAATGGTACATTATCTGTTGACGAAATAAATCAATGCACACGTTTTTTAGTTAAAATTTGTCAACATGAATCATTTTCACAAGTTTTTAATGACTTTAAAAATAATCGAAATATAAAATACCCACGTAATATTTCAAGCCTTAATATATTTATAGATAAGTATGATCTCATTAGAGTTGGTGGTCGTCTTAGTAATTCAAACACAATTTCCTTTGATAAAAAACATCCTTTGTTATTGTGTGCGAAACATAAATTCACGCAGCTTTTATTTATTCACCAACATCAGACTTTACTACACGCTGGTCCTCAGCTACTTTTAGCTAATATTAGGGATAGCTGGTGGCCACTTAGGGGACGAGATCTGGCAAGGAAAACAGTCCATCAATGCCTTAGGTGCGCACGGTTAAAGCCTAAATCTTTACACATACAAATGGGTAACTTACCTATTCAGAGAATCGAACCATCGTATCCATTCTTAACCTGTGGCGTAGACTATGGCGGGCCATTGTTCATGCTTAACCGCAAAGGGAGGGGCGCGAAATTACAAAAATGCTATATTTGCTTGTTTATATGCTTCGCAACACGCGCAGTGCACTTGGAATTGGTCACAGATCTCACCTCGGAAGCGTATATTCTTGCTTTGAAAAGGTTTATTTCTCGACGTGGCAAACCTTCTGAAATCTTTTCTGATAATGGCACAACGTTTATCAGAGCGACAAAAGAATTTTCAAAATTTTTAGACAACAGTAAATCTGATATTATTGATTTCACTAGTAGTCATTCTATAAAATTCACATTTATTCCTCCGTATTCGCCTCATTTCGGTGGATTGTGGGAGGCGGGAATCAAGTCATGTAAATTTCATATTCGGCGCGTAGTAGGAAATGCTAATCTTACTTACGAGGAGCTGAGCACAGTGCTATCACAAATTGAGGCTGTCCTCAACTCCCGACCTATAACTTCTATGTCCACAGACCCTAATGATTTACTTCCATTGAGTCCTGCCCATTTCTTGATTGGCCGACCGCTCACAGCGCCTGTCACACACGATGACCTCACAACAACGGCTACACAACGGCTTTCTCGTTTCGATCGTGTTGAGAAAATGAGACAGCACTTCTGGAGACGGTGGTCTCAAGAGTACATCTCCGAACTACAGAAGAGGACAAAGTGGCAGACTAAGCAAGATACTATTACCATTGATAGTCTTGTTCTTATCAAAGAAGCTAATACACCACCCTTGCAGTGGCGCTTGGGTCGAGTACTGCAAATCTATCCAGGCAAGGATGGGCTAGCACGGGTTGCCAGGATCAAGATATCAACTGGAGAAATTATGAGATCATTTCCACGCATATGTCCACTTCCTCTGATTACAGGAAACGAAAATTAATGACATCACAGTCAGTCTGAAGACATCGATCGCATCATTATCACACTTATTGGAATCAACCAGGTGCTTCCAAGGCCGGGAGTATGTTCACGCAAAACGGAACGACCGCGCCCGGACGATCGCGGGGACTGCACGGGACGAGGGGCGAGTGGCTGCGGGAGCGCACAAGGAGCCCACTTCACTTTCTCTTTCGCCTCTGCGCTCACCGACGACGATGTCATTCAATTTATATTATATTTTGTAACAATTGTATCATATAAAAATTAAAAGTTTCATCCGCAAATAAGGATTTGATTGAAGAGCCTGACCTCACACACAAAAGCCGAAACAGTTAATGTTTGCCTTCGGATGTCGATTTTGGAGTATAGTAAACCCTCCTAATGATAACGAAAAATGTCTGCACCTTATCACAAATTATAGGACACCCCTCGTCAGACAGAACTCAGATCAGATAGAAGACCTGGAAAATACCGTGCAGTTTGAAGATACGGAGATAAGCGAGTCGAATGCGTCGATAACATATTAATTCAACAATGACCGTAAAGGTCAGATATTCTAAAATTAGAATTTAGCGGTTCTGTCCAGTTTAAGATATAGCGATGATGCTATTTATTCTTTTTATCTGGTTGTAGCAGTGCGCATGGTGCAATAACGTGGTAGAGTCAATGGCCAGGTCGGAAATAACTTATGGGGTTTCAAAATTTTACAAGCATGTCAATAGAAGTTTAGAGTAAATAAAATAATTTAGCCTTTAAACCACAACTAATCAAATACTAAACTCATAATCAGCCATATCAAACCGGTGAAACCGCTAAATGTAGCGTGGTTGACCCCGAGGACCGGCTCCGAGTAATACGTGATAATGTCGGGAGAGAACCCATCCCCAGAAAACACGTATAAGTTCTGATAGAAATTTTAAAATAGTTTATTCATATTAAATAACAGTGCTATTTCTCAAGTTCTACGTCGCGAAATATGTAAATGTAAAATCCGGATTCCAGAAACATGTTTTGTTGCTAGTTCCGATATAATGTAAAAAACAACTGCGTATTATGCAAGATTTTGTTTACATTGACATTTTTGGTTCTTATTAATGGCAAATCGATTAACAGCCGCTGCCAATAAACAATCCCAATCCAAAATTTGCCGTTGAGATTGACAGCTCAATCTTTTTTCTGATACTATATTGTCAATAATCAATCTCAGTAGTGAAAAAACTATGGTAACATGGTAAATGACAAATCGAAAAGTAGAAAACAATCCAGATTGACTTCAATCTATTTTTTTCGATTGATTATTGGCATCGGCCGATAGCCGCATAAGATTTGGAACGCAATACGCGAACCGCAATGTCATAGAAGGTTTGAGTCGGATTTGCCACTGGTAAAATTAATAGAACATCTGTAGTCATATGTTTTGATACTATAATTCAGTTATTTGTTTTGTACTGAAGAAATTATACATACAATTATTGTCACCTCATTGATAAAGTCGCAGAAGGATACATTTTAGATGCCTTACATACAAAAACATGGTATGCTCTTAGTAACTATTGTATAAACAAGATAATTATGTCTCGCATGTCGATACAATATCTGATCAGCAGACTATGGAAACAAGTTAAACTAGAATAATAGTATATGGAAATCTGTATAAATTATAGGATATTTTTTCTATTCTATTTACAATGCGAGTATGTCAAGCATATGAAAGATAATTGAGCTAGAAACTGCAGTATATTCCTGTTTGTCTTTATGCGAGGGCGTGTTTGAAGCGTTGGTGTGGGCGAGAGTTTGTAGACTGAATAGTAAACAAGTCATCATTTTCTCTATGTTTGGTACAATGGATGTCGTTCACCGTACGAATACGCGGTGCACGACCGCTTGTTTACTGTGCCTTGGCTTCCACTTAAAAATGCAAATAGAAATATCCGTTTTATTTTATCTAGTTGTTAGGAAACACTGCCATAAAAGGCGAATGTAGATGGTGTACAGTCAGTAGAGGTTGACTGTACTAAAATGACTAAACATAATATTCTGCCAACCATAGTAGTCTGTAGTAGATTCAAAGTAAGCGTCTAAAAAGCGCTAAAAATACATTATAAACCAGTGACACGCGATTATTACGCGAAATAATGGCGCATTAACCTTCGCCATCCAACTGAAACCCGTTCTTTATCAGCAACGCGTCCGGTAGCCGCCTGCCAGACCGCCGAGCGCACCTGACCTGACTAGTCCCGACTGTTCATACAAAACTTGACATTGTGGAATCCATTTTAATGATTTAATTAACAGTTATATGCGATAAGCATAAAATTTGAAGCAAAACAAGGTAAAGTAGATTGACAACTGGAAACATAGCTGGGTTAAGGCACTGAGGTCAGCCGAACAAGCGATTGATGTTGAGGAAGCTATGAGAGGCGATGGTCTTGCAATCGAAGATGCTAAAGGCCAGGCGATATGAAGTCGCGAGGAAAATCTTTAGGAGACTGGTTTATCAACGGATATCTTTTGATTAATAATGGACATAATTTTAATTTAGGATTTTAATCTGGACAAATACTGAAAGTAACATCACTGTTCAAGTTCCTTGCCAGAAAACCAGTACGTGTAATCAACATTTCCTAATTTTCACGCACCATCATTGTTTACAAAAAGCTGGGATAGCGTCTAGACTACTATGTCGCCTAACAACTGATAATGATCGGTATTGGCTCGCATGTTTGCTACGTTGTTGTTTCCTGCGGCTCTGAATAGCAGCATTATCTCAATTGCGATAATGAACGTAACAAGTAAATAACGCTAAATTTTCTTCCAATTAAAGTCTATAAATAGACTTCGTTAACAACTATATAAAGTGTGTATTTTATTGTTATCTCGAACATAATCAAAGTCAAATTGGAACATTCAAGTGCATTAAATAACAAAATAACAACTATAATTTAATAACGCACATTATCTTATTATTCTATGATGTTTTTTCAATACCTTTTACATAATTTTGTTCGTGAGTTAATTAGATGTTGTGGTAGATCAATAATTTAAAAAATTCGATCTTTCAGTAAACAGACTTCAAAACCCATACATATTTTTTTTTAATTACTTTCCTGATGTCGTATTATTTTCAAGTTCAATAAAGTTTCAAGCTGATTGAGCATAGCAACATAAATACGATATCGAATTTATGGAACATTGATCTATATGTGCTTGTCTGAAGTGTTCTATTGTATAAAAATCATAGACTTGATTAACTTAGTAACAGTTTTATCACAACAATTAAAAAATATATTTTGCCGCGACGCAGTTTGATATGCTATTACGAGACGCGATATCAAGTTATGCTTACAACTCGTAATCAATCAACGGTAGGTAAATAAATTACTACTTATCTCAATTACAAGCGGAACAGAACAGACAGATATTCGATGTACGATAAAAGATAGGATATATTGAGGGCAGCGCAATTATGTAAGGAATCCATTTTATTGCGAACAATAAAGATACTATTATTTATCTTGATAACATATAGTTTTTTGGTGTATACACAGTGTTATACCTATTTCCTATTGTAGACAGATACGTCCTTATCTTTCGTTTCATAAATTATTATCGCACACAAAATCCTTCGTATCAAAAATTTCACTGCTATTTTAATGTATCTGAATAAAGGGAATTTTAATTTGATGCAGGGTATTTTTTTTTAAACGATAGTACCGCTAACAGTAGCCAAACTAAACGACACCATGAATTACAAAGCAATGCTCGGCATTCCACTGCGCTCGCCATCATGAGACATAAGATGCTATGTTTCGATACGTTCAGTAGTTACTCTAACTACAATATCCTTCAAACCGAAACACTACAGTGAATTTAAAGTGTTGTTTGACGGGAGTTATGACATTGCGATTGTAACATCTCAGTCTGCCTTTGAGATTATTGGCCGATGCCGATGCCGAAAAAACTAGATTGAAGACAATCCGGATTGTTTTCTACTTTTCGATTGGTCTATAACCATGCTGCCAATAAACAATCCAGGCCACAGTCGATTGTGTCTGTTAGTAGATTGAAAACAATCCGTTCCCTCTTGACAATTTTAATTTATTTGACATAAAACCATGGTCATAATTATAAAATTAATGTTTTGCGCAGAATATTTCATTGCATATTTATTTGTATAGTTATTGTATTTGTTTTTTATATAATAACTAGCGGCCCGACCCAGCTTCGCCTGGGTGCATATATTTTTTGATTCCACTCCACACGAAATACATGTTGTTTTTCGTATAAACTCTTGTATGCCTAAACTTGACGTAGCTATCCTACTGTCCGGCTCAATCCCGTCTCATCCGCCTGTTCAGTCTCTTCCCAATCCGTCCCGTCCCTTCTCTTTATTATCCATCCCGTTTTATAACGTGCATTTACAGTTCGTCCTAACAAATCTGTCATCTATCCCAGCCCTCTCCCGTACCTTCGACTCTATTTTACTTTATGTCCCTTCTCTCCATAAACATCCATATACATCTTATATATAAAATAGGAATTATTAAAATTTAATATGAGAGTTACACTGAGATAGCAAAATAATAATTGTCAACGATACTACTACACTTGATGCATAAACAATAATCGTATTGTGTGAGAGAAACAGGAGACAGGTTTCGTTCTCATCCCTACTCCGTGCTGTTTACTGGGTCAGAAGTGACACCTGTAGACATCTGGCGGGGATAACTAATTAAATGACGATTGATCAGTTTTCGACCGGAGAGGAAAAATGATTAAATTACTAAAATGGCTATTAAAAAATAAGGGTTGATCGTAGAAGGGTGAAAATTGAGGATTGTATGTATTTTTGTATGTTGTATCATAAAAAAATATAAATTAAAAATTTTGTCTAAAAAATAAAAATAAAAATTTAGGGGTGGACTACCCCTAACATTTAGGGGGATGAAAAATAGATGTTGGCCGATTCTCAGACCTACTCAATATGCTCACAAAATTTCATGAGAATCGGTCAAGCCGTTTCGGAGGAGTTCGATTACGCACCCCGTGACAGAAGAATTTTATATATTAAATTTGAAAAAATATTTATTTTCAAAATACTGAAAGGATATATAAAATAATTGCAGTAGAGACAGAAACTCCGATAAAGTCTGCTAATGATATCAGCATTGTGCCGAGTGCATACAACCATAACGTCAACAAAAGTTGATGAAGCCCCATGCCTATGTATAGTTACAACAACATACATAGTTCCTGAAAAAAATTAAAAGCAGCAATCACTCCTCATATGTATAATAATAATTCTAAAGCTGGTTTGGGCGGCCTAAATTCGGCTTCGTCAAGGCCGTGGTTCCTAACCTGGGGGTAATTACGCCCGCGGGGGTAAAAGTTGTATTTTGCGGGGGTAACAATGAGCTTGTTTTTGTCTTAACTGATACAAAATCTATTATTACCAAACTTATACTTGAGAGGAGGGGTAAAATCAGTCACCCTAGTTAGGTCATAGGGGTAACGGACCTAAAAAGGTTAGGAACCACGGGTCTAAGGTCTGCGTATAATTACTCCTGGTTAGTCTTAACGAAGACATCACCATCGCTATTAGTATCCTAATCGGATAGCTGCGCCAACCCTTCCAAATCACTGCTATAACTATTACTTTATGTACCTATATTTTTTATAACAATTTCGGCGTTCAGGAATAAATAATCCGTGCAAATTGTTAGATTGCAATTTTGGATAGTTTTCAACAATCCATCCAAACGTCAATACAGCTAATAGTATATTGGCAGGCCTAAACTGTCATTTCCATACAAAGAGCAATCTCAAAACTGGGGTTGGTACCCCTAAAAGTAGATTGATTTTTTGGATAGTTTTTTCACTAATTAGATTGATTATTGGCAATATAGTATCAGAAAAAAGATTGAGCTGTCAATCTAAAACGGCAAATTTTGGATTGAGATTGTTTATTGGCAGCGGCTGTATATCTAACACGAATAATACTAAGCTATACTTGAAAAAGCCTTAACTATCACTATCATTCTAATTAGAAACACAAGTCTTCATCCTTAGCTTCATTCATAGCATCCTTTCAACATAAAGTACGCAAAGACAACAAAAGCGTTCCCTTTTCAGTGTCCGACACAGGGTCTCCTTTCATTTCACGTTCCTTTCTTATCGTACTATTTTTCACTTCATCATTCAGGATTTAGAATGTCATAGATATGAACATTTATAAGATTGTAAGTTCTAAACTATGCTGCCGATGCAATTGTAAATCGAAAATGAAATTGTAAACGAAAATGAAATTCAAATCGAAATGGACTTTGAATCTTTTATTTGTCTTTTGACAGTTTCAGATTCAATCTAAACAGCACTCTGCAGCTCATTTTGTCAAGCTATAATTTAAACTATAAAATATATTAAAATATATTTTTGAAATACGTTTTTATAATTCCTGGCTTTATGATGATTTGTTTACACATTCATAGACGCATTGAAAACTATTTCGATAAATGCCAAACTATAATTCAGCTTCTCTGCGTAGCCGAGAACTCGTACTTTTCATACAAACATTATATCATTTCAATAAAGTTATGATTACGATTATCGTAGAACATTAAAGGTAGATACTATTTTAAATTTATATTAGTATCCAAACTATAAACTATATTTACCTGATGTTTAGGTATTTTTGAACATATCTTCTTAGCGTTAGATGCATTGTCGGAAGGCGGGGGTTGTGAGGGCGGCACCCCGACCCCCTTGGACGACTGTAGCCTAGTCTTAACTACCTCGAGTGGACATGTCACTACGGCACCCGCTGTCCCCGCCACACTGGAAACAACCATAGCAGTCAGGTACGGGCGGATTTAATATCGTCTACATCTTAGAATAATTGAAAATAGAGTACGTTATTTGCCTTATTTTTTTATAAATGAAACTCTCGGTACTTCAATTAGAGGTATGATGAGACTGATAGGTTCTTTGCTGTTTTCGGCTTAGGACACAGACAATATCATAGTAATTATATTAAGTCATGGTTCGCGTTCTTTTTTACATTTATATGATATTGTTGACTATTGTTGACGTGAGTTGACGTGTAATTAATTCAAGGTCATTCGTGGGTAAAATGGACGCCAGAATACAATTAGGTACGTTACTTTTTTTAAAAAAGCATCTTATTTATTGTGAAGATTCAGTATATAGTAACTTATTATACCTACGCTTATAATTTCCCCACTATCCTTTAGTAATAAATCAGAAAAATAAATACAGAAAGAAAGTTAGAACTTCTTGAAATGTGTGAGTGTTCATTGTAGCAAACGGATTTTTTTGTTGAGTTTTACCCCTCACAAGTCACAACTCGCACGTTCTCGCACAGATGTGAGACGTTATTTTTTTACTTTAGTAAATAACATTAACATTTTTGAAATCGACATCGTTTAAGCGTGTTAGACGGTGTAGGTATACGTGTGTATTTTGAAGCATATATTTTAAAGTCATAATCGAACTTGTGATATCGAATTATTTGATAATATTATTTGAAAATCAAAGTCCAAAGTTCAGAAACTTATGAGAGCATGATGAAACCAAGTGAAATTGCAAACCGAGTCTTAATAAATAATTGCGCAATAATCTCGCAAATATTACTTTTCTTACTTAATATTTTGTGATTGGGAAGTCTCCCATGACAATATAGTCATATTGTCATCGTGTCCAACATTACAATTCCAACGGCCTTACGCCCAAATACTGGAACGCAACTTAAATATAAATGGCGCTTAACTACGTTAATCCCGATTAAATGTACTGGCTAAGTGAGCCGTGCGCTGTTTAAAGCAACTTATTATTTAAATGGCGTTCCAGTATTCGGGCGTTAGTCATATACAGTTTTTAAACGTAGTTGACGATTATTATTTTTTTCGCTAAATCTGAATTCATAAGTCGTTCCAAAGGAAAAAACCCAACGGGGGAGGACATGGGGGATCATGACCCCCTCCCCCCTCCAGATTGAGATAATTTATTTATTATCTTGTTGATAAAATTTATAAGTACGACAATAAATTCTTGATATATCGATAAAAAAAGTGTGTGTGTTCAAATAATAGTGAAGATAAGTTTGCCGCCTCATGCCGCACTAATGCCAATTCACACAAGCTATAATCTGTATTTATTGTATCAGCTCATATTTGCCCCACTGCTTGGCCCGTACTTCCTCTACAATTAAGAGTATAGAGGATAGAGTGGTTAGGCCGTATAGTCCACCACGCTGGGCTACAGCGGTTTGGCGGACTTGACATACCATAGAAATTCTTACAAATCGCTAGGGTATGCAGGTTTCCTCGCGATGTTTTACCCACGTAAACTTTTGTACTATAACACACAGACCATATTTAAAATGTCCTCATGAAATAGGTATTATTTACAACTCAACCTTGGGATAATGCAAATATGAAAGCAACTTTAAAAATATATTACTTATGATTGTATAGCTACGAAATTGTATTACTGCCTAGCGAAAAGTTTATAATAATCAGTATTATATGCAACAAGCATGGATAATCAAGGTTTTTTTTTAATAATACATCTTAACTACTTTTTTAGTCATTTGTATTTTTTTAAATGTATATTATAGAGAGCAAACAAGCACACTTCAACTGATTTGCAACATCATAGGGCAAAGAGATGTGTTGCTGGCCTTTCAAGGTGAGAATACATACTTACTATATTATACAAATTTCTTAGGAAAAAAATCTACTACTTAAAGCCACTAGGATTATACATGCAAAAATATGTAATGTTTCATGATTTTTGCACTAAAATACTCTTAAGCGTAATTCACACTATTCAAAGTTTATCAAAAGAGTAACTTGATAAACTTTGAATAGTGTGAATAAGATCCTATATGAATATTTTTTGTCTTGCATTAGACCAGCAAACAAGATCACCAGATGGTATGTGATCACTACCCATGAACATGCACAATGCTTAGATCATATAAGTTTTACCGGTCCAAATCACGGTGGTATAGATACTTCATATTGGACTATTATACTTTTTTGTAGACTCTGTCTATATGGCCTTAATCTGGGCTCTTAATCTTACTCTACATTGTAGAGGAGGCTAATGCTTTGCAGTGAGATGTATATGGGCTCATACAGATAAAGAGGCTCTGTGATAATGGATCCTATGCAATCTTTTTTAAGAATTCTGAGAAATGCATACAAGGAAATAAATGGTAGCTTTAGATTGGATTCTGATTTAAATATGGTCATTTGTTAATGGACTTTAATGATTCATCTTAAAAGACATTATAAAAGTGTGATGCACATTTTTTGATTTGTTGGTCAGTCAAGTTAATAAGCAAATTAATCAACATGTACATCTACAATGAGATAAATATTATTTTTTGCTTTACAGTGACGTATCAGCCCATATACGTCCCACTGCAGGGCACGGGCCTACTCTACAATCGAGAATATCATTGAGAGTGGTTAGGCCATATAGTCCACCACGCTGGCCTAGTGCGGGTTGGCGGACTTACATACCATAGAAATTCTTATGAATCGCTATGGTATGCAGGTTTCCTCACAATGTTTTCCTTCACCGTTTTAGTGCGTGGTGATTGACTATCAATACACACATGACTCCGAATCAGAGGTGTGCCTTGGGATTCGAACCCGTGACCACCGTGAACATGTTGTCAGCCGTGTCTAGTCCGTTTACCAACAGGCCACCACACACTTATTATTTACTTACTGTGAAATATCAAAATTAAATAATTTATATTAACAAGCAATATTTATCCATCTTGCATTCATCCTATACATTCATGTACATTTTTTTGCTTAGATATTGTTACAACCTGCATCTATGCAAGTCTTCTAACTGTTCCCACTACAATGTAACATACCATAATAATGGAATATATGAAACAAAAAGGTATAATAAATCATCTTTTATCTTTTGGCATCTAAAGCTATTATTGTTGTCATGTTGTCAAAACTTTAGGGACAGTTTTTCTCTGTTCAAATATTATTATATCGGACATATGAATACTATTAGATGCTTTTTGTTCATATTATTATATATATCTGAAACAAATAGACATATTTTTCAATTTTGTTTATAGTTCCCAAAATTCCTGACACCCTAACAGATAATGCATGAAGTTTCTGTACCAGCCCTTATACGTCCCATTACAGGGCACGGGCCCCCTCAACAATCACAAATGGTTGGGCCATATATTCCAGATGAAGTTAACACATTGTTTTTTGATAGTATTACTATGATTGTCACTGGCTGATGACAGTATGGTGCAATGCGCAATGTTCATAACCAATACAGTCATAGCACATTTATAATTTTCTATGCTGTAGAGGACAAGGAACATTACTGCATTTGAGTTAATTTCGTTTATGTAAGAAATTTCCATTATCATGAGCTGTATGCTACAATAAACAATTAGTTGTGAAGTAAGAATATTTTTAAATATTTAGTTAAGATTTAAAACTTTATCTGATTATAAACTTTACTCATCCACTTGTGAGTCTTATCTTAATACCTTATGTAAATATTCACATAATTTTACAAATCAAAAATTTCCTTACTTTAATGATTCATAAAACAAATAAAATTAACTGTTTTACTTATTTTAAAAAGTTGCTGTACTTTTATTTCAAAAAGAAGGATGTACTTAGTAATAACATTTTTCTACATAATTAGATTTATTTTTAAACACTACTGAAATATTACTAAAAGTGATATTTTTAAAAACATTTATTTTTGTAATAATTGTAATTTCATTAAAATTAAATGTAACAAAATAATATTTCACATCATTGTAATAAAGGTATCCCATAATCTTGGTGATTTATTTTAATTGCATTTCTATTTCAATCTTCTGACTCTTATTTAATGATTCTCATAATTATTAACAATTAGGATTCTAGTTGGTATCAAGATCTAACTACATATTTCATCACTTTTAAGTCTAATGCTATAATACCCTATCTAAGATGTTTATTTTATTTAATTGACCTGACATACCTGCATTTAACCAAAATTCTTTATAATTATACACATTTTAAATTTGGAACAGCCTTTTCATATTTTTTAGAGTTTAAAATATTGTTTACACACATGCTATTATACTCTTAAAGTGAAAAATTTCACACCTCATTTTTTTCTCACCAAGGACTTAGCGCTAAAAATATACAAATGTATGATTCAAAGTAGGACAAACAATGCAGTGCTTCTTTAGATTAAGAGTAAATATTTGTTCATGATTGTGAAATTTAAAGTTTCTGTATTTACCACAGTGACAGTAGAATTACGCAGAACAACGTTTCTTACTTTTGTGTTCAAACATTGAAAAATCCTGATAGCTTATTTTTTTAATACTTGCTAAGTATGTCACGCGTAGGCCGAATACCCGCGCTAGTAAACACAGTATTGTCACACGTGCCAAACCGTAGGCAACAAGAATCATGATTTGATAACGTGATGATAAAGATAAAATGAAATCTTAAGCTGACCTCCTGCGAGATCGACACTCACCCTCCCGCCACAAGGTGAATCGCTGTATCCCTTTGAGACATTTTAGCGCCACAAGAATAATTACATGACTGCAATTTGCGACTGTCTATAAATAAACAAAATGCAACACCACTTGTTATAGCAACGTACACACAAGATTCAAAACACTGTTAGATTACCCTAAAGAAAGTTATTACGATTGTCGAATTACTTAATACTCTTCTCAAGTTATCTTTTTGTGAAATATATATTTGTATTTTTCACGTAATATTAATTAAAATCGGCGATAAACTTCGTAGCACCACAACCGTACACATTCGTCGTCGTAACAATTGTACAATTTACGCACACGAAGTTATCGTCAACATTCACATACGGTTCAACTACGCACACTAGTAAAATTATCAACGACGTACGTGACGTCTCGGCGGTCGGCATCAACAACTTGACCCTGATTGGTGGGCCGGTGGAATTTAGCGGGGGACGGGGAAAAGACACAGACCAAAAAACACAGACAACGTGCATAGTAAGCTAGAGAGATAGATATATATTTTTAACATAATATATTATATATTTTATGTATACGAACAATATTTTTTTTAAGCTTTTCCCATTTGTTGGGAAGGCAAAGGGTTGAACAATAAAAAGTAAATTCTTAAGGTTTTTTTTTTAATTTTTTCTTGTCCATGAATACAGGTCCTTCAGACGCATACTTCCACTGGGGAGTCCATAGGGGTAGCCACTATTTAGCCTGGTATGAGATGGAGGTATATTGTGGTATTGTTGCCAGAACTAGAGTCTCTGGAATTTTGATTACTCTTTAAAAATATAAATGCCAAAAATGATATTGCTTTAAATACCGATATTTTAACTTTGAATGGAATTGCAATGTAAATACATACCTCGATCTCCAGTCACCAGGCAAGTTTGGCGTATTGGAGGCAAATATTTACGTTATATGGGGTGCCCAGCGGTCCACTGCTAATGATTTACCTTAAATATTACATAATAAATTTAATTTACATTTAATAAAGCAAACCTCAATAACTACAATAGTGACAATGAATGAAAATGGCTTTTTGTTCATTCATAGTCACTCGAAAGAAAAGGATAGCAGGCAACAGAGACTGCATTCAAGGTCAAATTTTTGTGCTTCAGTGTTTTATACGGAATGCAATCTCCATTTCTTGGTATATACCGTGTACTAAGATTTTAAGTCATACGTTTTTGAAATTAAATATTTTATAAATTAATTTATATATAAATTTCTAAATTAAATGATGAAACAAAATTATGTAAAAACAAAATATTCATAGGATAAAGTGTAGGAAAGAAAGAAAGTTGTTTTTAGTGTAATATATACATATTATTGTTATCGATAAAACTCTTCATAACGTTCTCTGTAGACGCGCATGCGCGGAACGTCACCAGACGTCACCTGATTTGACATTTGCGAGAAAAGATTTGTTGCATAATTTTACACTTTTGATATTTTGCCATCAGCCTCAATCTGCCGGCCGGTCTTGCAGAATTACTTCATCAGCATTCTTGAGCTACTAACCACGATGTTCGCTACACGCAGGATTGGATCTGTGATGTTCGTAAGCCATGCTATCCCTAAGTTATCCGCAATTTGTTAATTGCTTTGACGCATTACTACGGTGGGTTTTTCATGGTTTTATAGGCGGTCTGTGGGTGCACTCCGTCAAAAGCATTCGCTGCCGGAGTTGCCGTATGAATACAGCGCGCTGGAGCCGGTTATCAGCCGCGAGATCATGAGCCTGCACCACAGCAAACATCACGCCACCTATGTCAACAATCTTAATGCGGCGGAGGAGAAACTGGCGCAGGCACAGTCCAAAGGTTGTATATTATTAGGTCTCAATGTATTTTGACTTTTCATATTTTTGGAAAATTATTATGGTGAGGAGAGAGTATTTGCAAATATACGTAATGTAATGACCATGATTTTATTGTCCATATTCTATGCATTTTTGAATGCATGTAATGTGTATGAAGTCAATTTTACATCAAAGGACAATGGCGAAATCGTATTTCCATGATCAACGCGTTTAGAAATGTCACACTTGCTAATAATAATATTATTATTTTTCGTGACTTCAGCATACTAATTATAGTTGTGTAACGATGTTTAAGTTTCACAATAAAATAAAAAGCTTTATTGACTATTTTGTATGGGAGTGAGTTTTTTTTCAGCAATGGCGTAAGGTCTTTTAAGCTGACAAAAAATATTTTTCATTGAATCTCGCAAAATATGTTATAAAAAATAGCTTTGTTTGGTAAAACAAGTGCGGTAAAGATTTATATCATAGCCCTAGTTCACCAAATAACATTTTTAAGAAAATAATGATATTTCAATTGAAAATGACAAATAGAACATAACCTCAATATCTATAAATTGAAAACTTTTAGTAAGTAATGTAGACTTTTTCGTCAGTATTTCTCAACACATTATTGTTTAGGAACGGCAGCGGAATTCGCTTATATTTTTTTCACCAGTGAACGCTCTAAATTTACATCAACTATAATCATGTATGGAAATCTGCCATTGTCCTTTATTGCTATTAATATTCCTCATAAAATTGAGTGACATTAATTATAGAATTGAATAAAAAAAATATTATAAATTTTCCCTTTTAACTTTGGCAATACTAATTTGGTTTCTGTTCAAAGCACAATATTTTAAGCTTGTTTAAAAGTTATTGCTTTTGGTTATACAAGCAATTGCCATACTAACATCAATAATTTGAAATTATATAAATTTAATATCTTAATAAATTGACAGCAGCAGATACGAATACTGTACTGGGCTTGCTAAGTGCCATCAAGTTTAATGGTGGTGGTCATGTGAACCACTCTATATTCTGGTTGAATCTATCACCATGCCAGACAAAACCTACATGTCTACTCATGCAAGCAGTTGAACAGTAATTTTTTGTTCTTTTTCTGTATTATTCATATAGTACCATTAAGTATATAAGATTGTTTTGTTGTTTTTGTTAATTTGTTATTGAAAAACAATTACTACAAATTTACAAACTTTACAAACAATTAAAAAGATAAGATAAACATTAAAGTAGAGTTGATTTGATATATTGTAGTGAGTAGTGGTAAGGATAATTTTGAATTGATACACAATTAGTTTTTAAACATATTACTTTGCTATAATGAGACAACTGCATTAATTTTTTATCATCACCAAAGTCTAGAAATAGTATTGATTAAAGAGTGATGACAAAATTATATAAATATATTGAAATAAAACTATTATTTATGGATTTTATCGCGAATTTAGTTTAATTTTTTACATTTTTAACTTCCCGACGTTTCGATTACTTTACAGCTTTCGTGGTCACGGGGCGGACTGAGGTATTAGACGTCCGCTCTGTGACTGTTACAATTCAACTACCCTTATTTTACAATTATTAATTTAAAAATTAATTTTAAATATCTAGTCTGTGTTTGCGATCCGATCTATGCAGAAGGAGCTCACAGTGTCTTGAGGTCTGGCAGTTGGTCTTTTGGGTTCCGATGTAATTAAATGTAGTATTGGATCCCATGCTTGTGCAAGCTTCAAGCCATTTTCTCTATTGAAAGAACACATAGCTGATGTCAATCATCGACGCTCAACGAAGTCTGCAGTTGCTGAACATATAGAAGAAGGCTCTAAGCATTACCTCCGCTTTGACCAGCCCCAAGTCCTCGCTAAAGAACACTGTTTCCTGCCCAGGATGTATCGCGAGGCTATTGAAATTAAAAAACATCCAAATTTCAATAGAGAAGATGGCTTGAAGCTTGCACAAGCATGGGATCCAATACTACATTTAATTAAATCGGAACCCAAAAGACCAACTGCCAGACCTCAAGACACTGTGAGCTCCTTCTGCGTAGATCGGATCGCAAACACATACTAGATATTTAAAATTAATTTTTAAATTAATAATTGTAAAATAAGGGTAGTTGAATTGTAACAGTCACAGAGCGGACGTCTAATACCTCAGTCCGCCCTGTGACCACGAAAGCTGTAAAGTAATCGAAACGTCGAGAAGTTAAAAATGTAAAAAATTAAACTAAATTCGCGATAAAATCCGTAAATAATAGTTTTATTTCAATGTGTAACATTCGCGTAAATCTAAGAAACCATTATATAAATATAGTGTAAAACTATTTAAAAATATATATATACAGAAAAAAATGCTGCAATAAATTGTGTATACGGCAAATATGTATTATTTTTATGCAATTGGAGACAGTTGTTTAGATAATATTAAAATGCACTAGGTGCAACTTTCATTATAATAAAAGGATAAACAAATTGTCAATAGTGAAATCTATTCTTTTCTCAATAAATAAAATTATGGTATTTTGTCATGATATTGCGATATCATACAGCAATATTTAAGAGCAAAATTCTAATATTGATTATTTGGATATTTCTCAGGTGACATTGACACGATTATCAGTCTGGCACCCGGGCTTAAATTCAATGGGGGTGGTCACATCAACCACACAATCTTTTGGCAGAATCTCTCACCCAATGGTGGTAAACCATCCGCCGCACTCACCAAAGCTGTTGAAAAGTAACTATTGTATTGTATGCATGCTCAATTATGTGTGTACTAACAAGCTTAGCTCTAAATTCCTAAATTGAAGGTCTTGGCCTTCAGCGAGGCTCATGTAGGGTGATAAAGCATTGATAGCCAAATTTTATTATGACAGTTTTAAAACCTATTTTAAAACACACATAACTTTAAAACTAGAGTTTCTTGCCCGTTCTTCTCTAGTGAAAACCACTTTCGGAACCGGATGGTAGATAAAAAACTTACTGAATTTAAATGATGATGAACATTTTAATGGAATCAATTAATTATTTTCATTTCATAGTTATAATATCATCCGTGCCGCAGTTAGTTTGACGCTGACTGTGAAACCAGAAACCGCAGGTTCGGTCCCACACCGAGACAAATGTTTGTGTTGCCCACAAGTATTTGTCTCGGGTCTGGGTGTTTGTGAAACCGAAAAGTCTCTCGTAGTTCTTGATACCCATTACCCATGAAACTAGACTAAATATAGGTCAAGTCTATGTATGTGATGTTGGATGTATTTATTATTATAATATTTATGATCAAATCTTTTTAAAGATATTAATTACTTGATTTATTAATTAAATTGATTCAAATCTCTCTTCAATCGAACTGAATTCAGAAATTGTTTGAAACAAACAAAACATTTGGTAACTAAAATAGATTTTAAAACTGGCTGTGAATAAGGCTGTTAATATTTTAATAACTGTGGTAGACCTTTTCTCTTTATTATGTCCTGGTCAATGATGATTGATATTTCTTTTCCTATAGTTTTATCTTTTCATTCTTTATTCAGAGACAACACATTTAGAAGCTTTATTTAAATTCCCGATTTAATTTTTCTTATAAAAAGAATAGCGAATAATAATAAAAATCGTTAGGGCTATAAATACTAAACATGACTATTTTTTGATACCGAAATAGTGG
This sequence comes from Hyles vespertilio, assembly GCA_009982885.2. Lineage (NCBI taxonomy): Eukaryota > Metazoa > Arthropoda > Insecta > Lepidoptera > Sphingidae > Hyles > Hyles vespertilio. The sequence goes on along the minus strand of CM042806.1, from coordinate 5,200,735 downwards.
CATTATCGATTTTTTTTTATCAGTTACTTTAATCAGGTTTAAACAACAAGCCTCTAACCAAATTTTGATACAGTATGTCCCACTGCAGGGCACGAGCCTCCTCTACAATCGAGAGTAGGATTGAGAGGAGAAATTTTTTATAAATTTTTCACTTATAATACCACAAGAGCTTCAAAATTATCGGGTATTTCCCGATAGGTTCGTTGCAAACAAATGAAGGAGTCAAAACTTGACGACTTTATTTGTTTGCAGGGAACCTTGAGGGAAATGCCAGATAATTTTGAAGCTCGTGTGGTATTCGGTGGATTATTTTTCCGTCCCAAATTTTAATTTCAAACTCATTTTCATGCAAAATCTCCAATTTTCACAATTGAATTCAACCTGTCAGTTTGACGTGTGGTTAATTTGACAGGATCATGTTGTGTTTTTTATATATAGCAACTACCAGAGAAAATTTTCAAAAAATTATCAGTATAATACCATGTAGGTTGTACCACGTGACGTCGAATGGTGCAATTCTATTGGTCGATATTTGGGTCGGAAAAATAATCATAACAATTTGTTTTTTACTTGCCGTAAATAACAAACTTAAACCTTAACTCTGATAATTTTAGCATTAAAGATAATATATAAATAATATTTCTTTTGTTTAAGCATTGATTAAAGTTCACCTTTTCACCTCGGTACCTGCATTTCCATGACGTCAATGACACTAGATATTAATATTTTAGTTTGGTTCTTGATAACTCCATTCATGTACATTGTAAACATATTTTTCTGTCTAGACTTTATAGATTATGTGTAGCCATAGTGATAATAATGTATGTATTAATTAATAATTCGAAAATCGAATCAGGAATTCATCAGGGATAGGTATTTAAATAGATTTGGTAGGTATAATATGTAGTATTATTTATATTCTAAAAGGCATACCTTTTTTATGACTTAAAAATTACCCATTGATTGTTATAACTGTGGATGTTATGTGTCTGATATATGGTGGGGTCTGAGTAGTACTATGTAATAGCATAAGGTATTTCCTTGCTACTCTACAGTTGAAAACTTATGTCCATTTAGAAATCTTGTCACCCAATTTATAACAATACACTACCCTCAGTGTTGCTTTGTAATGCTTATTGATAAATTAAATACATATACTTTTCAGACAATAATACAGTGGACCCTCGGTTATCCGATAAACCTTCGGAGTACGATGTCGGACTATCGAATTTGTCTGATTATACTGATCCCCTATAGTCCGGATATTTATGTAAATACCTTGTAATCCAAAAAATTACATATTAAAGTTGTAAGATTTTAATCATGTCGAAACAAAATTTACAGTTTCGAATCGCGTTTTGTGCGATAGGCATGTCGGATTACAAAGAGCGCCAGATTAGACAGGGGCTGGATCACCGGGGGGTCTATTGAAAATACCTAGTTATATTGCATTGCATAAAATTATGTTTTTTATAATGACAGGAGCACACTGACATCGAAAATGAAATAATTATGGTATAAAAATATCTATACATATACTGTTCTATAACTTTCCAGGGACTTTGGTTCATGGGAAAACATGAAGAACCAGTTGGCGAACTCGTCGGTGGGCGTGCAAGGCTCCGGCTGGGGTTGGCTCGGCTACAACAAGCAGATGAAGAAGCTGCAGATCGCTACGTGCCAGAACCAAGATCCTCTGCAGGCCACTACTGGTACTAGACACATTTATGTGCTATCGTTTAATAATATGTACTCGACATTTTCGCAATGAAATTAAGATAAAATATTAAACCAAAAGTTAGGCAGTATCTGTGACTTTTGTGATTTGTAACGGAGGAACTAAAATTTATGAGAAAACCTCCATATTATGCGAGAATCGATAGGTTTGTTGATTGTCTACTTATTTTTATTATACTCCAGAGGTTCTTAAAAATCACATAGTTTTTTGTGCTATATATCAAAGACTCACTTTTTAACACAATATGTTTAAATTTTTTCCAATACACATACTGCTGATATGGGTGTATCAAATCTGTATGGGTTTATCATTCCCAAAATTATAAATTACATCCTTCCATCATTTGTCCCAAAAGGAACAGGCAGCGATGCTACCAGAACACCCGAATTTCGGCTCGTATGTTCAATCCCTATCCGTCCATGTACTATTTATTACTATCACAGTGATATTAAAATATATTTTAATAGAATATATTCTGGCATGCAAACATTTATCTATGTAATAAAACAATTGATGGGCATACACTAATTTTACTAGTTATTGCATCTTTACTAGCCGGTTGCAGTGCTAATCACTGTAGTCGGATTCCACGATGCAACATTAATACTAAGGTACATTTTTTTTTATTGCAATGAATGACGAGACGAGCAAGCCGTTCGCGTGATGGTAAGCGATACGACCGCTCATAAACAGCAGCAACATTCCACTGCGCTCGCCATCCTGAGACATAAGATGTTAAGTCTCAATATGTCCAGTAGTTACTCTGGCTACAATGTCCTTCAATCCGAAACACAACAGTGCATTTACGCAGTGTTGTTTCACGGGTACGTGAACGTGGTACCTACTCAGATGGCATATTTTATTTGTTTCTCACGTTTGAGAAACATGTTTTGAGTTTTAGAACATATTTTACTTTAAAAATAGGTAAAGTGTGTTTCATTCATAAAAATAAACTAATTTGTAACTTCATTCTGTTTGATTAAAAATATTCTTCATTTGCTAATTGTTCGAAAAATCTTATGAATGATGACTATGAATTATGAACTGTGTACGATTTTCGATGTAGCATTATAATAAAAAATACGTGAGGTTCTTAAATATGTTTGAGGAAGGTACAAAAATGCGCTTGGCCATTGAGACATAATGTCACCGCGCTGCCGGGTCATTTGTTTAATACTTGTATCAACCAAGTTTAAGGGGTGGAAATACTTCTGTTGTCCTGACTTGGCTACAGGTTCATGCACTTTTATATGTTATTTATGTTAGAAACTTGTTCTAGGTTTGGTTCCTCTCTTCGGCATCGATGTCTGGGAGCACGCCTATTACCTGCAGTACAAGAACGTCAGAGCTGACTACGTGAAAGCCATTTTCGATGTCGCTAACTGGAATGATGTGTCTGCGAGATACGAACAAGCGGCGAAGTAAACCGAATTGAAATATCAGCATTTGGTCCAGCCTTTGTAGAATGAAAAGCTTTAAAAATCGTTCACGTGGTGATCCTTTCGATTTAGATTATGTGATGCTACATTAAGTTTAAAAAACTTTCTTTTTACCATACTGTGTGTTTTATTGACTACCCCAAATTTTTGTATAACTTAGTACCGTTTGACTCTCACAGAATCTATAAAACAATTGCTTACAAAAATTTCTTATTAAGCATACGAATAAAACCTTTCTTTGCCTTCGAGAACGTTCAGGTATGTTGTCGATGTAGGCCATCGTGTGACTAGCAATTCCATATGGTCGGTATATTTATTCCACTAACACGTAAACTGTGATAAATGCAGTGACATAGTGATAATGATAAGTTACGTACAGAATATGTTGAGCGCATATGGAGATAATTCTCCCGCTAAGTACATTTAATCAAAGTTGCATGATTTGTTACCTTTGCTAACGACTTACTACTTCAGTAAACAAATCAAAACAATATGACATGACTAACGGAACGTAAATGTCAGGCAGCTGTCAAACCAGATGATCATCGCTTCAGCTTGTCGCAGTTAGTGGTGCAAAATAAATAAATAGAAATATTAATTTGCAATATTAACAAGTACACAGTTGATTATTATCATCCAGAAGACTTTCTCCGCTAGTAAGTGAAGAGGTAAGTCATCAAAATATTTATTTATGCGTAATTCAAGTGAAGTTAATGTAGTGGTCTTGCAGCGATGTTATTGATTTTTCAGCTAGACGTTATACGATCAGTTGGTGTTTTAGTTCATATTATAAAGTGCTGTTGAAGGTGTACATTTATATTTTACAAGTGTTCTTTTGTTATGTGAGTATGTTAAGTTAGTTTTCAAGTAGAATTTGCCTCAGCTTTCTCTGTTTCTCGTTCACGGAATTCTTTTACGGATTGTCCGAAGGCCGTCATTTCAGTGTTTTGAAATCGGTCAGCAGTCATGCTTCATGCCTTTCTAGGACTAATTGAAGGATCAAAATATGAATTATATCCCTATAATTAAAACATCTTCATTATTTTTTCTCATCATGTAAATGCTACTAACATGTGAGTTATTTAGTATTTATTTTTTAGTTTTTCCCATTTTTATCCTTTTATGCTGTAATTTTATTTTAGGATAATATTATTTTAAACGGCCTGCTCTCCCATAATATTAGGATTCTTACAAATATTTACCAATATTATTATTTTATGAATGAACATATTATAATTAAGTACTTACTTTAATAATGTGGTGACATTTCCATCATAATCATAAATACTTTTTATCATGTGTCAAATTTGTTCTAATTTTATTTTGATGTCTTAACTTAATAAATATTAGATTAATACAAAACTTTAATTAATATATTTTAAGAATATATTATAGATTTGTTGTACTTTTGGAATTGTTAAGGATCTACTTATCATCATGGAGGCAATGACGTTTTACAAGTAGACACGTTATACACTAACATATCGGCACAAAAAAATGGCGCGATGCGTATTGTAATTTCAAATTGGTTCGAAGAAAGAGTAAAAAAGCAAGAAACATAAGTTAGAAGAAGATGAATAGACATCGCTAGTTGCGTAACAATAAGTGCCGCACGGTTATTGGCCAAAGCGCGTGTAAGTAAGCAATGTAAGCATGAAGTACGGGATGACGTGGCGGGAGCTGTCAAACGTTGCCATGAGAGCGAATTTATTAATTTTATTTAATAAAAAATTAAATTAGTGTTTACTTGCGCACTAAATAAAATATTTTTTTGTTTCATAGTTTCAGAATCATTTGTACTTTTTTTTAAATCACTCTAATCTATTCTTACGCATTTGGTTTCGAGAATACAGATAGTCAGAGAAACATGTATCCGCGACACTGGTTGAAGCATGACTAATTGCAAGGGAGCCAATTACCTTCCAAACGTCTTGCCATTATAAAGCTCGGACAACGCATCTATGCTTTATAAACATCTTGGCATGGAGGTCTCTAGCTTTTATGCATACATGGGTAATCAAAACATACAATTCCATTTTGATAAATGAACAGTAAAAAGTAATAAGAAATATAGTGCAATAGATAGACTAAAAACCAATGCATGGAGTCTATTTCTTGCAAGTTTACACAATTATGCCATTCTTACTCTATCCAGTTATAAACCGGGCATTCACCAAACCTATCACACTTCCATTGTTCTTATCTTCAATCACCAGTAGTATTTTTTAATATCTATTTTAAATAAAATATTATGTCAAACTAGTACTCTGACCCAGCTTTGTGCAGGTGTTGACACTTTTTGTTTCCGGTCAACATTAAACTCATGATTTCGCATACTGACTATTGTATATTTAAACTTACTAGTTTTCCCGTGTGGTCCTGTTACATCCTGTCCTTTTCAAACCTGTTCCATATCTCATGGGATCATTTCTTTTATATCCCAAATCATCCCTTGAACCTTGAAGCATTTAAGAGCTGCAAGGATACATATTTAAATTTCTAGCTTATCCAACGGGGACATTACTTTCAGGGGATACATATTCCATGCCTTAATCCAGGGTATCAGCTACCCCTCAAACCAAGTTTCGTTACAATTGGTACAGGTGATAAAGTGGGAACATTCCTGGATCACCATGTGGTTGTATAGAGTTTCAAAATATTGCAATATATAATTTTGCCAGCATTATAGTATAAAAGCAACTATCAAAAGGTGTATTCTTGGTATCCTTTTGATGGGTCTTTCATCTTACCAGTCACATTGAAGCTGATAACGTCCAAACTTATCATTTTATATTAGCTGATAGTCTGATGCTTATGTTAGACGCATGCACATATCAACTTTCAGCTTTCATAAAATGACGAAAGTCTGGCGGCCACGGGTCTAATAGTAATTTATGGTAGTGAGCCGAAATCCTAATTTTATAAAGTGCATCTCAACATCAAGTTTAATTTCGCAAGATTTATTGCTAATACGATGTCACATAAAGTGAAGGGGTGGTTTATGTATAAGTAGACAGCTTTAATAAATATAGGAATACATTTGTATTCCGAATGTGCGTTTTAGATAACAATTTCCCCTCGCAAGGTTGTGCCACTTTGCATACAAAGAAATGATACTGAAAGAGAACCCCACAAAAACAGCGCAATTACGTAAAACGCTATAATAAAGCTGATGCATTGGCGTTTCAGCCCAGACCTGCCTCAATATGGAATTTACAATGAATTTAATTATATTCAGGTGTTCCATGCAAGAAATATGCGGTGCAGATAGCAGCCATTTTTGTAGGGTAACCATGCTTTATGATTGTTATAGTGCAGTTTAAAATCGACGCCTATAGTATTGTGAATTATGGAATTTCCATTTACGAATGTTAATTGTATTTTTTTTAGAGGAGTCAGCTACATTGCATATTTATTGCGCGTATAATATTATTAGGAACACATTTTAGGGAGATAGTGCTTTCACATATTTTTTATACTAATTTCCATAATTTTACTGATTGCTGATAGTGCTTATTAATTTCTAGTATTTAGTTGAAAGTATTAAATATTTATCATTTTGTAAGACTTTACAATATTTGTTACACAAAGAGTTTTTAATCGCTGCTTATAAACCCACCTACCAATAAATAGGGGCGTATACCTATCAAGTATGACATATACATACAATATTTTAATACTGAAATAACACAGTAGCTTACTCAGATATTTTTCCTTATTTCCGCATTGTTCTGCAAAATGCACAAGCCATGGTTATAGATGGGGTATCGGCGCGGCGCGGCGCCGCACGCGAGCGCGTCGGTGAATGCACTCGGCGGGGTGGGCGCATCCATAATTGAGGTTCTGGGGTTATTGTGTCTCCCTTTACTCACCTTACCTGTCTCCGAAAGTGTATACTTGAGACTGTTTTCGTCCCCTTTTGTTACGGTGCACGATTTTACACTGAAGGTTACATTGAAAATACGCTGAAGAAAATAAATAATAGCTGGCATGTACATCACTACATAGTATAAAACAAAGTCGCTTTCTCTGTCCCTATGTCCCTTTGTATGCTTAAATCTTTAAAACTACGCAACGGATTTTGATGCGGTTTTTTTTTAATACATAGAGTGATTCAAAAGGATTTATATGTATAATACGTACATATTATTGTACAGAAATCTATTTGTACACAGGCGAAGCTGGGCCGGGCCGCTAGTTGCATATAAAAACAATTACGTATTACTCCTACGATGATAACGTAAAGAACCTTCTCCTTTTTGAAGTCGGTCAAAAAATCAAATGTGAATAATAGGGGTCCGCATTACCCACAAAGAATTTATTACAAGTGGTATGGTCGTTTTGGCTGTGAAAGTTTAAGAACTGATAATATTAATTAAGTGTAATCCCACGTATTTCAGTAATATAAACACTGTAACACCCTTTAACCTATATAACAAACACAACATACACTTCCTTGATCTATTTAATTTACATCAGACTATAAGATGCTATTATGCATTAACGGATCATGAAGACCCAAGCCAATGTGGAATTAAACGAAAATAGACTGTGTTTATTGCTATAAAGAATTTAAAATCGCATAAAAGCCAAGGAATTGTTCGTGTGAGTCACAATTCCCTGTGTGACATGAGTCATATTTTAAAAGCTACAGGAAACACTGTGTGTAAATATTCATCAAATGGTATTTATTCTCTTCCACTGACAATTGGCACAAGGAAAGTAAAGTTAAAGTATGTCGTCATATGACTTGAATTTCCAAATGTAACAAAAATATTTCGCGCGATATGTAATTTAGGATATATACTGATATTAAATTTATTACGTATGTGTTAATTTGACTATATACATATAATATTATCAGAAGGAAATTCCTAATCGCCTGCTAAGACCAAGGTCTAAATTGCCTGTTCACTGGTAATAGTTTAATGAAATGAAGATGATTGTAAAACTTCGGAATAACAAAGGCCATTAAGGCATTCTTTAGTTGTATGCAAAATGAAAGATGATAAATCAATCGGGCCCTATGTCAAGTCGTTAAGCGTAATAATGTTACACAAGCTTGAAAGTAAGGCTGTTAATAGTATGACGATAGAATGAAAAGAGCCATCTAAAGAACAGTTTAAAATATATTTAAATATAGAAGGAAAGTTTACTTGTAACTAATAAATGAAATCAATTTGGATCCAGGTTCTCTTTCTCATAACGTTTTTTTTTTCTGGATTTAAAATTGAGAATACGAAGACTGAGCAAAATAAAAAAGACTGATCACAAAGATAAATTCTGACACCAGAAAAAATCAATAAGAGAGTTTATCTAATATCTATAGTGCAGTACGATTAAAAGAGGATTATCAGGAGTTTTCTTGTTTTAACAGACTATTCCCGAGTTTGGTTTGGAGGCAACGACCCTTCCACCATTAAACGAACTCACATAATTGACAATATTAGCGGAAAGGGCAATAGACGCGCAGACGTGGTCTCCGGTGAACGAACTCCGAAATTCCCTTCAGGAAATGATCTCCCCTTCTTTATATCCTCGTGTAGATGGTTAGTTTCCCGTTTGTAAATGTATTAAATGTCCGCGTTTTGTGTAGTCTACAAAAATATAGTTTACCGAACGCTTTTTCCTTCTTGAATGAATTTTGATTTCAATTGAGCGAAGAGGACGGTACATTTGATAGTTAAAATAGGTTTATAAACTGCTTATGAATAAAGCTGTTCAATACAAATAAAAGCTTTTAAAAATAGGTTATGTGAATTATCTTCTACCAAAGTATATTTTTTCGTTAAATGGGACACCCCTTTATGTGACTGCTTTAATAAAGAAAAATCTACGGATTATATAGTGCAAAAGCGTAAAACAATAGAAATACACATATGTACATTTTAAATTGTAGCAATTGTGTAGGTATCAACGCTTTTTATAAATTGACAATGTATTCATATTTATTATTTGGATGAGGGCGACCTGGACCATATATTTTTTAGCTGCCCTAATTTACGCCTCCCACTTTATGAAATTCTCCCTCCAGAAATTCCCCGTTACACCTGCATGAAAACGCTTCTCACCCTCACTTCTACTCCATTTATAAACTTATTAAATAAATGTATTAACGTTAACAGTATCAAAATTTAATTTAACAATATTAATATTAAATATACAGGGTATATCAAGACTGCTACCGAAAACGAAGCCGGGTGGTAGTTTAAGCGACTTCAGACACAATGCAACAGAAAAAGTTGCAAAAAAAGCGACAATTTTTTTTTGTAATTTTTTTCTTATGTCCATATTTGGGTGTTAAATAATTTTTTTCCTAAAATAATAGTGTATACCCTTTTATTTATAAATAATCTAAGGCATAAAAGTGTTTAAATTATTATTTTAGTAAAAACTATGGATTTACCACCCAAAAATGAAGATATTTAAAAAATCATAAAAAATAATTGTCGCGTTTCTTTTCGAAATTTTTGGTTGCATTGTGTTTGTAGTCACTAAAACTACCACCCGGCTTCGTTTTCGGTAGCAGTCTTGAGAAACCCGGTATATACATAATATTCTCGTATAATAGTAAATCGTCTATGTATTTATCAGTTTTACCCATAGTTAGAAATGTGTTCGTCTCTGTGTGTTGCAGGTTTATGTCGACTTGGAAAATAGACTCCACAATTTTCATTTTCATTTGCTGTTTATATAACTTGACACTGGCAGAATTGCGGGGTGGTAATAACGCAAAGGCCAAAAATAAGAACTGAACTGAACTGAATTTATTTATGTTTATACAATTCTAATGTATTACACATTAGTACAGCATTTGCATGAAAATAGCTTTTAGAAAACTTTGTAATTTCTTAATGTAGGTAAATAAAAGGAATGTTATGCAAATTGAAAATATGAAATCCAATAGTTTTGCATTACACTTATAAGTGAGTAGCAGTTTATCGGCTTCATCGTCAGGTAAACTATGTATTCGAACCCCTTGTTACAAAAAGGGGATGTATCAATCTATACAAGATAATACATAGGTCATAGTTACGATCGCAGTGGCGCCATCTTAATGCCTACGGCGAAAACTTTTGCTGATCTATTTTGAATGGAAAAGTGCTGTTCGATGCATCGTTATTAAAATGTCTTTCTTTGCTGCGAAAATATATGTGCATGTAAAATAGGAATTTAATAAGCACATTTTTATACAAGACATTGAATTCTAATTCGTAAGTAAGTCCATTCTAGACTCGACAAGTACCTAAAAGCCTCAAAGTCAAAACAAAACATACGTCCAATTTACAAAGACCTCTCTATATGCGGTAAATGGCTGGGTGTGTACATTGTTCACGGTTCTTGCCAGTTTGCCACAAACTGGTATTTCTTACAGCCCTTACCTGTAAGTTATGTACTCATAATCCGTATAAGTAAAGCCTTTGTCAGACATTACTGGAGAATAACGAGAGAAGTTTTAATATTGTGCCCGGGATTTTTGTTTTCTTTCAAAAGAAAAGCATTAGTAGATTGGATTTCAATGTTGTGTTACAATAGTACGTTTTTAGCTTTAAAAAAATACATCTTTTAATATATGCGATTAGAATGACTCACATTATGTTTTATGAAAAAAAGATCGTTGCTTCTCTCCAAAACTTAATAATAATTCTTGGCAGTGCAATCATCGAGATTTTAATTATTGTTTGTATGATGAGTATGAGTCCTCTATAAGTTCGACTGGCGACTGGACGAACAGATTCCTATTTATAGAAATCATACCATGTTAGCACGCGTAATGATTTTTATTTCGGTTTTCGTACAGGCGGCAATGATTCTGTTGACTAGTTACATTATTATCTATTGGGATCTCTTGCGCTATAGGAAGTCGACTGCGGAACATAGGCCTTTCGTAAGGATCTACACATCGACCTGTGGAAAGCGGCTTGCATCCAGGGACTGTCTTCAATCTTAACAACCTTGTAGGCGGGCGTCCGAAACTTCGTTTGCCTGTACGTGGTCGCATTATCGTGAGAAAAAAATAAAGAAAAGACAAGGAGAATGAAATGAATTTTCACTATCCAGGTGTAATGTAAATGTTGGTGGGGACTGTAAAAATATTCTATTTTTTCTAATACCCTACAACGCGTAGTATACATATTTCAAATCTAGTTGTGAAATAGGACTATACGAGTACTTGTTCAATCCACGCACTAAGGCAAATATTTTAGTCGAGAGTTGTGAGACCGTCTCGTAGTATCTGTAACTCCACGATACAAGACTTACTATTGGATCGGGGCTATGTGTGTGTCTATACAACTCGTGTTTATTTTTTTTATTTTTTTTTTTTTATTGCTGTGAATGGCGAGACGAGCATGCCTGTTCGCCTGATGGTAAGCGATACGACCGCTCATAAACAGTAGCAAAACCAAACAACACCTTGAATTACAAAGCAATGCTTGGCATTCCACTGCGCCCGCCATCCTGAGACATAAGATGTTAGGTCTCAATATGTCCAGTAATTACTCTGGCTACAATGCCCTTCAATCCGAAACACAACAGTGCATTTAAACTGCTATTTGACGGGAGAAATAGACATTGCGGTGGTACCCACCCAGGCAGCCTCTCACATATGAGAGACCTACCACCAGTAAATATAATAGTTTATATTTTAAAATTTCTCTTTGGTTCACGTCACAGTCTCGTTGGACTGGATGAATTAAATATTACAATATTTAAACTTAAAGAAAGAAGACAAAGGCGCGGAGGATTTTGTCCTGTGTATTTTTCCAGAGATTTCTAAAATATTTCGGGTAAGGCACTTCATTCTTTGTGTATATAAATTCAATCGTGATCACATGCATGGAGTGCGAAACACCATTAACATTAAATTTCACAGATTACAGAGACGGTAAATGCCCATTTCCCCTTAATTTCCCTACATTTGTCCCGGTAATGTGTTTACAATTTCAAATTGAAAATCCGCACTCACCGCTAATCCACCGGCTATCCCCTGAGACCGATACAAATTAGATGGCTATCTGATTAATCACCCAATTGTTTGCGAATTTACGTAATTTAGGCACTACGCCGTCGGCTGAATGTCCCCAATGCCTTTGCCCCGTCAAGGGCGATAAACTTTAATTTTTCGTCACTTCACAGTTAACCTACATGCTGAACAATAGTTCGTTGTCACCGTAGCGCTTTGTGGAGTGTTCTTTAGTTGGAAATAAACGAGTTTTCTCCCATATTCTATTGTGTTTCGCTCGCATCGGCGCCGCGTCCTGATACAATGGACTTGTATGAACCCACTGTATATAAGAATACATAGGAAATGTTACGCCGCACATATTAATTATTTTTCGCGAGCGCAGACTATGTAAAAAATTCAGTGTGTTATGATGTGTCTCGTTTTATGTACTCTAGTCTATGTAAATTTAAGTCTCGTTACATTGTTGAAATAATAACCCTTCACTCAGGGCTGAGCGTTCTGTTTACGCTTCTGCTTTATATTGCTAACTTTATGTGAATAAATTGGCGATTTTTTTAGTCATTTTAAGCCTTCATGTATTTTTTCGCTTTAGAATTTGTCGGAAAATGGGAAGTGTTGAGCTTCACGCAATTCTGAGATAGATTGTTGCAGTTGTTGGATAACAATAGGGTGGTAGTTAGTTTGAATGGATATTGTTTCTAAGCTTATTCTGTAGCGGAGGCTTTCCATGAGACTAATGAGAGGATTCATGTGCAGCGATTTAGGGAGCCAGTGGAAATAAATATATTGCACATGTTGATGGATTAGTAGTCAAGGATTTTAAAAATGTATACCAATAAATTCTAACCTAAAAAGGGCTATGTTCAATTCTAATTATGGTAAGAGTTGGTGTTGTCGTGCTAGTAAAAAAGTTAAGATTATCACGCGTGCCAACTTATTGACCTTTTTTTTATTGCAATTATTGGCGAGACGAGTATGCCATTCGTCTGATGGTAAGCGAGATGACCGCTCATAAGTAGTAGTAAAACCAAATAATACCACGAATTACAAAGCAATGCTTGTCATTCCACTGCGCTCGCCAACCGGACACATAAGATGTTAAGTTTAATATGTCCAGTAGTTAGTTGTAGGATCCCAACAGTGAATTTAGACTACTGTTTGGCCGTTAAAATAATTAAATATCTAAGTATTTATAATCAATATTACAACTCTTTACAGCCGAACAAAGGCGACAAAATCTTTGCGATCACGGAACTACAACAAGCAACAATCAGTTTTTAAGCGTCGACGTATAATCTATATAGGTTATATTTCGCAGCCTCCATTGTTCCGTGCGGGCTTTCTTTCAAGTCTGCCTTTTTGTATCAGCCGCGTACGGTCAGATGTGGTTTATTGGATAAAAGTTTGTTCAGTACAGTGCGGTTGAACGCCGGTACGTTCGCTGTACCGGATTTCTGTTGGGACTTGTTCGAAGCGAATCTATTGTTGGCGACTTCGTGATTTCGCTGTGGAGTTTCGGAATGGAATTAAGATTTCCATTGCGATTTAATTGGTTCGTAGAGTTTTTTATTCGCGTTCAGTTTTAGTTTATATTATCAAGTGTTCATGATTATGCAGCGAGCGACGGTTTGTTTATTTTTGAAATTGCCAGTTTAGAATTGATTCCCCACATAATTATTATTCCTGTTTAGCAAATAATTTGATGTGTATTTCTTCTTTGTTGCCTATTCCTTTTAAAATTGTCTTTGAACTTTCGATTTTATTCCTTAACACTTCTTAACCTTTCTTACTGGTGGTAGGTCTCTCATATGTGAGAGGCTGCCTGGGTGGGTACCACCGCAATGTCTATTTCTCTCGTCAAATAGCAGTTTAAATTCACTGTTGTGTTTCGGATTGAAGGACACTGTAGCCAGAGTAATTACTGAACATATTGAGACCTAAAATCTTATATCTCAGGATGGCGGGCGCAGTGGAAAGCCAAACATTGCTTTGTTTCAAGTTTCAATTCAAGGTGTTGTTTGGTTTTGCTACTGTTCATGAGCGGTCGCATCGCTTACCATCAGGCAAACGGCATGCTCGTCTCGCCATTCACTGCAATAAAAAAAAAACAACGTTAACCGCTAAGTTTATCGGTGCAGAGTGTGTGGCTGTCCTCAGATGTCCTTGGTCCACCGGCGTGTCAATAGCCTGCGTCTAACAATATGCTCCAGTTTCCCTAATGACTAGGTCAAGGCATTTATTACCCGCTTAAACTAACGGGGTGACTTGTTCTGATTTTCTAACAATTCTGGCTTATAGAGACGTTCGGTTGCAAAGGTCAGCTGTGAGTGCCAATTTAGGAAGTTCTGTTTTCAGTATAGCTATGTTACTTCGGTAATTTGAGTTACGATAGTAAAGTATAGTTAGATATACTTAGTGTTAACAATTTCGAATTGGGTCACACTGCACACATCACAATTAGAGGTGCCGCTAAGGACACTAAAAGTTCGCAGAATTCATTTTCATCCCAACATCTGTTGGACGAAAGCCTGTCGCCATTATTTGTGTAACAAAGTTAAAGGTTAACTGCTAGGTTAACTAACTAGGTTGAGAGATGTTATTTCAAACTAATAATTGGCAGCTTAACAAGGCCGGTTTTATAAGAGATGCGTTGAAATGTGATAAAGTGACATCATCCGATCAATTGCAAGTGTTTTTTATACTTATATCAACTCGATCCACTTTAGTAATAATCGTGGGACATCGATGCTATTAAATGCGTTTTCTTTTTTCTCTACGCATATGTCGATAAGAATCGGTATAAATAGACAACTAGACATCATATCTCAAGAATTTCGATGTCATTGATAGGTGATCACAACTATTAAGTAATAATTAGCTCTTCGTCGATCTGACTACATCAATAAAGCAAAGTTATCACGTATAATATCGCGGTATCTACTAACTATAGTTTAACAGTATCCGCAGTCTTTACTGCCTTGTATCATAAAAAGCCGTATTACTCCGCATTATAGCCGGTAATAAAACACAAGTTGGTTGTTGCTGACGCTACCGGCGATCGTAAAGAATCGGAAGAGTGTCGGAGTTTAAACGAACACTGCTGCACTGGACTATGCACCTTCCTGAATTATTTCTCGTGTGTTGCAGATGCACATTTAGATGGACTAACTTTTTAAATTATAAATAGTTGAAGTTGGTGAACTGTGAAATGGAGTTTTTAATTTGTAGGGTTGTTAATTTTGGGTATAAATAAAGTAGAGATTACCGTGTACATTTTAACATTTACCTACAAGAACCTACAATATCAATCAATTTGAAAAACAGTATTTTCTGAGACAGGACAAATTACATTAAACAATTTTATTAAGTTTAGATGTTCTGGTCTTCGCGAACCCTACATATTTTTGTAATGAGAGGATTAAATATCTTTGTTTGTCGTAATCCACTTTTCCCTTTGTGGATGTTATACGAAATTTAATAAAACAATAATCTTCGTCAAACACAGAGACGACTCATTCCAAGCGTAATGAGATTAGTTACGCGTTTCATTTACTTATACATAGTATATTTTATTGTATTTACTTGAGTTTTGCGTAATTTTAGATATTGTTGCATACGGTATAATTTTTTTATGTTTTGTCACATTCCCAAATATTTGAACAGAATATATTGAGTTCCAAGTTATCATCATCATCATCATATCAGCCACAGGAAGTCCACTGCTGAACATAGGCCTCCCCCAAGGATCTCGACAATGACCTGTTGGAAGCGGCCTGCATCCAGCAACTTCCTGCAACCTTAGTCAGATCGTCCGTCCACCTTGTAGGCGGGCGTCAGACATTTCGCTTGCCTGTACGTGGCCTCCACTCAAGAACTTTTCGGCCCCAACGGCCATCGGTTCTACGAGCTATGTGCCCGGCCCACTGCCACTTCAACTTGCCAATCCTATGGGCTATGTCGGTAACCTTGGTTCTCCTACGGATCTCCTCATTTCTGATTCGATCGCGTAGAGAAACACCGAGCATAGCCCGCTCCATGGCTCGTTGAGTGACTTTGAGCCTTTTAATGAGGCCCACAGTGAGAGGTCACGTCTCGGTGCCGTATGTCATCACTGGTAACACACAACTATCGAAGACTTTCGATTTTAGGCACTGAGGTATTTTGGACGAGAAGACGTCGCGAAGTTTCCCGAACGCTGCCCAACCGAGTTGGATTCGACGATTGACCTCTCTCTCGAAGTTGGACCTGCCTAGCCGGACCAGTTGTCCTAAATAGACATATTCGTCTACAACTTCGAGAGTCGAGCCCCCAACTCCAATGGGGCACAACATGAATATTCGACATGATCTTCGTTTTATCCATGTTCATTTTAAGACCCACCTGTTGGGAGACTCGATTAAGGTCTTCGAGCATAGTGCTAAGGTCTTCCAGCGATTCTGCCAAGACTACAATATCGTCGGCAAATCGAAGGTGAGTAATATACTCGCCGTTGATGTTGATGCCGAATCCTTTCCATTGCAAGAGCTTGAAGGCATTTTCCAGCGCGGCGCTGAACAGTTTCGGGGATATGACATCTCCCTGTCTCACGCCTCTCTTTAGTGAAATAGCCTTCGTGCTCTGATCTTGTACTCGGACCGACATGGTGGCGTTGTTGTATATACACCTCAACACTTCAATGTACCGATAGTCTATGTGGCACCGCTGAAGAGACTGTAGCACAGCCCAGGTCTCGATCGAATCAAAGGCTTTCTCATAATTCACAAACGCTAAACAAAGCGGCAAGTTATACTCCTCGGTTTTTTGTATAACCTGCCGTAGCGTATGAATATGGTCTATGGTACTAAAGCCTTTTCGGAAACCGGCTTGTTCGGGAGGCTGGAAGTCATCAAACCTGCCTTCGAGACGATTTGTGATGACCCTCGAAAACAACTTATAGACAAGGCTCAGGAGCGAGATAGGCCTGTAGTTCTTCAGCAAAGTGTTATCACCTTTTTTGAAGAACAGTACCACCACGCTCCTGCTCCATGCCTCCGGCGTTGAGCCCTCGAGGAGAATGGAATTAAAGAGCCTCTGAAGGACTTTCAGTATCGGCGTTCCGCCCGCTTTCAGAAGCTCTGAAGTGATTCCATCCTCGGCCGGCGTCTTGTTGTTTTTAAGTTGTTTGAGGGCCATCTCAATCTCAAACAGGCTGATGTCCGGGATATCATCGCTAAAGTGTCGGATCAACTCGGCTCTCGGGTCTTCGGCCGAGCTAACAGTAGGTTCGGCAACCGAGGTGTAAAGCTGTCCGTAGAACCTCTCGATCCCTCTTAATACCTCTGCCCTCTTCTTCAAGCACGGACATCGTGTCGCAAGGACTTCCAGATCCGTCTATTGAGCCGCCTATATGCTTCGGCGTGAACGGAAGACTGCAGCGTCAAAGATCGACGTTCGGCCATGAGGTCAAGAGTGTGTATCGAGAGTTTTTGTGGTCTATCTCTACGGCGAGGTCTAAAATACTTAGATCCCACCGTATGGGCAGCTTCTACCAAACCGCTGTTTAACTCGTCCACTGCAAGGTTTTCTTTTAGACAATCAAAGCGATTTGTCAACTCGAGTTGAAAGCTCTCGGGGTTTTGGATGTGGGCGCGAGTAGGTCGGAGCGTAGACTTCATCAAGCGACGCCTTTCTAATTGGACGTTGATATTCAATGTGCCCCTAACCATTCGGTGATCATTACCGGTTTTCACCCTGTTGATCTCAGACATCACTGAACATCCGTCTATTCGTCGTCTCATTTCTCGTAGAACCGTCAGGACTCAGCCAGGTCCATTTCCTGTGAGGCGGCTTCTGGAAAAAAGAGTTCATCGCAAAGAGTCCCTCTTTTTCCAGGAAGTCGGCCAGCCTCTGACCCCTGAGGTTCCGTTACCCATGTCCAAATTGCCCCACTTTCAACTCTGCATCGCTACTCTTGCCCAACTTTGCGTTGAAGTCCCCCCATAACAACATTGAAGTAGGTTTTGGAAGTATGTATGGCCCGACTTATGTCCTCATACATCTCCTCTACTTCTTCATCTGGGCGTGTCGAGGTCGTCGCGTATACCTGTATGACCTTCAACGAATATCTTTTTGATATTCTGAGTATAAGGTATACCCTGCTCGACACACTTCGATGGATACGATGTTGTTGATGAGAAAACTGTGGACGAGAAATCCGACACCTCCTCGGGACTGTTGGTCGTCCCCCCGGTAGAAGAGCAGGTTACCAGACTTCAGGGTTATATTATCCTCCCCGATTCTTCGGACTTCCGATAACCCCAGAATATCCCAGTGTAACCCGCTCAATTCTTCTTCCAGTTCGACAATCTTCTCGTCTGTCCTCAAAGTGCGTATGTTGTGTGTTACCAGGGTCAGTCGTCGTCGGGGGGAGTTCCAAGTACCTATGTGTATCTTTATGGAGAGTTTTATGATTATCACACCTTTTTAGTTGATTTGCACACCTTTCCAATTTAGCGAATTCTTGTGTTCGGACCCGGGACCATTAATGTAGTATCATTAATAGTAGTTTTTGTCATTCATACGCTGTAATAGTTATGGCATTTAAAAATATTCGAGAAAAGCTCCAGGCTTTACTCAAATGTGAAATGTGAATGATGTGTGGCCTGAACCTTTTCATATAACATGAAAGTTTTTAAGCTCTTCTACCGGTACCTTAAAGGAATCGTATCACTCGCCTTTCAGTCAGACACGCTACCAAATATTGTGGACCGTGTAGTCTCAAAGCCAGACGTAAACCTTTTCTGCTACTGGGATTACCCAGTCTTCTTCTTTGTCGTTTTGCGAAGTTATTTACCTCTATTGTACATTGTATTTTCACCCGCTTTGTCACGGAGGGAAACCGATAATAATTTATTACCAACTCATCGTATTAATTGAACTTAGTGATAGATTTCGTTGCGGGTTCAAGACAAATTAGATATTCTCGGATAGTCGCCAAACTGCATTTATAAATAAATAAATTTATCTGAGCTATAACGCTTGGTGTCATTTAAATGCGTGCCAGCGTCGATCCTGGCTTACAGGAGTTGCATTGGTGGGTGCGAGGGCGGGTCGGTCTATACTGGGATTACCCAGTACCCACATGAGTCATTTGGTCATATATTCAATCGCATTGCGTATTTTTATATTTATTCCATGTTAATGATACCGTAAAGTCGTGCAGTTCTACTTGGCACTTCATGACGCCGGCCATTACGCTCCAGTGACATGACGGTTAAGAGGTGTCGGCCTCCGTTTGATGCAAATTTAATTGCCTCGCCGCCGCCGCTGGTTACTTGGGCACAATGTTTGCCCATTCAGCAAACACGCCCAAATTTAGATGTCTGTGTTTCTCTAAAGAGTTTCTTTGTTTGTTCGAATTTTGTTAGGGTTGGGTTATATTTTGGGTGTGGATAATACAGGCTGTATACATTAGAATGAATTTTTTAAAGTAAATAAGAAGAATTAAATGAGTGTGAGGATACTTTTTTAGACATGCTTGGTAATAAACGAATTCTCCAAGCAATATTGCAAATTACATTGTTTGTATATCTTACCCAATGGTTTAATTTACTATGAAACTTCGACATTGGACATGTTTTGAACATTTAAACTATGAGAATAATCTCTACACATTTTAAATATACTATCCATTATTTTAATGGCCAAAATGTATGCGCATTTGTCTTAATTCAATTTCTGCTATTAAAATATTCATAAAGTTTGTGTAACGAGCTCTTAAAATATTTAAATGGGATAATGCGCGTGATCCCGTGTGTATTGTAAAAGTCTCCTATACATTGTACTTAATGTTTAAAATTTTAATTTACTTAGAGCTCGTATAATTAATTAATGGGCTAACGGAAGTCAATCTGGATTGTTTTCTACTTTTCGATTGGTCTCATGTCATGTTGTCATAGTTTTTTCACTACTGAGATTGATTATTTGGCAATATAGTATCAGAAAAAAGATTGAGCTGTCAATCTAAAACGCCAAATTTTGGATTGGGATTGTTTATTGGCAGCGGCTGTAAATGATTAAGCTCTCTGAATCGAACGTTCATTTATAATTTCATGAATGTTTATAGATTAGTCTCCTGGCTTGCAAGTGGACGTAATATGATCTTGAAAATTATTAGAAATGTTATTTATTATGAAATTCATAAAATGACTGGTTTTACTAGGGATAAAATTCAGTAATATTTACCCGACGTCATATGAAAGTTGTTTTAACATTTCAGATATCAATTTAGAGTTTTATAGGAGTATCTTAAAGGAGGCTGTTAAACTATGGTCTGAAATGTAGTTTTTAACTATATACTGTTGTACTCGTATATACTGGTAAATACAACCACGTTATGCCAATTCACACACAATAGCTTTAGCTGACTAAAATTAAACACGGCACGGCAAACAGCAAGGCGGCAAGGCATTTGATAGGATAGTCTGTTCCTTATCAATGATGTGCAGTGGTAAGATTTTTGGAAGGTTTGAATATGTATCAAATGTATTTAAAAACATATCTAGCCTTTAGCAATGCAGTGGTATTGCAGTGCAGTTTTATTTTCTTCAAAAGTCCTTTTGAACTTGCGACGGTCTTAATGAAATTATTTATATTCAGAGCGTCTCGCCGCGTCCATTCATTTTCCAACGGCTCTTATCAAATTTCCATTACTTCTACCTCGATTATTCTACTTACGTCGTCTTTTAAAAACTTTACTGGACGTGGCTTCTGTTTTCGTGTTTATTACCGTGAGTTTATTCCTTATTGGATTTTGTACCTTTTTGCTTTGTGTTAGGGTTAGTTTTCGGTCGGTGTGGTTAGAAGGAAGTCTGAGGTGTCGTTTTGGGAGCTTACTGGGGTCGCGTTATTAGAGTCTTGTCTTTCTTTATTGGAATATACGAGGGATCGAAGCCTCCAACCGCTGTAGCTGAGAGGCTGTGGCCAACGGATGGGATGTTACTGCTAGCGATTGATGTGTAGTTGTAAATAAGTAAATTAAGTTTTGATTATATTCATTAACAATAGGACTTTGGTTACACTTTATACATCATTAGAAAAAATTATAGACTACCATTTAAATTACTCACTAATCGCGCCCTGTTGTTACTTGCCGAGAACTATGACGAAATTTTTTTCTAACTACGGTTTCATACTACTAATAAAAATATAGTTTCTTAATAATCGGTAGGAATTTGAAACTTTGCCCGAAGATATTGTGCTTTAAATTTAGGCATATGTTTGTATTCGTTTTGTTGTACTGTTCACAGCCCCGTATCTAGATTTGTTTTGATGTCAACCAGCCTAGAATCTAGATAGAGCGGCTCCTGAGATGTAGGGCGGCATATATTTTTAAAGCTTCTTTGTGTTTTGTCCGGCTACTACGGATAATTTTTCTGCTCGATTTTATTCGAATTCTATTATAGCTACTAGGGTAGAAGTTTACTATCTATAACATATGTTTGTACAAAACCGAAATAGCTTTCCATTGATTGTCGAGCGATAGCTGTATCAATGTTTAAGTAGTTATAAATACAAAGGTTTATTAACTATTGGCCCGGAAGGCCGCAGGGGCTAAGGGTCGTCGATATTTTTGGGTAAAACCTTTGTTGGCTTATAAATTACAGGTAAGTATAGGAGCGATTTCAATTAAGATGTAAGGAGACATGAACATTTTTTGGCCTACTCGTTAAACGTTGCGTATCTACTGTATGAACTAATTATATTTTAATTCAAAATAGAAACGCTAGGGCCATTGCTTAAACTATAGTCCCACAAACTTATCTGACCCGATGAGAGAGTCGCTGTAATCGAATTTGGTGTTGCCATTAAAAATAGATATTGCAATAAAGTGGGTAAAGTAAGATTTTTCAATCCGATCAATAGTGTCGGGAAAATGAGTGGACCAGTTTCATCTGCATGTTTTTTTCCTTCACAAGATTTCTAACAAATCGCTCCCCCTTAAAGAAGTCAAAACCCTTAAACAAGTGTATCTGTATCAGCCCATGCACGTCCCACTGCAGGGCACGGGCCTCCTCTGCAATCGAGAGTACGATTGAGGGTGGTTAGGCCATATCACAGGCCGTATAGTCCGCCACGCTGGCCTAATGCGGGCTGGTGGACTTACACAGGTACCATAGAAAGTCTTATAAATCGCTATGGTATGCAGGTTTCCTCACGATGTTTTCCTTCACCGTTTTAGTGCGTGTTTATTGACTACCAATACACGCATGACTCCGAAAAGTCAGAGGGGTGCCCTGAGATTCGAACCCGCGGCCACCGTGAAATGTGATTGTGAAATCTGGTCCATTTACCAACAGGCCACCACGCACGTAACGATAAATTTTATTTTATGATATGAACACATCTATTGTACTAGTACGTACAAAGTACTGTTTTCGTGGAATTTATTTTGAAAAGCTGACAACACAAACCTGTGGCGGCAGCTACGCGATGATACAATTTTTTGAAGGGTATTATTGGTATCTGTAGACGCTTTTCTTCCTACGTAATACCTGAAGTTTAACATTCCTATCATCACTTTTTAATGTTTTCGGCAATTTTCACTAGTTTTAAATAATGCAGGAAAAATAAATACATTGAGTAAACAACCAATGGCCGATATGTCAACGACTGGCAGGTAGATTGACAATTGCAAATGACGTCGTTGTTTCCACTTTTGGCCACCGGGCCAGATAACTTTGTGGCTCTATAACATTGACCGTAACCGTTTGACTTTGACAATGTCAATCCCATATATTTGCAAATTCAAATGTGTGGAGATGACATTGTCAAAAGTAGAGTTACCGTCAAAGTTAGTTTATATGCAATTGGGCCTCAATACATCAATTTATAATTTAAAAAAACGACTGCAACTTATACTTTCCAAGTTGCAATGGGTCTTTTGCCGTTCTTTCTCTTTTTCTCTTCGGCCACAGGAAGGCTAATGTTGAACATAGGCCTCCGCCAAGGATCGCCACATAGACCTACTGGAGTAGCCGAAATCTAGCGACTTCTAGCGAACAAAATAAAATCCTGTTCAGTAAAATATAATTAGAAAACCGTTTTTAAAGCGTATCTACCGTTTAAAAAAAAAATCCATTCATCCTTATTGCATAACATATGTCTGCAAGTATTGCAGTGTAGACTAGTACATAATTCATTCCGGGCGAGCTGGCTCACGTACCGCGCTGTATAGTGGAATGCAGCCGGCCGTACGCTTTACAGCGCTAGCAGCTGCTTTTATGGCACATGCAGTTATAAAATTTACTTCGGCTGCAACTTTGTATTTCAGCGCTTTAGCCTACGGCTTGGCAACTGCGATATGGGGGTTAAAGAACTTTTGTTTCTCACAAACAGATTTTGAGGGGATAATATTGATAATGATTTTGCAGTTCGGTTTAAAGTCAAGTTATTCCAAATTTGAAATAAAGTAATATTACCGAAAATAATATTGCTTTTTGTTTGATTGGCGATTTGACATGTACAAATTACGTCTTTAAATTGATCAAACCTCTCGAGACAATAATAAGTTTTCCAATAACTGTGTTTGCTGTTGATTTAGGTTATGTCAGGAACAATTTTAGTGGTATGATGGTGCGTTGGTAGTTGGTGGAGAGTGGATCAGGTGGTAAAAATCACGACACAGTCTTTAAGTCTCAACACCGTATAATGTCACAATAACACATATAGGTACATACACACTAAATACAGCACAGAAGAAATAACAGTCATAGAGAGAAAGAAAGAAAGAGTTCAAGAGCAAAGCGCGGAATATAACAGCGGTAGGCAATCAATCAATGTACGGAAGCGAGCGTCATGCACCGAGCGTCAAGCGTAGGTTCCGACTGGCGAGCCGCGCCGGCCGTTGGCCGTCGCACGCGCAGTGTCTGCGCGGCGCGGGGGGGCTATCGTGGCTCGGGCATCTCCGCCTCGGGCCGCCGGCGAGGGGGGCTCCGCTCGGTAGCGAAGCCGTCCTCGACGATCGGCCGGGCGTCAGCTGAGTGGTGCGAGATTGTGCGTACGCGGGTTCGAATCCGGATGTGTATGCTTGAATATGTGGAATGTGTGAATGTGAGGTTGTTTATTGTGTATGGCCAGTGTAGGTAGACCACACCACCCCCCTCCAGAGACCGTCAAGGGCGATACAAATCAGGAAACCTGACATTTCGTCCTGAGCGTGTTTTACGCGTGGTAATGTCTGAAGGGTCATGTTCGTCGGCTAGCAAATAAGCCGGCTTAAGACGATCAATTGAGACCGTGACCTCTTTTCCTTTTATAGACAATTTAAAAACTTTGTCGTCCCGTTCAAGTACCTTATGCGGTCCAGTATATGGAGGAACCTCGTGATGCGTCTTCCCTAAGGAACACGTAATCACTGGTTCTAAGGTCCTTGAATATAAAAATTTTGTCCCTACAATGCCGTGAAGCTGGCGCGGGCTGAAGTTTTGCAGCGATCGAACGTAATCGCGCCGTGAAATTGCTTACATCCGTAGTGGCATTTGCATCGCTATGAAAGAATTCGCCGGGAAGCCTCAAAGTTTCGCCATATAATAATTCGGCCGAAGACGTTTGAAGATCCTCCTTATAGGCACTTCGTATTCCAAGCAGGACCCATGGTAAAGACTCGGTCCAATTATTTCCGTGGCACATTATGGACGCCTTGAGTTGTCTGTGGAATCTTTCCACGAGGCCATTGCACGCGGGGTGATATGCTGTCGTCCTTTTATGCTCGTATCCGGCTATCTTTGAAAGATAACTGAATAGAGCGGACTCAAATTGACGACCTCTGTCGGTGACTACGGTCTCAGGACAGCCAAACCGAGCTATCCAACCCGATAGTAGAGCTTTTGCTGTTGTTTCAGCAGTGATATCTACTATCGGGATGACCTCTGGCCACCTTGTAAAACGGTCGATGGCTGTTAAGCAATATCGATATCCCTGTGATAGCGGCAATGGCCCCACGATGTCTATGTGGATGTCCCTAAAACGACCACGAGGAAGAGGGAATACGCCTATGGGTGCAGAAACGTGTCTGCTTATTTTGGCCCGTTGACACGACAGGCATGTTTGTGCCCAGCGCTGACAATCCTTTCTTATCCCTGGCCAAACAAAACGCTCGGCAACTAGTTTTGCCGTCGCGTTGCCGCTAGGATGGCTTAAGGAATGTAGACAATCAAAGATTTGCTTCCGTAGCGACTTGGGTATAAAAGGCCTATGCGATGTTGTGCTGACGTCACAATAGATAAAATCTTTGCTGTCAGGTATTGGTGTCCTCACCAGGCGTAAAGAGGATTTTTCTTTAAGAAAATGCAGAAGCTCTGGATCTGACGCTTGGCTTTCGGCGATAGTTACGAGGCTGACTGGAACTTGTAGCTCTTCCACCCTAGACAAAGTGTCGGCTACGACATTTTCGCTGCCGGATATATGTCTTATGTCGGTGGTAAATTGTGCTATGTAATCCAGGTACCTATACTGCCTAGGCGAACAGTTATTCTTCCGTTCGTGGAAGGCAAAACTGATCGGCTTATGGTCAGTATACACAACAAAATGTTTCGCCTCTAACATATGCCGAAAATGTTTAATGGCCTCGTAAATGGCCAATAATTCCCTATCATAAGGGGAGTAGTTTTGCTGAGCCGTGGTTAGCTTTTTTGAAAAAAATGCTAATGGTTGCCACTCACTAGTTTTACGCTGTTGTAAAACCGCGCCTATAGCAGTGTTCGACGCGTCCGTCACTAGCGCCAACTCAGCATGACAGTCTGGGTGAGCTAATAAGGCTGCCTTAGCCAAACTGTCTTTGCACTCCTGAAAGGCCGTAAGTTGCTCGCCAACAAGAGTGATTGTCTGAGAGCTTTTTACTGCGCCTGTCAAAAGGGTGTGTAAAGGGGCTTGGATTGTCGCTGCTTTAGGCGTGAATCGCCTATAAAAGTTTATCATGCCTAGGAATCGTCTAAGTTGGCGAACGTCTTTAGGCAATGGGAAATCTAAAATAGCTTGCACTTTGGATGCAAGCGGTTTGCTACCATGCTCGGATATATGATACCCTAAAAACTTAACTTCTGAGGCGCCGAAAACGCATTTGGACGTGTTAATTAACATGCCGTATTCTTGTAGGCGTGTAAATATAGTACGGAGATGTTCTTCGTGTGATTTTTCGTCCGGAGAAAAAATTAAAAAGTCGTCCACGTAACAATAACAGAAGTCTAAACCACGGGTCATTTCGTCCACAAAACGCTGGAACGTTTGACCGGCGTTCCTAAGCCCGAACGTCATATAGGGAAATTCAAATAACCCGAAAGGCGTAGTTATTGCCGTTTTTGGGATGTCTTCCGGATATACAGGTATTTGGTTATACGCCTTTACCAAATCTATCGTGCTAAATACACGGCAACCTGCTATACTGTGTGCGAAATCCTGGATATGCCTTATTGGATATCTATCCGGTATAGTACGCGCGTTGAGCCTTCTGTAATCGCCGCAGGGACGCCAGCCGTTATTTTTGCTGGGTGCTAAGTGCAGCGGAGATGACCAAGGGCTCTCGGAGGGCCTAGCTGTACCGTTAACTAACATGGCTTGAAATTCCTGCTTGGCGATCTTTAGTTTGTCAGGTGCCAAACGTCGTGGTGTACAAGCAACCGGAGGGCCTGGTGTGGTCCGGATGTGGTGTTGTGTATTGTGCTGTGTAGTGCGTAGAGTGCCAGCTGGGCGCGTTATTGTAGGAAAATCGTTTAAGATTTTATGATAACGAGTCTCGCCAGTCGTAACCTTTACAGAAAATATGTTACTGTATTTATAAGCTGATAGAGCGCTAACTTTAATATTCGTTGTGTTATCTATCAGTGTATGGTTGCGGCAATCAACAATTAAATTATAAAATGATAAAAAATCTACACCTATAATACACTTAGTCACATCAGCAACTACGAAACGCCAAGGAAAATCTCGGCGCAAGCCGAAATCTACATTGATATTAACAAAACCATACGTTTTTATCGGTGATCCATTGGCGGCGCGGAGCTCGTAGTTGTCTGGAGCGCGACGTTCACGAAGTAGAGAGCGCGGGTACACACATAAATCGCTCCCCGTGTCGACCAGGAATCGTACCTTGGTCCTCTTGTCCGTCACAAATAGGCGACCGGTATTCGGGCAGTCGTCAGTCGCCATTATCGACCGCCCCTGAAGTTTTCCTGCTTGTAGTCACAGGGCTCCATGCATTTGTGCGCCTTACCTCCAAATTTAGAGTGGTAAAAACAAATTGGAAACTTCCTGTAGCTTGATTTTGTCCGTTTTCGAGGCCCGCGGGAGCTAGTGCGATGTCTGTCGGAACTACGTGGTCGGTGGCGCCGCTCCGTGTTGTCCAACCTGGCACTGAGGGTTTGCATCTGCTTGCGTAGTTCAGCAATCTCCTTCACCAACATGTCTTCTCTTGATGTAGATGCAACGGCTGCGGCATGGACTTGAGGAGTCGGCGTGACGATGTCCATGATTTTATCCGCCACCTCGGCTTGTACGTCCAACGATGCGGTTGAGTGCGCTGCCAAGACGGTCTGCACGTTTACAGGCAAACGACTAATCCAGATTGTTTGGAGATAATCATCTGGGAAATCAGGTCCAGCCAAGCTTCTGAGATGCCTGCAGAACTGCGAAGGCTTCCTGTCTCCGAGCTCTTCGTGTGTCAGCAATTGTTTAATTTTGCTGGCTTTTGACGCTGACAATCGGTTGATAAGCTCTTGTTTCAATTTCTCGTATTTGTTGACCGTTGGGGGATTAATTATTACATCCTTGACTTCCTTAGAATACTGGTGTTCGAGATTCCCAATGACGTAATAAAATTTCGTCTGGTCATTACAAATATTTCCCAACGCAAATTGTCCCTCCAGCTGGGCAAACCATATTTCTGGTTCGTCGGGATAAAAGGGTGGTACTCTAATGCCCACTTTAAATAATTCCGAGTGTGCGGGTGGTTGGTTGGTACCTGCTTGTGCTTCGTCCTTTTGACCTTGTCCGCTGACACGCGGCGGGTCGATGTCTCTCTTCGACATAGTTGAAGTGTTCCACGGGGTCACCAGTTTAGTGGTATGATGGTGCGTTGGTAGTTGGTGGAGAGTGGATCAGGTGGTAAAAATCACGACACAGTCTTTAAGTCTCAACACCGTATAATGTCACAATAACACATATAGGTACATACACACTAAATAAAGCACAGAAGAAATAACAGTCATAGAGAGAAAGAAAGAAAGAGTTCAAGAGCAAAGCGCGGAATATAACAGCGGTAGGCAATCAATCAATGTACGGAAGCGAGCGTCATGCACCGAGCGTCAAGCGTAGGTTCCGACTGGCGAGCCGCGCCGGCCGTTGGCCGTCGCACGCGCAGTGTCTGCGCGGCGCGGGGGGGCTATCGTGGCTCGGGCATCTCCGCCTCGGGCCGCCGGCGAGGGGGGCTCCGCTCGGTAGCGAAGCCGTCCTCGACGATCGGCCGGGCGTCAGCTGAGTGGTGCGAGATTGTGCGTACGCGGGTTCGAATCCGGATGTGTATGCTTGAATATGTGGAATGTGTGAATGTGAGGTTGTTTATTGTGTATGGCCAGTGTAGGTAGACCACACAATTTATCCGCGGTCAAGGCACAGGCGGAAGAAGCGGTGTCCCGGGGCAAAGTCGTGGTGGCGGTATCTCTCGATATCGCCAACGCTTTCAACACCATGCCCTGGGCTTGCATCGTTGAAGCACTGCGGTACCACGAGGTGCCGCCCTATCTCCGGCGCATGGTGCACGCGTACCTTTCTGACAGGTACGTGGTGTATCCGGGCGCCAATGGGTGGCACCGAAGAGCGGTGTCGTGCGGTGTTTCACAGGGATCGGTTCTGGGCCCACTCCTGTGGAACATCGGGTACGATTGGGTGCTCCGTGGTGCCAACCTTCGGGGCGTCGCTGTCGTCTGCTATGCGGACGACACATTGGTGACAGCAACGGCCAGGACTTTCAGGAGAGCCGCCCTGCTAGCCTCATTTGGCACGGGACTGGTGGTTGGCAGGATTCGGCGACTGGGCCTCAAGGTGGCCCTGAACAAGACCGAGGCCGTGTGTTTCCACGGACCTCGGCGTGGGCCTCCACCAGAGGCCCACCTCACAGTGGAGGGCGTGCGGGTTTCCGTCGGCTCGAGCATGAAGTATCTTGGCCTCATCCTCGATAGCCGATGGAATTTCCGCGCGCATTTTGAGAAGTTGTCGCCGAAAGTGGTGAAGGCGGCGGGCGCACTGGGGCGCCTGCTTCCATCGCACAATCGGCATCCCTTGCCGAAACTTGTATGCTGGAGTCGTGCGGTCCATGGCCCTCTATGGAAGTCCCGTTTGGGCCGAGTCCCTGAACGCTCGTTGCGTGCGCCTGCTGCACCGTCCGCAGCGCATGGTGGCGCAGCGAGTCGTCAGGGGTTACCGCACGGTCTCGCACGAGGCGGCCTGCGTTTTAGCGGGAACTCTGCCCTGGGAGCTGGATGCTAAGACCCTCTCGTCTGTCTTCTTCGGACGAGAGGAGGCGTCCCAGCGCGGGCAGAGACTGGTGTCCCGAGAGGTCGAGGCAATGTTGGCCTCCCTCCGCAGGACCGCCGTGGAGGAGTGGCGTTCCAGGTTAGAGAGCCCAAGTGCTGGCACGAGGACCGTCGCGGCAGTGCGACCTGTCCTCCAACAATGGCTGGAGAGGCGCCACGGTGCGCCGACATTCCGGTTGACGCAGGTGCTCACCGGGCACGGTTGCTTCGGTGCGTACCTGTGTCGCGTAGCCGGAGCTGAGGAGTCCGCCGTGTGCCACCACTGTGGCAACTGCCGCGAGGACACGGCCCAGCACACACTGGAGGAGTGCCCAGCCTGGGACGAGGAGCGCAGCGCTCTCACTGCGGTTTTGGGTGGAGACCTCTCGCTGCCGGCCGTGATCGCCGCCATGGTTGGCAGCCAGAGGTCGTGGCGAGCCATGCTCTCCTTCTGCGAGCGCGTCATGTCGCAGAAGGAGAGCGCCGAGCGGGATCGTGAGCGGAACGATCCCGCTCGTCGTCACCGCAGACGAAGAACGAGGCGCCGGGACGCCAACTAACCCGGCGCTGCAGAGGCCACACGGGGCCGCCTTCCCTATCCTGGCGGCCCCCGAGACGTAGCGCTACAAGCGTCAAAAAGCCGCGTCGCTGTAAGCGGCAGTGCACGTGGAGGCGGTCCTGGCGCGTCTGTTGAGCGGTATCCCGGGGCCGTCTCCAAAGTGCACCGATGGTGGCCAACGCGGGGTTTTTAGTCGGTATTTCGGTGCGTAGACTACGGGTAGGGACCCGACCCAGCATCACGTCTCGCTGGGCCGGAAGGCGCACCGGTGAGTCCGACACACCCTCGCCCCTTCGGGGGCGGGATGGTCCGTAAAGGGATTTTCCCCGCGAGAAAAAAAAAAAAAAAAAAGGAACAATTTATCCGCGCCCACGTTATACAGGGTATATCAAGACTGCTACCGAAAACGAAGCCGGGTGGTAGTTTTAATGACTTCAGACACAATGCAACTAAATTTTGGGCAAAAAATTGTGACAATTATTTTTTGATATTTTTCTTCAATCGTCGAATTGGGGTGGTAAATACATAGTTTTTTCTTTAATAATAGTGTACACCCTTTTATTTTTAAAGACGCTATGGTACACAAGGCTTTAAATTATTATTTTAGCAAAAACTATGGATTTACCACCCAAACTCGACGATATTTAAAAAATAATTAAAAAATAATGTCGCGTTTTGTCGACATTTTTAGTCACATTGTGTTTGTATTCACTAAAACTACCACCCGGCTTCGTTTTCGGTAGCAGTCTTGATATACCCGGTATACAAACAGATTCTGTAATATTTACGTTGAAATTTTGACGATCGCGTAACTTGTCTAAATCAGAATTGGTAATCAACTGAGTGCCAGTGACCTTAACAATTTTAATTATTATCTTCAAGCATTATGTATCGCTAAAGAAAAGCCACCTCAATTTTTTGAAGAGATATTTAAGTAGGTCCACCCCAGTTTACAAGCCTAACTTTGATGAATTACTCTCAACTTACACTATTCTAGAGCGGTCTTTATGTTCGCAACTAATAAAAAGTTATTTAAGGTTACCTCGGTCGCCTAATTGTGCTATGGTAAGGTCACAAGACTGAGGTCTCGGGTTCGAATCCCGGGTCGGATTCGAACCCGAATCCCGGAGTCAAGAGTTTGTGCCTGATATGGCGATAGGCTCGCCCCCTATCAAATCGTGAGACTGAACACACAAGGAGAAACGTGGGTGTCCTGGTTGCTCCAAGGGGAACCCCTAATTACAACCTACTCGATCTAGGAATAAGGCGCTTATGTATGTATGTGTGTATGTACATATGTATGTATGTATGTTTGTATGTTCCTCTAAAAGCCCAACGAATTCACCAATGTCGTTGATAAAAATACTGATCCAATACACGCAGCAGCTGTTATATTTAGATATAATTAGTCTTTAACCTACCTTATTTCTTGCTTTCAGATGTCACCTGTCTAAATCATCAGTGACAATCCGTGCACAAGGTAGGTCCATTGATTTTCATTATAGAGTCCTGATGTCCCAATTCCCATCACGTCTACTAACCGTGGCGAGGAAGAAGAGGGATAAATTTTAATACACATAAATCCCGTTAGGATATCTCGGCCAGTCGTTATTCTCGGTCCCGGAATATTCATCAACTTAATGGTTTATTATTTTAAGTGTATTTTATATGAGAATTTTTGGTTTTTGCCAAACTTTATAGTACTGTAGGTTTTGGCTACGTCACGTATTGTATTAATATCGTGATGGGTTAGGTCGTGGGCGGTTGAAAGATGTAAATGGAATAGGTACCTAACCGTAATATAGATTTTATTATATTTGTGATAAATTCAGAAAAAAGTTAAATGTATTTTTGATTTTGTACTTTGTATGCTATAAACAAATTGACAAATAATATTTACCACATCCTAAGCCATAAAAGCCCAAACCAGACAAATTACCTTTGCCAAACATACGTGCTCATGATGACCTTTACGACCTCAATCGTGTCGGGATGGATGGGGGGCGGGCATATTAATTACCGGTCGCAAAAAGCCCATCTATCAGTGAGATGTTCGCTAATTGGACTCGTGTTACACCTGCTTGAGATCATTACAATTTCTAGAAATTTCCACCGAAATTACGCGATAATTAATGTTTGAAATGTGCGGTTTGGTGTTACTTAATATGTTTAATTTTTTTTCATAAGGTTTCCTCTTGAAATTAAAGGTCTGGTGTCCGTTAGGATGTTTAAATTAAAATAAATGGTAATTAATTTATAACTAGTGGTAACTAAATTTAGGTTTTACACGACATTTCAATATGACATAAAATCCAATAGAAGTTATTTTCCTTCTACAACAAAGCAGAAGCTTATTTACCTTAACAATTACGCCTAAATACGTCTTAAAATATAACATGTTCAAAAACTTGACGTTTTAATGCTGTAGCCTGTAGCAGTTGTTTTCATCCAATAGCTGTAAATTAATTGCATTTATCGACGGCGCTCGGCTCCCGACATGCGTGCTCGCTTAAACTA
Source organism: Hyles vespertilio (assembly GCA_009982885.2). NCBI lineage: Eukaryota > Metazoa > Arthropoda > Insecta > Lepidoptera > Sphingidae > Hyles > Hyles vespertilio. The sequence goes on along the minus strand of CM042806.1, from coordinate 5,167,971 downwards.
AATAAATACACAAAGTCACGCCCTTTGCCCAGGAGGGGTAAGAAAGAAAGAAAGAAAACAGGGTAGGCAGCAGTGGCGTGCCTAGGGTTGTGGACTAGGGCAAGCCCAATATTTTTTTAGTAACAATATGTATTGGTTCAAGAGCAAAATGGTATTAAGAAAGAAGAACGTGTTCATCATGCGATAGAGGGCGAGCCTATGCGATGTAATTAAATAAAAATAGATCCCAGATTCGAATCCGAGACATCAACTTTGCGCCATCGAGGCAGTCCCAGACCTACCACACGATCAATATAAGATTAGGATAAACACCAATAAAATAATAACTATCTTTAGACTTTATCACCGTTATGAAAAAATCTATTACAACAAGTTGTTTCAAAAAAATCTAATAGATGGCGCGATTTCCACGGCCATCTATTTAATATTGCCAAAATACTGAAGGGCCCATCATTAGTTTTAAATAGATGAATAAAACAAATGTGTAAGTTAAATTACTTTTGGGCATGCATACGTAACTTTATATTGTAATTATTTTGCGTCGTGTTTAACTTCGCGGCCACAAATTATTGTTAATATATTCATGTTATGTTTTTGTGTATGCATGTGATTTTTTGATTCATCATGAGCTCTGAAAGGAAGCTAAGGAATATCTGAAAAACACTACGATTACTGTCTACGCGAGCATAATGTTTTGAAATCTCATCACATATTATGTATATGACGCATAAAGAGGTTTCTATACGCTGTTTACCGGAATTATGAAAATATATTAATGCATTCACATGTTTTTGTCAATTACTATAAAAGTACCAGTTAAATTATTTAAATCACTATAGCCGGAACAATTCCAAAAATTTAAGTACATCGTTGGAAAAAAATATACAACACCGACAGTATAACTTATTAGTATGAGAACATTCAGCAATCTATGTAGTTATGTGCACTCATCTATAAAATTGTATTCTATAGTTTTCACTACTTTCGAGAAATACACAACAAATCAAGCGTAGGTTTTCGACCAGATACGAGTAGTTGTTTGTCTACGAAATGTAATGAATTTACCTTTTCCTCGCCGATCAACACTTGCACACACTTCAAACCATCACAAGGCACATTTTCACCCATTATTATACATAATAAACGTAAAATACTATAATAAAACTAAAACTAAACTTATATATGTTCAGTTGTTACTGGTTAATCGTCCGCTCGAAAGACATAATAATAAGCGTGAAGCTAGCCACAGGTCCTAAATTATGGACAATTCCAAATTAAGTATTCTAATTCTAATATATTAATAAAAATATTTAAAACATCATAATACGGTCTCAAAAAATATCTATTTATTTTATATATTATCCAATATAACTTGTAGCAAAACATAAATATTTTTCGATAAATTTGGATCTTAATATGACATGTCAAGTGCACAACTTCACTCCGCGAAGCCGGGCATTTTGTTTGGTACAAATTGCATAAAAAAATAGCTATATGTATAGGTACGTAGTGTCATGGTAATAACATTTCACCCAGAGGTGCGACTGAGAGGGCAATATACGCCAGAAGCCAGGTAAAAGCACACGAGAGAGAAAAAGATAGATAATACTTTGGTGTGTTCCATCTTTTTAAGATATTGCGTCACGCGTTGATTTTGAATGAAATAATTTTATATTAGTTTTAGACCGCGGCGCTCGCTTAGGCGAGTTGCCGGGCGCGGCGCGAGTGCTCCGTCGCAGGCGCGGGGTCCATTATGGCGCGGTAAATTAAAAAATGATAGACGTTTGCATTAAACGAATATATTTTATTTAAAGTACTGATTTGTCTTTAGGATTGAGTATATGCGTATTAAGTAAGGCAAGCCGGGCTTTTGGGCTTGTATGGAAGTACCGCCACTGGTAGGCAGAGGATCTCCTGGTGACAAACAGATTACCCACTTTTCGCCTTGTGTGTATCTTCCCATGATGTGTAAGGGAGCGAGCCTATTACCATATCTGTCACAAATTCACACCGGGCTGATAATTAATAGTTAATCCAATATCATTTTGCACGATCTGGACTTCAAACTCATGACCTTAGCGTGGTAACTATACCGTGTAACAACTACGCCAGAAAAGTAAAAAAAATTAAAATCACGTATACTCGCTTTGGCACAAAGAGTAGTGTTACTTTAGATTACTGTGAATGACTGGCAGGTTTTGGAATTAATATTGCGTGTGTTTTAAGTGTGATTTTTATGATTTTGTACATATTTGATCGGAGTTTGTAGCTCAAGAGGAAAAAGGATTTTTTATAGGATTGCTTACGCTGTTGTATGTGTTTCTGTCGAGACTGTTTTACTTCGGAACATGTATTTAAATCTAGTTGTAATTATTGCTCTTTCAAATTGTTTCCGTATTGTTATTGTGTTTGACACAAGCACATGTAAAGCTTCTTCACTTATATGTAAGCTGCACATATCTATATATTAATACGTGATGCAAAAACTTTAGATCCCTTTTTACGAAAATTGCGCGGACGCAGGAGCATAAAATTTGGCACACTTATAGTTTATGTGTAGGAGAAGTGCAGAACGCTAATATTTTTCAATAATAATGCTTATAAAGCACTTTTTTTTTGTTTATTGCATTGAATGGCGAGACGAGCAAGCCGTTCGCCTGATGGTAAGCGATACGACCGCTCATAAACAGTAGCAACATTCCACTGCGCTCGCCATCCTGAGACATAAGATGTTAAGTCTCAATATGTCCAGTAGTTGCTCTGGCTACAATGTCCTTCAATCCGAAACACAACAGTGCATTTAAGCAGTGTTGTTTCACGGGAGAAATAGACATTGCGGTGGTACCTACCCAGATGGCCTCTCACATATGAGAGACCTACCACCAGTTAGATATATATACATTAAATCAAAAAATAAAACATTACACACACTACCATGCATTTCACACACACATACATACACAAGTATTTGTACACGCATACATACTCTGGTGTCAAATTGTTTCTTTTCTTTTTCATTTTGTTCTTCTGACATAGACATATAAAAAAAAAGATTTTAATAATAATGCATAAAAAGTACATTAAATCAATAAATAAAACATTACACAAACCAGCATGCATTTGACACACGCACAAACATGTATTTGTACACGTATACATACTCTTTGGTAAAATTGTTTCTTTTGTTTATTATAAACATTTGATAAACATAGTAGAATGTCAAACAGAAAAGTTTGTTTACTGTGGTTTTATTGAATGTCAAACAGAAAAGTTTTATTTGACGAATACTACGTGAAATACTGAGCGCTTATACAAATTGTGTAGCAGTAAGATACATTTAAATGTACGCGGACTATCATTATACGCATAAAGAAAATTCTGTAGCAGCAATCTGGAATAACAACATTCAGGTACAAAAAAAAAATTGCTATTGCTGGTTCAAAGCAATTATTGTAGTTTACGATTTCAGTAATTGCATATACTTCAGGATAAATAGGTGATTTTGAGAGATACGTACATTTAAATGTGCACGAATTATCAGAATAACAACATTATCATACAGGTAAAAACTTTTTCTCTTCTTGATTTGGTCGAATTTCGACCACTAGGCGACCACTAGTAATATTCAATATGCACAACCACTAATGATTATAAAACATACTCCATTGAATACTGCAATAACTCATCGTTTCCAGCCCATACACACTACCGCAAAACTAATAACACCTTTAAGAATATAAAAATAAAATGTTAATTTTAATGCATTATTTAGAGAAAAGGTGGCAGATGAGAATATTCTAGAAAGCTCGGAAACAGCCGTCTATCAATGATGTTTTAATAAAGATGACGCATATTCATACTGCGTGACGTTTAAAAACTGTACTGCTATGCATATACATACTCATTTGTTAATACTTTATGACAATTTTAGTGAATGAAACAGATCATACAGAAAGTACGAGACGAAAAGAGATAGCATTGCTCTATCCAAACATAGAATCGAAGCGATAGAAACAGAAGGGTGACGATAAATAAAACTACCTATTTGGTTTTATAAGTATATACCTAGTCAGGTCATAAATTCTGTCACATGTTTAATATAAAATAATTGAAACAAGTTTATTCATTATGTAACCATTTATATACCAAAATGAACTTAACAAAACATAGATTCTTATGACACTAAAGTTTATTCAAAATGACCTCCGTGATTTTGAATACAGGCCTTCAATCTGCGCGGCCAGTTGTCTATCGCAGCACGAACGAGGTCCATGTCAATATCGGCGGCTGCCTTAATCAAGGATGTCTTGAGTGACTCCAAATTGGGATGAGGCTTTGAGCACGCCTTTTCCTCCAAGTGTTGCCATATCTTGTAATCTAACGGATTCAAATCTGGACTGGAGGAGTGCCAGTCTTCGTGCCGGATGAAGTCGATTTCACGCGCCGCCAGTCAGTCTTGTGTGCTCTTCGCTCTATGAGCTTGCGCCGAATCTTGTTGGAATACCTAGTGCCTGTTATTGAACATGGTAAGAGAAACAGGTTCCACAAGGTTCGTCAGGACTGTATTTTGATACACAACTGCATTCGTTTTTACAACTTTCTCACAAAAATGTACCTCTGTTAAGCCCCAATAAGAAACTCCCAACCATACCATGAGCGAGGATGGAAAATGACCTCGTTAGACACGCGGAATACGGTTGTTCGCTTCTTCACTACTGTGTGCGTACACCTTATCATTTTGTTTGTTGTAGCTCTCTTCTACGGTAAAATTTTTTTCATCTGAAAATGAATTTCCTGATATTTTTTTCCCGCGTACCGCTTCAACAAAGCGCGGCATCTCTTCAGTCTCAGGTCCATTAGACGAGCATTCAAACGATGTCCTATTTTTCTTCGATATGCCCGAAGCCCTAAGTCTTCATTTAACACCCTTTTCACCGTGGTTCTGCTTAACCCCATCTGAAGGGCCAACAGTTTCTGCTTATGTTTGGGATTTCTTTGAATTCGCGCCTTCACAGCTTTTATCACTGCTGGAGTCCTAACAGACCGAGGGCGACCACTTCTTGACCTGTTATCTACACTAGAGTCTTCATTGTATTGTTTGATGGTACGATAAACGAATCTTTTGGTTATATTCAAATTTTTCAGTATGTCAAAAATTTGAATTGGCGCGTAACCGCAACGATGCAACGCAATAACTGCAACACGGTCTTCTTTAAGCGTCCACTCCATATTTAAAAAGGAGTAAAATTCTAAAAAGTATACATTTTTATTTTCATGAACAATTCGAAATCCGAATTCAATAAACTTTTTTGTGGCCAGCATTCTAAAAGAAAAGTTTTTACTGTGTAACAATACTTATGACCTGACTGTGTAATATATTAACTTTGAGGTTGCTACATGAGTCTACCTGTGGTACGCCATCCTGAAACAAATATATTTTTATTTGCACATAACTTTGATAAAATAAAAAAAATAATAATTGATTGCCGTTTCTTATATAAGTTTATGGTAAGCATGCACTGAAAAATCGATATCTTATTAATTTTTTTTTGTTGTAATGATGACAAGTGATACGACCGCTCGTGGACATAAGCGAAACCAAGACACCTGAAATTACAAAGCAATGCTTGGCATTCACTGTGCTCGCCATTCCGAGACATAAGATCTTAAGTATAAGTACAGCGATTACTCGGGCGAGAATGTCCTTTGGATCGGAACATAACATGGCATTTAAACTGCCGTGTGGCGGGGGAAATAGACATTGCGGTGGTACCTACACATGGTGGTAACGTATGAGCGACCTGCCACTAGTAAACAACCGATACTACAACCGATGGTGCAGGTTTTTTTAGGTGGATATATTTATATATTTTCGTAGTTGTATATTTTTATTCATAATTAAATGTGCTAAACCAATATTAATCAGTTTTAAAGGCATCCAGTCACGATCTTCTCTTTTTGTCCGAGCTGTGCTTAGTGCATATCCATTTACGTCTCAAAAGCTCATCACGTGGAAATCTGGAAACATTAATTAATGTTATATGTAAATATAGTTATTCAAAATATATGAGGAAGCTATTAGCTAATGTATTTTGTAATGTTCGTGGTTGGATTAAGTTATTTGAATTGATTATGAAAATAATTCATAACAAATAACTTAATTGTTTTAAATGTGATTGAATTAGAAATAAATATACAACTATCCAAATCCATTGAAACTTTCATCGTCAATTTCCTGTATCGCTTCTGACTTGTTAATCTATGACATACGCTTTTTGTCCCTATCGCACTTCACAATCTTTGTATTACGCGATCCTTCTTACACAATTGAAGGCGGTGTATACTAATTTAAAATAAAAATTTAATTTTGTGTGGTTTTTATATACTTACGTATGGTGTGTAGGTCCCATTTAGTTTCGTATTTCTGCACCATTGTTTTAACACTTTTAAAACCACACAATTCGACACTTTAGACAATATTTTCGAAATAAATTATGTTGACAGCACTGAGGTCTTCCCTCTGTCGCCGTTGCTATGCGACTAGATGAAATTACACCAATTGCCCGAATTTGAACGCCTCACTTTTGAAGTGCTAGTGCGATATCTACGTCGTATTTGTATAATATATCATTGGCCGTCTATACTCAGTATTTCAAATGTCAATTTCCTTCTCAGACAATTCGATTCCGCCGCCGCACTGGTGAAGTAACTCGTGGCGTTGCATTTTACCGTCAAATGTCAATTTATAGACATCCAAGAAAGGGCTTCGTTACAACGTTAACTTCAATTGAGTTTTTAAAAAAACTTTTTGATAAATTTTAAAGTTTCTGTTTTTAATAAGCGCTATTTTGGCTGAAAATGATTTGTTAAAGGTTGTTTTGCCTGGATGGTTGATGGCATCATACATTTTTCAATCGTCATTATTCAACTGAAGCAATTTTCAGCTGAATATAGAGCCTTACACAGTGACTTCATTATATTTCATTTATGTTAATCATTGTGCAATATATTTTTTTTGTGGGTACTTGGTTGTTAAGACACCTCTCTGCCGTAATTTCAAACACTCAAAGGACTCACTGCGGAACGTATGATTATGTACGAAGGGTCAACTCCTGTCACAATTGTATGTGTTGACTTTACTAAATATGTATTATCACAGCTGTAATAAAAATAATGTTTCAAAATAATTACCGTACGGATTTCAGTGCTGTTCATTTTGATTGTGACGCATGACGCATCGTTCGCGGCGGGCGGTCCGATCACCGCTGCGTTTGCATCTATGTATCTATATGTTTGTATCTATACATATATGTGTAAATACGAGGGTGCGAGACTGCCGAGTTATCTCAGCGGGTTACCCTTACAGCGTGTCTGAGTGGGGTTTTGTTGCTTTTCATCCATATTGAAGGTCGCTGTTGTTTAGATTTATGTGTCTGATATTGAAAATATAGCTTCAGACTGGTTTGTCAGGCAGAGTAAGTTGAATGGTGAAGATATTGCCTTCAGAAAAGAGGTAGAGCCACGCTGTTGTCAGTCATGACTGAGCATGAATGTGTAGGTTCGTCCGGGGCGGTACCACTGCCTCAAAGGAAATCGACGTGAATGAAGAAGTGTTGAATGTAGAAGTTTCCCATAATCGTTTTAGTAATAGTTTTTAAGGGGTTAGGGGTAGTCAGGACTTTCATAAAACAATTTTTCTTTTTTTTTTTGCATTTTCTTTAAGTGTAATATCTTTAAAATTTTCTCTTTGACAAAGAAAATTGACTTACGATATTTTCAAGTTCAATAAATGACAATTTGAAATACGTTTGTAAGTTCAAAGTTATTGCTTTTCCTAAACAAGCCCCATCCAAATTGCTTTGGATGAACCGGAGGTTACAGTAATATAATATTTCCTGTTGAGGAAATTGTAGATTTAGTAAAAGGAAAGCGCTTCTCACTCCTTGTGAGATTTGGATGGTTTATTTGCTGTTTGATTTTAATTCTTCCTTCGTTTCCGTGGCTCTTTAAAATTCTGTAGTTTATTTAGTCTATCGCTCAAGAGCCATGCTTTTATAATTTTAAAATGTTTCTGCGTCACTATATTGCTTTATAGACGTTTTAAAGCTCCCAAAAATGATTAGTTAACTTCACGTAAATTCTGATGCTCTATTTTTATATATGTTCACTGATCCAAGAGGCCAATTATCGTCTAAACTTATTTTCCCGCACACAGAGGTATTAAAGGTTTTATAATATAGTTGCCTGGTGATTTTAATAAGAATGCAACGCAAATGTAATGATTATTAATATATATGACAAAGATGTCTAACCATGAACATACTATCATATTGTATAGCTCATAAAAAATCAATATTGACTTGAATGAGTTTAGAGACTGTTCCGCCCACACTGCAATTTCGATGTCAGGATGGAAAGTGCCGCTGCACTCGGCGCATTGAAACAGACATATTGTGTCAAAGGCTCAGCAGTCACAATTTTCCTTTGTGCCATCTAATTTTCCTTTTTTCTCTTTCATTCTCAATATTCTGGGCGCAGTGATTCATCATGGAAGGTGGTTCTTTTAGCATTATGTAGTTTTTGAACCAGTAGGCAACTTTAAATATTATTATACAATTTTCTCCATATTATATTAGTTTGAAAGGCATTGGAGCCAGAGTAACTACTGGACATATTGAAACTTGTCCATGAGCGGTCTTATCGCTTACCATCAGGCAAACGACATGCTATTCGCCTTTCATTGCAATGAAAAAAAAAAAAAACAATTCATCTGAGATCCTTAAATAAGATATTCAATAGCGTCTCTGATTATTAGACGAGTCACACAATACATACACATTAAGAGAAAGGTCACAAATCTGATTATTAACGTAAATAGATTTACCTCTAATCCAGACAGCAAAAACGCCAGTCGCAGATGACGCAGTTGAATAGAATAGCAGCGAGTCAGTCGGCGCGTCACCACTGCTTAGTCTGTACACAGCAATCGATGTTGACAAATAAGTAGGGCTGCCCACATTATTTATTTATTTAATGTTTTATTGTACACAGTAGAAAAATAACAGTATTAGAAACAACAAAGAACAAATGGCGTTCTTATCGCTCTAAGGCAATTTCTGTCAGACTATCATGAGATGGATATACCGGGTATCTCAAGACTGCTACCGAAAACGAAGCCGGGTGGTAGTTTTAGTGGCTACAAACACAATGCAATTAAAAATTTCGCCTAGAAACGCGACATTTTTTTTATGATTTTTTAAATATCGTTATTTTTGGGTGGTAAATCCATAGTTTTTGCTTAAATAATAATTTAAACTCTTTTATACCTTAGAGTATTTATAAATAAAAGGGTATATACTATTATTTTAGGAAAAAATGTATTTACCACCCAAATATGGCCGTAGAAAAAAAATAACAAAAAAAAAATTGACGCTTTTTTTTGCAACTTTTTCTGTTGCATTGTGTCTGAAGTCGCTTAAACTACCACCCGGCTTCGTTTTCGGTAGCAGTCTTGATATACCCTGTATGAGCAGGAAATAAAAACCGGCAGTGTAAAATAAAGACAATGAGCTTTCATTTTCAGGGATTAATAAATAATATAATAAAACATATAAATACATACATACCACGTATACATACAAATTTTATGTTGTGGGTCGCCTGAACTATTAGGGCTGAAACTGCGTTAAGCGGGCGCCCGCGACGGGCAACCGTCGCGTCGCGCGTCTCCTCGCGTGGACACGCGGGCGGGCTCCGTGAGAACGCGACGGTCCCCGTCGCGGGTACCCGTCGCGGAGACCGGATTTACGCAGTGTCGCTGGTTCAATTTTAAATTGTGCAAGTACAGTCGTGTCGATGGAGAACTTAATATATTATTATATAGCAAAACGACGACTAGCAAAAAACAAACGACAGCCAGTAAGCCCGTTTATTGAATCTAGGTTGCTGTGCGGATAATTTGTTGTAAAGTTCAGTAAATTAAGAAAAAATGAAAACTCATTTTACAAATATTTTAAAGTTTTGATACCGGTCTATGACGAATTATTTTCGAAACTGGAACCATATTTGAAGGTCAACAATTTAAGAGTAAAATCTGTATCAGTCATATCACCAATGGAAAGGCTGGCAATAACATTGCGGTAAGTAAAAAATCTTTATTTTGCTCAAGTATATTCATCATCATCATCATCTCAGCCACAGGAAGTCCACTGCTGAACATCAGCCACCCCCAACGATCTCCACATCGACCTGTTGGAAGCGGCCTGCATCCAGCGACTTCCTGCAAACTTAGCCAGGTCGTCCGTCCACCTTGTAGGCGGGCGTCCGACATTTCTTTAGAACCTTTCGGCCCCAACGGCCATCCGTTCTGCGAGCTATGTGCCCGGCCCACTGCCACTTCAACTTGCTAATCCTTTGGGCTATGTCGGTAACCTTTGTTCTCCTACGGATCTCCTCATTTCTGGGTCGATCTCGTAGGGAAATACCGAGCATAGCCCTCTCCATCGCTCGTTGAATGACTTTCAGCCTTCTAATGAGGCCCAAAGTGAGAGGCCACGTCTCGGTGCCGTATGTCATCACCGTCATGTTACCGCTGGCGGACACCGCGCGCTGTACCGCGCGTGCCCCCGCGACGTGTTCCGACGCACGGAGACGGGCCAGGCCGCGCGGGTGCGGTACGCGCCTCCCCGTGCCGGACGCCCGCGCGGCTCCCCGCGACGGAGCACTTTTGTATGAAACCGCGCGAGTGCCCGCTTAACGCAGTTTCAGCCCTTAGTGATGAGGTTTTGATGACATCAGATATTGATTTTATGATGTGAAACTCGACTTTGAAGGTGGCATTAAATGTCTGTGTTTGAACTGGAGATGACGCAGTTGAATAGAAAAATAACGAGTCTGCCGGCGCGTCACCACTGGTCACTGCTGACACCAATCAAAATGGACAAACGCGTAGGACTGTCTACATTTTATTTGTTGTCTACGCTATTTGCGATAAGGTTTTGTAAAGATTTGGTGATGTAACACTATTCAATTCATGAGTGGAATTTGGAGAGTGCATTAAGCACCTGTACTTCTATGATTTTTTGACGTTCATATACAAAATGCAATTGGTCTCTTAGTTTGCTGCGATAAAAATGTATTACAATTTCAAACCCTGCTCTGCTATTTTCCCCACGCGCCAGCCCTGACTAGTAGCAGACACGACGGCATGCGTCACGGGCGCGACCGGCGGGCGCCGCGAGTTCAACCCGCATCGTACGTGGGATGCACTGCGTGCAGTCATTATTGATCTTGACCTATTATTAAATATGGGGGTGGAGGGAATTAGTTTTGATACATTTTTTTTAAACTTGCCCGGCATAGTGGCGGCATTGCACCTGATGGTAAGCGCAAATGCCGCCCAGGCAGAGTATCCATTGGCATCGGACGGCAGTCCCATGCCAATGGGAACAATTATGCCGGCCAAATTATTTGTGTTTTAGTGGGGTAAATAAGGCCCATTATTGTTGGAGGTATTGTATGCGAAGACGGGTTGTCTAGAGATCAACCCGCATCGTATGTGGGACGCGCAATAATTATTGATGTTAACCTATTTTATAATATGAAGAGATGATGGTATTAATAAAGTTGTGGTTAATACAAGTTACTGTTAATGCGAAGACCCATTGCCTAGTGTTCAAACCGCGTTGATATGTACATAGCTACGTGGAATTCACAGCGCTCGTTGTAATTATTGATCTTGAACTATTATTAAACAAGGGGTTGGGTGTTCATAAAGTTGTGTTTAGTGGGGTAAATAAAAGTAACTGTCAATGAGAGGTAGGACTGGGTATTGTATATTTAATATTAATCTAAACTAATATTATAATGATGAATCCTCAAAATCGTCAAGCACTACAAATGAATGATTTTAGAAAATAATTTATATATGTATAATATATGTACGTTTATGTCCTTTTAATCAGGTTTTGTTGTGTTATCTAAACTAATATTACAAAGAGGAAAGATTACATTCTTGTTGGCATTGAATAGGCTTTGAAACTACTGAACCGATTTGAAAAAATCTTTCACCATTAGACAAATTCCTACATTATCCCTGATAGGCGATATAATTCAGAAAAAGTGTTTCTAAACCCTCTATATTTAATATTTGGACTATCGTGCCTTGCAGTGGGACGTACATATATGGGTAATATTTAATATTGTAATAATTATTCTTGAATTTGATCTTCACGTCGGTCCGGGAACAACGCATAATATAGATGGCGAATAATGGCAGTGATTAACTTCTAAACAATAATTTAGTCGGCATTTTTTTATTTTCGACTTTTGGAAAATATTCGAAAAACTTACCTTTTATTAGGTGTAAAATAACCAACTAAATTGCATGATTTGTCAACATACATCAATGTGGCGTCGACTTTCATGCGGATTTTAAATGAGAGCAAAAAACAATAACTAATTAATTTTATACAGTAAATTTATTAATGCTACAAATCAAATAAAGTGTTGTATACTAACCGATTTTCCCCAAACACGTGTATGTTCCCAGTAAGTTGAATTTATCGAATCTTCGCTGTCTGTGCGGATCAAGTCTTGTTCGCTCATCCTTTCTTATTGCTTTCAAATCGAACGTTCTCGATAAAAGCACTTGTGTATTTTTAGAACGGATATCAAGGAAATACCCTAGTCTTAATTTTTCGTTTTGTTTTCTTTGTTAGGGGTTATGAAGTCGTGCTTTTGTTCCGAAGTGACAATAAGGATATATGTGGTTCAAAAGTATGTTTTGATGTAATGATTTTTCTATGTATTTGAATAACATTTTGTCAATTTGACAAAACAATGCTGTTTGCTACACCTCAGTGTATTTACGCTTGATTGCCGTTACAGGGCTGTACAATGCACATATGAAATTTTAGGGAACGATCGCTACTTTCCAGTACATGTCAATTGAAGGAATAGAAGGCAGCAACCCGACAGTCACTCTTAGTTGTTAAAATCTATATCATTATGCTACGAAAAATGTGACTTTTGCCCAGAAATAATTACAGCTCCCATTGCATAAGTCGTTGCTTATGACTCAACGTGATGTATAGGACAATCTTCTAATTCGCCTTTCTTTATGCTGACCAATAAACATATTAGAAAGATGAACATACATATCAATTTATTAATTTTATTTATTTATACTTATTGTACACCAGGAAAATTACAAAGGAATATAACTAAAATTAAAACAACTACAATCTTCGGTTTTATTGCACATGCCAGTCTCTTCTAGACAACCTTTGAATTGGAGAAAAGGAGAGAGAAAGGACAGCTCTGGGTGCATGGAGACAAAAAAAAATACATAACAATACAGCAAATTTCAGGTCTCTTAAGGCAGGTCAGGAACAAAAATCACAATTCCACCTGGCTACAAGTGGTTCTTCGAAGTAGCACCATCGCGTGACTCCCTGACTAGGTGGCGCTTGTATGCCATTGGTCCCTCGCGACTCCGCGGCGCCGCGCGTAATGCCTCAAACATTAGTTTATAAAGGGGAATTGATTGTAGCCGCTATTTGGGTCGCGTTTTTGAATTTTTTTATTGCTGTTTGCGCGAGGGTAGGCTTTGGCTGACTAGTTTGTTTAGTTGTGACTTGTTGGTCGATTATTATTGATGCAATGTTTACAGATTGATGTTTTAATGTGTGTTTTTATTCTTTGTTAGGCGCTGATGGAGTAGAGATAGTTGGAGACCCTTCAATTATTTTTGCAATTATTAGTCTTACTGTCTACTGATTACTTGCAACGTTGAAGGCAATATGTGAAACTTAAGTTATGCTGAATCAAAGGAATAGCAGACATACCTTGCGAATATAGAATTAACAGCTTTTACACCTGAAATTTTAATTTGAAATTAATTTAATTATAAAAGCTATATGATCTTTGAAAATAAAATCAGAATGCAACCACAATTCACCCATATTTACTAACAAAACATTGATGCGTGATCAGTTATCACAAACATTTGCCCGAACCTATTATCGTATATATGCCACATATTTGTGCCAACATTATTTTCCAAAATGTATTCAATTTGCTTGTGTAATGCTATAAGATGAGACGTCGCCAATATTGTACGTTAGAGTTTGAAGGTGACTTTTGTTTTCGGTTATAAGACAGCCTTGATACAGTTTACACGATGCCAAAACAATTTTCTATGTTGTTAGGATGTATTGTCAATTTATAGGTTCTGGAACGTTCTATCTGGGGGCGCGGCCGAGCCCCCTCCAAGTCGAGCTATAGGCCGTAACATCCTTTTCTCGAAGCAATTCAGACCATTTTCAACCCCCCATAACTTCGTTGTGGTTAAAGCAAGAAGCCTGTATTTTCAGTTACTAAGTAGGCATTGTGTAAACATGGTATATTTAAAATTTCATTCAATTTGAACTAGTAGTTTAAGAATTATAATGTGTCAAACTTTCGTAATTTTGTCACTCACTGACTGACTGACCGATCATCAAAAGTCTAAGGCACTTCTAGCAGACATAGAACCTTCAAATTTAGAATATAATTAGTGTTTAGTGTCTAAAGTAAGGGAAAATTCAAACATTTCATAATTTGTGTCTAGTTTTCTAGATAGACCAACTGCGTGAATAACTTTGTAATCCCATATAAATGTATAGGATTACAAAGTTACATTTGCAGTTCATGAATCATTGTACCCGTAGATAGTGGAATAATAGTTGTAGATATATCTATATACATGAGGCATAATAGGAGGGGATATAGAGAGGGAAATGGTGTATTCAGCCCATGAAACTGTACAACATTTCTCTAGAAAAACATGACGAAGAAAAACTTGCAAATAAATAGATTAAATAACTCGAAAATATCAATTACAATGAAAGAAAGAACATTAATAATCAAATCCGCTATATTTGTGATAAATTGATACCTACAAAAATAAGAAAAATCCATAAGACAGAGGCTTTAAGAAAAATCGTTAGTGATATTCTAGAAGTAAGAAGTACCGAAAAGGAAAAAAGTAGGACTCTACAAAAAGACGTGAGATCCCATCAAAAACATCCTGTAAAAAAATCCAAGTCTCGCAGCTCAGGTTTTCTACCGCAAAAAGATGTGAGATGCATGTTATACCAAGTCGATTATTTATTTAGTCCTTAAGGGACCTTCTATATAAAGTTATTACGTTAGTTATTACCATATCAATATTAAAAATTCTTTACGTTTTAAATAAATAGATCGACTTGGCCAGCAGCATTATGTGTAAATTGTACGATACATTATGTTTTCATGCGATGGCCAAGTCGATCCATTTATTTAAAACGTAAAGAATTTTTAATATTGATATGGTAATAACTAACGTAATAACTTTATATAGAAGGTCCCTTAAGGACTAAATCTGGGGGCGCGGCCGAGCCCCCTCCAAGTCGAGCTATAGGCCGTAACATCCTTTTCTCGAAGCAATTCAGACCATTTTCAACCCCCTATAACTTCGTTGTGGCTAAAGCATGAAGCCTGAATTTTCAGTTACTAAGCAGGCACTGTGTAAACACGGTATATTTAAAATTTCATTCAATTTGAACTAGTAGTTTAAGAATTGTAGCATGTCAAACTTTCTTAATTTTGTCACTCACTGACTGACTGACCGATCATCAAAAGTCTAAGGCACTTCTAGCAGACATAGAACCTTCAAATTTATAATACAATTAGTGTTTAGTGTCTAAAGTAAGGGAAAATTCAAACATTTCATAATTTGTGTCTAGTTTTCTAGATAGACCAACTGCGTGAGTAACTTTGTAATCCCATATAAATGTATAGGATTACAAAGTTATATTTGCAGTTAATGAATCATTGTACCCGTATATAATGGAATAATAGTTGTAGATAGATATTTATATACATGAGGCATAACAGGAGGGGATATAGAGAGGGAAATGGTGTATTCAGCCCATGAAACTGTACAACATTCCTCTAGAAAAACATGACGAAGAAAAACTTGCAAATAAATAGATTAAATAACTCGAAAATATCAATTACAATGAAAGAAAGAACATTAATAATCAAATCCGCTATATTTGTGATAAATTGATACCTACAAAAATAAGAAAAATCCATAAGACAGAGGCTTTAAGAAAAATCGTTAGTGATATTCTAGAAGTAAGAAGTACCGAAAAGGAAAAAAGTAGGACTACAAAAAGACGTGAGATCCCATCAAAAACATCCTGTAAAAAAATCCAAGTCTCGCAGCTCAGGTTTTCTACCGCAAAAAGTTGTGAGATGCATGTTATACCAAGTCGATTATTTATTTAGTCCTTAAGGGACCTTCTATATAAAGTTATTACGTTAGTTATTACCATATCAATATTAAAAATTCTTTACGTTTTAAATAAATAGATCGACTTGGCCAGCAGCATTATGTATAAATTGTACGATACATTATGTTTTCATGCGATGGCCAAGTCGATCCATTTATTTAAAACGTAAAGAATTTTTAATATTTATATGGTAATAACTAACGTAATAACTTTATATAGAAGGTCCCTTAAGGACTAAATAAATAATCGACTTGGTATAACATGCATCTCACAACTTTTTGCGGTAGAAAACCTGAGCTGCGAGACTTGGATTTTTTTACAGGATGTTTTTGATGGGATCACTATTAACAAGATTTAATCGGATGGAATTACTATTTTCTAATTTTATCTGCCATCGAGTAATGGATGAGGGTTTTTTTATTGTGATAGATACGTGATAAAGTGATTCGAATTTAATACTTGGGGTTGTTGCCGTGTATATTGAACATAAATACATAACTGTCATGCCTGCATTTCAGAGGGTTAAGCTATGCTGGTTAAGATATGTTTCTCTACTTTAGTGAATGCAAGAGTTATATAATACATATATAATTAGGGCCAAGTTTTAAATATAAATAGTAAAAATCAGAGCCACACACTAAATAGGCAAACTAAATCAACCTTAACCTAATTAAATTTCTAGCTATTTAACTACAATAAAGGCATTTGGGGTTGTAATTATGGTTAATTCCGATAACGAATAATTTATCGATCCACATATTACGAACAGAGCGGGAAGATAATAAATATTAATAAAATAGACCAGTAAAATAGAGAGAGAGTGATGTAATAAAAAATACATACATATATACATCAACTCACGCCTTTTTCCCAGAAGGGGTAGGCAGAGGTGCTACCAGCATACCCACAATTCGCCTTGTATGCTCCGTCCCAGGATGTGAAAGGGGACGAGAAATTTGTGACCGATTGGCGTTATATCGGGCACAAAAACGTGGGGTAATAATGAATAGAAAAATCCAAAATCACTTTGCCTGACTCGGAATTCGAACCCAAAACCTCAGCTTTGTAACCGTACAGTAGTACAACTCCACCACTAGGCATAAAAATACACCAGCACGAATATGAAATATCTATCGGAAAATATTTATGAGTAGCAAAAGCTCGGCGCTTTCGTGACGCGTTTGAAAAGCACTACAAGTTAATGATGCCTTGTTCCACGTCAATAGTTTTAATTTTACCGAGAGTTATAATAAATGTTGTTTTTATAAACGAGCCATTTGTTTCAAGTACTTGTGAAACGTTATCTGATAGGTTTAACTTTTTTGTGTAATATTGTGCCTTTTATCACATTTTCGATTATATTACGAAAACGAGTTGTCACTTTGGGAACATAACTTTAAAGGGATTTCGTTTTAGACTCTAATAGGCAATTAAATTAATCAAATAGTAAAATTAGTAGTTGTGTAGTTGTATTTTTTATTGACTTATTGTAAGCGATACGATCGCTCAGGGATAGTGGCAACACCAAACATCATGGATTACAAAGCAATTCTTAACATTCCCTGCGCTCGCACATCCTGAGACATAAAATTTTAAGTCTCATTATGTCGAGTAGTTACTCTGGCTATAATGTCCTTCAATCCGAAACACAACAGTGCATTTACACTGCTGTTTTGCGGAAGAAATAGACATTGCTGTGGTATGTACCCATGCGGCGGCTCACATACGAGAGATCTACAACCAGTAAAAGTATATGTGAGAATTAAGTAATTCATAACGTGGCGCAAAAAGATATAACTTATTACACAATAAAGGGGTTACGATACTCAGCACGATTGGAGCGCAGTAATTCATTAAGATAACGCCAACTAGTGGTGTCCTCCGCGCCCTCAAGCAGTTTCGGCCCTCCCGTGACGTCACCACACTTAACGGTCTCAGTGGGTGTCTAGCCTCGATGTTTTGACTGCATGCCAATTTCACTGATAAACCCTCCGAAAACTCTTGCCACTGTAAACACGGCCAAGTAGCGGAGTTTCTTTGATATTTCGTGATTGGTTGGAATTGAAACATTGACTGTGACATTATTTTTGGACTATTTATACATATGTGACTGTTGGGTGTAATTATTTGCTAATTTATTTTATTCAAAATATTTGATTTTAAGGGTAAAATGCAACTGGCAAGAGTTTTGAAATCTTTTTAAATCTCGTTTGAGTTGCTTTCATTGCTTTGTGTCTATATCTTCAGTCACAGGCATTACACTGCTGAACATAAGCTTCTCCAAGGCCTAGGCCTCTCCACATCGACGTATTGGAAGCTATGCAATTACATTATAATATCAACAAAGTATAGGGCTCTCTGAGTCACGGAAAAACTCCATCCTTTGAGCTCTTCACTTCTTATCCTCGAATGTCAATATTGTGTTATTTCAAAATGTGTATAAATATATATTTTACATGTCCCCCATTTAGGTCAAACTCTGTTTTTGTAATTCTTTGACTAAGAAATACTCGAATGAGACTAAGACTCGAATGTAAAAACGTTAAGTTACGTCACTAGAAGTTTTTTATAATAATTTGAATCTTGAGTGTCCACTTTGACTAACTGCCAAATTTCACTGATAACGACCCCAAACATCTCTTGCCAAACTCAACGGCCAAATAGTCGTGCAGTTTCATTTTCTTATTTACTATGGATTAAAGAGTTACTGCTCGCAGGAATACAAGATTTATTCTAAATCTTTTCATGCAAGAGAGATGTGAGGGACTTGTTTCTATTGAGACATACATATCCATTTATCCATACATAGCATAGAATTGCGAGTGTTTGAAATATAAACAATAGCATATTCGACGAGACGTGTGTTTATAGGTATTCCGTTTTGCTTCGTGATATGAATAAAGTCCGGCGTCTAGGGAGCCACGTATAATATATATTCGATTGTACGAACATTTGAAAATCTAATATTCCTTTTCATACATAACTTACAACAAATCGTTGCATTTGTCTTCTTAAGCTTGGTAATACATTTTGATTTGAGCTTTTCAGTGGTTTACATTTAGTACTTTGATTGTGGTTCACCAATATCTATTATATATTTCTAGAATTATCTTTCTTGCGAATAGATAGAATATAACTTACTTTTTCTACCCTTATTCAGATTCTTTGAAGTGAGAATTCTGATATTTTTGCTAGAATTACAAGACTTAAACGGATGGCCACTATCTAGACACAGAAAGAGCAGACTGCTATTCACCAGATCTAGAAAAGAAACAATTGCCCATCAAGAGTATTGTTGTAAAGAAGCACGATTGCTTGATCGACAGGTTTCGCCATTAGAATCCTAAATTATCCTTGATGAGCATAGGCCATAGAATATTTTTAAAAAAGTGTGTCTGCACCCGGGCCAAGCCGGGTCAGGCCGCTATTACATAATTTATGATACAAATAGCAGACGCTATCTCTAAGTTATTATTTCTTCCAGTAATTAAGATTGAAATATCGTTGGTTCACTGGTCCGATAGCTAATTAAAACTGACCGCTTTACACAATGCCTTAGTATTTAGACCGCTCTATTGCAAGTAGGTATTCCAGCCAGCAGAGCTAAAAGGTAATCGGAATTTTTAATTAACTCGTAATGTTTTAATTGATGTGGAAACTTCTTGGTAAGCATACTTAGAAGTGGATAATTGGCTGTTCTTAGTGTTGAATAAACAAAACGATATTGATTAGTCTAGAAAGTAAGGAAAGTTTGAGCCCGTCATAGTAGTGCATGGGCGAATAGATAGATAGTTAGAAGCAATAACAGAGTGCGCCATGATGTCCATGTCTTGAGAATTGAAAAATAAAGGAAAAATATTTAATCTAAGTATAATATTAAAAATAGTTTTAGTATTTAAGTGATTAAAATATTGTTTTGTAGACTTCTTGGGTGATAAGATTTTGATGATGATAAGTCTTTGTTCCTTAACACGTTAACATACGCAGGTACTGAAACGGTATCTGTCAGATAATCTTCACTATGCATGTCTCGCAAAATATGTACCCACCCGAAGGTTAAGGCGCCGGCAAATAGAACTGGCAATTCAATCCAACCCTTCTTATTCGCAACCTTTTTGCTGTGTTACACATTGAGACGATTTACTATTGTGTTAATTCACAGAAAAATAACATCAAATTTAAATATAACCTTTACTCAGTAACAGTGCAATATGATATTCGTTAAAGGATGTTCACAATCGATCAAGTAGTTACAAAGGTTATATTCTACACATAAACCCCAAACTTTATAAATTTTACATAGACAATGTAACGCATAGTTTCCTTTACATAAAGTCAAGGAATATATAAGAATGGACTGGGTAATGTTCCCATGGCGATAGCATCGAGCCAGCATTAGTATTTATGGTTGATGCTCCTCAAGCATTCCATTCCTGTATATCGTTCCTTGTATAATTGATGAGCGTGCACCTTTCCGTTTTCTTCTGTGTGTTTCGTATCAAATATTATTTTCTGTTTATTTGTAGGCCCTTTACTTATTATTATTTAGATGTATGTAGTTTCAAAGTCTTATTTAGTAGTGGTGTTTATGGGCTTCAAAGAGTAATGTATGTTGCTTCTGTAAATAAATTATTTTCCATTTCGTTTAATCAGAAGGGTCGCATTTTTTCTTAATTTTTTCATTAAGTAGTAATTGAGGAAAACAAATTGTCTCAAGTTTTCGTCGTATTTAACATAATTAAATATATAACGTAGAAGCTTAGCTGATGGAATAGCTGATGCTTATAATTAAAATAAATTTCTTCAATTTAAAAATACACATTAGAAAAATGAACAAAATCGCCCAAGGCACTTAAAAAAAGCAATCTTAACGCGGTCCACAAAAGCGCTGCAAAAGACTGCCCTACTTTCAAATGTCGACCATTAGAGAGATGTTGCAATTGTTCAGAGAATAGGGATCGATACGGCTATGTAATTTAATAGACCGATATAATCTTACTCTTATTTGTTTTATAATATTGTATAAATGACTATAAAGGTATTTTTGCACCGTGCATGTCTGTTGCTTGTTTCATACAATAATATCATTCTTAAGCATCGTATACATTGTGTAACATTTTTGCTTTCATCAAATAATTTTGATCAAACTTACCCTTCTAAAGCTGCAACATTACATATTACTTATACATTGCACTTCGATTTATTATTGCTAAACCTAAACTGTATGCATGAAGCAAGAATTTTACAAGATGTAAAAGAAATTTAATGAAAGGCTACATGTATAGTTCAATTAAAATATCTTGAGAACCTACTTGGCGCAGTTGGTTAGATGCCGACTGTGAAACTAGTGGCTGCGGGTTCGATTCCCGCACCGAGGTAAATATTTTGTGAGAAACGAGGCTGGGTGTGTCGGAGATCGGGAAGTGTCTCCTAGTTCTTAATATCCACGACATGTTGGTGTGGGGTCAGGACTATTTATGTGATTCTTGGGTGTATTCATTTACTTTCAGCCTGAAGACACATACAATGTTCTTGATTGTTCTACAAACTGCTTAAAATTTTCCGTCGGTTAGGTAGTATACGAGCTAGCTAGTCCTTACAGTCTAAGGTTTGTTATATCGGAGTTTGTTATATTGTATAACTGCCTATTAGAAAACGGATGCTAGGAGAAGCCTTTGTTATCCTGTTTTGTTCGTTTAGATTGCTCGAGGCAGACTAATCCCTATTCGTCCTCGCCCCATCCCTTCTATACCTTGAGGTAACAATCCTATTGTTTAGATGTTTTGGGTGCTTATTAGGTTAAATTGCTTTGTCTTTTGCTAATTTCTTGACGAAACACAGTAATACTTTCACAAATTTTATACTGTCAATATTTTATTTGGAAATAAAGAAAGCTTCATAAAATTATATTTTTAATAGTTTCTAATAAAATGTTAGATTCAATATGTTCGAGCATATTGGCATAGACAATATAAACTAGGCTATGGCTAACAAGGCCAACCAGGTCAATTTACCGCCGCACAGTCTGCCTCGTTGAGATATTGAAGTTTGTTACTGACTACTGCGGCGGGTTAGGCCGCCCGCAGGTAGGGGTAGGTATGTAAATGAGAACTCAGGGTAGTTACGTGGTTCGGGCTTTAATAATTTCGCATCACTATTTACACCCGGCACTGTTGCTGGTGGTATGCAACAGGAGTCACTGGCCTTCACTGGACACTGATCCGGGTCTTCGGCACGTGGCGGAACCCGGCGACAGCTCGCCGGCGAAGTCAGCTGCCACGTGGCCGGTTACGGTGCGCAGGTCAGCGGCAGGCGCAGGCTCGGTTGCAGTCGGGCTGGAAGCGGTGCGGAGCAACAGCGGGCAGCGAAGCACGGAGTCAGCTCTCCCTGGCGGAAGCAACGAAGTAGGCGAAAAACGCCAAGGACGAAGAAGTAGAAGAACGCCAAGAAGAAGAAGAAGAAGATGAACGCCAAAAACGCCAAGTACGAAGAACCCCAGCGGGTTCGGAAAGACGCGTGGTAGCACGCGGCTTTCAGGTTAGGGAAAAGGACGCGAGCGCCGTTACACGCGTATTTAAGCGAGCACCGATGACAGTTCGTACGTCACATCTGACAGATGTCAGATGGAATCAACCAATCAGCGCAACGGAGGCGTTGATTGGCATAGACAATAGGATTTATGTCGACTATTGAACTATAGATCGCAAATATAAAAGGTGACATTCCCACAACGTCACACTACGCCTTCATAAGCTCTTGAGCGGAATTCCGGGACACGTTTTCCTTCTCACGAATTCTAGACGTTTTGGATACTTTGACGTAATGAGGTGTTGTTGAACTTTGGTCTGCATCAAGATTGTTGTAGATATATTTAAAAGTTGTAAATCATGAGATATTTTTTTTGAAAATGCTTATTTTTTTGTTTTAGTCAATGGCGAGATTAGTCATTCACCTGATGGTAAACGGGACAACTGCTCAAAGATAGTAGGAAAAATTAACCAACACCATGAATTACAAAGCAATGCTTGGCATTCCGCTGCGCTCGTCATACTGAGACATAACATGTTAAAGACACAATATTTTCAGTAGTTACTTTTCCTAGGAAGCGGGATCTTCGTTAAGCTACCAACTTGGATCCAAAATGTAGCTGCATGATATTTGCAAGTACATAAGCATAAATAGCTCTATACGTATAAATTCTGTACAAATGTGAATGTCGCAAACGTAAAATATAATTTTAAATTTTGCAAAAATATGGAGACCTTCAAGGAATAACGTGCGTGTATAGAAAACGCGTGGGACGGTCAGACGAGAGACGGCTCGATTTATCGATGGCGACGGTCGATTTGTGTGTCTACTACAGGACTGTTTTACTCATCCGGGCCGGATCACGACCGGTTTCAAACAGGATTCGGGACTTGTGTAGACATGTAAATAGAACATTCTCGTAAAACCAGAGCTATCGTAGGTGAGTTACCAGCCTCTTAAATAAACGTGCTAGGTTGAGGTACAGAAAGGTCAAGGATCATTGGGCTTATAAAATTTATCGCATCTGTTGAAAAGGAATTTCAATTGTTTAATCCAAATATGAAGCCAAAAATTCGTTTTTTTAAAGCTTAAAATTCTCTTCCGCTGTAGATTTGTACCTTAGTATATTTTCAAATTATTCTAAGTTCAGCTGTAATTAAGTCTGCTAAGATGTAGAAACAACAAAAAAGTCCGTAAAAGTCCCGTAAAATATTATTTGTTTTTAACTAACATGACAGGTTTAAATAAATTTCAACGTTTAAACGGAGCACATGAATCAAGCTATAATATCTTACACGTTCCCTATACAGAGCGTTTATATCCCATATGTTCCCGGGTATTAAAACGGTCGCCTGGCGCGCCGGGAGTGTGTGGGCAGACCTTTATAGCCAGTTCTATAATGTATAGCACCGTGCGATCACCTTTAATAAGTAATCCGACGGCGATGTAATTATCTTCTATTCCATGCGTTTATATTGTCGGTGAAGTCTTTTACAGGAATTGATGGGAACACTATGTTGTGGTTTTATTTTATATCAAATTTAAATACAGAATATCCTTGTATATTCTTGACTGGGTGGCCACACATGTCATAAGTGTCACACTCATTGTCCTGAAATTATAAATGTCCCAGAATTATTACGTTAAAGTATCTATAGCAAATTATTTATTTGTCGGTTTGTTGGTTCTGACGTGTCTAGTAGGTTAATAGGCGTCGCAGTAAGATTGTAAGACTGTAATATCTTGCAATCTGAAACACACGCTTATTAGCCACATCTTCTAATAAATAGCAGCCTATTGTTAAATTATAAGCCAAATCGTTCCGCGATTTAGATAAACAGGAAGGTACGCACCGATCCCTCACTTGTATCAGACCATATGTATCGCACTGTAGGTCACGGGCCTCCTGTTCAACCAATAATACGATTGAGAGTGGTTAGGCCATATAGTCCACCACGTTGGCTTAATGCGGGTTGGTAGACTTTACATACCATAGAAATTATTTCAAATTGCCATGGTATGCAGGTTTTCTCACGATGTTTTCCGTCACCGTTTTAGGGCGTGGTGAGTGACTTTCAATACACACATGACTCCGAAAAGTCAGAGGTGTGCCCTGGAACCCACGACTACCGTGAACATGGTATTTTACTGGTGGTATCGCTTACCGTCAGGCAAACGGCACGTTCGTCTCGCCATTCAATGCAATAATAAAAAAAGATATTAAAGGGCAAGCAGAAGAAGTGTAAATCTATCTCATACCATCATTCCCTTCAATTAAAGTAATCTATCATCCTCACAACCCAATACAAAAGTAAACAAGACATCTTCGAATCAATAAGTGATAATATATTCCGTTGAAGTAAGTTCATCTATCAAGAGCAACACATTGCCTCGCGAAGATGTTTCCACTTTCATTAAACTCTAATCGAGTTTCGTACATATTTTCTTTGTTCTTGTTTGAGTACATTCAATGTTGAAATTTGTTCGGTAATGCGTAAGTAAGTTTTGAAGTATAATGGTATATTTTTGTTTGTTTTGCAATGTTTCGAGAAAGTTCTGGTTTTTCGGTTAATGGAATTTTGTAGGGTTTATTAAATTCAATTATGTTGGAAAGAAGTAGACTACTGTAAGAATAGATTGGCTTGACCGAGTTGGATGTGTCGTTGTGTTTTTTTCACTCAGTGAGTCTCCTTTCCTCACCCCGCTCATTTATTTTCGTCACTATTACTTGTATTTTGGGGGATTATCAGTGGTCACCGTTTGATAAAGGAGTCACTCTCATTCTTTCCAGTTGTATAAAGCATATTGTTATTTTTCGCAATCATCATCATCAGTATCTTCAGCCCATCCGCGTCCACTACTGGACTCAGGCCTCTCCTATGGCACGTCACTGTGCTCGATCTTCAGTCCAGCGTCTCCAACCGCTACCAGCCATCTGCAATTATACCATCTATTCGCCATATGGCAACTTAAAATATTTCAAGAAAAATAATACACGAGTGAATTTTACACGTGATATGAGCACGTAGAGTTTAATACGAGCACTAGCGCCGATAGCAAACAGCTCTCATCACACAGGTGCATAAGGATGTTTTCATCGACCCGGCGGGAAGTAGGTCAACTTTACAGTAATCGACACTCGCCTGGGGCGACATTGAGCATCGCATTCGTTGTGACTTGCTGCCTGCACACACTCATCATATTCCGAATATAAATAATAAATACCAAAAATCACATACATAATCCTGACCTCATATTAAGATGAATTAAGTGTTGAGTCGTGGGTATCAGAAATTGCGAGAGATTTCGCCGTCGCGCCCGTAATCACTTTATTCTAAAAATGCTAAAAAATCGATTGAGTATACACGCAACATCGTAAGTTAATAATTCTGTCACTATGGTTAATGGTTTTGTTTACCTAAATGTCTACGGCGGGCTCAAACACGTCATTTCAAATAACCTGAGTGAATTTGTGAAGCGGCAACAATATAGCCGAGTATGACGGCACTACATTTTAATTATAATCCTATTCCGCTCGGATCCACGTTATTGCGTAACACCAGCCTTAACTTTCATTATTATCCTCCAGCTTTATTACAACTTGCTAATTATATTGCGTTTGTTTTCTATTATGAACGCTAGGTGAAAGGCTGTTTGTTGTAGTCGGTTTAGAGTTTCTATCATTTCGGCAAATGAGCAAAAAGGTCACCTTATGGAAAGTGATCACTGCTGCCTATGAACATCCACAACGCTTGGATCGTAGATGTGGTGCTCGCCTATTAAATCGGGAGCGGGAGGGAAAAATAAAGGGTAGAGGAAAGGGGTGTTGGGCATCCGGCAATCTCACTCGCCGAACGAATCGAGACAACAAAGATGTCGTTTAACGTCGATCTTCTTTGCCTGTAGCCCGGAAAAGCCTGCCTATTCATGCTGATTGACAACAGCATGGCTATAATAAAACTATAAACTATAACTGTAGAACTTATAGAATAACTAGAAATATGATTTATTTTATCGGTGACTAAAAATTGGCTAGTAGAAGATATCTCAAGACTTTACCTATTAGCTATTGAATAAAATATATCTATTACAGTAAAAGCCATCTCGCATCGCCATTGCATTCTAACTAAGCTCAAGGTTCGTATTGTGTTACTAGATATTCACAAAGACTTTTCTTTATTAAACCAATATAAAGTAGAATGTACTGTGTAACCTTAACAGACTGAGGTCCAAATAAATTGCGTAAATAAATGTTGTATAACATAAAATATGGGCGCTACAAACATAATCTCATTTCAGAATGCGCGATAAAATTTAAAGGCTTGAACGTGTGAAAATATTTTAATATAAGCCCAGTTGATTACAATCGCCCATGTATCTCCAATTAAAATTCCAAAAGAGACATAACCTTTACCGAGGCTCGTTCGATGCGGGCGCCGAATTTACATTCGGAAACCATCTGCCATCTACCCTTCGATTTTTGTGATTCTTTTACTATTTCAAGTCGTAATGTACTTTTTGACGGTGATATTTGTCGTAGTCATAGATTTAGTCGTAGCCCTTATACATCTTGCGTAGGGAAAAATCTTAAAAAATCATAAAAAGGAGATTTTTAGATGCAACTAATCCCTCTATACAAAGATACATATGTGTCTATTATAAATAGGTATAGCTTTACAATTGAATTTTACACTTGCACGAATCCCTCAGCCTGTGATCTTTATATTTTTATATGATATAAAGGAAAATATTTTAGCCACTGCGTTAGTAAGCTGTTTACTTGTGATGGGATTTCTTCGAGCTTTGAAATATGGCTTACCGTAGTAATAATGTTCAAAGGGCTCTCTTTGCTAATGTTCGAAATTATATAATTAGTAATAATTTCCATTTCAATTGGAAGTAACCAGCACCCGACGACATCTCGCGGCCTTTATCAAGTCTCCTGTTCATCCCGTAATTTAATTTAAGTGAAATTGACGCAGATCTGCAGGTTTTAATCATGGGCTCTTATCGTTAAATTACGTTGCAGTTTCCCGAAACTGTTTCAATTTAATATTCATAGATACGACAATAATTAAAATTCATTCACATATGGTTTATACAGCCCCATTGAGGTAATATACTAGAGCGGACATCGGGAACAAAATCTGTGCGTATGGTGCGTGCACAAGGGTACATATTGAAACGAGAGGGAAGATATGTTACTTCGTAGGCGTGAAAGAGACAGAAATAGAATGTACCCTTCATTTTGTTACAAACATTTTGTTTGCAGTGTCCCCTCTAGTATATTATCTCAATGTACAGCCCAAACATAAATTAAAAAAATCCGCCAGTTCGGAAATCCCACGCCACGCAATAAAATTAATATTCTTTTGTCTCGAAATAGAATCATTCATAGCGAAGCCAAATTCGCATTTTGGTCTGGATTTAAAACGTATCGTGCCAGTATTACGTGCATAAATCTGGCAGGGCCTCTGTCTGGAATCTGGATTACGGCGCAAACTGGATTCCATTGTATGGAGTATGGAGTATTTTGTAAGTGTCGCGTGCATGTTGTGCGCAGACATGTTTGTGGCGGGATTGGTTCGTTGGTTCAAATGGTTGGAAGTTGCGTAGTTCATTGGGGATGAATTTAGTTTCGTATTTGTTGTTTAATTACTATGAGTTATATTTACCTGCTTGTTTAATCTGTTCATGAAACCACAATGGGCTATCGTGGTTTAGACCCAAACACCATCACATACATAATATGTAATATGTGACATGAAACTCGACTTGAGTTATACAGCGATATAAACTTATGTAGGTGCTTACCTCTCTTTTATTAAAGCGCATATCTTCTGTGAGATAAATTTAAAAGGGGATTCATTTTTTGCATTTTTATAACATTTATTTTTTTGAGAACCTTTTTTTTGCAGTTAGTATTTTAAGCAAAATGTGATAATAAACATTTTATATCGACTTGAGCATTGAAAATGACACAAATAGTATAGAATTATTTATTCTGCTGCCTGTCCCTATTCCAGATCCATGTTTAGTATTCAGCTCACGATTCGTGATCTCCCGTGGCAAGTTAGCTTATTTCTATTTTGTGAATTCATTACTTAAGTAAATATGCTAAATATTAACGTTATAGAATGTTTGTGAACTGTAATGAGGTACGGTATAGCGCCTCTCAAACTTTGAAATTTTGTAGCATTTATAAAAGTAAGAAAGTAATTACAAACTTCTCTGACCTCCGACCAGATGGAGCGAAGATATTCGTATGATATATGGTAGCGGTTGGCGACGATGGGCTGGAGATGAAGCACAGTAGCGTGCGATAAGATAGGCCTATATCCAGCAGATAACGCGAGCTGATGATGATGAAAGTACCAATTGGTTGCTCGTGGCTGGTGAAAGGTGCAATGTTGCATTGAATTCTGAATGAGCGCTTATCGTGAACGTACTTAGTAGATAGCCTATTTTTATAGGCATGAGGATAGTCTGTTTTGATGTTGATGAGTTTTTGAGTCGATACATAACTTGAAAGGAGTCATGAAATGCCATTAAAAAATATTACAATTTTTCAATTCTCTGTTATAACATATCTATTATCAATAAATAAATTTTCGTTTGCCATTCATTGAGCATAAATATTTACTAACTAAATACCTGTTAGAATAATCAAATTACGGTCGAACAATTCATTACGTTCGTGCAACCGGCGTCGCGGCCGTCCGCCAATGACGTGCGAGCTCGTCCCCGCGCATGCGCGCTGAGTCGCTCGATACCGCACGTGACGTCACGCGTCGCCACCAATGGCGCCCAACCGACGCACGTCAATCGATGAGAAGCATTCCCAACAAACTCCCTATATCCCCTTTTTTCTCCTGACAATGGCGCAGTTGTAAAACGCCTCCGTCGGCCTTTTTCACGGTCAACTGTTGATTTATGGAGGCTCCTCGTTAAGGCTCAAGATGGATGTTAGGTCCGAGGATTGATTAATCGCACGGTGTAAAAGCGAAATAGTTATGATGTTGTTTCAGGAGCAACTCAACCTTAATTATTTTAATTTACTTGAAGTTCTGAAATATGGCTATAGTGTAGCTGTGTACGTTTATTACTGAGTTCAGATGAAAATAGTTCACTAGCAATATTAAAAAGAAATGAAAACAAAGAATGGTGATTAAAAATTATACACGTCTCATTGCTTCCTTATTATTGAGAATAATGATCGTGAATTCAAAATACGTATCACTGATACATCCATGTACTCCGTCATGCGTTAATAATACGTAATAATGTGCACTTCGGTTTTTACTGCCTATCCTTACCTGATGTATTAAAAATAGTTCGAAAATTGCAGAAATATGGTACGGTAACTATTAACTATGCCATCAGTGGCCTACCTAACGTTAATTATTTCGGAATATTTTCGGTGGCTGCAATGGATTACCTAACAAGTATAATTCCCGGTTATTCTCTTCGCGAGTGGCGGTAATCTCTTACTATTAGGAGTAATGGAAGCTTGTTTGCGGACACTACGTTGAAAGAACGAAACATTTCTTGAAAAAATGTTACAGGAAACGATCACTGTAAC
The DNA here is from genome assembly GCA_009982885.2 of Hyles vespertilio. Lineage (NCBI taxonomy): Eukaryota > Metazoa > Arthropoda > Insecta > Lepidoptera > Sphingidae > Hyles > Hyles vespertilio. The sequence continues at coordinate 5,137,542 of CM042806.1, read as the reverse complement.
TGTAGCTCATCTTGTACGTATACGTATTGTTTTTAGGTAATACTTAATAAAAAACCCAGGAATGCGTAATGGCCTTTTGGTAAACTACCGAGACGCTGCTGCAATATGTTCACGGTGGTCGCGGGTTCGAATCTCAGGGCACACCTCTGACTTTTTGGAGTCATATGTGTATGACTTTCAAGTCAATCAGTAGGTAGTTATTTAAAGTCTGCCAACCCGCAATAGACCAGCGTGGTGGACTAAATGGCCTAACCATTCTCAATCGTATTGTAGAGGAGGCCCTTGCCCTGCCATGGGACGTATTTGGGCTGATACAGATACAGATAACCCCATTAATGAGTTGGTACAGCAAACTGAATTAACAACGGTTTGGTACTTAATTTGATTTGAAGGTCACAAAATCCAATGAGTGTGTCATGTTCAATTCATTTGAAGATAATATTGCTTGTATTTACCCTACTCCTCTTAATAATTATTAACAATGTTTTTAATCAATGTGACCTGAATAAATATCTAATGGGCACTTCATATACTAAAATTGGAATGTTTCTGAATTTAAACATTATCGATATTAACCTTTTTGGGTTGCCTCCTAAGGGTCTTGGAGTGACGTTAAATAACATACAATTTTCCTCGAAATGAGGCTATCAAGTACAAAAATATGTTATCAAGCTCTTTTGGTGGTTCCAGTGATTGGTGCGTTCAAACAAACAACCACTTAAGTTCTTAAATATTTGTATAGAAAATAGGTCTTATATAATTGTTTACCTGCGGTAGGTCTCTCATATATGAGAGGCCGCCCGGGTAGGTACTACGACGTCTATTTACTCCGTCAAACTGCAATGTAAATGCACTGTTGTGTTTCGGTTTGAAGGATATTGTAGCCAGAATAACTACTGGAAATATTGAGAGTTAACATCATTCGTCTCAGCAAGGCGAGGGCAGTGCAATGTCAAGCATTGCTTTGTAATTCAATGTGCTGTGTGATTTATGAAGTGGTCGTATCGCTTATCATCAGGCGAACGCCATGTTCATATCGCCATTCATTTCAATAAAAAATTATAATAAAACTTGCTAATGAGAATAAGCGATTGATAAATAATGAATAAAGATGAATTGACGAGATTAAAACCTCATAAAAGGTTATGTTAGATATTTAAATTTTGATAATTGAAATTCTGATAAAACATAACCGATAGCTATAATTTAGACAAAAACTCTTGTGATTACTTAGTATAATAATAATATATTACTTAGGATAAGTAAGATTAATGGGGCATCATAAAAATAATAGTAACATATTTTCAATGTAATTAGAATGAGGGAGTTTCTTGCGCCGCTTCTTCTTCACAGCTACAACACGTTCCGAAGCGGTGGTAGCAGAAAAGGACGATTAGAAGAGCTTAGGCTTTTAAATTTATTTGGTTTTATATAGAGGTAATCAAATTAAGTTTTTAAAATATGGTCGTCTTTGAATTTTAGGATCGTTCCCTTCGCAGCAGTTTCGCTTCTATTTAGATTGCTAATATTTGTTTCAGTTTCTGTTTTTTACTTCTGTGGTGAATGTAATTATGAACTCCACAAAATAATATAATTTTGGAAGCAAATTTGGACAATGTTACCTACTGTTTTTACGGATATTGAAATATTTGTTTCGGCTTCTCATCTCCTTAAAAAGGCATTTGGTTTTTGATGTCCATCCTTTTCACAATTCATGTGATTTTTTCTAATCTTTTCAAATATAAATATATATTTAAGATTACCAAACATATCTGCTTGATATTGCAGTATAGATACATTTTATCTTACAAATGGTAATGCGCATAAGTGTCGGTTGCGGCCGTCAGCGCCGAAGCCTCGGGCATTGTGAAAAACCTTTTCGCTGACGGAAACATTAAATAAACGTGAGAGTGGTCCGATAACGGGCAGCGTACTGCCACTAACGCGCTTGATAACAGAAAGGGTTTGCACCAAAGTGGCCTTTTGTGCTGCTGCCTTTTTGTGGGGCGATTGACGCGTGCTTTTTTATAGTGTTTTGAATGTGTTATATTGAATTGTAGGATGTGCGGTATTGAGTCAAGGGCGAAAGATGAGAATTACAAAGTGTTCCTGCAGATGACAACGGTTTTAAAATTGTAATTTTAAATTACAGACTATCTCAGCTTATACACACTGCCTCCGGAACAAATACGTGACGTCCAATATTAGTTTATTTTTATCAACCCTGCTAGATGCGAGTAAGGTTTTTCACTACACTTTGCCAGAAAACATATTATCATAGTTTACGTACAAAATATCCGAGTTGATTCTCTGCCAAAACTGTTGGCTCTCAGCTTAACGCTAAATTATGTCGTGAACGTTGCACATAGACTTTCTTTGTCTTTTTAAGCTTTTTGAATGTATGAACATGTTAATAACTTCTATTAACATTTCATTAAACTGTATTTTATAATGCATCAACAGTCTAGTCTAAAATTTTAGGTTAAAAGAACCCCGTATTAATATTTTATGAGTATGTTTTTGTTAGGTAGGTGGAGAGTTACGCAATAATTAATATTTATGACATCTTTCTACTCCGTCTGGTTCGTGAAAATAAAAAAATTAATTTATTACTTAAATATTACGAGTCTACGAGAAACTGCGAGGGATTTTGGTCCTACTATCCCCGGAGTTGAACTAAATATTTGTTGGGATAAATATTATTCTCGTATGTTATTCTCTTTTCTTACCTGGCTTATTAATTAACAGCCTTATACATAAACAGCTTAAAAATATATTCTAGTTATCAAATATTTTGTCCCTTTCGAACAAATTTTGAATTTAGTTTGAGTGAAGAAGACAAAACATTCGATAGCTAAACCGGGTTTTAAAACTGTCTATGAATAAGTCCGTAACTATTTAACATAGAGATAAGAAAGACTACTATTATCTTGTTTTTAAAGTAAAAAGATTTCTCTTGTAGTAAATTAATTTATGTAATAAGTTCGCCCTCGAACGGACTTTACAATCTCTTCGGACAGTTAAACGTGAACCAAGATGCTCAAACGGGAGCAAAATGGTATGTAACTGGTTCAAGGACACTTGAGAAGTGTGGACCCCGCGCTGTTGCTACAAATGTTCAATATGCTGCAGCGTTAAGGGTTTTTAAAGCTGAAGATTTTATTGTTGAGGGTAGACTACATTTGATGCATTTGATTGACTCCGTATGTGATTGGCACCACCAAAAATTAAGGATAGTTTTGTTTCTAAAGGAATTGCAGGCATAGTCCACGATTGAGAAATTCCTGGTAAAAAATCTCATGTGTTTTGACAGTATAATTTAGTTGAGAGGAAAGGATTTTTATAAATGTATTATCTAGGAGATTTATACCCACAGCTGAGACGTATTAAGGCTGATGTAGACCAATAGAAAAAAACCCAAAACATGAAACTGTGTATGAAAGCTAAATGGGAATTCCACTTTGAAATTAGAATTATGAAAATCATTGTATAGGCTTTTAAAGTGTTGCCTGTGGGAAATCCCACAGGCACCTGACTAGTGGTTCAATAATATGATTGTGTTTGTAACAGCACGCTCACGGCAACTAGAGCTCCGATATTACAGTTATTGGAATGAGTATTGATGTAAAACAACGGATTTTATTTAGCTGCGTTGACTGTATCAAGTGAATTTAATTGTTTGTTTCTTTACCTTTGAATTTGTCTATATTGTTACAAAATAAGATGTACCTAGAAGTTGTATTGGTAATTTATTTTGTACATGATGATAATTGATATGACCTAGAAATATTTATCACTCTCGATTGTGGAGGAGGCCCGTGCCCTGCAGTGGGATGTATATGGCCTGATACAGATAAAGAAATATGTATAGCATCAATTGTCGGCGTTAAACGCTCTAAGATAGCACACCTACTTACTATCTTCACCGTAAAATATGTAGGTGTATAAGTTATCATAATGATGGCACAGCTAGGTCATGGTGAGCATTAATATTTGTGTTGAATAGTAACAAACGTAATCTAGGATGTAATTACACACGACGGCCAGACCCGAAAAAAAAAGTATCAGACAATAAAATAACTTGGTGTGGCTTCGAACCCGAACGGCTTCTACTTCTCACCACATCAGTAAAGGTGACTTTTGTACGCGTCAACTAAAACCCTATTTCCACAATAGATAACAGAAAAACAAGTAAAAGGCATACAAAGCATAAGCCATTTTCATTCAGCCTTCATTGACTACACTCATTATCATGCAAATATACTCGCCGGCCATAAATGCAAAATGGATTAACACGATCCATTTGGTATAATGGGTATACGGGTATAGTGGGTAGCGGGTATAATAGGTACAACGGGTAGCGTTTAGCTCCCTTGATAAATGAACGGTGTCAGCTGTCAGCGGGCGCTCTCGCGAGTGTCAGGTATTAGCCTACGTCACTGGCCCGTTCGAGGGTATTATTATGCTAAAGTGTTGATGGATTGTTTTCTTATTATTTACGGGTATTATTTTTCTGAGTTAAATACATATGTTAACTACTTAGTTGCCAATTTTAAAAGTAAACGCCATTTTATAAAAGTAACTGCGTTCCTGAGAGATCAGAGTTTTTGACAAGAATTTTACATTATGTTAAATTTTGCACTAGAACATCGTAGTAAAGCTTTTTTTAATGATGGAAAAGTTTTTAAGCTTCGCGGAAGGTTCAAAGAGATATGCTTGTGTCACTACTTATAGCCTTTTAACTCGGCAGAGTTGCTTAAGTTTTCTCATATATTTCTCAATTGTACAGTTAAATACATAGCATGTACTACGTAACAATGTATTTAATATGTACATTAAAATGTTATACTAAAATATTGATCTTAGAGCTCTTAACGTGGGGACATAGGCACAAAGTTACAAAGGTTTATTTTTATCTCTTGCCTAGATTTCTAAGTTGGCCGTCTGCATCATTTATCTTGTTCACAGCTTATCTTATATTTTTTGTGTTGAATTGCGGCTTTTGGGCAAAATATTACGCAACATTTGATCAAATTAAGTTTTACCAAACTAAAGTTGTCATATAAAATGTGCGTGTATATTTTGAAAGACATAGTCTTAAAATAGGATTCCTCTGATATCGAGGACGACTTAACAAATGACCTGATTTATGTACACTATACGAATATTTGTCCATTTCGGATCTTTGTAAAGTTTAGTTAACAATATTTTTGAATTGAAATTCAGAACAACGGAGAATACAAATTTAATACACTTATCTTTTATTGCAAACCAAATTAAACTATTCCGTTTAAGAATTAGGTTATGTTTGCTAATGCAATGGGCGGCCTTATTGCTTATAGCGATACTTACCAGACAACCGTGGGATGGATAAAATCGGAAACAGTAGTAGATAAATAAATAAATGACACCCAACACAGCCACATACATAGTCCTGAACCCACACTGATATCGAGTCTTGTGTCGTGGGTATCAGGAACTACGAGAGACTTTCCGGTCTCACAAACCATAGTAGATGGCGGTAAACAATAAAGATAAAGTAAGCAAAGCATTATAATACTAACATTTTATTTTGATGTACAAAACATAAATTCATGAGTACTCACGGTGAGAGCAATACACTGTATAGCACGGTAGAGGCTGGACCACTGTCCGGCGAGATTGATGGATTGATGTAATCCATTTGGCTGTTCTTTGTTGTACGGCGATGCGTCATTGCAAGCTCTTCATGATGGCGTATGGTTTAAACCAAATTAATTTAATATTTTGTCTAGATGTTCTCGGTGTATGGATTTGTATGGAGAAGTTAATAAAAATACCACTACAATATGGAGTCTGTCCTGGAGATAACAAAATTTGCGGTTTGAAGATCATTTCTCATTGGAAGCTGTTCGTTCGTTTCGATATTACTGTCAAGATAAATCCACAAATGTTGCGAAAATAATGGAATGAAATGTTCAGCTTGCACTTATATCTTGTTTTATATTTAGTTGTACTTTTTCTACTTTATTTTTTTAAATTTTGCCCCGCTTTGCAACAATTAGTGTGGATTGGCAAGAAACCATGATATTCTATTCCACGTATCAATATTACATACATACCTACGCAGCTTAAACTAGTAACGGCCTTATAAATAGAACGTTTTAAAATATATTATAGATATCGTTTTTTTCGCTCAAATACCAACCCGCACTAGGCCAGCGTGGTGGACTATATGGCCTAACCACTCTCAATCGGTAGTCGATTGTAGAGCAGGCCCATGCCCTGCAGTGGGACGTATATGGGCTGATACAGAGAAATCCCAAAGTCGATCGAAAGGCACAAAATATTAGCTAACTAAAATAGGTTTTTAATTCTATCTAACTAAAAGGTCTGCTAACTAAAATAGGCTTTTAATACTGTTTATGAATAACGTTGCAGCTAAATTTACATTTTAATTAAATGCAATACCCTGTGTATTATTTAAAGCGAGTGAAGTTTATGAGAATATTGTGCTTTTTCCCCGCCGCCCACGCTATCAGTTCAATATCGAGCCGACACGACAAAGTACTCCGACGGGGTTTATTGCGTCCCACATTCAGTGCTCTTGGCTGGCGGGTGCATTACTCACGGTTTTATGGTGTTGTCCTGTTTCTTGATCAATTTCAATTTTATGTTTATTAGTAAAATACTTTTTAATACTTAATACTTAGTTTCATAATGGTTAAGGTTGCAGGAAGTCGCTGGATACAGGCGAATTCGCACAGGTCAATTTGGAGATCATTGGGGCTGAAGATAGAGATAGAGAGAGGAGGGGAGGGAGAGTAAACTATTAAATACCAGAGTTATAGATAATTTGCATTATGATCAAACAGTTGAATTGTGATAATATAGATTTGATCATGTAACATTCGCGTAAATCTAAGAAACCACTATAGATTTGATCGATAATTTTGTTGATAAGTTAATCCGGTATCTTCCTTTGTGTGTTATTTTCCAATGAAAAGGGATTTTACAAATTCAAAGAAGGACATTGACAGATGATGATAGCATTGAACAAAAATAATTGAATATAAAGGATCACTTTCTATTCAAATGTAATTGCCAAATCTACGTTTCCGTATAAATTCTCCTTCAATTTTCCTTTGTTATTATAATGAATTATGATTCAAAGAAACGCTTTGACAATGAAAACATGGAACGAACATCAGTTTATATAAAATAGAAAGCATTTCCAGAGACTTCGCTTCCATTTAAGTTCTGTTATCGGACAGCTAGATAAAACCATCACGATGGCGGACAATCGATAGAATGCAAGCGTATTTATTCTAGTCGCGGCTTGTGTGATTGTGTGCACTCAGCGCGAGACCGTCTCATCTTACGGATCGCTTGGCCACCACGCCTTCTATCGAATTAAAACTTTGATGCCATACCTGTATCTAGTTTTTTTTTATTGTGGGAATAGTCGCCTGACTTAGCTTCTCTCGGAAAATTAATCTACACGATTGTCTTATGTTTAATCTTTAATTTTGAAGTGTTTTGTACAAATAGCAGTAGATTTTTGCGTGAAAGAGTAAAAAAATCTAAAAACATCCATCCACCTTCAAGAATATTCCCATTTATAAAAGTGGTTGAAATATTGATCGAGATATAAACTGACTATTTTACTATGGGTCTTCGATGTAGGGGTGAGGGAATGTGAGGGTGGTTCCTTAACGAAGTGTACCTACAATTTTTAATATCTTGGTACTACTAGTATACTCAGTACTTCAGATTGCAAATGGAGGAAATGTAATTTAAAAAAAAATAGACATGCTTTCTTAGAACTTTTTATTTATAAACCTATGTTCCCAATACGCGATCTGTATGACGTCACAGGAGACCCATCAAGGGGAGCCTCATATGAACCAGGTTCAATGCGTAACATGAAAGAACAGTGGGCGGTAGCACGTGTCACGCACGTGGGGAAGGGAAATTGACGCTTAATGCGATTTATTTTCGCTTATAAATGCCGAATTAAAACGCGATGGCTTAACGCACAATGTTGTTTAACTTTAATCTTTCTGAAATAGCATTGATGTCGACCGCTAATCAGTAATCTAGGTACCATAGATATTAAGAGTATTTATAATATAGAGGGAGCGTCATACACTTGCGATTTCTAAAACGTAGATATTTTATTGTTTGTAATGTTGGTAGCGCTCCTATATTAGAGGAAATTGAAAGAATTATTTAAAAACAATATAAATATTCTAAGCATAGATACAATAAATTATTATAGGCAGTCGTGGAATGCGGTTATAGTCATAAGACGATTTTTGAATTATCTTTGAACTTTGGGAATGAAAGCGGCAAGGAACAAGTAGAATAAGGAGTATTTTAATATCAAACCAATTGTGCGTATTATTGAGCATTGTTGGATTTTTTCTAGAGAGCCGCTTGTTCTTTTTATGTACCGATTCATATAATACAAGTTGTAGAATAAATACTCGGACACTTTAACCTACTCACTACTACCCACGATATTACTTGACGAATGGGATAATTACTGTAATATTTACCTATCAAAATGTGTAAACAAAGCTGTTGTCCGACAATCGAGCAATTAATAGTACATTTGTTTGTGTTTACGTCCACCCGCATTTGATCGACATGGGATGTGGTTAATACTGAGTAATAATTAAACATTTAAATTATAATTATAAGCAAACGGACCATATGATTATAAGTAATTACCGCCGCCCATGTATATCTACAACACTTGAATTAAAACTTGAAAATGAATCAATAATAATAAATAATACCCAACAGTCACAAACATAGTCATGATTCCACACTAAGATCGAGGCTTGTGCCGTGGGTATCGGGAACTACGATAGACTTTTCGGTCTCACAAACACCCAGATCCGGAAGAAACATTTGTGGGCTGCACAAACATTTGTCTCGGTGCGGGGATCGCAACCGCGGCCTCTCATTTCACAGGCAGCGTCTTACCAACTGAGCCACGGAGGCTGTTACTATCACACAAAATGGGAGAGGAAGGAAGGAAAAATGTAGGAGGAGGAAAGGCGGTACTGAGAGTCCATCTCAATCAACCTCGCCAACTGAATCAAACACTTCAGAAAAACTGTCACTTGTTGTCATATGGTAATTTGGTTTGTTGGTACAAGGTCAGTCATTTCACAGAAATTTCCTAGACCGAAAGAAACTATAGTGTGACTCCTATCACCATAACTTTTTAGTATTTAGCGAATACAAATGTCGAGGACGCACAATGGCATCGCCGCAATCAGACCACATTAAACATTTCTACTACCATTTATTGCGTAACAGCATCTCATTATACTCGCAATCACCGCATTTCGACATTTTAAATGTTAAAGTTCACTCGGACATTCATGCGTAGCTCATTTCATCATCATCATCATCATCATCATCATCATATCAGCCACAGAAAGTCCACTGCTGAACATAGGCCTCCCCCAATGATCTCCACAATGACCTGTTGGAAGCGGCCTGCATCCAGCGACTTCCTGCGACCTTAGTCAGATCGTCCGACCACCTTGTAGGCGGGCGTCCAACACTTCGCTTGCCTGTACGTGGCCTCCACTCGAGAACCTTTCGGCCCCAACGGCCATCGGTTCTACGAGCTATGTGCCCGGCCCACTGCCACTTCAACTTGCCAATCCTATCTCGTTGAGTGACTTTGAGTCTTTTAATGAGGCCCACAGTGAGAGGCCACGTCTCGGTGCCGTATGTCATCACTGGTAACACACAACTATCGAAGACTTTCGATTTTAGGCACTGAGGTATTTTGGACGAGAAGACGTCGCGAAGTTTCCCGAACGCTGCCCAACCGAGTTGGATTCGCCGATTGACCTCTCTCTCGAAGTTGGACCTGCCTAACCGGACCACTTGTCCTAAATAGACATATTCGTCTACAACTTCGAGAGTCGAGCCCCCAACTCCAATGGGGGTGGGCACAACATGGATATTCGACATGATCTTCGTTTTATCCATGTTCATTTTAAGACCCACCTGTTGGGAAACTCGATTAAGGTCTTCGAGCATAGTGCTAAGGTCTTCCAGCGATTCTGCCAAGACTACAATATCGTCGGCAAATCGAAGGTGAGTAATATACTCGCCGTTGATGTTGATGCCGAATCCTTTCCACTGCAAGAGCTTGAAGGCATTTTCGAGCGCGGCAGTGAACAGTTTCGGAGATATGACATCTCCCTGTCTCACGCCTCTCTGTAGTGGAATAGCCTTCGTGCTCTGATCCTGTACTCGGACCGACATGGTGGCGTTGTTGTATACAGGGTATATCAAGACTGCTACCGAAAACGAAGCCGGGTGGTAGTTTAAGCAACTTCAGACACAATGCAACAGAAAAAGTTTCAAAAAAAGCGACAATTTTTTTTTTGTTATTTTTTTTCCTATGGCTATATTTGGGTGGTAAATACATTTATTCCTAAAATAATAGTGTATACCCTTTTATTTATAAATAATCTAAGGTATAAAAGAGTTTAAATTATTATTTTAGCTAAAACTATGGATTTACCACCCCAAAATGACGATATTTAAAAAATCATAAAAAATAATTGTCGCGTTTCTATGCGAAATTTTTAATTGCATTGTGTTAGTAGCCACTAAAACTACCACCCGGCTTCGTTTTCGGTAGCAGTCTTGAGATACCCTGTATACACCTCAACACTTCGATGTACCGATAGTCTATGTGGCACCGCTGAAGAGACTGTAGCACAGCCCAGGTCTCGATCGAATCAAAGGCTTTCTCACAGTCCACAAACGCTAAACAAAGCGGCAAGTTATACTCCTCGGTTTTTTGTATAACCTGCCGTAGCGTATGAATATGGTCTATGGTACTAAAGCCTTTTCGGAAACCGGCTTGTTCGGGAGGCTGGAAGTCATCAAACCTGCCTTCGAGACGATTTGTGATGACCCTTGAAAACAACTTATAGACATGGCTCAGGAGCGAGACGGGCCTGTAGTTCTTCAGCAAAGTGTTATCACCTTTTTTGAAGAACAGTACCACCAAGCTCCTGCTCCATGCCTCCGGCGTTGAGCCCTCGAGGAGAACGGAATTGAAGAGCCTCTGAAGGACTTTCAGTACCGGCGTTCCGCCCGCTTTCAGAAGCTCTGAAGTGATTCCGTCCTCACCCGGCGCCTTGTTGTTTTTAAGTTGTTTGAGGGCCATCTCAATCTCAAACAGGCTGATGTCCGGGATATCATCGCTAAAGTGTCGGATTAACTCGGCTCTCGGGTCTTCGGCCGAGCTAACAGTAGGTTTGGCAACCGAGGTGTAAAGCTGTCCGTAGAACCTCTCGAACTCCCTTAATACCTCTGCCCTCGTCGATACTACGCGGCCGTCTTCCGTCTTCAGCCTAGACAACTGGCTTTGCCCAATAGACAAGTCTCTTGCAAACACTTTGGAGCCTCCGTTCCGCTCAATTGTCTCCTTAATGCTCATTTGCTTGAATATAATTTATACATATAATAGAAGAATGGATTTGTAGTAAATTCTAGTATGAACATTAGAAGTATTTTAGATTATAATCCAAGCACTTGTTAGACATTATTTCTTCATATTATAATCCTGAATCTTGATATAACTAATAAGAAAACACCCACTGTATTTATTTATAGGAATTACAAACTACGAACTTATCATGATAGTCAAGTTTGCGGTAGAAATTTTCGTGGTAATGTTAAATTGTCAGATATTCCAAAAGCTACTGCATAAATATGATTGATAATTATTTATTTATTTATTTATTTATTTACACTTTATTGCACACAAAAGGAAAACAAATACAAACAGAAATCACATATACAAAAAGTACAATTGGCGGTCTTATCGCCGAAAGGCAATGTCTTACAGACAACCATGGGATGGATTTAAAAATAGGATAAATAAAGTTCAGTCGTAAAGTGTAAAGGATAGAACTTGCTTAGAAAGGAAAAGTATTGCAAATAAGTACAAATAATTTAATGAAATTACAAGTAATACAAATAATAAATACACACATTATGTTATATAAACATATATATATATATATATATATAACACTAAAACGGTGAAGGAAAACATCGTGAGGAAACCTGCATACCATAGCGATTTATAAAAAATTATATGGTATGTAAGTCCGCCAACCCGCACTAGGCCAGCGTGGTGGACTATATGGCCTAACCACTCTCAATCGTACTCTCGATTGTAGAGGAGCCCCTTGCCCTGCAGTGGGACGTATATGGGCTGATACAGATATATATATACCGGGTATCTCAAGACTGCTACCGAAAACGAAGCCGGGTGGTAGTTTTAGTGACTACAAACACAATGCAACTAAAAATTTTGCTAAGAAATGAGACAATTTTCTTTTATCATTTTTTAAATATCGTCATTTTTGGATGGTAAATCCATAGTTTTTGGTAAAATAATAATTTAAACTCTATTATATCTTAGAGTCTTTATAAATAAAAGGGTATAAACTATTATTTTACGAAAAAAATGCATTTATCACCCAAATACGACCATATAAAAAAAATAACAAAAAAATATTGTCGCTTTTTTTTCCAACATTTTCTGTTGCATTGTGTTTGAAGTCGCTTAAACTACCACCCGGCTTCGTTTTCGGTAGCAGTCTTGATATACCCTGTATATATGTGGGGGTGAAGTTAAGTGAAATTAAACTGCTTATTTTGTTTGTATTTTATTTCTTCTTAATGAACAACACTATTACATCTTATATTTAATTATTTCGTCTTCCGTCGTAACACACACCTCTTTCTCCTCTCGTTCCCAATCCAAAACTCATTCTCTTACTCACTTTCACTCACCCCGTTCATTCACACTCGGATACACTTACAAAATCAATTACAAATTTAGTTTGGATATTTGTTCAATCCTACATTCGGCCATCCTGATATGTTTCTGACCTCAGAAATTACTTATACAATAATCAATTTACACAAACTAACATGAAAATACAGAAACAATTCAAAAAATAAAAACCCATCTTATTAACTATGTTGAAACATCTTACATAAACTATCATGAAAATACAGAAACAATTCAAAAAATAAAAACCCATCTTATTAACTATGTTGAAACATCTATAATATCCCTAATTGTAATGCCATATGTTAAGTGAATTTAGAAAAGATCAAGTAAATAAAACAAAAGAAATACACCTTCAACAATTCCAATATAGAATGTTATTAGGTATTGATACTATCTGGCCATCTTTCATAAAGTCAGCTGCTGAGGATGACTTACCTGCTCCTTCTACAGCAGAATCTACTTTCTCCACATCATACCGGTCATTACCCTTGACTTTAGTGACACGATAAGGTCCTAGATATTTGGGCTTTAATTTTAAACCAGATCCAAATTGAGTGCGCTTAATAGCTACCCAATCACCTTCCTTATAAATTGTACTTTCTTTTCTCTTCTTATTATAGCTACGCCTGTTTTCTTCTTGTATTTGTAGAATATTATCCTTAGCCCTTTTTCTCTGTTCTTCTCTGTCCTGTAAAAATGTATCCTTTTGCTCTTGTAATATTAAATCATAAAGCTGGATATCCTCTTTGTTGTTCATTTTCTTCCCAATTAACAACTCAAAAGGAGTGCAAGCAATCCTCCTTTGCCAGGTACTATTTAGAGCACGTTGCAATCGGCTCACATGCTTGTACCAATGATCTGGCTGATCTATGTTCAACTTAGTCAATACAGAAATTATAGTGCGATGGATCCTCTCCACCTGTCCATTTCCTCGTGGTATACCTGTAGTAATTGTACAGTGCTTTATGTTCTCCTCTTCACAATAATTTTTAAATTCTTGGCTGGTAAATGCAGTACCTTTATCACTAATAAACCTAGTAGGATTTCCATAATGCTGCTGATGTATCTTTAGTTTTTCTAATGTCTCTTTGCTTGTGGTACTTTTTGTGGGAAATACCCACACAAACTTTGTGAAACCATCCACAATGGTAAATATGTGATTATACAGTTTCTTGGTCTCGGTCATAGGCCCTAAGTGGTCGATGTGTAATGTGTGTAAAGGTGAATCTTCTTTTTCTAAAATGTGGAGGAAACCTTCGTGTCTTCCTTCTTTTCTGTTTCCAAGTATGCAGGGAATGCATGTAACAATATAATCTTCCAACTTCTTTGCTAAATCGTTAATATAATAATCTTTACATATAATATCTGTCATCTTTTTCTTTCCATAATGCCCATTCGAATGAACACTTCTTATTATCTCAGTTTCCATACCTGTATTACTAATTGCCTTTCTAGTCCTTTGTACAACAAGCCATTGTCCATGTAATAATCCAGATGTGGTCTGTCCTTCAGGATTTCCATGATTGTTACCAGGCCTTCATCCTGCTGTTGAGCCCTTTTAATTTGTTCATTTAAATTCCGTGTTATTATAGCAATATAAGGATTTCGACTCAATGCATCAACATGCTTCATTTTAGAACCTGGTCGATGCTCCACCTGGAAATCAAATTCTTGTAATAATAAGGACCATCTAGCTACTCTAGTAGATAAATCTTTCTTCTTTATTGTCATCTGGAATGCTTGGCAATCTGTAACGACTTTAAATCTGATACCATATAGATAATGGCGGAATCTTTTGATTCCCTCAATAACAGCAAGTGCTTCCAACTCGTAACTGGGATATTTCCTTTCAGCATCATTGGTTTTGCGACTCATATAGTACACAGGATGCAATTCACCATCTTCACATACCTGCATCAATATTGCTGCATAGGCCACACTGGATGCATCAGTGTGTAATTCCGTGGAACGCTTTGGATTAAATATTTTTAACACTGGACCACTTCCCAACTTTTCTTTTAATGTAACAAACGCACATCTTTGCTCATGTCCCCATATAAAACCTTGATCCTTTTTTAACATATCCGTCAATGGTCTGGCTATCACTGAAAAATGCTGAATGTACTTACGGAAGTAAGAAGCTAATCCTATAAATGATTGTACTTGCTTGACAGTCTTAGGCTCTGAAAACTTCATAACAGCATCTGTCTTTTCAGGTGCTGGTCTTATTTCACCATTCTCCACAATATGTCCCAAATACTCAACTCGGGTTGTTAACACTTCACTTTTCTTCCAGTTAATTTGTAGACCATAACTTGAGGCTACTTTCAACACCTCCTCTAATCTTTCAACTGCTTCCTGGAATCCATTAGCAGGAATTATTGCATCATCTATAAATAAAAGTATATGACCTTTTGCAATAAGCTCTCTAAATATTGTTGTAATGAAACGTGTGAAATACTTTGGACAAATCGATAATCCAAAGGGAGCTCTCAGAAACTCAAACTGCCCATGATGTGTAACGAATGCGAAACTTAATAGAATCCTCTGTGACCTTGAGGTGAAAAAATGCATCATTAAGATCTAATTTACTAAAAACTTTTGATTCTGACAGTTTATCAATATGATCTTCAATAGTAGGAAGAGGAAACTCGTCTTTTACCATTTTTTGATTTACTAAGCGATAATCTACACAGACTCTTATTGTACCATCCTTCTTCTTAACAAGTACCAGTGGACTTGCATACTCTGAAAAACTGGGCCTAATAATTCCATCTTTTAACCACTCACTGACCTGTGTTTCTACCACTTTCTGTTCTGCAAGGGATAATCGTCGTGGACGTTGTGCAACTGGGACTTCATCTTTTAAAATATTTTTCTTCTTAATTGGTGCTTCTTTAACTTGTCTGGGTTGATAGGTACTCACCAATTCCTGGGCTTTAGCATGAATCTGGGAATCAGGCACATAGCTCGCTTGCTCGTGCTCAACTAAACACATTGACAAGAAATTATCATCATTTTTGTAGGGCATGATAGTAACATTACCTTTATCCATTATTATAGTTGTATCTGTTAAAAACGGTTGACCTAGTATAACTTTGTATGTCCCGTCGTGGGGAGCTACCAGCCTTTAGAGAAGTCGAGGCCGTTCGGGCCTCCTTCCGCACGGCTGCAGTGGAGGAGTGGCGCACCAGGCTGAACAATCCCAGTGCTGGTGTTTGGACCATCGCGGCAGTGCGTCCTGTCCTAGACCAGTGGCTGGGCAGGCGCCACGGCGAGATGACGTTCCGCCTGACACAGGTTTTGTCGGGGCATGGCTGTTTCGGCAGATACCTGTGGCGGGTGGCAAGAAGGGAAGAGTCCGCCGTGTGTCACCATTGTGACAACTGCCCGGAAGACACAGCCCAGCACACTCTCTCGGAGTGTTCAGCTTGGGAAGAGGAGCGCGCAGCTCTCCGAGTAGCCATCGGAGAGGACCTCTCACTCTCAGCCGTGATTCCTTCCATGGTTGAGAGTAGGAGGTCATGGCAGGCCATGCTTACCTTCTGTGAGATCATCATCTCAGAATTTTTTTTGTTATTTTTTTCCTATGGCCATATTTGGGTGGTAAATAATTTTTTTCCAAAAATAATAGTGTATACCCTTTTATTTATAAATAATCTAAGGTATAAAAGCGTTTAAATTATTATTTTAGCAAAAACTATGGATTTAGCACCCAAAAATGACGATATTTAAAAAATCATAAAAAATAATTGTCGCATTTCTTTGCGAAATTTTTAGTTGCATTGTGTTTGTAGTCACTAAAACTACCACCCGGCTTCGTTTTCGGTAGCAGTCTTGAGATACCCGGTATAAATACCAGTACATACAAATAGGTAAATTATCCACAGAAATGTTCAGTGAGAAAGATAGTAATCTTTGACAAGTTTTTTGAATGATGATAGTGATCGTGCCCGTCTTACCACAACTGGTAATGCGTTCCACAGTCGAACAGCCTGGACAGTAAACGATTTATCCAAGA
The DNA here is from genome assembly GCA_009982885.2 of Hyles vespertilio. Taxonomy (NCBI): domain Eukaryota; kingdom Metazoa; phylum Arthropoda; class Insecta; order Lepidoptera; family Sphingidae; genus Hyles; species Hyles vespertilio. The sequence continues at coordinate 5,120,683 of CM042806.1, read as the reverse complement.
ATGTGGTGGAGTGCACGGGCATTCTCAACTTCAGGCTCTCTGACGACCGCAGGGATCTAGTATGTGAGTCGTGGAGAAATACAAATCGATCTTTGAGATAAGAGGGGGTAAGAGGATTAAACAATATGTTGTACAGAAGATAAAGAATATGAGCATTCCGACGAAGTCGTATAGGCAACCACTTGAGCTTAACACGGAACTCTGAAACATGATCATATTTGCGTAAACCAAATATCTAATACAAAAGTTTTGAAGGCGCTCAAGTTTATTAAGTTGGTCCTCGGTGAGATCAGGATAGCTGACATCGGCATAATCAAGGATAGGGAGAAGGAGGGTTTGCGCTAATGAAATCTTCGTAGCAACAGGTAGAAGGTTGTGTAATCTTCGCAAGGACCTTGCCGAGGCGAACAATTTTCGACTAAGTTCCTGAAGTTGTGGAACCCAGGTGAAGGATTTGTCCAGAACTACTCCAAGGTTCCTAACTTTGTCACTATAAGGGACGGTAGTACCGTCACAAATTACAAGTGGTAGCTGGTCCCTATCAAGTTTAGAAATCATTCTGGGGCTACCGATAATAATCGCCTGTGTTTTGGATGGGTTAATTTTTAAGCCATGAGTCTTGCTCCATACACAGATGTGCTGGATGTCTCTGTTAATGTTATCAATCGCCTCAATAACCCTATCAAAAGGTACCTGAGTATAAATTTGCAAATCATCTGCGTAGAGGTGGTAGGAGGAGCGAAGATGATTAGATATAGAATTGATAAAGACAGCAAAGAGTAGAGGAGATAGCACGCCGCCCTGTGGAACGCCAGCAGATAAGGAGCACCACGAGGAATAACTATCCTCAACACAGATGCGTTGCCGGCGCCCATACAGGTAACTACGAAACCAGTCAACTGCTGTTGGGAGATATGTTGAGAGAACGCAGCATACTGAGCAATACATCAAAATCAATGGTATTGAAGGCGTTACTGAAGTCCAGCAATGCTAAGACTGTTAGCTTGCCTTCCTCCATGCCGGATCTTATGCCATCCGTAATATGAGTCAAGGTGGTGGTTGTGCTGTGCCCAGGACGAAACCCCGACTGGAGCGGGTTTAGGAGATCATTTTTGGATAGAAAATCGTTCAATTGAGTGTGGATTAGGCGTTCAAGAACTTTGGAAAGGAAAGGAAGAATGGAAATGGGTCGGAATTCCGAAAGTGTAGAGGCGTTGGATTTTTTAGGAATGGGGATAATGTGGGCTTCTTTCCAAGTACTTGGGAAAATCCCAGTAGTGATGGAGTGTTTAAGGATATGGGAAATTATAGGAAGGATTTCGGCAAGGATAGGTAGAATCATATTTCGGGTGACGCGATCACTACCCATTGCATTAGATGAAATAAGCTTAATAGTTTTCTCAACATCACAAGCAGCAAATTGTTTGAAAGCAAAAGCCGAGTAATCGGGAGTCTTAAGAGTAGAAAGATGTCGAATAGTGTTATTTTTAATCGTTTTATCGAAATTGGACGATGAAGAAAAATGTTGGTTTAGAGAATTTAAATCAATGGATTTAGGTATCGAATCATGGTGAGATTTACCCACTCCCAATGTCTTGAGAAATTTCCAGACTTTAGCGGAGTCTCCGTTTTCAACTGAGTTGTGAATATGACGGCGTTGAGCATTCCTACACACCTTACTGCAGTGATTTCGAATGGCTACATACTTTAGCCAATTCGACTCGTTGGGGCGACGATTGTACCTTGACTTAGCCGACGCTTTTTTGGCAAGGAGTTCTTTAATTTCGGCAGTAAGCCAAGGTGACGGTAGGTGCTTAATTTTAACAGAGCGAACTGGTGCATACTTGTCAAATAGTTCAATTAATTTGGTATTGAAAATATGCACCTTGTCATCCACACGGTCTGAGTGAAGGAGCAAACTCCAGTCGATGTTATTAGCAGCCTTGCGAAGATTATCCAGGTCAATACCACGAAAATTTCGCTGCAAAAGGATCTTGGGTAAGGATTTGTGTTACGAAGTCTATAGGAAAGAAATAGGAGGTCATGACAGGAGAAAGCGTCCGCAAAACACTGCCCATGTTTCGCGACGTTATTCAAAGAAGAAACAAAAATAAGATCTAGTAGAGAAGGAGTATTATTAGGAGAGTGATGAGTGGCTGAAAGAGGAAGTATGGAAAGATTACAGGATTGGATAGAATTCACAAGAGAGGATGAGCGATGATCTTTCTTAAGGAGACAGGTATTGAAATCACCCATGATTATGGTTTGACTGTACGAGGGAACCAAATTCTCAAGAATTATTTCAAGAGAAGAAAAGAAATTTATGTGAAGCGAAGGACAATAGTAAACACCGAGTAAAAGTTTATTAAGTGAGAATTCCACCTCTACGAAAAGATGTTCGCCAGCATTGGGCGGTGGCGGTTGCGGTGATACACTTACTATGGTATAGCGAAATTGTGAACGGAGATAGATAGCTACACCACCACCACCTCTTACCGCGCGATCATTTCTGATGAGGTGGAATCCTGGGAAGGAGTAACCGGAAGAAGATAAACAAGGTTTTAACCAAGATTCTGAAACAAGGATAGCATGTATATGAGTACAGTCAAAACTAGCCAGCATATCGGGGAAATGAGCCGGAATACTCTGGGCGTTGATATGGACCACATTGAAATTCCTAGGGACGTCAGAGTGTCGGCAAGTGAGGGAACACTAAGGAAACTATCATCACTACAAGCAGAGAAGAATTCTTCACTGTCACTGCTACAATCATCCTGCACATACATTGGTAAAATAAAATAAAATAAATAATAATAAAATATAAAATAAATAAATATTAAAAAAAATGGTAAAAATAATTCAGTAAGTACAAAATAAAATTAAAAAAAAATATATCATCCATCTGCCGGTTATGAAAACAAAACATACAAAAAAATAAAAAAAAAACATTCGCACTATCAATAAAAACAAGAAAAACATTGTGAGAAAATAAATATAAAAATGATTAATTTAGAGACAAAATATCAGACATCAACCGCCTTATTACAAAACGTGGTTTATCTAAAAACTTTAGTTTAAATCGCAATAAACTATGGTTTATATGAAATTCATATTACAAAAAGTGGTTTAAAGATAAACCATGGCCTTTTTTATGGTTTATCGCTAAACCAGACCGCCCCCTAGGTTACGGTGGTCTAAATCGTAAACTTCCAACTATTTATTTTGGATTTAGTGTCTATTTCATCGTATTATGTTACTTTTACTCTAAAATTGATATTAATATGACGAATTTGTTCGTTATTAAGGATTTCGAAGCGTTTGAGCGATTAAAAACGTCATGTCGGCCCAACAAAAGACGTCTACGCGTCAAACCCTGTTTTAATTTTTTCCAATAAAAATATACGCATAAGGATAGGTTTACCAAACATATTGCAATGTCCATATAATAATGTTGGTTTACTCACTTTTTTCTCACTACTCAAATTCATAGACCATTTTTCATTTTGTAGGTCCACCACAACACGATATTATTAAATTAGATTACTATGTAATTACCTAAGCGATAATTATTTTATATCACTTCACTTCACATACATCGTTGACTAAATAGTAAATGCATTCCAATGCTAAATGAACTTATTTTAACTCGCGATAGTTTTGTTTATTGTTATGGTTTCTTGTAACGCGCCAGAATGTTACGTTCCATCACACGTGTTTGGATGTGTGACTAGCTAATATAACATGAAACAAATGAAAATTTTTTTTTTTATTATACTCGATATACCAACCAATATTCACATTCTAGCAAAATGTCCAACCCTCAATAGGTCCAATACGCCTAAACATTATTTAATCATTAAAATTTTATTAAAACGTATTCTTTTCTGTGGATATGGAACGTTGCGATGGAATGATATCATGTTGAACGAATATAATTTGTATTAATCTGTGGTTGGTGTATAAACTACGGTTCAAAAGAATGAACCAAGGGAACCACGGTTTATTTATGTTTTGTAATACAAGTAAATTTAAACCATGGTTTTACAGATTAGACTGGTTTTGCTAGACTAGGTTTAAACCATGGTTTATTTCGCTTTTTGTAATAAGACCGCAAGAGTTAATATTAGACATTGAAAGTAATGAGAAACCAGGTAAACATAATAAAAAAAAAACAAAAGTATCTACGTTAAAACAAAACTACACAAGTTTATCAGTTTCAGAACGAAACGTTGAATGTCAAAGTTGACAAATGACATAATACGTCAATCATCAAAAATGATAAGTGTGGATAAGTTGTAAAAAACTATGTGGGTGGATAAAACTAAAACTAAATAAAATAACTCAAATTAACATTAGAAAAAACAAAGAATCAACTTTAAAAAAAAAAACCAAGACAAAGTGAAAAACGAGAACAGAAAAGGGTTTAATCTATGTATACAATATTAATAAACACGGGACTAACTTGTTTACCTGGCACACAAGCTTAAATGGAAAGAATGACTAAAGACTATTTCTTGGCTGTCGCCGCCCGTCTAGTCTTGGGTACGGTGATGGTCCTCTTGACTGGCGTCGGCTTCGCTGGAGTGTCAACTTTCATCTGATCCAGCAGACTGAGCGACACAATACGATGTCGGACGCCAGCGCTCACGACATAAACATTTCCGTCCCGGGTCCAGGCGTTGGTAACACCAAACTTATCGCGAGCTGCCATGAATATATCATGTCGCCTCTTTGTAAGAAATTCGGACAGAGTTATTCCGGAGCCTTTTAATTTGGTCTTGTTGAACCAGACCCTATCCTTCGTAGCAACATCCTTCAACTTTACGAGCAGAGGTCTTGGCTTGTTTGAAGAGGTGGGTCGACCCATCCGATGGCAGCGTTACAAATCATTGTTGCTGAAGTCCGTAAAGCCTAGCCGCTGCTTTACAATATCAACAACCACCTGTGCAGACTTCTTATCAGCTTGCTCGGGAACACCATATATTAGCAGCATCTTGCGGCGCCTCTGCATCTCCATGGTATCCACCGTGTTGGTCAATGCCTCAATTTGTTGTTGTAGCAGATGGAGAGCCTGGGTAACAAAAGCCTTAAACAAAGCAAATTCTGCTGCCAAGTCGGAAGAGCCAGATGTAGTGGCTGTAGTCTTCAGCAGGTCGGATTCGAAGGCTGCCATCCTCCTGTGGAATTCTTCCTTCATGCCCTCCAAAGATGTCTTCAATTCAGCCTCCATGCTTCCGTGAAATATAGTGCAGTGAATACAGTGGTTAGAAACTCCAGATAGGAATACAGACAGGATATGAAAATTATCACCGGCAGGTAGACAGTCTAACTGATGTTTATCAACATATAAATAATGTTTTTTATTACTTATAAATGATTAAAATAAATAAAAATGTAGAGAGCAAAATTTATGTCACTATCCTTTGTAACTACCCACGCATATATTTTTATTATACTTCACTATCAAAGTAACTCGCTCGATATTTTGCACTGCAAAAACAGAACCAAAACTAGAGAACTCTATTTCGTCAGAACCGAGCCATCAAGTAATATCGCACTCATTATAAATTCTCTACAACTGAATTTTCCTTTGAGTCTGATATACTTATATGAAGATTAAAATATCTACAGTGAAGTTATACTACGAACGTTTCACAAAGTTCCGACTCTGTTCAAAATGGCCGACGATTCTGCACAGTTCGAGAGAGGTCTATACCTAGGTACACTTAGTATTTCATAGCCAGTGTAGCCAACTCTACAGTTTTAACTGTAGATTTACAGTTTTTTCGATATCTTCACAGTTTTTAGTTCAGACCTCCAAATCTACAGTTTTTTCTTTAATATGATAGCGCCATCTATTTTATTTGCTGCGTAGCCCGTACTTGGTTTAAGCAAAGTCTATCACTACAGGAATACGTAATCCCATCAAAAACATCCTGTAAAAAAAATCCAAGTCTCGCAGCTCAGGTTTTCTACCGCAAAAAGTTGTGAGATGCATGTAATACCAAGTCGATTAATTTATTTAGTCCTTAAGAGACCTTCTATATAAAGTTATTACGTTAGTTATTACCATATCAATATTAAAAATTCTTTACGTTTTAAATAAATGGATCGACTTGGCCATCGCATGAAAACATAATACATCGTACAATTTATACATAATGCTGCTGGCCAAGTCGATCTATTTATTTAAAACGTAAAGAATTTTCAATATTGATATTGTAATAACTAACGTAATAACTTTATATAGAAGGTCCCTTAAGGACTAAATAAATTAATCGACTTGGTATTACATGCATCTCACAACTTTTTGCGGTAGAAAACCTGAGCTGCGAGACTTGGAATTTTTTTACAGGATGTTTTTGATGGGATCTCACGTCTTTTTGTAGAGTCCTACTTCTTACCTTTTCGGTACTTCTTACTTCTAGAATATCACTAACGATTTTTCTTAAAGCCTCTGTCTTATGGTTTTTTCTTATTTTTGTAGGTATCAATTTATCACAAATATAGCGGATTTGATTATTAATGTTCTTTCTTTCATTGTAATTGATATTTTCGAGTTATTTAATCTATTTATTTGCAAGTTTTAAACGATTTTAAAAACAAAGACGAAATAGAAAATCAAGAGGATGTGCAAATCGAAAACGAGGCAGTGTTAGTAGAGATACTGTAGATTGATAATACCTTTGTTAAATTGTTACAATTAAAAGTTGCTGCATGATCAGAAGTATAATTTTCTTACTTTATATGATGTTTTATTGATTACTAGTATCAAAGACCTTTGCTAGTATTAAATAATACAAAATAAGAAAAAGCTGTAGATTTACAGTTCTTTAAGTATTATTTTACAGTTCTACAGCTTTTTGAAAGCTTGTTTACAGTTTAAGTCTAAATCGGGGCTGGCAACACTGTTCATAGCTTACAAACGCCTACGGTTCTCGCAACTAGATTTTCCCTTTTTTCAACGTTCTGGCACGAATGAGACTGCGTCAACGCTATTTAGCAAATATGTTTATGTTTTTATAACATTAGCTCACAATACTATTTGAAGTATGTATATTAGAGTATTTATTATGCTCTCTGTCAAGCCTATTTGGTGCAAATATTGGAATCAGGAGCAAAATAAAGATGTTAAAAGCTCTGCTCGCGCCCTAAGTCTACGCACCGATGATCGTAATAAATGTGGGTGCGTATGCGAATCGTAGCACGACGTGCGTAGATGCGCTACGAGTGCGTAGCCGAGTGACGTCGATTTACAGTGAATTAACTTTACGTGGATTTTGGTTTCCTTTTAAAATCAACAGTGCTTAAAATGTTCAAATTAAATTGGCTAATTTATATAATTAAATCATAAAATAATTAACTAATGCAGTTTTTAGTTACTTTATTCCCGTGATGGAAAGTGATAACCAACATGAATTTATTCATCTCTTGGGATATAATTGCGTTTATGCCCTTGAAAAAGAGCTTATGGAAAGGGGTAATATTTATTGAGTCTGTGGCTTACTCACTGACCTCACACAACTTGCCAGAATAGCTGTTATTGTCGCATTGATTTTCTGTGAGAAAACGGTAACGTGCCAGCCCATTTGCAATTTACTTCTTCTTGTAGTGGATCTTCTTGTAGTGGATCTTGATCCACTACAAGAAAACTATGACTTTTTAAAATTCTCTTATTACTTTGCCATTCCTATAAGAAATAGCTCAAAATGTTCTTGATATTCATCGAGGTACCATCCATAATTTTCGCGTCAAGTTCTTGAACACTTCCCTAGGGATTAACATATTTTATACGAACGAGTGTAACTTGTCAGACCTTTTTATGGAGGACAAAAAACCAGCGCGATGAATGGTGTCACATTTATAACTCGTAGGAATTTGCGTGTCTTCATCAATCGTAGATGTTCGTGTGCAAAGGGAATAATTTATTAAAAGGGCTCATAACGAAAACAAAGACGTGATTTTTTGTTTTGTAAATTATCTCAGATAAATCAGTCTGGGGATTGTCACTACAAAGTTGTTTTTATTATTTAAATTTGAATAACCATTGGGATTAGTTGAGATATTTTTTATTTTCATTTTTAAGTTACGGAGAAATGTTAAAGCATTATGATACTATAGTGTCATTGGCACAGAGTAACGAATATATAAAATTGGTATACCCTTTTTGAAGTCGCTTAAGAAGGAAAATTGTACATGTATTACCAGTAATTATGGTCACCGAGATCTGGCAATAGAAAATAACTTGGTATAGTCGTGATTTTGGAGATCTCACTAACAGAACGAAATACGACACCAGGGCTCTAAGTGAATAAATTAATTTTCACTGGAATTATGCAACCCTGGACGAGGCAATTCATACATTTCTTAAGACAGCAGAACTCAGAAGTAACATATTAGTATGGTATTATTGTGTTAAGATAAAATAATCATTATCATAATTGGCAATTTTCATCTATGTGAGGTGATTAATTAGCGTTTGTTAAGCTTTTGTTGGAGATGTTAGATTTGAACAGTTCGCCTACGCTGGTGACTAAACCAAAATAAGATTTTGTTTATTTCGTAAGCGATTTTTTTATTTATTTATTTAGCGAGGTGTTTGTGGAATATTTTCGTCTCGCACCTGAGATGATACGCCTGAGGGGATTCTCTTTGCGCTAATCCATTTAAACAAAGACGTATGGTGCTAACAACATAGCATATTGTGCTATACGTACACATGGGTTAGGTTTATTTAATTTTGTTACTTTGTATTTATTTAAATACTCAGTGTAATTTAAGTCTCTATACTTTTTTTAATTCAGTTGATTCGCGTTGACGACATTGTTATCCTTTCAGACTTAATTAATCCACCGCTGGACACATTTCTCCTCTTTATGACACCACCTTGCTTGGACATTGAATTGATTACAACATAGGATTATTTTTGCAAATCTAAAATATTCAGGGATTACGATTATTTTGGATGGCTACATCTTTATAGAAATATGGTGAAGCGGTTTTTGAATATTTAAAAATCTATCCACGCACTGAAATGGAAAAATCCATGAATCGTCAAAGTTAATTTTCCACGCCAGTTTAGTGAAAGAAAATCCTACATCAAATGCAAGTTTTTATTACTCTCCCCCATATTACAGAATGTATAAATAAATCCATTTATCCAGCTAATTAAATCAGCTTGCGTCGAGCGCGGGCGGCTTGCAACACATGAGCCAACTATTCCCGTCTCCGCTAATGCTTATCGACGTCTTTATCTGTCGCTGAGTAGAGGTTGCGTATCGATTCCTCCTCGTCGGCCTTGTGAAGGAATATTAGGCCACATATATATTTATACCCATATTCATAGACAGTTTTAAAATTTGTTTACTTCTCTATCAGCCCATGTACGTCCCACTGCAGGGCACGGGCCTCCTCTACAATCGACAGTATGATTGAGAGTGGTTAGGCCATATAGTCCACCACGCTGGCCTAGTGTGGGTTGGCGGACTTACATACCATAGATTTTTTTATAAATCGCTATGGTATGCAGGTTTCCTCACGATGTTTTCCTTCACCGTTTTAGTGCGTGGTGATTGACTATCAATACACACATGACTCCGAAAAGTCAGAGGTGTGCCCTGGGATTCGAACCCGCGACCACCGTGAAGATGTTGGCAGTCACGTCTAGTCCGTTTACCAACAGGCCACCACGCACTAAATTTGTTTTAGCTATCGAATATTTTGTCGTCCTCACTCAAATTGAATTGAGAAGTCGTTTGAAAAGGACAGAACATTCAATACCTAATAGGTTTAAAACTGTCTATGAATAAAGCCGTTAGTATTTAGTCATGGTACTATTACTCCAGTTGTACTCTCGATTGTAGAGGATGTTTTTGTCCTGCAGTGGGTTGTATGTGGAATGATACAGATAAGGTTACTTATGGAATAATATACAAACAGTAATTGACCTTTTATGGCAATAGGCAAACAAGTAGCAATTCGAAGAATAAACAGATTTTTTCGTACTTTGTTAAAGGTACTGTTGAAGCAGAAAGATGTTGAAGTTCCATTAGCTAAATATGGAATCCGCCTATTATCAACAATGCCAATGTCACATCAAAACCACTTTCCACCAAGTTAATTTCTTTTCATCTCGTTTGAGAAAGGGAAAGGACATGTCATACCATTTATTCAACACTAATGCACTGAGTCTAGAGCTAAAGCACTCAAGGTAAGCAAATATACATTAAAGAGTATCTGATGGCTTCGAGAGCTCTAACGGATAAAATACACGTCACAAGCGAAGCTTAGATATAACCCGATTCCTACCGGTTTCCCGTATGAAATGAATTCTAAAACTTGTCATAATAGTATTATGGTATTTATTGTGCGATATGTTTATTTAGGATTTCGGTCTTCCTTTATTAAATTTTAACCCTTCGTCAGTAAGATTGTACTGTTTGGTTTTTGTTTGACAGATTAATCGTGTCCTGTAGTTAGGCCTTCGAGATACACATTTTCCACTCTGTTGATAGCTGCGTTACCGATGTTGATGCTAATATTGGTTGGATGTAGAAGAACTAAGATGGTAACTGAGAAATTAATTAAAGACACTTTAATTAGTTTAGTTTTATTTTCATAGAGGATGACTTGAAGATGGATACGCGACATATTCTAAAGTAATCGATTATTTTTTTTACTCACTCCTAAACCCGCGATGTTGTTGACAGATGAGCACAGAGCAATCGCAGTAAACTGAGTTTATTAGCGTCTTAGATGTGGTTGAGGGCAAGCCTATTTTCATGCCGGACACAAATACATGTACCAGTAGACTAAGATATTAGACTATTATCAAATTGAAAAAATACAGAGAGATTTTCCCACTGTTCCAAATAATTTTAAGGTGTTCACTCATATATGCATTATAATAATAACTATACTAATATGTTATACTCATACAAATATGAATACTTCTGTGGCGTAGTTGTATAACGGTATGATTACGAATCTGAGGTCTCAGGTTCGAATCCCAGGTCGGGCAATGTCACATTGGATTTTTCTATTCATTATCAACTTGGAGTCAGAAGTGTGTGCCCGATATGTGAATAGGCCTATCACATCGTAGGATGGAACATACAAGGTGAATTGTGAGTTGTCTGCTTACCCCTTCTGGGAAAAAGGCGTGAATTAATGTATGTATGAATATAAGGTTGCTTTAACACTTGAGAATGTCGCTCCCATCCTGTTCCGTGGCGTGCGATGTATCGATTGTTCCAGCGGTGACGGTTTGACCTTTACCAGCCTCCGGAGCGCATTCCGTTAAATGCATTTAAGGAGCTTTGCTTTACCGACTTACGTCGCTCGGTTAGTACGAGTGCCTTGTTATAATTGTTTATTGAGTGATGTTTTTTTGTACGGGAAGTGTGGTGGAAAGCGTTTTAAAAGGAGAGGTCGAAATGTGTAAACTGGGTTTATGGTTTGATTTTAGAAGGGTTTGCTTGGCGGTGATTTACATACATACAGAAACACACGCTTTTTTCCCAAAAGAGGTAGGCAGAGATGCTGGTGGCAACTAGGTCACTCACATTTTGTGTTCCGTTCCACGATGTGATAGGGGGTGAGCCTATCTTCATTATATCGGCGGTAATTAGGCTGATAATATTTTTCGATGTGATAGGGGGTGAGCCTATCTTCATTATATCGGCGGTAATTAGGCTGATAATATTTTTTATACAGACATAAGCTCACGCGTGTGCCTCCAGAGGGGTAGCAGAGGTGCTCTTACTGCTATCTACAGTTATACGGCATTGATTACAGCTTGCTAAAATCTTATAAACCCTTTAGAATGCAGCTGGAATTTTATTTATTTATTTGTTTTATTTATAAACTTTATTGTACACCAGAAAAAAACAAATACAATAACAGAAATTAAAAATAATATTAAAAATAAGTACAATCGGTGGCCTTATTGCACTAGGCAATCTCTTCCAGGCAACCTTTGGATGGAGATAAGACACAGGAGAGAGAAAGGGCAGTCTAGGGTGTATAATGAAAGAAAAAAAAAACAAACTGTACTAACAAATTAAAAACACAAAAAATAGTAATACATTCATATAAATATGTACAACATACATACAAACCGGGTATCTCAAGACTGCTACCGAAAACGAAGCCGGGTGGTAGTTTTAGTGGCTACAAACACAATGCAATTAAAAATTTCGCCTAGAAACGCGACAATTTTTTTTATGATTTTTTAAATATCGTCATTTTTGGGTGGTAAATCCATAGTTTTTGCTAAAACTATAATTTAAACTCTTTTATACCTTAGAGTATTTATAAATAAAAGGGTATATACTATTATTTTAGGAAAAAATGTATTTACCACCCAAATATGGCCATAGGAAAAAAATAACAAAAAAAATTGTCGCTTTTTTTGCAACTTTTTCTGTTGCATTGTGTCTGAAGTCGCTTAAACTACCACCCAGCTTCGTTTTCGGTAGCAGTCTTGATATACCCTGTATATACATATACAAAATAGACATAAAATATAATAAATATATACATAATAAATGCTAATGGAAATAGTAAAAGCACATTAATGTGTAAATTCAGCAATTTTAAATAAATTTTAGTACAAAATATTTTACGTGAAAAATGTGAGAGTATGCAAAAAGGATTTCCGTGCGCGATTTTTATCTCACATTAGCAAGGAGTGTTTTTCACATCTCGTCGCAGACATAATGGAGAGCGCACGTGTATCGGAGAGGTTAAAAGCATGTCGACGTTAATTAAATTTCTACTGACAGTCAGTGATGTACACGTGTTGTACAGATACTCGTACAACCGGACTATTTTTTTGTTAAATGAGGGTAGTCGAAAATTTTGTGATGTATGTAGAGGACAGATTCTGGAATGATTTAATTTATGTAATCGAATTCATTAATAGTCCTCATATGGTTATATTTTAAGTATGTTTTCATACGTTTTTTTCACTAAGGTTATTATAATGTAAAGTGTTTGTTAAATACCAGTTAAATATTTTTTTTGGTTTGATATAGTAGGTCAGTGTGGTGGACTATATGGTATAACAACTTTCAATTGTATTCTCGATTGTTGAGGAGGCAGTGCCCTGCAGTAGGCATGTATGGGCTGATACAGTTTGTCTAAACAGACGGAAAGAACGGACAGACAGAATAGAACCTTCCTAGGTTCTATTTTCACAGAATTAAGGTTTATACTTGCAGTATGCATATGTATATGTTAAAGCGGCGTCGTCAGCTAAGCAGGAAGTGAGGGCTAATCTTATTCTGAGATCTATACGGGCTTCGGCCTTGCTAAGGTCGTGTGAGAAAAAGCGGCGATTTATAGGTATTTTTTCATGCACTGGCACGTAAATTATTCCTGGAACTTAGGAAAAGAAAGAGAAGAAAGAAGAGACGAATTGCGTTGGCGTGCTTAAAACCGGATAGATGCAGGCTTTGGTCTTGCTAAATGTTATTGATTTAAATTTATTTCTGCACATATACAAATTAAACCGTATCAAACACGTAGTGAGCACTAACCTCTAACGCTACCTTCTTTAGTGCCGAAATGAACTATAATTTTGTAAATACATTCACGATCTTTTGTAAATGTTGGCAAAGCACCGTAAAAGTCCGTCTGCGCCGATAACGACGTATATCCGGACAATGCCCTGCAGTGCAACGTATTATTGGAGCTTTCAGGGGTGGTACGTAGGCGTAATTGCCTAAATGTCCATATGAGAAGAAAATATGACAGTGAAAGTGATTGATGATGTATGTATACATATTTTATCGTTTACTTATTTTATTTATTTTTTAACCGACTGTAAAAAGGAGATGTTTCTCATTTCGTCGAAATATTTTTTATGTTACTTCACTGATTAATCGATGATGCCTGAACCGATTTAGAATACTAGTTTTTGTTTCATAGGTTACAGTTCATACACAAATAGATAGGATGTTTGCTATGATATTCAATATTGTTTATTATAATACGTTTGAGAGACAGTGGCTTGTAATGAGAGACAAAACGTTATTGGCAGTAATTATGTCCTCAGGCCATGAGCGGTCATATCGCTTACCATCATGCGAATACGAGTAGCATAACCGTCTAGCCATCGTCACGTCAATTATCGATGTAAAAAAAGTATTATTCTAGTTCAAAAAGTATTAGCAACGGATGTACAATTTAGTTTAAAAAGGTGGCATCCTTAAGTTTGATTCCGAACTCAGACAATCAATCGTTTACAGCTTTGACTCTAAGGTGAAAGAGATGGGCCAGAAATGTATGGACCTTGGGCCGTTTGTAGTACATTACACCAAATTTACTTAGTGAAATTGGCATTCGATTTCTGTATGAAATACTATTATACGTTGCATATTAGCATTATACAAAAATAAATACCAATCCAAGAACAGCAACACTACAAGGGGACAATATGGCGTCTGAAACGGCATGTTTGACAACCGATGTCAAAACTTGACATTTATGAAATATGAAGTCGTAATTCGTTTTCCTATAAATCAAATATTATTTTTAGTCGTCTGTGCTATAAATTACTGTACTCTATATAACTCGTAAATGTTTTTACGTCAACGGAATTAGTATCATACTTTATTGATCATCTAATATAATATAACATAATGTCTATACAATAAATTGCAACAAGTCTGTCAGAATCTCGTCATGTTTATAGTTATTTAATATTAAGAAAGTGTACCTATATCTGGCCGTAAGTGCGGTGCATAATACTTGCTAAACAACCTATTTAAATAATCCACAATAAAAATCTGCTAGGCATGAGATACAGCACGGCACAGACTGATCACATGTCGCGACTGCTAGCATCTGTATCAGCCCATATACGTCCCACTGCAGGGCACGGGCCTACTCTACAATCAAGAATACGATTGAGAGTGATTAGGCCATATAGTCCACCACGCTGGCCTAGTGCGGGTTGGCGGACTTACATACCATAGAAATTCTTATGAATCGCTATGGTATGCAGGTTTCCTCACGATGTTTTCCTTCACCGTTTTAGTGCGTGGTGATTGACTATCAATACACACATGACTCCGAAAAGTCAGAAGTGTGCCCTATGTGCATATGAATAAATAATCATTTTATTATTAGGCATATGCACTTAATAAGCTCTTAGTTATTGTAGTCCATACAAATGAATACGCTATAAAAATGGAATCGAATCTGATAGCAGCCATGTTTATTTCTATACCTTAATGTCTAGTAAAAGAACTTACTAGCAATCATTTCTGTACCAGCTAACATTTTAAACATTATATTTGGTCTACCCCTAGAAGTCTAATATACTTTGGTATATTAGACTTCTGCATACTTAAAAATAATATTATCCTAAGGTCTAAGATATTATTTTTCAAATAATGTATTTGACATTAATTCTAACTGGTTATTTCTGAGCACACATAAGGAAAAAGTAGAATTAATTGATCAAAGAAAACTAAAATCAAACAAAACTTGAGGACAATAAAGTACAGCCAGATCTTGTTTTATTTTTTATTTATATTCGCCTAAAAATAATCTCCAGTCAAAACATCTAGGAACAATGCCGGTGCTCCCATATTGTACTATTGCCTAGCCCAACCTAAAGGCTAAATACCACAGTATGATCATGGTATGAGTACAGCAACCCACTGTCCAGTGTCCAGCTATGTTCCTTTCAACATGAAGCACTTGTGGGTGTTATATATGTCCAAAAGAATCGAGATTGATACAATCTTCTTACGGCGGAGTTGGAATAAAATCTTGCTCATTATCTACAGCTTGATTTATTTGCAGCCAGCAGTTTGTACAGATAATTGCTTGTTCTGATAACTAAAACAAAATAAAAAAGATTTAATATTGAAGATATCGAAGAATTATGATGAATAAATAACTCTTTGCAGTCACATGTGTTCCCTCCTTCCTATGATCCCAGGTCTTTCCGCTATTGTTTAAAGAGGCATCGCAGCAGTCCGGCCGGATAATTGTATGAAATGTCTTGGGACAGTCGTCTGATGCCATTAGATATTCCGCCTGGACGGCATTTGTGCTTACCATCAGACATAGTGTTGTTATTATGGAAATAATAATAATATAATATATTATACATAACACAAGATCATCTGAGTGTCCAGAGGGAAATAAAAGAAAATGTAATTCATTTAACAATTTAAACAACAATATATAAAATATCACTTCTTACATATTTATGTACTAGTATCCTGTGGACACAATGCAATTCAGCTCTAACCTGAATACTTTTGTAATACTCCATACTTTGTATTGACCTTGATTAATTGGCATAAAACATACATTTCCCAAGTTAATTAAGAAAATAGAATACTTACTTCTTGTTCTGCCATTTCAGCAATAAAACGTTTTGAAATACTCTACATGAGAGTGAATTGGCATCCCATGTAGTTACTAAGATTCTGTGGAATGATAGAATCCATTTCAATTTTTGATTGCAGAAGTGCAATTCAACCATTTCACAACAATTGCAGAAGTGCAATTCAAGCAAAGCGCCACTTTTGATGTGCTGAAAAGCAGAATTGTGGGTTAGAAGAGAAATATGAACATAGAAAAAACATAAAAGTATTACTTACATGTGGCATTGTAAATAATATACATGTTTCCATCCATCAGCCAAAGGAAGTCCACTGCTGAACATAGGCCTCCCCCAATGATTTCCACAGAGACCTGTTGGAGGCAGCCTGCATCCAGCGACAAAAAACCGAGGAATATAACTTGCCGCTTTGTTTAGCGTTTGTGGACTATGAGAAAGCCTTTGATTTGATCGAGACTTGGGCTGTGCTACAGTCTCTCCAGCGGTGCCATATCGACTATCGGTACATCGAAGTGTTGAAGTGTATATACAACAACGCCACCATGTCGGTCCGAGTACAAGATCAGAGTACGAAGGCTATTCCACTACAGAGAGGCGTGAGACAGGGAGATGTCATATCTCCGAAACTGTTCACTGCCGCGCTGGAAAATGCCTTCAAGCTCTTGCAATGGAAAGGATTCGGCATCAACATACATGTTTACTCACCAAAATACGAACTAGTAATTACGTTTAAACGTCAAGACATATCATCTGCGAGAATCAGAATCCATAAAACAAAGCCAGGTGAACATTTGCGAAATGTATGCGAATAATAAAAATAATACGAATTACGGCCACAGACGTAGACAGATAACACAGAGTTTTGCAATTGCTGTCAAGTTAAACATTTTCGTTCTTAAACTAAAATCATGTAATATAAATAAAATAATAAAAGTGACTTCTTTAACAACATATATCGTCTTTTAAAAAGCGAAGAATATAGAACAAGAAATATAGACAATAATTATAATTTGGAGGGGGTTTTTAAAAATAAGACATATTCAAGTTAAAGATAATGGGTTCGTGCATTTTTGAACGAAATGACAATTAGGCATCATGGAGGACAGATTATCGAAGAAAATATTGCTTCTGTAAAACAATCACATTTTTGTATAAAGCCCCCTGTTGTCCAAGAAATCTAAATGTATTTTATTTGAATTCCACATTTTTTTCTAGATTTTGTATTAGACGTACACAAAACGGCCCAAGATAAAACATCTCCTTTGAACTAAAATAGTATATATAACTAACTAGCTCTCAGAATTAATTAGAAATAATAAAATTAAATAAGAAAGAATATCAATTCCAAGTAAAGTATTTAAAGGTTTTACGAGTGTATGTTATTAAAATTTAAAAGGCATGAAAAATATTTCTAATCGCCATATTGTAGAAACTGATTTTAATTTACCTGTCGTTGTGGTTAATTTCCTAGAAATATAACTATTACAGAGCTCGTTAAAAGTGTTAAGTATTATAAAAATATATTATTCGTCTTTATTATTGTAATAAAATCCATCTCATATCGAAAATTATGCGAATATTGTAAAGTAAGTATTCGTAGAGCTTTTGTTAAAATGTTCCAAAGAGATGATTTTCATGAATATAAAATGCTTATTAATTTTAATCAGTACTAAGGCTTTTGCTTTTCATTGTAGTGGCAATGAACTCGCAAAGAAATATTAAATATCTATTGAGTTATGAAAATATTATTTCTAGATATTGGCTATTATAAAGTAACAATAGATCTATCTGATACAAGTGAGATAGATAACATTCTGAAAGAAATGTTAAATAAATTGATCATCATCAAAGTGTCTAAAAAATACAATGAGTCCTGAAAGTAAAAGTTGATACATTATTTTTATCTCTTGTTCTATTATTATTGTGTTGTTTGTTCACTGTATTTTTATTTATATTTTGTGCCTTTATGGATTAAATAAAACAATATTTTTTAATGTGTTTTTGAATAATTCTTCAGAAGTTAGTTTTAATAATTATATTTTGTTCCATATTTACTATTCCGAATTCATTGAACAGATATATAGTACATTTTCTTATTCGAGTGTGAATAATTTATTACATATCAAGCAATTCACAGTGCAAATAACATGATTTTCAATTGTACATGAATTATATAGCGAATGGTGATAATTTTACTTATCATTTGATCTGCTTCCATACTAAATAAAAATAAAAATTGGTTCTACTCAAACTTGCAGCCATTACTATCCAACTAGACTAATAGTTGCCGTTTGACGTTTCATACTTTTCAATTATGTACAGGCGTAACTCATACAATTTCAATAACATTTTATGTAAAACCGTGGCATTGTAGGTTTAACTTAAAAGTATGAAACACATGGGATCTCCCAGTTTAGTTGTATTATAATACTCTATAATGACTTAACCATAACCTCTTAACCATAAAAAACTTACCGCAATATTAATCAGTTTTCAAGCACATTGCCCTTGACTTCCCGTGTCGCTAATCAGCACGAATGCATCTCCATACCACATTAGATATGGCTGACGTCACGTCATAGACAACTTGGTCGTCTTTGTGCAAACAGACTGGCCATCTAGTCCTTTGAGCCGGTGTTAAATATTAAAATATTCATGAACAGTGCGACGTTTGCGAGGCGCTGTAAAAAGGCTAAAAATATGGCTGGCTTATCTGATAGGCACGTCTGTCTGCGTATTGTGAATATCATGAATATTTTGTTTGTGGTGTTGGTACTATTGGATAATATGTCAAGATAACGAACTTAAAATCTGAATTGGACGTTGGATGGGGCCAATGAAGTTAGTGATTGTAATTCACAGTCATGCAGCTTTATATAATTTTTTGTTAATGGTAAAGGGGTTCAGACATGGCGTTTTTCTTTCATCTGCCCTTTATCCAAGTCAACATTGAGATTTAACATCTTATGTCTCAGGATGGCGAGGGCAGTGAAATACCAAGCATTGGTTTGTAATTCATGGTGCTGTTTCGCTACTATCTGTAAGCGGTCTCATCGCTTACCATCAGGCGAACGGCAGGCTCGTCTCGCCATTCGCTGTAATAAAAAAAAAACATATTCTTTCAGCAATACCCGCTAAAGAGCTTGCTGCTTCATTTTCCGGTTTATAAGTCTATTTACAGAGTAAAGTCGTTTACATATTGGGCAACTATACCACTCTCAACTAATTCGTTTTGGAACTGAGTTGTCAACTATTATCTAATGTTTGAGTGATCTCACTATAGCAATTCAGTTTGCCCGCACATGGCGAGCCAAATAGAGCATAACTCCTGTATTGGAGGGGCTGGATATAGTAATAGATTAATGCACACCTGAGTGCTGCAAAATTGATTGTTTTAATGGTGTTTCATATACGGAGTTAGTAGTAAATACATAAATAACTCACGTCACGTGTGAACAGAAGTGTTGTTGTGCCGCCCAAAGACCATCAACCTTATTTCAACTTCTGAATATAATACGAGGCGG
This sequence comes from Hyles vespertilio, assembly GCA_009982885.2. Lineage (NCBI taxonomy): Eukaryota > Metazoa > Arthropoda > Insecta > Lepidoptera > Sphingidae > Hyles > Hyles vespertilio. The sequence continues at coordinate 5,100,793 of CM042806.1, read as the reverse complement.
GAAATTTCACCCTTAATTACGTTCATTCGTTCCAGCCACAGGACGTCCACTGCTGAACATAGGCTTCAATCAATGATCTTGATATTCACCCTTAAGTAACTGATGAGGTTATTATATTAAAAAAAAACACATAAAGTAAATTGCATATTATGTCATTAAACGGGCGAATAAGTTTAAAAAACTCTTAAATTGAAACAACAAAACCGTCCCTAAAATAAAGAAAATGTCATCTAAGTTAATTTTACCACACTATGCTTGCAAATAACATAAATGTGTTACTATGAGCATATCTTTAGTCCGTCTTATTACATCGCAACTCGCAAATATTTCCCGCCATGAACAATGGAATTAGACCTTAGTTAAGACAACAGACCTTGTAATCGAGGCATCTATTTGTAAATTGGTCGGAGAAGGCAAGAATCGTGTTGTACGGCCTTAAAGCCCTCGGGCGTACAAAGTAAACATGCTTTAGATGTTTTTGAAGAGTAAAATGTACTATTTTGAGTAAATTTTATAAAATTTCTCATTGTGATATAACAAGGCAGGGACCTTGTATTCTACTGACAAAGGGTTTTTTTTTATACTGGCCTGGCATAGTGGCGGCATTGCACCTGATGGAAAGTGCCAATGCCGCCCAGGCAGAGTATCCAGCAGTAGTATGCCAATGGAAACAATTATGCCGGCCTGCTAAGGTGCCTCTTCACACCGCGGCGGAAGGACCCAGGATTGTAGGAAGGAGGGAACACGTGCGCCGGCAAACAATTCCACAGCCTGACGGTGCGGCACAAAAACGAATTTGAGAACCGTTTGGTTCGCGCCGGGATGGTGTGGACCGTCAAGCTATGGCTTTGCAAGCCAGCACGCGTGGTTCTGGTTAGGAATGGAGAGGAGGGTAGCAAGTTGAACAATTCTTCAGAGCACTCACCGTGATACAGGCGGTAGAACACGCTTAGAGAGGCGACATCTCTCCGGAGTTGTAGCGACTCCAAGTTGCTCGTAACGTCTGCATCATTCACAATGCGGATGGCCCGCCTCTGCAATCCATCCAAGGCATCGAGCAGGTACTGAGCGGATCCATCCCAGAGGTGCGAGCAGTACTCCATACCCGGCCGGACCCGCGCTTTATATAAGCGACAAAGCTGACCGGGCGTGAAAAACCGACGCACCCTGTTCAGGACTCCAACCCTGCGTGATGTGGCAGATATTACGCTCTCGATGTGATTCCTTGGATTGAGATCACAGTGGATATCCACACCAAGGATACTCAGGTCATTCCGCACTGAGAGGGGAGTACCCTGAAGAATGGGGAGGGGAGAGAACGGGGATTTTTTGCACGTGAACGCACACACCTGGGTTTTCTTGGCATTGAACTCAACCATATTCCTGGAACCCCATGTAGAAATGAGATTCAAGGTCCGGTTGAGCTCAATGACAAGATCTTCGCGTCCCTTCACAGTTTCGACACGGCAACCTGGAGGCCCGCAGTGGTATCGCCCATGAACCGTGCTGTCATCTGCATAGCAATGAATGTTGCCAAGCGACAACATGTCATTGATATGCAGAATAAACAAGGTGGGCGACAGCACCGAGCCCTGAGGAACTCCGGCATTTACCGACATGAGCGCCGAAGCGTGTCCGTCAACGACTACACGTATTCTACGCCCATGCAGAAAGCCGGAAATCCACGAACACAGGTTGCCGGGTAGACCGTATGCCGGAAGCTTGGACAGGAGACCACGGTGCCAGACCCTATCAAACGCCTGCAATGTCGAGGCTCACAGCAAGAGCCTCGCCACGCCGGTCAATCGCCTCACCCCAGCGATGCAGGACAAACGCTAGAAGATCACACGTCGATCGATTATGACGGAAACCGTATTGTCGGTCACTGATCAACGAGTGATCCTCCAGGTAGCGGATCAATTGAGCGTTTATGATCCGCTCCATGACCTTACACATCACTGAGGTGATAGCGATAGGGCGGTAATTGGTAGGGTCCGACCGATCACCCTTTTTGGGGATCGATTGCACATTGGCCTCCCTCCAAGATTCCGGCACAACACCTGTGCGGTAGGACGCTCGGTAGAGGCGAGTCAGTGCTGGAGACAACTCGGCTGCACAAGCCCTCAAAACCACCGCTGGTATCCCATCCGGACCACTGGCTTTCCGCACATCGAGAGTCCGTAACTCACGTCGCACATCACACTGCCTGATGCGAATATCTGCCATTGAGAAACCGCAATCAGGCAGCGTAGGCAGCGACTGGGAACCACGGTCTTCGAGGCGGGAAGTAGCCGCAAAGAGATTCGCCAGCAAGGCAGCCTTCTCTTGCGGCTTGTGGGCCAGCATTCCTTCTGGGTACCTCAGCGGCGGCAACGCTGGACGGCAGAAGTTAGATTGAACGGCCCTGGCCAACCTCCAATAAGCACGACTGTTAGTTGGGTGATCGGCCAACGCACGCCCAATCCTGCTAACGCGCTGGGCATCCGCCCTAACGTAGGCCTTCTTGCAGGCCTTGGAGGCACGGTTGTAGGCTTCTTTGAGGGAACTGATATTCGGATCCTTCATGGCGCGACCCCTGATCCAAGCGCGATACGCCGCCTGTTTGTCACCGACAGCATCGGCGCAGGCACGATTGAACCAGGAGCGTTCACGGCCCTTACTGGCGATCTCAGAGGAAGGAATGTAATATTCCATTCCAAGTCTGATCTCGTCAGCAATAGCGTTGGCACTCGCTGAGGGATTTTTACCCTCAAAGCAGCGCTGCCTCCAAGAGATGGATGCGAAATATTCCCGCATACCATCCCAATCTGCCGACGAGTAATGCCAGACCCTACGCCTCACCTGCACGGGACGTGGAGGTGATGCGATCGGTACTGATGACCCAACCAGGCAGTGATCGGAAGTGCCCAGAGGCGCACTAACGGTCACACGATACCCGGCTGGGTGACTCGCCAGCAAAGCAGAAAGAAAGGTCCAGCAGAGAAGGCGCATGACTCGCCACATCCGGGATCCTGGTGGGCTGGTTCACCAGTTGTGTCAAGTCATGAGTCAGAGCGAATGCATGGGCAGCTCTGCCAGCATGATCAGTCTTGGAGGAGCCCAGCCACAGTTCGTGATGAGCATTGAAATCCCCCAAGACCACCATTTCGCCCGACGGGAACTGCGCCTGCGCGTCATCAGCCGCCTGGCTAAGATACCTGAACAGCCGAGTCGTCTCATCGTCCTTGTTGTGAGACCTGTAAAGGCACACGTAGATGCGGCTCAAGGAACCTAGATCCACGTGCACCCACAGAGCGGAGAAGGAGGGGTCCTCCATGCAGTGCAAACGGCGACAGCAGATGTCCGACCGAACATACAAGCATACCCCGGCTTTTTTATACACGTTTGGCGTTGATATTCTTGTGCAAGGCATATAGAACTGTCAGTACCGAAGCTTTGCCTGTCCTGGCGGGTGTACTTCCGGTCGATCTGGAGGTGCAACGTCGCGCCGCCATGTATTACTCTACTAGGGAGAATATGGATAAAAGATTTTTAACTGCACGTGAACTCTTAAAAGTCGACAGATTATTTAAACCGCTTCCTATGGTATATAGCGAACTATTAGATGAATGGCAAAATAGATGGGAGGCATTTATACCAATATTTTCCTTGCGTGCGTGATCGTTTGATGAAGACATGGCTAGATGTCGATTATTGCGTATCACAGTTCCTCACCGGCCATGGTAACTTTAAGTCTAAACTATACTCTTTTAAGCTTGTGGAATCGCCTGCTTGCCCATGTTCAACAGCAAATTGCGAATATGAACAATCCGCGCATCATATACTTTGGGAGTGTAGTCTTTGGCAGAATGAGCGTAAAACCATACTGGATAGTATGCAAATATCATCTGGAGTTGTATACTACACGGACCTTGTAGAGACTAGGACGAATTTCCGTGCTTTCCGGCGTTTTTGCCATACCTATTACTGGAATCAAGTGTAACAGCTCACATATTAGGTCCCATTTAAATGTAATAAGGATTTGATCCGTGGTGCTTTACAGCTGGCTTCTCCGACTGTAAAAGTCTTTTTGCGAGGTTATTTACCTCTTTATTTCATTGTTTTGTCACCCGCTTTGCACGGAGGGAAGTGGACAATAATTTATTTCCAACTCCTCCTATTAATTTAACTTTCTGATTGATTTCGTTGCGGGTGAAGACAAGTTAGACATTCCCGGAGACTCGCCGAGCTTCAATGCTCGGTGTCATTACATTGCGTGCCACTGTTGATCCTGGCTTACAGGAGTTGCAGTGATGGGTGTGAGGGCGGGACAGTCTCAGAAGGACCTGCTCTGTTTAATTGCACTGTCATGGTTGAAAGAATGGGATTGGTGCAGAACGAAGGGCTTAAGTTCGGGCACTAAGAAGGCCGAATGGGCACCGGCACGAAAGGGTCGGCAGGAAGCGAGTTGATCCGCCGGACGGAAGGGCCCCCGTACCCTCCCGGGATGGGCCGCCGAGACCCCACTTCCGGTCACCAACTGGCATGATGGACCCACCCAAGATTATGCGCGGCATAGTGAGGCAACCTCTTGAGGTGGTTAGCCCCTGTACTATACCGCGGGCGGCCAGCGGTCAACCGTTTCTACGGGTCTCCCTGGCCGGCGGATCAACATTCCTCCTTTCGACAAACGACCAAAAATACCCACACGGTACAATCTCATGCCTGGACTCAAGCTCCTCGAAAAAACCGGAAAACCATGAGCTGATCCCGGAACACGATCCCCTTATGGAGATCACTATGACGGCCTTTACGCCTCGTGGACGGTGGTCGCTACCCGGGCGGACACTTAAGTCCTACCACCACGAACTGTATCACTCATTTGGCACTACCCAGGGGTCAAGTGTAGGGAATCTAGGGTCAAAGCCTACGGACGCGAGTGACGTTAACCCCCTCGAATGAACTCTACTGCGGTAAAGTGTGGTGCGATGGTAAAAAAAGCGAAGACTTGTGGACAGAAGTCGGACGTTCGCAACAAAACCCTTTGATCCGTGCCACAAAAACCGACGACAATCGGATTCGAGGCGGACGCATCTGTGGACGTTAAATACCTATAACAGACGCACAAATCACCTCCTTTATACGTCGGCGGACGCAACCGAATACGACGTCGTGTATAGTAGGCATTAGAAAGACATAAATGCTCAAGGTCATTTGCTCGGTACGTGGCTTATCTTATTTTAATGTTTTATAATTTAAAAATATAGGGTTTTTGTACTAAATAATATTATTTATGTGAATTTAGTAGTATCTATCTATTTATTTATTGAATTAAGTATACTGAGATATAAAAATGTCTACTATACAGTACATTACACCAAATCCTTGCCTTTACTCATTTCCTTTTATTTTCAACACTATTACATCGCAAGTAAAATGAACCGATTCCAGGAATATTGGGTACTTGGTATACAATATGGAAATGAGTAACTATTCTCCAATGCGCTCTCTTGTGCCGTCAAGGTCTTTTTTAGGTTATCGGTATTAAATCGGTTCCCGTATATAAGGGTAACCTTTATAATTTGCATTGGTTACCGTCATAACGGGTCCCCAAATCTTAAAGGTTACCGAAATTCGTCGATACCGGTACCGTTATTTGCAACCGGTTTCGATCCCTGCCCTGGACCGTCGGACGAACTGCACTGCGGTTCGTCGGACTTCAAGCAATAAAGCAACCTAACGTCATTGAAATAGGGGCTATTTTAAATAAAAACTCCAATATGGCGCTTACGACAGGAAAGGGGTTATTATCCCATCAAAAACACCCTGCAAAAAAATCCAAGTCTCGCAGCTCAGGTTTTCTACCGCAAAAAGTTGTGAGATGCATGTAATACCAAATCGATTAATCTATTTAAAAGTAGTTTATTTAAAAGTATTAGTGAGTAAAAGTATTATTGTACTTACACAAAATTAAGGCTAATAATAGGTATCAATTTATCACAAATATAGTGGATTTGATTATTACTGTTCTTTCTTTCATGGTAATAGATATTTTCGAGCTATTTAGTCTATTTATTTGCTAGTTATTCTTCGTCATGTTTTTCTAGAGGAATGTTGTACAGTTTCATGGGCTGAATACACTCTTTCTTTCTCTATGCCTCATATGTATAGATACCTATCTACAACTATTATTCCATTACATACGGGTACAATGATTCATTAACTGCAAATGTAACTTTGTAATCCTATACATTTATATGGGATTACAAAGTTATTCACGCAGTTGGTGAATCTAGAAAACTAGACACAAATTATGAAATGTTTGAATTTTTCCTTACTTTAGACACTGAACACTACTTATATTCTAAATTTGAAGGTTCTATGTCTGCTAGAAGTGCCTTAGACTTTTGATCGGTCAGTCAGTCAGTTAGTGACAAAATTAAGAAAGTTTGACTAGTTACAATTCTTAAACTAGTGGTTCAAATTGAATGAAATTTTAAACATGCCGTGTTTACACAATGCCTGCTTAGTAACTAAAAATTCAGGCTTCTTGCTATAACCACAACGAAGTTATAGGGGGTTGAAAATGGTCTGAATTGCTTCGAGAAAAGGATAGTAGGACAGTGCCGCTTTTTAGCTCGACTTGGAGGGGGCACTGCCGTGCCCCCAGATTTGGTGGTTATTGTTTGCAACATACTTTAGTAATGATATCTATTTTATGTTATGAAACATAATTATCATGCCTCATACGTATATACGTATCTTCTGTGTACCTCAGTTAATTTTACTTTTGTTTTAGTATATAATATTTATACATCCTTTAGGAACATTTGAAGTATAACATCCGGAAAAAATAATACGACTAATGGTTTTCATATGCAAACAATAACCTTATAAAATATACATTCCAGCAACTCAGCAAGAAATGTTTCCAGAAGCATCTAATAAAGCTGGTTTGTTGAATGCGATGCGAGCGCCGGCCGCGTTCAATATTCACGAGGGGGTCCCGCGGGAACTCCGCGACTTGTACATCGTGTAGCTCAATTTTATAGCGATGTAACATGCGTAACCAGTTGTACAAGGAATCTCGGGATCTATCTCGTGATGTAGACATATGTAGATTTAATAAGATTTAAATGCTTCTTGAATTTTAACAGTACATACGTAAAATTACGCCTTTTAACCAGAATTCGTATTACAAAGGTGCTACCAGGTCGTTTCGCCTTGTGTGTTTCGTCCCACGATAGGATAGGAGGCGAGCCTATCGCCATATCGGGCGCAAATTCCTGACTCCGGTGGCCGATGTTGAAAAGAAAAATCCAGTAACACTGCCCGACTCGGGATTCTTCGTATGAATTACTTTACTATTACATAGGTTGTTCCATTAGTAACCTGTGAAGCTTGATAGTAATTCACTTCTACTTGAAAGTTCCTATCAATATATGATATCGCGGACAGTAACCATTATACGCAATTAATTGTACGACTAAAGATGTTTTTAGGGCATTGCTTTTATTAATTAATACGTGGAAAAGTATTGCGGAATACATAAAATGTCTAGAATATATTAAGGAAAATATTACTGCGTTTCATGTTAATCCAACCATATAACTCTGTTTGTAGCAGGTTGGGTGACTACTATGATGTTTTTGTGTTTTGATTGTATTCCTATAATATTATCTGTATCTGTATCAGCCCATATACGTCCCACTGCAGGGCACGGGCCTCCTCTACAATCGAGAATACGATTGAGAGTGGTTAGGCCATATAGTCCACCACGCTGGCCTTGTGCGGGTTGGCGGACTTACATACCATAGAAATCCTTATAAATCGCTATGGTATGCAGGTTTCCTCACGATGTTTTCCTTCACCGTTTTAGTGCGTGGTGATTGATTACCAATACACTCTGAAAAGTCAGAGGTGTGCCCTGGGATTCGAACCCGCGACCACTGCGAACATGTTGGCAGCCGCGTCTAGTCCGATTACCAACAGGCCACCACGCACTATAATATTAATGTAATGCATAATAACGCATAATATTAATGTAAGGTTAATTATTTATAGATAATATTAATGTGTCTGTATACAATAATAACGGGATGACGTGTTTGAAATTGAAAAAAACATCCTTTAAAATAAAGAGAAAAAAAAAACTTTACGCCGACAATATTATTATACACTTGAATGACTACTGGTGCCCTGTAAATGCCTCTTAGTCTGGGAACAAGTGCCCCGAGACTTGCTTCAGGTTTTTACTTCGTATGCGTAGAGAACGCTTACCGAGCGAATTTTTATGCGCCAAGTAGCGACTCCTCTTAATAGTTACCAAAGCAAAAATCAATACTTATCAGTGAAAACCGAGCCCGAACATGTTATTTTATCGTACTATCTTTTTTATGAAACTTATCTACAGTGTTTTACAGCATATTATCGGTGTTTGCGAAAAATATGTTAAAGATTATTTATTTATTTCATAATAACATATTATTTCAATTCCATAACAGGACATATCTTTTCTGTGGTCAAATTAGAATTACTACAAAGAAATTTTCACCTAAAGAACCCAATAAGCGAGAAATGCAATAATAATTGTATCATATTTTATGCACAGCTATTGATTGTCAGTAAGGGATGGAATTCGAGTATTTAGTCCGGAAATTATTTTTATAGGATTTTCCGTGAAACCCGAAACTAGAAATTTTCTAGTAACACAGTTATTTTTTCTGTTATGGACATTCGATACAAAGGCTGCACTGAAATGCATTGGACCAGCGCATAGCAATCACATGCACAATAGAAATAGTTCTTGTCAAGGCCGAAATATTAAAGTTTATGATAAATGCTGCTTGCTCCATACAAGAAATTCGGGCCAAGGACAACTGCAGATACAAAGTAATTATGGAACGGGATGAGATGTCTGAAGTTGAAATTATACAGCAATATATCGTGGCTTAATGGACTGCAATTTATTTAGATAGATGGAATTTTATGAAATAAGTTGGCAACCCTAATGTATCTGTGACTTGGCTTAATAACTTATATCTTTGGAAAATATCAACAGACATGGTTGTTTTACTGTTCTCTGCAAGAATTTGGATTTTTTCTACCATTCTCAATCGTCCTGTATATTTATATAGAAAATTACGTCAAGCCAAAATGAGACGATCATACATACAAGTCTTTTACTTGTATTAATAATGTAGTTATTGATGTAATATAAACTCATTTACAAAAAAAACGGGCACCTATTGGTTTGTTTGATAATTCTAGGTAGTTTTACTTTCACAATTTTGTAAATTAATAAGCAAATAATCGTTTTCGTCAGTATTATCATAAAATTTTGATAAAATTTATGGGTTTTAATGCTAAACTTCACTAGTAGTGTATGCTCGCTAGTAGTGCATATGCTCGTGAAGTAAAAGTTAACAAAGATTTTTGTTTGTTTTTTCTTTAATAAAGTAAAAGCAGATAAATGTTTAGTATCGAGTGTGACCCCCTCTAGCTGAAATCACAGCTTGAATTCGTCTGGGTATGCTAGCGAGGATATCCCGGATACTTGCTTGCGGAATACGTTCCCACTCCCCGGTAATCACATTCTTCAGCTCTCTGATGGTCTGCGGAACCGGTTGTACTGATCTCACGCGTCGTTTCAGAACGTCCCAGACATGCTCTATAGGATTGAGGTCGGGACTTCGAGCTGGCCAATCCAAACGACGAATGCCGACCTCTTGCACATACGCTTCCACATCGCCAGACCGGTGGACGCGAGCGTTGTCGTCCATAAAAATTGAGTCTTCGCCTAAAGCGGGCATGCGGGTTGTGCATGAGGAATTAGAACTTCCGTTATGTATCGATGTCCAGTCAGTGAGCCGTTTTCAATGAAGACTAACTCTGTACGATCCATTGAATTTATTCCTGCCCAAAACATAACCATAAGGTGTGATTTCTTCAAAACAAGCATCTGCAAAGCTTTCTCCTCGTCTTCGTAGCACTCGCCGACGTCGATCTTCACCGAACAGAGATATTCTGGCTTCATCGGAGAACAATACTCTATTCCAGTCTTCTTGAGTCCATGACTCACAAATTCGAGCAAATCTAAGCCTGGCAACTCTGTGCTCACGGAGTAACTTAGGGCCGCGGGCCGGGCAATGACTGCGTATATTGGCCGCGAGAAGCCTCATCCTGACCGTCCATAGACTAATATGCACATTTCTTACTTCTTCGAGGTTGTTCTTAAGGTCCACATACGAAGACTTGCGATTTCTCAATGCGCGACTCACAAGAAAACGATCATCCCGTAGTTGGGTACATGGTTTTCTTCCAGAACCAGGCCTTCTCTCGACGGAACCGGTGTCTTGATACCGCTGCCAGGTCCTTGGAACCGTCGAGCGACTCACACTTAGCCTCTGAGCCACGAAGCATTGGCTGCAACCCTCTTCGAGCAGCGCAATAATTTTGGTAGCTTTTACCACTCTCTAACATTATTGAGACAGCTAAACAGCAATAAATGAAGCTTTGACAATTAAGAATATGAAATAAATTCATAAAAATTGACTAAAAGTTATGAAAACCGATATTATCTTTTGGAACTTCGCACCAAAAATGTAGGATAAAAAGTGGTTTTCTGTAAAAATGAGCATCAAACGAACATTTGAATTTAGAACGTACTGTTTTAAACACCACGGCATTTTTAAAACCGGCCAGTAACATGTACAAATGATTGAAATCATTTTGGTACCGTATTTTTTTAAAGAAGAATTAAAATCAAAACTGCCCGTTTTTTTTTTGCAAATGAGTGTATTAATAGACATAGGTAAAATATAAGTCTGTTATTTCTATAAAATGTTTTATTTTCCAAGAACACGAAGACAATAGGACGTCGTTGCTTCAGTGAATTCTATGGAGATACCTGTTGCGCGTTTTTCAGACACGTTCAATATTTTTAATTACTGTTTTTCTGTTGTCATTATTTTAATTGTTTCGTAAGTAAGTGATTGGATTGAAATTTGGAGGGGCTACTTATTAAAAACGAATTTCATTTCATGTCTATTTTTAGGGGTCAAATATTACGGAGAATGAGAAAATGTGATTGCAAATTACACATTTTTCTTTTTTCAGATTTGGGTTGCTTTACATTTAGCAGTTTTTGTTAATCTCTTTCAGCTGCCCCTACCTGCCTCCCCTTGGCGACGCCCTTGCGCGTACACAATATTATGTTTAATGTAACTCAACTAAGAAGTGCTTTCAATAAAATTATCATGATCTTTAGTCAAGTTAACAAAGTAATCATGTGTACCCAACACAGCTCGCATGATCCACACAGATCAGATGGGATTTATGTAAAAAGCTTGAATTAACTGCGACCTACATGTGTATTGTTTGTTATTTACAAGTCTTCATATTTGAGGAGTAATGTACGTGAATTGTTTGGTACCTAATTATTAAGCAATTATTGTATATACGGGCTACAATTCAATTCAACAGGTAGGCATCGGTAATCTTATATACATATATAAAAATGAAACCCGTTTCGCGTTGTCCCGGCATCACGTGTGAACGGCTGAACCGATTTCGATAATTCTTTTATTAAAATGTTTGTGGAAGTCCAAGGATGGTTTTTACGGCGAGAAAATTTCGAATAATTGCCAGAAAAGCCTTAAAAACAGCCCTTTTCTTTACCCCATACAAACATTTTCTAACTAAAACATTGAGTCAATTTGAGCTTTATGGCTATTGTATAAAGTTCATATTAAATTACAAGCACTCATTGTTGTTTAAACAATGTAGGTATATTCCTAACGTCAAAGAGTCAATTTGCACTTTATTACCGCTATACAAAATTCAAATTCAATCATATCTATCAAAACAATGTGCGTGATTTTCCCATACAATATGTTCATGGGTTTGTAACTGTCAAACATTTAATTTTCACCCTGTCGATATGGTAAACTCTGCCCTCAAATTAAAGAACGTATTTAAATAAAGGTTTCGAATCGAAAACATATATCCACAATATTCGATTAATGGCGTATTTTAGATTTTAAAGAAGTAAAATATTGACAGTAGTGAAAATGGATTGACATTTTAATTGATTTTAATTGTTTATGCATGCGTTCAGAAATTTATTTTGTATAAACTAAGGAGAATATATCTAGCTAAATTAATATAGGACAATGAAATAAATAATGTTTACACGTAATGGTAGATTTACATGTTGGCTGAGGCTGGGTCAACGTCTACCAACTCCAAGCTATTAACTATGAAAAAGTTGTTTGGCCAGCCGAGCCAAACACTCCGTTTACACGCTGGCGTTGGTGGAGGCTGGCTGAGGTTGGCCAAGCGTGTAAATACCCGCCCAGTGGTCAAGGGGCGCCAGAATTCCACCACGGTATCCCCTGCCTGTCGTAAGAGGCGACTAAAAGGGGTCATCGGGGTCGCTAAGCACACAGCGGGGGCTGTGTGCTCACGTCGGGAGTGACCCCGAGATGGGCGGCAGAACGTGTGGCCTCGTGTCTGTCGCGGACGCCCATCTCACCATGGGCGTCCGAAGTAGGGAAAGAGGGGGCATCTGCGCCCTCCCAACATGTGAGGAGCCATATTTGGCAGTGCGCCGGGTGACACGGCGAGTTAAATGGGCGCCATTCGCCTGTCCACATCGCCTGTCACCCATAACGCGCGTGATGGCCACCGAGAGGTTTTAGTCGGTATGCCGGCAAAAGATCTTTTTAGATCTCGGTAGGGACCCAGCCCGATAACAGGCTGGAAGGCCGGAGACCCCGACACGCCCCTTCCGATCTCCCCCGAGTGTCGGAAAGAAGGCTAAAGGAGCTTTACTCTCGTTAAAAAAAAAAAAAAAAGCCTGTAAATACAGCATAAGAAGTTATACTTACTCCTTTTCAAGATCAAATGCCATTTTTATCACGAATTTTTACAGTGGCCTTTCCTTCGCTATAATTCACTGATAGAAATGTACATCGTATCGGACCGAGATAGGTTATATTATACCTAAAGGGGGTAAAAAAGGGTTGAAATGTTATATCTAAGAAAATCGAAACCACTGAAGTTATGTCTATAAAAAAAATATTTTAACTCTTTATTACTAACAAAAAGTAATGGCGTGCAATATTTTTTGGATAAATAGCATTTTGGTGCTGAAATAAGGGAAGGATTATTGGATGGACAGTAAAAAACTCTAAAGTTTTTAATGTCAAAAATTCATAAGCCAATCTTTATATGTATATATATATATGGATGTATATGGAGAGAAGGGGCATAAAATAAAATAGAATGGAAGGTACGGGACAGGGCTGGGATAGCTGACAGATTTGTTAGGACGAATGTAAATGCACGTTATAAAACGGGATGGATAATAAAGAGAAGGGACGGGACGGATTGGGAAGAGACTGAACAGGCGGATGAGACGGGATTGAGCCGGACAGTAGGATAGCTATGTCAAGTTTAGATATACAAGAATTGATACGAAAAACAACATGTTTCTGGTGTAGAGTGGAATCAAAAAATATATGCACCCAGGCGAAGCTGGGTCGGGCCGCTAGTTTAAACATATTTATTAAATTATTAGGTAATGGGCTATTTTAAATGTGATGAATGACAAATACATTAAATTAATCGTTAAAAATACTGAAGTGGTAATTTGGCAAATAGATGATTAAATTGTATGAGTGAAAACAAAATACGCACTACCTTATTTTCTTTGTGAAGCGAGAGCAGACTATAGTTAAGTAATATAAAAATAAATATGACTCTTAGCTATGTTGCCTTTAATCCATTAGAACGACATGAAAAGCCATTCTGTGACACTTGTGCGGCGACATTGAAAAGGAAAATCTTGCATATTACCCACCGGTTTAATGAAAATATACCAACAATACAATGCTTGAGAATTCGTCATATGAAGATGGTAAATTATATGAATGAATATTTATTTTAAAACAAAGACACTCCTTATACCCTCCTATTCCGGTAATTATTTTCAGTTTTAACAGTACACTGAGGCATATCAACACGTTCGCTCGTCGGCTATGGTTGGACCATACTAAAATCAAATAAGAACACACTCATATATGTGATCTTATTTCTCTTGCCGTTTTTAGGCCGTTATTTATTTACTAGCGGCCCGGCCCAGCTTCGCCTGGGTGCATACATTTTTTGATTCCGCTCCACACCAAATACATGTTATTTTTCCTATAAACTCTTGTATACCTAAACTTGACGTAGCTGTCCTACTGTCCGGCTCAATCCCGTCTCATCCGTCTATTCAATCTCTTCCCGAACCGTCCCGTCCTTTCTCTTTATTATCCATCCCGTCTTATAACGTGCATTTACATTTGGTCCTATCAAATCTGTCAGCTATCCCAGTCCTCTCCCGTACCTACCACTCTATTATATCCCGTCTCTCCATATACATATACATATAAAGATTGCCTTATGAAATTTTGACATTAAAATTTTAAGCGTTTTTTATTGTTCATCCAATATTCCTTCCCTTATTTCAGCACCAAAATGCTGTTTTTCCAAATAATATTGCACGCCATTACTTTTTGTTAGTAATAAAGTAATAATAAACATTTTAAAAAAAGAATTGGCCAAATTGGTCCAGGCGTTGTTGAGTTTTGCGCTTACCAACACATTTTGCGATTCATTTTTATATTATAGAAAAAGAAGATATAGTCCACCCCGCTGCCTTAGTGCGGGTTGGCGGATTTTATTTGACGTAGAAATTAATCCGATAAGTCAGAGGTGTGCCCTGAGATTTGAACCCGTGACCATCGTAAACTTGTTGGCAGTCGCGTCTAGTACGTTACCATATACAAATTAATAAAACCTTTATACTGCCTTACCAGGTGACGTAAGTAATAAAACAAATATTTAAAAATATAAAACTGCATATCGTTTCATTATAATGTCTAGATACGGCATCAACGTACCATTTTTTTATACTTGAGTCTGAAAACAATACTAATGCGGAATTTAAATTTGTCCCCCAGCACATCTAAAAGTATCAATTCAAAAAACAATGACGTTTATGAAAACGAAAAATTATAATTAGATATATTTTGGTGTACTCCGGCAAAACGCTTCGATAGAGTATACCTTGTTTAAAACTGTTGCAATAATCTAAAAAAACAATGGGCTATTTTGGTAGATATGGACATCGTTTTATTTTACATTTAACAAAATTACGCGCAAGACGCCGTATCTAGATAATATTATATACACGTTGTACACATTTTTTGAATTTTGTTCTATTTCGTCAGCCGTCAATGAAAGACAATGGAAAGATAGATCATTTTACGTTGGATGGTAGTTGAAGCTGGACCGTCTTTTACGTCTCCCGTCAAATAAACAAAGATCATCCTATATTGGCTGGACGCATCACGTTTGAACGATACCCAAAAAAAAGGTTTTTAGTATCTTCCTTAGAATTTTTCCAATTTTTCTCACTCCTAAAACCTTCCCAGAACTTTTACGAATATTTCAAGACCAAAATAAACTAAATCGGTTCAGCCGTTCACACGTGATGCCGTGACAACGCGAAACGGGTTTCATTTTTATATATAGATTATTTATTTATTTATTCTTAACTGCACAAAAAAGGATAAACACTTAAATATATTCATCCATCCATCAGCCAAAGGAAGTCCACTGCTGAACATAGGCCTCCCCCAATGATTTCCACAGAGACCTGTTGGAGGCAGCCTGCATCCAGCGACGTCCCGCGACCTTTACCAGGTCGTCGGACCATCTTGTGGGTGGACGTCCTACGCTGCGCTGTCCGCTACGTGGCCTCCATTCGAGCACTTTCCGACCCCATCGGTCATCAGATCTCCGCGCTATGTGCCCTGCCCATTGCCACTTCAACTTGCTAATCCGGTGGGCTATGTCGGTTATTTTAGTTCTCCTACGGATCTCCTCATTCCTGATTCGATCTCGTAGGGAAACCCCGAGCATAGCCCTCTCCATAGCTCGTTGAGTGACTTTGAGCTTCCTAATAAGGCCCATAGTGAGAGGCCACGTCTCGGTGCCGTAAGTCATCACTGGCAACACACAACTATCGAAGACTTTCGATTTAAGGCACTGAGGTATTTTGGACGAGAAGACGTCGCGTAGTTTCCCGAACGCTGCCCAACCGAGTTGGATTCGACGATTGACCTCTCTCTCGAAGTTGGACCTGCCTAACCGGACCACTTGTCCTAAATAGACATATTCGTCAACAACTTCAAGAGTCGAGCCCCCAACACCGATGGGGGTGGGCATAACATGGACATTCGACATGATCTTCGTTTTGTCCATGTTCATTTTAAGACCCACCTGTTGGGAGACTCGATTGAGGTCTTCGAGCATAGTGCTAAGGTCTTCCAGCGATTCTGCCAAGACTACAATATCGTCGGCAAACCGAAGGTGAGTGATATACTCGCCGTTGATGTTGATGCCGAATCCTTTCCACTGCAAGAGCTTGAAGGCATTTTCCAGCGCGGCAGTGAACAGTTTCGGAGATATGACATCTCCCTGTCTCACGCCTCTCTGTAGTGGAATTGCCTTCGTACTCTGATCTTGTACTCGGACCGACATGGTGGCGTTGTTGTATATACACTTCAACACTTCGATGTACCGATAGTCGATATGGCACCGCTGGAGAGACTGTAGCACAGCCCAAGTCTCGATCGAATCAAAGGCTTTCTCATAGTCCACAAACGCTAAACAAAGCGGCAAGTTATATTCCTCGGTTTTTTGTATAACTTGCCGAAGCGTATGGATATGGTCTATGGTACTAAAGCCTTTTCGGAAACCGGCTTGTTCGGGAGGCTGGAAGTCATCAAACCTGCGTTCGAGACGATTTGTGATGACCCTCGAAAACAACTTATAGACATGGCTCAGAAGCGAGATGGGCCTGTAGTTCTTCAGCAAAGTGTTATCACCTTTTTTGAAGAACAAGACCACCACGCTCCTGCTCCATGCCTCCGGCGTTGAACCCTCGAGAAGGACAGAATTGAAGAGCCTCTGAAGGACCTTCAGTATTGGCGTTCCGCCCGCTTTCAGAAGCTCTGAAGTGATTCCGTCCTCGCCCGGCGCCTTGTTGTTTTTAAGTTGCTTCAGGGCCATTTCAATCTCACACAGGCTGATGTCCGGGATATCATCGCTAAAGTGTCGGATTAACTCGGCTCTCGGGTCTTCGGCCGAGCTAACAGCAGGTTGGGCAACCGAGGTATAAAGCTGTCCGTAGAACCTCTCAATCTCCCTTAATACCTCTGCCCTCGTCGATACCACGCGGCCGTCGTCCGTCTTCAGCCTAGACAACTGGCTTTGCCCAATAGATAAGTCTCTTGCAAACACTTTGGAGCCTCCGTTCCGCTCAATTGTCTCCTTAATGCTCACAGTATTGTGAGCACGGACATCGTGTCGCAAGGACTTCCAGATCTTTCTATTGAGCCGCCGATATGCTTCGGCGTCATCGGAAGACTGCAGCGTTAAAGATCGACGTTCGGCCATGAGGTCAAGAGTGTGGATCGAGAGTTTTTGTGGTCTATCTCTACGGCGGGGTCTAAAATACTTAGATCCCACCGTATGGACAGCTTCTACCAAACCCCTGTTAAGCTCGTCCACTGCAAGGTTTTCTTCTAGACAATCAAAGCGATTTGTAAGCTCGAGTTGAAAGCTTTCGGGGTTTTGGATATGTGCGCGAGTAGGTCGGAGCGTAGATTTCATCAAGCGACGCCTTTCCGATTGGACATTGATATTCAGTGTGCCTCTAACCATTCGGTGATCACTGCCGGTTTTCACCCTGTTGATCACAGAGACATCTCTGAATATCCGTCTATTCGTCGTCAAGATGAAATCTATCTCGTTTCTCGTAGAACCGTCAGGACTCAACCAGGTCCATTTCCTGTGAGGCGGCTTCTGGAAAAAAGAGTTCATCGCAAAGAGTCCCTCTTTTTCCAGAAAGTCGGCCAGCCTCTGACCCCTGAGGTTCCGTTGCCTGTGTCCAAATTGCCCCACTTTCAACTCTGCATCGCTTCTCTTGCCCAACTTTGCGTTGAAGTCTCCCATAACAACATTGAAGTAGGTTTTGGAAGTATGTATGGCCCGACTTATGTCCTCATACATCTCCTCTACTTCTTCATCTGGGTGTGTCGAGGTCGGCGCGTATACCTGTATGACCTTCAACGAATATCTTTTTGATATTCTGAGTATAAGGTATACTACCCTGCTCGACACACTTTCGATGGATACGATGTTGTTGATGAGAGACCTGTGGACGAGAAATCCGACACCTCCTCGGGACTGTTGGTCGTCCCCCCGGTAGAAGAGCAGGTTACCAGACTTCAGGGTTATCGTATCCTCCCCGATTCTTCGGACTTCCGATAACCCCAGAATGTCCCAGTGTAACCTGCTCAATTCTTCTTCCAGTTCGACAATCTTCTCGTCTGTCCTCAATGTGCGTACGTTGTGTGTTACCAGGGCCAGTCGTCGTCGGGGGTGGTAGCCGGGGCCAACCCGGGGATTCTTAGCACCCCCTGCCCCACCGTAACCATGACTGCTACCATAGCCAGGAATAGTGGGGCTGCCGGGGACTGGGGGCCTGGTCTCTATTTGTGTCGCCATTGTGGGGGTATTTGCCGTTACTCGCCACGCTTGGCAGGCGGTTGGCGAGCGCAGTAGGGGACTGGCGTTAATGACGCTGCTGCCCGTCATTAACCGGGGAAAGGAAATAGGATTTGTGGGTATAGGATGTTATAGGAAAGGAAAGTATGGCCTGAGGGAGTGGATACTGCAGTCACGGAAGGGAAGTTAAGGTGACTGCAGTAGCTCGGGGGCCGAGGTCGCGTACTCGTAGCACCTATACTAGGACAGGCCATGACCACTAGATAGGAGCATCCCTGACTTAAATATATTACAAATGAGAAAAAAAAAGTACAGATGGCGGTCTTATCGCTCTAGGCGATTTCTTACAGACAACCTTTTGGATAGAAAAAAAAAGAAAAGATGAGAGGGCCAGTCTAGAAAAAAAAAAGGATACAAGCTCCAATAAAATAATAATAGACGAATTATTTATAATTAGTATTTACACAATATATGATACATAATTATATACATACACCTATTATAAATATAAATATCTTAATATATATATTTCTTGTGTGCGTGTGTATGTGACTGAACTCCTCCTAAACGACTGGACCAATTTTGATGAAATTTTTTGTGTGTGTTCGTGGAGATTCGAGAATGGTTTAGATTTACAGTTTGGTCTACTGGAAAATGTTTTTTTCAATTAATTTTTTATTTATAAGGAGTTGTTGATTTTGGTTATACCATACAAAATGTTCATGGGTTTGTAACTGTCAAACATTTAATGTTCATACCGTCAATACGGTAAACTCTTCCCTCAAATTAAATAACGTATTTAAATAAAGGTTTCGAATCGACAACATATATCCACAATATTCGATTAATGGCGTATTTTAGATTTTAAAGATGTAAAATAATGACAGTAATGAAAAGTGGTTGACATTTAAATTGGTTGTCAAATATTTATGCATACGTTCAGAAATTTAATTTGTGTAAACTAAAGAGTATATTATGAAGCTAAATAAATATAGGACAATCAAATAAATAATATTCACACGTAAGAAGTTTTACTTCTTTTCAAGATAGAATGTCACTTGAAAATGAAAAATCTTTCATAAAATAACACATAAAAATAAAAACTGAACTGAACTGAATAAAATAACAATTTTATATAATTATGGAGAATATTGCAGGGATTCTCAAATTAGGCGTTGTCTGTGTCTTGAGAAACCAGTTATATATAATTGTTACTACCGTTACTCAATGACCGTTACTACATTAATTGTGTGTGTGAGTGTATTTCTATGAAAATTTATATTTAATCTCTTTATTACTAACAAAAAGTAATGGCGTAATGTTTTTGGAAAACAGCATACTGGGGGTGAAATAAGGGATGGAATATTGCATGGATAATCAAAATCGCTAAAGTGTTTAATGTCAAAAACTTTATAAGGCACACTATTTGGATATGGAGAAACGGGATATAATAGAGTGGGAGGTAGGGGAGAGGACTGGGATAGCTGACACATTTGATAGGACGAAATGTAAATGCACGGTATAAGACGGGATGGTCAATGAAGAGAAAAGACGGGACGTATCGGGAAGTGACTGAACAGACGGGATGGGACGGAATGAGCAGGACAGTAGGATAGCTAATTCATGTTTAGGTATTACAAGAGCTTATACGAAAAATAACATGTATTTGGTGTGGAGTAAATAAAAAAATATCTGCATCCAGGCACAGGTGGGTCGGGCTTTTTTGCTATGCTAAATTCATTCAATAATAAACATTCATCCCCCCCATATACTAACTTAAGCCATAGCGAAGCCGTGGTCGGGTCATCTATGGTATCTTTTAATTGATTTTCAATGAATGTCGTCGGAAGTAGTAACAGTGTTATATATTTCCACAAGCCCCACAAATAATGATTTGAATCTGGACGCGATTGGGCTAAGAATAGAATATCAGGTGGCTAAATGGGACATAAGACTAGGTTACAGGCTTGGCATTGAAAATGGGATAAGCAGTTTAGACAACGGCTGTTCATATTGATTTTAAATTAAAATATGGACTGGAATCTGTATTTGCACCCAGGCGAAGCCGGGCCGGGCCGGCTAGTATATATATATTTCTACAGATATCTATACCATACATAAATAAATATACATAAATGACTTTCGGTTCATAATGCAAGGCAATTATTACTTTTCATTTTGGCTGTTTCAGAGATGAAAGGTAGTGATCTGTGACCATTTTTTGAATGCAGTTAGTGTTTGAGCCTGTCTCACTTTAACAGGTAGTGCATTCCACAGTCGAACAGCTTGGACTGTAAACGACTGATCCATGAACTTCGTGGTATGCACTGGCATTATCAACTTCAGGTTCTCCGACGACCTCAAGGACTTCGAATGTGTCTCATGGAGAAATAGAAAACGTTCTTTAAGATATGTAGGAGTGAGAGGATTAAACAAGATATTGTAAAGAAAATGAAGAATATGAGCATTCCGACGAAGTCGTATGGGTAACCACTTGAGCTTAGCACGAAACTCGGAAACATGATCATATTTGCGTAGACCAAATATAAATCTAATACAGAAACTTACTTATAATCTAGTGCATATTTGATCGAAGCATGACGCAGAGGCTATATCCACGAGTATCAGCTGTTTAAAATACCCTTACAAATATAGAAATGTCCCCAAAACCAATGATAAAATTTAAACAGCCCCCGTAATAATGGGGACCGCGCATATCTGAGGGTATTTCATAAAGTTCTTTTATCGCGCGTTACGTTGTAATGTGGGCTCGATAGGCAATACGCCTATTACACCGCGGGCCATGCCGCCCAATCGATGGCCCATCGTTTTATTAAGTCCATGGAAAATTCAATACATACGATCGGAATGTCCATGGGGGAAACTGCTCCCTTGGATGTCGATATCGATTTCTTTAATTGGATATAGTTTTATGTGTATCCAATGATTGGTCAATAACAGTTTGTAAGGTTTTGGTTCGAGTCTGGCGTTTTCGAAATGTATTTTGATTTCTTAGAATGGTTTGAATTGTGTATGTAAAGATGTAGAGATGCGTTAGAAATATTCGGCAACTATTGATGCAACCGTTGTACTTTTTATTTCTCCTTTTACTTTAACTTACTACAATTTTCCTGATGAAGATTAGCCTACATATAGAAAGGCATAAGTTTACACAAATACATGAAGAACATTATAACTTGAACACAGACCTACCCCAATATTTTTCTTTCTACTCTGAGGCTCTATTCTAGGTTCAGACCAACAACGTTAAGTCAGTGGTATGACAAAAATTCTACTAAAAAGCCTTTAAATATGAACGCACGTAGGCCGTTGAGCGGGGTTGAAGTAACGAACATCTGTTTTATATTAAACTTTTGACAACTTGCGCCAGGGAGGCTGATGTTATTAAAGTAATATAAATGTCATTTTGATAACATATTTCAAGGCTTTTAGTGTGTGTGCTGTTAATCGATAGGATGAGGCTTCCAAGGTAATGCTCACTGGTTGGAATCTTAAGGCAAATTTTTGAGTTTTGGGATTGTGTGTTGATTGATAGTTAATATCATACTTTCACGGCGAAGGAAGTGAAGAAACCTGTATAGGTACCTGAGCAATTCACAAGAATTTCTATAATATATGCAGTTCGTCAACGCGCATGCAACTAAGGTCTGACTTGGTCTCAATCGTGCTCTCTACTTTTAGATGTCCCGTGCCATACAGTGGACATATTTCGATATATTATAATTAAAGATGCCTTCCAGATACCCTGTAATCGATCGTGCCAGTTGCGTCACCCGCCACTGAAGCCTGTCGGAATAAGTGCGTATTATGTCTAGTCCTTTGACCTATCTAGCCACGGTTGACAGTATGATTGGTAGCGTCTGCTGCCTTAGTATTGATCATTCGCCTTTCATTCAGAAATTGTATTGGTAATCTATTTAGACTTGTATTATTCGGTATTTTTTACCTTTCTCATTACATCACGTATCTGCTGGATTCTTAAAGGCCGAGAATGCACCTCCTATTCTTTTAGTATGGCGTTTAGTCTTAACCAATTGTTTGGTTTTAAGTGCTTTGGAATAGTAATATTAGTTATAAAAGTAATTTAAATGATAAGGTTGTTTATTTTCTAAATTATTATTATCCGCAGTCTTATTTTTATCGGTTAAAGGGTGAATGTGAACTTTAACCTCAGAAACTATTTCTAGACTTCATAGTCTATACCGCCCACCACAATGTGGAAAACTTATCTCAGAAACTGGCTTGCCTTGGATTTATTCTTAGTTAGGGGTCTTATTATTATTAGTCAGATTTTCACATGATTACTTTGTAAAAGTTACTAATTGTTAGAAAAAAAATACCTTTTCTTTGTAGACGTTATCAGACATCTCTAGAATCTATGTCCGATATTACCAAATCTATCTACGGATTGGTTAAAAGGTATGGATTTGATTTCTTTCTGAAACTGAAATGATGCTGCATGTTGATCCGGGCCGCTGAGAGCAAACCGCACGTGCTCGGAATTATTTGAAAATCCATCAAAGATTCATTTCCTCCAGATACTTGTTTGCATGCCAAATGAGCCGAGCATTATTCTGTATCTGCATAATTACTTACATTTACAACTAACATACGTTTCCATAATTTATCTCGCCCTAAGCTAATTGCTTTATACGTGAGAACGAGGGACGGCAGCGCGCCGGCGACGCTGATAACTAATACAATTACAGTGAACGTGATTACACCCCCCGTCGCATCGCACATGACGTCACAAAGAATATTTATTTTGCATGGGGTAATTAGGCCCAATCAGCTGTGCTTCAGGCTATTAAGGGAGCCATCGGGCAGTCGGAGTTTTCAGGTGGTATGTGGATTTTGTTATTTGTGGTGTGGGTGCGCGGAGGTTCCGCCGCGCAGCCAAGAGTTAGATCGAAGGCGCGGGTGAGGGCGGCGCATGCCCGGGCGCCCGGCGCCCCGGCCGCGCGCCGCCGCCGCCGCCCGCCGCCGCCCGCCGAGGGGCCGCAGTCGCGCCGCGTTCGCCTGTCGACGCGCCATGGTCGCCCGACGCTGCACTTCACCGAGCACTTAGCTCTTGGAAAACCAAATCTAAAACGCTTTTATATCGTCCACGTTTGGTCGCAACCGCACGAGGATCGGGTAAGTCCGGTAGCGGTAAATCGCGTCTCTCTGTGCCTATCGGCTCCGTAGCCCAAGGTTAAAGGCTTCCGATGAGCTTTTCCCGGATAACCATCTGCGATCTCTGAAGTGGGCGGGGAGCTCGCGTGCGGGGGTGGGGGGTGCACGGCGAGGGGTTGTCATAGAGGGCGCCAGTGTCCGCGGTGAGTCATCTCTGCGACACGATTTTTCATGGCCGCCCCTTTCGATCTCGTACATTCCCGTAGGTTGCTGGAGGTTTTGGAAGATGTGAATTGCAGCGATTACGTAAGTGCGTGGGGAGTGCACCGCGGGCGCCGGTCGGTCGCCGCTGCCGGCCGACACGTTCGATGCGCTGTAGCGCGCACTCGACCGTAGGCGGTTACAGCACGCGAATACCGTTTTCAGGAAAACATTCACCATTTTGTACGCGCGTCTCGTGGAAGCAACTGTGAATTCTGTGCTCTCGTATACATCATGAGTCATTCGGTTTTTGTGCATACTCCATGTTGTGCTAGTCCGGGACGTTTTTGTGTGGTATTGATGTGAAGTGACTTTGGAATTCATTGCTTGGAAAAAAGCTTAGTTCAGTGCGTTTTAAATTACATAACGCTATATCGGTCGACTTAATTAGGTGACGTAGGTATTTCTTTATGATTTTCTAATATTGTTATTAGTTTGTGACGTGATTACGTACAGTGATTTTAACGAAATATTTATGTGAGTTATACCGCAATTGATAATTAGATTTCATTCAATTTGATTTTATTTTAAAAATATATTTTACATTTACTGTTGTTATAATCTCAATATAAGTTTTAAGATTTTAATAGTATTTAATTAATAAACTAAAGCCTTCCTTTTCTTACAACATTTAAGACCTTAGCTTTTCTCAATAAAAATGTTATTGAATAATCAGTATATTAAATCAAATTGAAACGCAATCCGCCTCGAAGGACCAAAAAATCTCGCAACATTTATTCCAAATATTGCAATAGTAATAGTGTGTCATAATGTCGATATCCCATTAGCAATATCGTGGGATACAAAACAAAGTCGATGTATGAATCAGCTGTTCGCGGCGCATGCGTGGCGGACATGCGCAAGACCCTGCCAGCTTAATTACTCTCAGTTCCACAAACGCAAAATATACCGTTATATCAAATCGGGACACTGTTAAGAGCCTTTAGCTTTGAAAAGTATTGAGTTGGAAGACAACGTGAAATCATGTAATCTTGTCTTGATTTATATTTTATATTATAAATCAAAATATTTTAAAGTGAACTGTAAATTTACATTTGTTTTATAGTGAATGCAAGTCCAATTTAGAATATTTCGTGATACTAGTCAATTCACTGAATACTTCAAGGAAAATTCAATTAATGTGTGTGTTTATAATACCTAAAACGGTTGTTATTGCAAGCTTTGTGTAGTAAATCGATAAGTTATTAGTTTTTATCTGATTTTGTTTGACATAGATTACCAACGGGTTAAAGTTGTATTTTGATGTCTTTCTCCAATATTGTTTCTTTGTTAGAATAGTGGACTTGATCAATGAAATTCGGGTTAAGTTGTAACTACAGTTGAATTGGTTAATGATGAAGTTGAATTTAATAGATATCTGAAGCATTAGAACTGGTTGTAGTAACTCGGTTTGTTTTGATAGATTCGTTTTCACAATTGACATAAGCAATTTTATTCTTTGTATAATTTAGTGTTTCATGAATGGTGACGATTATGAAAAACCATTCAAGAATTTTTTGCCATTTTAAGTGCATCTTTGATTTAATACGTTATGATTTCTAGTAACATTAATTGGCAAATTGCGACGGCCCTTCGCTATAGTCAATAGAAATCAACATTAGTAAATATGTACGCAATAGTTTGTGTTTCTTATAGCTGGCTTAGTGTCTCTGAAAATAGATTTAAATATGAAATTGTTTTTAAATTTAATGAAAATGATATCGATTTATCATAATCGTTATCGAATGGTTAAATAGATAATGTTCAATAGACGGAGTTATTCGCAGTTGTAACATGCCAGAAAAATATACGGTTTAAAAAAGTCCTAAAAAAATAAAGGAGTTCACAAAACTGAATAAGCAGGCTCCCTGCGCAGTGCGCACTACACTCGACGCTCGATTACTATCCAAATTATTTCAACTCAGCATTGAAACACATTACATTACCGTTCTTCCGGCTTATCGTTCCATCGCAATTTCTACAAACGTCATCGCGTCACGGAAAACGTTAAAGTACTCTCAAACATTTGGATAATTGTTATTGCCTTTGAAATAGCTGAGGTTAGCACATTCACCTTCTGTGTTGGTTTGGCCACGCGACATTTTCGTCGCCTTTATTCCCATTTTCCTTTACATTTAGCTCATTGGCATTTATAAGGATTATCTTAGTGGTCAGTGTCTTTGAATGAGCCTGAGATTGTGTGCTTGTAATTACTAATCAGTTTTTTCTCTGACGGTTTTTTGCATTATCAGAGTTTTTTTATTTGTTGCGTCTTGGTTTAGGTTTTGACATCGTTGTTTGTTAATATTGAAATAGCGTTGTTAGATTCGAGTTTTTACACTGAAGCGTGAAATAAATGTACATTACTAAAGGCTGATATTTTTTTTTTACGTCGTTATACTTTTACTATCTTAATCATAAATAATTTTAAAACTTATTTATCAATGTTTTGTCCTCTTTCCCTCAAACTGAATTCAAAAGTCGTTCGAAAGGGACAGAACATTCTATAACTCAATAGGTTATAAAACTGTCTTAGAATAAGACCGATAGTAACGAGGAGACTAATTTTCGGGAGATAGGTTTGTAAGATTCAATCACAGTTGCAATATATCTAAGATTAACACATTGAATTCTTATGGTTTGTTATTATAACAACTTCTAGTTGATTTTTTAACTTAATAATGTCATTTTTTTTTCAATCAGTGAGCTGTCATGGATCAGTTCAAATCAGGTTTATACTATAACATTATTTATGTTTTTTGCTATTATCTGAATGAGACCTTGACTGGCGACTAGCGGCTACATTGCGTTTGTTCACGTTTTGCTCAAACGGCCGGCGATGTTCGTGATCATCTTATTATTTAACAGTACTCTGGGGTGCATTGTTCTTTGTCTTCATGTTTTAGAGCATCAAAGAGGCTGTGATACATCTTTGTAGTGCTTCTTTTAGGTGAATTGAGGAAGTTTTGTAAAAGAATTTGATTTTACAGATTACGTGTTTGAAGTATATTAGATATTCTATTTCTGTTGGAATATAAGTTCTTGTCATGTCTTTGGGACTCACTCAAATACATAGAACAATATTTGATAATATTGATAATATATATTTAAAAATGGTATACGCCAAACACGGATATTCATCACATTCTGTCAGCGGAGTTAAACCTCTTATACTTAAGTGGAGTCGGTATAATCTACACATATTATACTGAATTCGGTTGCGCTTTCTACATATTATTATTGCGTTTACAAATTTACGGTTAGAAATAATTGTGTTCATGTAATATCTTGGCTTTTATCTCGTTCTATATTTACATTATCTGGCATATCATGGCCAGTGTCTGGATCCCATTTTCTTCTCAATCTTCGCCATTTCTCCTGTCTTTGACATCATGTTATAAGACCTCTCGCATTTCCTTGACCGCATCGTTTCCAAGTATACAGGATGTATCAAGACTGCTAACGAAAACGAAGCCGGGTGATTGTTTTAGTGACTTCAGACGCATGCAATAGAAATTATAAAAAAAAATAATTAAACAAACGTGTTCTTGTGCGAAATTTTTAGTTGCATGTTTTTATTGACTAAACTACTTTGCTTTTCGGTAGTAGTCTTGATATACCCTATTTATTAAGTACATATTCCAAATTACAGCACACCTTAATAGTATTATATTGTTGCAGGTACAAACCGGACTCGTACCCATGTTCTAGTGTATCTATCTGACGAGTGAAGCCGAACCACAGCCGCCATGTCGTCGGTGAAGGTGGCGGTGAGGGTCCGCCCCTTCAACTCCAGGGAGATAAGCCAGGGAGTGCAAATGCATCATAGAAATGTCTGCAACACGACAGGTACGTGATTTTGAATTTATATATTTTTGTACTGTGAGGGTTACATCGATAATAGAGGAGTAGGTTAATTTGGTTGAAAGGAAAGGTTAGCAAATAAATTTTACATATCATTTATACTCAATGGACTATGATTGCTTCCACAAGGAGTAGTTTGATTGGTTTTGGATGCAGATGATAAATTATTAAACTTTTTTGAAAGAATTATGATGTTGAATGGTGGGTTAGGACTTTATATAAATAATATTAAACTTATTGATATTAAAGTTAAGCATAACAAAGAGAAGTTGGATAGAATTAGTGACTAGATGTCCAATGTGATATATGGTATACATACATATTTCTTGATATTGAAGTAGAGTGGCCGTTGTATTGCAGTATGTGAAAACATTTCTTTGGTTAGAGTTAGCTACTTACGTACCTAATACTTTAATGGACTTACCACACCCTATTATGCAATCTAAAGGAACCATAAAAAGATTACACTATATCTCAATAGACACGCGATTGTTGTATACCTGTTTGCTTAAATAACTTAAGACTGTTAATGATTGTTGTGAGGAAAAGTCGGGGGCAGTTATAATATTATTGTTATGTTATAGGATAGTTATGGATTTATCCAAGATGGAACAGGGAGCGAGCCTACCACCATATCAAGTGTAATCCCTGGGCAGCTTTTAGATATCATAGACAATGAAAATTAACTTCTTATTAATCCAAGGTAACTTTTCAAGGTACCTTTCAACCTCGAAGTTACGTTGTATCTCGTACTTAAGGAGTGATGACCTCGAGGGCCTTTTTACATTAGCCTCCGTTACTTTACGGCCCTTAGCCACTTAATGAAGATTGACTTTACAAGCCAGTAAAAAGCTTTCGCTTTTCGTATTATTGCGTTGATACAGTGGAATGGAAAAACTTTTGTGGGTGGGTGTTGGTTGGGGTTTATCTGTGGGATCTATGCGGACGGGTGTTTAAGTAATTGAATTTATAATGTTGTATTCAATTCGTTGGAGAATCGGGCTCTGAATTAAAAGGTGAATTAAGAGGTAGTGGATTTCGAATCAAAAAATATTTACATCTACTATACTTTATTATTGTACATGCATGTATGTATCAGCCCATGTACGTCCCACTGCAGGGCATGGGCCTCCTCTACAATCGAGAGTACGATTGAGAGTGTTTAGGCCAAATAGTCCACCACGCTGGCCTAGTGCGGGTTGGCGGACTTACATACCGTAGCAATTATTATAAATCGCTATGGTATGCAGGTTTCCTCACGATGTTTTCCTTCACCTTTATTATTTATATCTCTAAAAAATTACAATAACTACGGCTAGAGAAAATGGTGCAAAAGAACATCATCCATCCATCAGCCAAAGGAAGTCCACTGCTGAACATAGGCCTCCCCAATGATTTCCACAGAGACCTGTTGGAGGCAGCCTGCATCCAGCGACGTCCCGCGACCTTTATCAGGTCGTTGGACCATCTTGTGGGTGGACGTCCTACGCTGCGCTTTCCGATACGCGGCCTCCATTCGAGCACTTTCCGACCCCATCGGTCATCAGATCTCCGCGCTATGTGCCCTGCCCATTGCCACTTCAACTTGCTAATCCGGTGGGCTATGTCGGTTATTTTAGTTCTCCTACGGATCTCCTCATTTCTGATTCGATCTCGTAGGGAAACCCCGAGCATAGCCCTCTCCATAGCTCGTTGAGTGACTTTGAGCTTCCTAATAAGGCCCATAGTGAGAGGCCACGTCTCGGTGCCGTAAGTCATCACTGGCAACACACAACTATCGAAGACTTTCGATTTAAGGCACTGAGGTATTTTGGACGAGAAGACGTCGCGTAGTTTCCCGAACGCTGCCCAACCGAGTTGGATTCGACGATTGACCTCTCTCTCGAAGTTTGACCTGCCTAAACGGACCACTTGTCCTAAATAGACATATTCGTCAACAACTTCAAGAGTCGAGCCCCCAACACCGATGGGGGTGGGCACAACATGGACATTCGACATGATCTTCGTTTTGTCCATGTTCATTTTAAGACCCACCTATTGGGAGACTCGATTGAGGTCTTCGAGCATAGTGCTAAGGTCTTCCAGCGATTCTGCCAAGACTACAATATCGTCGGCAAACCGAAGGTGAGTAATATACTCGCCGTTGATGTTGATGCCGAATCCTTTCCACTGTAAGAGCTTGAAGGCATTTTTCCAGCGCGGCAGTGAACAGTTTCGGAGATATGACATCTCCCTGTCTCACGCCTCTCTGTAGTGGAATAGCCTTCGTACTCTGATCTTGTACTCGGACCGACATGGTGGCGTTGTTGTATATACACTTCAACACTTCGATGTACCGATAGTCGATATGGCACCGCTGGAGAGACTGTAGCACAGCCCAAGTCTCGATCGAATCAAAGGCTTTCTCATAGTCCACAAACGCTAAACAAAGCGGCAAGTTATATTCCTCGGTTTTCTGTATAACTTGCCGAAGCGTATGGATGTGGTCTATGGTACTAAAGCCTTTTCGGAAACCGGCTTGTTCGGGAGGCTGGAAGTCATCAAACCTGCGTTCGAGGACGATTTGTGATGACCCTCGAAAACAACTTATAGACATGGCTCAGGAGCGAGATGGGCCTGTAATTCTTCAGCAAAGTGTTATCACCTTTTTTGAAGACAGTACCACCACGCTCCTGCTCCATGCCTCTGGCGTTGAGCCCTCGAGGAGAACGGAATTGAAGAGCCTCTGAAGGACTTTCAGTATCGGCGTTCCGCCCGCTTTCAGAAGTTCTGAAGTTATTCCGTCCTCGCCCGGCGCCTTGTTCTTTTTAAGTTGCGTCAGGGCCATCTCAATCTCACACAGGCTGATGTCCGGGATATCATCGCTAAAGTGTCGGATCAACTCGGCTCTCGGGTCTTCGGCCGAGCTATTAGCAGGTTTGGCAACCGAGGTGTAAAGCTGTCCGTAGAACCTCTCGATCTCCCTTAATACCTCTGCCCTCGTCGATACCACGCGGCCGTCCTCCGTCTTCAGCCTAGACAACTGGCTTTGCCCAATAGACAAGTCTCTTGCAAACACTTTGGAGCCTCCGTTCCGCTCAATTGTCTCCTTAATGCTCACAGTATTGTGAGCACGGACATCGTGTCGCAAGGACTTCCAGATTTGTCTATTGAGCCGCCGATATGCTTCGGCGTCAACGGAAGACTGCAGCGCTAAAGATCGACGTTCAGCCATGAGGTCAAGAGTGTGGATCGAGAGTTTTTGTGGTCTATCTCTACGGCGAGGTCTAAAATACTTAGATCCCACCGTATGGACAGCTTCTACCAAACCGCTGTTTAGCTCGTCCACTGCAAGGTTTTCTCCTAGACAATCAAAGCGATTTGTCAGCTCGAGTTGAAAGCTCTCGGGGTTTTGGATATGGGCGCGAGTAGGTCGGAGCGTAGATTTCATCAAGCGACGCCTTTCCGATTGGACATTGATATTCAGTGTGCCCCTAACCATTCGGTGATCACTGCCGGTTTTCACCCTGTTGATCACAGAGACATCTCTGAATATCCGTCTATTCGTCGTCAAGATGAAATCTATCTCGTTTCTCGTAGAACCGTCAGGACTCAGCCAGGTCCATTTCCTGTGAGGCGGCTTCTGGAAGAAAGAGTTCATCGCAAAGAGTCCCTCTTTCTCCAGAAAGTCGGCCAGCCTCTGACCCCTGTGGTTCCGTTGCCCATGTCCAAATTGCCCCACTTTCAACTCTGCATCGCTTCTCTTGCCCAACTTTGCGTTGAAGTCCCCCATAACAACATTGAAGTAGGTTTTGGAAGTATGTATGGCCCGACTTATGTCCTCATACATCTCCTCTACTTCTTCATCTGGGTGTGTCGAGGTCGGCGCGTATACCTGTATGACCTTCAACGAATATCTTTTGGATATTCTGAGTATAAGGTATACTACCCTGCTCGACACACTTTCGATGGATACGATGTTGTTGATGAGAGACCTGTGGACGAGAAATCCGACACCTCCTCGGGACTGTTGGTCGTCCCCCCGGTAGAAGAGCAGGTTACCAGACTTCAGGGTTATCGTATCCTCCCCGATTCTTCGGACTTCCGATAACCCCAGAATATCCCAGTGTAACCCGCTCAATTCTTCTTCCAGTTCGACAATCTTCTCGTCTGTCCTCAATGTGCGAATGTTGTGTGTTACCAGGGCCAGTCGTCGTCGGGGGTGGTAGCCGGGGCCAACCCGGGGATTCTTAGCACCCCCTGCCCCACCGTAACCATGACTGCTACCATAGCCAGGAATAGTGGGGCTGCCGGGGACTGGGGGCCTGGTCTCATATGTGTCGCCATTAAGGGGGTATTTGCCATTACTCGCCACGCTTGGCAGGCGGGTTGGCGAGCGCAGTAGGGGACTGGCGTTAATGACGCTGCTGCCCGCCATTAACCGGGGAAAGGAAATAGGATTTGTGGGTAGAGGATGTTATAGGAAAGGTATGGCCTGAGGGAGTGGATACTGCAGTCACGGACGGGAAGTTAAGGTGACTGCAGTAGCTCGGGGGCCGAGGTCGCGTACTCGTAGCACCTATACTAGGGCAGGCCATGACCACTAGATAGGAGCATCCCTGACCATAAAGAAAAGAACAAGAACTGATTAAATACCGGTACGTATAAAATGGGTTTACGACCTTAAAAATATCCAAAGTCATTCTTGAAAGGTATTTTCATTGGGCGTTTGAATTCAGAGGTTGATCAAGATTGCGGTTGAAATAAAGTGAATAGTGAACATCACTTAAATTCTTCGAGAAAATTTTATGAAATCCAAAGTGGATAAATATTACTGTTTTATTTTGAATAGATATGCATTGAGCATCCGAATTCATCATGAATCTTACCATGTTGAACATCAAGATTGCGTTATAGATTTGTGAATTTTCATGTTGAAGAATGATAAATAATTTGCTAAATGTAATGGCCGTACATTATATCCAAATATCTAGCTTATGGAGAAAATACCACAGTTCACAAATATCTCTATAATGGCATAAACATTTTCCTATCTGGCAAATCCCGGACATAAAACAATTCCTTCTAGACTAAAAAATAAAGAGAAATCTAAGTGCGCAAGATGATCAATAAGTAAAGGCATAGTGATAATTCCGAGTTTACTGCGTTGTAGTGTAGTAAGGGCGCGTAAGGTCGGCACAGAAGCCTTGCAAGTTGCAAGTGAGCGCTAGAAGAAATCAATCGGCGTCCGACGCTGCCATTCAACTCTATGTTTGGCAATAAACGTGGACAGATAATGACAACGGGTTTTCTAACCTTAGCACTGCAGACTATTGGCAAAATAAATTGTGTTTCCATTGCTACTTGGGGTTTAGTGCGTGTAATGTATGTATTGTTGTTTAAATTGGATAGGTACATTATTTTTTGTAGATCCTTGGTATCTGTGCTTTGTGGAGTATTTTAAGAAATGCAATGTCACGATGTAATTCTAGTTAATTGATTTATTTAAGAACTAAGGTTAGGCCCTTCCGTACATTTGAAGTATTAAAAAGGTGGCCGTGAAAATCGCGCTTAGAAAATATTAAACTAACTTATTATTGATTTTGTCTTAACGATGAATAACAGTATCGTTATTTTAATAACTTTTCCGTCATAATACATGCTGGCATTTTAAAAATCTTTTTAAATTGTGATAAATATATAATAAATACACCCAACAGTCATATATATAGCCTGATCCCACATTTGGTATCAGAATCTACGAGATAGTTTTCGGTCTCACGGACACCCAGACTCGAGACAAATACTTATGGGTCTTAAACATTTATCTCGGTGCGGGGATCGAAACCCGGGTCTCTCGTTTCACAGCCAGCGTCTAACGTACTACGCCAGGCTGTCAAACCTAATCAAAGGCTCATTAATATTAACGAATTAGTTTGCTAAAACAGAAAGTTTTAATTTACCTCAGGTAATACTTAAACAAATAATACTATTAGTTAGAATGTGAACTTTGACTTCTAAACTTTCGGGTGGTTATGAATGTTGCTCGCTCGTGTTAATTTATAAAGTGTTTGCGAGTGAATTTACTGTTTGTGGTTTTCGCAAAGTTATTACTGTCGTTTTAGGAATGGCTCCGTAGTTTTGTTCGTACATTACAAGGGTAAAGTGGCAGTTAAAGCATTTCGGAATCCAGATTTTGATCGTGGAAATACTGGTTCAGTTTGATAGTGGAAGCATTTACTGTATTGTTAACTTATTTTGAAAAGAGCAACGCTACAGTTTCTTATCCGTTCTTATCTACCGGAAGTAGGCCTGTGAACCGGGTAGAGAAAATAAAATGACAATCTAAATAATGTAATGTTTTAATTTTATTTGCTAACAACAAACTGTCATAATATTGTATCAGTCCGGCTTTTGTGTGTTTGTAAGTGAATTTTCAAGGCTCAACAAAACCATTACCTATTTTAATTAAATTAACTACCAATTTCCGTATCGGCGAAGTCGACCTTTATGAATTCAATCGGGTCAAACTCACCAATTAAATTACGTAATAAAGACAGGCTAGCGTCAATCCGATCTAGCCGTCATACCGTACTACCGTCATATAACTGAACAGACTGTTAAAAACAAGCACTGAAAACAGATTTCCAGGGCGGCTGTAAATCTAGCCGAAAGTAGGACCGCGGTGAGGTCAACGGAACCTTTTGAACCAATTGAAAGAGCGAAAAATCCGTATGTGAGACCAATTAAGAATTTACCGTCGACCAACTCTGAATCTTATGGCTAACGAGGTGAACTCTTTAGCGCTGAGAAAAGTTGCGTATGAATATCATTTTAAGTTCAAAGGATAACAACGTCTTTTGGTGGAATCAGGGCGCGAGGAGTGCGGCGCCGACTTAGATTTTATTTCTTCTACGTTCATGTGTAATTTAGTGTTAGTTAGGGGTAAATGGGTCAGATCGCTCGAGATGGGTGCTGAAGACAAGTTCTCATAGGTTACAAGAAGGCATCTGAAAGGTACAAAGAATCTGCCCTTGGCATTGTCAAAGTACACGATTGGCTGTAATCGCTTGCTATCGGATACTAACCCTTCTGTTTATTTATTTGATGTTGTTACCTGTCTAGTTTA
Source organism: Hyles vespertilio (assembly GCA_009982885.2). Taxonomy (NCBI): domain Eukaryota; kingdom Metazoa; phylum Arthropoda; class Insecta; order Lepidoptera; family Sphingidae; genus Hyles; species Hyles vespertilio. The sequence goes on along the minus strand of CM042806.1, from coordinate 5,065,821 downwards.
TGATAATGATTTACGAGGAGAAGTTGACAATAATTTACGTCCGAATTCTATTAATTCTACTGTATGATTAGTTTCCTTGGCTTTATTCAACTTATTCTTAACCTTATAAGTTAGATATTTTAAGAGAATGGCTCAGCTTCAATGCTTGCTTTCAAATCTAACTTACAATAGTTTTAATAACAGATGTGAGTGCGTTATACTGTAATACATAGTTTGCAACTCCTCTGCCTCAATATCAGTATTTTTGAGACCGAAATAAAAGTTAAATTTACTAAAATGTATATCTCCAAGGAGTAAAGACCGATGACTTGCTAGATTAGGCGGCTGGTGGCCGAAGTGTAAAGTGACATGAAGGTCGAGCTGAATGGGACGCCCTTGCAAAAGACCCCGTCCAAATTGCTGCATTTTAGATTCATTTAATAAAAGTTTGTAAGTATCAAATAGACTTCTTTATAAAAGTTTGTAATGGCAATTTATAGAAAAAGCTGTGGAATCAATAGTTTCTTACAAATATTTCTCATTTTTTGATACTTGAATTGTATTTGACGAATCAAAGAATCAAATGCAACCAATTTCTGACGTTAATCATCATCATTCAGAAGTTCAGTGACGTTTGGCATGGTGTATAGGTTCTGAGGTATATGGCGTCGCGTGACGTCACCGCGGATTGCGTCATTGCGCCCACTGCCCAAACACCATGGTAGTTGTACATCGACGCCATAAATTCTCACGCCCTACCATGACGTCATCGGGTTTGAATATTTTGTACTTACGTTATTCCGTAATGGGCTGATAAGGTGGCCATAACACGTAGGGCTGAACCTATTATAATGTGATTATAGAAAAGTTTTCTAAGTAATATCGATTTTCGAATACATCTGACAGAAAAATAGAATACAAGGCCAAGCGCATGAAACATACCATAGCAAAATGCCATTTAGATTGCAGTTCAATTTTCGCTTTAAAGTCTTCACTAGAATAGCGTAATGAAAATCTGAAAAGCGAACCGTCAGTGGTAATCCACCCTCGGCATCGCGTTGCAATAGCCCATAAACTCCATTACGGCCCATAAACCTTGTCCATGGCCGTGCTATGGTAGTCGTAAATTCCACCTACCTCACTTCCTCACTCTTAATGTTTCGCGTTGTTGAATTTTATTTTTGAAACGGTCTGTTCGTGTGTTTAAACAATGCTTGGAAGTGTAGGTACGATCGATGTTAATTGCGTTTTAATGTTTGCTTTTCATTGATGGGATTGTAGGATATTAGGGTATTATGTAATGGATGTAGTGGTCGATGTGTGTCAATTTTCTATGAAATTTATTTATATTTTTCATTAAACTACTTTAATCAACTATATACTTAAGTATATGGAAATAAGAGGCGTTTCATAAATTAAATTAATCAGAGACTTATAATATTTTGAGTTATATGTAAAGATTGTATAAATAATTGTTATTTTAAAATACAAAAAACAAGATTTCTCTAACATTTGATAATTATTCGAAAGAATTCAGGTCATACAGCGGTTCGTAAAATAACACAGGCACTCACAACTCGCATAATAAATACGATGCGACCTACGCAGTTATAAAGAATAGAAGATAGAAAATTACAAGTACTACATAATTAAAAATTTCTCATTACCTTTAGCATTAAAAACATTAAATTTAACACCAAACCGTTGGAAACTTCTCGGGTTACCGAATTCTGTAGGCTGAGTTATACGTATCGTTAAAATTGTCGCACGGAGCTTTTCGCTTCAACTCTGCGTACTTCTGTACCTACATTTTGTTGAACCGCCCTGAATATTTTCACGGACTCTGTCAAGCCTGGTAGGTAATTAATTTTATACAGCGTAGCTTGTTTCAAATGTTTTTGTACTACTGAGTTTTGTTTAAATTTGAATGAGATTTTTTTAAATAAATTATGTGACATTTGATTTTAGTGTAACATGTTAAATATCATTAAGTCTATAATTAGAACAATAGGCGCAAACGTGTCCTATAATGTTTTAGAAATATTGGTATCGCTTTAGTCCACAAAACGAGCATGTTATGTAGATTTCAAATACTTGTATAATTTAATTTCCTATTAATAATCTTAGATAGCTGGCTATTGTCGGGGAATATTCGTATGAGATTTCACTGGAGGTACCAAACAGTACGAACCAGTTACTATATTGCTTGCTACTATATAAAACCCGTATCCCATTTTCCCCACGATAATACAGGGTATATCAAGACTGCTACCGAAAACGAAGCCGGGTGGTAGTTTAAGCGACTTCAGACACAATGCAACAGAAAAAGTGGCAGAAAAAAAGCGACAATTTTTTTTTTGTTATTTTTTTCCTATGACCATATTTGGGTGGTAAATACGTTTTTTCCTAAAATAATAGTGTATACCCTTTATTTATAAATAATCTAAGGTATAAAAGTGTTTAAATTATTATTTTTCCTAAAACTATTGATTTACCACCCAAAAATGACGATATTTAAAAAATCATAAAAAATCATTGTCGCGTTTCTTTGCGAATTTTTTTTATTGCAGTGTGTTTGTAGTCACTAAAACTACCACCCGGCTTCGTTTTCGGTAGCAGTCTTGAGATACCCGGTATATGTACAACATAAACTCACGCCTTTATCCCAGAAGAGGTAGGCAGAGGTTCTACCAGGACAACTAAGATTCGTCTAGTGTATTCCGTCCCACGATGTGATAGGACGCGAGCCTATCAATACATCGGGCACAATTATTTATTCATCATTAAAACAAGTAAAACCTATAATTACACGAAATAATAATCTTTAAAACGTTAAAAATGAACACAGTAAGTAGTTATTTATAAGTCGGTTGAAGTTAAGTTAATCGTGCGGCGAGGCACGCGATCGCCTCTCGTGTTCAATATTTGCTCCACTTGATCCATTTATGTTGAATATTGATCAAGGCAACTGTAAACTGAATGTTTTAAAGGGTTAATATAATATGATCGGTTGGATTTATAGCTTGGCAAAAAAAGAGTCTATTTTTAATGAGGGCACTAAGATCGAATTAAGTATTAATATGGCAATCCGATGTACAACAACGAAAAATGATTAGATATTTGTTATTTTTACTTATTGGTGTTAATAGTCTCATTGTTTATTTTAAATCACAAAACAAACAATAATGATACGGAAATTTAAAGAAATACCTAGGTATAAAATTATTCAGGTAACACAATGACATTTTTAATGGTGTTGCCATTATTGTTTTTTCTTTAATGCCAATTGTCACAGCATCGTACTCTATTTTGCCAAGCTATAGATGTTCGTTAGTGGTGGTAAAATATACCCTACCGCTCACCGTACCTGTATAGCGGTGAAAAGCCCATCATAGTAACACAAGTGCGTCGCATTTCGGGTTTAGCCAGTTGTTATCATATAACCAGATTTGACCAGACTCGCAATTGTGTGTACTGATTTTGGGCCAGTAGTTCATTTACATCTAATGGTATTAAGAATTGGTTTCGTATAGTTTAATTCTTAAAGAAGTATAATAGCATCATCAAAATTTTCAAACAACAAATAAATTCCTCTAACAACCTCTAAGAAATACCGACTAATAAAATCATTGGTATTATAAAGTCAAATCGACCTTGTGGTAAGTGCGGCCCTCGAGTCGATCGGTTTGTTTACAAGCCCAGTATAAATAAGGCTCGTTATAGATGTTCCGTAGGTTGCGTCGTCGAATTTTCCGCCCCATCGGCGCCCAATCACGCCACGAGGCTACGAGCGACTCAACGCGCCTCCAACATCCATGTTCAGTACATTCATTTTTACGATAACTTCTCTTTCGAGTCTCGAGATTGGCTCATGAAATTCTGCTCCAGAAATTTTAGATGTTGGAGAAATTTTGTTTTGAAATACTGGAGTAATTTTTTTTTTTTTTTTTTTTTTTTTTTTTTTTTTTTTTTTTTTATTGCAGTGAATGGCGAGACGAGCATGCCGTTCGCCTGATGGTAAGCGATACGACCGCTCATCAACAGTAGTACAACCAAACAACACCTTGAGTTACAAAGCAATGCTTGGCATTCCACTGCGCTCGCCATCCTGAGACATAAGATGTTAAGTCTCAATATGTCCAGTAGTTACTCTGGCTACAATGTCCTTCAATCCGAAACACAACAGTGCATTTAAACTGCTGTTTGACGGGAGAAATAGACATTGCGGTGGTACCCACCCAGGCAGCCTTTCACATATGAGAGACCTACCACCAGTAATTTATGGCTTTGTTTTAAATTTTAATTAAAGTCGTTTAATATTTCATGCTAACAGGCCTATATTGTTTGCCCGTTTGTTATTCTTTGTAGTTTCACTTTGTAGTTTCATTAAAATTCCTTCAGTAGATTTTGCATGAAAGATTTTTGACCCTCCCAAACTTAATAGTGTAGTAATAGCGAAATTTGAATACTAATTGTCGCCTTGAGAGCAACATTATAAAAATAAAATACTAAAATACCTATATAATATTTGCATCAAAAATAAAACACAGTCCAAACTATATTTTAATCTCAGCCAACAAGCAAAACCCATCCAAGTATAGCAAAGAACTTTCAATATGTATACACAGCCTATTGTCTGGTGGAACCACAATGCCGCTTTGTTCTCCGACCTTGAGACGGCAATCGCACGAGCGCCTTTCGATTTCCGGAAACATTTCCCGCCTCCACACAAGATGGCGGCCGCTTGTCATGGCTTTGTGGTCTGCAGATTGGAATGTGGGGGACATTCAATAATGGCTTTTGGTCTGAGCAAAGTTACCTTCCATGGGGAGCCAAAGAACAATGTTAGACTATGTATGTGTCAATTTGTGTGTAGTATACGAGCAAGAGACTCAAATTTATATGTGTTTGAATATCGCTGCCCAAACACGTGAGGAATGGTAGTTCTTAATATTATGTGTCAAGCAAGAAATAGCAGGAATGTACTCAGATACAGTCCATCAGCAAGAATCTTCCTAATCGACTTAAACGACAAAGAGATTACGATGCACCTGATAGTAAATGCTGCACAATTCATTCGCCCAACAAAGGTCCAGGGCGTTGCGACGCACTTTGGGAAGCCCTGCCCTATACAGTAAATAGAAATTTCACTATCACGAGCTTAGGCAGGTTGTTTGAGAAAAATAGTTTCATCTTGAACAAGCGGGTCCGTTATACTGATAGTTGCAGCTGACTTTATTTATTGTTGGGAAATATAGGTACATTGTTTATTATGTAAATAAAGCTAACAATATAAATAACATTACTCATTTACTATGACAATATTTTTTTTTATAAAGATGTATTTTTTTTTTGTTTATTGCATTGAATGGCGAGACGAGCAAGCCGTTCGCCTGATGGTAAGCGATACGACCGCTCATGAACAGTAGCAATATTCCACTGCGCTCGCCATCCTGAGACATAAGATGTTAAGTCTCAATATGTCCAGTAGTTGCTCTGGCTACAATGTCCTTCAATCCGAAACACAACAGTGCATTTAAGCAGTGTTGTTTCACGGGAGAAATAGACATTGCGGTGGTACCTACCCAGATGGCCTCTCACATATGAGAGACCTACCACCAGTATAACAGTATGTTATATTTGTTTACCACATTTTCGTTTATAAAACCCCTTGCCATGTACAGTGTAGTCGAGTGTCGTAAAATAAAGGTTTGGTGAAAGGACGCGAATTTGTACTCCATCCAGCTTTACGCCCTTCTTACAACACGGTTTATGACTTATCCCTTTATTATTCAAATTTTACATGGTTGAGCCAAGAATTTACGCGTGATGTTTTTATTATAAGAAACCTTAAATACGAAATTCAGAGTTTCTTTGAGAAGTCTTTTTGTACTTTCTTATTTAATCTGTTGATAGTAACACGATAGGATTATGGATTTACTTATTACATTAGGTTTGATAAAATACTTGCCAATAAATCAAAGTACATAATAATAGATAGATTCTACATAGAGAACAAACAACTGAATTGCCCCAGTATTTTCATCAATAATGAAGTCGTAACTATGAAATGTTCGAGAACTGAAGTCGAAGTTTCTCTTGAAATAAGTTTCCTTATTACACTTTAGTTTTAATACTTTGTCTGACTCTTCGATCCACGATATAGAAAAGTTTAAATGGCTTGGTGATATTTATATTTGAGTTGAATTGAAGCACAATAAACCGATATACCGTCATATCGTATCAAAATGGAAGGGTCAAGGCAGTATTATTATTTGTCTCTCAAATACTAATGGCCTTATTCATAAACAGTTTTTAAACCTATTTTAGTACTCGAGTGTTTTGTCTTATTCGTTCAACTTGAATTCAAAAATCGTTCGAAAGGGATATAGATAATATTCGGGGCCCTACTATATTCATCCGAAACGAAGTTCGCAACTTCGGACGAACGAAGTTTGTGACGATACGAATGTACCTACTCTGTAAATGTTCGGATTGCCGATATATTTGAATCATTCATTCTTCGATCCGAAGATTCGAATTTCGTGTTACAGAGTAGGTTTCGAAACGAAAAACGTCACGAAGATTCGAACTTCGGATTTATATAAGGGCCCCTGAATTCGGATTCGGAAGGGTATATAGATACAAATTCACATTTATATCACCATGGATAAACTTTGATAACAAATATACCATGTACCTATGTGGGTATTATAATATATTGATAACTACAAAAAGTTCTGAGTAATCGTACCAGCTCTTTATGGGCGGCGGTGATCCATTACCCCAAATTGAAGTGGTAGTCTATTTGGTATGTTAAAAGTAAGATATTCAACAGACCTATTTAATCCCACCCGTCCCTCTTTTAGGAAGAAAGAAATACCGATTTATTGCCATAAACATCACATCGCACAACTCACACGACATACGGTAACATGCAAACAAAAAATAGCACGACAAATAATTCAGTGTACGTAGAAAAAATTAAAATACAACCCAGAGCCAAATTCAAGTTTCAAATAAAATTCTCTTAAATGAATACTATTCTCGAGCTGTTTTAAAACTTCTTGCACTAGTTCGATAAAAAGTTGTTGTGAGATTGAATGCGACACGCTGTGCGTCGCCTAGGCGTCGGTCGATACGTCGCGACGACGAACCGCGCCGGGCCCGTCCTTTATGTCTTATGAACAATATTCACCAGATTATCCCAGAATGCGGAGACGAGCTCGTAAAATAGATGAATCATTTTATGACTGGGCATATGTTTTGATTGAGCTTTAGAAGATCTTATTCAAGTTTGGATTAATAATAATAGCACACAATTACAATGATACATTCTGAATATGGTTTATAATGTTATTTTTATGATTACAAGATGCATGTTTTGAACGATATAACAATGAATGAATTACAGTGAATAAAACCTATTATTTACGGATTTTATCGCAGATACGCCCCGTGACCACGAAAATTGTATAGTAATCGAAACGCTGGAAAGTTGAAAAATGTAAAAATTTAACCAAGTCCGGGATAAAATTCGCTAATATTGGTATATTTCAATGTGTAATATTCGCGTAAATCTAAGAAACCATTATGAATTACACTGACCTTTAAAGAGATAACTGTGTTACATCCACACATTAAGTTATTTACACTTTGGCCCCTTTCAACAGTATTTTGATAATATCTACACATCTATACTATGATTCGTCTACCGATTGTATAAATAAAATCTTATGACTATGACACCTTATATCTTCCTCTGTATTGCATAAGATAATAGACGTGTAAATTTAAATATATTGTTTTGTTGCAGTAATAACAAACCCAAAAGCACCGCCGGGCAGCAAGGAAGGAGCTAAGAGTTTCAACTTTGACTTCTCGTATTGGTCCCACAACGTAAGTAAACAATAATATTTTAATAATTATTTCAATAAAAAACAACAACCCACAATAATAAACAAAAGTACTGCATTAAAGTATTGTATTATAATCGATCAATCTTAGGGTGATTTTTACCATACAATCTTTAAAAGCCTTATTAATAAAGCGCGGGACTAACTTTAGCCCAAGGATTTAGTATCGACTCGATGATTAGTTCATTTTTTTAACTTTAAAATCAGTGGGGTGCCATAACTAGATTGTAATGTTAGGCCGAAGTACACCCGTGTTTAAATAAAGCCGTGAATACCTTGCTATTCGAATCAATCGAATCAATTCTAAAGCCATGGTTTAAAATCTCTCGCTCATCTCAGTTCATTAATAAAAGTTTTAATACAACATTCTGTCGGTAGCTTCTCATTTAAACATACAGTTCCTAAGTTCAAATTACTTATGAGTATGAATAATTTGAATTTCAAATATATGAAGCTTGCGTTTACGAAGGACGTTACAAATAGGTTTAAAAGTTATAATATTTATGGCTTGGTGTATTTCTTCGTAGTACATTAAAACGTGAGTCATTTCCATGGGCTGCAACTTTATTCGAAGAAAACATTTAAATTGTTCTCAAAGTTTTCCAATTAACCAGTTGTACAGCTTCGATGTTTTGTGACCGAACAAATGGTTTTGCGCAACTTTTTAAACATAATATTTCTGATCTTCTTTTATTAATTTTTATAATGAATTTTAGGTAAATTATTTTAGAATGGCACATTTTATTGTGTTTGTTATGCAGTATTTAACATACACTATTTTATCTTTGTCCAAAATACCTCAGTGCCTTAAATCGAAGGTCTTCGATAGTTGTGTGTTGCCAGTGATGACTTACGGCACCGAGACGTGGCCTCTCACTATTGGCCTTATAAGGAAGCTCAAAGTCACTCATCGAGCTATGCTCGGGGTTTCCCTACGAGATCGAATCAGAAATGAGGAAATCCGTAGGAGAACTAACATAAGCGACATAGCCTACCGGATTAGCAAGTTGAAGTGGCAATTGGCAGGGCACATATCGCGGAGATCTGATGACCGATGGGGTCGGAAAGTGCTCGAATGGAGGCCACGTAGCGGAAAGCGCAGCGTGGGACGTCCACCCACAAGGTGGTCAGACGACCTGGTAAAGGTCGCGGGACGTCGCTGGATGCAGGCTGCCTCCAACAGGTCTCTGTGGAAATCATTGGGAGAAGCCTATGTTCAGCAGTGGACTTCCTTTGGCTGCTGGATGGATGGATGGATTTTATCTTTAATTGTGAATGAATCAATATTAAATATTTTTTGGGTAGTCTTAATTACAACATGTATTTTATGGGATCATGCAAATTTGCGAACACAACACAATACATTGTCAAAACCAATTGATTTATTTTATTGCCCTGAATGGCGAGTCGAGCTTGACATACGCCTGATGGTAGCGATACAACCGCTCGTGGACAGTAGGAGAATCAAGCAATATCATGAATTAAAAACGAATGCTTGGCTTCCATTGCGCTCGCCATTCTGAGACATAAGATGTTAACTCTCATTAAGTTAAGTATTTGCTTTGGCTACAATGTCCTTTAAACCGGAACACTTCAGTGCATTTACAATGCTGTTTGAAGGCTAAAACAGACATTGCGGTGGTACCTAACCAGGCGGCCTCTCACATATGAGAGACTTACCACTTATCTTAATCTTAATACTTATCTTAATGTTAATAAAATACCTCAGTTTTAATACACTTCCAAACCACAGATATTCGTTTTGCGTCGTCGACTTACAACAAACACGAAGTATTGGAATGAAAGTCAAACATCTGGAAATATATTTATTCTTGCCTCCATGGATTTCCATTTCCCTATGTCAATAAGAAGGAGATAGGGGCTTAATAGCACTGCGCCGCCCTCTATTGATATTAGATTAACATTGTCGTGACATTGTGATCGGGTTATTGATGTGCCTGTGCAAGACTTAATGGATTTATATTGAAGATTTTAATAAGGAAAACAATAATGGCTTTTATAACAACGAAATGATCTAACTACATCAAAGATTTCAATTAAGCTATGAGTATTGAATATGATGCGTTTTTTATAGATTGTGATTAAAGATTTTGATTTGAAATACTTAAGAGTAGGTAGTGTTGATGACTACAATATGATTAATTGAGTTTTAAAAGCAATATAACCAGTATGTTTTGTAAGCAACCGTTGATACCTATAGGTATTGTTAAAAAAATATTGCACTTTTGTGTACAATTATATTAAACAGAAAGAAAATTAATACTACGTGCTCTATTTTACACATTTCAATTCAAATCATCAGAGGCAGAGCAGTGTACTTTCTATATTGTACTGTAGTAGTAAAAATATAGAACGTCGTCACTAACCACATTTCACTCACATTTCTGAAAAAACCGTATTCCATTAAAAAACCCATTATATTTATTCAGTTATGGAGGTTGTCGTTTGAAATAAACATCATAAAACATTCTCCATTAAGTTGATAGCAATATCCTGCAGTCGACGTCAGTTTAATAAATGTTAAACGATGGATGATAATGGATGACTGATGCCCTATAATAAGATTTCGCGCGGATCCGTTGTTTTGGACGTCCGCCATATTGGATTTCACAAAGCCATTATCGGATTGCTTTATGCCCCGTATGGAATATCTATGGTTTCTTTTGTGGTTATGTAATTTTAATTGATTTTATATTATCCATAAGAATTTCCTTTATACCAAGTACTTCATTAAGTACTTAGACAAAGGAGGAGAACGATTTTATTGGAACAACCTATTACAGAGTTATATTATTATAGTCTCAATCTTCCCAAGGAGTATGTAAAAATTGAAGTGACGTTTCTGATTGGTTGCTGAGAAAATCCCTGAGTCACAACTTATTTTGCAAGTGACTTTCAGTGTAGCCGGTAATGAGAATGATGAACTAAAAATTCAAAGAATAAAAATGTCGGTATTAAATAAATTGCAAATGATTGTCCACGCTTCATAGGTTTCTATATTTTGAAATGTATCGTTAAATGGTCCGCAGCGATCGTTCTAACCGCAGTTTTCAATCAACATGTCCATAATTAATTATCGGCAATACGGAACCGTTTTCGCAGTAACCGAACGTTGCGGTCCGCAACCAATACAATGACAGATATGACCGCTCTTTAATGAATATTGTCACATATTGAACGTGTTACATTTCAAATTAATGCGCAATTGATTGCTATGTGAAATGTGGTTTATATTAAATCGTAATTTTGATTATTATTCACGTACGTGGTGGTCTTATGAATATTTTAGTATCACAACATTATACGGTTGTATTTTATAGCCGATAGTTAATTATTAATGAATGCATACATAAGGTTACCACTGTGTCATCAAAGAGTTCAGAAGCAGAGTGAAGAATAGAGAGTAGTCCCACCCAAGATATTTTCCTGGCACTAATTGTCGTAAATCACAAAAAAAAACTGTAAAGAAAAGCAAATTCTGCTTAGAGCGAAAATAAGTTCTCAGAAACTTTTTCGATAATTAATTTACGCTGATGAATAAATTTCCTCTGAGACGGCCTTTCGTAGACAGTTCAATTATTCTTGGAGTTATAAAAATATTTTTGCAGAGGCGACGTTCGCTATTAAAATATTTTTATAAGACCTCTTTGCTTTTAATTACCCGTGGGCGATATTGCTTATTTGTAAGGAGCTTCTGGTGTCTGGTGTAATTTATTCTGATTTGTGCAAATGTATGCGAAGCTCGTCTCGCTGCTGGATGGTAACTGATGTTGCCAGTTAGAGATTTCGTATGTTGGCGCATCGGGCGAATGGAAATATGAACATCGTTCCTATTAAAGTTCTTTGTTTGAGTTACTGTTGTGTTGTTTGGATTGAAAGAATTTGTAGCCAGAGTAACTACTGGACATATTGAGATTTTACATCGTATGTCTCAGGATGACGAGCGCTGTAGAATGCCAAGCATTGCTTTGTAATTCATGGTGTTGTTTGGTTTTGCTACTGTTCATGAGTGGTCGTATCGCTTACCATCAGGCGAACGGCATGTTCGTCTCGCCATTCATCGCAATAAAAAAACATATTGCATCGCCTAGGCTATAGGATAAAATTTGATAGGTTTGTGTTAAATACTATAAAAAGATAATATGGTTTTGCTATAAACATTATTATTTTTACAAAATATAATTTGTATGTATGTGTGTGTGTATCATGTATGTATAGTATAATATATACTTTCGAATATGTTGCAGTTCTTACAAAAACCACTTTCCAAAACATCCTGTCCGTCCTCTGACTCAATACGTTTGTTCGCAGCCAAGTGATCCTCAATTCTCATCGCAAGTGATGGTGTACAAAGACATCGGCGAGGAGATGTTACAACACGCATTCGACGGTAAATATATACCATATGTACTATATCTTATATATATTGTTGCATCTTAGCTTCAAGTAATTCCGTTATACTTTCAACAGTATATTACAAAGGATTAATTACGATTGGATATAGACTCTACGTATATTGGTCAATGTGGAGATCCTTGGGGGAGGCCTATGTTCATCGGCTGACTTTTGCGGCTTATTTTTGGCTAACGATAAAATCCGTGAAAATTGGTCTTATTTCAATATGTAACATTAACGTGAATATAAGAAACAATTTTTTTTGTAAAGTTAATAAGTGGACTATCCAAAAAAAAAACAAAGTGTCAAGTCCTCTCGTAGAGACGATAATCTTGCATGTAAAAAGATTGATGATGAAGTTTGTTAAAGATCAAAGAGTGTACATACTTAACAAACTTTCATCAGAGTATAAAATGTAAGAAAACATGTGAATGTAATTGTGGCATCGAGCAAACGCTTTCACTACTCGTTTTATACGTTAATGCGAAAATCTTTGTAATAACTACTATGAACTCTGTGTAGCTGTATACTGTACAGATATAGGTATTGTGTGAAAAGTCTAGGAGATTCCTGAAGTAAAAATTATGTTAAGTAATCTAATACTTATGTTCAGCTTTGAATGATGATAATAAATCATATTTCATTTATGTATAAAATTTAATAAATGTAGCATTAAAAAGAATGAGTGCCTTAGATCATGGAACATTTACAAAGTCACCCTCAGTTTTTAATACGCGTCTTTAGTCATTGAAATTCGAATTTTAATTCATTCGTCAATTAAAGTACCATATGTGCAAACAAAAAAATGCAACTGTGTTCTCAAAATTGTTTATAAGTTATTACCTATATGTTATTTCGCAGTTGAAGAATACAGTCTTAATGTAAAAAACAGAGCTTAAATAATACACAATACTAGTAATATAGTTGAGGTGCACAGAAGCTATTCAGAAGTGCGCACATAATTAAGATCCTCATTAACCTAAATATTTAAATTTGCAAAGGCTGCCTATTCCTTGCAGTGAAAAAAAAAACAATACGAATGAAGCGCGAATTGAATCTAAAAGAGGGATTTTTTCTTTTTATCAAGCCCTTATAAATGCTAATTAGAATTGGACAGATAATTAAGTATTTTGCATCAAAGGTTCATTTTAAAAACAGCACTTGAAAATAAAATAAATATTCAGTATTTTTGACTCTTCAACCAAGTCTCAAAAGATTTTTTTGTGTAAATAAATCGCATAATAATTGTTTTTCAATTCATTCAAAGAATTTAATTTTTTTCAAAGCATTTTTGTTCAAATTTGTCATCCATCTAGGATTTTTTCATAAAAACCTATATTTAAACTTCGTATACTGCAATAAGATATTATCTGTTTAATTTAACAGAGAAACGTAATTTGTTATGACAGTGACTTTCTAAACAAGAGTGATATGCAATGAATTATAGTTCTGTAGTTAGCACAAATTTCTGTGTTGAAGTATATTGACGTTAATGGGTTGAAATACCAAAAGATCGGCCACATTTAGTGGTGAAATCGTAAATTAATGTTTCAACCATATTTCATCGATTCTTTAAACTTCGACGTATCTACAACATTATCTATCTAAAGATTGTGGATTCGCATAACCACTACTTATTGTTTACTAAATAGATTAGTATGGGATATTATACATATTTTCTCGTTTAAGCACATTTTACAGAAGACAAGACTCTTGCATGATTTCTGACAAGAATCATAATATGCTATTATCGCATGCAGTAATTGCTATACGATTACCGTATTCTGGTAACCGAATACAAGATGCAACCCTTTTAAAATTTTTGCGATAATCGCATCTCCGAGGCGTGAACTCTCCCCGTGTAATGCGGCTTTAGTTTGAAAATAATAATTTCTGATGTAAGTCTAACCAATTGCGGTTAGACGCCGGCTGTAAAACATAAGGCCACGGGTTCGATTCCCGCACCGAGACAAATATTTGTGTGATACACATGTTTTTATTTCTGTCTTTGGGTGTTGTCTGGGTGGGTCTGGGCGTTTGTGAGACGGAAATGTTTCTCGTTGTTTCTGATACCCACGACACACGACTCGATCTTAGTTTGGGGTCAAAATTTTGTATGTAACTGTTGGGTGTATTTATTAAATATTTATTTATTGATCTCATTACCTGATGTCTCTGTCCCAGGCTACAACATATGCATATTCGCGTACGGTCAGACCGGCGCGGGCAAGTCGTACACGATGATGGGCCGCGGCGAGGACGGCCAGGAGGGCATCATTCCGCAGATCTGCAAGGACCTCTTCAGGCGCATCAAAAGTACAACCTCTGACGATTTGAAATACTCGGTAAATATTATATTAATCAATTACCATTTGTAGTAATGCCAACCCGCACTAGGCCAGCGTGGTGGACTATATGGCCTAACCACTCTCAATCGTACTGTCGATTGTAGAGGAGGCCCGTGCCCTGCAGTGGGACATATATGGGCTGATACAGATTTGTAGTAATAATGTGCCAAATACTAAAAAATAATTCAATAATAGAATGTATTTTGATTACAAATATTCATACTATAAGCTATAATTATTGTATCTACAAGTAATATATTTGTTATACATATCATACTCTGTACTCTTATGTGGTTTTAATATTATATTGTTTCAGGGTAGTCTCGACGATATAAATTGTCTTTCACTCAATATATTCAGTACTCTGCACACTGTGTAATGTAACATTCTTCTGTCCACATTCAGAGATCTTTTCATCTTAATATTTAAAAAACCTCGAGGTAATTAAGGTTTCCAAGCCTTCAATACTATTTTATCCCTCAGGTGGAGGTATCGTACATGGAGATATACTGCGAGCGTGTCCGCGATCTGCTCAACCCCAAGAATAAAGGCAATCTGCGCGTGCGCGAGCACCCCGCGCTCGGCCCCTACGTGGAGGACCTCAGCAAGCTGGCCGTCACCTCCTACCAGGACATATACGACCTCATCGACGAGGGAAACAAGGCTAGGTGAGGAGGATATACCATAGGGGATATACCTACCTATTTGAATGTCCAACGATCGCCGGGTGGCATACGTATTTTTTTAAATATACACCATCCCTACTATCATTAAGACTGAACATCCAGAATAAAACCAACAATAGTACTCCGGTACTGTGTCAAGATTTATTGAAAAATCCGTCTGACGGGAATTGCTGATCGAAATCATTGTTGTACATTACTATTGACAGTTATAATATACGTTATAAACTGACATTGATTTGATATTATATTGGCAAAACCGCTATAGCGATTTGGACGTTAGAATACTCATAGAACATTCTAGAATAGAGTGACAGAAAATTAGATCATAATAGATATTGTATTAATTGGTATTGAAATATTTTGTAACAAAACTAATTGTAAAAATAATAAGTGTTGAATTTATCGATGAGGAAAATATGGCATTAGGTGAGACAGCACTTTCTAGAATTAGAAATTTAGAATTGCATGTGTCTAACTAAGGAAGAAAACTACCTAATTTATAATAATAACATTTCTTGGTATTTAAAATTAATAACAGTTTTTATACCTTAATACAATAAAAAGTTCTTAGGAAAATAACGAAATATTTATTTATGAACTTGTGTCGGGGAATTTGTAATTTTTTATAGTTTTATATTTTCAATATAACTGAGTTAGGTTCCCTAATGTATTGGGTGTTATAAACACGTTTATTTCCAGGACCGTCGCCGCGACGAACATGAATGAGACGTCGTCACGTTCGCACGCTGTGTTCACCATATTCTTCACGCAGCAGCGACACGACCAGACAACCAATCTCATGTCTGAGAAGGTAATTAATGCTCGGAAGTGTTTTATTAAAAACGTCGACAATGATTGTACTTCCAAATTTTATATGGTAAAGATAAATTCGTCTAAGAAAATATCTTGGATAAAGTGTGCTTTGCGATCATTTAATTAATACTTGTTTTATTTAGTATTCGATAATTATTTGTTTTAGTTATATCAATTAAATAAACAATAATAACCCCTGGACCGTCGGACGAACCGCACTGCGGGTTGTCAAAGAAACATAAAAGGGTGCCGAAAACCGTCGGCGAGCCGTAATGCGGTTCTTGTTTACATTATAATGCTATTACACTAAAATGAACCCTATTTCAATGGCAGTAGGTTGCTTTTTGCTTGAAGTTTTTTTGTGTTCCTGACGGTTATATGACATGACAGTTTTTTTGTCAAAAAGAAAACAATTGACGGTCTAGGGGATAAATAAATAAAATCCTGTCAAAGTTACTGTCTATTTTAACCCCTGGACCGTCGGACGAACCGCACTGCGGGTTGTCAAAGAAACATAAAAGGGTGCCGAAAACCGTCGGCGAGCCGTAATGCGGTTCTTGTTTACATTATAATGCTATTACACTAAAATGAACCCTATTTTAATGGCAGTAGGTTGCTTTTTGCTTGAAGTTTTTTTGTGTTCCTGACGGTTATATGACATGACAGTTTTTTTGTCAAAAAAGAAAACAATTGACGGTCTAGGGGTTAAGAGTCAAAGATTTCAGTGCAAGTGATCCTCCAGAATGATCATTCTTTGGCTTAGTCTATTGTATGATGGGGTGATAATTCCTGGACATAAAAAGTGACGTCATCTGTATTTACTAAAATTGGAACGCCACTTAATACTTATACTTTGTCGTAGGTATCAAAAATTTCGCTGGTGGATCTCGCCGGGTCCGAACGAGCTGACTCCACAGGCGCCAAAGGTACTCGTCTCAAGGAAGGCGCCAACATCAACAAATCACTCACCACCCTCGGAAAAGTCATCTCTGCTTTAGCAGAAATCGTGAGTATACAGCTCTTAGATTATTATGTATGTATGTATACGTATTGACTATACGGAATGAGCCAGCCAGTAACACTGGTAGATTTCGTATTTTATAAATCGATTTTACGTCGCAGTGATAAGGTTCGATTTTCCTTGATTCATAAAAAAATACAAAAACAAATGAACGTCTCAAAAATAATTTTAAAATTCCATATATAAGGCATGTTTCTACGAAATCTACCTGAAAGTGAATGTAAAGCGTTATGGACTGTAGGCTAATGATAGTATAGTTTTAGAATGTGACTAATTAATGATGTGAGTGGTAGATAATTAACTCACGTTTTCTGTTGTTTTTGTTTTGCACCTTTTTCTTTGGGACGTGTACAGTCGGTGAGTATTGAATGCGCATGTTACTATGTCTTGTTTGTTACTAATAACATATATTGGCCTGACAAATTAATGTTTAGTTCATAATCTTTAAATACATGTATTGGAATATAATGCTAGAAAAGTAATCCTATTGCTCAAATAATTATTTACACAACAAAATGTATACATCAACGGTAATAAGTTAAAATGCTAGTGTCTATAAAACATAATTACCGAATTAAAGGCCTTATAATATTTCTAAAAATATAATAAAACTCCACAAAATTTTACATCACACCAAAATAATTCTTTAAAATCATCACTAGAACATTCTAGAACACCATTTATCAATACCACCCCCTTACTATACAGGCTTCAAAGAGCAAGAAGTCCAAGAAGGCTGACTTCATCCCGTACCGCGACTCTGTGCTGACGTGGCTGCTGCGCGAGAACCTCGGCGGCAACTCCAAGACCGCCATGATAGCTGCCATATCGCCAGCCGATATTAACTTCGATGAGACGCTTAGTACGCTCAGGTAGGTTAAAATAGGGGTATGAGCCTTGTGTATTGTACATAAATAAATAAATAAATAACACCCAACAGCCACATACATAGTCCTGACCCCACATTAAGATCGAGTCTTGTGTCGTCGTGGGTATCAGGAACTACGAGAGACTTTTCGGTCTCACAAACACCCAGACCCGAAAGAAATATTTGTGGGCCGCATAAATATTTCTCTCGGTGCGGGGATCGAACCCGCGGCCACTCGTTTCACAGGCGGCGTCTAACTGACTGCGCCACGGAGGCTGTCAGCTGCTGCTGCGGATTTATTGCTAAATAATTGATTAAATTTTCACTAATATAAGAGCGCTGCCAATATTACGAACAAGAAAATATCTACGTTTTTTAGACGCGAATGTGTGACAGCGCTCTCTCTATATTATAATTACTCTAAGGTATGAGTCTTATGTATTGTGTATTTGTAGCAGTTTCCATTTTTAGTAACAGGTAACTAGTGGTGGAGGTAAATGTCTTACAGACAACCATGGGATGGATTTCAAATAATGAGAAAGAGACGGCAGTGCGAAAAATATAATCATGATTTCACTCCGCTTTGACTTAGTTCATAACAGAAAGGGGCTTAACCTTAAATACACAGACTAGCCAGCGAGTTCCTCCGGAATAATATTCATAATTAAATTGAAGGATTTTCTTTGGAAAACAGTTACTGCATCCGTAATATTATCCTCTCGAAATTGCTAATTCCATGCAAAATATATCTAATGTTTCTTGGTTACGAGTGTAGTTAATTATTGTCGACTTTGACGCCAAAGCCACAGATCACGAAATTCTGTATAGTTACGAGATATAATTTTAATGATATGTGAATGTTACCAACCAAATACTAAGAGGCATTAAATTCATTTTGAGTTTCAAAGTTTACAATAATTTATCTACTAAAATCTAAGAGCGTAATAAACACAATGACTTAAAAATAACACCATCATAATTTTTCTCCTCGATATTTTTCAATGCTAAATGCTAAACTCAATATTCCTCATAGATACGCGGACCGCGCCAAACAGATAGTCTGCAAGGCCGTGGTCAATGAGGACGCCAACGCGAAGCTCATCCGCGAGCTCAAGGAAGAGATCTGCAAGCTCCGCGAACTGCTCAAGGCCGAGGGCATTGAGGTGGAAGAAGGTAAGCATACGATGGTGCATGTAGTGTCTGGAGCCTAGCTGTATATTTGTCGACAATCGATAGGTAAATTTATCGATAACAAATAGGGATGTAGATGTGAATTTTGCTGTTAAAATTCTTTTTAGAAGAATGTATCTTGCTCAAATGATTTGGAACAGAAAATATCGATTTAAGATTACATATCGATGTCGACAATACCCATGCTAGCCCTTGTCATTAATATACGATGTTTAGTCGTCATGTGTCCGGATAGAACGTCTTGTGTGATTGTTTGCATAGTCGACAACAGCTAGAGTTCAACGCCACAATAATATCGATATGATTATTATTTGGAAAATTACTGAATACTAAAATTTAACTTCTGTTTTCAAAACCCACACGTACTAGGACCAGACGGTAGAGTCATATATGAAAAGAAAGAACAACCTACCAGTAAGTAAATGACATAAACGAGGCTTGCGCATTATTGCATCTGTACACCCCACCTGTACGCTTGGCCTCCATTTCGAATTCGGGGTTGCCAGTGACAAAAAAAAACAAATACTTTTTGGTATAAATTGGAATAAATAACTGGCAACCCAACACGTTATTGAAATTGAATACGAGCAATTTATTTTGCACCCTTACCTGCAGCTTGTGGCGTTAGTAGGATGACATGAAATAAAAAAAAAACTACATCGCAATATGAATATGTATTGGAGTGGGTCATATCATAAATATATATATACGCTTATGTTGGTGTTGGTACCACACTTTCTTCATTCGTCGATATCTATTAGTGTATTTATGTAGATAATATTCGGTGTGTATTATTGTTTGTCAGCATTTTGATTTTATATGAAAAAAATATACAAAAATGCTTCCTTATGATGTAATCAACTCAGGTTGATATATATTTAAAAAAAAATATTTATGTTTTATTGTTTTTAAATTATATGTGATAAAATTTTATTTTCAATTTTCAACCTGAATGTTATACATCTTGGGAAATCCCTTTGCCGCCATTATCGTTTTGGCTATAATTTATTTGGCAAAATGAAAAATATATAATATAAGATATCTTTCAAACTGTGTTTTCAAATATAAAACCAAAAAACAAACTGTCCAAATTCTGCATTACCTATTTGTGAAGGTTGCAAAGGGTCGTGAATGACGTATAAATGTTGTGTTGCCATATGCAAAAAGCTTACTAGCTTCGGAATCCTTGCATGTTCTCCTTAATGTTTGTAAGTTGCAATATATTTGATGTCTATATTTATTGATTAATAGTTGGAAATTGTCATGGAAAAAAAATCGGAATGGATCGAAATGCACACTGCAAACTCACAACGCAGAAAGTTTGCAATGAATTTGCACTGTTCACTTAATTTTCAAAAAAAGAAGGCAAAATTTCTATAGAGCCTTAGTTGACTGTATTTTACAATTACGTAGAACATTTCATATAATCCGATCTTTATGAAAAAATAAAAGTTTTTATTATATATATTTGCTTAGTTAATTTCTCTCTTTGGACAAGTCTTTATCACATTGTAATGTCCAATAAAGCAGGCGAAGTGTCGTCGCCGCAACGCAAGAAGAGCGAAGCAGAAGCTCTGTCGCCGAAACTGTCGCGCGCGGCCACGACCATCGCAGAAGAAGCGGTTGATCAACTGCAGGCTTCCGAGAAACTCATTGCTGGTACGTAAATTAATACACTATAATTTATTGAGGGTAAAATTCCAGCTAGAAAATTGGCTAGAAATGGCTCCTATATTTTACATTTATGTCTATTTTACCCTAATTTAACTTCAATAGACATCTCTCAGACCCCTGAATCTTTAGACCAATTCTTCATATGATTTCTTTCATTCAAAGTTTGATTACATAGATGCATCTATTTTATGTACATGACACAATATTTAAAAAAAAAATTTGAAGCATATTACATAGTATTGACTATGATTCACTGATAGATATTATGATTGCTGAACAGTGCTCAATATCAAAAATTAATTGACTGATCCCAGAATGCAACGTACTTGCATTTCATCTCCAACAACCTATATTTTTGAATTTATGAATATTTTGTACTAAGACCAGAAATATCAAACTACTGTCCATAGAACTGAATGAAACCTGGGAGGAGAAGCTTAAGCGTACTGAACAGATCCGCGTGCAGCGTGAAGCCGTGTTCGCCGAGATGGGTCTCGCAGTCAAAGAGGGCATTACTGTGGGGATCTACTCGCCCAAGAAGACGCCGCATCTCGTCAATCTTAATGAGGACCCCAACTTGTCCGAATGTCTCATTTATTATATCAAGGATGGTGAGTGGTGATTAAATTAAGTGGTCGTTTTAATTTAACATTGTATTGAAAAAGCTATTAAGTAATAATAAAATATCGAGCTTAAGATATCTCGTCGATGAATAAGGGTAGATATTTTTTTATTTCATCAAGTGAAAGGAACATTGGTTTTCTGAAAATAGGCATGTTTAAGTATTGCTTTAGGATAATTGTGAATACTACAAATACTACATAAAACAACACGAAATACAATAAAAATTGAAAACATCGAATTATGAAGAACTGTTAATCATTCACGATGCGTCTTTTGAAATTTTACTAACGATGTTTTCGGACATCTTTAAGCAACAATTATTTTTTAAATACTAATATAGTATTAGTATTAAAAAATAATCCTGAATTTTTAATTAATATATCAATTAACCCGTAGGAGTGACTCGTCTGGGCACGGCTGAGGCGAACGTCCCGCAAGACATCCAACTATCCGGTTCTCACATACTCAGCGAGCACTGCATCTTCGAGAACACGGACGGAGTGATCTGCCTGGTGCCGCACCACGGCGCGCTAGTGTACGTCAACGGACGCGAGGTACGAGTACGTAATGATCACGTTTGTTATTTATGGTGATGGGAAAAGTATCGATATCGGGGTATGGAGGATAGTATTCCGTGGAAGAGATGATGAGGTGGTGATTAGTATACTCATTAAATGATTAGATTCAATGGAGAATGCCTTTTACTATGGAACTTAGTATCGGTGCGAAGATTTTTTACCCTCGATGAAACCTACTTTTACTTTTGTGTAGGGCAAAATACACATTTCAATAAATATAAATTTATTTGCGAAGCAGGCCCGGAGTTCGTGGAGAAATTAACTAGAAATCTAATATAACTATTATTTTGCGTTCGGCTTTGTGATCATAATGTAAATGTGTAGTGTAATGACAATTGTCCTTATTTTGTAAAAATCTGTCGCCCGGGATAAAACAGGAAAACGTTTAAGGACAAACCATAAAAATGCTACAATAAATTTTAAGCAGTATCGGTATCGAGATCTATATTATTTTTCTCATTTCATTCTGTTTTATAATTATCAAGAAAGGTGGTAAGTGTGTGGCTCAGGAGACAAAAAAAGGAACTTAAAATTTCAAACAAATAAAATTCACAACTCTGGATCGAATTCAAGATTTAGGGAGCATTTTTAATGCTGTGATTTTTTTATACATATATGTATTATTTATAATATCGATAATAATTATTCAAATTAATTATTCCTTCAAATTTCTACCTTCAACTTAATAGTAAACTAGAGTTTCTTGCCCGTTCTTCTCTAGTGAAAACCGCTTTCCCAACCGGGCGGTAGATAAAAAAAATGACTGAATCTAAATGATGTAGAACATCTTAATGGATTCAATAAATTATTTTCATTTTAATCTTTAATATTTTATCCAGGTAAACGAGCCAGTGATACTGAAGAGCGGCTCCCGCGTGATCCTGGGCAAGAACCACGTGTTCCGCTTCACGCACCACGGACAGCCGCGCGAGGAGATTGTCTCCAACAAGTCGCTCACCGACTCCACCGGGGCTGCCATCGAGCCTGCTACTGAAAATAGTGAGTCGATATCTTTATGGAAGGATTTTATTGTGTAACTTATAGTATGCTGGTCTTCGATCAAACATACACTACATTTTAATTAACGGTCTAAAAAGCGGCAAGAGAAATAAGAGCCGAGACCGTGTGGTATTATTTGATTTTAGAATGGTCGAAAAACATAATGATTCTTAATTTAAAGTAATAAGGTTTATTGTGTCCTGAAGTTGATTATAACATTTTGCTAAATCTCGTAGTTGGAAATTAAAATGTTTGAGCATAAGCAAACTCGGCCACTTTTGGCGTGTGATTTGATTCCGGACCTTGTATCTAGTATATAATTGATCGAAGATGCTAGTCGATAATTTAGGTGTTACGTAATAATAATAATAATAACTCTTTATTATAACACCATATACAAAAGATAACAAAAGACAAAAACAAAAGAAAAAAGAAGAAAACAATAGTTATAGAAAAATAAAGTTGGTGATATAACTGGCGGTCTTATCGCTTTAAGCGATCTCTTCCAGACAACCGGTTGGTAAAGGAAAGATCCAATGAAATAAACAAACAATAACAATAACAATGAAAACAATGAAAAAATAACAATGAATAATAACAATGAAATAAGAACGTAATATTTCTACAAAAGCTGTAGCAGTGTAAAAGTAATGGAAACGGTCGTCGGGAATTTTAAAAAGTAAAATTATACCAATTCCGCGATAAAATCCGTAGAAAATAGTTTTATTTCGATGTAATATTATTTTCGGAATTATTGATAGTCATTGAATACGAATTAATAGTAATTTTGCTAAAACATCGATGGTTTGAAGACCGGTAAACATAGCCTTGTTCTTAGAAACAATGATTAATTGAATACGGATAAAACGTGAAGCATATTAAATTTAAATTACCGGTCACTAACATCATTATCTATACGTTATCTATAAACCCCTTGATAGTAATTATATCGACAATTATTTCCCGTAACAGATAGCGACACTGAGAATCAAAACGTGGACTGGGACTTCGCACAATGCGAACTTCTGGAGAAGCAGGGAATAGACTTGAAAGCAGAGATGCAGAAGCGGCTGGTCGCTCTTGAAGAACAGTTCCGTCGCGAGAAAGAACACGCTGACCAACAGTTCGAGGAACAGCGCAAGGTAATAAAGAAAATATCGATAAGCCTAAGAAATTAAACCTCTTTGATGTTCTGTGGCGTTATTTTTTTAATCATTTAGCTTAGATTCAGTGTTGCTGATTAAAACACCATCATTAATAATCCTATAGATCCATGTCCAACAGTGAAAGAAATATAAGTCGATATCGATAAATAAAAAAAAAAATACCTTAAGTATTGATTTTGAATTGCCTTTTGTTAGACTTTTTGTCTATAATGTTGTGATCTGAATAGATTTTGAATTACCGATTATAATTTTGATGATATAAATAGATTTGAACGTCGTTGGATGAGAAATTATGATTATTTTTATTGTTATAGAACTACGAAGCCCGCATCGACGCTTTGCAGCGCCAAGTCGAAGAGCAGAGCGTCACTATGTCCATGTATAGCTCCTACACTCCCGAGGATCTGCATATCGAAGATGATATATTCGGTTAGTATCTGTTTTTAAGAGCGTTTATACCCTGCACGCGCTTTTTGGCTTAAAAACAGGACTTTTCAAATGAGTTAATAGCCACCAATAAACAATTTAAAGGAAAAATAATTATTACTAATTTTAGAAAAGCTTGTCATCTGGGGATTTTGGTGGAAAACATTATAGATTGATGGATAATTTGTGAGTACTATACGGATTACTGAACACAAGTTTCGTTATTTAGGCTTTAAATGGCAATTTAGAAGCTTAAGATATCCGAAACCACAAAATATAAGATGAAAATAAAAATATTATCAGACTAATAAGACCCTTATGGAGGGATTTTGCTGAGAAAAATAATCTTTTTGTGTTTAGTTCCTGAAAAATAAAAATTTAAACAATGCGAAATTATTCAGAAACTCTCGTCAAGAACATATTTTTTTTCACCAACTTATCGTACATAATTTTTTATAGCAATTGCATATTACAATAGAAGAACATCTTATCAACAAATTACCATTTTTATATTTCAACAAAATTAGTTTTCATGTTTTCTACAAATATTTTAAAAAACACTATAAAACACGCTGTCCGACGTGGATCCAATCAGACCGCCGCAAGGCTTTCTAGAGGGAGGACGTATCGCTCGTCGCTCCGGCCTGGCTGCAGTCGATT
The DNA here is from genome assembly GCA_009982885.2 of Hyles vespertilio. Classification (NCBI taxonomy): domain Eukaryota; kingdom Metazoa; phylum Arthropoda; class Insecta; order Lepidoptera; family Sphingidae; genus Hyles; species Hyles vespertilio. The sequence continues at coordinate 5,040,456 of CM042806.1, read as the reverse complement.
ATGCCGCGCGTAATAAAAATAGCCACGCGCGGAATGCGATTACCACATCTTAGTACTTTGGTAGTAAAATATTTAATTATTTTTATTACCTACAATGATTTGTAGTGAGTATAAATTATGTTTCAGGTAATATAATGGGATGTAATTCCGAGGCTAAATTATGTTATGTATTGTAATATAAAATTAAATATATTTCGTAATTATAAGGGGTTGTAAGGCCCCTAACACTATTATGTGTTCGAACACGAAATGATTAATAAAACGTCCGTAGTGTATAATGATTGAACACTGATTTGAATGCAACTTAACAATGTAATAATAACGAAAATATGATTAGTATCCAAAATTTGTATTATTCTTTGCTTGCACAGTAATATTTGTCTACTTATAATGCAAATAAAATATTTTTATGATATTATATTACAGTTACATTTCAATTGAATATTTGAAGCGCACGGATCAAAGTTGTTTGAGCCGATTGTATAGCGAGCCGACGCGGCAGCTCTACGTACACAGCTTTGGTCGCTTATGTGTGCGTGAAATTAACGAAGAAATACCTATAGTTGACTTTGCGCGCAAGGTGTATACGCTCTTAACACTATTATGTTTTTACGTCACGTAAACAAATAAGAAAGTTAATTAAGTTAATCTTCTCAGTCAAATGTTGCTTGAATATTTGTTGTTAATTATGTGGTTTAAGTAAAAAATAATCTTTGGAGTGTGATGCAAAAGAAACATATAGGCTGTGAATAACCATGTTTATGATAATTAAAAAGAAAAATATTCTCTTTTTTTAATAAATTTTCACAATACGATGGTCATATTCTTTATGTTTGCGTCTGTACAGTGAATCCACTATTCGAGACGGAATGTTGGTCGGCTCGCGAGGTGGGTCTGGCGGCGTGGGCGTTCCGCAAGTGGAAGTACCATCAGTTCACCTCGCTCAGGGATGACCTGTGGGGAAATGCTATATTCCTCAAGGTGAGTTTTCTTGTATAGCAGCGATTGATTCTTTAAAGCAGGGTTTCCCAACCTTTTTCTAGTGCGGACCCCTAGCGCCACTTTCTTATGATTAGCGGACCCCTATAAATAATACGAAAAAAAATCTTTATTTGCAAAAAAAAACCATGGATATATTACTTACATAAATTATTTTACATTTTTTTATTTTCTTTGACTGCCTCGGTGGCGTAGTTGTACTAGGGTACGGTTACAAAGCTGAGGTCTCGGGTTAAAATCCCGGGTTGGGCAAAGTGATATTGGATTTTTCTATTCATTATCAGCCCAGAGTGTTGTGCCCGATATGGTGATAGGGTCGCCACCTATCACATCGTGGGACAGAACATACAAGGTGAAATGTGGGTGTCCTGGCACCTCTGCCTACCCCTTCTAGGAAAAAGGCGTGAGTTTATGTATGTATGTAAATTATTGTAAAAATGCGATGGTTGGTGTTGCCGTTTTGCGGCCAAAGTTGTAATATTTGGGTCATTGTTGCTCAGTTGGAGCCTTAAATTTGCTTGTAGTTGTAATCTATTTCTGTATTTTAAAAACCCTTTTCGCTTAAATTTGTTGTGGGAAAAGGCGACAAACGCTCGCAGGTGCTCAACGATTACTTCCTGAGTCTCCTTTTGCAACATAGCCCCGCCAGTTGATAGCAAAAATGACGAGAGAGTAGGAAAATGATCAAAATTACCTTGAGAAGAGCGATTTGTTCATAAATCAATTTTTTATTAAAGTTTTTTTTTGTTGTCGTAGTTTTTATGTTGTCTGCGGACCCCCTGAGAACGGTCCGCGGGCCCCCAGGGGTCCACGGACCCCAAGTTAGGAAACCCTGCTTTAAAGTGTTGTTTTCGATAGTCTGTGAGACGAAAAATTCAGTAAAAAAATATTTCACTAAAAATAAAATGTGGTATACTCTTACTAATAATATTGGTATACTAGCTGTACCCCTAACTTCATCCGCGTGGAATTTAACAAAAAAGTTAATTTGTTTATTTAGTATTTTTTTTTAAGATTTTTTCTTAAATTAAATGTATCCTAAGTAACTCCTTATTATATCAGCTACCTGACAATAAAAGTCCCGTCAAAATCGGTCCAGCCATTTCAAAGATTAGCCGGAACAAACAGACAGACAGACAAAAAAAAATCTAAGGTCATTTTCGTTATAGGTATCGTGTATTATATCGATATGTAGTTGGATATTTTTTTTAATTTTCACTTTACAAACAGACACTTCCATTTTATTTATATGTATAGGATGTATAGATTTGGTGATGATCTCGAAGAAAACATCATACAACGATAAATAGATAATTTGGAGCTGCTTTCTTAAAATAAATATATTAAACTAAAGCCTATAGAACGACACCCATATAATATGTAAATTTAAATTTAACTGTCTCAACTCAAATGCAACATCTCAATGCTCAACTCATTTCCCAACAGGAAGCAAACGCAATATCAGTAGAACTGCGCAAGAAGGTGCAGTTCCAGTTCACCCTACTCACGGACACGCCCTACTCCCCCCCTCCCCGCGGAGCTCGCCCCCCGCGACGACGCTGACGACGAGTACCGCCCCTCCGCGCCACTGTCGTCGCCGTCGAAGTCACCGACACTAAGAACGGCGCCACCCACTACTGGACGCTCGAGAAACTTCGGTCAGTATCTATACTTTAATATATCGATATGATTTTATCGATTATTTTGAACAGTGAGGAGGTTTATCGATATGATGAAGAGTATGAATGTTGACTAGGTATATCGATATTTTTAGTACTGGGACGTTTATAAATATGCTGAGAAGCAGAAAATGACCTGGTGAGATGAAATAACATAGAGATATGTGTATATGGTTGCATGTGAGTCCTATCATATATTAATGAATACCTCGAATACAAAAGGATTTATATATAAATATATAGTTAGTGAAATTATAAATGTTTTAAAATTTAAAAAAAATATCGATATTGATTAGTCTAATAAAATTGTATTTAAAATACGTACGAATGAATTTATTGAAATTAGGTTACTTTTGGTTACCATAATTCGTTTCAGGATAACTTTATTTGTCGACGAAATACGTCTCTCTTTTTCAATATAACTTTTTTTTCTTTAGTTTACTTTTCAACGAGCGATGTTTTTATTAATTAAGACTTCATATATAAATATTTTAGGTTTTCAAGATTTGATTTTACTAAATTCTTTTAAATAGATTTTTATACAAATATACTTGTAATAAAAACTTTATATTGACTTAACACACACTTATATCTTTTCTTTGGTTGCGTTACGTTTCTTCTGTCCTTTTTATATACTATGTTGTGTTTTTTTGGTTCTTTGTTCTTCTTTACCTAAAACAAACTTTTTGCTGATGCCGAGTTGGTTATATATTCAATATATACAGGATACGAATAGACAGGAATGATGTATATATGTACTCTGTATTATATACTTGTACATAAATAGATATATTTTGTGGAGGTAAGTGCATTTTCCTATAATAGGTCTGATTGTTAGATGGCGATGTCTACTAATATTCGATAGCGCTTGTTTTATTTGCCGCTTTATTATATTTATTTAACAAAATAACAAGCTATATATATTTACAAATAAACATTTATTAGTTTTCCCTTGTATTTATTGACATAGAATAATATTTTTTACTTCCAAATTAATATAGACGGCGGCGACGTGGTTTAGCCACAAAATGTACAGAAGATACTTTTCTGGTAGAGAAGAACCTATAATATAAATATTCAATGATTTTTTAGTTGATCGAGTCTAGTTGTTTTTTTTCTCCAACGACTCAAAATACGGATTTATTCAAGTTTGAATGGCCACCAATTGGCGAAGGCGAGTAAATTATACACATTTAGGACATACTACAAAAATCGATAAGAATATGGAGAGCGTGCAGGAGCGGATGCATGTTCTCTCATGCGCAGGCTCGGTAGGCGTGGCCAGGCAGGTAGGGCGGGCTGTAGGCTACATGGCGATGTATTGTCCGTAGCCACCGTCTGGAGCTCATGCGTCAGATATACAACATGAACGAGAGCTCGTGCGGCGAGGACGAGGAGCCGCTGGCGCTGGCGCCGCCGCCCGCGCTGCCCCCCGCCCCCGCCCCCGCCGCCGCGCCCTCCGCCACCGCCCCGCCCGCCGCCGACATCCTACAGTGTATCTCTGCGTGCGCGCAACAGACGCGCCTGTCGCTAGCCAACCTGCTGCCCTCGAGGTTTGTTCGCTTCGGCCGCGAGCGCCGCAGCAGAGCCCACGCGCCGCCCCACACTGATACTGACTAGTGCGCTTATCGATGTACCGGCGGAGATGCCTTCGGATACTATCATTGTAATGCTGAATATATCGAGCTTTCGGTGTTCCGAATTTGGAGTTTTTGATAAGAAAGCAGTTGTATCTTATTAGTTACAAAAATGACGCAGTACGAACTTTGCAATCAGTATTATGATTCCAGTTGAGTTGATTTTCGACTAATTAGTTTTTTCCAAAATAACTTATCGGTAGTATTATTTCTATATAAAAAAATTGTTCATTTTAAAACCGTCTAGCCATTGCAAACTTGCCTAGTGGACTGTATATTACACGATTATCTTGACTTTGCAACATAGAATAGACACAGTTGTTTGAGCTTGCAATGCTTAGCATTTATTCTGTATATATTGCAATTAACAACTAATGTTCCGCATGACACGTTATCTTCTATTTTTCAGCGGCAGCACGATATTAGGGTCACACGGGTCGTTAAAACGAGTATAGTGGAGCGAATGCTTTGTGTAGTCATTTTAACTCTTGCATTTTTTCTACACTGAATTTCAGCTTGCCTTGCTATACACAACGAAGTGTTCTTGTAGTCTTCCTATTATTTCTGTATAGTTATACAGGATGTTTTCAACAGGCAACGTTTGGAGTTGATGCGCGAGATGTACCACAACGAGGCGGAGCTGTCGCCAACCTCGCCCGACCACAACATCGAGTCAGTCACCGGCGGTGATCCTTTCTATGATAGGTTCCCGTGGTTCCGTCTCGTCGGACGGTGAGTTAATTTCGATAATAAAAGAAAATATCCGGCTCGAAGGATCAAAATAAATATTTTTTGGGATAACGTTGAATTCAGGCGATGGGACTCATGGATTTGTCTTAGCTCTCCATACATAAAAGAAAAATCTTTCTTTCCTCATTTAATAATTACAGTGGAAATTATTTGTGTTCGATGTTCGTGTAATTTTTATAATTCTAAAAAAATATATCCCACAAAAAATTGCTGAATAAAATAATATAATATATCTTTGTTCTACAGGAGCTTCGTATACTTGTCGAATCTCCTGTACCCGGTTCCGCTCATTCACAAAGTGGCTATAGTGAATGAGAAGGGAGACGTGAAAGGCTACCTGCGGGTAGCTGTGCAGGCAGTCATCGACGCCGAAAAGAGTAAGACATTACTCGCCAATCATTATTTTTCATATATTTGTTTTTACTATTATTAGTGTTTTTTTTATATATTTGTTTAAGTCCAGTCAATGATTCTTGTAGCTGGAGCACATATAGTGTTTTTTTTTATTTCACGAAATTGATGTAAAATCTAGCAAGTTGTAAGAAGAGTGTTCAATAATAAATCTGATTGTCATCTACTAAAATGAACCTGAAATACCTTTGAAAGGACTCTTTAAATTACGCTAATTAATAATAATTTACAAAAACATTAAAATCTGTCCCTATACTTTGTTGGCTGGACACAACATACGCATGGAACGTAGAAACTACATAAAAGATTATCGTGTGTGTAGACAACGCAGAATTCGCAGCTGGCGTGAAGCAGTCAGCCAAGATATCGTTCGACGACGACGTGGCGCCGGCGCGCGCTCGCGTCAAGGCAATAAACAACATTAACAGCATGAATAACATCAACAATGTCGACAAAAACAACGCCATCAACCTCGAAGAACGCATCAATGATGTCAACGACTCTAATATCAAAATCGAAGGTATGATATACAGAAGATAATAATAATTTGATGGATGGAGATTGTTACCTATATTTGCTCTGGAGTTCTGCGCGCTTTACTCGGGATTTTGATTGATAAGTCGAGTTTTTGCAATTCTTACAATTGTGCTTGATTTTTTTGGATGGTAGAGAATCGATCTAGGTAGAACCACGTGGTTCAAAATTAAATTGCTTTACCGTGGTTTACACAAAGGCTTGATAAAATAAAGTGAGCGTGTTGTATCGTACATATAGAATTGGCCATAGGCGAGTGCGACGCGGACAGCGGGCGCGGCGACAGCTCGCTGGCGTCCGAGCTCAAGGACGAGGAGTTGCCCGACCACCTCACCCTCGGCAAGGAGTTCACCTTCCGCGTCACCGTGCTGCAGGCCCACAGCGTCTCCACAGACTACGCAGACGTATTCTGCCAGTTCAAGTAAGGACACTAACTGACCAGAAATCTCCTATAGTATAAGATTGAAATATATTGGATTATATTATGAAGACCTTCTAATAACATGTGTTATTTGTTGCAGCTTCTTGCACCGCAATGAAGATGCGTTCTCCACAGAACCCGTCAAAAACGCCGGAAAGAACACTCCTCTCGGATTCTACCATGTCCAGAATGTAAGTCGTGTTCCGGCTCGAAGGACCGAAAATGTTTTACTTGATTCACTATTGATGTTTTTACTTTTTGCGCAGATCACAGTACCCGTGACGAAATCATTCGTGGAATACATCAAGACCCAACCCATCGTATTCGAAGTGTTCGGCCATTACCAACAGCACCCGCTACACAAGGTGAGCCAGTCTGACATACTGATACAGTGTTTGTGTGTTGTATTGTTATTTACCGTGGCGTTGTTTTAATAGTGTGTGTATGGTGAGGAGGAAGATGTGTTGGTATGCGTGCAGGACGCGAAGCAGGACGGTCCAGTGGCGCGCACGCCGCCGCGCCGCATGCTGCCGCCCTCCATCCCCATCTCTGCGCCGGTGCGCTCGCCCAAGTGGGGCGCGGCCTCCGTGGCGCCGCCCTGCTGCTCCTCGCACCTGCACTCCAAGCACGACCTGCTCGTCTGGTTCGAGATCTGCGAGCTCGCGCCCAGCGGAGAGTACGTGCCCGCTGTGAGTATCGCACATCTTCGCCACGTCGCAATATAAACTCGCAATCCGACTCCTGTCTCCTCTCCTGTTAGACGGATTAACAGTTTGTACGCAACGAATTCACCACCACTACTAAAAGATCGGCAAGTCTTTTAGACACTCTAGATGGTTTTTAAACCCACAACGACATCTAGCCATAGTCCATACATAATAATCAAACCTATAAAAATTAAAGTTACTTAAATTAAAAGTATTTTTAAATATCGACAATTTGCAGCCTACCTTCGCCCTGTTTAGTCCTGCATATTGAATTTTATCGATATTGACGTAACGTCCTGTACATACAGGTGGTAGAGCACAGTGACGAGCTACCCTGCCGAGGTTTGTTCCTGCTGCACCAGGGCATCCAGCGTCGCATCCGCATCACCATCCTGCACGAGCCCTCGCAGGACCTGCAGTGGACCGATGTTAGGGAACTCGTAATCGGTACGTTACTTTTCATGATTTTAATAAGACGTAATTAAATCGATGTTTTTTTCCGGGGAGAGATTTGTGTAGTAATTGACTTCTTGTGGTTGAGAATTATGATAATGATAAATAAATATCATCAGAATCTGGGAAGACGTAAAATTCATCCGGGTGTTAAAATATTAAATAAGCACTATCAGCATTACCCAAAAATAGCTCACTAACATTTTATTCTTAATTAAATACAATTAGAAACTTGTCAAATAAATCGATTTGAATAAACAGGTACAGAAATGTATGCCATAAATTGTATGGTAACCTATTGTTGTATTAACTCAGGTCGTATCCGCAACACACCGGAAGCCAATGAAGACACAACAGACGGCGACGAAGACGGCGCTCTGTCCCTCGGACTATTCCCTGGCGAGAGGCCCTCGCTCGACGACAGGGCTGTGTTCAGGTATCGATTCATTTTTAACCCTAAATGTATAGAGTATAAGGTTATTTTTTGAAAACCATAAAAACGAGGCTATTCAAATGTAACGATTAAGATATCGTAACATCAACAACCATAATAAAAAACACAAAGGATTATTGATGCATTCAGCATAGGATTTTCTGGAAGTTAAAATAATAATGGCTACATCACTCAAAAGTTCTTCGGCAGTCATTCCTGATGTAGGATTTAATCTGTATCTTAGTATCTACGGATAAAGTTTAATAATATTCGTTGTGTAGGTTCGAAGCCGCGTGGGACAGCAGCCTGCACGGGTCTCCGTTACTGAACAGGGTCAGCGCCAACGGAGAAGTTGTCTACATCACGCTCAGCGCTTACTTGGAGGTAAGCCTTGTGTATAACATCGATTATAATATAATTTAAAACATGTAACTGTACTGTTTCCAAAAAAAAAATGCAAATAAAACTGTGCAACTGACGAAAGGCTGCTTGTCTGGCTCTTCATATTTTATTTGGACTGTATTATCTTTTTTTTGATTTAAAAGCCATAAAAGAATAAGGAAGTCTATAGTGCAAGTTATAAACGCATTGAGATGTGTTTGATGTTTTCGACAATGATTTTTAGGTTAGCTTTATTATTTTATATGTGACTATTTGAATTACTTTCGTGGAAGCATGAAGTATCGGAACTATAAGGAACAAAACACAGCACAATAATTTTAAAAAATCCGCATTGTAGTACAAAGTAAATACACTAATCAACGAGTTACATGTCAAGTTCCAAATCATCACTACCCTATTTTAATAGTTGCAAATTTTCATAGATTAATATCTATAAATTAAGCACACACTTTTGTTAAATAAATATTTTATTTTAATTCTTTTCTTACGACCGATTCTAAAGTTGATATGGTTGTCCCGAAGAGGTCGTTCATAGCGATAAGACTGCCAATTGTTCACATACTTATAAGGTATCTCTGTTATATTTTTTTGTACTTTATTACGTGGTATTCAATAACTACTTGAACGTTCACCTGTCAACGGGCCAAATGTCATTTTTTAAAATATACCATTCTATTTACATTATGACTGTCATGAAATTGACATTGACAGGCCTCCAAACAGGCCGGTACGTACTCTACATAAAGTGTTGTGTATCTATATCTGTATCAGGTTATAATTGCCTATATCCGTACACAGTTGGAGAACTGCGGTCGTCCAGCGATCATCACGAAGGACCTGTCCGTGGTGGTGGTGGGTCGGGACGCGCGCACGGGTCGCTCGCTGCGCCGCGCGCTGTTCGGCAACAAGGCGGCGCGCGCCGACAGACTCACCGGCGTCTACGAACTCAGTCTGCATCGCGCACTCGAGCCTGGTAACTGCAGCTTGTATACATATATATACTCACCATCATCATCAGCACCATCTCAGCCACAGGAAGCCCACTGCTGAACATAGGCCTTCCCCAAAGATCTCCACATCGACATGTTGGAACAACCTGCATCCAGCGACTTCCCGCAACCTTAGCCATGTCGTCCGTCCACCTTGTAGGTCGTCCGACATTTTGCTTGCCTGTACGTGGCCTTTTCGAACCTTTCGGCCCCAACGGCCATCGGTTCTACGAGCTGAGTGCACATATAGAGTAGTAAGAATAGGGAGGATTATCGATAGGCACGGAGACAGGATTTGGGATAATACCTGTAGTAGTCAGGTAGAAATGCGTGTGCTTATTACTGTCTAAATCATATAAATCACAACGCCAAAATACTCGTAGTTATTTTGCAATAAAACGAAGAATGGCGAAGGAAATAATAAAATGAAAACCTTATCAATTCTAGGCAATAATAGTCACCTGAATAAAATATTGCTAGTGGTAAAACATTCACAGATAGTGATATGATATGCTGATATAGTTTGCAGACCTGGATGTTTTGGATTGCAAGTTACAATTAAAAAAGTGTCGTAATAGAAAGGTAATAAAGTTGAAATTGCGATAACAGGTGTGCAGCGTCGCCAGCGCCGCGTGTTGGACACGAGCGGCACGTACGTGCGCGGGGAAGAGAACCTGCACGGCTGGCGGCCGCGCGGCGACTCGCTCATATTCGACCACCAGGTACCGCACAGAAACAGCACTGTATGTACAAACACTTTTATTTCGCACTAACACCCGCGACCAAAAACGCGATATCTATTTTGAATATATAATTTTTTATACATTTATAAAAAAGAAGGTTGACTATCGAAGGAATTAGAGTATAGATTTTTTATGGATTTATAAAAAATAACTGGGATGGAATTATTTTCACAGGAATGAGAGTAATCTTTTTATTTGTGATTTATTGAATTCCCAAAAGGGTTGATGTCAGGCAGTCAGCCGGTCGTAAAATTATAAGTTAAAAGTTATGTGTAGAAAATCATATTGCGCTGATCCCGTATAAGTGTAGAAGGCAACAAAGTAATAATAATAATAGCGAATGTCATTGCTATTTTATTTTAAATCTATATAAGATATTAAATTATTTTATGGTTTAACCTTTACAAATTCAATAAAATTTTTTTTTATTAAAATCAACTCTATAAAAGGAAAGATAAATTACAGTAATAAGCTCAGAAGAAATATTTCGCGCGCACTATACTACTAACAAACTGCTAGTATTCTGTAAATATTTTTTGGTTCTGGCTTGTAGTTTAGATTTCTTTTTTTTTGGGCTTTTGAATATTTCATTAGTTTTTTCTTCATTATCATATTATTAAACCAGTCCATTGCATGTGGCATGGGCCATGGGCGGTCCTGGTTTCGATTCCCAGGTCGATAATTGACATCGATTTTTTCAGATTAATATAACAATACTTTGCGGATATGTTTTTTTTTTCATTTGCAAGGTAACACGCAACTTTGCATGGGTCTGGAATTTGCACTTGCATCAATAAAAATAACTGCATTAGCTTCACATTTGGTAAATGGCCAGAAAACAATAATAATTCATCCATCCACTATTAAAAAATCGATTTCACGTATCGTCGGCGTCGAGTGAAAATCTCATCAAACCAAAACTTTAAAATTCAATTTATAAATTTTATCAAGTTAATTTTTTTTACCAGATTAACTTCATATTTTTTGTTCTTTTTTGCAATTAAAAAAATATAAATCGACGGTTAAAAAACTTAAGACGTACATATCGTTATTTGCGAATACAATGCTGCACATCTATAGCCAACTAACTGAGGTTTCACCCATCGCCGTCGATATGTCCGCAACACATAGTAGTATGTGTGTGTGTGTGTGTATAGTGGGAGCTGGAGAAGATGACGCGGCTGGAGCAGGTGGGACGCACGCGGCACCTGCTGGCACTTCGAGAGCGTCTGCGCCACGGACACGACAACACAGTCGCGCCCAACGACTTCACCAAGACGGAGAAGGTGGGCGATTATATATTTCTCCATTATTCAAGATCGATAATCCAAGCGCCTAAGTGCAATGTAGAATGTTGAAATTCACTAAATTGGCAACTTCAGTATTATTTTTCCGCATCAACACAAACGTAGAAATGATTTATATTTTTAAGAATTGAGTTATGGAAATTGAATAATTACTTATCAGCTCGTGAGTTGCAAGACAGTTTAAAGTCAGAAGAAATATATCTGAGAATAATGAAATAAGTACATATTTTCACCAAGCCTTACCGAGTATTTAAACATAAAATATATGTAACAGGAGGTGTGCAACATGGCTGCCAAAGCGGCCGCAGAGTGCGCACACGCCCGCGACGACTCCGTGTACGAGCCGTGGGACATGACCCCACGCGAGAAGGAACTCGCCACCAAATTCGTCAAACTCATGCAAGGTACGAAGAATCGTAAAGATAAAATACTTTCTATAATACAAGTGCGTTTAATTTCCTTCTATGTTATCGATAAATACCATTTTCAGCTATCGACCCAAAGAGTTATAATAAGTTTTATTTTCACTAGTGATGGAAGATACAATCTAATATCGATATTGGGCAATGTTTTTACCTTCTTCAAAATATTTTGTTTTTATGAATTTGTTAATTTTTAATTGGCCGGTTGTTTTCAGGACGGATAAGCACAACAGCGAAGGAGGTGGAAGCGGCGTCGCCATCCACGCCGGTGGACGAGGGCGTGTCCGCCGACATCTCCACGCCCAGCCTGCTCTCATCCATCCACAGCGCCAGCAGCTTCGAGTAAGTCGAGTTATATTCTCTTTGATAATGTGCTTGGGTTTATTGAATAGGTATTTTTGTTAATACTGGCAGTGGGTTAAGTTATGATTCTTGCGATTTCGATCATTAGAAATTTCAAATTTAGTATTTTTGATCTAAAATTTTAAGAAGTATTTGTCGATATTTTTTTATGAAATACTTGAGATCGTTTGTATTATTCCTATCAGTAATTTTATGCATTATGTATTAATATAACGCATCTATACTGAAAGTGTTCTTCTTTTGCCTTTTTTTATATAAAATACAGTCTTTTACTTTAAACAACAGTCTAATATATTTTTTGCAATAATTGAGATTAGGCAGTTAAAATAGTAGAGTAGATATAAAAAAAAAGCAATTCATTATTTACCGTCGCAATGACCAACAAGTAGTCGATATATATATATGAGATTAGGTTAGAGACGTGGTCAGTAGTTATCGATAACACACACGCGCATACTAAGTAGTGTCAGTGCGTGGGCTCGCAGGCTGTGCTCGCCGGAGCGGCTGGAGAAGTCGTTGTCGTGGGGCGGCGGCGCGGGCGGCGCGGGCGGCGCGGGCGGCGCGCTGTACGTGCCGGACTGCGAGGAGGTGCGCGTGTCGGCCGCCGTGGCGCGCCGCGGACACCTCAACGTGCTGCAGCACGGCACGCACGGCTGGAAGAAGCGCTGGCTGGTACTGTATCTATTCATTATTATTTACTAGCGGTCGGGTCGGCTACTCCCGGATGCAGATACATTTTGAATCCAGTCTTCATCAACAACATATTATTTCGCGTACTAACTTTCTAATATTTTAACTTAATGTGTCCGTCCTCGATTATATTACTTTTTCCGCCCAGTTCGGTCCCGTTATATTCTTTCATGTCCAGTCTCATTCCTTCCTATGACGAAAAGCATCTAATTCTGTCCTCTCCTATCTCGTAGCACCCGTTCAAATTTGAATGAACTATAAACTTACGTATTTCAATATCGTTTTTTTTACTGGAATATCAGAATGTGTGAATTTATTCAAACTAAATAATTAAAATTAAATCCAATAAAAAAAATGTTATCATGTTACAATCTTCCACTTCTCTAAGCCTATGATGTAATTTGTACTAACAGGTAGTGCGCCGGCCATACGTGTTCATCTACCGCGACGAGCGCGATCCCATCGAGCGCGCCGTTATCAACCTGGCCAACGCGCACGTCGAGTACTCCGAGGATCAGGAGCAGATGGTGCGCATGCCCAACACATTCAGGTGAGACATCCACGCCACTAAATAACTATATATGTCGATATCGATAACAATTAGAGCAGTTACTCTAATTTAACTTATCGATAAATGGTCTTCACTCATTCTGTCGAATTTTATTGATACTGTTATTGTTCGAAATTTCTCTTCTGTGTTTATTTGCAGAGTTCATTGAACGGTTGAAATTAGTGACGCTCAAAAATTCCAATGTCATTGTTAGTCTACAAATTAGAATCTTTCTTACTTATTGGTTTTCACAGCGGAAACAGTGAATCAAATATGTGCGTTATTATTTACAGCGTGGTGAGCAAGGAACGCGGTTACTTGCTGCAGACGCTCAGCGACAAGGAAGTACACGACTGGCTCTACGCCATCAACCCGCTGCTCGCCGGACAGATTAGGTGAGATCGCCCTCTTGATTACTACTCTCAATTATTCTATACATATTGCAGATTCTAGAGAAGCCACGGCGTTTTGAAATGGTACTCTGCTCTGTCATTGCTCTGTTTCATTACAGAGAAATATTCAAGGATAGACAAGTATTATTCGTTATTTAATTTATTTATATTTTTAATATGATCTTGAAACATAATATTTCATCTTCACTAACTCCCATATCTTCTGAAGAAATAGTTTTATTGCTATGATAAGTGAAGAATCTTTTGCTTTAATAGTTGGTAATAATTTAAGTATTTTATAGTTTAAAACTATACCCTCCACTGAGGCCAATGTCCAGCGTGAACCCCGTTGTTAGGCTTGGCATATGTGCGTTCGCCGACCAAAGTGAATATACGCGTAAAGGTTTCCGGTGACAGGTCGCGGTCGGGCCGGCGCGGCGACAAGCTGGCGCCGCCGCAGAGCGCATGAGACCTCACCATGGAGTCTATCCTCGTTTATTAAGTGCGTCTCGCACGCCCGCGCCCTGCACGCGCGCAGAGCCATACAACACGCGCATCCCACGCACACACACTGAGCGTCCCGACCCTCGCTCCCACTACAGAATCTATCGAAATTGTAATCATAATCAATCAATAAATATTGTTATCTTTATCGATGAATAAAATTATCTTGCTGTATAGAAGGTACTCTACTTAAAACTCCAATGTGTTTTATCGATAAATGCGTATCATTGTAAAGTGGGAGCGACTGTCGTTGGATCTGCGAAGGCAAAGTATCCGTGGCTGGTTTGGTAAGGTGTAACGATATGTGAGTTGTAGTAGCGTTTGTATCGATCTTTCTATTTGTGTTCCTACTCACATGGTGCTCGCGCCGAGGGCATGCAGAACTCTGTTCTTCGCCCTGTATAAGGCGCCCTTTACTTGTGGCCCGATACGGCACTGAACACCCTCGTTAACCTTGGGGACCACGAGTAATACTAAAAATCTTGATATAGTCAAAACATATTGACTTTGTATCAATTATTTTGGCATATCCACAATTTATTAGCAGTATTATCGACTTTGCATTTAATGCTAAATACGATATACGTAAAATATATTTATATGTTTTTATACAAAAGAAATTTCGTGGTATTTTTGAATGTAATAAAATGTCGAGTAGATGGGACCAAACCGGTGCACTGATTTTAAAGGGACGCGGTAATGAGATGATAATATTTACAGTGAAAAAGAATTTCATCAGTGTAGTACAATAATGATATTAGAACTGAACTGTAACGGAGCTGTTTTCATACCGACAAGGATGCACGTTGTTGTAAGCTCTATGCTGCTCGGGCTTTTTATCGACATCGATATACCAAACATTGGAAAGTTAATAGATAATGGAATATTGTAAACATCACATATATCGTCTCGATAAATTCGCCCGAGATCGTGTAAGAAAACGATACAATGTTGTAACAGCGCGGTCTTTGTGCCACGATATATTATTAGACGTTCAGTGTAACATCGATTTAAGAAATTATATAAAATATATTCATGTATGTAACCGACATCGACAGCTTAAACTCGCTTCTCAAATTGATAATAATGTTTAATGTGAGGTTAGGCTGGAGTATCGTGGTCCACTGACTGACCCGTGCCGAAGCGCCCGCCCGCTGTACGCACGTGTACGCGTATGACTCGCACGTGTTGCGCACAAACATCACCGACGTACGATAGGCTCCATTTTGTATGACATATATAAAATAATATGAATTTACAAACATGTGAAAAGACAAATTACTGCATATACTTTATATAGATTCTCTTCTAACGTTGAAATACATTATTAATGTAATTTACCTTGTACATACGTATGACCCGAACGGTAGTATAAAATATATTTTGTGGCTCAAAAAGCCGACGATTGTGGCGGTAGTCCTTACTCGTATGTCGTCATACGTAACGTTTCTTTCCACGATCTAGTATTGATTGTAAATAATTATAACATTGTAGCTAAATTAGAATATCCGATGTTTTGTCTAACGCTGTTTATTTGTCGACCCGGAATTGTTTCACCACCTTTCGTTCCCCGTCATCGGACATGACACTTTAATTATCGATGGATTGTATAAAGTAGGTTAATGTGATGCAGACGTGTTGGATTGCATCTCGATTCTGGAATGTTTCGTTCCGACGTGACGTCACGAACCATTCCGCCATCTAGTCATGTACTAACCGTAGGTACATTACATGTATGTGATAGATATAGCTCCATAGTTATCGATGCTGTGCTGCGAACAATCACCAAGTAGTGTGTTTATAAATGTTATGTGTTACGTAATACGTTGTACTTGTTCCCAAGTTCACTTACTCATCGGTCCATAGTTATGTAATGCGATATATCACCGTAGTTAGATTAATCGATGTGACTGTAGATGTACTGTACATGAGTACTTATCTTACTTTCGACACTCTGTTATTACTCTGAGTATTACTTTAATCTCGTTACCGCTTCGATTAATGTTGAAAAAAATATATAATAACGTCACTATACTATCGCTTTTGAGTGACTTCTTTCCATTTGAAATAAACAGCATAAATCTATAAAAAACATTTTAAGCTTAAGTGACTTTTGGTCGATGTAAATATCTTCTTAACCGTTCGTTTAGTACTTAAATGGTTTACTGAGCTATATCTGCTTATTTCCGTTGTAAGGTCATCACAAAGCTTAGACACTGAACCGTAGTCTACTCGGCTAACTCTAGAGAATATTCTGATAATAATATAGCATTTAAAGACGTAGCGTGTAAGATCAAAAAGTATTATCCAAATTTAGACATGCTGTGTGTTATAGGTAATGTTTCTTAAAATTGAAATTAATAACTATTGTCGTGGAGATTTTAAATTGTAACTTCGCGTTTCCCTTTGTACAGCACAACGTCAAATGTGCAACATTAAGTTAGTTTGAGTGGAGCGTGGACACAACTGAAGGCTTCTGTTTGGCGCTGTGCTTTATTCATCGCGAAACGATAATTTTACATTACTGAAATGTTTAAAACAGAATATGTCCAATACTCTTTCAACATTACTATTTGTGTAATTTTAAATATGCGTGTTGATTGTGAATGATCAGATCTCTCTCGCTCATGTGACACTCGTGTTTATACTTTTCCTTTTTTTCTAGTCATTTTTGTGCAACATTCCAAAGTTGTATATTATTTTCTTTTTCGAATATATAGGGTAAAGTATTTTGCATAGCAAAATGATGTTTTACTTAGTAATGAATGAAGTGAAGGGACAACATCGCGGTGCGTCGTCGACTGTCGAGTAACAGGTCGGATATGAAAGAGTTTGTAATAATTTATTTTTGTGTACGAGTTGATTTGCTATTTATTCTTTAGTTGTTATATAATTGTGATTCTATATAGAAGTGAACGTTTTAAATTATAGATCAGCTGACGCTGGATTATATTTTTATATAGTGTACTGTTTAAGCTGTACCGCTATTTTTATAGACATAGCTGTTGTGTTGAAGTTGCGTTCGAGTTGGTCGTTCATTGTGATTATGTTGCTCGGGGGGAGGTGGGGGCTCGCCTCCACACTCATTACTGATTGTTGATTGTTGGGCGAGGATGATATTAAATAAAATTATATATTCTATATATAATTTATGGATTTCATTCAATTTATGAAAATAAGAACAATGTAATGATTGGTAATATTACTCATTGCTCTAAATGTACTATCAAAATATATTATACACAGTGTTAAAGGTCATAAATAAAAATGCTTTGAAAATTTCCACATTGTTGTTTTCTTTCGACAAACCTGCTCCCAATATTTGATACAAAGTAGTTTAGATGAATCTGTTTATGCATCAATAAATATTTGAATTCGAATTTTCAACAGGAAAATGGTATTTCTAAATATATTTTATTTAAATCAAAAATTACACTCATAGCTTCGGGCACATAAGGTAATTAATTATCACGAAAGGTTTTTATTATTAATTCCATGTAAAATATATCCTAGTATTTTATTTATTTATAAAAGCGACATTGCAAATCAACAGACAAGGAAGAGCCAAAGAACCAAAACATGGAATCGGATATATCCAAAAACAACCTATATATAACCTATACGTAAACCATAAAATTAAAGCGTAAGGCAGGCCATTCTTGTCACCGAGTCTTGAGTTAATACAGAATTAAATACTGTCAGAAAAACTGCTAGGTTATTAACTGTCTAGAAAAGTTCGGTTGAAATAAATTAATATACTAGCTCGTAAAAGTGACTAGAAACTGATATTAAAAGCTTTCTTGAGATGTTTTATAATATAAACTGTCTGTATCAGCCCATATACGTCCCACTGCAGGGCACGGGCCTCCTCTACAATCGACAGTACGATTGAAAGTGGTTAGGCCATATAGTCCACCACGCTGCTGCCTAGTGCGGGTTGGCGGACTTACATACCATAGAAATAATATTATAAACAATAAGCATTTATAATCGTAATCTACAATTATTATAGCCCTTCTACAGGACGGGCCAACGCTCGACCAGCCAGTTGGCCATCAATGCCCATGTGAATGATGGAAACGAAACAACAGGATGGCGACATTCAGTTTTGATCACCCACTACGTTTGAAGTGCGCCGGAACAACTGACACAGACGCCAATCCAAGACCCATAAGCCATCAGTCGCAACTATGCCCTCTACACGGTGGACCATCATAGTGGACTATTGCGATGGCCAATCGTGGAGAGGGTACATAACATGTCCAATAAAAAAAAAAGAAAAATCTATACCTACTTATTTTTTTGACAAGAACAAACGAACTTTTTAAAAAATATTGTAGACATAGATACATAAATACATACATAAAAAAGAAGGGCTAGGTATGTTCCGTCTTATATTATATTTCGTCATACAAATCTCGACATGTAAAATGTATTTTGTGCCCACGAAGATAAAGATAGAATCTATCAAAATACTGGTTTTTATTTAGGATCGTTTCCAATTACTAGCTTAGTTATCATGTATCAGAATTAAACTATACGATTTCATACAAAAATCGTATCATTCTTGAAATTATAATTCAGTCGAGGGTAGTTTGCTTTTGTCAGTGCATTGAAAGTTTAGTCTCGCGTACGCTTCAGAGCGCTTGACTTGCGCTCCACAGAATTCTTGTGGCAATTTAAATAGTATTGGTTTTTAAGTAACAATTTATACCGTGGATATTTTAGTGCGCGTAACTTTTAGTGTTAGAATAGATCACCATTCATGTTGCCGATAGTTGTCCAGCTTCAGGAGCGGGGCTCCGGTAAGTTCGTTAGATATATTTTGCTTTTCTTAGATTATTATTGTTTGTTGTATATTTGTATGCGGAATTAGATTTAAATTTAACATTCATTCTGTATCTAAGTAGTATACTGATATTCGCGATTCACCGGTAAAAATTTGAATACGTAGGTAACGAATGGTTAAAAGGTACCTTAAATAAAACCGCCCTTAAACAAGGTGGTGGCTTTAGAAATGTAAATTAACAAAACCAGCCATTAATAATAAAGTATAAGAAATTATAGTTGCGAACAATTTTAATTAAATTTCCGTTAGTTACACCACGCTTATAATATTTAACAGTAATGTGACTTGGCGCTGTCCTTGAAATAATAACCTACAGCGGCGCGGTACGCAGACACGCTTTAGGGCTGCATATCCACAGTATTTTAATTTCATTTATTTGCTTGACTTTATTTCTAGTTCTGTAACTGTAAATATTTATCTCAAAAAATGAAATTCGTTGTGAATGAAATAGAAAGTGTTCAGTAAAATAAATACACCCAACAGTCACACACATAGTCCTGTAGTGCGATTCACGTAATAAAATAAGTTCAGCTGTAGTGCAGTTGCGGTTAAGTTTCGATCAAAACAGCCCTTTTCGTATTCTCGAAATACGCTCGCGTCAAGTTCGCGTCACGCAAACGTTTTAGCCTATTCTACCGCTGCGCGTATATGTCAATGTCAAACAAATTTCATACATCTGACGTACAGTTGACGCGCATTTCACGCGCAGCTAAACACTTACAAGAATACCATTTACAACCAAAGCGTAAACTTCATTGTAACCGCACCGCAACTTGATCGGCGCGTCAAAAAGTTACGTGAATCGCACTACTGACCCCACTAAGATCAAGTCTTGTGTCGTAAGTATCAGGAACTATGAGAGACTTCCTCCAGCCTCCTCCAGCTTCCTGACAGCCTCCGTGGCGCAGGCGGTTAGACGCCGCCTGTGAAACGAGAGGCCGCGGGTTCGATCCCCGCACCGAGAGAAATGTTTGTGCGGCCCACAAATATTTCTCTCGGGTCTGGGTGTTTGTGAGACCGAAAAGTCTCTCGTAGTTCCTGATACCCACGACACAAGACTCGATCTTAATGTGGGGTCAGGACTATGTATGTGACTGTTGGGTGTTATTATTATTATTATTATTATTACTTCGGTCTCACAAACACCCAGGCCCGAAACAACACTACCTGTGGTTCACAAAAAAAATTTTTTCGGTGAAGGATTGATCCCGTGGCGTGTCGTTTCACAGCCGGCGTCTTACCAACTGCACCACGGAGGCTATCTAATGTGCCAATATTTTTGCAATCCACAGACTAATAAGAAGACTATGTACAAATCATTTTGTTTTATAATTTTTGCATGGCAAAGTGACTGCCTTGCACCTGATGGCAACCACAAAGACATCTAGAAGGAGCATTGAATGGCTTCAAAAGGCTGTCCCATGTCATTCAATACAGCTATGCCGGCCTGCTAAGATGCTTCTTCACGCTACGACAGAACGATCCAGAATTATAGGAAGGAGGGAACACGAGTTGGGGCAAACAATTGAACAGCTTGACGTTGCGGCAAAGCAAATGTTAGCGAAACCTTTTTGTTCGCGTAAAGATGGATTTTGACCACCATGCTATGGCTTCCCTAACACGCATGGCTCTCTTCAGGAAAGTTAGTAACACTCGTTCTCTATAATCTATCTATCTTTAACAAGAGATTTCATACGATATTTTTTGCATTTTATGTTTCATTTAACAATTAACAAAGACAGATATATAGTTATGGTGTATATATTTATAGATAGCTAGGCGAGATAAACATATTATATCTCTATCTTTGTTTATTGAAGTGTAGAATGGTACCGACATAGTAATGGTATCTATTTTAACCTCTTGTTAAAGATAGATAGGATATAAAGAACGGCCCTTACATATTTGTTTTAAGTCTACGTACACCAAGAAATGTCTCGTAGTTTGAACGTAGTTTGATATGTACTTATATGTCTCAAGACTTGTTGATCTTAGAACTGTATTTGACTATGAGGTGATTTTCTTGAAGGGTATTAAAAGATAACAAGAAAAACACAAATATCAAAATATTCAATTTATTATCACGTATTTGTGAACAGTGCAAAATGAATAACTTCTATATGTTTATACGCTTAACATAGTTACACAATGAATCCACTACACTTGATGGAATGTACACATGTTTTCTATATGGGTTATTTTACATACTGTTGGACATTATACAATATCAACACGTCAAAAGCCGTATTGTTTCAAAGAATAACAAATATGACGATGACGCTTCTAAATATTATATTGCAATCAAATGCACCCAGGCTACAGCAAATAATGAAAATATTTATTGCTTTGGCTCTGCACTGCATTCTTGATAACAGACCTTATTATAAAAAATATTTTTTTATATCCGTAGAAAAACGGTGCTTTTTAAATAATCATAAGTAATGATTGTCATTGCAATAATTTACTTGGCAAGTATTGAGTGAACAGTAACATCGATTATATTGTAGGAATCACAAGTCGTATGGTGAGTAGTTTAGTTCTGATATTGGAAATATGATACACCAACACATCTGCATATTCATATGAGGTCAGTATTCGGGACAAAAGGCAGGCGAATATATTTACATGATTTTGAATTAGATAGGTAACGAATGTACCTATCTAATTCCTAACTAACTATCTAGATTTTAAATCGTAGAATAACATTAATTTATCCACAAACTATCTCTGCATAACTTCGTCTTGCATTACTAAGGACAAATACCTTTGACTTTTTGGAGTCATGTGTGTATTGATAGTCAATTACCACGCATCATAACAGTGAAGGAAAACATGATGAGGAAACCTGCATACCATAGTGATTAGTATGAACTTCTATGGTATGTAAAGTCCGCCAACCCGCATTATGCCAGCGTGGTGGACTACACGGTTTAAACACTCTCAATCGGACTATCGATTGTAGAGGCCCGTGCCATGCAATTGAAGTATAAAGGCTGATACATTACACTGTACAGTACTTTCATTACCAATGTATATGATATAGATACATAAAGGTATATGAGTGAAGTCAGCCATAATGATATATGAGTTCACTACGAATAAATAATATTTGATTTCAATTTTATAGAAAACTGGAGTATAACAACACGGCATTCAACGTGTTAAATTAAAGCCACAAATATTACAACCACCTTATTCATAGACAATTTTAAAACTAATAAATATCCAATGTTTTGTCCCTTTCGACCGACTTTTATATTCATTTTGAGGAAAGGAGACAGAACATTCGAAAACTAAAATATATTTTAAAACTGTCTATGTATAAGGCTGTAAGATCTTAATATAAGTTTATAAGCTACCGGTACAAGAATATAGCACGACTGTAACATTGCGACATCACTCAACATTTATATATTAGATATTTTAATCAAAAAATATATATAAATTACTGACAAAAAGTAAATAAAAAGATCTTTATTGCCTTTGTCGTTTCACAATATATTATAAAAAAATTCATTTAAACATATATTTATTTATAAAATATTTGAAAATTATATTAAACAAATATAAAAGTACACTTTAAAACTAAAAGAGAATTGCACAAGCCGACGAATACGTGTCGCAGCTCAGTTTTATTCATTCAATAATCGATTTAATTCTATATTTAATCGATAGTTCACACTCCAATAATAATTTCTGTGACATTCAGCAGTTCTTGTACGAACTTTAATTAATTTGGGAAACAATAAAAAGGTCTTTATGTACAAGATTTTATATTTTAAATATCACGGCAAAGTACTAAGAGCACAACGCAACACGCATTAGGCCAGAGCGGCGTAGTGACTATATGGCCTACCCCCTCTCAATCGTACTCTCGATTGTAGAGGAGGCCCGTGCCCTGCAGTGGGACGTATGTGGGCTGAAGATACACATACTAAGAGACGACGATTATATAAAAATCGAGGGCAAATATCTTCCTTATATTGAGCAGTTAATACAAAAACAATACAGCCGATGTCTTAACGAAATTCGGTTAATTACCTAAATATAACATACCTCACGCAAAAGGGTTATAATTCTTATCATAGTCATCGTCTTCTGAGAATGGATTCGTCGGGTCATTCTCCGGTTCATCTGAGAATGGGTTTTTGGATTCATCATAATTTTCTTCTTCAAATGGATTCATTCCTACTTTTGGAGAAACTCCAGTACTTTTGGGCTGGTCTACGATGATTTTCTTGATAGGTTTGGGTGAGGCGAAGGGGGATTTTTTCGTGTGCACCGGCGGTTCCAATTTATTAAGGTTGGCTTCGAGGCTACTGCTATATTTGGACTGCTCCATGAGTCGCATACGACCTTCCGATATCGGCACTATACTGGTGCCTTTTGGCGCTATTTGCTTTGGTGCGTTTGGTACGAATACTGAAAATAAATTGCATGTTTAAGCTTGTGAATTTAGATGTCGGTTCTGGTTTTAAACTACAGTATGTACCAACTGATTTAATTAAAATTCTAATCCCGATCAAAATATGTTTAATCATTGGACCTCACTTTACACAGCACAATAAATGCTGCCACTAGACCAATAAGGCTACTTATTTACCCGAAACATTATTTAAGTACTCTAACGTCGCGACCTCTTTAGAGGTTTGTCAATGTAATGTCAGTTGGTTTACAATTTGGTGATTATTACAAAATTGGTTCAAATCAGAGCAGTTCATTAATAATTTGTTATACATTTAAAAACCAAAAGTTCATATAGTAGTTAACATAAATGAATTATAAAAGTCCTCACTTTGTTTACTCTGTCCCTCCTGAAGCCTGAGTTTGGCCTCCGCGCCGGGCCCGTAGGAGGGCGGCGGCGGGGGCGCGGGGCTCGCCAGGACAGCAGGCGCGGCACCCGCCGCGGAGCCCGAGGGACACTCCTGCGGGCTGCCCTCAGTCACCACTGTCAACTTGTTGAACAAGCCGCGACCGTAGTACTCCGAGACCACCGCGTATCTGTGAATCGATGTAGATTTTGCTGAAGTTCAATCGGTGTCCGAAGTTATTTCTTGACAACCAGTAGTTGCTACATTATTTTATGATAAAGATAAATAAATAGCACCCAACAGTCACATTCATAGTCCTGACCTCACACTAAGATCGAGTGTTGTGTGTGGGTACCAGGAACTACGAGAGACTTTTCGGTCTCACAAACACCCAGATCCGAAAGAAATATTTGCGGGTCGCATAAACATTTCTCTCGGTGCGGGGATCGAACCCGCGCGACATGGTAGTATCCTTATTATGTTTCCTTCAATCTTAAAAGTACTTTGTTCTTACCATATTCTAGTAAAACCAGTATGCATGTTTGAATCCAGATTCAAACCCGCGACCACCGTTTCAATAGCCTCGTACGATCCTTTCCCAATAGGCCACAATATATTTGTGTTTAATATTAACCAACAAACATACTATCCGCGACAATTATCTCAGCAGCGATACAGTTAGTTTGATAAAGCATTATATTCCGATCCAGGCCCAGTTCTTAGGGACATGAACATGAAGTCCAATAAAAAAAATATTTTCGGTTCTGGTCAAAATGTAAAATGTGATAATAATTACTTTATTTGATAAAAAAAATTGCCGCCAGGATTAAACAGGAAAACGTTTAAGGACAAAACATAAAAAATGGTATAACGAATTATAAGCAGTATCGGTGTCGGGATCAACGATAGTTTTACCGATTCTGTGAATGGCCATTCTCCTTTTAATACGCATGATAAAATACAGGGTGATATTGACACATTGTACTTATTTTAACCAACATGTTTCTCATCACCCTAGGTGGCATTTTACATAATATGAAAAAAAATGTGCACATTTTTTTGTCAAAAATTGTGATTTTAGTTTTTACTATATTTGGGCATCCCATATAGATACGAGTTTTTTTTTTACCGCTTAGCTGAACTTCAGTTCAGTTCGGAAACTTATCTGAGCTGTAAGAGACTCGGTAAGAGATAGGGTTTGATCAATAGCCTTGAAACCTAAAATCGCGATTTTTGACAAAACTATCAGGCAGTTTTTGTTCAAACTTGGTACAGTTAGGAACATGTGGTTTAAATTAAATACCAGATGTCAATATCACGCTGTATAATAATAAATAAATATCCATGTCACAATCTATGTCATCTAAACTTTGTACATAATGACTCAATATGTATTAAATACTACTAATCATCCATTTGGATTAAATAATAACATTCGTATCTGACATTGTAAAACAACAACGATATGATATCAACTGAACGAAAAAATCCATTAAATGTTATCGCTGGTATTTAATATTTAATTTACTGCGATGGAACGATTACGTACACAAAATGTTTTGAATATTTTTAATGTAATGCGGAAACAATACATACTTTTCATATTTTGTTTTCTTTCACGTTCACCGTTGTTCCTAGCCTTGCTTCGTAGAAAAGTGTACAATAAAGTATGCTTTTTTATTGCTATGCATGGCGAGACGAGCATGCCGTTCGCCAGATGATAAGCGATACGACCATTCATGTACAGTAGCAAAATCAAACACCTTGAGTTACAAAGCAATGCTTGGCATTTCACTGCGCTCGCCATACCGAGACATGAGATGTTAAGTCTCAATATGTCAAGTACTCTGGCTAAAATGTCCCTCAATCCGAAACACACTGCATTTTGTTATTTTATAATTTTATGGGGATATAAATAAGTTACATTTCCAGAGACTCGTCGTGTTTTGTTTTCTTTCCAGCTGAGTTGTAGTTGTACCAAGGTCGATAAAAGTATACTAGTTCATATGGACTACATATATTTGGTTAATTTTAATTGCTATTAAAATTAATAAGTATTTTGTTTTAATTGTTGTGCTATTAGGGCATTTCGTTTTTTTGTTGTCGAAAGATACCCTTTGTGTGGTAAAATAAAAGGAGGAAGGAAAAAAAGGAATTCTAAAGATTTAGAACACAATATTTGAATTAAGAAAGGTGTTTCAAAAACCGTGTTTTGCATTACATAACAGCTGTTTAGACGAAAACTATATTTATGACGTCGCGTAAAACTACGATGAAATAACCTATTTTATTATCCGATAATCATTATATTTATATCATGAAGCTCTACTTTGTACACTATTATATTCCTATAGTTTCACCATTATAAACAACAGTCTAATAAAACACTTATAAAACTAAAGCTTGGGATCTGTCCACGATATCTTACATTCCAAAATATTATTTATATTTATATAGTGTCATCATTTATTTTACCTTTCGTATTTATCGTCAACGGTGGCGAAACACCACGAGAAGGGTTGTATCATGAAGGATTTGATCACAGACAAGTACATTTCACAACACAAAACTGTCAACGACACACTACACCTGAAAGGTGGCTCGGATAACGATATTGCTGTTCTCAGTATCGATCAATTTTATCGATTCTTGATCTTTACCGATTTGGTTTGTGTATGTTAAAGACTGACTAAAGTCAATTGAGTTTGGAAATTGCTTTCATAAGAGAATGGTTACCAATTCGTACAGATAAATATTTTTTTAGCCATGTATAGCGAGACGAGTATGCCATACGCGTGATGGTAAGCGATACGACAAGCAACACCGTGAATTACGAAGCAATGCTTGGCATTTCAAAATGTAAGATGTTAAGTTTTAATATGTCGAGTAGTTACTCTGGCTACAATGTCCTTCAAACTGTTAAGTTCCAACAGTGCATTTACATTTTTTGGCGAGAGAAAGAGACATTGTGGTGGTACCTACGCAAGCTGCCCTCCACATATGAGAGACCTATCATCAAGTTTCTTTTGCTTTATCTTTAACCTACGGATACCATAAGCATTGTGTACGATAAATGTAATATTTGGAGTATATTCCCTTGGGGTCTTTATTTCCTTATATAAGTATATCACAATAATTAGATTTTTACAATTACTAAGGAATTAAAAACTTGTTTGTGTACCGTAATCAATAAACAAAAAAAGAACATTAAACGAAAGCAAGGATATAAATCATACATAGATGTTAAAAAACACACTAATATTTAGAATTAATAAAACACGACCACCTTTTTTATCGATAGTTTATCGTCAAATTTAACGCTTGTATCGATAAGCACGGTTCACTTGTTTACCATACAATAATAACCAACCACGAAAACGTATTGTTTGAATTTTAAAACATTGTCATTGCGAACGCAAAATATTATAAATGTACCATATGTACCTATATCATGTACTTTAAAACTATCATGAATAAATGACTACAAATTATTTTTAATGAAATATAAAACACCTGTCTTTTTGCTTCTTGGCCTAAAGTATACTTTATACTAGCTATAGCTAGGCTTTATATATATTGCAGTAAAAAATTAAATAGTATAAGGATATATTTTAGTCTCACAATATAGGTATAGACTCATAACACAGACTCCTTCGAACATTTTGTCCAATGAAAAAAGAAATAGGGAACATAGTCCTTTCAACTATACAAAATGAATAATTATTTTTCTACATAGTTACTCGATAACTATGACTTTTTAGAAACACTTTATTGTAAGACAAAATGGAATACACAATTAATATTACGGTCCATAGCTAGTAACAAAAAAATATGCTTAACAAATAGCTAAATGTGAGGAGTCGCGTGTAACAACTAATTTCATAAAAGTGTGCATAATACGAGACGCGACGCGATGTTACATACAGCTGCTTCACTTGGGACAACACGTTGATTGTTCCGCACGTATGCCATTGTTTACAGACCAATACAATTAAATGAACTCCGATGTTACTTTCACATTTATTTATATATTTAGTTATATATTAGCTGGGTTTTTAAACGGTTT